>CM062519.1:26586860-27871860 GCA_031439585.1 Pterocarpus macrocarpus
TCGTCATGACGAGATTCATCTTGGGCAAGAAAATTATATTTTGAAAAAAAGCAAGGAAGCAATATTGTGAAAGATATTTAGGGAAAGATGAGAGAAACAATCAACCCCATATTTTTAAGGGCGCCATCTACAGTGTTTTTCACTAGTCAAGAAGCATGGTATATCAATCACTTATAATATATTATAATAATACGATTAAATATATTTTAAAAATTAATTATTATATATTGATAGTGTAAAATTATACTAGTAATATAAAATAATTTTACAATATTAGTATAATCAGAAAAATTTCATTAGTATAATTTTATTTTGTCAGTATAATTTTATACTAATGGTGAAAAATTATTTTATATTATTAATATAATTTTACATTATTAGTGTATGAAAATTAATTTCTAAAAATTAGAAAAATTTTGTCAGTGTAATTTTACTCTATCAATGTAATTTTACACTATTAGTATATAAAAATTAATTTTTAAAATATATTTAATCATATTTTTAATTTTTTTTAAATTAATATATTACTATAATACATCATAGGTGATTGATATATCAATATATCTTATATATCTCTACCATCTAATATGCTATAGTCATAAAATGCATTAAGCACCTTAGACCGTGAAACGCATAGCAGCGCCACTCTTAAGAAGCTGTTTGAGACAATAGAAAGGAGCACTAACACCTAGGGATGTCAATTTTACCTGAACCCGTGGATATCCGTGAGTAATACCCGTGACGGGGCGGATATAGGGGGAGAATTTTCCTCCCACGAGTAATGGGGATGGGAAATTCAAATACCCATTTATTAAATGGGGCGGAGGCGGGGATCATGATCCCCATACTCGCGGGTACCCGCTATAATATTACCAAATTATCCTTATATATATATATATATATATATATATATATATATATATATATTAAATGGGGCGGGAGCGGGGGCGGGAATCATGATTCTTATACCTACAGGTACCCGCTATAATATTACCAAAAGGGCGGGGACGGGGATCATGATCCCTATACCCGCGGGTACTCGCTATAATATTACCAAATTATCCATTTATATATATTAAATGGGGTGGGGATGGGGATCATGATCCCCGTACTAGTGGGTACCCACTATAATATATATATATATATATATATATATATATATATATATATATATATATATATATATATATATATATATGTATCTCCCACATATATATTTTAGTTTTTTCCCAAAAGAAATCTACAAAAAGCCAAATATTTATCAGAGGAAAATCAACTACATTCCTTGGAGCTGGTAGGAATGGGATCCTTGTCAAGTTGTTTTGATAATTTGGCTTCTTTGTATTTTGTAGCCATATTAAAAGAATAGCTTATTGAAATTGAACTCTAAAGTGTTATCCATAAGAAGATGACTGTACACAGAACATGAAGTTAAAAAACACCTCAACAAGTATCATTAGTAATCTGCTTTCTTTTTTTAATTTTTGTGAAAGTTGTTTTACTATTATGTTTTTTATTTTTATTTTGAGTATTTTAAGTGATAAATTAGGATATTAAAATTTTTTTATTTATTTTATTTTTCTAATTTTTAATAATATATGAGCATCCATAAATATCAGTAGGTACCTACTTATCCATAGAGCCTCCAAATATGGATACCCGTACGGATATGGGGCGACGGATGAGGGCGGATACCTACCCATGGGGCAGAGAACGGGGGCTAGGCCCCCGTCCCATGCCCCATTGACACTCCTACTAACACCAAAACTCAAATCTAACACAAGAAGCATAAAGCATTGTTATATCAGGCACACAGTAAACCTATTCTAACTTTTCTTTTGATTTTTTAGTTTATTTAGTTTTTCGTTGTTTTTTAATTATTTTTTTACTTTTTTTAACATCAATTTATTTTTTCACTTAAAAGCTAAAGTTGGTAGCTGTAAAATGGGGTGGGCCTGCGCTAAGAATGGGGCTCCAAATATGTAATATGATATATTATCAAAGTTCAAATTATTTAAGTTGATCCTCTCCCAATTAAAGGAATATATATATATATGTCACTTTTTTATGTGAAATATACATAATCTAAGTTTTATATTATATATATAGGATTTAATTTATATGTATTATCTATGACATTCCCTTTGGGATAAAATATATTATGTAAAACAATTTAATTTGTTATGTGATAACAACTAAATAGTTAAATACATTAACTTCCTAAAATGAGACAATAAATCAACGATGATAACATCAAAATACATTGCTCTATATAAAATAAATAATAAAAATAATAAATAGTACTAGCTATTAATTAAACATCTTTAGAGATAAACTAATAATAACAATAATATAAATATACTAATATAGCAATCATAAGATAATTAACTAAAAAAAAGAAAATGGAAAAGGAAGACTCACAAGATACACTCTTGCTGAAGTCTTTGACAATAAATCATTGTTGAAAAGAGAAAAACAACATGGTAATGATTATGAAGCGAAGAAAAAAAGAAATGAATCTAGAAGGAACTTAAGTCAGCAGTGTAAAATTTGAAGAAAGACTTTGGTAGATAGTAATAAATTCAATAATAATAAATTAATAACCAAAACATCACATATGACATTTTGTTAAACTTCAAAAGTCTATATAAAGAGATGAAGGAGGGGTCACGGAGAGGATTAAGAAGGAGCCGTCAATCTACCATAAGAACAATGAGAATGAAACAATAGAGTGAAAACCAAGAGGACAGAGGGAAGAAAAAAAAAGGAGAAAGAAAGAGAGCGAGCGGCAATAGACTAGAAAGGAAAGAAGTTCAGTGTACCCACATCATTTTTAATTGCCTACAATAATTAGAGGTAGATAATGAAATTATTTACAAAGTAAAATCATGGCTATATTTACTCATTGCAAGTTATGTTATTTTATATTATTTACTACCACAGTTTATTTTATGTTCTATGTTCTTTTATTTATTAAAGTTGTTCAGTATTACTCTTATTGCAATTTATTCTATTTATCATCCTAAGTTATTTTATTTACTATACCTTTATATTATTGTTACTTATTATTTATCATTGCAAAATATTTGATTTACCCTTCCAAGTTATTTACATTAACGTTTATTTATATTCCTATTTATTCTACTTATCTTCTCAAGTTAATTTATTTGATGTTCTTTTATACTATTGCTTATTATTATTACTATTGTTTTTATACTGATACGTTCTTTTAAGTTATCAATTTTTATGATAATTTCTCTATGCAACCAATATTAATAGTAAAATATCATATCTAACCATAAGAAAAAATTCATTATACATGAACTTGAGCTATTAAATTATCAATACATTTGCTTGGAATTTTATACTTGACTTATGGACAATATGATAACTCTTGACTTATGGATATTATTGTAACTCTTAAGAGGACAAAACCAATATGCACTAAATGCATTATGATGATAAGGAGAAATTCATGGATCAGGATAAGAAAGATTCAAAGAAATTAAAATGGTCTTAGATTTGGTCCCTTTAGAAATTAACATTTATATGTGGCAACTCCATGTTTTGAGAAATTTTATTGAGATATTATATTATTTTACATCAGTTTATATCATTTCAGATCTTATACGTTTTGTTTATTTTAAGTTATGAATATTTTGCACTTTATTCCATTTATTTTATTGCTTAACTTTATATTTGATTATTTAAATCATTATGTGATAAATTTATCTATTTTCCATTTAAGAATTAATATTTTGAGAACTTGTATTTATTGCCTAAATCATATTGCACTATTAATTCATGATAAATTTAATTTTTATTGTTCACATTCTATGAGTTATTATTTAGTTACTAATTATTGCTTAGGTTTATACATCTGTATATCTATTATGAATTTATGCATAATGGCAAGTAAGTCATTTGAAATAAAGATATTTAAAATTTGCCACTAACTGCCAAGAAGGTAAAGGGATAAGATTTTTATGTTACCTGCCTTGGTTAGTATGGCATAAAAGTCTCGCTTTGTTGTCACGATATTAAGAATAACACTAGAAAATGTGAATTCCCTAAGAGAAGGCCTTCGATTATGTGTGAGACAAGCAAACAAAGGAAAGTGGAACTTAAAGTAAAGAGATTATGATTATATTAATGCTTGCCACATTAGCATAGCATATACTTCTCTTAACATTGACTGCTCATAATATTATGAATTATGATTTGATTATAAGTAATGTGATGAGATTATGATACAGTAGCCGTATGGATTTCCGTGCTAAGACAAGGCTAGAACCATCATAGATCAAGTATTCTAGAACTCTTCATTATCTACTAGGAATTTTCAATTTTGACTTTATTTCTACTGGTTTCAGATTAGTCAAGTAACATCCAAGAGTAAGGTGAACTTTCTGAGCTACTAGGAACTTATGGAGTTGTAATTAAATAACAAGTTGTTTAGAAAGTCTTGGAATTCAATTGGAATCAATTCACACAAGAAATTGAATTCAATTCCTTAGTTTGGTATCAATTAATAGCATAGAATTAAAATCTCAAAGGAATTCAATTTCTTTAAAAGAGCCAAAAGCAAATAAGATCAAAATTGGTCTGATTTACAATTTCTAACCTAATGGAATTGATACTAAGAGTAAAATATCTAAAATACCCCCAACTTTATTAATACATTTCTCCTTCTTTCTCTCCTCATTCTCGACACTTTCCCCTCATTCAACAGAGGTTGCAGCGACTCTTCAAACAGTTCTTCAAACTAGAGAACTTCTCAACACAGGTACGACATGTTGTTGCCACCCCTTGTTTCCCAAATGAAGGAAATTGAATCGGGTACTTTTAGTTTCCAGAATTTCATTTTTTTTTCTAGTTGCTACTAATTTTTTTTTTTGGTTTCTAGAATTTCAATTTTTTTTTTGCTTCCATATTTGTGAGTCCTCTATTAACCATCTACCACTATTTCTCATGCGCTATTATTTTCTTTAATTCCTCATTGTCTTATCAATGTTTGCCTTATTTTAATTTCCAATCTATAAAACTTCTTTCAATCTTGATTATTCTTGTTTATGATGCATGAATTTTTTATGTGCTATTTTTTTGCTTTATCATCTCCCCTGTTGATCTCTTATTCGAGTGCTGCAAGCTAGTTTAAATTGCGTTTTTGAGGAAAATTTTTTTTGATAAATTTATTTTGTGGAGTGCTTTAGTTTTATTAATAAAGGGCATGTTTGGTTTGGTTTTAATGGTATCATATTATCTAATGAATAATTAAGTCTGTTATTAAAATATGATGTTTTATTAATAAAGGGCAAAATAGTTACGATAAAGAATTCATTTCATTTTTATATACGCTCCAAACAATATAAATAAATTCAATTCTATAATTTGTTAATTTATTCCAAACATAAGAATTCAATTACCAATAGAATTGAATTCAATTCCATTTCGTTTTATCATTCCAAACAAGCTGTAAATTGTAGTTTCATCATTTGGCATAAAAATGTTTATATTACAGTGAGCAGAACTTTACTCTTGCTCTTGAACGTTGTGTTGTATCTATGTATATTAAAGTCCAACTCTAAACTTTTATGTAAAGTTGTGCAATTAGTTTTATTATGAACGGTTGCTACATTTTTGGTATTAGAGCCTCGTTCTAGGCATGAATAGGTGTTAAGTGAAAGTTGACTCTCTGTTATCTGCATGGTAGCTCCAAATTTTTCTCTGCATGCCTTATAGTATTTTCAATGCACTAATTAGACAATATTGGGCTTGATCAACTCAATATTCGGTTGTTTATGCACTTATTGGACTATATAGCATTAGAAGGACAAGGGATTCCAGAAGCACAACGTACACCAAATGATACTTTGTTAGGGATCATAGAAGCCGTTAAGGGTTTGGCTGAAGCTGTCATGGCCTAGGCATAATCAAATAGATTGGTTCTGCAGCACATGATGATTAATGGGATTTTTATATAATTATTTTTCCTCATTCCTAGCTCATTAATATTCTTTTGTGACTAATTGTTTTGAATTGGACCATTTTGTGCTGTTTGGATTTTGTTTGAGTTTGAGTTAAATTTTCCAGCATTAGGCAAATTCTGACACTATTTTGGTTTTTGGGTCATATCTTGAGTTGTAGAGCTCATTTTGTTGTGATTCTTAATTTGTAGGAAAGCTGAGAGATAGGCTTACAACTTTTATGAAGAGGTCAGAGGCAAACTCGAAAGTATTGGAGCTGAATGAAGGCGAGTCTTAATCGCAAATTGCATTCGAGCAAAGATGCAATGTTTGGACCATAACTCGGTCCACAAAAGCCCAATTGAGCCCATTCCAGTGGTGTTTTGAAGCTGACATCCAAGGCCTTGAGTCATCTTCAGACTACAAATCCAAATGGATGCGTTTTCTTAGCCAAAACCACAGAATAATATCATAGACTGATTTAAGACATTAATTGGCAGTTTCAAGCATAACTTCATCTCTAGAATTCAGAATTAGGCAATTTAGGTGTCCAGATATAGCTAATAGATGGAGGATTAATGTAATTAAATAATATTGAATTATTTTGAACATTTTGGATGCTGTGTTGGCTGAGTAAAAATAGAAGCCAGAACCTTATAATGGATCGAACAAAATTTTGGGGAATAGGATAGTTTTTTTTGGTTTTTTTCTCTCTTCTTCTCTTCTCTCACGCCCCCTCCCCCCACCTTTACAATTCGTTTTTCCTCCATTCATGGAGGCTTAAGCTTCTATCTGATACAAGGATTAAAGAAACAACCACACTCTTGAGAATTGGTTTGATTAGACTCAGTATACAATCGGTTTCATCTACTCCTTCTTCTCTTATTTTAATCTCATTTTGAATTGGAGTTCTTCATTCTGAATTGATGATTGAAATTTGATTGGTAGCATATTATTCGGTTGATGTATGTAACCAGATCATGGAATGAGTACGAATTAGAGTTTCAGGTTTGAGTTCTACGATTAACGACATTGGCACTCGAAATTAACATAATTCAATTAGCTTCTAGAGGTTTCTGAATTTTAATTAAATTTGTGTTAATCAAATATATGAAGGTTTTCATGTGCAATTCTGAGTTTGAATTGAGGTTTCATTCGAATTCAATGTTAACCACTGATTCTAATTGCTGAGTTATTCTTAGAATTCAATGATTGAGTGTCTGTGGTTGTTCCTTTAATTCTTGGATTAGATGTTTCAATTTTTGTTCATTTCTATTTCGATTTCTGTTCATTTCATATTGTCTTTCTTTGAGTTATAAACAAACCCCTCGAATTCCTGATCATATAACATTGTCACCCTTGTGAGATGACCCGCGATGCACTTTTTACCATAAACCTGTGTAATTCCATTTTTATTAACAATTTGACCGAGCTGGACACTTGAGTCACATGTAGGAGACTCAAGATACGAACAATAATCACCATGGTGAAGGAAGCAAAAACCTAGTAGGAGAAGCTATTATAGCTAATCCTAGTTATCAAGGACTCTTTGAATTTAGAAAGGCCACACTACCCTTATTCCATGGAGATTTCAACCTAGTTTTAGCTGGAAAATGGGTCATACAGTTAGAAAATATTTCAGCCATGGGGTGTGTATGTAGATCCACAAAAGGTGATCTTTACCGCATATATGTTAGAAGGAGAAGCAAAACACTAGTGGAGAGGTGCTAAAAGTATGTTCGAGTCTAGTGGAACCGAAATCACTTGTGAAGTGTTTTTAACCACCTTTTTTGATAAATACTTTCCAAATAGTGTTAAGAATGAAAAAGAAGTTGAATTCATACAATTGAAGTAGGGAAGTATGACCATATGCGAGTATGTAGCCAAATTTGATGAACTCTCTAAATTCTCCTCTTATCCAAAAAATAAACCTAATAGTCGTTGGAAGGCAACAAAATTTGAGTGGGGGTTAAGGCCTGAAACACTTTCTTAAAAGCATTTTCTTAATTGCATTATTTGACTTAGGAACTATGCACTCCTTTATATCTATTAATTATGTGAAGAAGTTAAATTTGCCTTTATCTTCTTTACCTTTTGATTTGTTAATCTCTACTCTCATAGGGGGAAAAGTCTCTACTTTTCAAGCCTGTTTGAACTATCCCATTTTAGTTGAAGGAAAACCTTTTGTTATTGACTTTGTTTGTTTGCCTTTGACAGGTATTGATATCATAATTAGAATGGATTGGTTATCTAGTAATGACATCATTCTAGATTGCTCCCAAAGACTTGCCTATTTTCCTAATAATCCACTCAATAAACAAAAGTCGTTTGATTCCCTATTTCTGAATGCCACCCAAGTAGAGAAGTGCCTCTCAGAAGTAGCTCAAGGGCTTTTACTTTATTCTTTAAATTCAGAGGTCGAGTAGTAAATAAATAGTATACCTATGGTGAGTGAATTTCCATAAGTGTTTCCCAAGGATATAGTAAACTTACCACCTAAAAAAGAGGGTGAGTTTTCCATTGATCTCATACTAGGAACAGGACCTCTATCCTTTATACCTTATAGAATGTCTCATTTAGAGTTAATTGATCTTAAGAAATAGATTGAGGAATTGTTGGCTAAGGGATTTATTAGGCCAAGTGTGTCTCCTTGGGGTGCTTCCGTTCTTTTAGTTAAGAAGAAAGATGGAAGTATGAGGTTATGTATAGACTACACGCAGTTGACTAAGGTCACAATCAAGAATAAGTAGCCACTCCCTAAGATATATGACCTGTTGAATCAGTTGCTAGGAACTTCAGTCTTCTCAAAAATAAATTTGAGGTCAGGATACCATCAAATAGGAGTGAAACAAGAAGACATACCTAAGACAGCCTTAAGGACCAGGTTTGTATATTATGAATATTTTGTGATGCCTTTTGGACTTACCAATGCCTTTGCAATATTCATGGATTACATGAATAGAATTTTCAAACCTGACCTTGACCAATTTGTTGTAGTCTTCATAGATGATATCCTCATCTATTCTAAGACTGAAGAGGAGCATGAACAACATTTCATAATAGTGTTGCAAATTTAAAAGGAGAAACAGTTGTATGCTAAGTTAGTTGTCACAACTCATCCCAGGTTGTGACCGGTGCATTTGGGGCAAGTCCCCTAGCAAGCCTTTATCACCAAGTTTTGACGAAAATTAGATAGAGTCCCCTTTGTATTTAGGATAATTTCCAAATACGGGTCCTCTGCCTGCACAAATAAACAATCATAATCATCCATCGGGGATCCAGACATTCTCAGAATGCACCCCTCAGTACACAACACAAATAATTATCAAAATATGATCAATCAGATAGATACATAGATATACATATCTCTTTTCAAACAACTTTAATTTAAATACATAATTCCGTCTCTATATAAATCCAACAATTTCAGTATGTAAAACTACAACACGGACATCATCATAATCCAGCAAGGGTCGGACCTTGCTTGTAGTGCCATGGAGCTACATAGTTCTAAGAGTACACTAATAACCTAAAATTTAATAAAGCCCTTATCCATGAGGGTTCACCAGAGAAGTTAGGGCTCAAAGCTGAGCAGGAGGAGGGTCAACTTCCAAGTCCACACCTATATCTGAAAAGAAAGAAAAAGAATGGAGTGAGTTTATACAACTCAGTGAGAGACATGACACACCTAACCCACATGAGTTAATGAGCATAAGTGTCAAATAAATCTCAATATAAAATGAAATTAAGCTTCTTAAAACTCGTAGGAAACTATCTAACACAGGATAATATGTTAGGATCACACTTAAGTGGCCTTTCTTTCGTGTGATCCAATAATTCGTCACGCACCAGTATGACTGTGTAATTTCCGTCACATACCACACTATGTAACGCTGTGTAATTAATAATCCAAGGTGTACTAAGGCTAATGTCTATTGTCATTAGCAGACAGATCCTGTTTAGACTTTTCCAAATCTTTTTCTCATCTACTATGCATAATCTCTACATAACTTGCCAAAAATCTAATTCATCGACTCATGTTCAAAGTTTTTGAAATTAATACCATTACAAAAAGAGATGCTCAAACTTCATAAATTATCAGAATACAATATAACAAAATAATTTGAAACATAAACTAAGCTAAGGATTCTTATATACTCACAGTACGCCTACTAAGCAGAAGGTTTTAAATTTCTGAAAGTCACAGAGCTAAGAATACGATTCTCGGGACAATCTACCATCGCAATACGATAATTCAATCAATTGAGTCAGTAACTTCAAGGGATTAATGCTAATTACCCTTAAGCCACAAAACCCCTAATTTTTACTAACCTAGGGTTTATAAGAATTTCTTAGGAAAAGAGAGAAAAACATTAAAGATTACTTTAAAAACAAGTGAGAAGGAAGATGATAAAGAGGTCTCCTTGATTCTTCTCCCCTTCCAAGCTCAAACTCAATAAAGGTGGAGTTTGAAAAAACAAGAGGATGATTTGAGGAAGATTTAGTGTTAAAGGGAGTGTATGTTTGTTGTTTGAGTGATTTTAATATGAAAAATGTGAAATGGAAGGAATGGTTGATGAAGGAGAGTGTTTATAGAGAGGGGAGAGAGTTTGAAAGGATAGAAAGAGAAGGAAAATGGCAAAATAAGAGATAAGGACGCGTCCCGGTGCTATATATAGTGCCGTGGTAATCGATTACCATAAGTTTTCTTTTCTCTATAAATTTCTTCTTCCTTAACATAGTTTTTTGTGACCCTAACTTGATGCTTATTTTGTATGGCAGTGCTTTCTAAAATTATTGATCGATTGTTCTTCCTCGCTACAATGTTAGCACTAGTTGATAATTTAATTTGTTTCAGGCTGGGTTTTCAAGTATTGGTAATAGTTAGAAAATATAATTTGTTAGGATAATGAGAATCTTACTTCCTAGATTTTCTTATTGATATTATGTCTTGCCTAATGATCTTGAATAGCCCTTACTTCTACATTGTTAATCCTTGACACCTTCCTCTTGTATTCTTGAGCCTGGTTATTCTTTCTCGGGTGTTGGCTTTGAAATGAACACACTTTTTGAATTTTCTCCATAGTTGATTTCTTTTGTTCAATACTTGGAAATGGTGTAGTTGCACTTCTTTACCATGGTGGCATAATTATGGACAATGTTCTACTGTGGATCATTTCAGTTGTAACATTTGTTGGCCCCTTTTCTTGTCAATGATTGAACATTTTTTGGCATTGAAGATCACCTTGTAGTCTTTGTCTAATAGTTAGCCAATGCTTAGCAAATTTTGCACTATCTCTAGAACATAGAGCACATCATTGACAAACCTTTGTTGACCATTCTTAATTTTAACTACAATAATTCCTCTTCCTTTAACCTTTTGAACTTTTTTGTCTCAAAAAGCAACTTCAAAATTTATTTTTTCTTCCAATTTGACAAAGTAACTTCTGTTACTTGTCATATGATTTGAGTACTAGTATCCAAGTACCAAATATCTTTGACTTCATGATTAGTGGAATATGCTGAGTAAAATGATTCAAATAATTCAGTACTTTTCGTGAAATTTTCTTTTTCTTGTTGTCAAAGCCAATAAACATTCTCAACATGAGTATGCCTCATGCATCTGTTGCATTTAAATCAACAATCCTTTGTAGTATGATTATTTTTGTTGCACAGAAGACAATACATTTCTTGACTTCTCTATAATTTCCTCCTCCTCTATTTTGAAACCTTATATTTACTTTTGTTTTGAAGGCACTTTCAATATTTTCCTTGTTTCTTCCTCTAAATTTCCTTTCATAAGCATCAAATGATCCCATTAGATTAGTTATTGAATAAGGATGATAAATCCCTAGCTTGCTCAATGGTTGCTATTGTATGATCAATTTTTTTTTTGTGATCGTTATGAATATTTTATTTACCACCTTTTTGTTGGTCACACTTTCTCCATATAAATTCATGTGATTAACAATTTCTTTGATTATTGCATAGTATTCTCTTATGATCTTAATTCTTCATTTCTAGCATTTCAAATTCTCTTCTTAAGTACTAAAGTTTGATTGAGCATACCTTGTCATTATCGCAAAACTCCTCCAAAATATCACACATCCTTTTTGTTGTGTTTGCATCTGTGAGTCTTGTAAAGATTGTATTAGCTACGACATGTTGAATTACAAAAAATGATTGTGCATGATTCAACTGTTTATATTTTAAAATCTCGAATAGAGTTGAAATATTTGCTAGGATGGTTGCCATGTTTTTTACAATATCTCATAATTTTTATGAGATTTTGTCTTTAATTTTAAGCTCTCACAGCTCTCTTCAATAACGACTTGTAGGGTAATAGATAAGAAGTTAATTGAAGATGTGGCCATGGGTTTAATGTAAGTGTGTAAATATGTGATGGTTTGGAAAAAAAGTTTAGTGATCAAGGCCTTAGCTCACACCTATCAACTTAATTGAGCTCTAATACCACTTGTTGGAATTTGTGGAAGGAGTTTGAATCAAAGTTGAATTTGATAGTTTGGTCCTATTGGTTGTTGAGTGACAGTATAGAAGTTATACAAATGACTATTTTTATTATATGTGAGAAGATAGTAAATAGTTTGATGAATGTGGAGAGAGGAGGTTGTCTTCTTAGCCCAAAATGAGACTCTCAAGCCTTTTTATAGGCTATGCAACACTGACATTGAATTTTATGGGATGTTCTATTGTTTACTCTAGGATATTATATCCTATACAATTCTTTTCTCTATGAATTTTTAGTAAGGTGGGAATTTTAGGAGTTACATTCTGAATAGTTTGGATTTAGAAAAAAATGTAGGAGTTATCATGTTGAGGATGTAATAAATATTCCTTATGTGATAACTTTTAATACTATGACTATAACTTTCATATTACGAACTTTATCTTTTGAGAGGATAATGCATTACTCCCTCAAGAAAAAGGACTAGTGAAATAAAAATCAATTTAAGATCTGCCTTGTCCAAAAGAGCCAAATCTCTTCTTCTTTTTTTCCCCTTCTTTGATGCATTTCTGGGTTTTAACATAGGGTACCCAAGTTTAGGTCAATGATGGACCACTTATCTCTTACATTTAGCAACAATTTAGAATGTGGTTAAACATACTTTAGAAGTGTGGTTAAACACATAAATACTATTAATGATTTATTAACCTTCTAAAACAATTTAAAATCATAAAACAGTCTTTATCACCCACCACTCTACCATATTTGCCCTAAACCCTCTGCCATCCCCAATATGGTATGCCACTGCACTACTAAAAATTTCAGATTTAGAGACAGAAAAAATTTATTGCTAAATCATAAATGTTCTGTCTCTAAAAGAATTAGAGATGGATTTTCAGTTGGAAATGCATCCATCACTAAAAATGGGGTCGCTAATTTTTGGCACAAAATTTAGAGACGAAATATATTCAACTCCATCTCTAATTTCGAAATTTATTTCATTATTTTTTATTCGTATATGATATGTTAATTTGAACCTATAAAAAACAATGCTATATCAAAAATTATAATTACATAATAATAATACAAATTTAATGCAAAGGAACATATTTCATTAATTAAAATATCAACAAAGTTCAAAGAAATACCAATAAATTTCAAAGAAGTATTTAAATTGTCATTTGCCTTTACAATAATCAAAATTCATCTTTTTGAGATAATGTGTTAGATCTCCTTGTGTCTTCACGGGCCTTTCTCCACTCATGTTGACTGCATTATCCTTGAACATAGCAGCAGAAATAGAAGAAAACTCAGGCCAACACAATTATGTGTACTTAAAGCATGCCAAATTCTTCAACTCATTCCTCAAGAAACTCTGCAACGGAGAACTAAGCTATTAACACAGATCTAAAATATGCTTAAAAGCAATAAAAGAACTGCGCTATTAGGCAATTTATCCATCATTGCATTTAAAAGCAAATGTAGTTAGGCATTATGACTCCTATGCCTAATAACAAACACTGCAGAACAGAGCCAACATTTTACGTTAAAATTGAAGAAAGTTTAGAGCTAGAAGTTTGGCTTAATTACCGAATTTCCTATCAAATTGCAAAAGCATGACGATAAAGCCTCTAGTTGTATACTATGAATCCTAACTTGTTTGCTTTACATTGCAGCAATTTTCACTTAAAGTATATCAAACAAATATTAAAATCTGTACGCCCAAACTGCCACTATTGGTCAAATAGCATGCATCTGAATATTTGATCATATGGTTCTCTAGCTTATAAAACTGCTACTAATGACAACCATCAAGTCACGTACTTCTAGAAATCGAAATTCATAAGGATGTGCCTAATACAACTTCAACATGAAGCCCGAAAAACCAAATGAAAAATGAACAATATTTAGCATCTTTTCATGCAAAGCTATATATAGATATAGTATCATCATTCTGGAGTGTCCCTGGCTTCTTACACGATACGAGAACAAAGCAAGGTCCATCCCGCTTCAAATAGAAGCAGGTTAATTAAGGCTTATCAATGTTAACCTTTAGCATCTCAGCTTTTTTCCGAAAACAAAAGTACAGAATAACAGAAATTGGGTTGCAGAATGCCCCATAATCCACACATTGTCTAAATGATCAGTGCGGAGCATTTCTACAAACATGTGATCTACACATTCATTATCCCCTGTTTTGTTCATGCCCACAAAAATAAACCTCACCGTAAACCCACAAATAAGAACTAATTCAAATTATTGAAACCCAGTGTTGAGACAATAGAAAGGAGCACTAACACCAAAACTCAAATTTAACACAAGAAGCATAGAGCATTGTTCTATCAGGCGCAGTAACAGCAACGCTATTCCTTTTTTGGTATGAACCACCAGTTGCCCTATTCTAACTTTTGTTTTGATTTTTTTGTTTATTTAGTTTTTCTTTACTTTTTAATTTATTTGTTTTACATTTTTAACATCAATTTATTTCTCCTCTTAAAAGCTAAAGTTGGTAGTTGTAAAATGGGGTGGGGGTGCGTTAAGAATGGGCCTCGAATTATGTAATATGATGTATTAACAAAATTCAAATTTAATATAATTAAGATTGTGTACATATATATATAAGATTTAATTTATATACATTATTAGTGTAAAAAATTTTTACATAAATATTCAATTATATATTGTCATATCAACAAAAAATTTTGGCTCAACTATTCACTATTTTAAAAATCTTATAAACACAAGCATTTTATTGGATGATAGTATAAAACTCTTTTACAGTGTCAGTGTATAGTAATTAAACTCATATATATAAATATAAAAATATAAACATATATATAATTTATATTAAATAATAGTTATTATTTACGTATATATTTTTCATAATTATTTGTTATTTTTATAAAATAAAAAATCAACAAATATATAATATCCTCTCTTTTGCATATTTTGATATTTTCTATTTCTTACTGTGAAATTAACAACAAAAATAAAATTATAATAAAACAGTAATTTTATTAATTATTTAATTATAAATTAATATAATCAAACTTAAGGAGATTAGCTTATGCTTGATCAACTTTTAATATATAAGGTATCTTTTACTTTTTATTTTTTTATTTTAATAAAATGAAAATAATTCTTAAATAAATAATAACAAATAGTGATAAATAAAAAGTTATATAAATAAAAATAATTCTTAATAAAGATATTTTATAATGAATAAAAACTTTTAAAAAATAATATTTCAAATAAAAATATTTAAATAATAATGTTTATTTTTAAATTTATGACCAAATAATTAATAAAAGTTATTATTTTACTATAATTTTATTTTTTGTTAAATATTTATTTAAGGAGGTGTTTGGCAACATCAAAAACCAAGTTAACATGGTACAAAATAGAACTAATTATGTTAATCAGTATGAAAATGAACAAGTTTTTAATTAAACGTTGTTTAGTTCCATAACTTAGAAATTAGTTTTAATATGTGTTCTTATTCTTCTTTTATACTTGTTTTTTTACTACATCATTAAATAAACTAATCTAGCAGACGGGTATGGTCTGCGACGGTAGATAGTGGCGGTCGGGGGTGGTAGACAGTGGCAGACTGTGGTAGGTAGTGGTGGCCACCAACAACAGACAATGGCAGCCGCAGTGGGATGGTGGCGGCCTACAGCAATGGCTGGCAGTGATGGCGACAGACAATGGTGGCTAGCGGTGACAACGAATGGTGGTGACCAACAATGGTGGTCGGTGGCAGCCAGCAGCAACAATGATGGTGGCAGCTGGCGGTGACAAATGGTGGGTACCGGCAGCGACGGATGGTGGCAAACAGTGGCAACCAACAACAGCAAAGGATGGCAGATGAGGCCGATGACAATCAGTGGCAAATGATGGTGGACCGTGATGGTGAATAGTGGTGGGCCACAGTGGAGAACAGTTGACAAGTAGTCAAAAGATATAAAATAAAAGCAGAAAATTTGGGATGAAATAAAACTAATTTAAAATTAATTTTTTTAAGAACTAATTTTATGTCCAAATTGGTTCAGATAAAAACTAGTTTTAAAATATTTAGGTAGTTATCAAACAATATTTATTAAAAACCAGGCTCCACTGTACCTAGTTATCCGATTTTTCTAGTTTGCCAAACACCCCTTAAGATTAGAATTATATATGATATTGAGAGGATAGTAGTATACTATATAATGTAATCTTATACAATGTTACACTAAACATTGTGTAGTATTAAAATCTTTGCAGATCTTATACCATCAAGCTTGATATTATTAAGTCTTATTCTATTAGGCCTAACAAATAGATCGTCAATTGTACATTATTTTGATATATAAGGGAGCTTTAATGAATGAACTAATGCGATATATTTATTACTCCAAATAACTGATAAAGTCATAATATACTATATTATTATTATTTTTGGTTAATATATTATATTAGTTTATTCAACCAGACCTTACATAATGTGCCAAATCGCCTATAACATCAAGGGAGGAAACTTATTCTCTTGTCTCTTAACTACACGAGCTCCCCATGAACAAATGCATAGTCATATCTATACAAGAATAATAACCTCATTTTTGATATGTTGTATGAAGTATGATAGAATAAACTAATACTAAATAATGCTATTTGATCAGAGGATAAACTAATACTATATATTATGTCCTTACCTATTATTTGGTGCAAGCAACATATTATGTAAGTTTATCCATTATATTCCCCTTACATATTAAAATGATGAATAATTTAATCCAGCTTAGGGATGCCAAATTAGACTTGACAAGCTTTTATTGTATAGAACATATTTTACAATTTATTATTTTTATATATTATTAAAATAAAAAGTAATTATTATCTACATAAAAATAAAATTTATATAAAGAATTAAAAATAATTAATGTTTAATTAAAAATTTAATAATGCACATTTTAAAATAAATAATATTAAATATATAAATAAATATTAAGAATAATTTAAAAAATAAATAAATAAATATTAAATATTAAATATTAAAATAAACAATACATGATAAATAATATTAACAAATAAAATATTTTAAATATAATATATTTTTTGTTTATATGTAAATGGATAACAATAATTATTACTTTAAGTGTAGGAGTAACCATTTCATTTAGATTTAGAGACGAAATAGATATGTATTTGGAGATGGACTCAAAATCTGTCTCTAAAATAGAATGGCTTCATGTTTGACTAATTAAACATGGACTTAGAGACAGAATATTTAGAAACAGAATCTAAATAATTAAGTTCATGTTTGACCAATTAGAGTCGGATTTAGAGACGAAATAATTTGAGATGGAATTTAAATTCGTCTCTAAAAATATTGACTTCTTGTTTGACTAATTATAGACAGGTTTAGAGACAAATATTTAGAGACGAAATCTAAACCTATCTCTAAAAGACGTTGACTCTATATTTGATAAATTAGAGACGGATTTAAAGTTAGAATATCTAGAGATGGAATCAAAATCAATCTCTAAAAAATATTGACTGCACATTTAACCAATTAGAAATAGATTTAGAGACGAAATTTAAATGCTTCTTTAAAAGTATTGACTTCATGTTTGACCAATAAAAGATGAATTTAGAGATAGGATTTCAATCTGCCTCTAAAAGACATTAACTTCATGTTTGACAAATTAGAAATGGAATGTAATTAAAATTTGTCTTTAAAATACATTGACTTCATACTTGGCCAATTAAAGATGGATTTGGAGACGGTCAATTTTCGTTGTCGTCAAAGCACATTAACTCTTCAAAAGTGATTATTTGACCCATTAGATATGGATTTTGACACGGAATATTTTAGAGACGGGAAACTCTTGTCCCTAATTTCATCAATAAATCTTCATTACCCAACTATCTCTAATTTACATTTTCTATCTCTAATTCTATCTCTAATAGAGATGGAATTATTTTTGCCCCTAAATCGGGTTTTTCTAGTAGTGTGTCGTCGCTATCACTACTACCACCACCCTACCTCTTCCACCGCCTCTCCCTCCCTTCCCAAACGCCACCACTAGTGCCATTGCCACCCTCACTAGCCCATCAAGCAACTTTCCATTATCCTCTTCTTTTTAATCACCATCTTATGCTCCTTAACCCTCCTCATCCAGCCTTTGTCATTATCCCTCTTTGTCAAGCCCAACCTTGACCTCTTCCGCAATGGCCAGGTCGTCGCCGATGGTAGTTCCAACGCGAGACTCATGTGCCACTCCCCTTTGAGCTCTTGCCTCCTTCTCCATCATAGCATCGTTCTCTTCTTCATTCCTATTGACTTCTCTACTGCATTCCTATGAAAATGACTTGTTTAGCTTCTCTCAATAGTGCACTATTTTATGGTAGAAAAATTGTTCGAGACGAATGATTTGTCTAAAAAGGGATACTAGGAGATAAGTTTCATGGCATAGGAAAAAGACTTGGGTGCCGGAGGAGAATGAAGTGGGGCGAGAGGAAGAATGATCATGAGGATTTGTTTTGTCATTTCAGGGGATGGGTCCATGATGCAGCCAAACATGGGTTCCCCGTGTTAAATCGTGTCCTTTTAGATATTTGGCTCCTTGATATATCTCTGTCAGGAAGTTTGTTCAAATTTTAAGTAGTAGCAGGCTAAATTTGACACAGGGGAAAGCTTTATTTATTTTTTGGGAGGATAGCATTACCAAAATGCACCTTATAACTAAAAGACTAAACCACCAATTTGGTCTTTAAACAATCTCCGTAACATTAATTTAGTCTCCCAATATCAAATAAATCCTTCATAGATTTTAAATAATATCAAATTAGTCCTTTAAATGTTTTAAGCAATATTAAGTTTGTCCTGCTACACTGATAAATGATGACAAATGACGACCCATAGGCATTATGATAATTGTTAGAAGATTGGAGTAGATGATAGGACTAACTTCATATTATTTAAAACTTTTGAATGACTCACGACCAAAAAAAAAAAAAATCTTTGAATTGATTAGTTAATGTCACAAAGTCTTTGAAGTCTTTAAAGGTTTTAGTTTAACTAAAACCTTGCTTGAGTATATCAGCTTCTCTCATCTTATATCAAGCTAATATATCTTGTGCTTGACTTCCGTATGGCAAGTCCCAAGAATTCCGTCTATGAAACTTACAAGGGTGATAGTGAGTCTCTTACCAGCATTACATCAGCGAGAAAACTTTTGGCAAATATATCTTGTCCATGCCTTCTGTTTGTTAATTCTTGTTAGTATTTGTAATTTACTTTAATACGCAATCTATATGCTTGACACGGCCCGCTCTCGTGTGAATAGTAATTATTAATTTTACCTTAATGAAATGTTCAAGTAGGGAACCATATATTTTTCCATGTTAGAAGTAGAAGACATACCAGTTTCAATTTATAATACAGTGTACATAACGGGATATGTTTGTTTTCCACACCAATGTTGGCTTTTCCCGCCTAATGGCGCCAACATCTGTGTGAAAAGCATAGAAAATAATATTGACTTAAAACACCAGAATTTTGGATTTTTACACCAAAGGCTTCAATGTGAGCAACCTCAGGATATCGCACCAACCACTCCAAGAATTGTAATCTCCGCTTCCAGCAAGCAATAATTCTTCACCAGATAACCCTGACTGGTGAAAATACTGAGCGGCATGAACCTGGAATAACCAACTTCGCCGCTCGAGTCACTAATCCAATAATTAGCTGCAACAAGTGGAAAACAAGAATTGTCGGTTATTGAATTAAATCAATTTTTTTTTTTTTTTATAGAAAAAATGCCGGTAAGGGGGTTAGCAAATCAATTCCTTTATTTGCTCAGACTTAGGAGTGATGCTACTTATATTGCCAATTATTCGTTCAAATACCATTTGTGTCACTACTCATTATCTTTTTTCTCGGGGAATTGCAGCCAATAAAAATGAGAACCATACTTTACCTTTTCCATACCAACTGTTGCTTGATAGTTGTTGATTAAGGATGCGCAGTATTATCTGTGCATATATTTTGGAACTTGGAGAAAGGGTTGTTGGGTTAGCTAAGGCTATGTACAGAGAAAGATAATTACTGCCCACTCCAACGCCTTGTCCTTTGGGATCTAGTTTCATTATCCTGTGAAACAATAGCATTATGAGTTATGACCAATAAATAAATTGTAAAAAAGAAATAAAAATAATATTGTGAAAGAGCCACATTAGTTTAGAAACAAAACAGGGTTTATTCTTTTTACCACTTATATTTTCCCGTACTGAATGGTTTAGATACGAAACATTCTGAATCAAAATCTGAGTAGTTGTAAATCCGCCAGTTGTGCTTGTAGGTAATGGCATCCTTCATCATTGTTAATGATTCTCCTTTATCTGTACTTCTTTCCCTGCAAACAAAGACTTCTACTCCAAATGCACATGTATCATCCACTAGGTAACCTTTAGAGCCGTCGTTGAAATCTTTGAGAGGAATAAATTGATCAAATCCAGATTCAGCCTTCATTTTGTTAAATCTCCTTTCCTTTCCCAATGTATCTGTCAATTATCAAATTCAGTGCTCTAAAATTGGTAAGGTAAGAGACCCTTGTTTTGCAGGTCATAAACCTAACTATCTATGTAGCATAAAATCTACTCCTTAGGCAGGCTTTAACAAACATACATCACTATTAAAGACAGAAGCAATAAGGCAATGTGCTGAGTACTATGCTATGAAAAGCCAACATTGTCATTGCAATAAAATTAAGACTAATGCTACTCGGCAAGAAAAAATTGCTTGGGGTTTTGACAGAAAAACAAAGGTGATTGTAGAATAAAGTAAAATAATATGACTCACTTAACCATTCAAGGGTCACCATGTATGTCACATTATTATGGCAAATAAATTCGGCCAAAAATTCTTGCTATCTAACATTTCCTAAAATTAAACAAAAATGTTTCCATAAAATTGTATCATTTACACTCATTCGAAATGACATATTTTGATTTGTGTATACAGGCCTTCACCGGTGTGAATTATTTGGGGGTAAGTGATTTCTAAGTAAATGGACCCAAAGAAAAGGTAAAATTTTAAAGTACCTTGGACCACTAGGTAGTTGTCATTGTTCTGGTCAAGCACAAACAAACGAAGATTGGCATAAATTTCCCAATCAGGATGAAATGATCTTGCTCCATCTAATGCCAAGTATAGAGAAATATGGTCCTTTACATTCTTGCTCTTGCTTCCACTTGGATATAGAACCAATTTCCTGTGAGGTGTGAGCACACATATTTAACAGATTAATTCACTTATAATGGAGACCAACATAGTTATCCAAGGAATTGTGGTTAGTTAGACAGAAGGTGAAACTGCCTGTAACCAATATTATTGAAATTAGTATCAACAAAAACATAAATATATTTGTACCACTTGTAACCTCCAGCATCAAATTTCCCTGATTCATATCTCTCTATTGAATTCTTCGTAAGGAGTGAAAACGACTGGATTTTGACTACGTAATGAGCTGGTGGAGCATTTGAAATAAATCGTGAAATGCCTGCAGCACATCACATAGAATAAGCGAAAGAGGCCAGATTCTTTTGTGCGATCATATCCATGCCTTGAGCGTTAATCATTATTGAAACAAAATCATCATTCTATTAATTAGCATCTCCCCCTTCCTACCAAAGTATATTGGTTGTTCAAGCAATTATGGGCATATTAAAGGACATTTCAACAACTATTAATGGAAGTAGTAAAAACCAAAAAAAAAAAAAAAAAAGAGAAATTAATGATTAATGATGATCCATCACTAACAAGCAAGTTGTGTTTTTGTAATATGGACTGTATTAATAGTCAATTTCATTGCTACCCAGATTTATTGACTATATATACGCGTGTCGCATAGACGCACGCACGCACGCAATAAATATTTAGGCACATATGCAAACAGACTCTTCAAAAGATACCACCCAAGAACGAAAGAAAGGGGACAAACCATCTTGCATATCCATGGTAAGACAGATTATTTTGGAAATACGTTCGAAACGGTCTAATATTTATATGCATAGAGAAGCTTTTGTTTCCATATACTTTACTTGAAGAATATTGATACTATTAGTTCGCGGAAGAAGGCATATATTCTCTGCTTTTGGCATGATCGCAGGGGAAAAAAGGTTCTATGAACATTTTAAGAATGATTTATGTGCTATTCTTTTAAAAGTAGAGAATTGCTTCCTCGTTTATGAATATTCTCTGCTTCAGTTTGTGAAGAAACCTTGCAGAACCACATGGACTAATTATCAAGGTTTGTCGTCATAAAAAGATTCATCTTCGGCAAGAAAATTATATTTTGAAAAAAATCAAGGAAACAATATTGTGAAAGATATACTCCCATTAATTTTTTTTATTAATTTATCTAAAATACCAATCTTTTTCTTTCATAGTTAAATTAAGAAATATATTTAACTTTTCAACCTCTTATAAAATGCATTAGGTCAAAATTTTTATGTAACAAAGGAAAAATTAAATAAAATAATTTATATGTGACCTATATTTATTATTATGATAATAAAAACGGTTTGAAGGTTGAATTGAATCTTTAGTTCACATGTTTTTTATGATATAATATTTTATATACTTTTTATATTCTAATACTTTTTAAAAGAACATACAAGAAGAAAATTTGATAAGTTTAACATGTCAAATTTTGAATTCAAAAGAATAGTTTATAACAATATTATTAATATATAAATTTTGCTATCAAATGACTTCAAGAACTCAAGGGAGGGGTGAATTGTGTTTTAAAACTTTTAACAAAACTTTTCAAAAAACTTCTTTTTGAATCTTTAATTGAAGTTATTGATGAAAGAATTGATAAGATGGATGAGGATATAATAATCTCACACAAGTTTTTCAATCACAAACAAGATTAAAAAGGTTCAACATATCAAATTTAAAGATCAATAACTTAAAGAGATAGGGATAGAAGAATGCAAACAGAGATTTATCATGGTTTAGTCACTCTTTATGACCTATATCCAGTCCTCAAGTTATCTACCCAAAATATTTCCACTAGTGCCAAGCTTCAATAGGTGCTTGACTACTTACAATTCTTAAGCAGTCAATCACTCTTTGGGATACCTTGCCCTAGTGTATAAGTCTCTCAAACAAAGGATACCTCATCCTTTTACTCTTTTGAGGGATATCTCAACCTCTTACAAAGAAAGAAATGAGAAGGAAATTAGATGCACTATCTTGAATAGCAAATGATACAAGTTGAAGCACTGGAAGCTCACAATGATATCTCCTTTTATAGCCAAAAATTAGAGTAAGAATCAAAGAACAAGAGAATTGATCAAAAGGTGTTAGTTCAAGTTTCTTAAGAGTTTTTAAGTTGTGAAAGAATAAGTATTTATAGGCCTTGGATTTTAACTAGCCATTAGAAACAATTACCCATCGGTTATTAGTTGTAAAAATTAGCCGTTTTCAACATTTAATGCAAGTAATAATTGATTCCCTCAATATGATAATCAATTCCCATGAGCAAAAACACGTATCTGGGCTCATCCCAGCATATGGTAATCGATTCCAACTATGGTAATCGATTCTCTAGTATATTTCTAGGTATGTGGTAATCAAGTCCCATGGTGGTAATCAATTTCACTACTCAAATTCATGCCTTAGGGTGTAGATAATCGATTCTCACCAGGATGGTAATCGATCCTTGCGACATGAAATCGAATTTTAACAACTTTTTAAAATTTTAACAACCTTAATCGATTCCAAGCATCATGTAATCGGTTCCTATTTGCTAAAACATGGATTTTCCCATTTTAAAGGCTAGTTCTTCATATGATTGAAATAAGCATTAGACCATTGTGAAATCAACACATATTTTCAAAGTTCAAAAAGTTATGTGAATATTTTTTGAAAAAAACAAATGAGATTTTTCAAACAAATTGGCCATGAGAGTTATCAAGGAAAGCTTTTAACAACAATAAGATCTAAGTCCTATAATTCTATACCATTGTGAGGTTCTTGAACTTGGTTTTCTTTAAATGATCTCAATCTTTTTGCTTGAAGAATTTTCATCCTTTTGGCATAATCAAAACCTACAAAATAAGCATTTACAAGTTTGTCATATTTTTTAAGGATTCTTCTCCTTAGTTTAATATTGAAGGTTTAATTTATAATCATAAGTAAATTGTAAATTCATTAAATACTTAATTGTCACATAAAAATTTGAAAATTAAGAGTGATAATTAAAATAAAATTTAAGAATTTAAATAAAGTTAGGAGTAATAATAAAAATGATTTTAAATAATTAGTTTGACTATAGAAGGAATAGTAATTTTTAAAAATTAAATAAAAATTTAATTAGATATGAGTGAGAATAAATTTATAGAAATGGCTCCCATAAAAAGTTTTAAAAAAAAATTGTATCTTAAAATTAATGTGAAGTAAAGATTTAATTCAATCTCTAAGCTATTTTCATCATGAAAATAAATTATATAGGTCACATCTAAATTATTTTATTTAATTTAACTTTGTTACATAAAAAATTTAATTATCCCAACTTATTTTATAAAAAATTGTTGGGTTAAACATTTTTCGTAATTTAATTATAAAAAGAAGAAGGTTATTCTTGAGAAACTAATTAAAAAGTTCATAGAGTGAGAATGGCAATACAATAAAATGAGTAACAATAGTCAAACCCAAATATTTAATATCTAATAACTAATTTAATATTATTACAAAAAGGAACGATTTAAGCAGTGGGCTTTACATCATTGATAAAATTTTCTGTTCCTAAATCCTATTCCCTTCTCTCTCCCACCATTCATGGATTGCTATTTGATAAATAAATATTAAGAAAAATTTAAAACTTAAAGCTATTACCAATTGCATGTATATTATCAGTCATGTGGAAAAATGTGACTTTTGAGACAGGAAAGGAGATAAAGTTTGGGGATGGAAGATTTACGCCCCTCATATCACAAGTCATCATCATCATATTCATTGGTTTCCTTCTAAAAGTAACTCTTGTTATAAGAATCAATAACTTATAGCGCCTTTTAAAAATTTTTTTTTTCTCAAAGCAACCTCTTACTTGCCAAGTGAGAGACTAATCTTCCGAATTACGGTTAAATACCTAAATATGGACTCTTCATATTTTTTTTCATACATATTAATTATAGAATCGAACCCGATGGTGTTTTATAGCTTTAATTTAATACATTTAGTCAATTAATTATAACTATAATTATATATAGCATTCAATTAAACGTAACTAATTTATAAGTTAATGTCTTAACAATAGATTAAATGTATGATTATTGTATTTAATTCAATATATTTTAATTATATTCTAATGATTTATATTAATAATTAATACTAAAATTTTAACCAAAGTAATTTAAAATTATGAACATTAATTTAGTTACTTAGTTTAGATTTGGCTATAGGGAAACTTATCTCGTGATGATTTAATATGGATTTAGATGAACACAAATATCTAAAATACTCACTTAACTTAGTTAACAACCTTCAAATATGATTATACAATTCTCTCAAAGCAACAAGTAGTAAATACTCCATAAATACGTGACAATCGTGACTTTTTATGCCAAAAAAATTTGTTTGTGCAACATTCACATACCTATCCAAGTTGGAAGCATACTTGTCAAGAATTTTTAATTGTTGCTCCAACCAACACACATCATGTCTCTACATAAAGATCAACGAATAACTGGTCTTAGACCAATGACCATCTCCTACGAGTTTTAAATTTAACTTAAGGTGTTTATAATACTCTTGTAAATCTATCCTTACTTTCTTATTGTCGTTAACTCGGTCACTATTTATCACAATATCCATAATATTATCAAATATGTTCTTCTCAACATGCATCACATATAAACAATGATGAATTAAGTGATCATTCCAATAAAGTAGTTCCCAGGATATATTTTGTTTGGTCCAATTGCATTCTATTCATAGGTGGGCAATCTAATGGATTTCCCAACTTTTATAATCTTTGGAAGTCAACCTAACCCTTTCCCAAATTTACTATCTAGTAAGTCTAATTAGAGCCTCGTCATTCTTTATGGTGTTATTTATGAATCCATATCTACTATGTGTATAAGTATGATTCATATAAAATGCCTTATATGATAGTCAAACCAAGAATTCTTTTTGCCATATTTCAAAGTGATTGCATCATCCATCAAGATAACATCCCGTAAGCTGGAAAATCATGGTCTATATCAATGCTGCTCTTAACATAAAATTCTACTTAGTTGAGATGTTATAAGTCAAAATACCATCACATCATAACTTATTCAACTCATCAATTAAAGATTAGAGATAAACATCAATCTTGGTCTTCAGATTATTGGGACCAGAGATTATACAAGTTAAGAATAAATAAGGATCTTTCATACATATTTCAAGAGGAAGATTGTAAGGAATAACAACCACAGGCCAATAAGATTATGGATTACTAAATTGATTATTAGGAGTAAAACCACTAGCTCAAAGTCCTAACCTAATATTGCGAGGATCATGTGCAAAATCAGAATAAGTTCAATCAAAATGTTGCCAAGCTTCACCATGAGAAGGATGTGTCAATACACTATCACTTCTTCGATTCTCAAAGTGCCATCTATGTAAGGCGTTGAATTCATCGATGCATACAACTTTTTAAGTTTAGGGATTAAGGGCAGATAATGCATTTTCTTATGTGGAACATCAATGTATGCTACACTTCCCCCCCTCTTGGTTTTAAACTTAGGCTCTTCACAAAATTTACTTTGAGTCAAGGTAGCATCATCTTTGTAATAGAGCATACAACCTTTCAAATAACAATCAATCTTCACTTCATTCAACCCATGCTTAGAAACTAACCTTTTGTCATGGTAAAAGCCCTTTGGGATAGATTCTAGTTGTGAGCTAATCTGTAACATCCGATTTCCGAGTTCCGACTTCGCCCTCAGGACTGATCAATTTCAATCCCCGACTTCATCTTCGAATTCTACACAGAATGGGATAAATTCTGAATTCCGAGTTCGTCTTACGTAAATATACGATTTCTGACTTCATTTGGCAGCAATTTCCACGACTTCCGATCTTAAACTTCAAAGCCGAACAGCATGAACGTGATACCCGATTTCCAATTTCATCCTTGAATTTCAGACGGAGTGTTATATCCGATTTCCGATTTCGCCTTGCTCAATATCCGACTTCATGTTTCAAGGACAAATATACCCGGTTTCCGATCTCATCAACCACACTGTATATAAATCCCGACTTCCGGGTTTAAGTACTTGGGTTTGGCAATGTGATTCGAATGCCCGAGTTCCGACCTTATACCTCATGCTTCACGATAGTGTGTGTGGTTCCCGACCTCAGAAGTAATGGTTTAATACAATGGTACGTGAGTTGAACTCAATGGACATGAGTTCAAATCTTTGAGTTGATTTCAGTTATACACGGATTCCGATCTCCGATTTTATATCCAGCATTGACATTCCCGAGTTCAGATAGGGAGTTCCGAGATTATATGATTTTCAGCTGCATTACTTCCGACCTCCGACTTCGATTCCAAGTATCAAAATAAACAAGATTTCCTCAAGTCACAAGCAATATGGTACGAGTTCCGACATCAGGCTTCAGCTGCAAGCAATTTAGAAGGTCACGAGTTCCGACTTAAAGTATTATGGGACGAGTTCCGATTTCATGAGGAACGAAAGCGTATCCCAGTTTTTGGATGACGTGGAGAGCAAATTGGCCACAAAAGTGAGAGACATGGCCGAACTTCAACCACAAAATTCCAACCAATCAACACCACAACTTTCATGTATTTAAATCAGACTCTTCTCTCCATTTATGATCTGATTTACGTTCCCCCTTCCTTGCTCCAGCCTTCTTCTTCTTCCCTTCCTCTCTCAATCCAACTCCATCAGATTTCTAAGCTTGGTCAAGGTTCCATCAATCCAAAATCAAATTCAGCAAAATCATACTCCAAAGAGGTAGGATTCAATCTCTAATCTTAATTTCTCTAAACTAAGGATGCATGAAAGATTACTTTTTATGATTATTTGATGATATATTGGATGTGTATGATAGGATTAATAGGAAATCTTGAGTTAAAATTATGGTTAGAAGAGAAAATTAGAAGGAGAGAAGAACCAGTATGCTGTCTGGATGAAGAATTCCACGGCAGTCCGTACGGCGGAGTGTACGGCTCCACCTACAACCAGTTAAATCCGATGAAACCATTTTTAGATGAAAGTAGACATTCAGGGCTTTGCATGGATATATCATATAAGGTTATTGGATTAGTATTGAGGGAGATACGAATTTTTGAAGTTTGACCTAGGGTTCAGGACTTTCATCCGGCCAGGGTGACTTGAGGAGGGTATAACTCATCCTATACAACTCCAAATTGAGTGAAACCAATTTTGTTAGAAAGCTTACACATAGGGGAGTATTCCAATATAAAATTCCGAGTTTGTTATGGTCCAAATTGTTCTCAGTGATTCAAGGAAGTTGTCCTATGTTCAATCCAGGACAAAACAGAGTAGTTCAGGAAGGTCGACTTTCAGGACTTATAACTCGAGGTGTACTTAAGTAAATCAAGTGAAACTTGTGGCAAATGAAAGTTTGTCCTGTTAGCTTCAATATGAGACCAATTTCGTATGATTTGAGCTTAGTTTCGATTTTTAGTGAATTTATACTTCCAGAAGTGTAATTCGGGCTAGTGACTGAACAGGTTGAGGTAAGATTTGAATATCTTGAGTTATATGGATCAAAATGATATGGGACCAAAGAGGTTAGAAAGTAGACATATAGATCTATGACATATCCAAAATTCAGGTTCAAATGAGTTGAATAGAAATAAAGGTGGATCATATGAAATTCGGGCAGAACTGAATAGATGGGCAAAAGTGACCCAATTGATGATTTCACAAGTATTAGTAAAACATATAAGGTATGAGTTGAGAATTGCCAGTTTGACATTGATATATATGTGTGTTAAGTTGATTATGTTGCTATGATTGATTTGTCCGTGAGAGCTGGCACTATTCATGGAGAAACGGACCTGATCCGTTATCTTTGCTAATTCTGACAAGAGTCTAGGAGACTATGGGTGTCTAGATTACAAAGAATTTATGATATGAATAGCCACGCAATTATGAGTATGTATGTGGAAATTCTATATGTGAGAATGACATAAGTATGATACGAGTTATATGAGAATAAATTATGAAGCATATATGCAAAAACGACATAAGTACGACATGAGTACATCCCGCATGTTTATGCTGGATTATGCATGAAAATGAAAGAATGTAAATATATTGAATATAAGTCCCTTCACTTGGAGGCAGTTATTTGAGGTCCCTCCTTGTGAAGGCAGCTAAATAAGATAAGATGTGGATCCCTTCACTCGGAGGCAGTTATTTGAAATCCCTCCCTGTGAAGGCAGTTAAATTGTAATGCCCGGGTCAAGAGTCACATGAATTGTGACACTTTGTTCTGTCGGACCCTGTGAAAGCTCTAAGTTTGGACCCTATGCTCCCTTGGAGGGCTATAGGATTAGGACATTTTCATGGGATCAAAAGTCCCGGTAATTGTTCCTTAGATATCAAAGAATTAAAGAGCGATTTTTAACGAATTTTTGGAAGTTATTAACTCTTTCATTTTCAAGCTTGAAGTTTAAGAAAATGTAAGTTTTCGGAAGTTTGTACTAAAATCCAAAAGTTGGATTTTTATTCTTAAGGAGTTTGATTTTTTCAATATTTTTATTGGATTCAAATGGGGGATATTCTTTTATTTACATTTATGTAAATAAATATATGATGATAGTTGAGAAGTGTAGAAGAAGAGAAAAAAAAAAAAAAGCAGTGGCGCCTAGGCGCCAAGGCCAGCGCTGAGTGATGCAGCTTGGTGGGAGCGCCAGTACTGGCGAAATTTAAAAGAAAGATCTCGTCCCTTCTTCTTCATTCTTCCTCAACTCCTCTCTCTCTTCTTTCTATCTCTTCTCTCTTTCTCTCCTCATAGATGCCATGACTCTTTCACCATTTTCTAATCAAATCCTCCACAAATCCTTCTTCATCATCAATCTTCTTCTTCCTTGAAGCTTTCTCTCTCTCTCTCTCTCATCACTTTAGAGAGAGAAACTAAGGTGGGAGGAGACCCAAGTCTTCCATCAAGTTTCTTCCTTCTTTTGCAACCCAAGGTAACTCTCCAAGCTCAAATCTTCTTCTATTTCATGGGAAGGGAAGGTTTTTCTTGGAGGATTAAGTTTAAGGTTGAGGTTTGGGAACCTAGGGTTCTAAATTGGGGATTTTGTACCTTGGGAGGTAATTTAAATTAATCCTTAGCTTTAGAAACTAATTAGTGCTTGAATTGTGTTCTTTATGATGTTAGATACTCTCCGGAATCTTTTGGTGGCTCTAAGACTTCGTAGAGTTGGGCTCCTTTCTTTCCAAACTTGATATGTGAGTGCTAGTATATTTATAGCTTGTTCTTATTCTTAATTTCCTATCTACATGCCAAAAATGTAATTTAGTGAAGCTTATGAAAGAATTGAATTAATATGTTTTACTCCGTATTTATACGACTCTTGACATAATCATGATAGTTATGTGTGTATATATATATATATGTTTAAGCATAGAAGTGTGGGACAAGCTCTTATAGAAGCTAATTTATAGTATCTATATAATATGAAGGTTCAAGTTATTAGAAATTTTTATGTTCTTAAAGTCAATATTCTGAGTTATTGGATAGAAAGAACAGTTGCATTTCGATAATTGAGAAAGAGCTCTAGATGCTTTAATTTGAAAGTATTATACTTTGAAACTATATTTGATAGTACAGTTATTTTGTATATTTGGTGAATTTTGATAACTATGTTTATTAAGAATACGGAAGATTCTTGAATCTTATTATCCTTTTAAAGTTATAAGCAAGAAACTATATGATTTTTAATAAAGAAAAGTGTTATTGTCAAGGAGTTAGAAGGAAATGTGTTTTCAAGGACTCACATGAGGCATGGCAAAGACCCAGCAAGTGTGAGTGCCTTTCTAAAGGGGAAATCAGAATAGAATCGCTTTGCTAATGACAGTAGCATTAGCCTTGGTGCACCTCGTATAACCCAGCTAGCAGGGTGATTGTTAGCCCGGCATGTCGGCCAACATGTCCGGTAGATATAGTCACGCATAGGTGTGAGATCGATTCTTCTTGGGCAAGCCCAACAGTGATTATTTTCAAATAGAATCCTCCCCTAAGTTTTTCATGAGGTTGAACAAGTATTTATTTTCTATGTTTTGAGAAAGTATTTCTATATTGTGCATTTATGTTTAAGATTCTTGTTTACTAGTTGAAACTATATTTAGGTGAAGTTGAAATTGAAATTTACGGAAATTCCTTGAAGTTATCATATGTTTGAAGTCATGAGCAAGGATACATATGAGTTGATATAATGAGGTTTATATTCAATTGAATTGAAAGGTGCTCTAATGAGCCATAAAGAGATTTTAAAGATAAATATATTATGCCTCACTGAGTCTGTATGACTCACTCTTTCTTCCTTTCCATGTTTTTAGACAGGTGCGAGATTGTGCTCAAGCTTCCATAGCTAATTAGAAGTTTCAGCATCTAAATTTAAATGTATAATCTCTAGAAATGCTCCATTTATCCACAGTGTGAGTCCTCCTCAGATCGCTTTAATTTGTAATAAAAAGCATGTTGTTTTTAGTTAAGTCAAGTTGCTTTTAAGGATTATAGGTTAATGTTCATGATGGATATGTATGTATATATTTTCATAAGTATGATTACGTTTTAAATTCCAATATTGTGTGCTGTGGGGTGCATTCGGAGAATGCCTGGATCCCCAATGATTTTGTGTGTTTGGATTGTTGTGCAGGTGGAGGATCCGTATTTGGGAATAGTCCTAAATACAAGGGAGACTCTGCCCAATTTTTTAAAATGGTCTAGTATAGGCTTGCTAGGGGACGTGTCCTCTATGCGCTGGTCACGACCTTAGTGGGGTCGTGACATAAATGATAAAGACATGGATCCCTTCACCTGGAGGTAGTTGCACATGGGTCCCTCCTCGTGAAGGCAGCTAAAGACTTGGGTCCCTCTATGTTGGAGGCAGTTGCACATTGGGTCCCTCCAACCTAGAGGCAGTGGGTCCCCTTGTGGGTGAGTCGGTGTGACGATGGTCACGGGTGAAGCTGACGAGCTCACTCCAAGGCCAGGCTACCCAAGGGCAGTAAAAGCACCCTAGGGACGGCGATACGTAACGCCTAGGTGTGCCAAGTAAATGCTAAAGACTAAAGATTAAAGTAGATGCAAACACAGAACTTACATGAGGCATGGCGTGACCCAGCTAGTGTAAGTACCGAATGAAGGTCCCATATTCCTAAGGAACGTGACATGGTGATCATGCTCTGATGGGGTATGACATGGCGATCATACTCTGGAATATGGCATGTAAAGATTTTATGATGAAAAGGAAGATGAAGAAAGAAAAGCAAGTTACATGTATAGGCATAAATTTAAGTACGAGTAATTTTATGTGTAGATGTTATGTTCCCAGCATATTGATGTTATGTGTGTTTTAATATGCTACAGTTATTATTTATGGTATTATATTTGAATGAATTTTATGGGTTCTCCTAAATGCTAATTGTATGATTAAAATGAACTTTGCTTCGGATAAGATATTTTTCGAAATGTAAAATTAACCAGTTGGTGCAGTATGTTCACCTTTTTCATAATAAACCGAAGCAAACTGGAGATGACAATGATGACATTACATGTGTATCATAGAGAATCCTATTGAGAATTTATAATTCTCACTCCTATTTTCCGTGTTGTCTCCAGAAAGTTCAAGAGGTATCAGAGTGGCGCAGCGGAAGTTGCTGTCAGATAAGGTCCGTTCAGGTAACCGTAACAACTCCAAGGTGTGGTACTATGACTTAAGCATAGTACTGTACTTAGGAGGGTGTTACATAATCTAACTCATTAATGAAGCCCACTGATCAAAGGAACTTTGGCTTTGGTTCACCTCTGACTTATTTCTCAACATTCTTACTACTAAAGACAACTACAAATGCATAGACCATTCCCATAAGGGCCTATTCATTATCTCTAACAGATTATAAAGCCTCTCATCATCCAAATTGGGAACCTTTTCTGAAGGATCGGAGTATATTCTAAACTCATGGCTAACAACATCAAAAATCATTTCTTAATATGACTAAGGTTATCTTCCTAAGTCATATTCCCACCCTTTTCATTACCTATGTGGACCGTAGTGGAAATACTTTCAATATAACCCACACCGAATTGATTCTATAGTGGAAAGACTTCTCCATTTTCGATCCAAACCTAGTAATTAAGCTTAAAGCCATCCTTGTACATGTGATATCTAATGGACTCAATATCTAAAAATCCCCTACATTTATGTTTAGCACAGAGACACCTAACTATTCCTTCATATATAAACTACTCTATTTGACCACAAGTTATTTTGAATTCTTCAACTCCCTCATAAAATTGTGGTTTAATTCCCCCGACTTGGGTGCAATCTATCATACATCCATGTTCGATTTGGAGCAAACATTGTCTGTCAATAATATCATACACTTATAGAGCGTAACAATCACACATCAATCAAGAAAATTAGATAAAGTCTTTCCTTAAATTAGGAGTCTCCACTTATTCTTATTACAACATTTTTTTTAGTCCACAGGAATCTATACTATAAAAAAAAAAATTTGACAAAGCCTCCTCTTAAAATATGAGCCTTCGATTATTGAGTTATAATGATTGTTTAATTTATACAACATTCTTAACAACCAAAAAAATCTAAGTAGAGGCTTTACTTGAGTAAGGAGTTATCCTCCACTTATTTCATTACAACAATTGTTTAATTCAAACAACATTTTAAACGATCAAAAAAATTTGGACTGAGTCTTCCTTTAAATTAGGAGCCTCTACAAAAATTAATTCATCAATCAAACACAAATAACAAGCACATGCATTTATGTAAATGAACAAGTAAATCCTAAAGACCGTTCTAGAGTGCACTCCCTTACATCATATCATGTAGGTAAATAACACCACAGCATACAAGTCAAATAATGGGAAGGAACTCTAAGCCTTTCCCCAGTAATGCAATCTCATCCTCCTTCTTCCATCCTACAACTCTATCCTAAAAAATATAAGACTCTGATATTTCAAAAAACATAAAGTTAAAAAAAGAGTACAATGTACATACCTATTTACTAACAAATGGTATAATTATTGGCAAATTGTGTACTTACAATGCTTCAATCACCCAATGTACTATAATGCAAGCGCTCCAAATGCTCTAAATGAGAATTTTAACAATCAACACAAAAATATGTTATTGAACTAACTTAGAAACTAAAAACTTTGAATAAAGAAATGGAATAAAAAAAAAAGAGCTTAAACAAAGAAAACTAAACTGATTAAAATGCTCAGTAATATACCTCAAATACAATGACAGTCTCTAGCTATGAAATGGAAGCTATAGCGGTAGTGAAATAGCCAATGGCCATGTGGGGGTGCGAGAGAGAGTAGAGAGTCATTCCTCGGTAATTTATGGAATATTCATTAAGTAACATTTTAAATTTTTAAATTAACTTAAATGGAAATACAAAATGTTATCGATGGCACATCTGTAGATAATCATTTGGTGCCATTAGGTTCAAAAATTTATCAACGAATTTACTGGTGGATTGTCTCTTTTGTTGGTAATTGTCAACTTGAAACTTTTTTTCTCATTTTACAGATGGTCTATCCATCGGAAATACCAACGGATTTAGACTGTCAGTAAAATCCATTGGTTTTTGGTACTTGAAAACATTTATTGGTCCATTTTTAATTTTCGAAAATCTTAGGATTTTGTTCTATGTTGTTTGTTCTAAACTCTGAGTTGCACATAATACACCCTTTCAATAGGCTTTAATGCAATCACATGCTGTTTTAAAATCTTTAGTTTTGAAACATGGTTTTTATTTGTTATTTTTCAGTTGAATGGCTGCCGCCGTGATTAAGGATTATATATTTTTGGTTCTCATGTATTTCATTATAGTCTCTTTATTTATATGCTAATTAATCCAACATGATGACTAATGTTTAATTCCAATTTAGTGTCTGCTTCTTTTAGTTTGGTATTGTTCTACATTAATGTGAAAGTGTTACTTGTTGAGTTCTCATTTATTCAATTTTGATTTATTTGAACAAGTTATCTGTGATCAATATATTTTTTTTTATATAGACCACTAATATCCAAAAGTCCATTATCGGGTCGGCTCATTACAGGGGTAAATCTCTTCCAACATTAATTTTTTTCATCCACAAAACTCGAACCTTAGACTTTTTAAAGGAATCAAGTGCCGAACAACTTGAACCACTCAATCATTAGTATCTATGATCAATATTGTTAAAATCCTCACAAGAGCAAAAGTGATCATTTTTTAAGCTTTTTTTACTTGTTGTAATTGTTCGTATGTGTTTTCACTTTCTTTTAATTGAAACATCAATTTTGTTTTTTATTTTTTTACTTTTGGGTGTTTCTAAAAAGGGTTTTCTGGGAATCTGGGTTTTGGAACAATGCATATTTTTTATCACATCAATTAGCCAACACTGTTATTTTGTCATATTAATTAGGCAAGCCTGCACTCCAATTGATGCAATCCATAGTTTACACGAGCCCCGAAAACAACAGCTACGCACTGCTTTCTGCACTGCTGGTGTCATCAAATCTAATGCTTGCCTAAGTTGCGGGGATTCTAAACCCTCTGTCAATCTTTTTCTTCTCCACAGTGTTTAATTACCCAAAAATCCAGTTACTAGATTATATATTTCATAAGGTCAACTAAGATATTCAATAGCAATAATCCGAGTTTCAAATGATATATTCTTTAGATTGAATTTTTACGACCATTTTTACATTTTTTAAGCCTTTATAAAATATCACGCCTATAAGTTCGCATCAAGTTATCAACTTTCTAATAGAGCGGTTCCTATGGGATGTGCCATAAGCTTTTATTTTAACATCACACATAAATGATTTTGATATTTTAACAGGTCAATTTGATATTATAACATCACACAAATGACGTTTTTAGATATTTATATTTGTAGTTTGGGAATTAGGTATGTTATCTACTTGGTTGATGTTAATGTATAATTCTAGCACCTGCACAATGAGTGTTAAGAGGGTTGAGAATGTTTCTGAGAATATTGAAGATAAGAAGAAGAATTGCTTCCCAGCTTTCGTTGACAAGTTAATTAAGCAAATTAAGAATGCCTAGAGACCGATGTTCTTTGGGTTTCTGTCCACTTATGCCTGTGCTGTCAGAACAGTTATCTGACTTTATCCACAAATTTTATTGTTGACTCATCCTTTGTTCAAAGTATTGCTTGTCTTTTGAAAATAAGGAGTTAATCACAATTCCAGCAAGTAACCACCAAATTACAGCTGAACCAGACTCCCCATTCTCAACCAAATACCTACAAATTCCATTGACTAACACGTGTGTTTATTTTTGTAAATTGTTTCTATTCTGTCAGTTTTGGATGCTAACCTGCTTCCTATACTGAACATGAAATAGGATTTATGTGATATTACAGTTAGAATTTGAATATATAAATTTTGCAACTTCTACTGTTGCATCATTCTAGAGAAGCATTAAATTTTATGGATTTGAACTACTTTTGTTAATATGTACAACTAAAATCTTTGTAAAATTGTTTTGAGATGATAATTGAGTAATTATTTAACTTCCAATTAGATGTAGTTTGAATTTTTATTTTTGTGACTACTTTTATATTTATTGGTATTGGATATGTTGGTCACTTCATTATGTATAACACGTTTCAGGCTGAGTGGATGGCTCCATAAGTGCTGAGAAATGAGCTTTCTAATGACAAGTAAGCTTTGCATTTTTGGTATTTGATAATTTGCCTGAGGGAGAAAAAGGTGTTGTTAAAACCCTTCGTGTCTTGCTTCATTTACTTAAAATTAACAATTTGTGCTTGCCAATACACTGGTGCTAGAATATGCATTATGTAGATTTCATCAGCTTTCGTAGATAGGTAAGATAACATGGTTTTCATGAGTATAGTCTGAATATCGTTGATGGCTCAAGAGCGAAAGATAAAACTGCATATCTGAGTAACTCTACTGTATCTGTTTATTTCCATGATGTAAGTTCCCGATATATTTCTACATTTGACACTATTTTTTTGTCAAATCTTTTTAATATAGTTTTTGTTTGCTAAACAGTGTTGGAAGAGACAACAAAAATTATTACTCTCACAAATTACAAAGAAATTGGATTCAAATTTTGGGGAAACAAAAATATGTTTGACTGTTGTGCATATGTGTTGGGTTAGCATGGAAGATTGGGTTGTGGGTTCCATATGGTTCCTAGATTGCACCTGATCCTAACTAGCATGTCAATTTTTTTTTTTTTGGTTGCCTTAAATGCAATGTTGCCATTTTCTTTTGAATCTCTTGGGTTTCAACAAGTTGGAATCAGTGCCACATTGTGTTTTTTATGTAAGTTCTTGCTTTTATTGAATCTGAATTTTATTTTAATTGGGATACAGGGATGCTATAGTGAGCTGGATCAAGAAGAATATAAGGCCTAGCGTGTACAACATTAGTATGCAAGGCCAAGTGGTAACACCCTCCTAATTACAATATTATGCTTCAGTCATAATACTATAACCAGAAGTTTGTCACGTGTAGAGCTCCTATTATTTTAACTTTAAATAAAAATATACGCAGACTTTACGTCTTTGATGTGTGTTACCTAATTAAACTTATATATGTAGGGAATTAACCATAAACAAGAAGCTACAATAGGGAATTAGGTATACATTGAGAATAATTAATTTATATAACATTTAGTATCATATACACATTTCACTAGTATTGTATTTACAATTCTCTAGATGCACTTGAGGTGAGACCTCCATCTAACTTACATCAAGTAAACCAGGACTCAAAAGGGTCCACGTAGGGACATTTATCAAAATATAGTAGAACAAAATGAAATAAAGGTCATGATGCTGCAACCATACTGGAACTTCAATTAAGAATACCACTACTGTTATTACTATCATCTGAGAATGACATGGACATATACAAATAGGAATAGGAATTCGAAAATTCTCAATAGAATTTCCTAGACTATTATACAGTGATATCGTAATTATTCTCAGCTGCTTTGGTTTATTTAGAAAAAGATGGATAGTATAAATGATAAAACATACATTCCAATTTTATAGTTTAAAACCATATGATCCGAAGCAAAATTTATTTTATTCACACACTTAGTAAGCTGAGAAAGTGTTACGACCGAAACCAAGTCGTGACTGGCGCATAGGGACACGTCCCTAGCAAGCCTACTTTAGACTTTATTCTAATAGAAAATTGGGCAAAGTCTCCTTTGTATTTAGAACTATTCCCAAATAAGGATCCTCGCCCTGCGTAGAACACATAAACATGCAAACTCATTGGGGATCCAGGCATTCTCCGAATGCACCCCACAGCACACAAAATGAGAATTTAAATCATAATCACTTATAAAAAAATATGTTTACATAACTATTCAAGAAGCTTAAATACATAATTATTGAGATTTAAACTAATTACATATAACAACATAAGACCCAACATAGGGAGGACCCTGCCTGTAGATTAATGGAGCACTTCTAGAGATTTTACACTGAAACTTAGATGCTGAAACTTCTAATTAGCTGTGGAAGCTTGAGCATAATCGCACACCTGTCTAAAAACATGGAAAGGAAGAAAGAGTGAGTCATACAACTTAGTGAAGGATAATATACCTATAACAAGGGTGGGACAAGCCGATGCACAACATTTGCAAAATAATAGCTTTATAAGTTTCTTAAAAACCTCGTACCACATTTGCTATTAGAAATACTTCGTCTATATATATTGTAACATCCCCCATTTTCTTAAGTGGAGTATAATAAAAATTTTGAATTATTTCTCTTAGGTAGTGTGGGAATCTCTCAGGCAGTGGTATACCCCGAAAATCCTCACACTCAGAAATATAGAGTTGTATAACACTGCCGTTAAAAATATGGCACTGCCATATGCTAAAAATTAGAAAATGACAAAAGTGCCCCTGTCAACTTTTGTTAATTGCAATCTTGCCCAAAAGTTTTAGAAATTGTACTTTAACCCCAAGTGGATATTTCCATAATAACCTTAGAATTTTTCATAAAATGACCTTTATGTCCCCACATCGGTAGAATTAGCAGCATGAGGTTTTAAACAAAGCAGAATCACGTGGTAAAACCATGGAAGTTTAAATCTCTACCGATTGGGCCATGAAGGCAGTCTGGTGTGAAATGACGTGGGTTGCCCCTGAACTTGCCCAAAATTATAGATATGCCATTAGCCACGGAAAATAGAAAATAGAAAAACTCTAAATTTGCAAGAACGATTATTTCACGTTAACAAGCAATTTATTCGATCTTATTGACTAAGTAGGGTTAATTAGAAGTTAATTAGATGTTAATTAGAGGGATTAGGCTTAGGAACAATTAGAATAGAGATATAGAAATTCCCTTAGAGTCATTTAGTAAAATTTTGCCGATTTGAAGAAAATCGGCGAAGATTCGATATTTTAAACTGCTAGGACCAAACCAGTAGAATTTTCTACTGGAAACCCTCATTTAAGTGGCTGAAATTTAGCCACCCCTACCACATATGAGTGGTGCCAAGTGTTGTTCAAGATAGTGGAGAAACTTGGCCTCACCTCCACTGGATTTTTATCGTTTTTCGCCTAGTTGTTCGATTTTCATCAAATAATTGGGATTAATTAGGATTCGATTAAGCATTCACTTAAAGCCAATTAAATATGATCTAGAAAGATTAGACTTGATGGAATTAGATTAGAATCATAGGAAACCTCATAGGATTTTTCTAAAACTGTTTTACCGATTTGAAGAAAATCGGTAGAATTTCGGTATTTTAAACTATTGGAACCAGACCAATAGAAATTATACTATGAGAACCCTATGATGGAGGGCCAAGATTTAGCCAAAACATCACTACAAGTGTCGCCTCAATCAGCCATAAAAGAGGGAAGCCAAGCTAAGTTTGAATGAGGATTGAAGTCCACCAATCAAAAGCCAACTTCCTTCATAAGTTTTCATTTTTTTTCTTCCTTCCCCCTTTATATTTTTGGCCTCCCCATAAGAGTTGCAGACCAGCCCTCATTTTCCCACTTTCCTTCATCTTCTTCCACTTCTTCTCATCCCCAAGCTCAAGCCCCAACCATAAACTTCACTCCAAGATCAAGTTCCATCAAGATTTCACACCACCAAGGTAGGAATCTCAACTTTCTCCTTCTTTTCTTTGAATTTGGGCTGCCTAGGGTCCCTTATTCATCCATGATTCTGATGTTATGATGGGTGGGGATGATGAATTAAGGTTGGTTTAAGGTGTATATGTAAGTTTGAATTGAAGATTGGATGGAGAGATTTAAGGAAAACATGAATTCAAGAAAAATTTAAGAAGCTGGTACACTACAAAAAATCCAGTAAAATATGGCGGTTTTTTCGGGAAATTGCGGCAGTTATAACCGCCCTTTTTTACCGTAATGGCGGTTTACAAAACCGCCGTAATTAACATCGCCACTATGTATAATATGGCGGTTTCCGCTTAAACGCCGCAATTGACGCAGATAAAACGGCGGTTTCTCGTTGAATAAAACGGTGGCGGTTTTGACCGCCATATTTTACCGTATGAAATGGTGGTTCAAACCGCCATAATTTTTGAACATTAAGGCGGTTGATATACGCCATATTTTCCTATATATTGTGGCGGTTTAAACCGCCATATTTTACCCAATAAAACAGCGGTTAAAACCGCCATAATTTTTGAATATTAAGGCGGTTGATAACTGCCATATTTGTCGGTATACTGTGGCGGTTTCAATCGCTGTAATTTACCGTATAAAACGGTAGTTCTAATTGCCATATTTTTTGAACATTAAGGCGGTTGCTAACCGCCATATTTTACAATATACTGTGGCAGTTTCAACCGCCATAATTTACAATATAAAATGACGGTTCTAACCGCCATATTTTACAGTATACTGTGGCAGTTCACACCGCTTTATTTGTCCGAAAATTGTGGCAATCAAAACTGCCATATTGTACCATAAATGATAGCATATATCACTTGTAATATGAGCAGTGTAAATCACCGCATTTTACTGGAAAGTGTGGCGGTCAAAACCATCGTATTGTACTTATAATTGTGGTTGTCAAAGCTGCCATATTTTGTAATCAATAATGGCATATATTACTTGTTATTGTGGCAATATTTAACATGCTTTTAATGCATTGTTTCATTTTAAATTGCTATAATTTGTATCTTTTTTATTATCCAATATCAAAACCTATATTATAATTATTCCATTATTTTTAATTGAAGGTATAACACGCACCAAAATTTATATCAATATAAGTATAATAATATCTCTCAACATCCAATAGAAAAATTTCTATTACTAAAGCTTAAAATAAGTTTCTACATAATTAGTCATAATAAGTCTAAGTGTATTAGAACTTGCAAGTAAAAAAAAAAAAATAGTCAATTCAAGTACACAAGTCACACCAACAAATTCAAGATTACTTAAGATTTAAAAGTTTTAGGAGAATTGACCACAATCAATAAAAGGATCATGTATGAGGGCTTGGAAGATTATTTGATGGATTATTGTTACTTCCATCTGATGATCTTCTTATATCATTTGGTGACTCAGCCCCACTTCCTCTATCTAGTGCCTGCAATAAAAAAAGAAGTTTCCAAATTAAATTAAATTTATAAAATCAAATTTACAAAACCCAATTCAATCACACAAAAGAACACTTTATAATTTTTCAATCACCATTAGTCTAAAATTCCTCCACTATCTAGTTCTAACACAAACAAGCTATAATGTAAAATAAAATATTATTAAGTACTAAAGCCATATGAAACTTTAGGGGATCTGGGCAATTTCCAAGGCCTAACAACAAATGACAACTTGATCATCAGAGTATATACCTACCTTAGATAACCATTCCTTATTTCATGGTACAGTTCTTGTATCTTATTTCTACTCTTAACAGTCATATTTTGTTCATTTAATCCTTGTCGTTGAAGCATTCTTTTCTACAAAAGTTGTATTACTAGTGAATATTTGATTACTAGAAAAATACTACCATTAAAAATTTCTCCCCTTTTATCCAACAATATCATGTTTTTCACTTCTAACATTTCAGGTAGGTCACGAGAACTTCTTTTACTATAAGACACTCTTAACCTTGGATATAGAGATGTTCAAATCTCACACATACCCTCAGCCCAGGAAGAAGAGAACAAACTTATGATAAATTATAAATAGAGCATACAAGGTTGCAAGTCTTTTTCAACCACTTTTGTTAAATTCATCTTTCTATTAGGAATCCACTTTTTTAGCAAACAACCAATTAAGAATTCCATTCTATGAGTAGTGATCCATAGTCAAATCTCAATCCTATATCAATTAACAGATTAAATATATGACCTATGAGTGCCTCACTAGCAACAAATTATGGATTCATTCACTGCATAGTATATATATCCATCTTGTTTAAATATTCTATTTAACTAGCTTGGAATTTATAAAGTCACCTACCACATGCTAGATGTCAGAACTATAATACAAGGTAGTGGAGAGGTTGGGTACAAAATCCAAAAATCCAGAAAGAAGAAATAAACACTTTGTCATAAAAGCAAAGAACTATTATAATAGGCTTGAAGCTTTAGTGCAGGGCTCAAGCATATGTATGTGAAGATACATGACTTCATCCAAAAGGAAGAATGTAAAATAAAAACAATGTTCACTTATGTTCCCCACTATCTCTCATATTCAATAGATTCTAAACTTAATTTTGCACCAAGCACATTTGCTCACAATTACAACAAAGTCAAATATAGTAAAGATCCACAAAAAGAGTTCAATTCCTCACACTTAAAACACAGTCAATTGTTGCAAAACACACTTTGAAATAAAAAGAGGAAAAATTAAAAAGGGTGCTCAATAACTTAGAGGAGTAAAAAAATTGCATCAAAAAATTTGTGTAATGAAGAACCAAGAACTCACTCACTTATAACTCCATAGTGATATCTACACCTCAATCTTTTTGTCAAGTGAAATATACATATAAAAAATAATAATATGAAGAAAATTAGCAGAAAAAGGGAGAAAATAATTTATTAAAAAAAGTTCAAGAGTAATAGGAATTTTTAGAAAATATAACAGTTTTGTTGAAGGATTTTTTGTGGCTTATAGCTGTCAACACTAAAAGCTTTATCCAAGTAAAACCTAAAAGCCAGTTTACAATAAAAAATAAATAACTGATATTATCTGTAAGAACATAACTGTCCTTTGTTTCTTATCTTTGTGGTTATGTGAAATTGTCACAAAGAAGTGAAGGTCCAAACTATAGAAAGCTAGAAGTAACATTTCCACTTGGAAAATTCATGGATAGAAATATTGTTTGTGTTGAAGTAAATAGTGTTGAGGAATGACAAGTATATATAAAATATAATAATAAGACAGCATTAAGCTTTTTTAGTCACACTCATCACATTTTGTTCATTAATGTATCTTATTCAACCCTTTGGCTAGCAAAATGCCAAAGCTGTCATGGCTTGAAAATGATGTTTTATTGAAGTAAATCATAGTAAGGAATGAGGCATTTTTGAGTGAAAGAGGAATATTATGGTACTTGATGTATCATTTTATTTATATTTTGAACATTACTTAATCAAGGATGTGAGGCCTTTCACAAATGAAATTTATAGTTGGCAAAAATTACTAATCTCATAATGAACCATTAGACTTTGTAATTAGAGGGTGACAAATGAACATATCAATGGCCTTTGCTCCTAGTGTGCTTAATTAACTATAAAGTCACCTTGTGTATAGAAAAAAAGGATAAGACTAGCCAAAGAGAGTAGAAAGCCTATGAGATTCTAATGAATGTAGTAGAAAATGCTAAGCCAAATGGCATTCAAATAGCAGACAAAGAACCTCAATACTACAATACTATAAAAAGCAGCACAAGAATCTCAATACTACAACCAACTTAACTGATATTAATTTTGATAAAGCACCAATAAAAGGCATCTCAAATTTTCACCAAAAAAAAAAAAAAAGAATCATGAAGAAGACATATATAATAACAACCCCAAAAAACAAAAAACAAAAAAAACTTACATTTGCTTTAATTAGTATAAGGTATTACAATAGTTGATATACCTGTGGAGTAAGATTAGGAAATAGTGCTGCCAACTCCTCGGGCATCCTTCCTCCTTCCTTCATAGCTATGTATGCACACAGTGATTGGAACTGTGATTCCATTGTAACCAGTTTTTGTTGTACTTCTGGAGAAGATGTGCTAGCACTACAAGAACCCAAGTTCAGGCCACCAATTCGAGTTGTGGTATGCTTGAATGCCATGGTAGGAACTACTCCCATGCCCAATCCTCGCACACGCCCAGGATGCTCTTTTCCAAACACCGTACCAATAGTATCAGTGGGAGATATCTCAGATGAATTTTTTGAGCTCTGAGTTACATGTTCATCAATTTTCTCCTAAATGAAATACCAAAAACCAGAATTCTAATTTGTTAAAAAAGATTGGATTTGTAATTATAGCATGCAACAATAAATACAATATTTACCGCTATCTCCCTAGCCTCCTCATTGACATAGCTTCCATCTTTTTTCTTGTGAGTCAAGCTCCACATTTGGCCTCGACCAACTTCTCTTCCAGTCTCTATCATCTAATATTTTTAACATAGGATAAAACTAATTATTCAACAATAATACATATTATGTAAATAATTACTTGAGAATAGAAATATTCAACTACCAGTTCTGCCCTTCTCCTTGCCAAGCTCTTTGCACCACAAGTATGAGGAATGATTTGCTTTTTCCGAATCTCTTGATTTTTTTTGCAAAGCTCCTACAAATAAAAGTAGCTAAGTTTTAATAATTTCATAACAATCTATTTATAAGTTAATTATAAAGTGAGTACCATTGTAGAAGGCTTGAAGCGATAATCTACAAATAAAGCCCATTGCTCTTCATTGATATCTTGTGGTACATTACTGATGATTTGACTTTTGCTCAACCTTGGATCATAAGCATTATTCCATAACTTTAGCCTATGTTCCCTCCACTTTTTACCAATGGATTGTTGCAGATATCGCTTTGCAATATCATCATTCACCTTGAAGCAAAAGCGAGCCTTCAAAAAATAAGAATATTAGTTCATTATGCTTTCATATGTGTAATCTCTAAAATTGAAACAAATTAAAGATTTTAAATGATCTTACTGTAAAAAAATTATCCCATTAGTGCTTAAAGAAAGTTTTCGGCATCTTTGACCACTTTTCAAAACTAATAGGAAACAGAAGGCAATTCGTTGCCATTAGCCCACAAACTCCAGCAAGAAGCCCAGCTGCTTCTCCTATTGGTGAACAGAAGCCATCAAACTCCACTATTATATGCAGATTATTGTCCAAATTGTTGACATCTTTGACCCGCAACTTAAGCTTTCTAGTTGCTTCATGTTCATCTGAAACAAATACTGATTGGATTAAATATCTAAATCATATATATAAGAAAAAAAATTTTATGCTAATTTACATCTCTACATACCTATGGCATCTACAAACCAAAAATGGCTAGATTCACGCCCAACATGGTGTCTAACTGCAGATGAACCCTCAACATGTGTAGGTTGTGAACTAACTGGATCAGATGATTGTGAAGTTGTTGGGATAGTTGATGTCGAAGGACAAGTCTGTGATATTTGTGGTAGAGTCTGAAGTGGACATGTTTGCGGTGAAACACTTGGAGCAATAGCCTCATTTGAGGATGCAGCAGCTAAAGAGCTCTCTTCAACTGGTTTGAGTACCTTAAATCGCTTGGGCTTTGGCATATCTATATAAATAAATGAAACAATTAATTAAAATCAGTTGATGATATAATTAAGAATATGTTATACAAAGTCATATAATATAAATTTCGGCCGAGAAAAACCACATGGTTAGAAAAACCAACCCAAAACACACAACGTAACACAAAAACGGCAAATAAGCACTAGCAACATCAAAACAGCATAACAGCAAAAAAACAAAAAAAAGCAACCATGCAAACAACAAAAGCAACAACTATGCAGACAAAGAGTAATAGTAAACAAAAATCATCAAGATTCCATATAAACTTCCACTTCTAGATAGCATCCAGCTCTACAAGGCCCAAGACATGCTTATGGATCCACCCTTTCAACCAAAAACCCAGCATGGTTAGAAAACCAACCCAAAACACACAACTCAACACAAAAATAGCAAATAAGCACCAGCAAGTAAGAAACAGCATAACAGGAAAAAAAAAATATAGCAACCATGCAAACAGCAAAAACAATAATTATGCAGACAAAGAGTAGCAGTAAACAAAAATATCAAGATCTCCATATAAACTTCCACTTCTGGATAGCATCCGGCTCTACAAGGCCCAAGACATGCTTATGGATCCACCCTTTCAACCAGAAACCCAGCATGGTTAGAAAAACCAACCCAAAACACACAACTCAACACAAAAATAGCAAATAAGCACCAGCAAGTAAAAAACAGCATAACAGCACAAAAAAATAATAGATTCGTCCTCTAATGTTCAGCAAGACACATATTTGGCAAAAAAGTCATACCATAAAGAATTCACTCTATAAATATTCTGACATATGTTCATCTCCCCCATCTTCATCATCAGCATTCAACTCACTCAATAATTCATCTTCTACATCATCTCTCAACAATGGTAAATCATCAGCATCTTCAAATAATTGATCAAAGTCTTGCTCTGAACGTGGCTCAATCTCATAAACTTCATTATCTTCACTTTCTCCCATATCGAACAAGTCCCTTGGCCTTAAATGCACAACAACACTCCAATCTTTATTCACCTCATCATTCACATAATATACCATTTGAGCCTGGGAAGCTTCAATGTATGGATCATGATCTTCATGGTCACCAGTGTGAATTAGTCGTGAAAAATTAACAGAAGTAAATCCCCATGCATCCTTTCTACACCCTCTTTCCCTAGTAGTGTCAGCCCATTTACATTTAAATAGTGTAACCCGAAATCGACCATAGTAGTTAAGCTCAATGATGTCTTCCAATTTGCCATAATATGACAAATCTGCTTGCCTTAAATTCCCATCAACACGGCTAGCAACACAAGATGTAGAAGAAGTTACAAAAACTCCACTATTTTGGGTTTTTAACCCATGGTCTCTCGTAGTTGTCCGAAATTTGAACCCATTAATATTAAATGCAGAAAACCTTCTACCATATTGTGTCGGACCATTTGCTAGATACTTTAAATCATCTGACACAGTACTTACAACATCTGGGTTCATAATCTAAAATAAAAGTGTTAAAATGTATCAGTCATAACAAAAAATTTGAAAATTTTTTTAACAAAATCTCATCACATTTTTACTTACTTTTTCAGGAAACCAATCAATAAAGTCCTTATTCACCATTTTCTCTATCTCCGTAGCTGAAGGCTTTCGACCCCTAGACCGCCTTCGTACAAAGTCCTTAAATTCACTATACAGATAATTGAAATTAAATTATAAATACTTTCATATTAATCTTAAGAGTCAGTTAGAGTTTGCCTAAGTACTCACTCAATGTATGGCTTGACTTGCGGACAATTTAGTAGCACATATCTATGTGCTTGCCTTTTCTCCATAGTTGATAATTCCAAGGTTGAGAAAGCTCCTACTGCTCTACCCATTGGGGGAAAAATGGAATGCACATGTGAAGAGTGTCTATTATCAGGATAATCATCAACACGTGCTGGCCTATTGATTCGTGTCTCAATCCCTTCTATATACTAAGAGCAAAAGGTAAGAACCTCTTCAGCTAAGTATCCTTCAGCTATAGAACCTTCTGGTTGAGCCTTGTTTCGAACATAAGACTTTAAGTGTCCTAAATACCTAAGTAAAAGATTGAAAATTAATAAAAATGACCTCCTTTGAATCTTTTTTTAGCGTTAACTCATAACCTCTAACCATAGAATAAGATATTTACCTCTCAATAGGATACATCCATCGATAATGTACTGGCCCTCCGAGTCTTGCTTCATCAACTAGATGACAAGTTAGATGAACCATGATTGTAAAGAACGATGGAGGGAATAACATTTCTAGGTGACAAAGAGTGAGAACAATTCGAGGCTGAAGCTTGTCAAGGTCTAAGAGACTTAAACTTTTGGAACATAATTGTCGAAAGAATGAGAACAACTCTATTAGCACTGCAGTAACCTTGTCTGGTAATACATGACGTATGGCAAGTGGTAATAGCTGCTGCATAAGAATGTGACAATCATGACTCTTCAATCCAAAGAGCTTTCGTTGTTTCAAGTCAATACACCTCGAAATGTTACTTGAGTACCCATCTGGCACTGTAACATTCTTTAAAGTTCGCAAGAATATATTTTTCTTTGCATTTGACATTGTAAACAAAGATGGACGATATCTTCCATTCTCGTCTGGCCAAAGTTCTTTCCTTATACCCATTTCTCTAAGATCCTTACGAGCTTTAAGATTATCTTTTGATTTCCCCGTTTCATTGAGCAGAGTATACAACACATTGTCACAAACATTTTTTTCAATGTGCATAACATCTAGGTTGTGGCGCAACAAATTAGATTCCCAATAAGGAAGATAAAAAAATATACTTTTCTTCCTCCATTGTCCTATTCCATCTTCAACAAGGGATTTTCCTCGAGCTCTTTTACCTTTATCAGACTGTAGTGTTTTTCCAAATGCAACATTGATTCCTTCAAGTTGTTTGAATATTTCTGATCCTGATAGTATTATTGGTGGATCCCTTTGCTCAATTGTGCCATTAAAATGAGCCCGATTTAGTCTGAATTTATGGCCCCTTTCTAGAAAACGACGATGACCCATAAAACACCATTTTCCACTATGTCTCAATCTATACGAGTCTGTGTCAAAGTTACATGTGGGGCAAGCAAGACTTGTGTGTGTGTTCCACCCAGACAAGGTACCAAGGCCAGGAAAGTCACTAATTGTCCACATTAGAGCTGCTCGCATCCTAAACATTTCATTTTTTGAAGAATCTAATGTTTGCACCCCATCGAACCACAAGTCCTTCAAATCTTTGATAAGAGGTTGTAAATAGACATCTATGTTATTCCCAGGCATTTGCTTTCCAGGAATAATCATTGACAGGATAAATGATGTTTGCTTCATGCACTCCCATGGAGGCCGGTTGTATGGGATAAGAACCACTGGCCAAATGCTATAACTTGTACTCATGGCTCCAAAAGGGTTGAAACCATTGGAAGCTAGGCCAAGGCGTACATTTCGAGGATCTGCAGCAAACTCAGGATGAATTAAGTCAAACATCTTCCAAGCCTTAGAATCCCTTGGATGCCTTATCATTTCATCTTGGTTACCTTCCAATACATGCCATTTCATTGACTCTACAGTCTTAGAACACATAAACAATCTTTTCAATCTCGATTTTAGTGGAAAGTATCGCAAGATCTTTGCAGGTTTCTTCTTCTTGTTATCTTTCCACTTAGATGTCTTGCATTGTTTGCATTCTTGCAAGTCTTCATCTTCCCCCCAATATAACATGCAATCATTTGGGCAAGCAGGTATCTTAGTGTAGTTAAGACCAAGTCTATTAATTGTTTTCTTCGCCTCATAAAATGAACCAGGAATTTTGGCATGTTCAAAGGCATCTTTTAATAATTCTAGAATCATAGTCATTGCCTTATCACTCATTCTACACAAACACTTTATATGATACAACTTTATCAAGAAAGATAGTTTTGAATACTTTGTACATCCTTCATACAACTATTGATTACAGTCTTTTAGCAACTCATAAAATTCTACATTTTCTCCATGATGCTCCTCATTTAAAGTTTCATCCCTATCTGTAGGCTCAAAAGATAGAACAGGTTCATTCAGGTTGTGTCTAGCTAGTCCAAATGCATTATTGACCATTGTTTCCATTGGGTTTTGAGATTGCAAAGCATCCTCTACGACTTGTGTGTTTTCAGGAATCTCTGACTCAACTACATTTGACTCTTCACCATGCCAGTACCAAACTTTGTAATTTTCTGGAAAAGGCTTACAGGTCAGGTGCTCTTGAACTATATCTCTTGTTTGCCATCTCCTAAAACCACACTTTGGACAAGGGCACTTAATTTTATGACCCCTAATAGATTGATGCTGAAAAGCAAAATCTAGAAATTTGTTTAACCCTTCTGCATATTCTGGTGTGTTTCGTGGTTTCTCGATCCAAGATTTATCGATTGGCATGACTAGAAAGCAATAGTAAATGATAGCAATTGAGAAAACCTATATATGAGAAAGTGGGTATAAAAGAGATATCAACAATAGGAGGTTATAAAGGAAAAAAGCATAAATTTAAAACAAACATAGCACAAACTAACTTTTAAATCAAAACAATAGTTAATAAAGGAAAAGCACCAAAAAGAGCATCCAACAAGCATGTGAAATGAGAAATAGCCACCTTACATACAAAAATTATTTTAAATAGGATGAATTCAGCAAAAACAGGCACAAGAAATATGCTACAAACATCAACTTCATGAATAATAAACACAACAATCAAATAGAACATGATTTGATGTGCATACGAGCAAAATTAACAAATTGAAACTAGCCAAGATTTACCCAAAAATTATGAAGATTGCCAACGACTTAATGCTGCAGATCTTCCCTTGACTATCCTCTATTGCTTTTTCACAACCTTCAAAAACCAACACAATAAATTAGTAATAGTTTGATTTGCATTGGATTGAATGCTATCAGTACCTTCTCTTTCAAATCACACAACAACCACTTTTTTTACTACATTTGTTTGCATGCTTCTTTTTTACTAACAGAATTACAAAAGACAGTTAAAAGCTTCTTTAAATTATGGAATATTCAGGACTTCTTTTGTTATTCAATAAATTTTCCAACTTTATGTAAGAAAACATGATTATAAAAAGGATTCACAGATCTATTACTTTTTCATCTTTTTGTATGAAAACATGATTATAAAGAGATAATATGATTCTACAAGAAAAAAAAGGCTAATCCACCAATTCATTATTTGATATTTTTTTCCATTTTAAAGAACTATTTAACCTTATCAACATATCAAACAAAGAATGATACATGTACCTATTGTTTGCTAAGACATTGCTATTACCAATGACCATGCTTAACTAAAGCAGTTTACTCAGAGGGAGCTACTGTTCTATTGAATAAAAGAAATAACTCTCAAAAAGAACGGAAAAACGCGTTAAAACAGAAACCTAAAAAAAAAAAAAAAGCTCTACACTATTGGATATAGAAGTTAGTAGTAGTCAAAGTAATAACTAGCATAAAAATCAGCAGAAAGCTTACAACAAATCTCAGAAGAAGACACGATCTTCCAACACCTCAGTCTCCAATAAGAAGCTTGAATAGATAATCACTGCAGAAGATAACCATAAACCATTAACTTTCTCACTCAAAATAGATCACGATCAGCCTCGGAAACACACCTTAAATACTGCAACCATTTCTTACTCACTTGCATACATTAATATGACAAAGAAACTGAGAACCAATATTATAGTCTAAAATTCTTAAAGATCCATAAATAAATTTAACATAAGCTGCCACCATTTTTCTTCTTATTGATTGATCAATACACGAGAGCTCAAGGCAATACAGAAACCCCAAATCCAAATCCCATACTTTTGCTGTGGGTCTCAGCTCCCACAATGGAGTAGGACACTCCCAAGTTTCCCCAAACTTCATAGGTTTAGCATAATTTGATGATTCCCTTATTCAGCTACCACTCAGATCATGAATCAGATTACTATACAATACATGGAGTTAATTTTTTCCTAATCCAATTAGACATTAATACATTGTTATTACTTGGATTGAATCCTCATCACAATCAGAGCAAGGATAATGAGACAATACATACTTAAAGAGGCAGATTTAGTTGAACAAATAGCAAGGATAATGAGACAATGCAGGAAGTGTTCATCAAATTTTACTAAACCAGAAACAGTCCACAGAATTTTTGAGGGACGAACAAAAATGAATAAGAAGGAATTCTCAGCAAACAAGTCAATCAGTCCTAGGAGTAGCAAAAACAACCTACTGGCTATGTATTGAATGTATGCAGGAAAGGAATGTGTATGTAATTGGTGGCTACTTGTAGAATTTCAAGCACCAATTGTTAGGCTTTCTTGCAGACTTTAAAGAATCAAATTCTATGTCTGAAGCATATTGCATGGCACTTCCTGAGGCGCTTACTAAGGCTATTCAGTGTGCTATAGAAGAGTTTGAATGCATTGAAGCAGATTTACAGATATCATCAAATGAAGTGGTAAATTGGTTAACCAAAGAAGATTCAACAAATTACGAATGCAAGTTTGTTATGAACAAGCTTAAATCAATAAAGAGGTGGTTCAAAAATATCTCTGTGGCAAAGGCAAACAATGCAGAATTTTGTCACTTCAGTTTGTGGAAAGATAAGTGCAATCAATCCTTGGAGAGGCAAGTTGCAAAGTTTAGCAGGGGAGTTTTGCAATAATTCTAGAACGTGAGAGTCTTGGCAGCAGCAGATTAGGGAGCTACAATTGTCTCTACTGTTATGATTCATGATTTTAGTTGACTGTAGTTTTTTGTGCTTTTGTCCTAGTTATTAGTTATTCTTTGTTCTCTCTTTGTATTGCTCCTTACCTATTTTTAGATAAGTGGAGACTTTTTTATCAACTATAGGAAAAAAAAAGCTAATAACAATAGCCTAGTCCAAAGTCTTGAAGAGTAAATTGACAAGGTCATACGTTTCATCACTTCTATCTCCAGAATGCAAAGAAAAAAGGTCCAAAGTAAAGAACACAAATTTAACATTTGTGATATTTTCTATCCATAACTCATCCACTACAAAGTTTTTTTTTTTTGATAAAGAAAAAGTTCAGACTCACAACAAGTGAGGAGCAAGTCCAACCACAAACAAACGAAAGGAGACACAAAATCAGAGCATCACAAAGTAACAAACCAGTAAAAATCATGGAATTGATACCCCTTTCACAAAATCAGCACCTAATTCACCTAATTGGAAACCAAACAATTTCCTAATGCCTTTCAAATTGCCTACTCCTAGCAGACACTGATTCTGCACTACAATAGCACCTGTCATGAAATCTATTTACTGAATGTAATCCTCTACCGCTTAGTACCAATGCCTCAAACATTCACCCACTACAATTACAACATTTCAGACTGTTGGATTAATAGGAAACAGAATTTGCAAGGTCAATTTTTGGTAAAACTAATCCAAAAAACACAAATTGTAGGTTTTTCTGCCTATAGCATAGGTAGTGCATGGTGCAGGGCATTTGGAACCCAAATTCCTACTACTTAGGAAACTTAGTTCCCCTCTTGTGCTGATTTGAAGCTAATTTTATAAATGTAGAAGCATATGAATAAGATTTTACTTCTGTATTATTACTTTAATTGTCAATAGAAAATAATGTGTTTTCAGTGTATGACTGTTGTTGCTCAACATTAAAGAATGAAGTAGAAGAAACACAAGGTGAAAGAGTGGAATCCACAATTTTGCTTAACTCAGGATAAAAAGGCATCCCAGATCAAATGTATTTAAACTCATCTTGTTTTGAATAGGACCAAATCTATTTTCTCCTCTTCGGTATTGAGTATTATTAATTTGTAGGTTTTGGAAATAAGGCTATCCATAGAATGAATCAAAGGTAATGCTATAGAGTATTTTCTTGACATATAAGGATTCTTGACACATGAGGATTAAGCATAGTCAACAAGTTTAGTGCTTTGTATAATTATTATTATAATTTTTCCTATTATATTAATATTTGAATGTACTAAGTTGATTTTGCTTAGCATTAGATATAGATTGGCCTACATAATTGGAAGATGAACCATTAAAGGTGGGAAAAAAGATAGCAATTCAATGACTTTTTCTATTTTATTCATAACACCTTGAACAATTTTAAAACTAAAAATGGAAGAACTATATTAACTGGCTAGCCCAACAAAGAAACTTCTATGTTATCAGAAACTTACCTAAAGAAATGCAAAATACAAATTCAGACATTAAGTTTCCATTGACATCTTTCTGCTGAAATTAAAAGTATTTAGGCAAACACGATTCTGCTAACCTTAGAAATCATGGCATTGCAAAAACAAATAGTGAAGATGTTCCTCAAATCAAATCACAATTATTTCCATAGCTGAAAACTAGAAACAGAATTGGCAAACAACTAATCTAGACTGCTACAGTGCCCTACATAATTCTTCCATCAAGAGTTGCATAAATTCAATTCATCACCAGAAAATGATTTTTTTTCACAAATCATGACATTTTTTTAACTTTGATTAACTATTTACATGTTTATTGTCTAACTTTCAAAGTAAACAAAAAAAAATCTACATCAAATGAGTAACCATGTTATGCATTGGAAGACATAACATCAAGGCTATCTTCATACACAAAATGTACTCTGATGCAACAACTACAAGTAAAGTCTTATAGCAGTTGGGCACATAAATTAACTGTTGAGGTTAAAGGCTTATAGATTTAACATTTGTAATAAATCAAAGTTATTAATTTATAGTTAAGAAAATGAAGAAATCTTAATGTCTCCATTGATATATAGTCTGCAACTTTGAAATGATTTCAAGTTATGCATGTTTTTTGAGTATAATTGCTATTGCCTATTGACACTGACAGTCAGAAAGATATTCAATAAACATATTGATTGGTACCTAGAACAAACCTTTAAGCTGCTATTTGCAAGTGCCCTTCCAAGGCATGGCACAGCAGGTACAAGTGCATTAAGCTTCCACTAGTAATTACTTGTTTTGGTAGAATAAAAGCTACACATTAATTGTCAAAATTGAACATCACATACAAAACAAAAACTGAACAAAACATACAAAACAATGAACAACAAAAATTATCAAAACTAAACAGCACATACAAAACAAAAAAAGACTTTTTAATTGTCTCAATTTAAACAATGAATCAAAGTTCATAAGCTAGAGAGACTCAACATGCAGTTCCTGTATTTGTCTTGAGAGTAAGCCAAAAAAAAATTAAAGTGGGCATAGATAGTTGTGGGGTTGGTTCTATTAAATCAGCACCAATTTGTCTCTCAACCTCAGGTTCAAAGCCCTAAGATTGCCTTTCTCTTTATTGCACGAAAGAGGCTTCCTTTAGAAATGGCCTAGGATGCATTCTTTCACATACAATCTTTTTCTTGATTTTTATGTTTGTTATTTATATCTATGTCTTTGTGTGTGTGTACGTGGACATTGTAATTAGGAGGCTAAAGAAAGGTGCAGTGATCGGAGTTAGTCAAAACTACTAATGATTAATCAGAGCTTATATGCTTCTTTTTCATGTGTAGAACATGTGATACTTTGAACTACTTTTGGTTTTTTTGATAATTCTTGTGAGTTGCTTTGATCATGAGAATCAGTTGATGTTACTTGAATGTGCTATTAGGAATAGCAAACATAAAATGTCTTTAGTTAGCTCATCAATCAAAACTTTAACAAGGAAAACAATATGATCAGAAAATAATATGCATTTTATGCTTTTACTGAAGAATTAAATCACTTATCGATATTAGATGTATAATTTGTCTGAGGTCCTTATCCACTCCCATAGTTACTTTTAGGCATCGACTAATAAATCTATGGAAAAATATCTCTTGATCATGTCATAATTTTTAAAGACACTTCTTCCTTTTACTGCACCACCCATTTCTACAGCTTTTTATGTATATCAGCGTATAACAAACATATCTAAAGCTATTAATATCCAAGTATAACAAACATGATGATATCTTTCTTTATAAAATTCATGTCTATGTCTTTTTTATATCATAGTATAACAAACATGATGATATCTCTTAGTACAAACTAAGACTTTATCAGGAAAAAATATAAATTAGTATAAAGCTTACCAAAACTGCACCATTTCTGTTTCAGACTTTTGTTTTAGCTTGGAAAGCCTTGGCTGTATTCAGAATCTTAAGGTAACCAAATTGTTTGTTCTATGCTACAACAAACAACAGAAAATGGTTGAACAAGATGTAAATACCAACTAGAAACAAAGGACACTAGATTAATTTGCACCACAATCACAGCTAAATTATCCATTACTAAAGAGATAAAGAAGAAAACTTCATCTAGGTCCCAACATTCCAACCTAAGCATCTCACCATTTTCTTTTTCCATTCTTTATTTTATTAGCTTTTCTATCCCCCTCCCCTTTTCCCAAACCAAACAACAAGAAGGCAAGTGTAATTATGATGAAGCAAATTCATTTATATCAGGACCAATGTGAAGACTAGAGCTGATCATACAGAAGCCACAACAGGTGTGAGTTCTTTATTTTAAGTAATGAGTTCCCAATCCCTTCCCTAAAATGGCACATAACCATAATAACTCAAATCACAAAATTAGTACACAAATTTTCAGAACAAAATGCAGATATCAGTAGAAAAATGGGGAAAAAAATAAAAAAGAAAAAATGCAAAACAACAGGAATTAACTTGGAATCATAGAAGAAAAAAAACAAAAAATGAAAAAAAAACCAAAAATGAAAAAACAAAACAACAAGAACACGCAGCAGCATCAAGAAGGAAGGAAGGAACGCACCAAACAACAACAATTGCATTCTTAACCTATTGAAAAAAAAAACCATCTTGACAGAGCAAACTAGACAAAAAGCAGAGTTTATAACAAGATAAAACTATGGAGGCTGTGAGTTTACCCGATATAATATATTCAGGTTCTTTGTGACCCGTATTAGCCCCAGATACAGAGGTAAGGGAACCAGAACTGAGGAAAGGGAACCGGAATTGGGCAGATCTAAGGCAACACTGACGATGGTGGCGGACCTTGGCTAGGCTCGGTGGTGACTTGCTCGCCGGCGCTGTCACGACCCAATCTAGGCCGTGACCGGCGCTTAGAGAGCACGCTCCCTAGCAAGCCTCATACATCAAAATTTCCACAAAATTTTGGGCAGAGTTTCTTCTCTATTTAGGATATTTCCCAAATATGAGTACTTATCCTGCAATTCAACAATCACACACATTTTCATCGGGGATCCAGGCATTCTCAGAATGCACCCCTTAGCACACAACATATATATAATCAGAGTCAATCATCCAAATCACTTTTACATATCCAGTCCAATTTATAATCAAATCCAACATAATCCATTCATCAAATTAATATACAATAGTCAATCCACTTAGTTTAAATAATCTCTAAACATAACTTAACATACTAGCAAGGGTCGGACCCTGCCTGTAGTACTATGGAGCTACAACTACGAATTTACAACAAAATGAAGTACAGATCAAGGCCCTTACTAAATAGGGCTCACCCCAAAAGGATCCTAATGATTTTGAACAGAAGGGTCGGCTCCCAAGTCTGAACCTGTATCTGAAAGGAATGTAACAACCACGGGGTGAGTTTGAGAACTCAGTGAGAGATAAGACACTTTCGAGCCTCATGAGTCAATGTATATATGTATATATATGATTAAAGCAACTTCATTCAAATGAAGAAAACAACGGGAATATCTAACAGGATAAATAGGCAGGATTCACACTTAGGTGGCCGTTCCTTCGTGTGAATCCCGAAATCAGGCACGCACCCCCCTTTTTAGAGAGGCCGTGAAATACAGGCACGCACCACACTATGTGTATGGCCGTGAAATATCCGTCACGCACCACCCCCCTTGGGTGGCCATGTAATATCATAGTCCAAGGTGCACCAAGGCTAACGTCTACTGGCGTTAGCAACCAGATCCTGTCACAGACTTTCCTTTTCTTTCATATTCATAAATCATGAATCTCATATCATATCACAATTCCATTCGTCATTGACTCATGAGTAACGTTTCATAAATTAAATGAACAATTATAAGTTTAAAACAGAGTATACTCAAAAGCATGCTATCTACTCACAGATCACAAAGCACGGAAAAATCTTAAATCTCCGGATCCACCAGGTTGGAGGGAAGTCCTTGGGAATATCTAACATTACCACATAACACTAGCATCAATTTTGGATCATTTACACTCTCCATATCATATATTCTCTAGTCTTAAGATCCTAGGGTTCCAAGAATTCAACTAAAGATAAAGGGAATTGGAATTGCTTGGAAGAAGGAAAGAACAATGTATAAGACTTACCTCTAGAATTGGGATGAGAAGAAGAATGATATAGATGTGCTCCCCACTTCAATCCACTCAAGCAAAAATGAAGAAAGAGGAGAAATTGGTATAGATGGTTGATTGTGTTTAATGGAATGAGTATGATGTTGCTGTTGTTGATTTAGTTGGAAAATGACGGAATGAAGTTGGTAGATGTAAAAGATGGTAGGAGGAGAAGTTCTAGAGAGAAGGGAGAGAGTTTGGGGTTTAGAGAGAGAAGAAAAATCGAAAATGAGGGCGTGGGACGCGTCTCCGTATATATATTGGCCTGTGTGTCGATTACGGCAGTAATCGACATTACGATGAATCGTGTCGATTACCACTGCAATCGATTACTATGAACAAATGGCTGGTAATCGATTACCAAAGGCTGGTAATCGATTACCACGAACCCAGAACTGGTAATCGATTACGACGTGAAAATTTTTAACCGAGGGACATATAAAGAGCCCCGTAATCGATTAACAACCTCACAGTAATCGATTACAACATCCCAAAACATGGTTCCTTGATTCCAAAAGATATCCAACACCCAAGATCATCATAAACGGAGTAAACGCATCGATCAAACACGATTTAACACAAAAAAATTTGAAAATACACCAAGGGTGTTACATACTCCCCCCCTCAAAAAGAATTCGTCCCCGAATTCTGAGCAAAACAATAATCACCTCAATCGAATAAGTGGGGTTATTTGGTCTGCATAGCTTCTTCAGTCTCCCAAGTTGCTTCTTCTCCTGAGTGGTTCTTCCAGAGTACCTTTACAAGAGCCACCCCCTTTGAGCGCAATTTCCTCGCTTGACGGTCAATTACAGCTACAGGCTCTTCTTCATAAGTTAAATCTTCCTCTAACTGGATGGTATGCGGAGCGAGCACATGAGAAGGGTCGGGGAGGTATTTCCGTAGCATAGACACATGAAATACTGGATGAATCATGGCTAAGCCAGGTGGTAAGGCCAAATGATACGCCACTGGGCTAATTCTATCCAAAATCTCAAAAGGGCCTATGTAACGAGGGCTGAGCTTGCCTTTCCTTCCAAACCTCATCACACCCTTCATAGGGGACACACGAAGGAACACCAGGTCACCTACGGAGAATTCTAAGTCTCGCCTACGATGATCAGCATAAGCCTTCTGCCTACTCTGAGCTGCTAACAATCGTTCTCTAATCATCCGAACTTTCTCTAATGATTCTTGTACCAAGTCTGGCCCCAAAATCTTAGCCTCACCCACCTCAAACCATCCAATGGGAGATCTACAGCGTCTCCCATACAGGGCTTCGAATGGTGCCATTTGGATACTGGCCTGATAACTATTGTTGTAAGAGAATTCAACCAGGGGCATGTAACCATCCCAATTCCCACCAAAATCCAAAATGCACGACCGCAATATATCTTCAAGAATTTGAATTGTTCTTTCAGATTGCCTATCCGTTTGAGGGTGAAATGCTGTACTTAAATCTAGTCGGGTTCCTAAGGCCTTTTGGAATGCCTTCCAAAAATGAGAAGTGAATTGAGGTCCACGGTCCGAGATAATGGACGTTGGAACTCCGTGAAGTCGAACAATCTCATCAACATAAAGTTTGGCATAACGGGAAGCTTTATAGGTAGTCTTGACTGGGAGAAAATGAGCCGACTTGGTTAATCTGTCTACTATCACCCAAATAGAATCAAAACCCCTAAAGCTCTGAGGCAATCCGGTCACAAAATCCATGGAAATTCTCTCCCATTTCCACTCAGGTATTTCAACCTGTTGCAATAACCCAGCAGGTCTTTGATGTTCAGCTTTGACTTGTTGACATACTAAACATCGTGATACAAAGTCCCCTATATCCCTCTTCATGCCTTCCCACCAAAATAATTGTTTCAAATCTTGATACATTTTAGTGGAACCCGGATGAATCGTATATCCGGAATTATGGGCTTCCTCTAGAAGAGTCCTCCTCAAATTGCCTACATGTGGCACACACAGGCGATTTCCGCATCTCAAAGCTCCTACTTGATCAAGGGAGAACTCAGGCTTCTTCCCCTTGCAAACTTCATTCCGTAATTCACATAATTGAGTATCCTCATACTAGGCAGTTTTGATTTGCTCAATCAAGGAAGATCGCGCCCGGACATGGGCCAAAAGTGGCCCGGAACCTCCAAGTTCAAAGTGAACACCCTCAGATTCTAACTTGTGGATCTCTTCCACTATGGGCCTTCTCACTGGTGCTATGTGTGCAAGACTACCCATGGATTTCCTGCTCAGTGCATCGGCCATTATGTTTGCCTTGCCTGGATGATATAGAATAGTGCAATCGTAGTCCTTAAGCAATTCCATCCACCTACGTTGTCTCAAGTTCAAATCCTTTTGTTGGAAAATATACTTCAGACTCTTATGATCGATGTAGATCTCACACGATTCCCCATAAAGATAATGTCTCCAAATTTTCAGTGCAAACACTACGGCTGCCATCTCCAGATCGTGGGTGGGGTAGTTCTGCTCATGTCTTTTCAATTGCCTTGAAGCATAAGCAATGACTCGTCCATGTTGCATAAGAACACATCCGAGTCCTACCCGGGAAGCATCACAATAGACAGAATACCCTCCCGATCCTGAGGGTAAAACCAAAGACAAAATGTAATAAGACAAGTTTTAAGCCTTTGGAAGCTCTCTTCATAATCATCAGACCATTGAAAAGGCACACCCTTTTGCGTGAGCTTAGTCAAAGAAGCCGAGATCTTGGAGAAGTCTTTCACAAATCTTCGATAATAGCCTGCCAATCCTAAGAAACTCCGAATTTCAGTCACGGTTGTCGGCCGTGGCCACTTTTGGATAGCTTCTATCTTCTTAGGATCCACCATGATTCCTTCTTTTGATACCATGTGACCCAAAAAGGTCACTTGATCCAACCAAAACTCCCATTTAGAAAATTTTGCATAGAGTTGGTGATCCCTTAGAGTTTGCAGAACGATCCGCAAATGGCACTCATGCTCTTCCTCACTCCTTGAATAAACCAAGATATCGTCGATAAAGACAATCACAAAGTGATCCAGGAAAGGTCTGAACACTCTGTTCATCAAATCCATGAAAGCAGTTGGGGAATTGGTTAATCCAAAAGACATCACTAAGAACTCGTAATGTCCATATCGGGTTCGAAAAGCAGTCTTAGGAATATCTTCCTCCCGAATTCTCAACTGATGATATCCAGATCGAAGATCAATTTTTGAAAAGCACGATGCTCCTTGAAGTTGATCAAACAAGTCATCAATCCTGGGCAAGGGATATTTATTACGAACTGTCAACCGATTGAGTTGTCTGTAGTCCACACACAACCGCATGGAGCCATCCTTTTTCTTCACAAAAAGCACAGGAGCACCCCATGGGGACGTGCTAGGATGAATAAAGCCCTTTTCCAACATGTCTTGCAACTGAACTTTCAGCTCCCGAAGTTCTGCTGGGGCCATACGATAAGGAGGAATAGAAACGGGCCGAACATCCGGAGTCAAATCAATACAAAATTCAATCTCCCTATCAGGAGGCATTCCCGGTAGTTCCTCAGGAAAAACATCTGGAAATTCCCTTACCACATGGACTTGATCAAGGCTAAGCACCTCCATTTCTATGTCATGAACCACCGCGAGATAGCCTTCGTTCCCTTTATCCATCAATCGCATCGCCGACATAGAAGAAATTAGGTGAGTGGGGGTTAAGCTGCTATCTCCCCAAAATATAAAAGATGAACCATCGGGCATCTCAAATTTCACTGCCTTAGAATGGCAATCCACTGAGGCATGGCACGAGGACAACCAGTCCATACCTAAGATGACATCAAAGTCCATCATCTCCAATAATAACAAGTTGGCTAGGGTATCCACTCCCTCGATACTAACCATACAGGAGGGAAACATTAACTGAACCATAAAGGATTCTCCCATGGGGGTTCCAACCTAAAAAGGGTGATCCAACAATACCGGTTGCTGATTGAAACGAGAAGCAAAATATGGGGATACATAGGAGTGGGTGGAGCCCGGATCAAACAACACATATGCTTCAAAAGAATTAACATGTAAGGTACCTGCCACTACTGCATTCGATGCCTGGGCATCTTGCTTTGTCAAGGCGAAGACTCTGGGTTGGCCTCTGCCTGCCCCTCTACTACCAGAACCTCTGCCACCTGCTCCCCTACCTGAACCCCTTCCAGAGGATCCATGAGAAGCTCCTGGAGATAAAGCTGAGTAAGACGGCGCTGGCACAGCAGGACGTGCAAAGCTCGGATCAAAAGTCCCCTTTGAGTAGGGACAATCCTTCTTGAGATGTCCCGTCAGGCCACATCCAAAACAAGCTCCAGTGGCTCTATAACATTGTCCCGAGTGGTAATTCCCACAAGACTGACATGGAGGCCTAGAGTAGGCTGACTGCCCTATTCCTTGCATGCCAGGTTGAGATGCACTGCCATCTTGGGACCCTGCACTAGATACACTCATAGGAATAGGCCCTGAAGAAGTAGCTCCTCCTGAGGGTGCCTGATGTCGGCCCTAAAAATTCTGAGCTCTCCCAGAACTAGATCCTCCAGAAAAATTTCCTTTCATTTTCTGCTTCCTTGGCCGCTCTCCGCTCCTCCCTTCCGATCTCGAGACCATAAGCAGCATCCACAATTTTAGCATAAGACATTCTCCCAACCATAGGAAGTAGGTTGGAGAATAAAGGGTCAAGCAATTCTCGGACAAACCTCCTAGCTCTCATGGTATCATCAGATACCAGGTGATAGGCATAGCGGGACAATTTGGTAAATTGTTCTTCATATTCTGCTATGGACATCCCTGGAGTCTGCCTTAGTCTTTCAAAATCAACTGCATACTTCTCCCTTTTGTTGGCCGGAAGAAATCTCATCATGAAAATCTCAGTAAATTCTTCCCAAGGGAGGGGAGGTAAACCAGAGGCATCCCTGCTTCCCATGAGTGTGGCATACCACTGTTCTGCAGTCCCATTCAAATTATAAGCTACCAGCTCCACTACTCTCTCACTCGGGCATCTAAGGACTCTGAGGACCTTGTTGGCGCGGTCAAGAAATTGTTGAGGGTCATCCGTCATGGGATTTCCAGAGAAACTGGGTGGATTCAATCTGAGGAAGGATTCAATTGACACTTCATTCCCTTCTCGTTGATGACGAGGCTCACGGACAGGTGGGGTTGGTTCCGCGTGAGGTTGAGGTTCATTCCTCCTTTGATGAGCTAGGAGTTCCACCAGAGTATTAAGAGTCTGGTGAACCCCTCTCATCTCAGTTGCCAAATTGATTGGCTCTTCATCAGGAGTAGGCTCTTCTGGTTGCCTAGCCGGTCTTCCACGGCCTCCTCTTCGACCACGGCCTCTCCCTCTCCTAGGAGGAGAAGGGGCCTGGTCCGATTCAGCGTCAGAAGCCTCATGGGCTTCTGCCCTTGCAACACGGGTGCGAGTTCTAGGCGGCATTTCACCTAAGGGAAGAGTTTATCGAGGTTAAGACCAATTGATATACCAAGTAAGAAAACACTTGAAGTGAATAAATCATGAAGGATAGATACATGAAAGATAACCCTAAAGGCCTCTGGTAGTATCACGTTTTGTGAAAATGGGCCGGCTTCCATTTGCACAATCGTGATCCCACTAAAGGACACTTGCTCCATAGTACACAGGGAAACCTAAGCTCTGATACCATCTTTGTCACGACCCAATCTAGGCCGTGACCGGCGCTTAGAGAGCACGCTCCCTAGCAAGCCTCATACATCAAAATTTCCACAAAATTTTGGGCAGAGTTTCCTCTCTATTTAGGATATTTCCCAAATATGAGTACTTATCCTGCAATTCAACAATCACACACATTTTCATCGGGGATCCAGGCATTCTCAGAATGCACCCTCAGCACACAACATATATATAATCAGAGTCAATCATCCAAATCACTTTTACATATCTAGTCCAATTTATAATCAAATCCAACATAATCTATTCATCAAATTAATATACAATAGTCAATCCACTTAGTTTAAATATTCTCTAAACATAACTTAACATACTAGCAAGGGTCGGACCCTGCCTGTAGTACTATAGAGCTATAACAACGAATTTACAACAAAATGAAGTACAGATCAAGGCCCTTACTAAATAGGGCTCACCCCGAAAGGATCCTAATGATTCTGAATAGAAGGGTCGGCTCCCAAGTCTGAACTTGTATCTGAAAGGAATGTAATAACCATGGGGTGAGTTTGAGAACTCAGTGAGAGATAAGACACTTTCGAGCCTCATGAGTCAATGTATATATGTATATATATGATTAAAGCAATTTCATTCAAATGAAGAAAACAACGGGAATATCTAACAGGATAAACAGGCAGGATTCACACTTAGGTGGCCGTTCCTTCGTGTGAATCCCGAAATCAGGCACGCACCCCCCTTTTTAGAGAGGCCGTGAAATACAGGCACGCACCACACTATGTGTATGGCCGTGAAATATCCGTCACGCGCCACCCCCCTTGGGTGGCCATGTAATATCATAGTCCAAGGTGCACCAAGGCTAACGTCTACTGGCGTTAGCAACCAGATCCTGTCACAGACTTTCCTTTTCTTTCATATTCATAAATCATGAATCTCATATCATATCACAATTCCATTCGTCATTGACTCATGAGTAACGTTTCATAAATTAAATGAACAATTATAAGTTTAAAACAGAGTATACTCAAAAGCATGCTATCTACTCACAGATCACGAAGCACGGAAAAATCTTAAATCTCCGGATCCACCAGGTTGGAGGGAAGTCCTTGGGAATATCTAACATTACCACATAACACTAGCATCAATTTTGGATCATTTACACTATCCATATCATATATTCTCTAGTCTTAAGATCCTAGGGTTCCAAGAATTCAACTAAAGATAAAGGGAATTGGAATTGCTTGGAAGAAGGAAAGAACAATGTATAAGACTTACCTCTAGAATTGGGATGAGAAGAAGAATGATATAGATGTGCTCCCTACTTCAATCCACTCAAGCAAAAATGAAGAAGGAGGAGAAATTGGTAGAGATGGTTGATTGTGTTTAATGGAATGAGTATGATGTTGCTGTTGTTGATTTAGTTGGAAAATGATGGAATGAAGTTGGTAGATGTAAAAGATGGTAGGAGGAGAAGTTCTAGAGAGAAGGGAGAGAGTTTGGGGTTTAGAGAGAGAAGAAAAATCGAAAATGAGGGCGTGGGACGCGTCTCCGTATATATATTGGCCTGTGGTAATCGATTACCACGGCCGTAATCGACACAATGAATCGGTAATCGATTACCACTCCGTAATCGTTTACCATGACCAAATGGCTGGTAATCGATTACCAAAGGTTGGTAATCGATTACCACGAACCCAGAACTGTTAATCGATTACCATATTTGGTAATCGATTACGATGTGAAAATTTTTAACCCAAGGACATACAGAGAGCCCCGTAATCGATTACCAATCTCACGGTAATCGATTACAACATCCCAAAACATGTTTCCTTGATTCCAAAGGATATCCAACACCCAAGATCATCATAAACAGAGTAAACGCATCGATCAAACACGATTTAACACAGAAAAATTTGAAAATATGCCAAGGGTGTTACAAGCGCGGTGGCGGTATGTGGTGGTATGCAGTGTTGGTGGGTGGTGAGGATGAGCTTATTGCGGGGCAAGACCAAGTTTCCAATCAAAGGGTTTTGCCACACAAAAGACTCCCAAATGTTTACAATTGTGCGATGCAAGAGTAGGGATCAGAAGGGTTACTTTTTTTTTTGTTTTTCTTTTAAGAATTTTGAGCCAAATGAGGGAAAGTAGCCGCGAAGGAAAAAATTTTAATGGCATTCGGTGGTTTTAAATGCAATATTTTAGACCTCACTGCCATAATAGCATTTGTTTTACGTCATTTGTAAGCCCGCCACTGTATGTATAATAAAACGGCAATTTGTTAAAACCGCCGTATCATAACCGCCACATTTTTCCCCTTTTTTTGTAGTGGTAGAGCTTTCCCCTCGACGGTCCATACGGCAGAGTGTACGACTCTACCTACAACCGTTTAAATTCGATGAATCAATTTTTATATGAAACTAGACATTCAGGAATTTCCATACATATGAAATATAAGGCCATTAGATTAGTATAGAATTATTTATGAATTTTTGAAGTTTAACCTAGAAATCTAGATTCTCATCTGGGCAGTATAAGTTGGGAAGGGTGTAACTCACCCTACATAACTCTAAATTAAGTGAACCTAATGTTGTTTGAAAGCTAACATATGAGGGAACATCCCATAAAAATTTCAAAGTCAGATTCGTTGCCAATTATTCCCAGTACATCAATGAATTCACCTTAAGCTCAAACCGAGCTGGAACAGGGTAGTCCAGTAAGGTCAAGTTTCGGGACTCATATCTCAAAATATACACATGTAAATGATATGAAACTTATTTCATTTGTAAGCTTGTTCTGTTAGCTTTAAATTGATATAAATTTCGTATGATTTCACCTAGATTTCGATTTTTAGTGAATTTTTACTTTTAAGTGTGTAATTCTGGCCAGCTATAGGGCAGGCCGAGGTAAAACTTAAATAACTTGAGTTATACAAATCAAAATGAGATGGGACAAAAAGGTTGGAAACTAGACACATAGAGCTATGAGATATCCAAACAGGTCTAAATGAGTTGAATAGGAGTAAGGGTGGGCTTTACAAAATTCAGGCAGAAGAGGGTAGAGTGAGCAGAAAATTCTGTTGATATTTCTATTGATTTTGATATACCATATGATCAATAATGTTGCTGTAACTTGCTATTTTACATTGAATTGCATACTTAATTGATTGTATTGGTAGCCTGGCACTATTCACGGGGAAGTGGACTTGATCCGTTATGCTGCCGAATTTTCGGCAGGAATTTATGAGAACTTATGCTATGGGTGATTATGCCTTGAATACATTTATATTTATATGTCATGTTCATGTACGTCATGCATGCAAGCATAATTAGAATATGATATGAGAAGTAAGGTAAGAGACATATCCATGAATGCTCAAAGCATCCGCATGCATGATAAGATATGGAAAGAAAAGGATAATAAAAACTTGCAAGAGGGATGTACGAAGCTACCACGTGAGGCATGGCATAGCCCAGCTAACGTGGGCCAGAGTGGTACTGTCTAAGACTTGGGCCAGCCCTCGACCAGATTTAGGGGGAATAGACCGATGTGAGGGTCGAGGAAAGTAAACCTGTCAATTATGTATAGGTACAAGCTCAAACCTAAAAAGCAGGCTATTACCCAGGGGTGAGAGAGGCCATTCACCTCCGGGGGACCAAATACAGAAAAGAGCAAGATCAAGTTGCAAGTTAAAGAAAGATATGAATTAAGTGAAGTGCACTTGCATACAGACAAGTACAAGCATCTTTATGTGCATCTTCAATTATCCTATTAAGTCATAAGGTTACTAAGATTCTTGTTGAAGCATATTGCACTATTCGTATTTCTATGTTTGTCATGTAATATGGCAAGTGGTTGTTAAAACATAATCCGCTTCGAGAAAGATGTTTTCCACTTAAAATTGAACCACTGTTTACGTATATGTGCTCATGTTTTCATAATAAACCGAAGCGGCTGGAATGTTTATGATGGCACTGTATGAGAGTAGTTCATGTTTACCTACTGAGAACCTTAGGTTTTCACTGCCTACTTGTATGTTTTTCTTTTATGTAAACATTCCAGTATCTAAGTTGGAAATCGAGTGCGAGGCAGAGTATTGGGACATTTTCTAAGCAAGACTCGGAACAAACCAGACCAAGAGACTATTGAAGCTAGCTAGCGACCATGTCGAAGCAAGTTCTGTGTATTATGTTAGCGACAATTTCTTTTAAATTGTAATTATTTTATCCTCTATGTATCAGATACAATGAAACTTATGAACTATTAGTTAGCAATAAAGTATGCAGTTAAAGGGTCATGTATTATATTTTCCACATTTTAAAGCTTTCTTAACATAGTGAGAACCTTTTAATATAACTCTATGACTCAAGCATGACTTATATAACAAAGGGTGTTACATATATCAAATACCGCAGGATTTTCAGTAAACCTATATAATTCATTAAATCGCCTTTTTAATTCGACTGGATAATAACTTCATTATAAACATATATATAGGCATAATACTTTTAAATCTAGCTGAAATAAATTATAATAAAGTTTAAGGGAGGATCCTATTTCAGAAATAGCTGCCTGACTAGGTGGCCCTGTGGCCTAACTCCAGCAGTAAATGATAACTTCACGCCTATGCATGTCTATATATTCCGGACATGTCGGCCAAACATGCCGGGCTAGCAATCGCCCTACTGGCTGAGTTACTCGAGGTGCACCAAGGCTAATGTTGCTGCCATTAGCAAACAGTTCTGCTATAGTTCCCTCCCCCTTGAAAACCTTTGCTTATTACTAATTTGTTATCATTAAAATTCCTTAATAACTTTACTCCAGATATCAAGTCTGGATTCTGAATACATTGCTTAAGCTTTTAAAACAGTAACATTTCATAGTTCTCAACATATCAAGCTTTTTTAAAAAAAAAACCAATCATCAATGTGAAAATGATTCATAGAAATCAATATTAAGCTTACTTCATAGAAATCTATAATTTCTAAACATCATAGCAACTTCAAGCCTTTATATAGCTAACATCTAATTACTTGAAACCATATCTTTCTCTATCAAACTGTTCAAGTATCGAAATTCACCTTTAAGGTGCTTGTCCCACACAAATACATAATCATATATATATATATATATATATATATATATATATATATATATATATATGTATATATATATATATATATAGAAAAAAGTAATATCTTTTATCTTTCAAGAATTCACTAAGGTCATCGTTAAAATGCTATTTCAATTTCTTTGATCTTTAATAACTTAAACCACAAACATAACATTTATGAAATAATGGATATACATAAAACAAACTATAAATTATACATATACTTAAAACAAACTAACTATAGATATGTTATCCACTCATAGTCTATGCTTGGAAAGGAAGAAGCTCAAGCTCTACGATGCCTTAGAGCCGCCAAGGGATTTTGGAGAGCATCTAACATGACAATTATAACTATTAGGCTTCCACAACATAACTATTCTTAGAATTTACTAGGATGAGCTCCATAAGGCAAAAACCCCCAATTTCTAAAACCCTAACCCTTCCTTCATAACCTTGAACATGGAATTCATGAAAAAACTAGCTAATCTATGGTCTAATAAGGGCTCAAAAATTACCTTAGAGAGTAGAGGAAGGTGGTGGAGCGTGAGGAGAGGGATGGGTCTTCTCTCACCATCACTTTCTCTCACTAGAAGATGAGAGAGAGGGCTCCAAAGAGAGAATCAACCCCCAAAGCTTGGATAATGATGAGGAAATGATGGATTTTGGTGGTGGGTTTGAGTAAAATTGATGAAAGATGGATGGTTTCATGTAGGGAGGAGAAGAATGAGAGAGGAAGAAGAAAGAGAGAGAGAGATGGCGGAATGAGGAAGAAGGGTCTAAACCTTTCTTTAAATCTCGCCCAATGGCACTGGTATCAAGGACACTGACGCCCGCCCACCTGAAAGTGCATTATTTAGTAGCGCAGCCAGCACTTGGGTGGTAGCCTTGGGCGCCTAGGCATCCAGCACCTTTTTTTTTTTCTCCTCTTCCAAACACTTCTCAAACATCATCATATACTTATTTACATTTCCTCATTTATTTTATTCTCCATTAACTTTAAAACATAAATGTAAATAAGAGAATATCCCCTATTTGAGTTCAATAAAAATATTGGAAAAATCAAACTCCTTAAGAATCAAAATCTAACTTTTGGATTTTAGTACAAACTTCTGAAAACTTGAATTTCCTTAAACTTCAAGCTTGAAAATGAAAGGGTTAATAACTTCCAAAAATTCGTTAAAAATTGCTCTTCAATTCTTTGATATTTAAGGAATAATTACCGGGACTTTTGATCCATGAAAATGTCCCAATCCTATAACCCTCCAAGGGGCATAGGGTCCAAACTTAGAGCGTTCACAGGGCTCGACATAACAAAGTGTCACAATTCGTGTGACTCTTGACCCAGGCATTACAGAAATAGTCTGATCATCAACATAGTGGAATAAAGAAAATTGAATAAAATGTATAAATGAATACAAATGACTTGTTGATTCAAGTGCACTTGTCTTTCTTTAACTTTGTTTACTTATCACACCTAGGCATTACGTGTTGCCATTCCTAAGGTGTCTGCTGTAACGTCCGAAGAATTTTATCGTTAGTAACCGAGTTGTTCGGTCTTTATCAAATAAGTGGGTTTAATCGAAATTCAATTAAGCATTTACTTAAAGCTAGTTAAGTGTGATTTAGAAGTGATTAGGCTTGATGGAATCGGATTAGGAACATAGGATACCTCATAGAATTTTTCTAAAATCGGTTTACCGATTTAAGAGAAATCGGTAAGATTTCGGTAATTTAAACTATCGAAACCGGATCAATAGAAATTATACTGTGAGAACCCTAGGATGGATGGCCAAGATTTAGCCAACTTACCCATGCAAGTGGTGCCATCTCAGCCCTCCAAATGGGCTGCCAAACCAAGTTACATAACCCACTCAAATCCACTAATCACATGTAACTTGCTTTAGAAGTTTTTAAATTTTTCCTTTTCTACCCTTGCACATTTTCGGCCCTATCTAAGCTAACCCCTCCTCATTGTTTTCTCCATTGTCTCATCTCATCTCAACTCATATCATCTTCCTCTCCCACAAACCTTCAAACCATAACAAAATTTCTTTAACTCCAACTACAAATTCAATAAGAATCATACCTAGTAAAGATAGGAATCCTACTTCTCTTCTTATTTTCCTTGGTTTGGATTTGCGTGTGAGTCTTGTATACTTTGTACTATTGATAATATGTGGACTGATAATGATGTTTTATGGCTGATTTTGCATGTGTTATGATTAGAAATAGAATTGATATGAAATAACTTGAAGAAAGGAGAAAACTCAAGAAGCTAGTAGGGTTTTTCCTCGGCGATGTGTACGGCAGAGTGTATGGCTTCGCCTACAGCCATTTAAACTCCATGAACCTATTTTTATAAGAAACTAGACATTCAAGGCTTTCCATACATATATAATATAAGGCCATTGGATTAGTAAAGAGGAAGTTATGAATTTTTGAAGTTTGACCTGGAAATCAGGACTCTCATCCGAGCAGTATGAGTTGAGAAGGGTGTAACTCACCCTATACAACTCCAAATTGAGTGAAACCAAACTTTGTTAGAAAGCTTACACACGGGAGAATATCCCATAACAATTTTCGAATTTGACAAGGTCCCGTTTGTTCGAAGTGAGTCGAGAAAGTTGCCCTATGTCCAATCCGGGGCAGAACAGGGTAGTCCAGTAGGGTCATGTTTCAGAGCTTATATCTCAAGTTTTGCTCGTTCAAATGATGTGAAACTTCATTCATTTGAAAGCTTGTTCTATTAACTTTACATGGATATAAATTTCGTATGATTTCACCCAGATTTCTATTTTTAGTGAATTTTCCCTCATAAGAGTGCAATTTTGGCTAGAAGTAGGACAAGTCTGGGATAAGACACAAACAACTTGAGTTAATGTCAGAAGTCAGGATTTAGTAAACAGAAAGCTAGGTCGATACACTTAAAATCGAACTCTAAACTTAGTAAATAAGAGACTAGGTCGGGAATATTTAAAGTTGAAGTCGGGACTCAGTAGAACAGAAAACTAGGTCGAAAATATTTAAGGCTGAACTCGGAAGGGTGCACTTAAGGATGAACCCAGAAGGGTATACTTAAGGTTGAACTTGGAGGGGTTTACTTAATGATTGAACTCGGACTTAGTGAATAGAAATCCATATCGGGTATGTTTAAGGTTGAACTTAGAACTTAGTAGAGAGAGCTAGATTGGGTATATTTGATGTTGAACTCGGGACTTAGTAAATAGGAAGCTCGAAATTTAGGAAACACGCTTATCAAGGTCTCAAAAGACCAATGGTGGGGTAAGGTCAGAGATCGAACACAACTCTAGAAGTCGGGAATTTCGGGAGACTGAACATAATGCAGAGAAGTCGGAACTTGTATGAGATCGGAATTCGGAACCCATTAAATATTGGAAGTCGAACTCGGGAACCTTAATAGAAATTAAAAGCTTGCAAGATAAATTGATACTTAAGATTCTAAATCTTGCACCTATCAATATTGTTATATTCTTGATATGAATATGATGTTTTGTATTGAGTTTACTATTTGATTAAAATGTCCTGGTTGTCTGGCACTATTTATAGGGAAGCAGACATGATCCGTTATGCTGCTGAGATTTCAGCAGAAAATGTAATTAAAGTGAATTTACAAGTTATGCATGCATTGGTCAAAGTGTTAGACGAGCAATGCTACTTTATAAGTATGAGAAATTTCCATGTGATTTGGGCCAGCTCCTGAACAAAGTTAAGGGGAATAGATTAGAGGGGAAATCAAGGAAAGCAAACTCGGCGACCCTGTATAGGAACGAGCTCGATCATGAAAAGCGGACTATTACCCAGGAGTCTTATAGCCAATATACTCCCAGAGGACCAAATATGGAAAAATATGAGTTAAGATCAAGTGCATCATTTTTCATGCATATCCATAATTTCAGTTTTTAAGCATTGTGTTAAATTGCACCATTGGATGTTATATACATATTATTGCTCACTTTATAGCTGTCACTTATTTATGTCAATACACAGATCGGGTTATTTAATTTCTATTTAATTTCTTTTATTTCCTTAAGTAAAACAAAGCTGTATTTCGGGCTATGATTTACATGACTAATTGAGTAGAGAGTAGGACATCCTGGCGATGTAAAATTTTCTCCTAATTAAACAAAAATCCGAAACACTTGAGAATGATAGTGATGATAGATATGCATAGATTTAGGAATTCCTACTAAGAAATCTTTATTTCTCACCCTATTATATACTCCTGCATCATTCTCAGATCATGGAGAACGCAGTAACCTGCATCCTGTTCATTGAGTTTCCAGAGCTCCACATCCATATCGATCCGTTCATAGATTCCATGTACATATATGGTAGATACCAGTTTCGTCTTTACTTCTTTTTCCAGAGAGATTTTGCTGTACCTCTTATGCACCCGCTTTTTGACCCTGCCGTCCCTTATATCGCCATCCCTCTCCACGTGGCTCATCCCTTTCCACCTTCACTTGCAGCAGCAGCACCAGCCATGGCTCCGCCAGTCACACCACCGCAGCCGATTCCTTCTGCCTCTATGTTTGAGGAGGATCCGTCGGATGCAACAAGCTTGTTGTCCTCATCTTCTGCCCCGAGCATAGACTATATGTAACATCCCCATTTTTACCTAAGCTAATTAGCTCGGTGTTCCCGGCTAATTAGAGGGGTTAGCGATTAATTGAGAATTAATCAATTAATCTCGAGAGCAAGAGCTTAGTAAATTAAAGGCAAGTCAACGATTGAAACATAACACATTAAAAGTTACAATTAAAAGCCTAATTGCCCAATCCTTATTAATTCATGACTTGGAAATATAAAATCAAAGTAACCTAACCTCATTAACTAAGAGAATGGCAAGCATCACACCCTCTTCACATAATTAATGAGGAAAAACTCCTTTTTGATAAAAATGTGTTAAGGTATAATTGGACTTAATTAGCATTTAGATAATTATAACAATTGTAAAAATTTAGAAACTCCCCTTTAATTATTATTGAAAGTTTGGTCAAAGCAAGAGCCATATCCAACCATCCATTTGCCTTCTCATCATACACCACTAGATCAAGAGTCCATATTAGTAGATTCCTTTAGTCAAGACAAAAGATCTACTCTCCTCCATCAAGATTGTGACACTTGGAGTGATCACAATCATCCAATGCCAATCCTAGGATAGATCATGCTTTTAACCACTTGAAAAGAAACACTACAAGTCTTTACCCAAGTGCCAAGACTCAAAAGAAACACAACTCCCTCTTTTGCCCCAAGGTTTTTCCCACTCTCTTGCTTGTTGTAAGAAGCAAAATCACATCACTCTCTTCCTTCATTTGTGCGCCATTCAGCCTCTCCTCTCTCCCCCTCACTTCATTTTTCATTTCCTCACCCAAAGACACAAAGCTCTCTCCTCTCTCCAAGTCCCTTTCCTACTCTCTTGTTCTTTCAATCTTCCTTGTTCTTCTTCCAATCTCTTTACTACTCCTCACCCCATTTCCATCACCACCATCACCATCCCTTCAAGGTCTACCATTTTTGGTCCTTGGAGAAACAAAGCCACTCATACACAAGCCCCACTATCAAGCTCAAGGAGAAGGAGGCCATCTCCAACCATCTTCATCCTTCAAGCTTTCAAGAGGAACACATTTGGTAGTGACTCTAACCTTCTCTTTTTCATGTATTTTTCAAGCTCTAGAACTCCTAAGCTCTTCATAGCTAGGTGGTTTTAGGACTTGTTTCAAGGTCTCATGACCATTTCTTGTTCTATGAGTCTTCTTGTCTTGTTGAAAAATGTTGCCTTGAAGTGAGAATATGTGGCATGATGGTTTTATGTATCTTGCTTTATTTTGGTTTAAAATACTGATTTGGTGACTAAAAATTTGAGTATGATGATGAGATAAAACATAAAAGGGGTGATTTGAAGTGGTATAGCAATATTTCCACAAGATTGATATGTAAAACTTAAAAACTAGTTAAGCTGGAATTCTGACAGTCTATAAAGCGTATAGTATAACTCACTCCACAAAACTCAAAATGCAATGAAACTAATTTTTTGTGAAAATAGACTCAAAGAGATTTTCAAACATATAAAATATGTGAGATTTGGCTTAAAACTAGGGAGATATGAATTTTCAAAGTTTGCTGTTTCTGGATGGGTTTTTGTCCGGGCAGTGGGTAATAAAACGTGCATAACTCAAGTTATACATAATATTTTTGAGTGGGACCAAGTTTTTTAGAAAGCTAAGACTTAGAAGAACACTTCGATAAACAGTTTTGTTAGATTCCATGTGAGGAACTCCCAGTGAAGTGGACAAGCCACTGACCCGAGTTGAACTTTCAAGTCTGAACAGTCAGAATAAAATGTGCATAACTCAAGCTACAAAATGAATTTTTAAGTGCGGCTTGTTTTGTTTAAAAATAGACTCAGAGAAGTACATCCACACAAAAATCCGAAATAAAAGAGTAAAATATGAAATTATGATGAATTTTCAAACTTACTGCCCTACTGTAAAAGTAAAAACTGGTTATGGTAAAAATTAAAGAATAAGGAGAAATAAGCTCTAAAATATTAATACTTCTACATTAAGCATTGGAAAAACCTTTATAATTCAACTTAAAAGTGTCAAAAAGGATAATAGATGAAATTGGCACTATGCCCAATAAAAGAAGTTTACACAAGAGACAATCTCAATTAAAAGCTTGCACCAAATTTATTAAGCTAAGCTCATAAAATGTTACTTAAGAATATACCTATGTTTATATGCAAGCATGATGCTATGATGATATGATATGATGATGATGATTATGATAATGATATGTTGACGATATGAACATGATATGTTGATGACATGATGCTTAATGTTATATGATATTGGTTTCTCTGTTTGGCAAAATTTTGGGAAGCTTCGGTCTAGCCGTTATGCTGTCGAAATTTTGTAAAAATTATGGACTTAGAAATATTTTGCATCATAAGCTTTAATAAGAAGAAATTTAATTCAAGTAAGTGATCCTTCAAAAGGGAAGGTGACCTAATTTAAGTTCCCCTCACCCACGACTCACATGAGGCATGGCATGACCCAGCTAGTGTGAGTATAGGGGATAGGTCTTACATGAGGCATGGCATGACCCAGCTAGTGTAAGTACCGAAATTCTATAGTGGCGACGGCCACGGTATGAGCTCATTACCACTTATGTTTAGTGGGTGAAAAGATAAAGTCAAGTCAAGAAAAGAAAAGGGACTTCGGTCCAAAACCCTAAAAGGGGAAGAAGTTAAGAGGATTTTATAGCCTGAACATGCATGTTTTATGTGATTACACTTGCGCTTATGTTTATTATGATACAAATGATTAGAAGGTATGTTAAAAATGGAATCCGCTTTGGATATTCATGTTTTCGAAAAATCTAAGAATTGAACCTTATGCATGCTCACTTTTTTCATTTATAAAACCGAAGTGGCTGGGACGATGACGATGACATTTATGTGTCAGGGTCGAGTCCTACTGAGAAATCTTATTTCTCACCCTAGTTGTTTTTTCATCTCGTCACCAGATACTCATGGCACATCTCGTGGAGTGGAGCATGGACCCTCCCCACCATGAGTGGGCTTACGATGGGGATACTCATACTATTGTGGCCACGACCACCACAATAGTCCACACATATTTTTATCTGGGTCGAACTTTTGAGCAAGAGGAGCCAGAAGTCCCGCCAGCCCCAATAGACGTTTCATTGGCTCACCTTGGATCGCAGTTAGGTCCTTGGGATTTCCCGCCTAAGCCATTGCCAGAAATCGAGATGGAGCCCATGTCTCCGGGTCTACCTGCAGCCGAGCCCGTGCCACCGCCGGAGATCCCTGTGATAGATGTGAGTTCGACGACCACTCCTAGGGCCGCTTCGCCACCGCTCCCCGAGTATCACCCTGCCGCGTCTGAGGAGGATCCCTCCGAGGAACGCTCTTCGGTCGCCAGCTATACTCCTGGCCGTCGTATTCGTCCCGTTGAGGTGAACAGCAGGCACCCTCGTCTCATCCGTACTCCTCATGTTCCCCGAGGCTGAGGAGCGAGGGGGCCTAGGCACTCCAGAACCTGAGTCCATCCGATTGAAAGGCGTGGAAGGGGCAGAGAAGCCAGCTTATGTCTACGTGGGCCTATCCATTATTGCTCCTTATCTTTTGTATTTCATTTTGTATTGGACCTTGTCAGACTTGTGTACTTTTGATCTTTTGGGGCCATGGCATGACCATGAGTTCCCTTTTTATGTATTTGTTGGATATTATGAGACTAATTATATTTATGTGGTTGTTGTAGTAATTTGAATGCATGGTATTTTGAGTTATCCCTTGTTCCTTCAATTTATACTAAAACCTTTGCGATACGCTCGTTTATTGCTATCTTTACGCGTAAGGCTTTGCTTTCCAAACGTGACGACGTATTTCAAAAAAAAAATTTTACCGTATTTTCCGCGTAATTTAATTTCAAGTGAAGTTTAGTTTTTCCACGAGCATAAGTAACAACTAATAAAACACCGTAATACGACTTAAGCGTAGTATGGGTTTTATTAGGGTGTTACACTATACCCCTGCCGACACCGGTATGGCGAATGGATTCCTTTCTTCATAGTTCATCTAGAGTACCCGCCGTAGTAGCAATAGATGTACAAGATGACCCTCTTTTGGCAATTTGGGTCATAGGCATACGGGTAAGAGTTAGTAGTTGTACATGAAATGTCCCATGGGGACCAGTAGGGGGGAATGTTCATATAGTCAAATTGACTTATTTTGTGTTAGCAGTCTCATTTCTTTTACCCTATACTGTACTGTATTTCTTTTGACAACTTTAAAAACAAAGGTATAAGCATGTACATATATATATATATATGATGCAGTTTGTTTATTTCGCAAATCTGTTTGTATTACTTTATTTCCGATACAACGACTATTTAGTGTATATCTCATTGCCAAACCGAAATTGATTAAAGTAAATAGTTAACTCTTAGTTCACCACACGTAATAACTTATCAGGTAATATATTATGATTTAAGCATAATATTTTATCTGGTAAGGTGTTACATCTACTTGAGTCTGCACTTGAGCATTATGTATCACTGTCCTCAAAGTGTAGTATTTCTTATCTTCCTTTACTTGGTCTCTTGGAGGTGAATGGCTTCTCTTATCTCTGGGTAATAGCTTGTTTTTTAGGACCGAGCTAGTTCCTATATAGGACTGTTGGGTTTACTTTCCCTGATTCTCCCACCGACTTATTCCCCTTAAATCCATTCAGGGCCTAGCACAAGTAATATGGAATCTTAATTATGTCTTGGATCATATATTCATGAGTGCATATGCTTGAAGAATTCATAATCATGATACATGATTCATATATTTCTGCCAAAAATCAGGCAGCATAACGACTGAAAGCAGGATACTTCCCCATATACAAACAATATCATTTCAATCAGCCAGTCATAGTAAACAAAAGCATAATGTCAATAAATCAATATCACATTAGTATAGCAAGGGATTATATCAAAAGTTCAACCATTGGCTCTTTATGGCTTATAGGGTTTTTAATCCTTAAAGTTGTCAATTTAGCTTAATTTCTTCAATTCTGCCCTATTTTATAAATTGCACCAAAATTTCATCTTAGCTCACTTTGATATGAAAATTTAATATGTTGTAGTCTTATTAGTATACTTTTAAATCTCTATAGTCCCATTAAGTTTTGAAGTGTATAAGTTGAGTTATTAAAGTTTTACTCAAGGTTGCCCTATTTTAGGATAGAATTGAGCACCAAATTTTAGAAAATCACTAAAATTTCATATTTTATCATTTTTATCTGAATTTTATATCAAATTGTAGCTAATTGAATTATCTTTCAATCCAAATTAGTTTCATCCTAATTGGGTAAGTGGAGCTCAAGTTGTAAGCTTCTCAAATAGGCTACCCTGTTTGAACATGAATAGGGCATAGGTTAGCTTTAGTGAATTACTGGAGACAGTACTTAAGATCTAAGTCTAAAATTTTTATGACATGACTATTTATGTGTTAGCTTTCTAAAAAAATTAGTTGCACTCAATTTGAGTTGTATAAGGCGAGTGATGCCTTTCACAACACATATTGGTCAGAACAGTAAGTGGATTTCAATACCTTATTTCTAAAAATCATAACTCTCTCATTTTAAATCCAATGACCTATAATTTATATGATTAGAAATCTCTGAAAGTCTACTTTTATCTAAAATTGTTTTCACTCGAATTTGATACCTATAGAAAAACACCATTTGCTGTATAGATGATTACTCTATGGTTTCCTCTTAGCATATCTATTTGTATTTTCTTTTAGTCTTTTAATCAAATCTTCAATCTAAACCAATGATTCCTATCTTAAATCACTCAAAACAAGTCCTATTGACATAAAAAATCATCAAAGGAAAGATGACATAAGAAACCCTAACAGCCATATAATCCATAGAAGTCCATCAATCTAGGAAACCCTACCTAAAAACATCACTTGTAGCTTGAAATTTGAAGTTTCTTAGTGGTTTCCCTTCAATAAAACTCCAAGATGGTGATAGCTTCTCTTGTTCTCCTTGGGGGTTGAAGCTATATGATTCAAAGATAGAAAGATTGTGAGGTTATGTTGAGATTTCTTGGTGGAATAGAGGAAAAAGTGAAAAAAAATGAGAAGAGGAAGGCAAGACTCATTTAGAAGCTTAGGTGGTTATGGATACGATGGAGAAAGGAATGAAATGGAAGAAAGAAATGGAGGGTGTTGGTTTAAAGGTGGTGGTCGAAATTTGCTACGGCAAAGGAGGAAACTTTTTGTGCCTTGTGGTCTAAGTTGGAAGAATGGAAAAAGAATATGATTGGTGGACTTCAATGAAAATTTAATTCTTTTTATTCTTGTGGCCATGATTTAACCAACAAATATGGGTGAGGTGGTTAGTTTCTAACCACATATTCTAGGATTTTCAGCTGATACTCATATCATCCTATAATACAGATTCCTACCAATTCAATTTTTACACTATAAAACACCGCAATTCAATCGATTTCTCCTAAACTAGCAAAACATTGCTAATTATCTGCATAAAATTTTTCTATAAAGAAACTCAAATTCATCTAACCCTAATAGATGCATTTCAATGTTGATTACTCATTTATCTATAATGTATCGAAATAAATTGATTAACAGTACTAGTCAAGCGTACTGTTCTTCGGGATGTTACACAAGTATGTACAATATTAATAATTAATATAATTAATAATAGAAGATATTTGAATGTTAATGTGTTTTGTGATCAATGGAGTCCTTCTTTGATCAATGGAGTCAATTTAATATTATTTTTAAATATCAAATTGCTCTTGCATTAGATGTTGTGCTGAGATATGACTTGATGCTTTATTTTCCCTAAACATCCACGTTGTTTTTGTTTGGTGGATTTTAGGTTCCCACACTAGCATTTGTGGAGGGCAATTCTTCTTGGGTTCGGCTACCAAGACATTTTGACTGCAAATATGAACTTTCTTAGTCTATAGCTCACATTGTCATGGAGTGTGTCTCTATAGCTTGATTACTTGATTTTAAATAAATTATTATTATAGCATTATATGATATTACATCTATGGTTGATATCATACTGCTTATTTGTTTTATTTTTTTCTTTTGGAGTTTGTTTTGGGTAAACTTTTTTTTTTTATTATGTATTCCAATTTTAATTTTAGCTATTTCTATATTCTGATTTTAGTCTCTAGGCTTCGTTGCTACTTTTGTTGTTCTTTTTAAGTATCCGGATTATATTTATGACATTGTTTTGTTTTACAATCATTTCTTTTTGTGACATTGTTTTGTTTTACAATCACTTTTGTTTATAATGTGTGGCCTTTCTTGCTCTTTTTATGGGCGGTTTGTACGGAAATTTGTTATTTGTTAAATCTTGGTCATTTGTGTGTTATACTGATAGAAAGTTATTTGGTTGTTATTTCCATATTCTTGAATTGGTTTCTGATAAGAGAAGCATTGAACTATGTCCTTTTGTCTTTGTTAATAATAGCTCTACTAGATTCAAAGTTTCTATTCTATTTTCCTGTCATTTTTAGCCATAGCTTAACTTAGATTCAAGGGTGATCATTGGATAGAGTAAAGTAGTTATGATGCTTATCCATGCAAGAGTCATTAAGCATGTTAAGTCACTCCAGCAAATTAATTCTTTCTAGGTAGCATTTTCCTATTTATAGGAATAAGAATAACACATTATCTAAATATATTTCAGTTTTTTCTTAAAGTACCATTCCTCTATCTCATGATTAAGAACAATTTTCAATAACCACAATAGACCAAGTACAAGTGGTACCTATTATTTTTCAATTAATTGAAAAATTTGGGTTTCTGTTTTGTTGGCTTGCTTCTGATTCACAATATCTTTTTATTGGGCTTATCAAATTTCACTTATTTGATGGAAAGATGTGAAGGCTTCAAATGGAAAAGAAGAGTCATTATTCTTGAAGGTAGAGTTCAGAGATTAAATCTCACATGAACCTTCCAAGTGAGATCAGTATGCTTCTTCTTGATTATAGTGGTTTCTTGTTTTCAGTAAATGATCAACGGGCCACTATAGTTCCTATTGAGGCATTTGTTCCTGTCAATGTATATCTCGACTTTAAGGATAGAATTCTCTCCCTCTAGCATAGCATAATGGCCTCATGATCCTTCTGAAAAAATTTCTTTTTCCCAATATTGATTTACATTGATATATTCATTCTTTAGCTTTACTTTGTTGTTGAATTCATGTCAGAAGTTGCTATGTGACCAGTTTACTCTCTTATGAACTGAGCATCATTATCTCAAACTATACAGATGCTATTTTTACAAGTCATATTGTTTTGCATTGTCTCTTGATTATTTTGCCTTTGACTGTTGCTTTGATATGATGCATTGAAAAGTTGTTTGATATATTTGTGGGATTCTGACTATGCTGTTGTTTATTGCTTTTTCCTTTGATGAGTGTGCTTGAAATTCCACCCTTTTTCCTTTTGCTTTCATATACTGCTTTGATATACTGACATAGATTTATATATTCATTGTATTGCCTTTCTATTACGATTTGATATCCTAGCTATTTTTTATTTATTTTGTGAGCATTGTACTAAAATCATTACGTTGAAGCCTTGAATTACAGGGATGAAATCTGAGTAAGATGTGACTATCTAAGATAAGAGCATGCAGGAGCAAAGTTGAAATCATAGAAAGGTGTGACTATACAGATGAATCATGTGAAAAAGCTATACATTCTAATTGTGTCGTCCAAAGTGTTTTAGTTGAATCTCCTTGGACAGCAATGTGATATGTACCAATTATTACATTGGTATCCAGCTTCAATTATTTCTTGGTACTAGACTTTTATATGCTTTGAGTCATGTCTTATGGAGGAAAAGTTGCAATTTTTTCAATTGCTAAATAGTATATAGATTCTTTGATGTCATTTTTGAGGTTGAGATAATAAATCTGTTAGAAATGTGAACATTTCTCAATTGGTTTTCAGATTGAGTTCTATTATAAGGTATGTTTGTGTAACACCCTCCCAATTACAATATTATACTTAAGTCATACTATCATATTGAGAGTTGCTATAGTTTAATAAACAGACCTTAATTCATTATTCACTTTACTTTCCATGGGGATATCACAATATTCGTTACATTCTACAAATATTTGGTATTACAAAACAGGTCTTTCAATTTACAATGAATGACTCTACTAAGAGTTTCCAACTAAGAGAAATAACTATTTGATACTAACATATATACATTTGTTATTGGCCATTAGCAATCAGTCCATTTCGTTCACAGTCCTCTAGGTTGGCCTCCTTGAAGATCTTTGGATTGTCTGGAGATGACATAGAAACACATATAGAAATGAGAATTTTATATTCTCAGTAAGATTCCTAGACTATTTGGCAAATCCATGTCATCGTGGTCATTCTCGCTGCTTCAGTTTATTATGAAAAGGTGATTTCATATATAGTAGTAAGGTTCATTCATTTAATTTAGAAAATGTAACTTCTCAAAGCAGATTTCATTTTTAAGTCATACACTCGAATATACCATAGAAATAACCATAGCACTACTAAGTAGGCATCTTCCTGACATATGAAATTATCAAACAAAAGTAAATATGCTACATGTTCATGAATCATATGAATAAATGCACTTATTCTCTCTTCTTTCTTACTTTACTTATGCCATTAATCTTTACTGCCCTTGGGTAGCCTAATTAGGGAGTGAGCTTAACTCATGACCATCGTCACATAGTACTAACCTATAAGGGGATTGTAACATCCGATTTTCGAGCTCTGACTTAGCCCCAGGATGATCGATTCCGATTTCTAATTTCGTCTTCGAAATTCAGAAAGAAGGGATTATTTCCGAGTTCCGAGTTCATCCTGCGGAATTCCCGACTTCATGTCCTGTACGACTTCCGGTTTCGTCTAAGTTTGATTGTTCCTGATTTCCGACTTCGTAATAAGAGGCTTCAGAGTTCCAATATCCGACTTGATGTGTCCGATTTCCAGTCTCATAATGTAGCTTCAAGTTTCGGATGAGGTTTCCGATTTCCTATATCATACCTCGTGCTTCAACATAGTGTACGTCGTTTCCGACCTCAGAAGTAATAGTTTAACACCATGGTACAAGTACCGAACTCCGAGTTTGATACGAGCTCCGATATCCGAGTATACATCCCTCATTGACATTCCCGAGTTCAAATAGGGAGTTCCGAGATTTTATGATTGTCAGCTGCAAGACTTCCGACATCCGACCTTGATTCCAAGACTCAAAGTAAACCAGATTTCCTCAAGTCACCAACAACATGGTACGAGTTCCGACATCCGGCTTCGGCTTCAAGCAGTGTTAAATAGCACGAGCTCCAACTTTAAGTAGAAAAGAGACGATTTCTGATTTCATAATACAGTGGAAGTGAGTTCCACTTTTAGGCAACGTGGAGAGCAATTTGGCCACAAAAGTGAGAGACATGGCCGAATTTCAACCACAAAATTCCAACCAATCAACCCCACAACTTTCATGTATTTAAATCAGACTCTTCTCTTCATTTTGGTCTGATTTACGTTCCCCTTCCCAGCCTTCTTCTTCTTCCTTTCCTCTCTAAATCTACTCTCTCAAACCTCCAAGCTTTGTCAAGGCTTCCTTCAGCTCAAATTCAAATTCAGCAAGATCACACTCCAAAGAGGTAGGATTCAATCTCTAATCTTGATTTCTCTAGACTGAGGATGCATGAAAGATTACTCTTTTATGATTGTTTGATGATATATGGGATGTATATGATAAATTATGATGGATTATGATAGGATTAATATAAAATATTGAGTTGAAATTAGAGTTAGAAGAAGAAAATTAGAAGGAACCAAGGGTTAGGATGCGGTCTGGATGAAGAATTCCACGACAGTTCGTACGGCGGAGTGTACGGCTCCGCCTACAATCGGTCAAATCCGATAAAACCATTTTTAGATGAAAGTAGACATTCAGGGCTTTCCATATACATATAATATAAGGCCATTGGATTAGTATCGAGAGAGATATGAATTTTTGAAGTTTGACCTAGGAACCAGGGTTTTCATTCGGGCAGGGTGACTTATGGAGGGTATAGCTCACCCTATACAACTCCAAATTGAGTGAAACCAATTTTGTTAAAAATCTTACACATAGGGGAACGTCCCAATGTAAACTTCCGAGTTTGTTATGGTCCCCATTGTTCCCAGTGATTCGATGAAGTTGCCCTATGTCCAATCCAGGCCAAAATAGGGTAGTTTAGGAAGGTCAACTTTCAGGACTTATAACTTGAGCTATACTATAGCAAATGCAATGAATCTTATGGCAAATGAAAGGTTGTCCTATTAGCTTCAATATGAGACCAATTTCATATGATTTGAGCCTAGTTTTGATTTTTAGTGTATTTATACTTCCAAGAGTGTAATTCGGACTAGTCGCTGACAGGTTGAGGTAAAAGTTGAATATCTTGAGTTTTATAAATCAAAATGATATGGGATGAAAGAGGTTAGAAAGTAGACACATAGAGCTATGATATATCCAAATTTCAGATTTAAATGAGTTGAATAGAAATAAAGGTGGATTATACAAAATCCGGGCAGAACTGAGCAAGATTGGCAGAATAGCCAAGTTGATAATTTTACAAGGGTTAGTGCACATATAAGGTTTAAGTGAGGATTGCCAGTTTGGCAGTGATATATATATATATGTGTGTGTGTGTGTGTGTGTGTGTTGGATTGATTATGCTGCTATGATTGATTTGTCCATGGGAACTGGCACTATTCATGGGGAAACGAATATGATCCGTTATGCTGCCGATTTTATGGCAGAAGTTTATGAAACTAGGGATATGTATATGCAAGAATGATATAAGGGTGATATGAGATATATGAGAATAAAACAAGAAGCAGTATAATATGAGGTATATGAGAAATAGTGATGAAGCATATGTACGAGTACATTTAGCATGACTATGCTTGACGATGCATGAGAGTGAAAAGATATAAGTATATTAAATGTGAATATAAAGATGTGAATCCCCTTGTGGGTGAGTCGGTGTGACAACGGTCACGAGTTGAGCTGACAAGCTCACTCCAAGGCCAGGCTACCCAAGGGCAGTAAAGGTTAAAAAGTAAAGGCTTAAAGACGAAAGATTGAACCATATGCAAGCGCCCCACTCACATCAGGTATGGCATCGACCCAGCTAGTGTGAGTATAGGGGGGTAGGACTTACATGAGGCATGGCATGACCCAGCTAGTGTAAGTACCGAATGGAGGCCCCATATTCCTAAGGAACGTGACATGGCGATCACGCTCCGACGGGGTATGACATGGCGATCATACTCTGGAATGTGGCATGTAAAGATATGATGATGAGATTATATTCCTAAGGAACGTGACATGGCGATCACGCTCTGATGGGGTATGACATGGCGATTATACTCTAGAATATAGCATGATGATCCCACACCCTAAGGAATGTGACATGGCGATCATATTCTGATGGAGTATGACATGGCGATCATACTCTGGGACGTGGCAGGAAGAACATATTCCTAAAGAATGTGACATGGCGATCACATTTTGATGGGGTATGACATGGCGATCATACTCTGGAATATGTAAAAAGTAAAGGAAGATAAAGAAAGAAAAGCAAATATTATGTATATGCATGAATTCAAGAAAAGATAAAGTTATGTGCAAATGCTATGTGTGTAGTATAAATTCAAGTTCCAGTAAAGTATATGCAGAAGTTATGCCTCTAGTACACTGATGCTATCGTACTTTATTGTATTTCAGTTATCATTCCTAATATAATTGTTGAATTGATTTTTATGGGTTTTTCCCAAATGCCAAGTGTATGATTAAAATAAGCTTTGCTTCGGACATTATATTTTCGAACTATATAAAATTAAACAGCTTGTAAAGCATGTTCACATTTTTCTTAATAAACCGAAGCAAATTGGAGATGACAACGATGACATTCTTTATGATAATTAGAGAATCCTACTGGGAATTCATAATTCTTACACCTATTTCTGTGTTGTCTCCAGACAGTTCAAGAAGTTCCGAAGACGGCCAAAGTTGCTGTCAGATAAGGTCCGCTTAGGTAACAGTAACAACTCTAGGGTGTGGTACTATGGCTTAAGCATAGTACTGTACTTGGGAGGGTGTTACAGGGATCGATGTGCCTCTAAATTTGGAGGGATCTCATTTTGGCCAACTGTGTCACGACCCAACCAAGATTGTGAGCGGCGTATAAGGATACGTTGTAACGTTTGAAAATTTTTAAAACGTTAAATTTATGCCGTTAGTCGAATCTATTTGATTTTATTAAATATGTAAGGATAATTAGAAATTAACTAAAGGTTAATTAGAAATTAATTAGATGTTAATTTGAGGGATTAGGATTGAGAAATATTAGAGTAGACAATTAGGAAACCTTAGCAAAAATAGATAGAAAACTAGTTACTGGTTGATGAAAAATCAATAGAATTTCAGTATTTTAAACTGTAAGACTAAATTAGCCAAGTTTAGCATGATAATATCCTAGATCCAATGGCTGAAAATCCAGCCACTTCATTCACCCCTAAATGGAATCCCATCAACCACAATCATGGGGAGGACTTATATAAATAAGCACCATAAGACCAACCACCAATCATATGTCAATATTCCAACTACCACCACTTTTAATACCCAAAAATCCCTTCCAAGCCCCATCATTTGGAGCCATTTGCAGCCTCTCTTCCACCTTCTTTTCTTTTCCTTCATCTCAGAAATGTCTCATCCCCAAGCTCTTGTCACTTCCTCCCTCAAGAAGATCCAACTCTAGTTCCTTATCTTCTCTATTTGAGGTAGGGATTCATGGGTTTTCCTTGTGTTTTCTAATGTTGTGGCTGATTGGTGTCTTTACTTCCTTCCTTAATATGATGATATAGCTTGATTACATAACTGGTTATGGCTGAGTTAAGGTTGAAGTTTTTGGTTTGAGATGGGGAATTGAGAAAACTAAAGAAAGGGAGGAACCAAAAGTGTTTGGGTTGAAGAATCCCTAAACCTGTCCATACTGCGTACATGTACGGACTGAACTACAAAGGTTGAAATTTCATAATTAATTTTATATGAAACTAGAACATATAGAGCTTTTTAATCATATAAATTATAGGCCATTAGATTAGTATTGAGTGAGATATGATTTTTTGTAGTTAACCCTAGAATTCTATCTTTGATTCTGAGTACGATGGATTTCGAGGGGCATAACTCGCCCTATAAAGCCTCAAATTGAGTACAACTAACTTTTTTAGAAAGCTAATACATAGAAAAATATTCCATAAAAATTTCAGATTTATATTCCATTTGAGTTGCTCCCAATAATTCATGCAAGTTGCCCTAAGTCCCAACCAAGCTAGAACAAGGCAGTGCAAATTACCCTAATTCAAAAGCTCATTACTGAGTTTTACTTACTCAAATGAAGTAAAACTTGCTGGAAATGAAATTTAGTTCAGTTAGATTTGAGGTTATAGGTTTCATATAATTCAAACTAGTTTTCTATTTTTAGTGAATTTTTACTTTTCAAAGTGCAAATCTGCCTAATAACAGGACAAACTTAGGTAAAATGCTAATAACATGAGTTATACTCATCAAAATCTAATGGGACCAAAGAGGTTAGAAATTAGACATATAACACTTCAACATATAAAAAATTTAGATTTAATTAAGGCATGTAGAAAATTTGGCAAAAATAACAAAAATCGGGCATAACTGAGTACAGATTAATAGCATTGCTAAATTGAAGAATTCTACACTTTAGTGCAAGTATGACCTTAACTTAGTCTATTTGTTGCTGAATATGTGTGAATGATAAGGGATTAGATATGTTACCTTAATTATTCTATGTTACAGTGATTGTGCTATCATTATTGATTGGTTGGCTGGCACTATTCATGGGGAAGCAAACTTGATTCATTATACTGCCGAATTTTCGGTAAAAATTAGCAATAGTTTTAAATAGTTTGCGTTAAAATTTATAGGCGATATGTATGAATATCAAGCAAGCATGATTATTTAGGAATAAGGTATGAAGTATGTACATTCATGATTTTGTGATTAAAGATATAAAGATGAGTCCATATTTCTAAGGAACGTCACACATTGATCACGCTCTAATGGGGTATGACATGGCGATCATACTCTGGGATATGGGAAGACGACTACATCCTAAGGAGTGTGACAAGGCGATCACATGCCGATGGAGTTTAACATGGCAATCATACTCTAGAATGTGTATGACAAGTGAAGGTTGCAATCTAGGGACGACAATATATAACACCTAGGTGTGGCAAGAAAAGAAAGTAAAGAAAGCTAAAGAAGAAAAGGTGGGCACTCCTAAGGAGTATGACATGGCGATCACACCCCGATGGAGTATTAGAGTATGACATGGCGATCATACTCTAGAATGTGTACTATGAGGAAAGGAAGTTTAAAAAAGTTAAAGAAAAACAAGTGCATTTGTATATGTATATTCTGATATTCTTATTAGGCTAAAATTTACTATATTTGTGAGTGCTGTGACTGCTATGCTAATTATGAAATCCGAATTGATTATATAATAGCAAAGTGATTCAAGTGCTTAAATAAAATGAACTTTACTTCGAACAATATATTTTCAAACTGTAAAACTGAACAATTTCTACAACATGTTCACTTTTTTCCTAATAAACTGAAATAGCTGGAGATAATAACGATGACATGGTATGAAATTTCTTAGTGAATCCCACTGAGAATTATACTTCTCACTCCTATGTTTATTTCTGTATTATCTCTAGATAGTTCAAGAAATATTGAGAATGGCCAGAGGTGTAACGTCCCGATTTCCGACCTCCTTACACACATTTTCCTCGACTTCCGACGTTATTCAACTCCAACAACGGACGTCCGACTTCACCTTCAAGTTTGATCAAATCCCATTCCCGACTCAATCTTCGAATTTCAAATAGAAGGGATTATTTCCGAGTTCCGAGTTCATCTTGCACAATTTCCGACTTCATGACATCCGATTTCCGATTTCATCTAGTGTTGACTACTCCTGATTTCCGACTTCATCTTATGATATTCTCCGATTTCCGAGTTCGCCTCATCTATGTCTACGACTTCCGACTTCATCTGGATTACTTCTACAACTTTCGAGTTTAACATTCGAGTCCGAACAACATGAACGTGATTCACCAATATCTGACTTCATGTCTCAAAGATATCGTACCCGATTTCCGATCTCATCAAATGTAAGATACCGACTTCCGGGTTTAAGTACTTGGGTTTGGAAATGTGATTCGAATCACCCGAGTTCCAACCTTAAGAACCCTTATTCCGACCTCATACCTCATACCTCATGCTTCATCCGACCTCAAAAGTTATAGTTTAACACAATGATACAAGCACTGAACTCCGAATTTCATGTAACGAGTTCCGGCCTTAGAGTTGAACTCAAGGGACATGAGTTCAAATCCTTGAGTCGATTTTAGTCTTACACGAGTTCCGATCTTCGAGTTTATATCCAGCATTCACATTCCCGAGTTAAAATATGGAGTTCCGATATTATATGATTGTCAGCTGCATGACTTCCGATATCCGAACTTGATTCCAAGTATCAGAATAAACAAGATTTCCTCAAGTCACCAACAACATTGTACAAGTTTCGACATCCGGCTTCAGCTTCAAGCAATGTAAAAAGGTCATGAGTTCCGACTTCAAGTATTATAAGGACAAGTTCCGATTTTGGGTAGAACGAAAGCGTATCCCAGTCTTGGGGCGACGTGGAGAGCAATTTGGCCACAAGAGTGAGAGACATGGCCGAACTTTAACCACAAAACTTCAGCCAATCAGCACCACAACTTTCATGTATTTAAGTCAGACTTTCCTTCTCATTCTGATCTGATTTACGTCTCCCTCTCCTCTTGCTCCAACCTTCGTCTTCTTCCTTTCCTCTCTCAAATCCAACTTCATCAAATCTCCAAGCTTTGGTAAAGTTCCATCAATCCAAACTCAAATTCAGCAAAGTCATACTCCAAAGAGGTAGGATTCTACTTCTATTCTTGAATTCCTTGCACTATGATTGCATGAGATTGAACTCTTCTTTATGTATTTGATGAATTATTGGATGTATTATGATGGATTATGATGAATTATGATTAAATTCATAGGAGATTTTGAATTGGAATTATGATTAGAAGGAGAAAATAAGAAGAAATGGATGGGTTGGGATGTTGCCTGAGTGAGAATTCCACGGCAGCGCATACGACAGAGTGTACGGCGCCACCTACAATTGGTCAAATCCGATGAAACCATTTTTAGATGAAAGTAGACATTTAGGGCTTTCCATAGATATATCATATAAGGTTATTGAATTAGTATTGAGAGAGATATGAATTTTTGAAGTTTGACCTAGGGTTTAGGATTTCATCCGGGCAGGGTGACTTGAGGAGGGTATAACTCACCCTATACAACTCCAAATTGAGTGAAACTAATTTTTTTAGAAAGCTTACACATAGGGGAACATCTCAATATAAAATTTCGAGTTTGTTATGGCACCAATTGATCCCAGTGGTTTGAGGAAATTACTATATGTCCAATCCAGACCAAAACAGAGTAGTTCAGGAAGGTCAACTTTCAGGACTTATAACTCGAGGTATACTTAAGCAAATGGAATGAAACTTGTGGCAAATGAAAGGTTGTCCTGTTAGCTTCAATATAAGGCCAATTTCGTATGATTTGAGCTTAGTTTCGATTTTTAGTGAATTTATACTTCCAAGAGTGTAATTCGGGCTAGTGACTGAACAAGTTAAGGTAAAATTTGAATATCTTGAGTTATATGGATCAAAATGATATGGGACCAAAGAGGTTAGAAAGTAGACATATAGATCTATGACATATCCAAAATTCAGGTTCAAATGAGTTGAATAGAAATAAAGGTGGATCATATGAAATTCGGGCAGAACTGAATGGATTGGCAAAAGTGACCCAATTGATGATTTCACAGGTATTAGTAAAATGTATAAGGTATGAGTTGAGAATTGCCAGTTTGACCTTGATATATATGCGTTAAGTTGATTATGTTGCTATGATTGAACTGTCTGTGAAGACTGGCACTATTCATTGGGAGATGGAACTGATCCGTTATGCTGCCGAATTTACGGCAGAAGTCTAGGAAACTAGGAAATGTGTACAAGCAAGGATGAATTTGAAGATGATATGGGTTATCAAGGATGAATTAGAGTAAGAATGGGTATATAGAAACCCTATATTCAAGAATGACATAAGTGTGAGATGAGGTATATGAAAGTAAAGGACAAAGCATATGTATGAGTGCCAGTAGAATGGCAAAGAGGCTACGGGCCTTTATATGTCACGACTATGTACGTGAAGATCATGTATGCAATGATGTATGAAAATAAATGAAGTATAGGTACATTCAGTGTGACTATGCATGACCTTGTATGAGAATGAAAAGACATGAGTATATGAATGTAAATCCCTTCACTCGGAGGCAATTACTTGAGATCCCTCCCTGTGAAGGCAGTTAAATATAAAGATATGAATCCCTTCACCTGGAGGCAGTTGCACTTTGAATCCCTCCTTGTGAAGGCAGATACCCTCTACCTTGGAGGCACGTGGTCAGATGAGATCCCTCTATGTTGAAGGCACGTGGTCAGATGAGATCCCTCAGTTTTGAGGCACGTGACCAGAATGAGATCCCTCCAAGACTAGAGGCACGTGGATCCCCTTGCGGGTGAGTCGGTGTGACGACGGTCATCGGTGAAGCTGACGAGCTCACTCCAAGGCCAGGCTACCCAAGGGCAGTAAAAGCTAAAGATTAAAGACTAAAGACTAAAGACTAAAGATTAAGGCATATGCAGACACCCGACTCACATGAGGCATGGTTTCGACCCAGCTAGTGTGAGCATGGTGGCCAGAACTTACATGAGGTATAGCATGACCCAGCTAGTGTAAGTACCAAGTGAAGATCCCATATTTCTAAGGAACGTGACATGGCGATTACGCTCTGATGGGGTATGATATAGCGATCATACTCTGGATTATGGCACGTAAAGATTTTATGATGAAAATTGACATAAAGAAAGAAAAGCAAGTTCTATGTCTATGCAAGAATCTAGCTACAAGTTAAGTTATGGGCAGATGATATGTTCTCAGCATATTGATGTTGTGTGGGCGTCTTAATATGATGTAGTTCCAGTAAAGTATATGTCGAAGTTATGCCTCTAGTACATTGATGCTATCATACCTTATTATATTTCAGTTATTGGTCCCAATATAATTCATGACTAGATTTTTATGGATTCTCTCAGATGCTAAGTGTATGATTAAAATGAACTTTGCTTCGGATAAGATATTTTTCGAAATGTAAAATTAAATAGTTTGTGCAGCATATTCACCTTTTTCATAATAAACCGAAGCAAACTGGAGATGACAACGATGACATTACATGTGTATCATAGGGAATCCTACTGAGAATTTATAATTCTTACTCTTATTTTTCGTGTTGTCTCCAGAAAGTTCAAGAGGTATCAGAGTAGCGCAGCGAAAGTTGCTGTCAGATAAGGTCCGTTCAGGTAACCGTAACAACTCCAGGGTGTGGTACTATGACTTAAGCATAGTACTGTACTTGGGAGGGTGTTACAAGAGGTTGCTGTTAGACTAGGTCCATTCAAGCAACAGTAACAACTCCTAAGTATGACGCTATGACTTAAGCATAGTATGGTACTAAGGAGGACTTACATACGTCCCTAACAAGCCAATATTAGACCATTTCTAAAGAAAATCGAGCAAAGTTTCCTTTGCATTTAGAACTATTTCCAAATGAGGATTTTTTACCTGCACAAATAATATAAACACAAAAAATCATCAAGGATCCAATCATTCTTAGAATGCACCCCGTAACCCACAAAAAAGGAGTATAAGACACAATCATGCTTATGAAAATATGAATACAAATCTATAGTCATTACTAATCAAACTGGTCATAACTAAAATAACTACACTTTCATTACAATCCATATACCCATACAGGAGGGACCCTGCCTGTAGGCTAATGGAGGATTACTGGGATTATATATATAATTGTATACAAAGCAGTATAAATCTCCATGTGGATAATCTTTGGCAACCACACAAAAAAGGTTGTGGAATTATAAAGATACCCAATGACTTCAGCTAGTCGGGGGCACAGAAGCATAGCTTATACCTATCTAAAAGCATGGAGAGAGAGAAAAGTGAGTCATACAGACTCAGTGAGAGATAGTATATCTATAACAGCAGTGGAACAAGCTTTAACATTAGCTTTTAGCAAAAATATAGCTTATAAGCTTCTTCAAAAACTCATACATCATTTCCTAAGAAAAAGACTTTGTCTATATGCTAACATACTATAAGATTTCTGGTAAAACATACTTGAAGTATAATATGTCCTTAAAACATTCATAGATCCTTAATCACCTTTTTCTTTCCATTGGATAAAACTTCTTTATAAATATATATAAACATAACGCTTTTACAACTTAATGTAATAAGTCATATATATAATAAGAAAATAAGAACTGGGCTTAAAGATAGAAATACTTTCTCATAACTTGAAAAATAAATACTTGATTCAAAATCATAATAAAACTTAAGGAAGGATCCTATTTAAAATATACTAATCCTTTCCACATCTGGGCGTTACGTATTACCGTCTCCAAATGTGGTTCCTTTATCAATCACCTCTGGGTGTTTTGTATCACTGTTCCCAGGGTGTTCATATTTATTCTGGACGTGTCAGCCAAACATGCTAGGCTAGCAATCACCCTGCTAGCTGGGCTTTTCAAGGTACACCAAGACTAATGTTAACTGCTATTAGCAAGCAGTTTCTAAGATAGTTTCCTCCCCTTAGGTAAACTTCACTCTTTGCTAAAACCTTGTCACCAAATCTTTTCTTTATGTCAATTCATATACTTTCTTGCTCATATCATTTAACGCATAATAAGATTTAAGAAATCTTCCGTATTCTTAGCAAACATAGGTTCAGAGTATAATGCTTTCAAACTATTCATCTTAAGGTATCTAGAGCTCTTCCATAAAACATTAAATTTAAACTATCTCCTGAAATCAAGTCCTTGATTCTAGATACATTGCTCAAACTCTTTAAAACTTTAGAATTTCATAGAAATCAATATTAAACTTACTTTATAGAAATCTATAGGTTCTAAACACCATATCAGTTTCAAAACCTTTATAATCAATTTCCAATAACATGAACTACATCTTTCTATCAAACTATTCAAGTATTAGAAATCAACTTCTATGGTACTTGTCCCACATACATTCATAATCATATATCAAGAGAGAGAGGAGTAATATCTTTTTGGCCTCCAAGAATTTAATAAGATGCAATTTCAACTTTCAACATTTAATAGTATAACCATAAACATGATATTTTTAAAATCATGCATATGTTCAAAATAATCTATAGACATATTATTACTTACAGTTCAAGTTTGGAAAGGAAGAAGCTCAAGTTCTATGAAGCCTTAAAGCCACCAAGGGATTTCGGAGAGTATCTAACATGACAAAATATATATATTAGACTCCCACAACTTAACTATTGTAAGAGTTTACTAAGATTAGCTTCACAGGGGTAAAATCCCTAATTTCTAGAACCCTAACCTTCTCTTCATAAACTTAAACATGAAAAAACTAGCTAATCTATAGTATAATAAGGAGGATTGAGCTCAAGAATTATCTTAGAGAATGGAGAAAAGCGGTGGAGTATGAGGAGAGTAGTGGGTCTCCTCCCACCATCACTTTCTCTCATTAGAAAGGAGGAGAGAAAGAGCTTTAAGAAAGAAGCCAAGCCCAAAGCTATGATGATGATAACGAAATGATGGATTTGGTGGTGGATTGGAGTAAAAATTGATGAAGATATGATAGAATCTATATGGAGGGAGAGAAGAATGAGAGAGAAAGAAGAGAGAGAGAGAGATAGAGAGAGAGAGAGAGTGGAGAATGGGGGAGAAAAGGTCGAGATTCATGTTTATTTTTGGCCCAGCGGGCACTTGGGCGCCGCGGCTTGGCCGCCTGGGCACCCGCCTTCCTGAAGGTCAAGTAATCAGCAGCGCAACCAGTGCCTAGTCACCCAGTCCCTTTTTTTTTTATCCTCCTCTTCCAAACACTTCTCAAACATCATCATATACTTATTTATTTATAATGTCCTCATCTATTTTACTCTCAATTAACTTTAAAACATAAATGTAAATAAGAAAATACCCCCCATTTGAATCCAATAAAAATACTGGAAAAATCAAACTCCTTAAGAATCAAAATCCAACTTTTGGATTTTAGTACAAACTTATGAAAATTTGCGTTTTCTTAAACTTCCGAGCTAAAAACGAAAGGGTTAACGGCTTCTTAAAATTCATTAAAAATTATTCTTCAATTCTTGGATATCTAAGGAACAATTACCGGGACTTTTAATCCTATGAAAATGTCTCAAACATAGACCCCTCTAAGGAGGCATAGGGTCCAGACTAAGTTTTTGCGGGGTCCGATAGGATAAAGTGTCACGATACGTGTGACTCTCGGCCCGGGCATTACAAACTGTCTCCAAAGTAGAGGGATCTCATAGTTTTCATATGACTACCTTCATATGGATATATGGATGGACCTTATAACTGCCTCCACGTGAAGGGATCTTATCTTATTTATTCACATGTACATCTCATATACTTGAAGAATCTATAATCATAATGCATGATGCATATAATTTTACCAAAAATCTGGCAACATAACAGTTGGGGGTAAGCATCGCAGCAATGCAACAAAGCCATTTCAACCAATCAATCCAAATAACAGGAAAATCATAATTATGTAACATCATTTCAACAGTTTAGTAGAGAATTTGAACACATGAACTCAATAAAGTTGCAAGTTATAGCTATGTTGGCCATTCACCCCATGTCCCTGCATTTGCCTTATTTTGTAAAATGTGCCATAAATTCATCTTAACTCATTTAAATTTGAACTTTTAATATGTTGTAGCATTTTGTGTCTATTTTTAGCTTTCTTTAGTCCCATTAAGTTTTGATGGGTACACATTAAGTTTTGAGTTTTGACTCTGGCTGCCTTGATGAGAAGTAGATTTGGGCACTTAAATGTAGAAAAATCCATCAAAATTCCATTTCTTACTTATTTTGTCCAAATTTATGTCTAAATGAAGTTCACTGAACCATCTTTTATTCCCCACAAGTTTTAGCTTAAAATCAATAAGTATAACCCAAGTTATGGGCTCTTAATTTGGGCTAAAAGGAAATTCCTTGTTTCTTACATATAGGATTTTAGGTCAAGTTTAAGAAATTACTGGGACTAGCACATAATAGATCTAGCTCTAAAATTTTTATAACATGATACTCTATGTGTTAGGTTTCTAAACAAATTAGTTGCACTCAATTTGAAAGAGCATAGGGCGACTTATACCTAACACAACCCATACTGGTTAGAATAGAGGGTAGGATTCAAGGATCTAATTAAAAAATTCATAACTCCCTTATGTTAGATTCAATAGTCTTATAACTTATATGGTTAGAAAGTCCAGGATGTCTAGTTTCATGCAAAAATAGGTTCATAAAATTTTGATCTCTGTAGGGCAAGCTGTATAGTTTGTCGTGCAGATAGGTCCTAAGAATTTGTTTTACAACAACTTTGTTTGTGTTCTTCCTTGAGTTTTTGATTGCTAATCCAATCCAAACCAAGAATATTCATATTTAATCACTTGAAATAAGTCATAAGATAATCATACAACATCAGGAAGATAAGGTACATAACAACCCTAATCAGCCACCTAACATTAAAATCAAGTGGAGCACAAGAATCCTACCTTAAATTTAAGCTTGAATTATTATGATGTAAAGCTTTTGGGTGAAGAAACTTATGTAGGGGGTGAAGAAGCAAGGATGAGAGGAGGAGATGAAGAGCAAAAATAGGGGAGAGGTCTGGTCTTCTTTGTTCGAAAATTAAAAGGGAGAAAATGGGAATAGTTTGAGTTGTTGATCATAAAGGTTGAAAAGGACTTGAGTGCTTTGATTAGTGGAACTCAAGGCTTATTGAATTTTCCTTGGCTGCCCATTTTGGATGGCTAAGATGGCACCATGTGGATGGCTCAATCATGGCTGTCCAAGTTAGGGTTTAACAGTGTAAGTTTCTACTAATATAGTTCTTATGCTGTAGAATATCTAAATTTAACTGATTCATCTCAAATTAGCAAAATACTGCTAGTGGTCCTCATTAATTTTCTACATAACAAATTCGAATTTTTCTAACCCTAACATTCATATTTCTATCTTAATTACTCTTATTTCTCTAATACAACATAATAGAATTGATAACGGTGCAAATCATAAGCGCCATGCTTCTTCAGGATGTTACAATTTGCATATCCCTTTCTCTCAAGACTATTTTTTACGTCACAGTTGCTCCATAGGATTTGATTATTGTGCCTTGCTCTAGAAGTATATCTATGCTGATTTTTTTTGTCATATTTTTATCTATATTTATTTATTTATTTTGCCCTGCAGTGGAAGCATATCTCTCATAAGTTGGAGCAGCTTGGAAAATAGCTAAGGTGAAAATAGAAATTGATATTAATCTGAAGAGCCCCACCCCCTGCAGGTGGGTGTTTGATTATGGAATTTGGATCATTTGACACTATTAGGGATAAGCTTTAGTGTCTCTTAAGTTGTTAATGTGATTATCAAACATTTTTATTATATTTTTCATTTAATTTGAAGCAAGGGGGAATCATTGAGTTGTGCCTCTGTCATTTATTGTCAGCCATGAAAGCTGAAGCCTTAATATTATCTGAATTGGACTTTTCTTGGAAGAGAAGAGCAGTGAAGTTTTTGAATATAGTACCACTAGGGGCATCAGAGTATTGCTTCACTCCTTATATGGTGCCATTTGAATATTGTAATACTTATAGCATGTTGCAACCTGCAAGTTCACGAAATTTATCTAGGGCTTTACTATATTCTTATAGCATGCTTCTGTATATCTCTATTTTACTTCGCCAAATGTATATCATCAAAAAGATGCTTTTTAATATTTTTTTTTCCCAGATAAAAAAACTAATATTTTGTTTTCCGTCCTTTGTTTTTGCAATATTTGTTCTTTGTGGTTCATATAAATCTACTTAGGTATCCATGTTATAAGCATAATTTTTGACAAAAAAAAAAAAAAAATAGAAAACCATTGTACATAAATCATCATCCTATTGGCTGATTGAAAATGTTAGAGGTTGACATAAATTTTGATATATATATATATATACACTTTTTTTAATATATATTAAATAATATATACTATATTTCACAGATTCAAATTTTTTAGCATGTTAAGTATTTCCATGTTTATATATATAAATCCAAAATATAAAAAATTGAGGCAGCTATTATTATTACAAGGAAATTACGCTAATTGAATAATTTTGGAAACAAATTTTTAAGCTGTTAATTTTTTATGGTTTCAAATTAAAAATATTGTTCTTTTAAGTGTAATATCTATTAACATATAGAAAATGCGATGGAAATGTCATTAGAAAACTAAGGGGGTGTTTGGCAATATCAAAAACCAAGTTAATATGGTATAAAATAGAACTGGTTATGTTAACCGGTATAAAAATGAACTAGTTTTTAATTAGACGTTGTTTGGTTCTATAACTTAAAAATTAGTTTTAATATGTGTTCTTATTCTTCTTTTATATCTTTTTCTTTTTGACTATGTCATTAAATAAACTAATCTAGCATATGGCAGCAAACAGTAATAGTCGACACTGGCAGACGGTGGCGGTTGGGGGTGATGGGTGGTGGCAGACCGTGGTAGGTGGTGGTGGTCACTGGCGACAGATGATGGCGGTTATAGTGGGATGGTGGTGGCTTGCACCGATGGCGACAGACGGCTGTGGCTAGTGGCGACAACGAATGGTGGTGACCAGCGATGACGGACGGTGGCAACTGGCGACGACAACGAATGGTGGCGGTTGGATGTGATGGATGGTGGGTACCGGCGGCGACGGATGATGGCAACTGGTGGCTGTCAACAGCAGCAAATGGTGGCGGACGAGGCCGGCGATAGTTGGTGGCAGATGATGATGGATTGTGGCAGTGAATAGTGGTGGAAAATAGTGGAGGACAGTTGATAAATAGTCAAAAAATATAAAATAAAAGTAAAAAATTTTACGATGAAATAAAACTAATTTAAAATTAATTTTTTAAGAACTGATTTTAAGTCTAAATTTATTAAGATAAAAACTAATTTTAAAATATATAGATAGTTACTAAACAACATTTATTAAATGTCAGACTTTATTGTACCTAGTTATCCGATTTTTCTAGTTTGGCAAACACCCCTAGCAGTCACATATTTGGCTAAAATTCTTCACATATATTTTTTTTTTAATAATTTCTTTTCAAATGGTCTCTTCCTTTTTGAGAATCTGTTGAACATGGACTATAGTAATTTGCCTTAATCTGTTCAATCTAAAAACGCAAGTTGCAAACGTGATTCAAATATGTCAAAAGTGAAATAAATGAGAGACTATTGTGTAGAATTTTGCTAACAATCTTTTTATTAACAATCCAAACAAGCACACGTTAAAAAAAAAAAAAAATCAAACAAGTAAGGCTTCAATTTTACATTTAGAGTAAATAAATTTTTGAATGATAATATTTTGAAGTTGATATTTTTATTCCTGAAATTTTTTTTTGAGATCAATTTAATCCTAATATTTTGAATTAAGTAATGATAAATTCTCATAATTGGTATGCCTAAATATCCTCTAAATTCAAACTCTCATTTACATGTATTAAATAATCCTTGAATATTGTATAAATTATAATTTATACCATTGCAAGTGAAATTTTTTGAATTAGGAAGGTTTTCACGTTAGTTATCAGAAGCATATATCAACACTCTTTTGACTATTTGATAGAACACCGGAAGGATAAATTGAAATTAATTAAATAATTTATTTTTCAAATTATTCAGTCATTGTAAAGCGAATAACACTTCCGATAATAAGTTGTTGACCAAAATACTTCTTACAATAAAGCTGAAGAAAGATAAATGTAAGAGAAAAGGAATTAATTTTTTTATTTGTTCAATCCTCAAAATGGAAGGGAGAGGAAAAAAATTATTTTTTTATTTATTTAGTATTTATTTAAAATTTGAAAGTATATATATCTTTATAAAACAACTTATACTTCTAATAATGAGTTATTATATGAAATGAATTTATATGAATATTATTTAAAATAATTCATTATTTAATAAAAATTTGTAATTATACTTTTTTATATGATTATTTCATTCTACATAACTTTAATTTTATAATATTTTAGATTAGTTTATATAACCATGTTTTAATTCAAATTGGCTATTATAGACATGGTTTAGTTCTAGTAGTGGGTTTAGTGTATTTTTGTATGTTTTGACTGTTGAAAAATTTTGTGGACTTACATAAATCAAATTGTATTTAATCTTGAACTCGGATTAATTAAATGCCAAAATTGATTAAAGCCAATTGTTGGGGCCCAAATTATTGTAATTATTGTTGTTATTGGGGCTATGCACTGTTCATTGATAGATATTATTATATATCTCTATATGTATGGGCCTTGCTGTAATAAGTGGCTTGGCACATCACTTTTCTGACACAGGGAGAGCCCCTCCTCCTAACTCTATATATAGGCGCCTGTGGCCTCATTGAAACAGAATGCCCTTTCGGCTCTCTGGGGAATAGGAGGAGCTCTTCTCTCCCTCTGGCCTTCCTTGGCCATTTTCTTTCTTCTTTCTGCAGGATCAAAGAATGGAAAAGAGCTTTGGATCGATCGTTTTTCATCGATTAAACCAGATTCTTTTGCACCTATTCTGTTCTTGATTTTATTCTTGATTTTCATGCCATAATTGGAATCAAATCTTGATCCAAGGGTGTTATAATTCCATCAAGTGGTATCAGAGCCCTGTTTGATATCTGATTATGGCTGCTATTTGTGTTTTTGGTGTGACTGGGCATTTTGAGTTCGAAACATTCAGGTACCCCAAAGGGGTTAATTTCGAATTTATGATTCTAGCTGTTTGATTCCAAAATTTGTTGAGCATTATTGTTGTTCACGTTATTGTGAATTTATTGAGCCGATTATTGTGTGATTTGAAACTATATTGAGAGAAAAATCTAGGAAGAACCGTAAGAACCCTACCCTTTTGATCGAAAATTCAATTTAGTTATCTAAACCAATTTGCATTCGAAGTCCATATGGGTTTTGTAGAGCTCTTCAAGCTGAATCTATAGAGACCAAAAACATGAATTTTCATTGAGAATTGATGGAGAAAAGACCGAAAAAATCGTGGAAACCCATGTAGATCTTCCTCGAGCAAGCCTAGAAAATATTGATCTCGGTTCTTCAAACCATTACGTGGGTTTTGTAGCTCTTTCTCTCTCACCAGTTCATAGACACTAAGAACGTGTCAAACGGAGGTCGGTTGAGGGAGATATGGCCTTCGACCCGTTTTGGGGTTATGTGGGTCGCGAACTGGGTCAAATGACCCGTGTGGAGGTTAGGGACGATGAACAATAGCTATCTCGCAAAGCCCACTCGCGGGCCAAGCGTATGGGGGCTCCTGCAGGGCCCAAATGAGGCCCAAAATTCACCAAAATTTGCAAGCTTGGGTTTTTCAATAAAATAAAATTATTGGTGAATTTTATTTAATTTTTTGAGCATTAAAAATATTTATTTGAATTTATTTCAGATTTAAAATGCTCAAAATTATATGGTACTATCCCAATTTTGGCCTGAAATTTTTTGTGTATATTTGTGCTATTATTGGGCATATTGTGTTAATGTGCTTTGCATATTGAAATAATTTTGAGCTCTTTATGTTCATTATATTGCACAATTAAATTGTGAATTATCACTATTGTTAAATATTGTGCAATATTACCTTGAGAATTACAATTTAAGAAATATTAAACTATTATTTTGAGTATTAATGAAAATTTGGGCATTAAATAAATTATTTTGAATTTTCCAAAAAGTAAATTGTCTAAAATCATATGATATTCCCCAAATTTTATTCTGGAAAATTTTGTGGATAATTATGACGTATTTGGGCATGTCATAATTCGTACACTCTCAGAATTAGAATATTTTGAATATTGAAATAAATTTTGGGCACCGTTCTTGTTTATATTAATTATGAACATTGCAAATTTTGTAATTATGTGATTTTTATGCAATGTTACTCTAAGAGTTAATTTTTGGAATATTTTGGCAATGTTGTTGGGCATTTTTTGTAACGTCCTCCCCGATTTTCGACCTCCGACCTAATCTCTAATTCCAACGAAATGGCCAAATTTCCGACCTCCGACTTCATCTCCAAGTCTCAAATGAAATGGCTATGATTTCCTATTTCTGACCTTATACTTCACACACATAGGATACGAATTCCGACTTCATGGTTGATTGCTCAACCAGAATAAGACACGAGTTCCAACCTACTAGTTAATGGACGCGAGATCGGATCTCTGATTTGGTCTCCAAGTTCGACCAAAATTTACATGAGTTCCATCCTCTTACTTTATTCCCAAGCTTTAAATAAAACAGACATAATTTTCGATCTCCGAATTTATGTCCAGGTCTCAAATAAGGTGAGCACGAGGTCCGACATCCGACTTCAGCTTCAAGTTCAAATAAAATAGACATGAGTTCCCAATTTTACACAGAATAGAGACGATTTTCGATTTCAGATAGAATGGAGGCGAGTTCCACTTTTAAGCTACGTGGAGAATAATTCAGCCACTTAACCCATGAAAGTGGCGTCACTTTGGCCACAAGAAAGGAGGAAAGTTGGCTGAAATTCAGCCTTGCATTTTTGAACCAATCATGTTGTAAGAAGCTAACTACCACCTCAAGTTTATATGACTCATTTCTTTCTCTCCTTCAGCCCCATTTCTATGCTGCCTTCTCCCTCACTCCAGCTCTCTTTTTTTCTTCTCCACTCACCCAACTCCATCCAACCTTCAAGCTCAATCATGTTTTATTGATTCAAACTCCAAACTCAAGCCTAATCACATAACAAGAGGTAGAGGTTCAATTTTGTTATTCTGATTGTGGATGGTTGCTTTTGATTTTATTTTCTTACTTCTTGATGTGATTAGTGAATAAATATAATGATCTATGACTGTTTTTATGTTTAAATTTGATTAAGGAATAGAAAAGGGTGAGGATAGGAAGATGTGAAAGGCTGGAAGACTAAACTACCTCGGCAGTCCGTACGGCAGAGTGTACGGCTCCGCCTACAGCCAATTAAATCTAATGAGACTATTTTTATATGAAACTAGACATTCAGGGCTTTTCATACATATATCATATAAGGCCATTAGATTAATATTGAGAGAGATATGAATTTTTAAAGTTTGACCTAGGAATCAAGACTTTCATCCGAGCAGTGTGACTTGAAAAGGGTGTAACTCACCCTATACAACTCCAAATTGAGTGAAACTGACTTTGTTAGAAAGATTATACATAGAAGAATATCCTACAAAGAAATTTTGAGTTTGTTACTATCCCCTTTGTTCCCAGTGACCCGAAGAAGTTGCCCTATGTCTAAATCGGGCCAAAATAGGGCAGTTTAGGAAGGTCAAATTTCGGGGCTTATAACTCGAGCCCTACTAAGACAAATGGAATGGAACATTTTGCATATGAAAGGTTGTCCTGTTAGCTTTAATATGAGACCAATTTTGTATAATTTGAATCAGTTTTCGAATTGTCGTGGATTTCTACTCTTAAGTGTGTAATTTTGGGCAGCTACAGGGCAGGCTGGGATAAAACGTGAATAACCTGAGCTATATTTATCAAAATTAAATGGGACCAAAAAAGTTAGAGAATAGACACATAACACTTCAACATATGCAAAATTTAGGTCATATGAGTTAAATAGAAATTTTGGCTTGAGTTGCAAAAACCGGATTGAATGATTGTGCTGAGGCAGTAACCTCGTCTTAATGTGATTAATGCTTCGCTTATATGAAGTTAATGTTGAATTATGAATGGAATGATATGATTTCTTTGATAAGTTGATATGCTAAGTACTGACACTATTCATGGGGAAGCGGATATGTTCCATTATTCCGCCGAAATTCCGGTAAGACCTATGCATGAGTTATAAGATACATGTGCATTTTCAAGAAATTCATAAAGACTATGATATGATGAGCATAAAGGCTATGTTATGATGAAAGTTCCATAATACTTGGGCCAGCCCCGGAATAAAGTTAAGGGGAATAGATTGGTGGGGAGGTAGGGGAAAGCAAACCCAGCATTCATGTATAGGAACGAGCTCGATCCTGAAAAGCAGACTATTACCCAGGAGTCTAAAATGGCCAAGAACTCCTAGAGGACCAAGTAATAGAAAAGTTTATGAAGAAAGGTTCAAATAAGTTTTGCATGATTACATTAAATGCATGATTACATTGAACAGTCATTACAAGTTATTTACAATTTGTCTGTTATACTCATTTACTGTCGTATGTTCATTTATTCTGCTCATTATTTTGTGTATTACTATTAGTAGTTTATTTTGTTTCTTATGCTGTCTTAAGTAAAACTGAACCTTACCTTGGACCAGACATTTTCTTAAACTTATTTGAATATGATAGTTCAGTTTGATCCCATGTTTTTATAATTAAACAAAAATCGAGGCAACTGAGAATGAATGTGACGTCATTTAAAGTGCCGTACGTGAGCCCTATTGAGAATTTCTTTAAATTCTCACCTCGTTTTGCATTTCCGCATCATTCTTAGACGTTGGTGATGGACTCGACGACCACTCTATTTATTGAGCTCACCAACTTGTAGCTTCACCAAGACCCCGAGTAGCACTCGTTGTACATAGTTGGCTCCCGCCATTTTCGTCTCTACTTTTTAGCAATAGGAATTTTGTTGCTCCTTTATTTCACTCTGCTTTTGACACATATATTTATAAACTGAAGCTTTGGCTTCCAACTTATATATGTATATATACAACTGATGATATATTTCCTGTCTTTACTCTTTTCTGTAATGCTAATCACATCCATTATATAAAGCGCCCTATTTCGTAGGTATATTCATCGAACATATACATATATATCAGAGAAAAAGAGAATATAATATAATAAATATAGCTTTAGACAGAGAACTAATACGGTAACGCGTCCTATCCAATTTCATGTTATGACTTAAGCATAACATAAGTTGGTAGGGTGTTACATTTTTCATGATTGTGAGCTCGCCTTCGCGGGACCAATTATGATAAATGTTAATTTTGTGAATAATATTAGGCAAAATTGTTTTGAGAATTATTTTCTAAAATTCTAGAACATGATTTTGCTACACACTCCCATTTTATATGGAATAATGACTTCTTTTATATAAAAGTTTGAGAATCTGATTTATGCAGTCCAAGTGGGAAAGTGTTGATATTTGTGGACTTGCATTAATCATAATGGATTTGCATAAATCAATGTTTGAATTTGGATTTAATCCAAATTAAATACATGCCTAAATATTGGAGCATGTTATGGATTTTTAAAATATTATTTTTTGGGGAGTGTTTGTTATTTAAGCACAAAATTTTTGATAGTCAAGTATTATTGATTTTGGCTAAAAAGCCCACTTTCCATAAAGAGAAAATTATTTTTTGGTGATGTGGTTCACCATTATAAATGAGAGAAATAATTCAAATTTTGAAAATCTCTCTATGTTTGGTTTCACAAGTTTACAACCATGTGCCATCTTTATTTTGGAGGGAGAATTTAGCTCACAATTTGTAATTTATTGCATACCTCTTTTGTGCTCAGTTTATGAAAATTCAATTAGTTAATCTTGATATTGTGGGCATTTATTTGATACATTCAAAAATTTTGTTTTCTCTCTCATATTGGCTATGCTGCTGTGCTGTCTTTAATCCTTGTGGAAATTTAAATATATTGTTGCTTATGTTGTATTGAGAATTATGTTAATAATGAACTTACCCTTCGTTTGTCTTTATTAACATAATTCTTAATGATAAAAATTGTGTCCTAAGGTTTTCAGTATCCTCTCGATGCTAGCTTTAGGGACATGATTTTATTGTTTATTGGAGTCTACTCATGTGTTAAATTTTGAAACCCTAAAAGGGTATTGCAATTACATGAGGCTCCATTTATTAATTGGGCGTTTGAAGCAATCCGATATTTTGTGAATTTTACTTAAACCTATGGTGAAGCTTATTTATGTTGAATTAACTTATTTATGGATTGTGATTGTTGTTGGTTATGTAGATAATGGACATACCCTTCGGTGTAACATTATTTGACATAATCATTATGTGATCGAGAAGACTCTATTAAGTGGAAGAGACTTGTGTATTGTGATCTGAAACCCTTTGGTAGAATTGCAATGATATAAGGTCTTTAATTCAATTAATTGCCCCATTGATTGAACGTGAGAAAATCAACTTTATTATATGAATAAATTATAATATTCTGATGTAAGGTTTTTTCTTTTCCTATTGGGCTATTATTGCGCTATTGTTTTGAGATTTATATTGATGACACTTTGAGTCTCTTAGAATATAATGTTATTCCTGTTTATGTAGAAACTATTGCTATAGTGGGAATTAGAGACCCTATAATTATATTATGTACTTATTAATGGCTCTATATAGGTCTAAAATGCTTTGGCTAGCATATTAATTTTGCTATGCCTTTATAATTTGGTTGTTATTTGAGTTTGCAATGACAAAGAAAGGGGATATTTGTTTTGAAGTGTCTTTGACACCTATGATCTCCTCATTTATATAGGCAAAGTATGTGAAGCTAATTTGGTGAAACTTTGTGGCTGAAAGTTTTGTCAACTCTGCACTTTTGTGATTCTCTCCGTTTGTACTTTTATTGTTGGAGAGAATAGTGGTGAGTTTCAAATTCAAATTGAGTATTCTACCACAAAACTATTGCTTATCCCACTATTGATTATTATACTATTAGAGTATATTGAAATTTTGTGGTCTCTAATAGGAATGTTAATATTGTTTGATATATTGGATTAGTGGGAGATATTGTGCCATATATTAATTTGCATCTTTTGTGATTATATGGCAATTCGTGGTAGACTCGATATTCTTCTTGAGTATATTCTTACAGAACATATTGTTTCTGATCCCTTAATTAATGGTTAGCTACCAAAGGTTTCATTGTTGATTTTGTAATCCTTATGGGTATATTGAGGTCCCTTTGGCATTTTGGGTTAGTGGGAGCTTGTTCTGTCAATTAATCATGACCTCAAACTACTGTTAATGCTATTTAAGTCTGCATAGCTTAATTATTTATGCAATTTTGCATAATGGCATTATTATTGAGACATATTGGACCCAGTCTCAATTTTGTTATACTGAGATATTTTGTTCAATCTCAGAGAGTGTAACATCCCCATTTTCACCTAAGTTAATTAGCTCGGTGTTCCCGGCTAATTAGAGGGGTTAACGATTAATTGAGTGTCGATTAATCTCGAGAGTAAGAGCTTAGTAAATTAAAGGCAAGTCAACAATTGAGATTTAATGCATTAAAGGTTACAATTAAAAGCCTAATTGCTCAATCCTTATTAACCCATAATTTAGAACATAAAAATCAAGATGGTTTAATCTAATTAACTAAGAGCATATAAGTCTCAAAACTTAATCACATTAACCTTCACATCTTCTTACAAAATTAATGAGGAAAAATCCTTCTTAATTAAAATGTGCTAATGAGTAATTTAAACCAAGTGAATTAATTAACATTTAGATAATTACAACAATTAGAAAGATGTAGAAACTTCCCTTTAATTATAGTTTGAAAGTTTGGTCCAAGCAAGAGCCATATCCAACCATCCATTTACTTTCTCATCATACACCACAAAGCAGAGTCCACATTAGTAGATCCCTTAAGTCATGACAAGAGTTGTACTCTTCTTCATCAAGATCATGACACTTGGTGTGATCCTAGCCATCAATACCCAATCCTAAAGAGAGCTCATGCTTTTAACCACTTGACAAAAACACTACATAGTCTTTACCCAATTGCCAAAGACTCAAAGGAAACACAACACACTCTTTTGCCCTATGGTTTTTCCCACTCCCTAGCTTGTGTAAGAAGCAAAAATCACCTCATTCTCCCCCCTCATTTGTGCCACCCATCAGCCCACTCTCTCTCCCTCATTTCATTTTTCCATTCCTCTCACCAAGAACACAAAGCTTTCTCCTCTCTCCAAGTCTCATACCCTCTCTCTTCTTCAGCAATCTTCCTTGTTCTTCCAATCTCTACTACTCCTCACCTCATTTCCATCACCACCATCCACCATCCTTCAAGGACCACCATTTTGGTCTTTGGAGAAACAAGATCACTCATACACAAGCCCCATTTCCAAGCATTTAAGGAGGAAGGCTCTCTCCAACCTTCTTCACCTTCAAAATCCTTCAAGGAAACTCTCTTTGGTAGTGGCTCTAAACTCTTTTTCTCTCTTGTTTTTCAAGCTTTAGAACTCCTATGCTCTCCATAGCTAGGTGATTTTAAAGTTTGATTATAGACATCATAGCCATTCTTGTCAAAAATGAGATGTTGTTACTTGTATGGTTGTTTGTTGAAAACATGTTTTCGGTTGGGTGTGAAGCATGGTTGAACTCAATATTTTTGAACTCCAACATGTTAGTTTTTCACTAATCTTTCATGGTATATGAGTGTTTTATAACTTGAGAATGTTTTCTTGAAAGTGAGGTTGAGTGTTTTGGAGAAAACATGAGAAAGATCAAAACGTAAAAATCTGGATTTTCTGGCAGTCTGTAAAGCGTGCAGTATGTTTATTGCTACAAAACTCAAAATGGAACGAAACTATTTTTCTATGAAAGTAGACTCAAAGAGCTTTCCATACATATAAAATACATAAGATTCGGAGTTAAAATGAGTGAGATATGATTTTTCAAAGTGGACTGTTCTCAGATTGGTTTCTGTCTGGGCAGTCTACACTAAAATGTGTATAACTCGAGCTACAAAAATGATTTTTGAGTGAGACCAAGTTTAAATGAAAGCTAAGACATAGAGGAACAAAATAAAAGAGTTTTCTCAGATTCCTTCTGAGTAATTATAATGAGAAGTAACAATCCACTGTACCGGGAGTGAACTTAGAAACCTAGACAGTCAGAATAAAATATGCATAACTCAAGCTACAAAATGAATTTTTAAGTGGGGTTTGTTTTGTTTAAAAATAGACTCAGAGAAGTATATCCACACAAAAATTCGAAATAAAAGAGTAAAAGATGAAATTATGGTGAATTTTCAAAGTTACTGCCCCACTGTAAAAGTAAAACTGGTTATGGTAAAAGTTAAAGAATAAGGAGAAATAAGCTTTAAGACATTAATACCCTTACATTAAGTATTAGAGAACCCTCATAATTCAACTTAAAAAGTATCAAAAAGGACATTAGACAAAATTGACACTATGCCCAATAAAAGAAGTTTACACAAGAGACAACCTCAATTAAAAGCTTGCAGATTTACTAAGCTAAGCTCATAAAATGTTGCTTGAGAATATGCTTATGTTTATGTGCAAGCATGATGATATGATGATGATCAGGATGATGATGATATGATAATGATAATATGATATGATGCTTGATGATACTATGATATTGGTTTCTCTGTTTGGCAAAATTTTGGGAAGCTTCGATTTAAGTTATCTTTGCAAAAATTTTATAAGAATTATGGACTTAGAAATATTTTGCTTCATAATGCTTAAATAAGAAGAAGTTTAATTTAAGTAAGTGATCCTTCAAAAGGGAAGGTAACCTAATTTATGCTCCTCACCCACATTCGACTCATGGCGTGGCATGGCCCAACTAGTGTAAGAAATCTTGAAATTCTAAGGTGGCTGACGGCCACTCGGTATGAGCCTCATTACCACTTATGTTTAGTGGGTGAAAGATAAAGTCAAGTTAAGAAAAGAAAAGGGGCTTGGTCCAAAACCCTAGAAAGGAAGAAGTCAAGAGAATTTCATAGCTTGGATATGCATGTTTTATGTAAATATGATTGTGTTCATGTATATTATGATGTAAATGATTAGAAAGTATGTAAAAAAATTAAATCAAGCCGGATATTCATGTTTTCGAAAATCTAAGAATTGAACACTATGCATGCACACTACTTTCATTAATCAAACCGACGTGGCTGGGACGATGACGATGTCACTTTAGTGTGGTTCGAGTCCTACTAAGAAATCTTATTTCTCACCTGCAGCTGTTTTAGTCTCGTCACCGGATACTCATGGCACGCCATACGTGGCATGGAGCATGGAACCTCTCACCATGAGTGGGCCTATGATGAGGGATGCCCACGCTATCGCGGGCCACGACCACCACGCGATAGTTAGCACGTATTTCTACCGGGTCAAGTTTTGGCGGTGGAGGAGCCGGAGAATCCCGCCACTTATTTGCAGACATCTCATCGGCTTTCCTTGGACAGCCCAAGGTCCTTGGGACTTTCCGCCCGAAAGCCATTACCCGACATCGAAATGGAGCCCGATGTCGCCGGGATTACCTGTAGCCGAGCCCGAGCCACTACCAGAGGTCCGGTGATCGGTGAGCTCGGCGGCTACTCCTAGGGCAGCGGCCAGCCGTCGCTCCACGGTACCATCGACGCGTCAGGAGGATCCCTACGAGGAGCGTTCTTGATGTGATTATACTCCGACCGTCGCATTCGTCGCGTGGAAGTGATCAGTCGACACCCTAGTATCATCCGCCCTCCTCACGTCCCCGTAGGCCGAGGCGAGGAACCAGGCACTCGAGGACTGAGTTCATTCGATGGAAGGGCATGGAAGGGACCGAAGCCGCGTATGTGTCTCGTGGGCCCTATTTCATTAGTGCTCCTTATCTGTTGTATTTCGTTTTGTATCAGATTTATGTACCTTGAATATTTTGGGGCTATGGCATGAACATGAGTTCCCTTTATGTACTTGTTGGGTATTATGAGGCTCATTATATTGATGGTTGTTGTAGTAATTGAATGTATGGTATTTTGATTTATCTCTGTTCCTTTAATTTATACTGAAATCTTTGCGATACGCTCGTTTATTTCTATCTTCTCGCGCAAGGCTTTACTTTCCAAAAGTGACGACGTATTTCAAAAAAAAAATTTACGGTATTTTTCGCGTAATGTAATTACAAAATGAAGTTCAGTTTTCCACGAGCATAATTAACAACTAATAAAGCAATAGCCCGTATCTGACTTAAGCGTAGTATGGGTTTATTAGGGTGTTACAGAGAGCATCTTAGACGGATACTTATATTGCCATATATTATTGTGCACACTTATATTGATATGGCAAATATTGGAGATGTAACATCCACCACGAGTTTTGACTTCATCCTCAAATTTCCATGATTTTCGACTTCATGTCCGATTTCTGACTTCATCTTCAATTTTGATTATTCCTTATTGCCGACTTCATGTTCTAGTTTCGAGTTAAATGGAGTGGCTTCCGAGTTCCAATCTCCGACTTCGAGTTAAAGTATATTGTACATAATTTTCAACTTCCGGGATTTGGGTATAAGGCTTCCTATTCTGGTACCAACTTCCAAGTTTATGTAATACTCCCGACTTCCGGGTTTAAGTATTTTAGGTTTGATATTCTTGTTAATGACTTTCGATTTCAAAATGTTTTATGTGCTAGTGATTCCGATTTCCGACATTAATCCATATTGGCCTTCCAAGTTATGAATGATTCTGAATTCCTGAGTTCCGACCTTAACCATAGTATTCCTCATTTCCGACTTACGACTTAATGCTTCAAAACAAGCTGGACATGGTTTCTGCCCTCCGAGTTGATAGTGATGGTCACAAGTACTGATCTCCGGGTTGAATGTTACAAGATCCAACCTTAGAGTTGAACTCAACTATAACGGACATGAGTTCAGATCTTTGAGTTGATTTCCAAGTTGTACACGAGTTCCGATGTCCGAGTTTATGCCAGGGGTTTTCCATTTCTGTTGGTGTTCCCGAGTTTGAATTGGGAGTTCTGATATTATGTGATTATATGATTTTTGACATCCGACTTTGCTTCCAAGTTTCGAATAAACCCGACATGATTTCCAATACCGATTTCATCTTCGAGTGTCAAATAAATGGCACAAGCTCCGACTTTAAGCAGAATCGAGACGAGTTTCGATTTTAGGTAGAATGGGAGCGAGCTCCACTTCTGGGATGACGTGGAGGATAATTTAGCCTCAAAAGAGGGAGACATGGCCGAACTCTAATCACAAAATTTCAACCAATCAACACTCACAATTCCAACTACCCTTATGTATTTAAGTTAGACTCTCCTTCTCATTTCTGACTGACTTGTGCCCCCTCTCCCTCTTGCTCCAGCCCTCTTCTTCTCTTCCTCTCTCAACCTACTCTATCAAATCTCCAAGCTTTGTCAAGGTTCCATCAATCCGAACTCAAATTCAGCAAGATCACACTTAAAAGATGTAGGATTCCATTTATGTTCTTAAATTCTTTGAACTATGACTGCATAGAATTTTCCTCTTCTTCATGTATTTGATGCTATATTGGATGTATATAATGTATTATGGTTGGATTAATATGAAATCTTGAGTTGGAATTAAAGTTAGAAGGAGAAAACTAGAAGGAGTGGAGAATTAGGATGCTATCTGGATGAAACATCCATGGCAGTCTGGATGGTGGAGTGTACGGCTCTGCCTACAGCTGATTAAATCTGATGAAACTATTTTTAAATGAAATTAGACATTCAGGGCTTTCCATACATATTTAATATAAGGCCATGGGATTAGTATTGAGAGAGATATGAATTTTTGAACTTTAACCTAGGAATCAGGACCTTCATCCGGGCAGTGTGACTTGAGAAGGGTGTAACTCATCCTACACAACTCCAAATTAAGTGAAACTAACTTTATTAGAAAGCTTACACATAGGGGAACATCCCATAATAAAATTCCAAGTTTTTTATGATTCCATTTGTTCCAGTGGTTCAAGGAAATTTCCCTTTGTCCAAACCAAGTCAAAACAGAGCAGTTCAGGAAGGTCAAATTTCAGGACTTATAACTCGAGCTATACTAAGGCAAATGATATGAAACTTCTTGCAAATGAAAGGTTGTCCTGTTAGCTTTGATATGACATCAATTTCGTATGATTTGGATTTGTTTTTGATTTTTAGTGAATTTTTACTTCCAAGAGTATAATTTGGACCAGTGACCGAATAGGCTGAGGCAAAATTTAAATATCTTGAGCTACACATATCAAAATGAGATGGGACTAAAGGGGTTGAAAACTAGACACATTGAGCTATGACATATCCAAAATTTAGGTTTAAATGAGTTGAATAGAAGTAAAGGTGGATTATACAAATTTGGGCAGAACTGAATAGAATTGGTGGAAATGACCACATTGATGGTTTTACAAGTGTTAGTGAACATATGAGGCTTGAGTTGACGATTATAAGTTTTACCTTGATAGGTGTGTTAGATTGATCATATTGCTATGACTGATTTGTCTGTGAGAACTAGCACTATTCATAAAAAATGGATCTGATCCATTATGCTGCCGAATTTATGGCAGAAGTCTATGAAACTATGAGTGTTTATATTACAAGAAATTTATGATATGAATAGCTATACAATTATGAATATATATGTGGAAATTCTATAGGCAAGAATGACATAAGTATGATATGAGGTATATGAAAATAAATGATAAAGCACATGTATGAGTGTATTTAGCATGTCTATGATTGATTATGCATGAGAACGAACAGACATAAATATATTAAATGTGAATCCCTCCACTTGGAGGCAGTTGCACTTTGAATCCCTTCCTGTGAGGCAGTTAAAACTATGAGATCCCTCTACCTTGGAGGCATGTGGTCAGATGAGATACCTCTGTATTGAAGGCATATGGTCAGATGAGATCTCTCAATTTGAGGCACATGACTAGAAGAGATCCCTTCAATTAGAGGCACGTGACCAAAATGATATCCCTCCAAGACTAGAGGCACGTGAATCCCTTTGTGGGTTAGTCTGTGTGACGAGGGTCACGAGATGAGCTGACGAGCTCACTCCTAGATCAGACTACCCAAGGGCAGTAAAGACTAAAAACTAAAGACTAAAGATTAAAGCATATGTAAGCACCCCACTCACATGAGGCATGACATAGACCCAGCTAGTGTGAATATAGGAGCCAGGGCTTACATGAGGCATGACATAACCCAATTAGTATAAGTACTGAAAATTCGTGGTGGCATATAAAGATTTTATGATGAAAGATAGGATGATGAGTCTACATTCCTAAGGAACGTGACATGGCAATCACGCTCTGATGGGGTATGACATGGCGATCATACTCTGGAATATAGCATAATGATCCCACACCCTAAGGAATGTGACATGGCGATCACATTTTGATGGAGTATGACATGGTGATCATACTCTGGGACGTGGCAGGAAGAACATATTCCTAAGGAATGTGACATGGCGATCACATCTTGATGGGGTATGACATGGCGATCATACTCTGGAATATGGCATATTAAGCAGAAGATAAAGAAAGAAAAGTAAATTTTATATATCTGCATAAATTCAAATACAAGTAAAGACATGTACAGATGTTACGTCTCCAGTATATTGATGCTATTGTATTTTATTATGTTTAAGTTATTATTTATAATATAATTCATGAATTGACCTTGTATGTGCTCTCCCAAATGCCAAGTGTATAAGTAAAATGAACTTTGCTTCAGATAATATATTTTCGAACTATAAAATTGAATAGCTGGCATAACATGATCACCTTTTTCATAATAAACCGAAGCAATTAGAGATGACAACGATGACATTATGTATGATACTTGAGGAATCCTACTAAGAATTCAAAATTCCAATTCCTATTTCCGTGTTATCTCTAGATAGTTCAAGTAGTTTCGAAGACGGCTAAAGTTGTTGTCAGATAAGGTCCACTCAGGTAGCAGTAACAACTCCAGGGTGTGGTACTATGACTTAAGCATAGTACTGTACTTGGAAGGGTGTTACAGGAGACATTTCGGACCCGTCTCATATTGTGATGAGATTTATTAAATCTCATATAGCATCTAGAGTGTATGCTAGGGCTATTTGCTAGGAATTGCACTTTCATAATCTATCGGCATGTTGTTCTATTGTTGTGCATTCCCAGTGGCTTATGTACCACCATTTATTGGGTCACTGGGAGATGAGTATCTCACATATATGATGTCAGTACTCCTTCGAGTACGATTCTCTGCATTGTTGAGTGCTTGTTTCTCATATCGGATCATTTGATTGCGAGTGCGGGTTCAATTTTGACATAATATTGTGGCCACATATTGTGAATTAGTTTGGGGAATTATTTCGTAAGGATTTCATTTTTGTCATCCAAGTGGGAGATTGTTGAAAAATTTTGTGAACTTACATAAATCAAATTGTATTTAATCTTGAACCCGGATTAATTGAATATCAAAATTGATTAAAGCCAATTGTTGGGGCCCAAATTATTGTAATTATTGTTGTTATTGGGCCTACGCATTGCTTAATGGTGGATATTGTTATATATCTTTGTGTGTATGGGCCTTGCTGTAATGGGTGGCTTGGCACATCATTTTTCTGACACAGGGAGAGGCCCCTCCTCCTAACCCTATATATAGGCGCTTGTGGCCCCATTGAAACAGAACGCCCTTTCGGCTCTCTGGGGAATAGGAGGAGCTCTTCTCTCCCTTTGGCCTTCCTTGGCCATTTTCTTTCTTCTTTCTGCTGGATCAAAGAACGGAAATAGCTTTGGACTGATCGTTCTTCATCGATTGAACTAGGTTCTATCATACCTATTCTGTTCTTGATTTTCATGCCATAATCGGAATCAAATCTTGATCCAAGGGCGTTATAATTCCTTCATTGACATGCTTCTCTGACCCACTTTTTGTTCTGAATTGTAGTTTTTTAATTTGAGTTGCTTTATTTCTTTATTTGAGGTGATTATTGTAGCTATCATTGATGATTGTAATGATAATTTATATATTGATGAGATAATATTATGAAAATGAGTGACATTTATGTTATATAACATTTGATTCTTCTATACTTTTGTTGTATGAGGACGATAGTTTACTCAGAAAATATTAATGTCATCATATTGGGATAATTTTTTAGTCTTAGGAATTACTGACATAATTTCGGGTCGAAAGTGGTTGATATGTAAATCCGAAACATTGCAAGTAAACAACATAAATACATTAAAAATTATAATAAAAATATATTAGATTAATTTACGTATGGTTATTACAATTAAATTGGATTATCGTGTTTAAAGATTTTTGTTTTATTATGTAATGGTCTAAACCCTAAAACAAGAATATATGATACACAATATGATGAATACCAGTGAAATATTAACTTTCAAGAAGGTCTACTATTTTATTAGAGCTGAATAAAAAATATATAAAAACACAATGTCCACAATATAACTGATAAAATATTCTTTCAACAATTTTTATGATAACATGTAACCTAATCGTCAAATCTGTACAAAAGTGCGCCGTGGGCGACATTTTGCATTTTATAACTAAAATACAATACTATAAATTTTACAGTTTGTTTGTTCAAATTTTCAATTTCCAAGTTTAATTGGATGTACCATCCCTTAGTTGGTAGAGGGAGATGTGCCCAAATTATTATACTTTAAACGAATGTCTTATTTAAACCATTCTTTTTGAATCATAAATAGTTTCTTTAATTCTACTCTTCTTTTCATGGTTTAATTCTATTCTTTAAAATGATTGTTAAACTTAAGACATGAATATCAAACACATCCAATATGATGAAAATTTTTTTGTCTTCAAACAAATCAATTATTTTGCAATAAAATATATAAAACTGAAATATATACAATATAACTGACGAAAATTCTTGTATAGATTCTAATAACAATGTGTAACGAAATTGTTAGATCCATACAAACGTAGGCCATGCATCACACGAGTACACTTACTAGTTATTGTTAATTTTTCAATTTTACCTTTCATTTTTATCGATTGAAAAATGTGACTACTTTCCACCACATAATGATGCACCTTGGGTAAAACATTAAGAAGTTATGCTTTCCACCACATAATAAAATTGAATAAGAGTATTTTTGTAAATCTATAGCATAATTATATTGATTTTTGGTTTCTTAATCTGTGTAAAGGTGGCCAAATTGATATTTTGAACTAGAGGAAGTATATAATATAATTTTCATGTATTATATTAAATAGGTCTCTAAAAATTAAAATGTGATATTACTTTCGTCTTTGAAAGATGTATGTGATATCTATTTAATATCTCTCTTTTCAATAAAATATGAGTTTTTAAAGACCAATTTGATATCATATGCATATTTCAAGAACCAAATCGATATCACATTTTAACTTTTACGGATCCATTGGACATTAAAAACTTTCAAGGCTTAATATAATATCATATTTTTAACTTTAAGGAATCTATTTAGTGTTAAAAAAATTTTCAAAAACTAAGTTGAATTGCTAACCTTCACATAAAGTCCGCATCTTCATGTGGAGGTTAGCAAACTCCACATTTTCTTTTGGACCAAAAAGTTCACTCTTTCCTTTTATGAAACTACTTGAAGTTGTAGGTAACTTTGTAATTTTATTTCACCCACATTAATGATAACTTAAACTCTTTTTGTCCTTTATTATTTTTAAAATGATTACATTAAATACATATGATATTTTTGATATTTTTGTTAGAAGTGACTATTCAATTTTAAAAGAATTTTGTACTAAAAAAATTAAAATGATATTTTCAATGTATGAAAATGTTCGGAATTGGGAAATTGAAATAGGGATTACATGAACTTTGGTGTAGGATCAGAAGCACGAAGCTGTCGTTGATCCTCGCTCTAGGTTGGTCGGGGTGTACTTGTAAGGGCTTCGATGCCTAAGTCAATATGGGTCAAAAGATGCTATGTAAATAGGAAAATGTACATACCTGAATCATTTGTTCAGAAGAATATTTGTAGAAAGATATGGGGTTTGAATAGGAGAGATTATCTCCTCTTTTCGTGGGATTCTCCTTTCCACTAAGAGTCCCATTGACCACTTTGGGATATCTCCTAAAATGATAAAATAAAATCCTTTGAGTTCCAGTTTAGTTACACAGATGTAGGATCATATATGGGCCGAGACTGTTGACTTAGGCTTAGGTGCCATCATCCAGCCCATTTGATATTGGGCCTATAGGCTAGTCTGTAACAGAGCCCCCAACTCAAATTCGAGGTTGAGACCTTGGATTACAAGTTCTAATGAAATCAAGAGTTAGATTAATGTTTGAGCCTTTAGCATGACCTAGTTTCGAGGTTAAGACCTCAAACTATGAGTCCTGGTGAACATTATCTAAACTATAAGTTTAACTCAGTAAGCCCCAAACTTGGTTTCAAGGTTATGACCTCGAATTATGATGATTTCAAGAGTTGGATTCTTATCCCAACTCCAAGTATAAGTCGATTCCAAAGTTAAAACCTCGGATTATGACCTCGTTGTACTTGTTTGTGCTGTAAGCATTGAATCATCCAACGTCAATTATGCTTATTTGGTTATCATTGAATGTTCTGACTTGTACAATTAGGTGATTGGAGCCCATTGTCATTGATCAACTGAGGTGTATATAATCACAAGTTGGATGTGATATGATGGTAACTACTGCAAATGGAACTGCATTTATAAGTTTTACCTCAAAGCCCCCACCATTGATTATTCAAAGGCCCATGATCATTTTCCTTTTAAAGGAAAAGATGTGAACTAGCAGATTTAAAGTGATATGTAGGTCCAGAGTATAGGTTTGCTATTCGAGCTCCAAGTTTAGTATTTGCATAGTAACTTGAGATGGAGATTTCACCTTTTGGGGATTTAATCCCATTATTCTCGAAGTTGGTAGGTGGAGGATAACCATTTTTAGGTTAACATGAGATCGCTCAATGTTGCTTCTTTAATTATTCTTTTTAGTTAATTGCACCAATTTTTGTCTTGACCTTTGTAGGTACCATTTAGACCCTATGGTGCATTAAGCATTTGGGCTAGTCTGTAGTAATGCCTCTATCTTGATCTAGAGCTTACAACCTCTGGCTTTGAATTTCTAGCGATAGACTTGCAAGTAGGTGTATTTGCGGGTGAGTTAGGTGAGATCAAAGATCAAATGGTCTTCTGTGCTTTGAGCATTTTTTTCTATTATTGGAAGTTTTCCTGACTTCATCCTCTGGTTTCTTATTTTCTTTGCTGACTCAAGGTCAAAACTTGATAAACTTATTTGGTTTCATTACCAATTTCAAGTTCAAGCCTGAGGTCATGGAAGAGTCTAAGGTCACAATGTTCCTATTTACTGACTCCCTTTTAGGTCATGTTGCTTTAAATTTGTCCTTGTCAAGTTGTGTTGCATCGTTTACTTTTCAGGCAGACATGTGTCGATTTTGAGAAAAGCTTGGATCTGAGTTCCAAAGCTTTATTTCTATGGGGTCAACTTCTAAGAATGATCCGTCTAGCCTGTGGGATAATGCCAATTTGCTTTGTTGCAAGTATATTGGCTTCTTTTCCCTTACTGTAGTTAACGCTTAGGTTAGAAATCCTAGGGGACTTAGAACTTTTTTTATTTGCTATTGTACTCAAATAACTCGATTACAATTATTTTTGTTCACTTAGAACTACATTCTAAGGATTGGCAATTTCCAATTTAGATCATATGTCTAAGGGCTCAAGCCGAGCTCCAGTCTTAGGCCATTTATTTGACCTTTTATAATATTCCACTCTTAGAACATTAGTCTAAGGAGTTTCATCTATACATTCTATGCTTAGAATATTTGTCTAAGGGAAATTGCTGTGTTTGAATTGACAATGGAACTTGGACCAAGGGGTGATCAAACCCTTGGGAGTTGTGTTGGTTTACTTGATTAGATTCTTGGTCAAGGTCTTCGTCGAATTCGACTTCATTTTTTATTGCAATTTCTCGATTCAAGTTTGGTCTTTTAGCCCTAATTTGGACTTATCCTTTTGACCTTAAAATTCATGGAGTCTTAATAATGGTGATTTCCTTTGTAGAATTCTTGTAAAACATAAATAGGAAGAAAACTCTTCTTTCATAGGAAGTCCTCCAATTTCTACTATAAACAGACTCCATCCACTAGTAGGTGGTTAAGGGGGTATTGGGAACACCCTTCCTAATAGGTGAAGAATATCTCAAATCTCTCAGGGAGGAGATATAAGAAGAGAATGAAGAGCAACATGAGAAAATATGCTATCAAAAATTCTAACAATCCAGGTTGGATGTGGATGTTTGATGTTTTATTCAAGCATCTTGGTGTTTGAATTCCATTCTCCCCAATTTTGCTTACAATAAGACTTTACTTGTGTATGGGCTTTGTTGTATGAACATTTTATCTTGATGTAGGCTATAACCAATATCTTGGTTTCCCCCTTCTTGTAAGTTTTTGGCACTTATGTCATTCGCACTTACATCATTCATCTACAAGTTCCTGTTATTCAAAGCTTAAGGCTTTAGCTTAAAGGATTTCTGGGTTCCCTACTTAAGACGCATGCTTAAGGGTTTTGTTTGACTTTCAACTTAGAGCATATGTATAAGGATTAGATCTAGGTCAAATTTAAACTATTTTTCTCTTGCCTGAAGTTTTTTACTTAGGTTGATTGCTTAAGTGGTTGGACTAGGATTCAACTTTCTCAAGTTGTCCTTTATTCATGCGGCTGTTTTTGACTTAGCTCAATTTCCTAAGTGGCTAGTTGTGTAATGCCCTAATAAATCTATACTACACTTAAGTCATATTATGGCATTTTATCAGTTGTTACTTTTGCTTATGGAAATCTTTAACTTTATTTTTCAAAATTAAGTTATGCTGAAAGTAGGGTAAATTTTTTTTTTTTTAAATAAAACTCATATTTTGAAATCATGAGCCATATGCCTTGTAGCAGGTATCCGTAAACCATAAGCATATTCATTGCGCTGTTGAAAGTAAGGGCAGATAAATAATCATCCATACATGATTAAATATAGATACCATAGCATAAAAATAAACAATACCATACATAGTAGTTTAGGGGCTACGATTGGATCATCAAAGGACCCAACCTAGTTACCAAGCTGTCATAAAACATGCATCAATAGAAATAAAACATAACATAAGTCAACTATACAGAACTAGTACAACCTATAAGTCCTAAAACTATATCTTCAAAGGTAGTAGCAAAATGTGATCCCTAGTGTAATGTCCCCAACTCTAAGGGTAGAGTAGTATAAAAGGAAGTGCAGGCCCAAGGCAAGGGCAAAATAGTAAATAAGTGAATCAACTACAAAAAAAAGCACTAATTAGAGGCGATTTTATTGAAGAGGTTGCTATAAACTGCCTAAATTTAATGAAAAGGGGTGATTTTTGGTTTTACCATAGATTGCTTGATTAGAGGCATTTTTTTTGTCACAATTTGCGGAGGTTTTAAACCACCTCAAATAAAAGAGACCCATCGGTCCCACTATTTTCATATTAAGGGTTTCAATACTTATTACCCTCCCACTACTACTTTCACATTTTTCCCCCTTTGCCCCGGGTCACGCCTCCTCTACCATTGTTGCTCTTTCTCTGCCAGTGCCTCCTTATTTTTCCTCCATTGTTGCTATCACTTTATCTAACTCTTGCTTTTGTTGGTTCTTGTGCTCAAGCTGGGGGCCACATAGTAGTGTAACTGTTCTCCAAGGCCACTGAAGCCCCTCATTAAAAGAACATCACCACCATCACAATAGGAGGTTTTTTGCTAACTTCAAGAATTAGGTTTCTTTGCCTTTTTCTTTTTTCTTTTTTTCACAGTTCTAAGATATGCTTGTCATTGCCGGTTGTTCCTGTAACACCCTCCCAAGTACGGTACTATGCTTGAGTCATAGCACCATACCCTGGAGTTGTTACTGTTACCTGAGCAAACTTTGTTGGACAGCAACTTCAGCCGTCTTCGAAAACTTCTGAAACTATCTGGAGATAACACAGGAATAGGAGTGAGAATTATAAATTCTCAGTAGGATTCTCTAAGTATCATTAATAATGTCATCGTTGTTATCTCCAGTTTGCTTCGATTTATTATGAAAAATGTGAACATGCTATGTAGACTGTTTAATTTTACAGTTCGAAAATATAATGTCCGAAGCAAAGGTTCAGTTTTACTCATAGACTTGTCATTTGGGAAAAACCCATAAAAATCAATTCCTGAATGATATCATGGATAATAATTGCAACATATTAAACTACACATAGCATTTGCACATAACTTTATCTCTACTTGAATTCATGCATATACAAAAAATTTGCTTTTCTTTCTTCATCTCTCTTTTCATCATAAAATCTTTACGTGCCACATTCCAGAGTATGATCGCCATGTCATATCCCATCAGAGCGTGATCGCCATGTCACGTTCCTTAGGAAAATGGGATCTTCACTTGGCACTCACACTAGCTGGGTCGAAGCCATGCCTCATGTGAGTGAGGTGTCTGCATATACTTTAATCTTTAGGCTTTAGTCTTTAGTCTTTACTTGGCACACCTAGGCGTTACGTATCGCCGTCCCTAGGGTGCTATTTCTGCCCTTGGGTAGCCTAGCTGTGGAGTGAGCTCGTCAGCTTCACCCGTGACCGTCGTCACACTGACTCACCCGCAAGGGGACCCACTGCCTCTAGGTTGGAGGGACCCATTGTGCAACTGCCTCCAACATAGAGGGACCCAAGTCTTTAGCTGCTTTCACAAGGAGGGATTCAAAGTGCAACTGCCTCTAGGTGAAGGGATTCACATTTTATCATCTAACTGCCTTCACAGGGAGGGACCTCGATTAACTGCCTCCGAGTGAAGGGACCTACATTCAATATATTTACATTCTTTCATTTTCATGCATAATCCAGCATAAACATGCGGGATGTACTCATATATACATGTTTCATAATTTATTCTCATATGTCTCATGTCGTACTTGTGTCATTCTTGCATATATGCTTCATAGTTTATTCTCATATATCTCTTATCATACTTGTGTCATTCTTGCATATAAAATTTCCACATACATAATCATAATTGTGTGGCCATTCATATCGTAAATTTCTTGTAATCTAGACACTCATAATCTTCTAGACTTCTGCCGTAAATTTGGCAGCATAACGGATCAGTTCCGTCTCCCCATGAATAGTGCTAGTTCTCACAGACAATTTAGTCATAATAGTATAATCGATCTATTCACATATATATCAATGTAAAACTGGCAATCCTCACTCAAACCTTATATGTGCACTAATACTTGTAAAATTATCAATTTAGCCATTCTGCCAATCTTACTCAGTTCTGCCCGGATCTTGTATAATTCACCTTTATCTCTATTCAACTCATTTAAATCTGAAATTTGGATATATCATGGCTCTATGTGTCTACTTTCTAACCTCTTTAGTCCCATATCATTTTGATCAACATAACTCAAGATATTTAAATTTTGCCTCAGCTGGTTCAGTCACTAGCCTGAATTACACTCCTGGAAGTATAAATTCACTAAAAATCGAAACTAAGCTCAAATCATACGAAATTTGGTGCCATATCAAAGCTAACAGGACAACCTTTCATTTGCAGCAAGTTTCACTTGATTTTCTTAAGTATACCTCGAGTTATAAGTCCTGAAAGCTGACCCTCCTGAACTACCCTGTTTTGGCCTAGATTGGACATAGGGCAACTTCCTCGAATCACTGGGAACTATTGGGACCCAAAGAAACTCGGAATTTCCTATTGGAATGTTTCCCTATGTGTAAGCTTTCTAACAAATTTAGTTTCACTCAATTTGGAGTTGTATAAGGTGAGTTATACCCTCCTCAAGTCACCTTGCCCGGATGAAGGTCCTGAATCCTAGGTCAAACTTCAAAAATTCATATATCTCTCAATACTAGTCCAATAATCTTATATGATATATTTATGGAAAGCCCTGGAAGTCTACTTTCATCTAAAAATGGTTTCATCGGATTTAACCGGCTGTAGGCGGCGCTGTATACTCCGCCGTACGGACTGCCGTGGAATTTCTCACCAAGACAGCATCGTACTTCTCCATCCCTTCTAATTTTCTCCTTCTAATCATAATTCTAACTCAAAATCTCCTATTAATCCAATCATAATCCATCATAATACATCTAATAGTTTATCAAATACATGAAGGAGAGTACAATTTAATGCAGTCATAGTGCAAGCAATTTAAGAATAGGAGTAGAATCCTACCTCTTTGGAGTGTGATCTTGCTGAATTTGAGTTTTGGATTGATGGAACCTTGACCAAGCTTGGAGATTTGATGGAGTTGGATTGAGAGAGGAAGGGAATAAGAAGAAGGCTGGGAAGGGGAACGTAAATCAGACCAAAATGAAGAGGAGAGTCTGATTTAAATACATGAAAGTTGTGGTGTTGATTGGTTGGAATTTTGTGGTTGAAGTTCGGCCATGTCTCTCACTCTTCTAGCCAATTTGCTCTCTACATCGCCCCAAAACTGGGATATGCTTTCGCCCTACCTGAAATCGGAACTCGTCCCTATAACACTTGAAGTCGGAACTAGTGAACTTTTACACTGCTTGAAACCGGATGTCAGAACTCGTACCATGTTGTTTGTGACTTGAGGAAATCTTGTTTATTCTGATACTTGGAATCAAGGTCGGAGATCGGAAGTCATGCAGCTGACAATCATATAATCTCGAAACTCCCTATTTGAACTTGAGAATGTGAATGCTGGATATAAACTCGGATATCGAAAATCGTGTAAGACTGGAATCAACTCAAAGATTTGAACTCATGTCCATTGAGTTCAACTCTAAGGCCGGAACTCATTACATTTAACTCAGAGGTCGGTACTTGCATCATTGTATTAACTTATAACTTCTGAAGTCGGAAACCGCGTAAGTCGGAAGTCGGGATAAGGATGCTGGGTATGCTTAAGGTCGGAACTTGGGAATCACGTCCGTCTAAATTTAAGTCGAAAATCGGGAAGTTAATACTAGATGAAGTCGGGAATTTTGCAGACCAACTAGAATGTCGGAATTTATCCCATTTTACCTGAATCCGAAGGTGAAGTCCGGAATCATGGGACTTGAAGGGGAACCCAGAACTCGGAACTCGGGATGTTACAGTTCCTTCCTTGGTTTTTGTGTTCACGAAATATGTTAAGGTTCTAGAAGTTAAGGAGAATTTTGATTTTTCGAATATTTACAGTTTGAGCTTTTAAATTTTACTGCAACTGGATTAAAGTTAGCTATTGTAACACCCTACTAATTTAATGTTATGCTTAAGTCATAGCATGAAATTAGGTGATGCAATGTTAAAGTGTTAACATTCTACTTGAACCTAAGTGATTAGTATCATAAAGCAGTTGAAGCTTGGTATTTGTTATATAATAGATATGAATAGCATTATACAACGTAATGAAGTTTAATATAACACAACATAAAAGATATGAATAAGTGGTATATTCTCAACTGTATATGTACATATGTAAGTGAAGCCAATGCTTGATCTATACATATATATATTAGAAGCGAGATGAAATAAAGATCTGACAAAATCCCTATTGCTAGAAAGCGAGAAGCGGAACTAGCGAGGTATTTGCGTCATAGTCAAGTTGGAAACCTGATGAAGCTACGAGTGGGATCTCAATGAAAGGTAGTCGTTAAGCCCTTCGCGTATGAGAATGATCACGGAAAATATAGCGCAGGTGAAATTTCAAGAAATTCTCATTAGGGTTCAGTGCATAGTGATTGTCGGCGTCACATACATTCAGGTTGCATCGGGTTTTATTTAATTATAAAAACATGTGTTCAAGCGAAATATCCATTTAATGAGTTCAATAAAATATACGAGTCAGAAGCAAAGTTGAGTTTACTTTACAAACATAAGAAGCGAGAATAGGCTACTAACGATGTAAAACATAGAATAACAAGCATAGCAAATAAACATACAGATAATGCGTAAATATATGAGACAAGCGTAAACGATGCAGAAATAACCATGCCATGAAATCATGCATTCATGTAATTATGCAAAACTTATTCTTGAACTTTCCTTGTTAAACTTTTCATTTCCTTTCATCATTTTTCCATCTCTTAGTCCACAGGAGTTCTTGCAGCCATTTAGACTCACTGGGTAATAGTCTGCTTATCGGGATCGAGCTCGTTCCTATCGAGGGAGTGCGAGTTTACTTTCACTGACGTTCGTTCCCGATCTATTCCCTTAACTTCTTATCAGAGTGACCTAAGTAGCATGGAACTTTCTTAATAACATGATTCTTAATACACTTTCATAACATTTCTTGAAATGCACATGTAAGATCATGGAATTCATAACGTGCATGGATTCTACGAAATTTTGGCGGCATAGCAGGCGTGTCGCTTCACTGTGAATAGTGCCAGCCAACCAATACATCATTTTATCACAAAGAACACAATATCACATTTATACTTCAACATTAAACTCATATCAATATCAAATTAATCAAAGCAGAATTCCTGCCTCAGCATGTTCAACCAACCCGGTTTTGATAATTCAAACCATAATTTCTATTTAACTCATTTGGGCCTCAAATTTAAGCATGTTAAAGTGTTATGTGTCTATTTTCTAACCTTTTTGGTCCCATCTAATTTTGGTTTCTCTAACTCAAGATATCTAGATTTTATCCCGGCATGCCCAGTGGCTTGCCAGAATCAGGAAACTAAAAGTAAAAATTCACTAAAAATCGAAAACTGACTCAAATCATATGAAATTGGTCTCTTATTAAAGCTAACAGAACAAAGTTGCATTTGCAACAAGTTCCATTTCATTTGGCTTAGTAGGGCTCGAGTTATAAGCCTCGGATTCTGACCTTCCTAAACTGCCCTGTTCTAGCTCGGTGTGGACATAGGGCAAATTGCTTGGGGCACTGGGAGCAATTGGGACCTTATCTAATTATGAAATTTTTATGGGACATTATAATATGTGTAAGATCTCTAAAAAAGTTCGTTTCACTCATTTTAAAGTAGTATGGGTCGAGTTCTATCCTAAACAAGCTAGCCTGCCCAGATTCAGAGTCAGAACCCTAGGTTGAAATTCAAAAATTCATAACTCTCTCATTTCTAAACCAAAAGCCTTATATGATATATCTATGGAAAGCCCTAGATGTCTAGTTTCATCTAAAAATGGTTTCATCCAATTTGATCGGTTGTAGGCGGAGCCGTACACTCTGCCGTACGGTCTGCCGAGGGTTTTGATTCTCTAACCCATCAGCTCTTTCTATTTTCATGGTTTCTTGCTTCCACTTCGGTTTTAATCAATCAAATAGCCCAAAACCAATCATATATCATCATAAACATTCATTTAACACATCAAATAGGATGAGAATAATTCTAGCCCAGCCAGCCAAGTGCATGGATTTGATGCAAGAAATCAGAATTCCTACCTTTGATCCAAGTGTTTTTGCTAGAATTTGAAGGTTTGGATGAGCAAGGCTTGAAGTGGCTTGTTGTTGGCTGAAGTTGTGAGTGTAAAGAAGAGAGAAAGAGAGCTGAAAGGAGGCAGAAAAGTGGCGTGAATGAAGTCGATTTGGTGATAAAAGCGTGAAAAAATCGACCACTTGATGGTGTATAGGTGGCTTCATCTTGCATCTTGATTGGTCCAAAGGCTTGGCTGAAATTCAGCCAAGCTTGCCTCCTTTCTTGTGGCCAGGTGGGCGCTGACTTGAGGATTAAGTGGCTGAGTTATCAGCCACTCAAGGTAGGAGTTGATGAATTAAAATTGTATTGGCTCAGTTCAAAGCGGCAGTTTAAAAATCTTAGTAAAGTTACCGATTTCCTTTAAATCGGTAAATCGGTTTTCAATAAAATGTTTATGAAATCTCCTATATTCTAACTTAATTCTCTCTTATCTAAACTCAAGTTATTGCTAATTAATTGAGTCTAAATAATGGTTTAACCGAATCTTGATTAATCTCAATTATTCGATAAAAACCGAACAATTGAACGGAAGACGATAAAAGGATTTCGGAGGATGTTACAGCTACAGATGTTAAATAGAACACTTTAGTGCTTATTTTTGGAGGAAAAAATGGACCTTCACCCTTCTATTTTTTGTTTAAAGGTAGATAGGGGAAAGAAAATTGTTAGATCTACTGCTAAAAAATGGATTTGGTGTTGAGACTTGATGTAATTTGTGGAAGTTGGCAATTGTATTTGCAAAAAGATAGTGGGAATATCAAATGAAAAGACCTAGATGAGGCTTTGAGCCATGTAACAAGGTTCCTTCACTCTAAGCTGATTTGTTTTTTTTTTTTTTTTTTTGGCTTCAGTTTCTATAGGGTGCTGTGATATGTTTGAAGAAATAGTTTTTGTGTGTTTTCTGTATTTCTAACTAGTCTTGGTGCTTGAGTTTTGCCAATTAAGCTTTGATTGGGGTTTTGGTCATGGGCATGATGTCAGGTTTCCCTTTATCCCTTGTTTTCCTTGTCCTTACCTGTTTCCTTGTTGGGAGTTGGCACCGATTGTTTTGCACCTGAGGCTCTTTTTTTCTGCTAGCTTGGTTGTTTTATTCTCAAAATTATCTTGTTGTTTATATGTATTTTTGTTTCTTTGTATCCTTGGGTGTTGATGTCCCTATGGGACTTTTTTTTTGTGTCTATAGAATGTTAATGTTGAAGGAAAAGCTTTAATTGGAACATTTTACTTCGATGGTACTATACTTGTTCAGTTATTGTTGTTTCACTTGTTATTTCTAAATTCCTTCGTTTTTGCCTAGCCTATTTTGCATACGGGAGCAATGTGTTTCTCAGTTGTAAATAGTGCCAGCAACCTTGCATGAAATGTTAGAAATACTGCATAAGATGCCATACTGATGAAGTTTTTCATAAAAACAACTAAGTATTTTTACTTAGGGTAAAAAAAGAGGTTAAGCATATAGTACGTAGTATGAAGTTTATTTTGGGAATAAATTTGATGAGTAAAGATTGTTCATATACATATTTTTTGGAAGCGACATGATTGCTAAGATGAATAAAACTGATTGTCCAGTTCATAGAACTGTTGTGGTTTTATTTATGGATATGTGATTGACAGAATGATTTAGTCATTAATTTGATGGAAGGGTTTCACCTAGTGAACTTAGCTTGATGTACTGCTAATAAGAAGAAATTTTTGTTCACAACAGTTTCAATTTCATTATGATATTGCCTTAACCAATATATGGCTCTGTTGTCTTAGACATAGTCATTTTCTTTCTATTTGAGTTTCTTGTGAGAAGTTATTATAGATTTGCAATGATGATCATTTTGTGGATTTTATTATGATTTGAATTTATGAACTCGATGGATTTTATTATGAATTTGAAGTTATGAACTTTGAGGATTTTATTATGAATTTAAATTTGTGAACTTTGTGGATTTTATTATGAATTTGAAGTCATGAAATCTTTATGAATGTTGGTAATTGAATTTAGATTACATATAGATAGTTAAAAAGAAATTATTTACATTTGTGATTGTTTAGTATATAATTTTTATTTAATTATTTTTTACATATTGTTAATTAATGGATTGATATTAGGAATAGTTAAACAAAAACCTATATTATATATATGTAGCAATTTTTAATCTCACAAAAAGTTATAGCGCAAATTATAAAATAAAAATTATTACAAATAAACAACTTCAAATTAATTCATATTGTGGCATTTACATTGCGGCAGTTATTCACTGGTACATTTTGACATTTAAATTGTGGCGGTTTTGCACCCCCATTTTATTTGTTAAAAGATAAAACAAGATTGAGGGTTTAAAACTGCCACAAATAAAACAACTACCACAATTTGCGGGGTTAAAAACTGCCACAATTTAACATAAGGTCATGGAGGTTGTGTAAAAACCGCTGCAAGTCATTCTGCAGAGGTTGAAAATCGCCTCTAAATGAAAAAAAAAATGCCCTTAATTGACACATTTTTTGTAGTGACCATAGCAGAAGAAGGGGCAAAATTATAATTATTAGATCATAATAACAAAATTTTAATTAAAGGTTTATGGGTGTCGGGAAGGGCATTAGCAAAAAAAGTCCCGATTCCGGGAACATATGAGCCCCACGACACTAGTAGATAACTAATATACATCTAATAATTTTATAACTGATATTTTCTACATATGATCTTAAATAAAAGCGTGGGATTACTCATACATACAAATAATATCTCGAGTAACTCAGAGTACCCGAATTAATGGCCAAATACCTTGAACTAATCCTCAAGGGTCCCATATTATCTTTGGACATGATAAATCTAGGAAAATAATCCTATGGAAATTAGATAGATATGTCATGAGAGAAGCCATAATAAGTGGCTAGAAATGACCCACACCCTATGTTGGGTAAACGAGTGGACAAGAAGATGCCACCCTGGACCCAATTGGTGGATTTATCACCACCACTTCTTCTACAAATATTTTCTACAAATATCCCAACAATCTCATCCTCTCCTCCTTTTCTTCATAGTCATGCCACCAACACACATACACTTCATCATCATCACTTTTTCTATCTTTTTCCTCACCACCACCACCATAGCCATGAGCTTCAAGCTTATAGTTGATGGCTTTCTTAGCCTCAAAACACCTTCTCCTTTTATGAAAATTAATTCTTATCTCTTCTTTTTCAAAACCTCTCAAAAGATTAAAGGATTCAAGTTACTTATGGAGTCTTTCCAGCTCTTGAGAGTTATGGCCATGAGTGAAGAGGAAGGCTAGGAGTTGTTCTTGGCTTCTTTGCTTCCATGGCTCCAAAAACCATGAGGTAGGTAGGTCAAATCTTAGGTTATATTCCTTCAACCTTTTGTGTTCTAGATCTTGCCCAAAACCTAGGTTTCCAACTAAAATCTTATGTCAGTTGGTTGGATTATGGTGTTGGTGATGTGGTTATATGATGGTATGCCTTAAAATGTTGATCTAAGTTTGATTTTGCTCTTTGATTGTTGATAATTCGATGTGCATGTGTTTCTGCCTTCATATGAACTGAAGTAAATGTTTAGTCAACCCCAAATAAATCTCTTGAGATCCTAGAGGAAGAATTGGGTGAAAAGAGCTCATAAGAATTGTAAAAAGCTTTGAAGTAACTATATATCAAAGGAAGGTGGTTGAGCCACTATCTTGATCACCCTATACGATGAAAATTATTTCTAGAGCTACAGATGTTAGATTTAAGTGAAACTTGTCTTATTTGAAAGTCAACACATAGGGTTACCTCCAGTTAAAATTTGGTGGAAATTTAACTAGAAATCAATTGTTAGGAATTTATAAATTAGCTACCTGAAATGAGGGTCTAAAACAGGACAATGGAGATGTTTAGAAAATATTGCACTTATTGGGAAATCTTATGAGGCTAAGGTCATTTTTCCCTATTAGTGTAAGAAGAGTGGAGTGTATAAACCAATAATCTTAGCCATCCAAGCCCAAATTAATTAGATATGAATTTTAGAACAAAATAAGACAAAAATCGAGTTCAACCAATGTAGCCTTTCTCTTAACCTTGGAACCTAGAACTCGGGGGACGAGGAAGAAGTGCCTGTAACATCCCCCCCAAGTTTCGAGTTCTGACTTACCCTTCAAGTTCCCATGATTTCCGACTTCATTTTCGAATTTCACATAAAATGGGATTATTTCCGACTTCCGAGTTCGTCTTCAAATTTCAGTATAATTTCCGACGTCTGACTTCCAACTTCATCTGGCATAATTTCCTACTTCCCGACTTAACCTTCAAGTCCAAACAACATGGACATGATTCCTGATATCCGACTTTATGTCTCAAAGAGAACGTACCCGATTTGTGATCTCATAATTTATTTCCAAGTTTCAAGCAAGATGTACACGAGTTCCGACCTCAGACCTCATGTTTCAAAATAGTGTACATGGTTTCCGACCTCCGAATTGATAGTTTAACACAACGGTTACAAGTACCGACCTCCGAGTTTAATGTAACGAGTTCCAGCCTTAGAGTTGAACTCAACTAGAATGGACATAATATCAGATCTTTGAGTTGATTTCCAAGTCAAACACAAGTTCCGATCTCCAGGAGCTTTCCATTTCTATTGGTGTTCCCGAGTTTGAATGGGGAGTTCTGAGATTATGTGATTGTAAGCTGTATGACTTCCGACATCCGACTTTGCTTCCAAGTTTCGAATAAATCAGACAAGTTTTCCGATATCCGATTTCATTTCTGAGGGGCAAATAAATAGCACGAGTTCCGACTTTAAGCTGAATTGAGACGAGTTTCGATTTCAGATAGAATGGAAGTGAGTTCCACTTCTGGGACAACGTGGAGGATAATTTAGCCACAAAAGAGGGAAACATAGCCGAACTTCAATCACAAAATTTCAACCAATCAACACTCACAATTCCAACTACCCTCATGTATTTAAGTCAGACTCTCCCTCTCATTTCTAACTGATTTATGCCTCTCTCTCTCCCTCTTGTTCTAGCCTTCTTCTTCTCTTCTCTCAACCAACTCCATCATTCCTTCAAGCTTAACAAGGTCCCATCAATTCAGGTTTCAACACCTAGCAAAATCACACTCCAAAGAGGTAGGATTCCATTTCTGTTCTTGAATTCTTTGCACTATGGCTGTATGAAATTTTATTCTTCTTCATGTATTTGATGATATATTGGATTTATGTGATGGATAATGGTTGGATTAATATGAAATCTTGATTTGGAATTAGAGTTAGAAGAAGAAAACTAGGAGAAGTGGAGGATTGGGATGCTGCCTAAGTGAGGAATCCCACGGTAGTCTATATGGCAGAGTGTACAACTCTGACTACAGCCGGTTAAACCCAATGAGACTATTTTTATATGAAAGTAGACATCCAAATCTTTCCATACATATATAATATAAGGCCATTGGATTAGTATTGACGGAGATATGAATTTTTGAAGTTTGATTTAGGAATCAGGACTTTCATCCGGGAAGTGTGACTTGAGGAGGGTGTAACTCACCCTACACAACTCCAAATTGAGTGAAACTAACTTTATTAGAAAGCTTACACATAGGGGAATATCCCACAAAGAAATTCCAAGTTTGTTATGATCCCAATTGTTTCTAGTGGTTTGAAGAAGTTGCCCTATGTCCAAACTAGGCCAAAATAGGGTAGTTCAGGAAGGTCAAATTTCAGGACTAATAACTCGAGCTATGCTAAAGCAAATGAAATGAAACTTATTGTAAATGAAAGGTTGTCCTATTAGCTTTGATATGGCACCAATTTCGTATGATTTGAGCTTATTTTTTATTTTTCGTGAATTTTTACTTCCAAGAGTGTAATTAGGACTAGTGACCGAATAGGCTGAGGCAAAATTTAAATATCTTGAGTTATACAGATCAAAATGAGATGGGACCAAAGAGGTTAGAAAATAGACACATAGAGCTATGATATATCCAAAATTTAGGTTTAAATGAGTTGAATAGAAGTAAAGGTGGATTATACAAAATTTGGGCAGAACTGAGTAGAATTGGCAGAAATGACCAAATTGATGGTTTCACAAGTGTTAGTGAACATATAAGGTTTGAGTTGATGGTTGCAAGTTTTACATTGATAGATATGTTAAATTGACTATACTACTATGACTGATTTGTCCGTTAGAATTGACACTATTCATGGGGAAATAGATCTGATCCGTTATGCTGACGAAATTCCGGCAGAAATGTGTGAACCATATGAATGTTATAAATATTTATATGTAATGCTTATAAGGTTCAGATATGCAAGGATGAACTTAAGTATGATATGAGTTATGACATATATGAAAATAAATGATGAAGTGTATGTATGAATACAAGTATATGAAAATAAATGATGAAGCATATGTATGAGTACATTCAGCTGAGAAGCAATATTTTGATACATTGATTAACCCTCATATTTAGTTTATTGAACCTCTTTTGTGCTTAATTGAATAATATTGGACACATTTTATAAGTTTGGACTCTAATTGGGCTTAATTGTATTTTCTAGTACTATTACAAATTTATACTATTTTTGTATTATGGCTGTATCTTGAGTTGTAGATATCTAAAAATTACAAATTTTATATTGTAGGAAAGCTGAGAGAAAGATCTACAACTTTGATGAAGAAGTCAAAAACTAATTCAGATGTCTAGTAGGTCGAATTGGGCCACGAAGTCAGAGCAGGGCTGTTACACTGGAACCAGAACAGTGTGCACTAATTGGGCCATAACGTCAGTTGTAGACATTGGATTGAGGTGAAACCCATGCCATTTGAAAGCTAAGACATAAAGCTTCAATTCATATGAAGATCATTCTCCAAAATAATGACATCTTCATGGACTTATTGGCTGTTAAAATGGACTGACGCGAATACATGTATAATCTGAGCATGCTATAAAGATTGGGCCATAACTCTCTCATTTCAAGTCCAAATTAAGCAAATTGGGTGTCCACTTAAAGCTAAGAGGCAGAGGATTAAGTTGGGCTCAAGGGTATTTTTGAATTTTGACATTTGAGGTCTGATAAGAGGAGAGAAAACGGAGACGCGAAGAGGACCCATCTCCAACATTTTTCATTTTTCTCTCCTCTCTTCTCCTCTCCTCTTCTTTTCTTTTTCTTTTCCTTTCATTTTGTAAGATACTTGTTTTGGGTTCTATTTTGTAACCTTCATTGCTATGGAGGAGTAGGATTCCAAGCTAGTTCAAGGAGACTCCAAGGGCATTATGGTTGTAATCTTGAAACCCTATGCTTAAATTTCAATCATGTTTGTTCTCTTGATTCTTTGCCCTCTTTTATTTGTAAATTTTCATTGAATGGTATTGATATGTGGGTTTATGAATGAGGAATTAGTTGGGTGATTGCTAATTGGTCAATTGGTATGAACTTGATTAGTTAAAGAATTAGGAATTGGGTTTGGGTTCAAACCTAAGCTAATACAATTGGGGTTAGAAATCAACATAGGTTAATTAGAGTTGAGGTCTCAATTATCTAATCAATTATGTGTTGGTTGAATTCCTAGAGTTCTCTAGGTAGAATTGTGGGGCTGTTAGTTGAGGTCTCTCTAATAGCTCAAATTAGTCGCACTCCATGTGTTTGATATATTGTGCGTTAATGATTGATTCACCTTATACCTAAGGAACTCTTTGAACTAGTGTTTTTATTTTCATCTAATTTTCTTTTATAGTTTATTGACTGCATGTTTCTACATACCCCCTTGTTACTTAACTAGATAGCAACAACATCCTTGTGAGACGACCTTGGTTGCACTATACTTCAAATTTAGTGTAATTAAGTATTTTAAAATTGTAATTTGGAGCAGGCTGCGACACTTGCTGCCATCAGCATGTCTATGCATGATTATGTATGAGAATAAAAGGATATGAACATATAAAATATGAATCCCTTCACTTGGAGGCAGTTATTTGGTTCCCTCCAGGTGAAGGTAGTTAAAGAATAAAGATTAAAGCATATGCAAGCATCCTACTCACATGAGACATGGTATCGACCCAGCTAGTGTGAGTATAGGGGATAGGGCTTACATGAGGCATGGCATGACCTAGTTAGCGTAAGTACCGAATTAAGGTCCCATATTCCTAAGGAACGTGACATGGCGATCACACTCTGATGGGGTATGCCATGGCAATCATACTCTAGAATGTGGCACGTAAAGATATGATGAGTGTAACACCCTCCTAAGTACAGTACTATGCTTAAGTCATAGTACCACACCCTGGAGTTGTTACGGTTACCTGAACGGACCTTATCTAATGAAGAACTCCTCACAAGGCTTACTCGATACCTCCCTAACTTTCTCGGGAGAAAACACGGAAAATAGGAGTGAGAATTATAAATTCTCAGTAGGATTCTCTATAATACACATGGAATGTCATCGTGGTCATCCCCAGTTTGCTTCGGTTTATTATGAAAAAGGTGAACATGCTGCACAAACTGTTTAATTCTACGTTTCGAAAAAAATCTTATCCGAAGCAAAGTTCATTTTAATCATACACTTAGCATTTGGGAGAACCCATAACTTCATTCAAATATAATACCTACGAATAACAATCATGTAGTATATTACGACACACATAACATCAATATGTTGGGAATATAACATTCAGATATAACTTTATTCATACTTAAATTTATGCGTATTCATAAAACTTGCTTTTCTTTCTTCATCTTCCTTTTCATCATAAAATCTTTACATGCCACATTCCAGAGTATGATCGTCATGTCATACCCCATCAGAGCTGATCGCCATGTCAATGCTCCTTAGAATATGGGACCTATTCTGCACTTACACTAGCGGTCATGCCATGCCTCATGTAAGTTCTGGTGTCTCAGCATACTTTAATCTTTAGCCTTTAGTCTTTAATCTTTACTTTGGCACGCCTAGGCGCTACGTATCGCCATCCCTAGGGTGCATTTATCGCCTTGGGTAGCCTAGCTGGAGTGAGCTTATCGCCTTCACCGTGACCGCCGCCACACCGACTCACCCGCAAGGGGACCCATCGCTCTAGGTTGAGGGACCCAATGTGCAACCGCCTCCAACATAGAGGGACCCAAGTCTTTAGCTGCCTTTCACAAGGAGAGGACCCAATATGCAAATCGCCTCCGTGTGAAGTGGACCCATGTCTTTGTCATTTAACCGCCTTCACGTGAGGGACCTCAATTAATCGCCTGAGTGAAGGGACCACATTCAATATATTTACATTCTTTCATTCTCATGTACAATCAAGCATAGTCATACTGAGTGTACTGCATATACCTCATTTATTTTCATGTATCATTGCACACATGATTTTCACATACATGTCTATTACATATAAAGGCCCGTGGCCTCCTTACCATTTTTACTCAGACTCATGCATATGCTACATCATTTACCCTCACATACCTTATAACATAATTATGTCATTCTTGAATATAGGGTTTCTATATACCCATTTATACTTTAATTCATCCTTACATCTAAACATTCATACCTTCTTAGACTTCTCGGCCAGAATCCAACAAAGACAATCTGACAGTCCGCTTTCCCCATGAATAGTGCTACCACGGACAAATCACCATAGCAACATAATCAACTTAACACATATATATATCAATGTCAAACTGGCAATCCTCCATTCAAACTTTATATATTTCCCTAATACTTGTGAAATCTCCAACTGGGTCATTTTGTGAGACTATCACTTTGGCCATTCTGCCACATTCTATCTTGCTCGCTCGAATTTCATATGACCCACCTCTATTTCTATTCAACTCATTTAAATCTAAAATTTTGATATGTCATAGCTCTATATGTCTACTTTCTAACCTCTTTGGTCCCATATCATTTTGATCCATATAACTCAAGATATTCAAATCTTACCTTAACTCGTTTCAAATACCAGCCCGAATTACACTCCTGGAAGTATAAATTCACTAAAAATCGAAACTAAGCTCCAATCATACGAAATTGGTCTCATATTGAAGCTAACAGGACAACCTTTCATTTGCCAAGTTTCACTCCATTTGCGTAAGTATACCTCGAGTTATAAGTCCTGAAAGTCTACCTTTCTGAACTACTCTGTTTTGGCCCGGTTTAGACATGGAGTAACTTCCTCGAATCACTAGGAACAATTGGGACCATAAAAAACTCGAAATTTCATATTGGGATGTTCCCCTATGTGTAAGCTTTCTAACAAAGTTAGTTTCACTCAATTTGGAGTTGTATAGGGTGAGTTATACCCTCCTCAAATCACCCTGCCCGGATGAAAATCCTAAACCCTAGGCCAAACTTCAAAAATTCATATCTCTCTCAATACTAATCCAATAACCTTATATGATATATCTATGGAAAGCCCTGAATGTCTACTTTCATCTAAAAATGGTTTCATCAGATTTGACCGATTATAGGCGGAGCCGTACACTCCACTGTACGGACTGCCGTGGAATTCTTCATCCAGACAGCATCCTAACCCTTGGTTCCTTCTAACTTTCTTCTTCTAACTTTAATTTCAACTCAATATTTCATATTAATCCTATCATAATCCATCATAACTTATCATATACATCACATATATCATCAAACAATCATCAAAGAGTAATCTTTCATGCATCCTCAATTTAGAGAAATCAAGATTAGAAATTGAATCCTACCTCTTTGGAGTATGATCTTGCTGAATTTGATTTCTAGATTGATGGAACCTTGACCAAGCTTGGGGATTTGATGGAGTTGGTTGAGAGAGGAAGGGAAGGAGAAGGCTGGAGCAAGAGGAAGAGAAGGAGACGTAAATTAGCTGGGAATGAGAAGGGAAGTCTGACTTAAATACAAGAAAATGTGGTGTTGATTGGTCAAGATTTGTGGTTGAAGTTCGCCACGCCTCTCACTTTTTGTGGCCTACTTGTTTCCACGTCAGTCTAAAAACTGGGATACGATTTCGTCCCACATGAAATCTAACTGTCCATTATGGTTGAAGTCGGAACTGCGTGACCTTTTTACATTTTTAGAGTCAAGCCTAATGCCTAACTCGCCCCATCTTGTTTGGTGGACTCGAGGAAATCTTGTCTCGTTTATTCGAGACTTTGCATCCAAATTTCTAAGTCGGAAGTCATAGAGCTCAAATCATATAACTCTAACTCCTCATTTGAACTCAGGAATGTCAGTGCTGGATATAAAATCGTAGATCGGAACTCGTGCATGGCTAGAAACCAATTCAAAGATTCGAACTCATGTCCTTTGTATTTGAGGCATAAGGTCGGAAATCGGGAAAATCTAGCCACTCCATTATTAAGTCGGAAATCAAGAGTTCTAATAAGGTCTGAGGTCGGAAATCGGGTCCATTGCCTTGAGACATGAAGTCGGGAATAGGATGAAATCGGAAATAGGTATTATACGAATGAACTCGGAACTCGGAAATAATCACTTCTGTCTGATTTTCGAAGACGAAATCGAAAATCGGAATTGATACCCTGGGGCAAAGTCAGAGCTCGGAAAGCGGATGTTACAATGAGTGGTCTATATTCCTAAAAAACGTGACATGGCGATCACGCTCTGATGGGGTATGACGTGGCGATCATACTCTAGGATATAGTATGATGATCCCACACCCTAAGGAATGTGACATGGCAATCACATTATGATAGAGTATGATATGGCGATCATATTCTGGGACATGGCAGGAAGAACATATTCCTAAGGAATGTGACATGGCGATCACATCCCGATGGAGTATAACATGGCGATCATACTCTGGAATATGTACAACAAGTAAAGGAAGATAAAGAAAGAAAAGTAAATTTTATGTATCTATATAAATTCAAGTACAAGTAAAGTCATGTGGAGATGTTATGTCTCCAGTGTATTGATGCTATTGCATTTTATTATTCATAATATAATCCATGAATTGATTTTGTATGGGCTCTCCTAAATGCCAAGTGTATGAGTAAAATAAACCTTGCTTCGGATAATATATTTTCGAACTATAAAATTAAACAGCTTATATAACATGATCACCTTTTTTCATAATAAACCGAAGCAACTGGAGATGACAACGATGACATTATGTATGATACTTAAGGAATCCTACTGAGAATTCAAAATTCTCACTCCTATTTTCGTGTGATCTCCAGATAGTTCAAGAAGTTCCGAAGACGGCTGAAGTTGCTGTCAGATAAGGTCCGCTCAGGTAACAGTAGTAACTCCAGGGTGTGGCACTATGATTTAAGCATAGTACTGCACTTGGGAGGGTGTTACAACCCCTATCCATTAAGCTAGGAACTTAAAAACTGGAGGGAAAATGAAGAAGTAAACCCACTAGGTAGAGATTAGAACGCAAAACCTTCTTCTTCAAGATTGAAGTTCGAAACTTAGGTAAACCTAGAACCCTTTTCCATAAGATCGATACTAGGAACTTGGGTAAACCAGGAGCTCTCTTCCGTTAGATTGGAACTAGGAACTTGGGTAAACCAAGAACCTTTTCCATAAGATTGGTGTAACAACTGCAAATTTTTAAAATGTTCAATTTATGTTGAAAATTAATTTATTTGATTTTATCAAATGAGTAAGGTTAATTAGAGGATAATTAAAGATTAATGAGGAGTTGATTATGTAATGCCCGGGTCAAGAGTCACACGAATTGTGACACTTTATTCTGTCGGACCCTGTGAAAGCTCTAAGTTTGGACCCTATGCCCCCTTGGAGGGCTATAGGATTGGGACATTTTCATGGGATCAAAACTCCCGATAATTGTTCCTTAGATATCAAAGAATTGAAGAGTGACTTTTAACAAATTTTTGGAAGTTATTAACTCTTTCATTTTCAAGCTTGAAGTTTAAGAAAATGTAAGTTTTCGGAAGTTTGTACTAAAATCCGAAAGTTGGATTTTGATTCTTAAGGAGTTTGATTTTTCCAATATTTTTATTGGATTCAAATGGGGGATATTCTCTTATTTACATTAATGTTTTAAAGTTAATGGAGAATAAAATAAATGAGAACATTGATGATTGTTGAGAAGTATAGATGAAGGAGAGAAAAAAATGCACTGGCTATGCTGCAGAAGTGATGCAGCTTCAGGTGAGCGGGCACCCAGGCGACCAGATCGCGGTGCCCAGGTGCCTGCTAGGCAAAATTTAAAAGAAGGATTATGTTCCTTCTTCTTCATTCTTCCTCAACTCCTCTCTCTCTTCTTTTTATCCCTTCTTTCTCTCTCTCTCTCTCTCCTCATGGATGCCATGACTCCTTTACCATTTTTCTACTCAAATCCTCCACAAATCCCTCTTCTTCATCATAATCATCATCAATCTTCTTCCTTGAAGCTCTCTTTCTCATCTCTTTTAGAGAGAGAAATGAAGGTGGAGGAGACCCAAGTCCTCCATCAAGTTTCTTCTATCTTTTGCAATCCAAGGTAACTCTCTAAACTCAAATCTTCTTCTATTTCATGGGTAGGGAAGGATTTTCTTGGAGGAATAAGTTTAAGGTTGAGGTTTGGGAACCTATGTAACGTCCTTCTTCATACAGAACTATGCTTAAGTCATAATACCATATTCAGGAGTTGTTACAGTTACCTGAGCGGACCTTAATTGACAGCAACTTCAGCCGTCTTTGCAACTTCTCGAACTATCTGGAGATAACACGGAAATAGGAGTGAGAATTTTGAATTCTCAATAGGATTCCAACCTTGTCTAATTGAATTTGAGTTGATTTAGTGGCTTTGATGGAAGCAACTTGTGATGAGACTTGAAGAAGGGATGAAGATGGAGTGAAATAAGAGTGAGGAGAAGAGAAAAGAGGTGAGCTACAACAGCTTTGGGTGGCGAGAATGACAAGAAGGGAAAGAAAGAAAAGGTGAAGATTTTTGGAAGCAAGGCTCATGTGATTGGTGGACTTCACTCCTTCTTCCAATTTAGCTTGGCTTCCCATAATCAAGGGCTGATCAAGGCGCCGCCACTTGAGATGGTTGTTTGGCCAAATCTTAGCCATTCATCCTAGGGCACTCATAGAAAAATTTCTATTGGTCCGGTTCCGACAGTCTTAAATACTGAAATCTTACCGATTTCTCTTAAATCGATAAACTGGTTTTGGAAGAATCCTATGAAGTTTCCTATGGTTCTAATCTGATTTCCTCAACGTTAATTCTTCTAAATGTTACTTAATTGGCTTTGAGTAAATACTTAATCGAATTCTAATTATTCCCAATTATTTGTTAAAAATCGAACAACTCAATTAAAAAAAAAATGATTAAAATTTTTCGAACGTTACATTACAACCCTTCTAAACAAAATTTTGTCCTCAAAATTTGATTATAAAACTAACTAGTTATAATCATAATAGTTTAGATAAAGTTCATACATAAGCACACAGTAGATGTAAAACCACTTGGCATAATAGGATCGACTAAAACTAAATTAGCCAATGCCTTATTCTGGTTTGTCCCTAATTTTCGCTCTGGTTCCTCTGGGGTGTCGCCTCCTCTGCGTTTATAGTTAAAACTCTTCCCGAACGTTGCGGTTTAGGAGTTAGTGTTTGGTTTTCAGGGTTATTCTCTGATCATATGTCCTGGTTTGCCACATCTGAAACACACATACTGTTTAACCAGGCAAGGCTTATTCCCATGATTCTTTCCACACTTCGAACATCGTTGTTTGGCCACCGATTCTTGCAACAGCTTGCCCTCATATTCACTAAGGTGAAATGGCTTCTTTGGTGGGGAGGCATATTCGTGTTCCCGGTTTTCAAGTTCAAGCCTCTTTCCATAAGTATCAGACTGGAAAATCTCCAATTTCTTGTTATAGTCTTCCACAAGTTGCACTTGTTTACCAAGGTAGGAAAAGCCCTGATCTCCATAGGGCCTATTGCTGCAAGGATATCTTCCCGCAATTCGCCTTCAAATTTGACGCACTTCCATGCCTCATCTGGATTCTGCTGATAGATTGTGGAAAACTTGCATAGTTCCTCAAACTTAGCAATGTACACTGACATGCTACTGTTTCCCTGGCAGAGTTGCATAAATTCCAACTCCTTGGCGTTCCGAACTGATGGAGGGAAGTATTTCTGGTAAAAAGCGTCCTTGAACACAGTCCAGGTGATCTCTGTTTGGGACTCTTCTAATAGTCGTTTCACACTATTCCACCAAAATTCTGCATCTACTTCGAGCATATAAGTGGCGAAGGCCACTTTCTGGTGGTCAGTGCAGTCCAGAACAGAAAATACCTTCTCCATTGTCTTAATCCACTCGTCAACCTTATCAGGATGAAAAGCTCCTCTAAAATTGGGCAGGTTCACCTTTCAAAATTCTGCGAACTTGAGGTATTCCAGGTCCAGTCCTGAGTTATTCGGGTTCCCACCGTGACCTGCTCCAGGTTGTCTTCCCAGTTGGTCCATCATTTGGTGTGCTGCAGCAGCTTGTTCACCCATGGCATACGCTATTTCTCGTAAAGTGTCCATAAAATTAGTAGGGTCTTCTGAAGTGAGTGTAGTTTGTGGCCTACCACGCCCCCTGGAAGCCATTAGTTCCTGATCACACACAACAAAACATTGAGTTGATCAGGCTCAACAATAAGTTAAGTGTGATAGCAACTAATAACATTCACAGTTAGGCGGTCATGCATATCTAATTCCCTATATCTTATCTGAGCAGATAAGATTTATCGCATGACATTTTCTAAGGATTCCAGAGTGCACTGGAAACATAGTCAGTCCAAATCCTCAGGTCCGGGGAAGATCGAACTGCTCTAATACCATTAGTGTAACGTCCTCCTTCGTACAGAACTATGCTTAAGTCATAGTACCACATTCTGGAGTTGTTACAGTTACCTGAGCGGACCTTAATTGATAGCAACTTCAACCGTCTTTGCAACTTCTCGAACTATCTGGAGATAACACGGAAATAGGAGTGAGAATTTTGAATTCTCAGTAGGATTCCTACCTTGTCTAGTTGAATTTGAGTTGATTTAGTGGCTTTGATGGAAGAAACTTGTGATGAGACTTGAAGAAGGGATGAAGATGGAGTGAAATGAGAGTAAGGAGAAGAGAAAAGAGGTGAGCTTCAGCAGCTTTTGGTGCCGAGAATGACAAGAAGGGAAAGAAAGAAAAGGTGAAGATTTTTGGAAGTAAGGCTCATGTGATTGGTGGACTTCACTCCTTCTTCCAATTTAGCTTGGCTTCCCATCATCAAGGGTTGATCAAGGCGCCGCCACTTGAGATGGTTGTTTGGCCAAATCTTAGCCATTCATCCTAGGGCACTCATAGAAAAATTTCTATTGGTTCAGTTCCGACAGTCTTAAATACTGAAATCTTACCGATTTCTCTTAAATCGGTAAACCGGTTTTGGAAGAATCCTATGAAGTTTCCTATGGTTCTAATCTAATTTCCTCAAGGTTAATTCTTCTAAATGTTACTTAATTGGCTTTGAGTAAATACTTAATCGAATTCTAATTATTCCCAATTATTTGTTAAAAATCGAACAACTCAGTTAAAAAACAAATGATTGAAATTTTTTGGACGTTACATTACTACCCTTCTAAAAAAAAATTTGTCCTCGAAATTTGATTATAAAACTAACTGGTTATAATCATAATAGTTTAGATAAAGTTCATACATAAGCACACAGTAGATGTAAAACCACTTGGCATAATTGGATCAACTAAAACTAAATTAGCCAATGCCTTATTCTGGTTTGTCCCTAATTTTCGCTCTGGTTCCTCTGGGGTGTCGCCTCCTCTGCGTTTATAGTTAAAACTCTTCCCGAACGTTGCGGTTTAGGAGTCGGTGGTTGGTTTTCAGGGCATTCTCTGATTATATGTCCTGGTTTGCCATATCTGAAACACACATACTGTTTAACCAGGCAAGGCTTATTCCCATGATTCTTTCCACACTTCGAACATCGTTGTTTGGCCACCGATTCTTGCAACAGCTTGCCCTCATATTCACTAAGGTGAAATGGCTTCTTTGGTGGGGAGGCATATTCGTGTTCCTGGTTTTCAAGTGCAGGCCTCTTTCCATAAGTATCAGATTGGAAAATCTCCAATTTCTTGTTATAGTCTTCCACAAGTTGCACTTGTTTACCAAGGTAGGAAAAGCCCTGATCTCCATAGGGCCTATTGCTGCAAGGATATCTTCCCGCAATTCGCCTTCAAATTTGACGCACTTCCATGCCTCATCTGGATTCTGCTGATAGATTGTGGAAAACTTGCATAGTTCCTCAAACTTAGCAAGGTACTCTGACATGCTACTGTTTCCCTGGCAGAGTTGCATAAATTCCAACTCCTTGGCATTCCGAACTGATGGAGGGAAGTATTTCTTGTACAAAGCGTCCTTGAACACAGTCCAGGTGATTTCTGTTTGGGACTCTTCTAATAGTCATTTCACACTATTCCACCAAAATTCTGCATCTACTTCGAGCATATAAGTGGCGAAGGCCACTTTCTGGTGGTCAGTGCAGTCCAGAACAGAAAATACCTTCTCCATTGTCTTAATCCACTCGTCAACCTTATCAGGATGAAAAGCTCCTCTAAAATTGGGCAGGTTCACCTTTCAAAATTCTGCGAACTTGAGGTATTCCAGGTCCAGTCCTGAGTTATTCGGGTTCCCACCGTGACCTGCTCCAGGTTGTCTTCCCAGTTGGTCCATCATTTGGTGTGCTGCAGCAGCTTGTTCACACATGGCATATGCCATTTCTCGTAGAGTATTCATAAAATTAGTAGGGTCTTCTGGAGTGGGTGTAGTTTGTGGCCTGCCACGCCCCCTGGAAGCCATTAGTTCCTGATCACACACAACAAAACATTGAGTTGATCAGGCTCAACAATAAGTTAAGTGTGATAGCAACTAATAACATTCACAGTTAGGCGGTCATGCATATCTAATTCCCTATATCTTATCTGAGCAGATAAGATTTATCGCATGACATTTTCTAAGGATTCCAGAGTGCACTGGAAACATAGTCAGTCCAAATCCTCAGGTGTGGGGAAGATCGAACTGCTCTGATACCATTAGTGTAACGTCCTCCTTCGTTCAGAACTATGCTTAAGCCATAGTACCACATTCAGGAGTTGTTACAGTTACCTGAGCGGACCTTAATTGATAGCAACTTCAGCCGTCTTTGCAACTTCTCGAACTATCTGGAGATAACACGGAAATAGGAGTGAGAATTTTGAATTCTCAGTAGGATTCCTACCTTGTCTAGTTGAATTTGAGTTGATTTAGTGGCTTTGATGGAAGCAACTTGTGATGAGACTTGAAGAAGGGATGAAGATGGAGTGGAATGAGAGTAAGGAGAAGAGAAAAGAGGTGAGCTTCAGCAGCTTTGGGTGCCGAGAATGACAAGAAGGGAAAGAAAGAAAAGGTGAAGATTTTTGGAAGCAAGGCTCATGTGATTGGTGGGCTTCACTCCTTCTTCCAATTTAGCTTGGCTTCCTATCTTCAAGGGCTGATCAAGGCGGCACTTGAGATGGTTGTTTGACCAAATCTTAGCCATTCATCCTAGGGCACTCATAGAAAAATTTCTATTGGTCCAATTCCGATAGTCTTAAATACTGAAATCTTACCGATTTCTCTTAAATCGGTAAACCGGTTTTGGAAGAATCCTATGAAGTTTCCTATGGTTCTAATCTAATTTCCTCAAGGTTAATTCTTCTAAATGTTACTTAATTGGCTTTGAGTAAATACTTAATCGAATTCTAATTATTCCCAATTATTTGTTAAAAACCGAACAACTCGGTTTAAAAAAAAATATTAAAATTTTTCGGATGTTACAACCTAGGGTTCCAAATTGGGGATTTTGTACCTTGGGAGGTAATTTAAGTTAATCCTTAGCTTTAGAAACTAATTGGTGCTTGAATTGTGTTCTTTATGATGTTAGATACTCTCCAGAATCTCTTGGTAGCTCTAAGACTTCGTAGAGTTTGGGCTCCTTTCTTTCCAACTTGATAGGTGAGTGCTAGTATATCTATAGCTTGTTCTTATTCTTAATTTCCTAGCTACATGCTTAAAATGTAATTTAGTGAAGCTTATGAAAGAATTGAATTAATATGAAGTTTCAAGTTATTAAAAATTGTTATACTCTTAAAGTCAATGTTCTAAGTTATTTGATAGAGAGAACAGTCACATTTTGATAAATTGAGAAAGAGCTCTAGATACTTTAAGTTGAGAGTACTATACTTTGAAACAATATTTGATAGTATAGTTATTTTGAATATTTGGTAAATTTTGATAACTATGTTTGCTAAGAATACGCAAGATTCTTGAATCTTATTATGCATTTAAAGTTATAAGTGTAATACCCTCCCGAGTACAGTACTATACTTAAGTCATAGCACCACACCCTGAAGTTGTTACTGTTACCTGAGCGGACCTTATCTGACAGCAAATTCAGCCGTCTTCGGAACTTCTTGAACTATCTGGAGATAATATGGAAAGAGGAGTGAGAATTTTGAATTCTCAGTAGGATTCCTTAAGTATCATACATAATGTCATTGTTGTCATCTCCAATTGCTTCGGTTTATTATGAAAAAGGTGATCATGTTATACAAGCTGTTTAATTTTATAGTTCGAATATATATTATCCGAAGCAAAGTTTATTTTACTCATACACTTGGCATTTAGGAGAGCCCATACAAAGTTAATGGCAGCAGCATTAGCCTTGATGCACCTCGTATAACCCAACTAGTAGGGTGATTGCTAGCCCAGCATGTCGCCCAGCATGTCCGGTAGATATAGTCATGCATAGGCGTGAGATCAGTTACTGCTGGGCAAGCCCAGTCAGGCAGTTATTTTCTGAAATAGAATCCTCCCCTAAGTTTTTCACGAGATTGAACAAGCATTTATTTTTTATATTATGATAAGGTATTTCTATATTATGTAATTGTGTTTAAAATTCTTATTTACTAGTTGAAATTTGAAATTTAAGGAAACTCCTTGAAGTTATCATGTGTATGAAGTCATGAGCAAGGATACATATGAGCTGATATAATGAGGTTTATATTCAGTTGAAATGAAAGGTGGTCTAATGAGCCATAGAGAGATTTTAAAGATAGATTAAATATCAGATATGCCTTACCAGAAGTTTTTATAGTAATTTTACTACCTAGACAAAGTATTTTTACTTGAGAAACAATGTATGAGTTTTTGAAAACGTTTATAAATTATATGTTACTAAAATTGTATGTTTAGGCTTGTTCCACTCTTGTTATAGATATATTATCCTTCACTGAGTCTTTATGACTCACCGTTTCTTCCTTTCCATGTTTTTAGATAAGTGCCAGCTCGCCCTTAGATTTCTACGGCTAGTTAGAAGTGTTGGATTCCCATACACTTGTTCATGTAGGGTTTCAAATGCTTTTTTTTTTTGTATTTGAGTAAAATTGGTAGAACCTCTAGTAATGCTCCAATAACCCACAAGCAAGGTCCTTTCTGTATCATTTATATTTTGCAGTAATAGTACGTTAATTTAGTTATGACCAACTTGAGTTTTATTGTTTATGAATTAAGCTTCAAGAATATACATGTATATATATTTTCATAAGTATGATTATGCTTTAAACTCCTACATTGTGTGCTGTGGGGTGCATTTGGAGAATGCTTGGATCCCCAATGATTTTGTGTGTTTGGATTGTTGTGCAGGTGGAGGATCTGTATTTGGGAATAGTCTTAAATACAAGGGAAACTCTGCCTAATTTTTTTTAGAAAAGGTCTAGTGTAGGCTTGCTAGGGGACATGTCCCCTATGCATCGGTCACGTCCTGAGTGGGGTCGTGACAGATTAGATATTAGTTAAAGTTAGAATAGACATATAGAAAATCTTACAAAAGTTATTTAGTAACATTTTGCCGACTTGGAAGAAATCAGTAAAGATTCAATCTTTCGTGCTACTAAAATTGAATCAATAGAAATATACATTTAAAACCCTAAAATTTGGTGGCCAATAACCTAGCCACCTCCCCACCTAAGTGGCGCCCAAATAGCCACAAAAGAATAGGAGACCTGGCTGGATTTTCAGCCACTCAATCAAGGACCAATGAGAAGCACCTATCATACCTACGTAGCATTATAACATTTTCATAATTTCCTCTCTAATCCCACAAAGTTTTGGCCTCCCCCACCTGCTTCCTCTCCATCTTCACTTCTTCCATTTCATCCCATTTGTATTCCACCTTCAAGCCTTAATTCTTTTCTCCATCGAAAGAAACTCAACTCTAGCTAGTCTTGCATCACTTGGAGGTAGTATTCATGATTCTTGCTCAATATTTGTAATTTTATGGCTGATGAGGATTCTATTTCCACTCCCTTATTTGAGGTTATATTGTGTTTATATGATCTCTTATAGTTGGATTAGCATGAAATTATTGGGTTTGGATTGAAACTTGATTGAAAAACTAAAGAGAAGCTAACCTGAATTGATTGGGTTGAGAAACCATACGGCTTTCGTACTTGTAGAGTGTACAGCTTCACACACAGCCATCATTATTTGATGAAATAATTTTAAATAAACTAGATATTTAGAGCTTTCCATATAAATTTTAAGGCCACTGGATTAGTATTAAGTGAGATATAATTTTTTGCAGTTTACCCTAGATCCCTGCCTTTGGATCTGACCAGAGTGGGTTGTGCAGGGCACAATGTGCCCTACACAGCTTCAATTAGGGTGCAACCAATTTTTTTAGAAAGCTTAAACATAGGGCAACATGCCATAAAAATTTCAAAGTCAAATTCTACCCCTGTTACTCCTAGTAATTCATTAAAGTTGCCCCATGTCCTGATTAGATCAAGATAAGGAAAACAATTCCACTAACTTTATGAGCTGATAACTTAAACTTTGCTCACTTAAATGAGATGAAACTCATTGGATATGAAAGATGGTTCTATTAGCTTTACAATGATATAAGAGTCACTCAAACCCAATAAGATTTCTAATTTTAGAAAACTTTTACATTTTAGACCCCTGTTCTATGTAACATAGGGCAGACCTAGGTAAACGCTCGATACTTTAAGTTATACTTATCAAAATTGAATGGGACTAAAGAGGTTAAAAACTAGACAAACAACATGTCAATATAGTAAAGATTTAGAATTTAATAACTTAAGTAGAAATTATGGCATAAGACACAAAAATGAGCATATTTGAGAGACATGAGCAGAATTGCCAAATTAAGTAATTGGCTATCCAAATGTATGAGTAAGTTATAGTTGGTGATAGATATTGTAAATCTATGACAATGTTGAGGCATTAATGCGTAATGTTACTCTACTATTGTGATTGACATTCTGACTGAGCTGGTACTATTCACAGGGAAATGGACTTGATCCATTATGCTGCCAAAATTTCGGCAAAATTTATGTTCCTTGCATATGTTTCTCATGTCATTCAAGTTGAATTGGTTATATACCTATGATCTATCAAGACTATATGGATTCCATTCATTTGGGCCGGCCCCAAAAATATAATTAAGGGGAATAGATCGGTGGAAAGGTTGTGGAAAGTAAACTCGACAATCCTGTATAGGAATGAGTTTGATCCTGAAAAGTAGACTATTACCCGGAGTGGCCTAAAACTCCCAAAGGACCAAGTATGGAAAACTTATGAAATAACAGTTTAAGGATCCACGATGATGAAGTGCATTCCCTGTCCATACATTAATGCATTGTGAAGATGTGATGATGGTTTGTGCTTTAAATTGTGTTATTTACATATGTAGTTTTGTATGACTATTTTCATATGCTCTTCTTTATGACTATTATTGTTCACTTGCTCTATGCTTTGTTTGTATCATATTTTGTGTGATGCTCATTTTGTCTTTATCTGTCTTGAGTAAAATTAAACCTTGCTTCGAGCTATATTTTTTAAATAATGAGAAATGGAACTATTTATATATCATTCACATTTTCATAAAATTTAAAAAAAAAAATTGAAGCAACTAGGAATGAATGCGATGACAGCATAGCATAGTTGTAAGAATCTTACTAAGAATTTTACAAATTCTCACCCTACTATGTGTATCCGCGTCATTTTCAGACCATGAACCAGGTGACGTTAGGCATCCTCTTCATTGATTCCCTGGTCTGCAGTTCTACATAGACCCGGTGATAGACTCCATATATATCACTGGTACTTGCCATTTCCATTTATACTTCTTTTTCATTTTGTCATTCCTCTTTTTCACCCTCTATTTGACCCCATTGTACCCTTTATAGCTATACCCTTGCACATGGCGCATCCCACACCACCTCCAGCACCACTACTAGCTACATCACCCGCCTCACTACCTCAGGTAGTTCCTTCTTTCTCCCTTGCTGATGAGGATCTTTCAAAAGCTTCAAAGTCATCCTCTAGCTTGTCCTCCGGACCCAGTGACGATTAAGGGTTCTAGTCTTTAGCATCTGACTAGAGACAGCATCCTCCTCACTGATATAGTGTATAGAGCGGCCCTCTTTTGGCACGTTTATGACCTGGGCCATATGTTTAGTTTCTTTTTGTGTTTCTCAGAGAGATGGTAGATTAAACGTCCTTTGAGAACTATAGAGGGTAATACTTCACGATCATTGGCTAGGTTATTTTTGTTTGACGGTCTCACTATTTTTAACCCACTGTTTTATATGCACATGCACTTCTGAACACTTTGACTATATGTGTATGTGTGTGTAGAGATGGTTCAATGATGTTATGAGGTTATTTCTACCTGATTTATTGTGCCACAAAACATATATATATCGCCTACATAAATTAACGCCAAATTAGTTGCCACGTTTTACGATAAAAACTTACTTGACCTAGTCAGTAAATTAAGGATAGATGAATTAAGATATATTTGCATGTAACAAACTACTGAGTAAAATATTATGACTTAAGTTTAATCTTATATCCGGTAAGGTGTTACAATTGGAACTTGAAATTGGAGTAAACCAAGAACCTTGTCCTTTAAGCTCGGAACTCGAAAAGCTTGGGGAAGAAGGAGTAAACTCAAAACTTAGAACTTGTACTTGTGAAACCAATACAGCTTTAGTTAAGGGGCTATAACTTGAGATATGCTTAAGTAACTCACTTGGGACCAAGAGAGATAAATAAAGGATATGATAAGGAATGATCCTATTAAATATAAGGGTTAGATGATAAGAAATCGAACTATAATGAATGTCTAAAGTGAGGGCAGATTTCAAGTGGCTTATAACTTAAGTAATAAGCAAGATATAGAACTATAAGTTAGGTTATGACAGTTGTTGAAAGGTTTTCTTTACGGGAAAATTTGAGCTAGAAATGAATACTTGAATATTATTATGTGCTTGCTTACTGTTATTATATAGAATACCAATCCCCTGGAGATGGCAATATGTAATGCCTAGGAGTGATAATTAAAAGAACCACACTGGGGACGGTGATATATAGCACCCAGATGTGGAATAATTGGAACATAGATGTATGAAATATGTGTATAAGTACATACAACATCCTCATGCATGGCCATGTATAAGAACATGTAAAGTAACATGAACTTGCAAGATGTATTAAGCCTCCACCTAGTAGTAGCTTAGGGCAATATCATCAAAGATGATCACTTGGACCAGCCCCTAAATAGGTTTAAAGGGAATAAGTCGGTGTGAGAGTCGGAGAAAGTGAATCTGGCGATCAAGTATAGGAATGAGCTCGGTTCTAAAAAGTAGGCTATTACCCAGAAGTGGGAGAGGCCATCCACTTCTAGGAGACCAAGTATAGATATTCAAGTTGCAAGTTAAAAAAAAGACAAGAAAGACAAGTGCACTTGCATGATTTAGTTATGTGTCTGGATGTGCATATTCAACTATCTCACTGTGTTGTACAGTTACTATTATTGTGGTTGGAAATTTTACTGATACTAATATACCTATTCTAGAAGATGCTAAGTGATTGCCAAAAGTAACCCGCTTCGAGAAATACATTTTCAAACTTAAAATTGAGCCTATGCCTATGTATATTTGTCCTCATTTTCACAATAAACCGAAGCGGCTAGAGTACTTATGATGACATCTTATGTGCTTGGTGGATTGGGTATACCTATTAAGAATTTTAAATTCTCATCACCTATTTGTATGTCTCCGTAAATATTTCAATACAAAGAATAGGCTTCAAGTTTGCAATAGGATTTTGGACTTCTATGAACCACAGGATGCAGGCTTGAGTCCAACACCTGGAGTTCTAGCATGAATGTCAAAGTAGGCAACTAGCATAATGAAGTGAAGAATGCAGAACAAGACATGTTCTAGGTATAATAGTAGTTAAGTTTTTAGCAAATTGTATTTTAAATCATATATCCATCATATAAGTTAGATTACAAAATCTTATTTATTCAAGAAATATTATGTTGTAAGGGCCATATGTTATGTCTTCTTACTTGAAAGTCTCCAAGTACCCATAATAACCTCTAGATATAACCCCTATGACTCGAGCATAGTGTATATGTTTGGAGGGTGTTACACCTAGTCACCTTGTCCCACATACTTGAGCACAGCAATAACACTCTCTAACTGTGGTAGGAATTGGTCTAACAACCTCTATCATATAAGCCATGCTTGAGTCATGGAGTTATATTGAAAAGTTGTCACTTTGCTAAGAAATCTTTAAAATATGGAAAATATAATACATAACCCTTTAACTGTTCACTTTATTACTAACTAATAGTCTCTGTTACATAGAGAATAAAATAATTACACTTTAAAAGAAATTGTGACTGACATAATACACAATGTCTACTTCCGCTGCGTCGTTAGCTAGCTTCAATAGTCTCTTGATCTGGCTTACGCCCGATTCTTGCTCAATGAATGGCCCTATACTCCGCCTCGCACTTGATTTCCAACTTGGGTGCTGGAATGTTTATGGAAAAGAAAAACATACAAGCAGGTAGTGAGAACCTAAGGTTCTCAGTAGGTAATCTTAAACCAATCTTACAGTGTCGTCATAAACATTCCAGCCGCTTCGGTTTATTATGAAAATATGAGCACATATAAACAAATAGTGGTTCAATTTTAAGTTGAAAACACCTTTCTCGAAGCGGGTTATATTTGATCAACCACTTGCCATATCATATGACAGACATAGAAATGTGAATAGTATAATATGCTTCACAAGAATCATAATAGCATCATGACATAGCGAGATAATTGAAGATGCACATATAGATGCTCATACTTGATTGTATGCAAGTGCACTTGACTTAATTCATATCTTTCTTTAACTTGCAACTTAATCTTGCTCTTCTGTACTTGGCTCCCCGGAGGTGAATGGCCATTCTCATCCCTGGGCAATAGCCTGCTTTTCAGGTCCGAGCTTATACCTATACATGAGTGATGGGTTTACTTTTCCTGACCCTCACACCGATCTATTCCCACTAAATCTGGTCAAGGGCTGGCCCAAGTCTTAGACAATACCGCTCTGGTCCACGCTAGCTGTGTCTATGCCATGCATCACATGGTAGCTTAGTACGTCCCTCTTGCAAGTTCTTATTATCTTTCCTTTCCATATCTTAACATGCGTGCAAATGCTTTGTGCATACATGGATATGTCTCACACCTTATTTCTCATATCATATTCTAATTATGCTTGCATGCATGGCATATATGAACATAACATGTAAATATAATATATTCAAAGTATAATCTCCCATAGCATAAGCTCTCATAACTCATATCATACTTAAATTCATCCTTGCATATCTAAACCTTATGAGCATAACATATAAATATTTATAACATTCATATGATTCACATATTTCTGCCGGAATTTCGGCAGCATAGCGGATCAGACCTATTTCCCCTTGCATAGTGCCAGCTCCCATGAACAAATCAGTCATAGCAATATAATCAATCTAACATATCTATCAATGTAAAACTTGCAATCGTCAACTCAAGCCTTGTATGTTTACTAACACTTGTGAAACCATTAATTTGGTCATTTTGGCCAATTCCATTCAGTTTTGTCCGAATTTTATATAATCCACCTTTACTTCTATTCAACTCAATTAAACCTGAATTTTGGATATGTCATAGGTCTATGTGTCTAGTTTTCAACCCTTTTAGTCCCATCTCATTTTAATATGTGTAGCTTAAGATATTTAAATTTTGCTTTAGCCTATTCGGTCACTAGCCTGAATTACACTCTTGGAAATAAAAATTCACTAAAAATCGAAACCAAAGTCAAATCACACGAAATTGGTTTCATATTAAAGCTAACAAGACAAGCTTTCATTTGCAAGAAGTTCCATTTCATTTGCTTTAGTAGAGCTTGAGTTATAAGCCCCGAAATTCGACCTTCCTGAACTGCTCTATTTTGGCCTAGTTTGGACATAGGGCAAATTCCTCAAATCACTGAGATCAAATAGGACTGTATTTAACTTGGAGTATTTTTATAGGATGTTCTCCTATGTGTAAGCTTTCTAACAAAGTTAGTTTCACTCAATTTGGGGTTGTATAGGGTGAGTTACAACCTTCTTAATTCACACTGCCCGGATAAAAGTCCTAATTCCTAGATCAAACTTCAAAAATTCATATCTCTCTCAATACTAATCCAATACCTTATATGATATATGTATGGAAAGCCCTAAATGTCTATTTTCATATAAAAATGGATTTATATCTAAAACTGACCCCTCTTCATTGTTTTCTCCATTATCTCATCTCATCTCAACTCATATCCTCTTCCTCTCCCACAAACCTTCAAGCCATAACAAGATTTCTTCAATTCTAACCACAAATTCAATAAGAATCATACCTAGTAAAGGTAGGAATCCTACTTCTCCTCTTATTTTCTTTGGTTTGGATTTGTGTGTGGGTCTTGTATACTTTGTGCTATTGATAATATGTGGAGTGATAATAATTTTATGGCTGATTTTGCATATGTATTATGATTGGAAATAGAATTGGTATGAAATAACTTGAAGAAAAGAGAAAACTCAAGAAGCTAGTAGGGTTTTTCCTCGGCAGTCCATACGGCAGAGTGTACGGCTCCACCTACAGCTATTTAAACTCCATGAATCTATTTTTATATGAAACTAAACATTCAGGGCTTTCCATACATATATAATATAAGGCCATTGGATTAGTAAAGAGAAAGTTATGAATTTTTGAAGTTTAACCTAGAAATCAGGACTTCCATCCCAACAGTATGAGTTGAGAAGGGTGTAACTCACCTTATACAACTCCAAATTGAGTGAAAAGAACTCTATTAGAAAGCTTACACAAAGAAGAATATCCCATAAAAATTTTCGAATTTGATAAGGTCCCGTTTGTTCCCAGTGAGTCGAGAAAGTTGCCCTATGTCCAATCCAGGTTAGAATAGGGTAGTCCAGTAGGGTCAAGTTTCAAAGCCTATAACTCAAATTATACTCATCCAAATGATATGAAACTTAATTCATTTGAAAGCCTATTCTGTTAGCTTTACATGGATATAAATTTTACATGATTTCACCCATATTTCTATTTTTAGTGAATTTTTCCCCATAAGAGTACAATTCTGGCTAGAAGTAGGACAAGTCTGGGATAAGACACAAATAACTTGAGTTAATGTCGGAAGTCGGGATTTAGTAAACAGAAAGCTAGGTCAGTACACTTAGAATTGAACTCTAAACTTTGTAAATAAGGGACTAGGTTGGGAATACTTGAAGTTGAAGTCGGGACTCAGTAAAATAGAAAACTAGGTCGGGAGTATTTAAGGCTGAACCCAGAAGGGTATACTTAAGGTTGAACTTGGAAGGGTTTACTTAATGATTGAACTCGGACATAGTGAATAGGAATCCATACCGGGCATGTTTAAGGTTGAACTTGGAATTTAGTAGCGAGAGCTAGATCGGGTATATTTGATGTTGAACTCGGGACTTAGTAAATAGGGAGCTCGGGATTTAGGAAACACATTAAAATCTCCGAAGACCAATGGTGGGGTAAGGTCAGAGATCGAACACAACCAGGAATTCGGGAATTATATAATCTCGGAAGAACGAACACAATGTAGAGAAGTCGAAACTTGTATAATATCGGAACTCGGAACCCATTAAATATTGGAAGTCGAACTCGGGAACATTAATAAAGTTAAAAGCTTGCAAGATAGAGTGATACTTAAGATTCTAAATCTTGCACTTATCAATATTGTTATATTCTTGATATGAATATGATGTTTTGTATTGAGTTTACTATTTGATTAAAACGTTCTGGTTGTTTGGCACTATTCATGGAAAAGCGGATATGATCCGTTATGCTACTGAGATTTCAGCAGAAAATGCAATTAAAGTGAATTTACAAGTTATGCATGCATTGGTCAAAGTGTTAGACAAGTAATGCTACTCTATAAGTATGAGAAAGGATTTCCATGTGACTTAGGTCAGCCCCTGAACAAAGTTAAGGGGAATAGATCAGTGGGGAAATTGGGGAAAGCAAACCCAGCGACCCTGTATAGGAACGAGCTCGATCCTGAAAAGCGGACTATTACCCAGGAGTCTTATGGCCAATATACTCCCAGGAGACCAAGTATGGAAAAATATGAGTTAAGATCAAGTGCATCATTTTTCATGCATATCCATAATTTCAGTTTTTAAGCATTAAGTTAAATTGCACTATTGGATGTTATATACATATTATTGCTCACTTTATAGCTGTCACTTATTTATGCCAACACACAGATCATGTTGTTTAATTTCTATTTAATTTCCTTTATTTCCTTAAGTAAAACAAAGTTGTGTTTCGGGCTATGATTTACATGACTAATTGAGTAGAAAGTAGGACATCCTGGCGATGTAACATTTTCTCCTAATTAACCAAAAATCCGAAACACCTGAGAATGATAGTGATGACAGATATGCATAGATTTAGGAATTCCTACTAAGAAATCTTTATTTCTCACCCTATTATATACTCTCGCATCATTCTCAGATCATGGAGAACGCGGCAACTTGCATCCTGTTCATTGAGTTTCTAAAGCTCCACATCCATCTTGATCCGTTCATAGATTCTGTGTACATATCTGGTAGATGCTAGTTTTGTCTTTACTTCTTCTTCCGGAGAGATTTTGCAGTACCTTTTATGCACCTGCTTTTTGACCCTGCCGTCCCTTATATCGCCATCCTTCTCCATGTGGCTCATCCCTTTCCACCTCTACCCGCAGTAGCAGCACCAGCCATGGCTCCGCCAGTCGCACCATCGCAGCCGATCCCCTCTGCCTCTATGTCTGAGGAGGATCCGTCAGAGGCAGCGAGTTCGTCGTCCTCATCCTCTGCCCCGAGTATAGACTATACCCCTGCTGACGCCGGTATGGCGAATGGATTCCTTTCTTCGGAGTCCATCTAGAGTACCCACCATAGCAGCAGTAGATGTACAGGATGACCCTCTTTTGGTAGTTGGGTCATAGGCATACGGGTAGGAGTTAATAGTTGTACATGAAATATCCCATGGGGACCAGTAGGGGGGATGTTCATATTGTCAAGCTGATTTATTTTGTGTTAGCAGCCTCATTTCTTTTACCCTGTACTGTATTGTATTTCTTTTGACAACTTTGGAAACAAAGGTATAAGCATGTACATATATATATGATGTAGTTTGTTTATTTCGCAATTTTGTTTGAGTTACTTTAATTCCGATACAACAACTGTTTAGTGTATATCTCACTGCCAAACCGAAATTGATTAAAGTAAATAGTTAACTCTTAGTTCACCCTACGTAATAACTTATCAAGTAATATACTATGACTTAAACATAGTTTTTTTGTCTGGTAAGGTGTTACAATATATAAGTCTTATGTTAGCCTACTGTCATCACTCTGTGGCTACCGGTCGCCTACTTTAGTCCCCCAGACTGGGCTCAAGTCTAGGTCTTGCATCTTGTAAGTATTCGGAGACATCTATTGCCAACTTGAAGTCTATTCTATATACTAGAATGTTTACGAAAAATAAACAAATAGGTAGTGAAGACTTAAAGTCCACAGTAGATAACCCAAACCACTAATCATACAAGGTGTCATCATAAACATTCCAGCCGCTTCGGTTTATTATGAAAACATGGAAACATACACTTAGGCACAAGTTAAATTTTAAGTTTGAAAACACCTTTCTCGGAGCAAATTATATTTTACCAATCACTTTGGACATTTCATGACAAATAATGTCCAACCATAATCATAATGACATCATAATATAATAATAATGCTCAACTATGCATATGCTAATGCACATACTTAACTTATGCAACTGCACTTGACTTTTTTTGTCTCTTTCCTTAACTTGCATCTTGCTTTCTTATACTTGTTTCCCCAAAAGTGAATTGCCTCTCTCACCCTGTAATACCCAGTTTAAAATACAATGCCGGTAAAAGAAAAAAAATTCACATTAGGATATAGTGATAGGGGAATTGAATTAAGTGGGGAGTAAGTTTTTAATTAAGAAAAAAAAAGAAAAAAAGAAAAGTAGAGAAGCCTAAACTACATACACCTTAAGTGATATGAACTACCTTAGCCCCCTCCTTTTCTTCTTTCTCCATTTTTTTTTCAGACTCTTCTCCTCCTTCACGGTACTTCTTTCTTCTTCCCTCTTTCACCCGTTGACTTTTCTCTTTCCCTTCTCTGGTTTCATATTTTCTTCTTGGAGCACCGCTTTCATCAACATCAACAACCATCTCTCTCTGTTACCATCTTCCACCTCTCTCTCCGCCACCTTCACCACCGCGGAAGCCCCTAGTTCAGCGTTTTCTACCCCTCTGCGTTTCTCTATCTCTCCATTGCAGGTGGCCTCCCTTCACCGTGTTCCTTTCTTCCTTGCAACTAGAAACTCCTTGGTAAGCATCTAGCTTTGTGGGTGTTAGTTTTAAGTTTCCATAATTGTTCAAGGAGGTTTGGAACCATGACAACCTATACTTCTAAATTATTTCTTATATAGGTTATCATGATTATTTATTCTTGTTGCTAGTGGGGTACTGAACTTGTAGCAGAAAATTGAGATGGAGAAATAAATTTGTTTAAAGGATAGTTTCCGGTTGTTGTTCTGATTTGATTGAGAGTTGTTACTTAAACAATTGTGGTTAGGAAATTGTAAGAATTGAATTAAATAAAATATGCATGTTGTATACTTTGATGCCTTATAATGGTTAGTATGGCATTCATGTTGGTAGCTTTTGATAAATTCCAAATTTTTTTAGTATAATAGGAACCTATAACTAGATTAATTTTACCGAATTAATTTAGCACTACCCACAAGTGCAATATGTTTTATGTTATTATGGTATGAATGATTATTTGATCCATTAAATTGTAATTCAAGAAGTCTATGGTCTTCTTTCATAAATCACAAATCACAAATCAATGAACAGGGATATATGTAATTGCCTTAGATTATATTTTTTATCATCCTTTATTTATCCTCATGTTTTGGATGACCGAGATTTTCCTTGGCTTGAATGTGGTACAAACAAGGCAAATATTAGGTCAAAGAAAGTTTTAATAATAGAAAAGGGAATTTAAATATTATTTCATCAAGTTGAATAAGGAAAATTGGGAATGGGCTCTAAGCCATAATTTGTGTTTAAACAGGGAGTAATCACTCATATGTTGATTTCAGATTCTTCAAGAGATTGACTCTCAAGTTCGGCGGTTCCAAAGACATAGATTGGACGTCCTATGTTGTTTGTGAGCGGACAAGGCTTCTATGGCATATGCGTTTTATGCTATTAGTATTGGTTTGATTTTAATATATTGACAGCTTATTTTTATTTATTTAGTTAGTTATGATTGTTTTATTTTGTGGTATGGTTTTGAAGAAATTTTTCTGGTAAGCAATTGTTGAATGTTCTGGAAGTTTTTAGAAGAGATTACGAATTGTATAATCGAAAGGACAAACTCTAATCTTTTGTTGGGATTACTAACTTGACTTATTGAGTAACTTATATTTTGGAATTTTAAATTTTGATGCATACTCTTGTTCTTCGAAATCTGATTTGATATTTGTAACTTTAGCTTTTATTGATATCTATTATTTTAGTTTTTATATACCTTGTGGGAGGATTCTCAGTTAATCGATAGCTAGCGGTCACTGACGCTAGCCTTGGTGCATCTTGGTTCGAACCCAGCTAGCAGGGGTGTTGCTAGCTCGGTGTGTGTGTGTGAGGCCAACGCACACTGTTGACTTAGTCAAATCTGAAGAGATTAACCCTTACTTGAAAGTTTCCCAGAATTGGAAACCTCCCTACTTTGGTATTTACATTTGAGAGACATATTTTCAAAATTGTAAGGTAATATTAATTCTATTTATTTTCAGAATTATCGTTTGAATTATGATATAATATTTATTCTTTATATACCTGCATGGTTTTATATTGATTCCATAATTATATTAAGTTCGTGATAATAACTTTTTATTTATGCGCAAATTGTTTTATTTCTAGAGTTTGTCCTCATATGTTATAGTCTCATTGCCCCTTACTGAGTTGGTTGGACTCACCCCCTCTCCATTCCTATTTCAGACTTTGGTGCAGCACCTGACTTGGTTCTTATAGCTTCTTAGAGTTGCTCCACCATCCACAGGTAGGACCTTGTAATCTAATGATTTATTATTTTTTTATAGGATATTTATGTATAGACCTTATGGTTTTTTTCCGGAAATTTGTTTTATTTAGTGAATATGATGTAAATAACGAGTATAAATGGGAAACACGTAAATGGATGATATATATATGAATGACGGGAGAGTGCTCTGAGAGCCTCAACTTGTGATTATTGATTGGTGGCTTGGAATAGGTTTGGCTTATACGGGGAAACTAGAAAAATAGGGGAAGTTCTGTCCATTTTCCGTAAGAATAGTCAGAGTAGGCTTGCTGAAGGTTTGCTACCTTTAAGCACTGGTCATGATTCCAGGGTGGGTCATGACACACCCCTACGTAATAGACTACTCAGGTCCGACCTCATACCTATACATGAGTGACGAGTTTACTTTCCCTGACCCTCACACTAGTTTATCCCCTTAAACCTGGTTGGGTGCTACCCCAAGTCTTAAACAATACTACCCTAACCCACTGCGAGGTGGAGGCTCGGTACATCCCTTTGCAAGTTTTTATGATCTTTTTTCTTTCTTGATCATAATCATACGTGCACATGCTATATGCACTTATGCATGTGCTTCTCATCATACTTTAATCATTCTTGCATACATGATTTCCATGTACATAACATATATATATTCAATCAGCTAGCTAGTCATATCAATAATGTTCATCATAGGTAATATATTAATAAAACATTATATTGGTGTGGAATTGTCTAAAACTTATGCCTTTGAATATTTTATAGCTTATGGGACCCTTAAGACAAGAAAATTCTTAAGTTATGCCTTTATCTTTAAATCTGCCCTGTTTTTATAAATTTCACTAAAATTCCATTTTAGCTCATTTTGATCTAAAAATTTAGTATGTTGTAGCTTGCTTAGTCTATTTTTGAACCTCTTTAGTTTCACTAAATTTTGATGTATATAACTTAAGTTATTTAAATTTTATTCAAGGTTGCCCTATTTCTAGACAAAATTGTACACTTAACTTCAGAAAATCACTAAAATCCATGCTATGTCATTTTTATCCAAAATTTATATCTGTATGTAGCTATTAGAACCATCTTTCAATCCTTATTGATCTTATTCCATTTGGACAACTGGAACTCAAGTTATGAGCTGCCTTATTTCCACCTAAATAGAGCATAGGTTAATTTTAATGAATTACTGGGAAAATTATACTTATGATCTAACTTTGAAATTTTTGTGTCATGGTCTCCTATGTATTAGCTTTCTAATAAAATTAGTTTTACTAAATTTAAAGTTATATAAAGCGAGTTATATCCCTCACATCACACTCCGGCCATGACAAAGAGTGAAATCCAATAGCCAAATTTCAAAAATTATAAGTAATTCATTTTAAATCCAATAGTCTTATAATTTATATGGTTGGATTGATCTTGAAGTCTAGTTTCACTAAAATTAGTTCACTCAAATTTTAATTCTAAAGGTTGAGTTATTAACTCTGCCGTACGGACATCGCCTAGGGTCTCATCTCATAGCTTCTTTATTTTGGTTTCTTTTTCATCTTTTAAGCTATTCTCCATCCCAAACTAAGTTCTCCTATCTCAAATCACTAGGAAATCATCATAATATCACCATACAAGCATAAATCAAGGATAGCACAAGATAATCACATCAGCAATATAACCATATAGCACATCAAATATCTAAGGATTTGAGCTACCTACCTCGAAATCCTTGAAACCATGGAAGCAAGGAAGACAATAGCAACTCCTAGCCTTCTTTCCACACCATAGCAGTAGCTCACATAGAGGTGGAGAGGGGTTTTGTAGAGGAGAAGACTAGGATTAATTTCCACAAAAGGAAAAAGAGGATTTGAGGTCAAGAAAGCCTTCATCTTTGAGCTTGAAACTCTCAACCATGGAGGTGATGGAAGAAAGAAAATGAAGATGGTGGGAGGATGGTCGAGAACACGAAAATTCAAGGTTAAAATGGGGAGAAATTGAGCTCTTTCCTTCATAAGTTAAAATGACTTATGAAGGCTTTTGATTGGTGGAAATTTTGGCTTGTAACTTAAGCTTTGTGAGTTAAATTTCATTGGTAGGTTTGAAGCAAAATTAAATTCTCCTAGGCTTGAATTTGAGTGGCTCATCTTTAGCCACCTTAATTGATACTCATACTCATAGATAATTCAAGACTCTTGAGAATTAATTCAAGGTGCCTGGTTATCAATTTAGGTATTCTAAGTAACCCGAGTTACGGCAACATTGTATGAGTAATCTTACACATTTATTTAAAATTATGGGTAGGAAATCTCAATTTGAAATTATTATAGGTATTTTAGTCATTACCAGTGTCATGAGATCCACAAAATCTCCGAATTCATGATTTTTCTATGATTGCCCCTCTCGACAACTGTAAATCCTTATTTACAACTTTGCCATTATTGTCTTGAAATTACCATTTCGCCTCTTATATTTCTATGGTTTGCCTATTTACAATCTTGCCCTTATCTCGTGTCACGACCCAATCTAGGCCGTGACCGGCGCTTAGAGAGCACGCTCCCTAGCAAGCCTCATACATCAAAATTTCCACAAAATTTTGGGCAGAGTTTCCTCTCTATTTAGGATATTTCCCAAATATGAGTACTTATCCTGCAATTCAACAATCACACACATTTTCATCGGGGATCCAGGCATTCTCAGAATGCACCCCTCAGCACACAACATATATATAATCAGAGTCAATCATCCAAATCACTTTTACATATCCAGTCTAATTTATAATCAAATCCAACATAATCCATTCATCAAATTAATATACAATAGTCAATCCACTTAGTTTAAATAATCTCTAAACATAACTTAACATACTAGCAAGGGTCGGACCCTGCCTGTAGTACTATGGAGCTACAACTACGAATTTACAACAAATGAAGTACAGATCAAGGCCCATACTAAATAGGGCTCACCCCGAAAGGATCCTAATGATTCTGAACAGAAGGGTCGGCTCCTAAGTTTGAACCTGTATCTGAAAGGAATGTAACAACCACGGGGTGAGTTTGAGAACTCAGTGAGAGATAAGACACTTTCGAGCCTCATGAGTCAATGTATATATGTATATATATGATTAAAGCAATTTCATTCAAATGAAGAAAACAACGGGAATATCTAACAGGATAAACAGGTAGGATTCACACTTAGGTGGCCGTTCCTTCGTGTGAATCCCGAAATCAGGCACGCACCCTTTGAGAGGCCGTGAAATACAGGCACGCACCACACTATGTGTATGGCCGTGAAATATCCGTCACGCACCACCTCCCTTGGGTGGCCATGTAATATCATAGTCCAAGGTGCACCAAGGCTAACGTCTACTGGCATTAGCAACTGCATCTGTCACAGACTTTCCTTTTCTTTCATATTCATAAATCATGAATCTCATATCATATCACAATTCCATTCGTCATTGACTCATGAGTAACGTTTCATAAATTAAATGAACAATTATAAGTTTAAAACAGAGTATACTCAAAAGCATGTTATCTACTCACAGATCACGAAGCACGAAAAAATCTTAAATCTCCGGACCCACCAGGTTGGAGGGAAGTCCTTGGGAATATCTAACATTACCACATAACACTAGCATCAATTTTGGATCATTAACACTCTCCATATCATATATTCTCTAGTCTTAAGATCCTAGGGTTCCAAGAATTCAACTAAAGATAAAGGGAATTGGAATTGCTTGGAAGAAGGAAAGAACAATGTATAAGACTTACCTCTAGAATTGGGATGAGAAGAAGAATGATATAGATGTGCTCCCCACTTCAATCCACTCAAGCAAAAATGAAGAAGGAGGAGAAATTGGTATAGATGGTTGATTGTGTTTAATGGAATGAGTATGATGTTGCTGTTGTTGATTTAGTTGGAAAATGATGGAATGAAGTTGGTAGATGTAAAAGATGGTAGGAGGAGAAGTTCTAGAGAGAAGGGAGAGAGTTTGGGGTTTAGAGAAAGAAGAAAAATCGAAAATGAGGCGTGGGACGCGTCTCAGTATATATATTGGCTGTGTGTCGATTACCACGGGTTTGTAATCGATTACCACGATGAACTGGTGTCGATTACAAAGGCTGTGTCGATTACCACGAACTCAGATCGTAATCGATTACCATATTTGGTAATCGACATGACGTGAAAATTTTTAACCCAAGGACATACAGAGAGCCCCGTAATCGATTACCAACCTCACGGTAATCGATTACAACATCCCAAAACATGGTTCCTTGATTCCAAAAGATATCCAACACCCAAGATCATCATAAACAGAGTAAACACATCGATCAAACACGATTTAACACAGAAAAATTTGAAAATACACCAAGGGTGTTACATACTCCCCGCCTCAAAAAGAATTCGTCCCCGACTCGAGACAAAACAATAATCACCTCAATCGAATAAGTGGGGGTATTTGGTCTGCATAGCTTCTTCAGTCTCCCAAGTTGCTTCTTCTCCTGAGTGGTTCTTCCAGAGTACCTTTACAAGAGCCACCTCCCTTGAGCGCAATTTCCTCACTTGACAGTCAATTACAGCTACGGGCTCTTCTTCATAAGTTAAATCTTCCTCTAACTGGATGGTATGCGGAGCGAGCACATGAGAAGGGTCGGGGAGGTATTTCCGTAGCATAGACACATGAAATACTGGATGAATCATGGCTAAGCCAGGTGGTAAGGCCAAATGATACGCCACTGGGCCAATTCTATCCAAAATCTCAAAAGGGCCTATGTAACGAGGGCTGAGCTTGCCTTTCCTTCCAAACCTCATCACACCCTTCATAGGGGACACTCGAAGGAACACCAGGTCACCTACGGAGAATTCTAAGTCTCGCCTACGATGATCAGCATAAGCCTTCTGCCTACTCTGAGCTGCTAACAATCGTTCTCTAATCATCCGAACTTTCTCTAATGATTCTTGTACCAAGTCTGGCCCCAAAATCTTAGCCTCACCCACCTCAAACCATCCAATGGGAGATCTACAGCGTCTCCCATACAGGGCTTCGAATGGTGCCATTTGGATACTGGCCTGATAACTATTGTTGTAAGAGAATTCAACCAGGGGCATGTAACCATCCCAATTCCCACCAAAATCCAAAATGCACGACCGCAGCATATCTTCAAGAATTTGAATTGTTCTTTCAGATTGCCTATCCGTTTGAGGGTGAAATGCTGTACTTAAATCTAGTTGGGTTCCTAAGGCCTTTTGGAATGCCTTCCAAAAATGAGAAGTGAATTGAGGTCCACGATCCGAGATAATGGACGTTGGAACTCCGTGAAGTCGAACAATCTCATCAACATAAAGTTTGGCATAACGGGAAGCTTTATAGGTAGTCTTGACTGGGAGAAAATGAGCCGACTTGGTTAATCTGTCTACTATCACCCAAATAGAATCAAAACCCCTAAAGCTCTGAGGCAATCCGGTCACAAAATCCATGGAAATTCTTTCCCATTTCCACTTAGGTATTTCAACCTATTGCAATAACCCAGCAGGTCTTTGATGTTCAGCTTTGACTTGTTGACATACTAAACATCGTGATACAAAGTCCCCTATATCCCTCTTCATGCCTTCCCACCAAAATATTGTTTTAAATCTTGATACATTTTAGTGGAACCCGGATGAATCATATATCTGGAATTATGGGCTTCCTCTAGAAGAGTCCTCCTCAAATTGCCTACATGTGGCACACACAGGCGATTTCCGCATCTCAAAGCTCCTACTTGATCAAGGGAGAACTCAGGCTTCTTCCCCTTGCAAACTTCATTCCGCAATTCACATAATTGAGTATCCTTATACTAGGCAGTTTTGATTTGCTCAATCAAGGAAGATCGCGCCCGGACATGGGCCAAAAGTGGCTCGGAACCTCCAAGTTCAAAGTGAACACCCTCAGATTCTAACTTGTGGATCTCTTCCACTATGGGCCTTCTCATTGGTGCTATGTGTGCAAGACTACCCATGGATTTTCTGCTCAGTGCATCGGCCACTATGTTTGCCTTGCTTGGATGATAGAATAGTGCAATCGTAGTCCTTAAGCAATTCCATCCACCTACGTTGTCTCAAGTTCAAATCCTTTTGTTGGAAAATATACTTCAGACTCTTATGATTAGTATAGATCTCACACGATTCCCCATAAAGATAATGTCTCCAAATTTTCAGTGCAAACACTACGGCTGCCATCTCCAGATCGTGGATGGGGTAGTTCTGCTCATGTCTTTTCAATTGCCTTGAAGCATAAGCAATGACTTGTCCATGTTGCATAAGAACACATCCGAGTCCTACCCGGGAAGCATCACAATAGACAGAATACCCTCCCGATCCTGAGGGTAAAACCAGCACAGGGGCTGTAGTAAGACAAGTTTTAAGCCTTTGGAAGCTCTCTTCACAATCATCAGACCATTGAAAAGGCACACCCTTTTGCGTGAGCTTAGTCAAAGAAGCCGAGATCTTGGAGAAGTCTTTCACAAATCTTCGATAATAGCCTGCCAATCCTAAGAAACTCCGAATTTCAGTCACGGTTGTCGGCCGTGGCCACTTTTGGATAGCTTCTATCTTCTTAGGATCCACCATGATTCCTTCTTTTGATACCACGTGACCCAAAAAGGTCACTTGATCCAACCAAAACTCGCATTTAGAAAATTTTGCATAGAGTTGGTGATCCCTTAGAGTTTGCAGAACGATCCGCAAATGGCACTCATGCTCTTCCTCACTCCTTGAATAAACCAAGATATCGTCGATAAAGACGATCACAAAGTAATCCAGGAAAGGTCTGAACACTCTGTTCATCAAATCCATGAAAGCAGCTGGGGCATTGGTTAATCCAAAAGACATCACTAAGAACTCGTAATGTCCATATCGGGTTCGAAAAGCAGTCTTAGGAATATCTTCCTCCCGAATTCTCAACTGATGATATCCGGATCGAAGATCAATTTTTGAAAAGCACGATGCTCCTTGAAGTTGATCAAACAAGTCATCAATCCTGGGCAAGGGATATTTATTACGAACTGTCAACCGATTGAGTTGTCTATAGTCCACACACAACCGCATGGAGCCATCCTTTTTCTTCACAAAAAGCACAGGAGCACCCCATGGGGACGTGCTAGGATGAATAAAGCCCTTTTCCAACATGTCTTGCAACTGAACTTTCAGCTCCCGAAGTTCTGCTGGGGCCATACAATAAGGAGGAATAGAAATAGACCGAACATTCGGAGTCAAATCAATACAAAATTCAATCTCCCTATCAAGAGGCATTCCCGGTAGTTCCTCAGGAAAAACATCTGGAAATTCCCTTACCACATGGACTTGATCAAGGCTAAGCACCTCCATTTCTATGTCATGAACCACCGCGAGATAGCCTTCGTTCCCTTTATCCATCAATCGCATCGCCGACATAGAAGAAATTAGGTGAGTGGGGGTTAAGCTGCTATCTCCCCAAAATATAAAAGATGAACCATCGGGCATCTCAAATTTCACTGCCTTAGAATGGCAATCCACTGAGGCATGGCACGAGGACAACCAGTCCATACCTAAGATGACATCAAAGTCCATCATCTCCAATAACAACAAGTTGGCCAGGGTATCCACTCCCTCGATACTAACCATACAGGAGGGAAACATTAACTGAACCATTAAGGATTCTCCCATGGGGGTTCCAACCCAAAAAGGGTTATCCAACAATACCGGTTGCTAATTGAAACGAGAAGCAAAATATAGGGATACATAGGAGTGGGTGGAGCCCGGATCCAACAACACATATGCTTCAAAAGAATTAACATGTAAGGTACCTGCCACTACTGCATTCGATGCCTGGGCATCTTGCTTTGTCAAGGCGAAGACTCTGGGTTGGCCTCTGCCTGCCCCTCTACCACCAGAACCTCTGCCACCTGCTCCCCTACCTGAACCCCTTCCAGAGGGTCCATGAGAAGCTCCTGGAGATAAAGCTGAGTAAGACGGTGCTGGCACAGCAAGACGTGCAAAGCTCGGATCAAAAGTCCCCTTTGAGTAGGGACAATCCTTCTTGAGATGTCCCGTCAGGCCACATCCAAAACAAGCTCCAGTGGCTCTATAACACTGTCCCGAGTGGTAATTCCCACAAGACTGACATGGAGGCCTAGAGTAGGCTGACTGCCCTATTCCTTGCATGCCAGGTTGAGATGCACTGCCAGCTTGGGACCCTGCACCAGATACACTCATAGGAATAGGCCCTGAAGAAGTAGCTCCTCCTGAGGGTGCCTGACGTCGGCCCTGAAAATTTTGAGCTCCCCCAGAACTAGATCCTCCAGAAAAATTTCCTTTCATTTTCTGCTTCTTGCCTGCTTCCTTGGCCGCTCTTCGCTCCTCCCTTCCGATCTCGAGACCATAAGCAACATCCACAATTTCAGCATAAGACATTCTCCCAACCATAGGAAGTAGGTTGGAGAATAAAGGGTCAAGCAATCCTCGGACAAACCTCCTAGCTCTCATGGTATCATCGGATACCAGGTGATAGGCATAGCGGGACAATTTGGTAAATTGTTCTTCATATTCTGCTATGGACATCCCTGGAGTCTGCCTTAGTCTTTCAAAATCAACTGCATACTTCTCCCTTTTGTTGGCCGGAAGAAATCTCATCATGAAAATCTCAGTAAATTCTTCCCAAGGGAGGGGAGGTAAACCAGAGGCATCCCTGCCTCCCATGAGTGTGGCATACCACTGTTCTGCAGTCCCATTCAAATTATAAGCTACCAGCTCCACTGCTCTCTCACTCGGGCATCTAAGGACTCTGAGGACCTTGTTGGTGCGGTCAAGAAATTGTTGAGGGTCATCCGTCATGGGATTTCCAGAGAAACTGGGTGGATTCAATCTGAGGAAGGATTCAATTGACACTTCATTCCCTTCTCGTTGATGACGAGGCTCACGGACAGGTGGGGTTGGTTCCGCGTGAGGTTGAGGTTCATTCCTCCTTTGATGAGCTAGGAGTTCCACCAGAGTATTAAGAGTCTGGTGAACCCCTCTCATCTCAGTTGCCAAATTGATTGGCTCTTCATCAGGAGTAGGCTCTTCTGGTTGCCTAGCTGGTCTTCCACGGCCTCCTCTTCGACCACGGCCTCTCCCTCTCCTAGGAGGAGAAGGGGCCTGGTCCGATTCAGCGTCAAAAGCCTCATAGGCTTCTGCCCTTGTAACACGGGTGCAAGTTCTAGGCGGCATTTCACCTAAGGGAAGAGTTTATCGAGGTTAAGACCAATTGATATACCAAGTAAGAAAACACTTGAAGTGAATAAATCATGAAGGATAGATACATGAAAGATAACCCTAAAGGCCTCTGGTAGTATCACGTTTTGTGAAAATGGACCGGCTTCCATTTGCACAATCGTGATCCCACTAAAGGACATTTGCTCCATAGTACACAGGGAAACCTAAGCTCTGATACCATCTTTGTCACGACCTAATCTAGGCCGTGACCGGTGCTTAGAGAGCACACTCCCTAGCAAGCCTCATACATCAAAATTTCCACAAAATTTTGGGCAGAGTTTCCTCTCTATTTAGGATATATCCCAAATATGAGTACTTATCCTGCAATTCAACAATCACACACATTTTCATCGAGGATCCAGGCATTCTCAGAATGCACCCCTCAGCACACAACATATATATAATCAAAGTCAATCATCCAAATCACTTTTACATATCCAGTCTAATTTATAATCAAATCCAACATAATCCATTCATCAAATTAATATACAATAGTCAATCCACTTAGTTTAAATAATCTCTAAACATAACTTAACATACTAGCAAGGGTCGGACCCTACCTGTAGTACTATGGAGCTACAACTACGAATTTACAACAAAATGAAGTACAGATCAAGGCCCTTACTAAATAGGGCTCACCCCGAAAGGATCCTAATGATTCTGAACAGAAGGGTCGGCTCCCAAGTTTGAACCTGTATCTGAAAGGAATGTAACAACCACGGGGTGAGTTTGAGAACTCAGTGAGAGATAAGACACTTTCGAGCCTCATGAGTCAATGTATATATGTATATATATGATTAAAGCAATTTCATTCAAATGAAGAAAACAACGGGAATATCTAACAGGATAAACAGGCAGGATTCACACTTAGGTGGCCGTTCCTTCATGTGAATCCCGAAATCAGGCACGCACCCCCCTTTTTAGAGAGGCCGTGAAATACAGGCACGCACCACACTATGTGTATGGCCGTGAAATATCCGTCACGCACCACCCCCCTTGGGTGGCCATGTAATATCATAGTCCAAGGTGCACCAAGGCTAACGTCTACTGGCGTTAGCAACCAGATCCTGTCACAGACTTTCCTTTTCTTTCATATTCATAAATCATGAATCTCATATCATATCACAATTCCATTTGTCATTGACTCATGAGTAACGTTTCATAAATTAAATGAACAATTATAAGTTTAAAACAGAGTATACTCAAAAGCATGCTATCTACTCACAGATCACGAAGCACGAAAAAATCTTAAATCTCCGGATCCACCAGGTTGGAGGGAAGTCCTTGGGAATATCTAACATTACCACATAACACTAGCATCAATTTTGGATCATTAACACTCTCCATATCATATATTCTCTAGTCTTAAGATCCTAGGGTTCCAAGAATTCAACTAAAGATAAAGGGAATTGGAATTGCTTGGAAGAAGGAAAGAACAATATATAAGACGTACCTCTAGAATTGGGATGAGAAGAAGAATGATATAGATGTGCTCCCCACTTCAATCCACTCAAGCAAAAATGAAGAAGGAGGAGAAATTGGTATAGATGGTTGATTGTGTTTAATGGAATGAGTATGATGTTGCTGTTGTTGATTTAGTTGGAAAATGATGGAATGAAGTTGGTAGATGTAAAAGATGGTAGGAGGAGAAGTTCTAGAGAGAAGGGAGAGAGTTTGGGGTTTAGAGAGAGAAGAAAAATCGAAAATGAGGGCGTGGGACGCGTCTCCGTATATATATTGGCCTGTGGTAATCGATTACCACGATGAACTGGTAATCGATTACCACTCTGGTAATTGATTACCATGAACAAATGGCTGGTAATCGATTACCAAAGGCTGGTAATCGACACACGAACTCAGACCGTAATCGATTACCATATTTGGTAATCGATTACGACGTGAAAATTTTTAACCCAAGGACATACAAAGAGCCCCGTAATCGATTATCAACCTCACAGTAATCGATTACAACATCCCAAAAGATGGTTTCTTGATTCCAAAAGATATCCAACACCCAAGATCATCATAAACGGAGTAAACGCATCGATCAAACACGATTTAACACAGAAAAATTTGAAAATACACCAAGGGTGTTACATCTCGTGCCCGAGCTTCTTTCTTTCTCTGTCTACCCTTAGAATTCGAGATGTTACACGTAGGCCATAATCATTCAATAATGCAACCCTAATCATGTGTCTAGGGGTTTCATGTATTCTTTGACTTAAAGTCTTATGAATGCTTATGATATATGTCATGATTCCTCATAAGAAAATCTCCTAACTTCAAGTGGGGTTGTTTTAAGTCTTTTAAGCTTTTGTTACTCTATTCCTTAGATTAACCTTTCACATCTAAGTACTACTACCTTTAACCTTTTTAACATTCAGGATAAGTCCTTTAAATCAAATAAACCAATTAAACATAATTTGTTACTCTAATTTAGTGGTGTGGCCAAAACCACTCTCAAGGGGGTCTTAAGTCCTTTAGCTTGGTTTTCTTCTTGTAAATTGGTTTAATTTACTAGTTGACCATTTTAGAAGCTTATTCTAATCTCTTAACAAATTAAAGTGTTTATTTTCACTATCTTCTCAAAGTGGCTGACAACCTTATGGGTTTTTTTTTTTTTTTTTTGGAGATTTTTAACTTCTTTTACTTTAAGTAAAATTAGTGAATCACTTGATTATGCATTTTGAACCTTAGATACCTTATATTTAAGAATCAAAAGTCTTTACTTCTTGGTTTCATTGCTAGGGCCGTGGCCTTGTGTAGCTTTTAGGGTTCCTATTTTTATTTTCTTTTCATGTAAAGTTACTAGGTGTTTTAGTTAGGAATTGTAAAGCTTAGGTCTTACTAGTTTGTAAATTTAAAATGTTAATCCCTATGTTCTTTAGTAATGACCGAAACATGTAGGCATGGTTCTGCTAACTTTTATTTGCTTTCCTTGTCACCAAGTAGCTTAGATTCTTGTGTAGATTTTATCTTATAATATTATTCATGGGCGTGTGTGTGTTCTTAGTTTATGACAAAGTTAGTAGTCGTAATCATTCATTCGAAAAAGGTTACAAAGACCTCACCTTGCTCAATTAGATTTTGACAATTCATGGCTAAGTCATAAAGTTATGAACAACACTTATTTCCCTCCTTCATAATTCTTTCATGGCCGAAACTTGCAACAACCTCAAGCAACCATTTTAATTTCCTTTTCCACCTCAAAGCTTGTAGATCTAGTCTTTTAAAGGGTCATAGGACTTGAATTCAAGCTTAGTTAAAATTATAGGCTTTTACTTTGCAAGTTTGATTGTAACACCCAATCCAACAGTACAACAAACTGTGACATTTTGTCCTGTTGTGTAACACCCCAAGGTTTTATATAATATAAGTTTAAAGTTTTTTTTTATATTATAGACTTTTGAATGATTTTTTTTTTAGTAATATTTTTGAGTATTTGGAAGTTTTGGAGTGGAGATATGTTTAGAATTATGGTTAAGACATGGAAATGGGGAAAAAAAAATTGAAGCTTGGCACCTAGGCGGTGGCAGTCTGGCACCTAGGCAATGAAAACGTAGCGCCCAGGAGGTGGTTGCGCTAACTGAAAATTAGCTTTAGGTCATTGGGCGCCTAGGGGCCCAAAAGTGGCTGATTAAGCGCCCCGTTGCGAGAATAAAAGTGGGGTTTCAACCCCCTTTTCTCATTTCACTCCAAAACCTCTCTCTCTTTTACTTCTCTCTCTAAGTTTCTTCCTCCCTCATAAACTCATCAATCCTTCATCCTTTCCCCTAAAGATTTGTCACAAACCCACCACAAACACTTCTCTTCCACCCCCTCATCATCATCTTCATCTTCATATTCATGTCTCTCTCTCCTTTTAGTGAGAGAAAATGTAGGTGAGAAGAGAATCACCACCCTCTACTTGCTTTATTTCCTTCCTGAACATTCTAAGGTAAGCTCTTAAGCCTATGATCTTCTTATTGTTATGGGTTAGCTAATTTTTCCATAGATTTGAAGTTTGAACAACTAGAGGGTGAGTTAGGGTTCCAAGGGTCTCTAATTTGGGGGTTTTGTTATTAAACATTGCTTTGAGCTAGATTTATTTTCTAAAAGCTTATTAATGTTGGATTGATGTCTGTTGTAGCTCCCGAGACTTCGAGGGGTCGTCCCGTTGGTTCAGAGGCACTACCTAGTTGAATCCCCACCTTTGAATTTTGGTTACAAGAAATAATATGTCTATAGATTATTTCGAATATATGCATGATTTTAAAGATATTATGCTTATGGTTATACTATTGAATGTTGAAAGTTGAAATTGCATCTTATTAAATTCTTTAAGGACAAAAAGATATTACTTCCCTCTCTCTCTTGATATATGATTATGTATGTATATAGGACAAGCACCTTAGAAATTGATTTCTAATACTTGAATAGTTTGATAGAAAAGATGTAGTTCATGTTATTGGAAATTGATTATATAAAGGTTTTGAAACTGATATGGTGTTTATAACTTATAGATTTCTACAAAGTGAGTTTGATACTGATTTCTATGAAATTCTAAAGTTTTAAAGAGTTTGAGCAATGTATCTAGAATTAAGGACTTGATTTTAGGAGATAGTTTAAATTTAATGTTTTATGGAATAGCTCTAGATACTTTAAGATGAATAGCTTGAAGGCATTATACTCTGAACCTATGTTTGTTAAGAATATGGAAGTTTTCTTAAATCTTATTATGTGTTAAATGAGATGAGCAAGAAAGTATATGATTTAAGATGAAGAAAAGTTTTAGTGATAAGGAATTTGAAAGGAAATGCTTTTTCAAAGAATTTAAACCAAGGACTCACATAAGGCCTAGCAAATGTGAGTGCCTTCTTAAGGGGAGAAAACTGTAATAAAACTGTTTGCTAATGGTAGCAGCATTAGCCTTGGTGCACCTCGAGTAACCCAGCTAGCAGGGTGATTGCTAGCCCGGCATGTTTGGACAATATTTCCGGAATATATTGACATACACAAGTGTGAAGTTATCAGTTACTACTTGGCAAGCCCAATCAGGCAGTTATTTTTCTGAAATAGGATCCTCCCTTAAGCTTTATGATGATTTTGAAAAAGTATTTACTTATTATGTTATTGAAAAATATTTCTATCTTTTAGCCCAGTTCTTATATCCTTATTATATATATGTTTACAAAGAAGTTTTTATCCAATTGAAAGAAAAAGGTGATCAAGGATCTATGGATGTTTTAAGGACAGATTATATTTTAGACATGTTTTACTGGAAATTTTATAGTATATTAACAGATAGACAAAGTATTTTACTTAAGAAGTTATATGAGTATAAAGAAGCTTATAGATTATATGTTAGTAAAAGGTTATGTTTAAGCTTGTCCCACTCTTGTTTTGCGTATATTATCCCTCATTGAGTCTGTATGACTCATTCTTTCTTTCTCTCTATGTTTTTAGACAGGTGCAAATTGTGCTCAAGTTTCCACAGCTAAGTAGAAGTTTTAGCATCTAAGTTTATGTGTAAAATCTCTAGAAGTGCTCCAATAACCTACAGGCAGGGTCCTCCCTGTGTTGGGTCATATGTTGCTATATGTAAATTGTTTTGAGTTTTAATTAGTTTAAATTTTAATGATTATGTATTTAAGCTTCTTGAATAGTTATGTAAATACTTTTTTTATAAGTGATTATGCTTTAAATTCTCATATTGTGTGCTATGGGGTGCATTTGGAGAATGCCTAGATCCCCAATGAGTTTGCATGTTTATATGTATTGTATAGGTCAAGAATCCTTATTTGGGAATAGTCCTAAATACAAAGGAGACTTTGCCCGATTTTCAATTAGAATAAAGTCTAAAGTAGACTTGCTAGGGATGTGTCCCTACGCGCCGATCATGACCTAGGTTGGGTCGTGACAAAGGTAGTATAAGAGCATTACGTTTTCCTGCCGTTAATGGAGCAAATGTCCTTTAGTATGATCACAACTGTGTAAATGGAAGCGTGCCCATTTCCATAGATTGCAATACTACGAAAGGCCTATACGAATGATATTCTTGTCCTTTGTTTCTTAGCTATTGTAGATATTTTCCATATCGTGCATGTCGTTTACGTGGTAATCTAGGAGTTGTTGCTCCTATTCTATTTACGATTTCAGTTTTAAGCTGAATCACCTATTCCAAACCTATTGTTAGGTTTCAATTTCTTTCTATGGAATGTGTAGCCATGCATGGCTTGTGAGCTTCCAAAGTGGATATGAGAATCCATGAGATATCAATGAGATAGAAATATGAGAAAGATAAGAATTGCAACTTGTAATAGAAGGTTATAAGCAAGTAAATGCCCTCCATGATGCATGATATAGTTTGGTGAGTTAGAAGAAATATTTTCTTTCCATTTTCTTTGATGTTATATAAGGACTTACCAATGATGAAAGGTCTTTCTTGATCTTAAGTTGTTAATCATGACTCTCATATAGATGATGAGCCATAGGTTTGAAGGTATTAAGGTTTGAGTTTAATATTCAAAGATGTGAAAACCTCTTGATTGCTTGTAAGTATGTAAGTTGGCCTAGAGTAAAAGGTTGGCATAATGAGACTTAAGTAAAAATCTGAAGTATTTGAGTTTAATATAAAGGATGATCATGATAGGTAGGATTTATATTTTCAAGAAGTGAAAAGATAAGGTCTAAGGTGGATTAAGTATATGATTTATGTGCTAGTACTTCAGCTGTGATAAGTTTACGGAATACAGGATTACCTACAAAGTTCTATATCGATGGCACAAATGCTTAAATGGATTACTTATGGTGCCCAGCTAAATGAGGTTGAACAAAAATTGGTAAGAATTTGTTAATGACGGAAACTGCTATGGTAATGCACCTCAGTAATGTTTGAAGATATGTGAAATCTCATGCTATGTGCAGAGCTAGGATAGAGACAGACATTAGGGTAAGAACAAGTTGGCAGGTAAAGAAGGTTACCTAGGTGGAATATTATGACCCCCATGCATGCAGATTTTATATTATGCCATTATGAAGAAAAATCAAATACTTGGAGGATCTATGGATCCTTACATGCAAATTCCTCTGTTAAGAGAAGGAGCAGCATATATAGAGTGACTAAAGCTTAAGGCATGATATTTGAATAAGAATCTGTGGTCAGGGTATTCTCTACATGGAATATGTTCCCCCGGTCGTATGAGCGAATTCTCACAATGAAGTTAGGCAATTGAGTTTTTTTACAATAACGATGTTGAAAGATAAAGAGCACGCAAAGGAGGTATAGGAAGTTGGCTTACTTTTGTAATATCAAGAGTTAGTGCGAAGTTCTTATCACCCAACATGGACATAGTTGGTTCTGGTGCTTGCATAGAAAATAGGGTTAAGAGAAAAAAATAAGTCAGATGCATTTGACCTATTCTCTAGGACAAAAAGACACTAGTAAGGTTCAAGAAGGAAGAAGGTGTGACTATGGTGTGAGTTAAGATGATGTCAAGGCAGGACAAGGAAGTAGAGCTAGATTTAATAGCTAAGTTGGAATGTTCTTGGGGTACTAGCAATAGTTTCTCCAAAGCTAAGCCAGTAAGTGATACTAAGGAAGACAAGGGAAATAGATTCCAAAGAGGCATTAGCAAGGGAGAACTATTAGGATTCGAGCTTGAGGGTGCTAAATTTAAATGTAGGATAGAAATATGGTAAGTCTTAAGAAAGAAACCTAAAGATTAGAAGCAAGAAGGGAAAGATATTGCTTAAAGAACTGTTATAGAAAAAAGAAGAAGAAGAAGAAGAAGAATCTTGTTAAGGTGATTAATGACCTAGAATCTATAGATGAGAAGTGCAAACATATGTTGTGATGAATAATACCTAATGAAGTTATCCTGAGAGGACATAGAGCTTCATGCAAGGCATGGTTATAAATTTTGTTGATGAAGAATCTTGAACTAGTTAGAATTAACTTTGAAGAAAGTGGAAAAATCTAAAGAGTTTAAAGGAGGAAAGAATAGTTTATGGAATTAAAGAACGAAGTTGAGACTTATTTAAGCCATGACGACTTAGAGTTGCATAGTAAAGTGGAAAGCCTCATGTAAGGGCGACAAAAGGAGTTAGACACATGTTAAGAGGAATTGGAATTCAATGGATGGCCTATGCTCTATGGCAGATAAGGTAGGTGAATGTAGTCAGCAAGTGACTGATGCACATCCCAAGGAATCCTTAGCTAATATAGGTGGTTCAAGAGGAATGACTGTCAGTAAAAGATGAGTTTCGTGTCTCACGATCTAGTAAAGATGTGCCTAGAATAAAATGTAAAGGTATCCGTGGATAGAATCCCATTTTAAAATTCAAGGACCGAATTTCTTAAGGGGGGAAGAATGTAACACCCAATCCGAAAGTACGATGAACTATGACATTTTGTCCTTTCATGTAACACCCCAAGGTTATATATAATATAAGTTTTAAGTTTCTTTAAATTGTGGACTTTTGAATGATTTTTTTTAGTAAAATTCTTAAGTATTTGGAAGTTTTGGAGTGGAGATATGTTTAGAATTATGGTTAAGATATGGAAATGCCAAAAAAAAAAATGGATGCTTGGTACCTAGGCGGTGGAGGTCTAGCGCCTAGGCGGTGAAAGCCTGGCACCTAGGCAGTGGCTATGCTGATTGAAAATCAACTTCAGGTCATTGGGCGCCCAGGCACCTTGCTGCGAGAATAAAAGTGGGGTTTTGACCCATTTTTCTCATTTCACTCCAAGACCTCTCTTTCTCTTACTTCTCTCTTTAAGTTTCTTCCTTCCCCATAAACCCATCAATCCTTCATCTTTTCCCCTAAAAATTTGTCACAACCCCATCACAAACACCTTTCTTCCACCCCCTAATCACCATTTTCATCTTCATATTCATGTCTCTCTCTCCTTTTAGTGAGAGAAAGTAAAGGTGGGAAGAGAATCACCACCCTCTACTTGCTTTATTTCCTTCCTCAACATTCTAAGGTAAGTTCTTGAGCCTATGATCTTCTTATTGTTATGGGTTAGCTAATTTTTCCATAGATTTAAAGTTTGAACAACTAGAAGGGGAGTTAGGGTTCCAAAGGTCTCTAATTTGGGGGTTTTGTAATTAAACATTGGTTTGTGCTAGATTTAGTTTCTAAAATCTTATTAATGTTGGATTGATGTCTGTTGTAGCTCCTGATACTTCGGGGGTCGTCTCGTTGGTTCTGAGGCACTACCCAGTTGAATCCCCACCTTTGGGTTTTGGTTGTGAGTGATAATATGTCTATAGATTATTTTGAATATAGGCATGATTTTAAAGATATTATGTTTATGGTTATATTATTAAATGTTAAAAGTTGAATTGCATCTTATTAAATTCTTTAAGGACAAAAAGATATTACTTTTCTCTCTTTCTTGATATATGATTATGTATGTATGTAGGACAAGCACCTTAAAAGTTGATTTCTAATACTTGAATAGTTTGATAGAAAAGATGTAGTTCATATTATTGGAAATTGATTATATAAAGGTTTTGAAACTGATATGGTGTTTAGAACTTATAGATTTCTACAAAGTGAGTTTAATACTAATTTCTATGAAATTCTAAAGTTTTAAAGAGTTTGAGCAATGTATCTAGAATTAAGGACTTGATTTCAGGAGATAGTTTAAATTTAATGTTTTATGGAATAGCTCTAGATATTTTAAGATGAATAGCTTGAAGGCATTATACTCTGAACCTATGTTTGTTAAGAATATGGAAGTTTTCTTAAATCTTATTATGTGTTAAATAAGATAAGCAAGAAAGTATATGATTTAAGATGAAGAAAAGTTTTAGTGACAAGGAATTTGAAAGGAAATGCTTTTTCAAAGAATTTAAGCCAAGGACTCACATGAGGCATAGCAAAGACCCAGCAAGTATGAGTGCCTTCCTAAGGGGAGAAAACTATAACAGAACTGTTTGCTAATGGCAGCAGTATTAGCCTTAGTGCACCTCGAGTAACCCAGCTAGTAGGGTGATTGCTAGCCGCCGTTTGGCCAACATGTCCAGAAAATATTGACACACACAAGTCTAAAGTTATCAGTTAATACTGGGCAAGCCTGTAACGCTCGAAATATTCTATTGTTTTAATCGATTTGTTTGGTTTTAACGAATTGGTGAAATTAATTAGAAATTAATTAGATATTTAATTAAAAGTCAATTAAAGGCTAATTAGAAATTAGTTAGATATTAATTAAAAATATTAGAGTTGAATAAAGTAGAATAAACATATAGAAAGCTTTACAAAGATTTTCCAAACCTTGTTACCGATTTGAAAGAAATAGGTAAAGATTCGGTGTTTTGAACTATCAGAACTGAGCTAACAAAATTATGTTCCTAAAACCCTAGAGTGAGTGGCTAAAACTTAGCCACTCTTACCCACAAAGAGGATGTCACATGCTGCCCAAGATGAGGAAGAGCTTGGCTTCATATCCACCACTCAACCTCTCCTCCAATCATATGCTTTCTTCTCAATTACTCCTTGCTTTAAAAAAAAAAATCTCTCCTCCTTTCTTTTTATTTTACAGCTCCTTCTGTTTCTTGCCTCTTCTCTTTCATTTTCTTTTTCTTCTCCTCCTTCACTACACTCCTTTTCAAGCCCTTATCCACTCCCTTACCCACAAACATCAATCTTAATCAAGAAACCCATCAATCTAAAGGTAGGATTCCATCTTGTTCTTGGATTTCATAAATTGTGGCTGTATGAAATTTTAATTTTCTTCATTTCTTTGATGAAATTTTTGGTGTAGCTGGTGGTATATGGTTGGTTTAACATGAAAATTTGAGTTAGAATTGAATTTAGAATGAGAAAACACAAAGAGCCATAAAATAGAATCTGTTAAGTTGAGAAATCTAGCGGCGGTCTGTATGGCGGAGTGTACGGCTCTACCTACAGCCATTTAAATTTAATGAAAATATTTTTATGTGAAACTAGATATCTAGATATTTCCAACCATATAAACTATAAAGCCATTGGATTAGTATTGAGGGAGATCTGAATTTTGGAAATTTGACCTAGGTTTTTGAGTTTAATTCTGGGCAGATAAGATTGTTCAGGGAAACAATTGCCCTATACAACTTAGAATTGAGTGAAACTAATTTTGTTAGAAATTTTACACATAGGAGAAAACCCCATGAAAATTTCAGAGTTAGATTCAACCTCAATTGCTCCCAGTAGTTTAAGGAATTTGCCCTAAGTCCAAACCAAGCTAAAACAGGATAGTTAAGAGGGGTCAAATTTCAAAGCTTATAACTCAAGCTCTAATCAAGATAATGAAATGGGACTTCTTGCAAATGAAAGCTTGTCCTGTTAGATTTAATATGATAAAATTTCATATGATTTAAACTAGTTTTCAATTTTTAGTGAATTTTTACTTTTAGGTGAGCAATTCTGGCCAGCTATAGGGCAGGCCGAGATAGAACCCTAATAACTTGGGCTACATTTATCCAAATTAGATGGGACTAAAGAGGTTAGAAAATAGACACACAACGCTCCAATATATCCAAAATTTAGGTCTAAATGAGTTAAATAGAAATTAAGGCTTATTTTACAAAAATCGGGTAGAATGAAGGGACATAGACAGCAACTTAAATCCAAGTGCAAATATTATTTCTGTGAGATTAATATTGATATGTGAATGCACTGTTGTGAATTTTCTGGATAATTGATTGTCTAAGTACTAGCACTATTCACGAGGAAGCGGACTCGATCCGTTATGCTGCCGAATTTTCGATAAAAGTCTATGAAACTATAAGTGTTTATTTTATGAGAAATTTATGATATGAATAGCTATACAATTATGAATATATTATGGTGATATGATCATGAATTATTCTTATGAGAGAATGCATATTTGCATATGAATGAAGGAAGAATATATGAGATCCCTTCACTTGGAGGCAGTTATTTGGGTCTCTCCAGGTGAAGGCATTTAAAAGATAAAGATGTGGGTCCCTTTACTCGAAGGCAGTTGCACATTGGGTCCCTCCCTATGAAAGCAGCTAAAACTTTTGGGTCCTTCTATGTTGGAGGCAGTTGGCCAACTGAGTCTCTCCGACCTAGAGGCATGTGGGTCCCCTTGTGGGTCAGTATTATGTGACGACGATCACGAGTTGAGCTCACTCCTAGATCAGGCTACCCAAGTGCAGTAAAGATTAAAGACAAGGACGTATGTATGCAGACATCCTAGGGACGGCAATACGTAATGCCTAGGTGTGTCAAGTAAAGAAAGCAAAGGAAACACAAAAGCATATGCATGATTTTATGATGAACAGTGCATACACACAAATAATGTTTGTTATTATCATCATTATGACATTGGAAATAGGCACTTATTATCAATATTATTATTATTATTATGAAATATTGTTGTACTCATGCTTGAATCCTTACTCTGTTTAGCAAGTGTATGAATAAAATTAACTCTGCTTTGGACCATGCGTTTTCAAACTATAAAATGGAACCGTTCGTATAACATGTTCACTTTTTTTTTTAAATAAACCCAAGCAGCTGGAGATAATAACGATGATGTGGCATGAAATTTCTTAGTGAATCCTACTGAGAATTTAAAATTCTCACTCCTATTTCCGTGTTATCTCCAGATAGCTCAAGAAATTTCGAAGATGGCTGAAGTTGCTGTCAGAAAAGGTCCGCTCAGGTAATAGTAACAACTCCTGAGTACGGTACTATGGCTTAAGCATAGTACTCTATTTCGGGAGAATGTTACAAAGCCCAATTAGGCAGTTATTTTTCTGAAATAAGATCCTTCCTTAAGCTTTATGATGATTTTGAAAAAGTATTTACTTTTCATGTTATGAGAAAGTATTTCTATATTTTAGCCTAGTTCTTATATCCTTATTATATATATGTTTACAAAGAAGTTTTTATCCAATTGAAAGAAAAAGGTGATCAAGGATCTATGGATGTTTTAAGGACAGATTATATTTCAGGCATGTTTTACTGGAAATTTTATAGTATATTAATGTATAGACAAAGTATTTTACTTAAGAAATTATATGAGTATAAAGAAGCTTATAGGTTATATGTTAGTAAAAAGTTATGTTTAAGCTTGTCCCACTCTTGTTTTACGTATATTATCCCTCATTGAGTCTGTATGTCATTGAGTCTGTATGACTCATTCTTTCTTTCTCTCTATGTTTTTAGACAGGTGCAAGATTGTGCTCAAGCTTCCATCGCTAACTAGAAATTTCAGCATCTAAGTTTATGTGTAAAATCTATAGAAGTGCTTCAATAACCTACAGGCAGGGTCCTCCCTGTGTTGGGTCATACGTTGCTATATGTAAATTGTTTTGAGTTTTAATTAGTTTAAATCTCAATGATTATGTATTTAAGCTTCTTGAATAGTTATGTAAATACTTTTTTTATAAGTGATTATGCTTTAAATTCTCATATTATGTGTTGTTGGGTGCATTTGGAGAATGTCTGGATCCCCAATGAGTTTGCATGTTTATATGTATTGTATAGGGCGAGAATCCTTATTTGGGAATAGTCCTAAATACAAAGGAGACTCTGCCTGATTTTCAATTAGAATAAAGTCTAAAGTAGGCTTGCTAAGGACGTGTCTCTATGCGCCGGTCACGACCTAGGTTAGGTCGTGACATTGATTTTCAGTGATGGTTCCTTAAAAAATTTTCTTCTTTATTCACAAAACTTAAAACTTTAGGCAAGAACATCAAGAACATGGAAAAAAAACCATGAACTCCCACAAAACAAGCATTGACCGAATCTGAACAAGAGAAAAGGAGAGTATTTCACCAAAACAAGAACATGGACATATAAGAGCATATTATGGCCGACACTTAAATAGGAGAAAAAGGAAGAGCATATTTGGTTTAAAGATTTTCTATTTTCATTTTCGATGAAAATAGAAAATGAACACCAAAATATGTTTGGTTGGGCGTTAGAGAAAACGTTTTCTTGAAAAAATTGTCTAAAAGAACCATAAAATTGGAAATGCCATTTTGATGTTTTCAGTGTTTCATGAAACATTTTCATTTGAAATATGGTGGCCTAATAGTGAATATAAGGAAATCCCCTCCTTTTACACTAATGCACCACGTTCAAATCTTCTCAAAGTAGAACCCATCATTTTTTTTTTCTTTTTCTTCAATGATTCACTTAAAGCTTACACTGTGTTTTCGCTACAGAGAACCAAGATCTATCACCATGGTCGTCTTGTGTGGGGAAAATGGGATGCCACTATAGCTCTCATCCATTCATGTCACTAATGCTAACTAAGACTTCACGGAGCTACAAGAGAGGAGAAGAAGCCCTCCACGAGTTGTAGCAGGAAGTGCACTGCAAGGTGGCGATAGCAGTCGTACTTGTCATCACACGCCTCCATTATCACAGGTTGATGTAGCCTTTACTGCCATTACGGGTTGTAGGATATTCTCATCCCAATTTGTGTGACCAGGTTGCATGTCACTGTGACTGTCCAAATTGCTTGCAAAGAGGAGAGAAGTGCCTTCCATGGTTGCCTCTCTTCTATTGTGCCACTTTTCATCTTTTTTTCTTTTTATTTTGACTTGGATACCTTCTAATCTTCATTATTTTTTTTTTTGGTAGATTCTTCATTTTTTTTTTTTGACTTGGATACTTTTCAATCTTCATTGTTTAATAATAAATATAATTTTATTATGGTAACGTCTCCTATGCACTGTATTTTACAAGGCACACAACACACCTTATTATTCAACAGCTAGGATATGATAGTATATCCCATCTATGGTATACTATAAAATTATCTCTATCTATCTCCCTTGGTCCCTCACGTTGTTTCCGAGTTTCGAGTTCTGAGTTCAACATGTCACTGAACATGAGAGAGTACACTTCTTCATTGTCCCCTAAGTTACCAAGTTCCGATTTTCATGTTCAACAAAGAGAGTTCACTTTTTCCTTGTCCAAGTTTCTAAGTTCTAAGTTTCGAGTTAAATGTGAGTTTTAGAGTATATCATAAGTATGAGAAACATAGATGCACTATCACATCTTAGTCTTTAGATTACAAGGTATGTGGTGCACCTTGTAAAGTGAGATGTAGTGAAACCTTCTCCTTTTATTATTAGTTCTTTAGTTAGGTGACAAAATTTTGAAGCTCTCTTAGAAAAAAATAAGAATCTAATAGATATTGCAATGCATATGGGCTTCATTGAGCTGTAGATTTATTTTGTGGGGGCTAAAAGGTTGAAGTTCAAAGTTAAAGTATCGAAGTTATATATTTTGATATCTTTATATGAATAGTAATGGTGTAATTCTAATAACAAATATAATTTTATTATTTTAAATTTCAATTTAAAATTTGCATTTGAGAATGGATAAACCAAATGTATTTTTGTTGTTTCTTCTATTTGGAAATAGAATCTACTTTTATAAATTAAACACATTTTCTAAAGTTTGAAAATATGAAAATAAAAATTATTTTCAAAAAAACAAAAACAGGAAATATTTTTGTAAACCAAACACACTCGAAGCATTTCACTAGAGCAAGAGAATGAACATGCAAAGCAAAACACTTTTGGAACATAGAAAATGAACATGGTCATGAGACTTTAAGAACAAGAACCAAAACAACCTAATCGTGGGGAAAGCTTAGGTGCTCTAGTTCTTGAATCAAGCAAAGGATGAGTTAAAAATCACTACCACACCAGAGCTTTGGATGTGCTTGAAGAGGTGAGAATAAAAATAGCCACCTCCTTTGAGGCTTCAAGGCCGCAACTTGCAAGGAGGAAAAGGAAGGGATCGGTGCTTTGCTTCCTTGAAAATGGAGATTTAGTATTTAGATAATATTTCAAAGAACCAAAAGGTGTGACTCTCATAGTGGTGGTGGTGATGGAGGTTTGGTTCTGGAGGAGAGGAAATGAGGAACAATGAGAGTTTTCTTAAGAGTTTAGGACTTAGAGAAAGTTTGTGTGTTTTAGAGAGAACGAAAGAGAAAATGAGGGTATGTGTGTGTGTGTGTTTTGGCAGTAGATGTGATGATGGGGATTAGGAAATATTTTGAATCTTGGGTTTTGGGGGATTAAATAAAGGATTTAGAAGGTGTGTTTGTTGCTTGGTTAATTTTTTATCCAAAACAAATTTGGTATACTGCTTAGGAGATTATACCACAAATGGAAGAATATTCCTTATAGGGTATTGGAGTGTTTGAATCAATCTTACCACATTTGCTAAAGTGATACACTTGTCAAACTTTTACTTGTCTTTGGATTTTTGAGTTGTCATAAAGATATCTCCTTAATCTATGTGCTAACTACATGTGATTAGCTACTAATTACATGAGCATTTACTAATCATGGACTAGTGATAATCTCATGTCTTTTAATTAGTCTTGTTTTATTCGTAATTATGTTTTCTTATTTATATTTCTAAATTCTAAGTAGTAAGATTTATTGAGTGATTAAGCTTTAATTACTTTTTCTAATGTTTTGTACTTTGACTTTTAAAAAGTTTGACCCTTTTTGTTGATTATTAACTTTTGTTGACATTTTGACTTTTCTTTGGCTTTTGTTGACTTTTGACTTTTAGTTGGCTTTTTGATTTTTTGGCTTTAGTTGACTTTTGAACTTTAGTTGAATTTGTTAGTTTTTTTTTTTTTTGTTATTAGTGATTAGTGTTTAATTAGCCATTTACTAATTCAATCACTCGGGATTATTGAGCTAATTAGACTTAGTGAAATTAGGGATGTTAGAAGTTTGTTTTCGACTTTATAACCATCCCTTTAATCACGAGTTAAATCTTACTTAGTTTAATTTTCTAGTTGGCTAATTAGGTTTTGAATTTGTAGTTGTCCCTTTATATCATGATTATACTCTACGCTTAGATAACTTATCTAGGGGAAATGATTTATACTCAACACTTAGAACACTAGTCTAAGGGTGTTGATATATACTTTATGCTTAGAATGATCGTCTAAGGAAGTTCAGTTGTACTCAACGCTTAGAGCGATCGTGTAAAGGAGTTAATTTGTACTTGATGCTTAGAGCAATCATCTAAGGGAGTAAATGAAGTTCGACTTTAAGTCATCCTTTCATTTTATAGTCAGATTTTTTATCCAAGTTTTTAAGTAATATCCTTAGAGCACTTGTCTGAAGGAATAAACCAAGGTCTAACTTTAAATTGTTTACCTGGCTTTTCTTATTTCCCTGCTCAGAACATTTGAGGGTTTTAATTTTCAATCTCAAAGCATTTGCTTGAGGGATTTAATTCTCATGCTCAGAGCATTTGCTTGAGAGATATAATTTCAGGTCCATGTAGGAGAACACGCTTTGCCTTTGGTGGCCGATTTCGTTATGACTACAAGGTCTTCTATAAGCTCTACCACTTGTTAGCTGATCTCATTTCAAATCGAGTATAACTCTTGGACTTAGGTGTTTATCGATCTCATCAAGCCGAGGGCCAAGTATGGACTTTACTTCATTTCCAGCATGTTTCCGTAGTAGGATAACAGGAAACTTTGCGAATGTTCTTTATCCATGGTTAGTTTCTTCCTTAACCTTAATCCGAGCTGGATGACCTTATTCTTGATCAAATGATTGTGGGATTCATGCCAAAATATTTCATACAGTGACTTTCAAAATGATATTGTGCATTAATAATGGCATTTTATTTGCAATATTATGCACATAAAGAGAACCGAAATCATTTAAACAATCAAAATAAATCATGTTTGAGAGGTGCAAAATATGGCATTTCGAAGATATAATAAGCATCATTAAAAAATTTTAGATCCAAATTCGGAGAATATCATGGATTTTAAATAAATATATATGGCATGCAATCAAAAATATACAGTGGGGATGCATCATGTACCAGTTAGTTGGTGTAGTGGTTAGTTGTTGTGCCTGGATTCCTAAGGTTTCATGTTCATATCCCGCCTTTCGCAATTATCGGCTTTGTTTTTTGATTTTTCCCGTTTCCTGTGTGAAGAAATTTTAAATAAATCATGCATCAGGAGATTCGCATGCCAGTGCATTGACATGGTGGTGAAGAGATGTTGGTACATCCAAGATGTACTCAGTTCAAATCCTAGCTTCCTGCATTTCTCGAGTTTTAACCGTTCTTCATTGTCCCTATGATGGACATGTTTAAATACATCATACGACGAGAATACCATAGACCGTTGAGTGGATATGGTAGCTACATGTTTTTGGCAAAACCACATGGCTACGGTTTCGAATCCTTCCTCTCGCATATCTCGGATTTGTTGCTTCTTTTTGCTTCCTTTTTGGATTTTTTAAATAAAATAGGCAGCAAACATATTATTTTGTTGGCTTGGTGGTAAGCCGTTGTGTGCATGCCCTGGCTCGGGGATGTGGGTTTGAAACTACACCCCACTTATTTCTCTTTTCCAGCTCCCTTTTTTTTCTTTTTTTTTTAATTATTATTTTTCAGCCAAATAGGCCGACCAAAGACTCGGCTTTTGAAGAAACCCTAATTGCCTTTTGTATAGCTATCACCCCCATCAACAGCAGCCATGGAGGCTTCTTCTTCCATAGCACCGCGCCTCAACTACTGCTTTTTCCCTGGTCAACGGTGTTAGCACCGGTGATGGTGCATCGAGGACTTCTTGTTGATAGTGACACTGAGATAGTAGTGGCGAACAACTGGGAAACCCCTCCTATGGACTGCGGAGGCTTTAGCCATGGCACGGTGGTCTTCTTCAATAGTGGCATAACAGACAATGGTCAAGGACTTAAGGGAGGTGGCAATAGCTTTCCACTGTCCTAACTATAATGACTGCAGCTATGTGGTGGCCTGTGACGTGGCAACACCCTCCTTCCTATGGATGCTATCATGATCTTCACAAGGGCAACACATGAACGGGTGTTGATGGCAAAAAACCAACTGTAATGCCCGATACAAAGATTAAATGATAGAGGTGTTAATTTTCGAGCTTGTTCGGTATGGATCTTAAAAGGGATTTTTTTGTAATTCAATTTGTCATATATTTATTTGATTCTAGACTTGGAACATGATTAAGAAGTGTATTGTGTGTTAATGGAGTAAATAAAAGTAAACAAGATAAATTATAATTCTTGCATGGTTTTGGCCTCAAAAAAATTTCTTTTAGAAGATTTTTCTTGGATTGTTGGGGAAGCTTTCAGAGTGAAAATATGTTTAGAAATGCCTCTTGGAGCTTTGGATTATATGCTACAGTTATAGGACAAATTAGAAGAATTTGAGCTCAAGAGCCACCACCCAAGTGCGCAAATGTAGCGCCTAGGCGGTGGCGATGCGATTTAAAACGTGCCTCGCGAAGCTTCTCCTTCATTCTACCGTTTTTTGTAACATCCCCAATTTTCTTTGTGCTAAATTATTCCATTTTGTCTAAAAATTGGAAACTCATTTTCACTGTCCGAAATCGGAACTCACCTCCATTCTGCTTAAAGTCGGAACTCATGTCCATTTTCTTTGAACACAGTGATCAATTTGGAAATTAGAACTCTTGTCCATTTTGCTTGAGCTTAGGACCAATTTCCGATATTGAATTGTGTCCGAGTTTCGAGATAATATCCCGACTTCCGGGTATATAAGGTTGATGTTTTGTTTCCTAATTTCCGGGGTTATGTTTAGTATCGATCTCCGGGATTGATTCTGGATCGAATTTCGAGATTATATGTTCAATAAGATAGCGACTTTGGAATTATGTGTATGAGTTTTAAAGTGTCCTAGTTCTCAAATTCCGAGGTTCGGGTATATGGTTTCATGGTCTGGTACCAACTTCCAAGTTTGGATTGAAGATACCCGACTTCCGGGTTTAGGTTATATACTCTTGTCCTTGACTTCCGATTTTAAGACAATTTATGTATGTGATTTCTGATCTCCGACCTTAAGCCACAATTAGTCTTCCAAAACTTTTATGAATGTTTCCTAAGTTCCGAGTTCCGACATTAATTATACCCGATCTAGCTCTCTGTTGGTTAATTCCCGAGTTCCGATATTAGCTAAACTTGATCTAGTATTCATACATGTTGCAGAACAATGTTAACGCACCATCACTTAGAACTATCACTGATTCCTACTCAAAGTCGGAAATCATGTTTATCACTTCGGAAACAGGAAATTGTGTACATTCCGATTAAACTCAGTGATCAACATGGAGCTCGAAACTTGATATTGCTTATTCTGCTTGAACTCGGAACCTCAGAACTGAACTAGCCAAATTCAACACTTCAAACTCAAGATCTAATGGCTGAGAACTCACCCACTTTACCCCCTTGGGATGGCGCCATTTTGAGCCACTAGATAGAGGAGGAGTGGCCAAGTCTCCACCACCCAATTCACCAACCACACTATACTAACTTCCACCTTCCTCCCTTGATATTCTCGACCCCATCAGCAGCTGACTCTTCTCTATTCTTTCTTCATTCTTCTCCTCCCTCACTTCACCTTACTTCCACCTTCAAGCTCCATCCCTCTTCTACACTAAGAACTTGCATCCAACCAACATCTACAACAATCTAGAGGTAGGATTTCTAATTTCTGCTTCTTATTTTCATGGATTAAAACTGTATGAGAGTTCAACTCTCTTCACTTCTTTGATGATATACTTGATGTGTGTGATGACTTATGGTTGGTTTATTAAGTATTTGGAGGGATTGAGATTGAATCTTGCATGGAACATAAGATAGAGAGCAAACTAGAAACTGCAAACCTAGGAGAACCTACGGCGGAGTATACGGCTCCGCCTACAGCCATTTAAATTTGATGAATCCATTTTTATATGAAAATAGATATTCAGGGATTTCCATACATATATCATATAAGGTCATTGGATTAGTATTGAGAGATATATGAATTTTTGAAGTTTGACCTAGGAATTAGGACTTTCATTCGGGTAGTGTGAATTAAGAAGGGTGTAACTCACCCTACACAACCCCAAATTGAGTGAAATGAACTTTATTAGAAAGCTTACACATAGGAGAACATCCCACAAAAAGATTCCGAGTTAGATATAGTCCCATTTGATCTCAGTGGTTCAAGGAACTTGTCCTATGCCCAAACTGGGCCAAAATAGAGCAATTTAGAAAGGTCAAATTTCGGGGTTTATAACTCAAGCTCTACTAAAGCAAATGAAATGGAACTTGTTGCAAATGAAATTTTGTCTTGTGAGCTTTAATATGACACAATTTTGTATGATTTGATCTTGGTTTCGATTTTTAGTGAATTTTTACTTCTAAGAGTGTAATTCGGACCAGTGACCGAATAGGCTGAGGCAAAATTTACATATCTTGTGCTACACATATCAAAATGAGATGTGACTAAAAGAGTTGAAAACTAAACACATAGAGCTATGACATATCCAAAATTTAGGTTTAAATGAGTTGAATAACTGTAAAGGTGGATTATACAAAATTCTGACAAAACTAAATAGAATTGGTAGAAATGACCAAATTGATGGTTTCACAAGTGTTAGTGAACATATAAGGCTTGAGTTGACAGTTGCAAGTTTTACATTGATAGATATATTAGATTGATTATACTGCTATGACTGATTTGTCCGTGGGAGCTGGCACTATGCAAGGGGAAATAGGTCTGATCCATTATGCTGCCGAAATTCCGGCAAAAATATGCGAATCATATGAATGTTATAAATATTTATATGTTATGTTCATAAGGTTCAGATATGCAAGGATGAATTTAAGTATGATATGAGTTATGAGAGCTTATGCTATGGGTGATTATACTTTAAATATATTACATTTACATGTCATATTCATGTATGCCATGCATGCAAGCATAATTAGAATATGATATGAGAAATAAGGTGTGAGACATATCCATGTATGCACAAAGCATATGCACGCATGATAAGATATGGAAAGGAAAGATAATAAGAACTTGCAAGAGAGACATACTAAGCTACCACGTAAGGCATGGTATAGACCCAGCTAGCGTGGACTAGAGCGGTACTGCCAAGACTTGGGCCAGCCCTCGACCAGATTTAGTGGGAATAGACCGGTGTGAGGGTCGGGGAAAGTAAACCTATCACTCATATATAGGTATGAGCTTGGACCTGAAAAGCAAGCTATTGCCCAAGGGTGAGAAAGGCCATCCACCTCCGAGGGACCAAGTACAGAAAAGTAAGATCAAATTGCAAGTTAAAGAAAGATATGAATTAAGTCAAGTGCACTTGTATACAGTCAAGTATAAGCATCTATAAGTGCATCTTCAATTATCTCGTTAAGTCATACTGTTATTATGATTCTTGTTGAAGTATGATATACTATTCATATATCTATGTTTGTCATATGATATGGCAAGTGGTTGATAAAATATAACCCGCTTCAAGAAAGGTATTTTCAACTTAAAATTGAACTACTATTTGCTTATATGTCCTCACATTTTCACAATAAATCGAAGTGGCTGGAATGTTTATGATGACACTATAAGATTGATTTGAGTTTACCTACTGAGAACTCTAGGTTCTCACTACCTGCTTATATGTTTTTTTTCTTTTCCGTAACATTCTAGCACCCAAGCTGGAAATCAAGTGTGAAGCGGAGTACAGGGCCACTCATTGAGCAAGAATCGGGCATAAGCCAGATCAAAAGACTATCGAAGCTAGCTAATGATTAGTTGGAAGTAGATGCTGTGTATTATGTCTGTCACAATTTCTTTTAAATTGTAATTATTTTATTCTCTATGTATCAGAGACTATTAGTCAGTAATAAAGTGAACAATTAAAAAGCCATGTATTATATTTTTCATATTTTAAAGATTTCTTAGCACAGTGACAACCTTTTAAGATAACTCCATGACTCGAGCATGGCTTATATGATAGAGGTTGTTACATTTTTCACTCTTTTCCTTTCCTTCTTTTTTTTCCTCCTTTCCCCACTCTTCCACATAAATTCCCCCACCTATAACCCCTTTTTCTTCAATGATTTGGCACCCCTATATGAAGTGTCTCATGCTCAAGTAAACATAGAGAGAGAAGGGCACGATTTTAACTTGGGGAAAGCTTGGGGGCAGCAATTTGGGATTCCATTGGTGACTGACTCGAGTGCTGAGCTCGGTCAAATTACAATGAAAAATCGAATTACACTAAACTCGTAGCAAGGGTGCAACCCGGGTCATTTCCTAGCGATAACAATGTTATATGATCAGGAAATTTGTGGGGGGGCATTTGTTTATCAAACCAAAAATGCAACTATTTAAAATGGAAGTGAACAAAAATTGGAACTCCAAGAAAGACAGTGGCTAATCTATCATTGGATTCTAAAAATAATCATTCAAATCAAATCAGTGACTGACATCAAACCTGAAAGAAACCTCTGTTCGGATACGACATTGCACACGAAAACCTTCATGCATTCAATTAACAGATAAATGATTAAATTCATAAACCTCTAGAACCTAACCAATTCATGTTAATTTTCAAGCACCAATGTAATCAATCTCAAAATCAAACTTGAAAATGATTCTACTCATGCAATTGCATTACACATTAATCAATCGAGCAATATGCAAGCAAGTAAGTAAGCAATCAATTATAATCAACCACAATTCTGAATCAAAAACCTTCAAATCCAAAATTGGATTAATAACAATGAAGAAAAGGGGGTAGAAAACCGATTTGAATTGATGAAGTTTGGTTGCGCCAATCCTCAAGATAGCCAATGCTTCTTTGAATCCCTGGATTAGATAGAAGCTTACTCCTCCATGAATGGAGGAAGACGAGTTGTTAAGGTGCGGGAAGGGGGCGTGAGAGAAGAGAGGAGAAGAAGAACAAAACCGAAAATTGCTATTCAAAATCCGTCTAGTTACAATTCTGGCCTCCTCCTATCACCGGCCAAAATCAGAATCAAAACCACCTAAAATTATTAAATTGTAATTACTACATAAATCCTCTCTCTCTCCTTTGAATCTGGACATCTTATTTGCTGAAATCCGAATTATAGAAAGAAAGTTACACTAAAAACATGAAATCATTATAACTAATTCCGTGAGTAACGTTCTTCGACCATTTTGGCTATCAAAACGATTCCATTTGGATTTCCACTTTGAAGAAGAACTGTAGCTTTGGATGTCAGTTTCAAAATGCCACTAGAATGGGCTCAATCAGGCATCTGTGGACCGAGATATGGCCCAAATACCACACCCTGCTCAGAATCCACGGCTGCACCACTTCAGTTCACTTCTAGGCCCAATTTCAGTTTCTTAACACCAGAATTGGCCTCTGACCTCTCATATAACTTGTAGGGCTATCTCTCAGCTTTTCTACAAATAAAAATCACAATAAAATGAGCTCTACAACTCAAGATATAACCCAAAAACCAAAACAGTGTCAGAATTCGCCTAATGCTGGAAAATTTAACTCAAACCCAAACAAAATCCAAACAATACAAAATGGTCCAATTCAAAACAATTCGGCACAAAAGAGAATTAATGAGCTAGGAATGTGGGAAAATAAGTATATAAAAATCCAATTGATCAGTGACCCACTCCTTTGTTTCACTCCCTTTGGCTTCTAAAGGTAAGTATTAAATTCTTATGTGTTCTCATTTGAAGATTTGGTTGAGGTTTTCCATGATTATTGGTCATAAAGTAGTGGAAGTGAAGTTAAGGGCTTTGATTTGGGGGTTTTTGTTGTAGAAGGGTGATTTGAGAGAATCCATAACTCTAGAAACTAATTAGCACTTAATTAGTATTCTTTATGATGTTAGATGCTCGTGAGGAACAACTGTGGGCTCTATGGCATGATAAGCTTGGATCTCTTCCTCATGGTCCCAAGTAGTGAGTGATAGTATGTCTATAGCTAGTTTCTTATTCTTAATTTCCTAAGTACATGACTAAAATGTATTTTAGTAAAGCTTTATAAAAGCATTGATTTAATGTGTTTTACCCCTTATTTATAGAACTCTTGAAGTAATCATGTTAGTTATGTGCATGCATATATATGTTTGAGTATATATGTGTGGGACAAGCTCTTGTAGAATTATTTTATGATATTTAAGTAATATGATAGAAACATATGAAGTTTCAAGTTATCAGAAATTTGTTATGTTCTTAAAGTCAATGCTTTAAGTGATTTGATGGAAAGAGATAGCTAACTTGCAATAAAGTGAGAAAGAACTCAAGATAATGAATAGTCTAAAAGTACTATATCTTGAATCTTGTTATGCATTTTAAGTTATGAGCAAGAATATATATGATTTGAGCTAAAGAAAAGATTTTATGACAAGGATTTAGTAAAGAGCAAGTTTACCTAAGGGGAGGAACTATAACAAAACTATTTGCTAATGACAACAGCATTAGCCTTGGTGCACCTCGAGTAACCCAACTTGCAGGGTGATTGCTAGCTCGGCAAGTGTTGGCCGACATGTCCGGAAGATAGAGACACGTTGGACAAGCCCAGACGTGAGATTTATTAGTTACTATTATGCAAGTCCAGTCAAGCAGTTGTTTTCTAAAATAGGATCCTCCCTTAAGTTTTATTATGATATTGAGATAAATAAATATTTTCAATGTTTTGAAAAAGTATTTTTCCCTTATGCATTTCTGCATACTAGTTGAAACTTATATTTTGTTGATGCTAAATATAGTGAGACAAGATTTCATAACTATATTTGTTGAAAGTATGAAACTTCCTTAGATTTTATTATGCATTTGAGGCTATAAGCTAGAATGCATATGATTTGATACGAAGAAATTTATGTTTAGTTGACCTAAAAAGGGTGCTTCAATGAGCTATGGTGGTTGTAAAGATAGATATATATCACATATGTTTGACCGGAAGTTTTTATGTTATTTTAAATTATAAATGAAGCATCTTACTCGAGAAATGTGTATAAGGTTTTTATAAAGTTATATCTTGCTAAAAGTTCATGTTTAAGCTTGTCTCACTCCTATTATAGGTATATTATCGCTCACTGAGTCTATTTGACTCACTCTTTATCTCTCTGTGTTTTAGACAGGTGCAGATGAGTGCTCTAGTCTCCACAACTAGCTAGAGGTGTCGAATTCCCAGCAACCCACACTTTTGTTCGTGTGGTTTTCCAAATATTTTCAGTATTTGAGTATATTTGGTATAACCTCTAGTAATGCTCTAATAACCTACAGGCAGGGTTCTTCCTGTGTCAATTCATGATTTGTAGTAAAATTATATTTGCTTAAGTTATGACAAGTTTAAGTTTTAATGGTTATGGATTAAGTTTTATGTATGGATATGTACATATATAATTTCATAAGAATGAATCTGTTTTAAACTCTTATATTGTGTGCTGTGGGGTGCATTATGAGAATGCTTGAATCTCCAATAATATTTTTATATTTGTATTATTTGTAGAGAATCCTTATTTGGGAATAATCCTAAATACAAAGGAAACTCTACCTGATTTTCTTCGGAAATGGTCTAAGATAGGCTTGCTAGGGACATGTCCCTATGCACCAGTCGCAACTTAGGTTAAGTCATGACATCAGCCATGGAAGTTTTGTTTTTCTTCTTTCTCACGTTATGGCAGCATCACCTTTGGCATTGGGCACTATTGCTTGTGCTATTACTATCTCTTTCTTCAAGATTCCACACGATAACAATTTGTAACAAGAATGTGTAACCCTCTGGTTTGTTTGCCTCTTTTAAATGGTTCCACTTTCTGCTCATAAAAAGACATAAATTAATCCCTTTGCTTTGTGTGGTCATCAATCTCACAATATTCAATTTGGAAGAATAGAAATCTTTAGTTTGTTTCTTGGTCATATTGCTTAGTAACCTAATATCTAGACTAACTAACTAATCTTGACCTTTTTTTTTTTTTGATAATTTTGTTGAAAGAATCACTCACAAAAGTGAGGAAACAAGAAGAGAGAACCAACAACATTCAAACGACAAAAAACACCAAAAAAATACAAGGCAATCATTGACCCCTATATTGACTAGCAAACTAATCTTGACTATTTTGCAAGAGAAATTTTGGCATCGTGAGGAGCATGCTTCACCAAATTGGTTTGATGGTGGTCAATGGCCTCGTTTTGGACAAAGGCAGTGCTACCGCTCTCTAGCTTCGAAGCTAGTCTAAAAAACTGAGAGAAGATCAACAATAGTTGTGTTCCCACAAACAGTGCCATTGTTCAGAACTAGGAAATCATAATAGGGATTACTTGAACTCCAGTGTGGGGTAGGAAACAAAAAACTACTATTGATCCTTGCTCTAAGTTGGTGTGGGTGTATCTGCAAGGACTTTGATGCCTAAGTTAGCACAGGTCATTAGGTCAAGAAATACTATATAAATAGGAAAGTGTGTATACTTGAATCATTTGTTTATATGACTATTTATAGAGAGATATGGGGTTTGAATGGGAAAAATAATCTTTTCTTTTCATGGGATCCTCCTTTATACTAAGAGTCCTTTTAACCGCTTTGAGATATCTTCTGAAGTGATAAGATAAGATCCCTTGAGTTTCAGTTTAGTTATATAGTAGGTTCATATGTGAACTGAGATTTCCAACTTAGGCTTAGGTACCATTGTCCAGCCCATTAGTTGTTGGGCTTATAGGCTAGTCTGTAACAAAAAATTTATCTATGTTTATATTACATATTAGAAATTATTACCCATTTATCAATTTAAGCTTAATATGGTATAATTTAGTGGAAAAAATTAGTGCAAAAGAATAACTAATTTTGGTTAACATGATAAATTGTATAGTAATACTCTACTCATATTCACATATCATTTTATTTTGGTACAAAATCACTTTTTGCTTCTTCCTTATAAATTTTGAGAAAGAAAAAATAACAAAATAAATAAAACATTAAGATAGTATTTGGTTTATTTCTTATTTTCATCTTCTAATAATTATAGAATGTACCATTAAAATTACCGTAAAATGGGTTAAAACAAAGTTTTTTTTTTTTTTTTGTTATGGGTTAAAGCAAAGTTTTTAACTTTATTAAATATATAAAAGAATATTGTTTTATTTTTTGGTATAAAAAACAATTATCTTTTATAATTAAATAGTCACTTCTAACAAAAATACTATACGTGTTTAATGTAATTATTTTTTAAATTAATAGGAGAAAGAAAAAAAGTTAAAATGGTAATTAATATGGATGAAATACAATTACAAAATTACCCAAAACTTCAAGTTAATTTACAAAAGAGAGAAGTGGATCTTTTTTGTTCAAAATAAAATGTAGAGATTATATACATACATATAGATAGATAGATAGATAGATAGATAAGAAAAATGTTATTTGGCCCACGATTTATGCGACATATACGGTGTCAACCATATGAAAACAAACAAAACGACAAAAGAAGAGGATAAATACGGAGGTAGCAGAAAGGAGAAGACAAGTGAAAAATTCAAAACCAAAAACGAAAAACCCCACCCGCCAGAACCTCAAGTCTTCATCCCCCACCCCGTGAAACCCCACCCCTTCCAATTGCTCACTCCCTTACTCTCTGGACCTTCGAGCGAAAATGGAAAGCACCACCCACCCGCGAACGAGAGTATTTGTCCTCCCCCACCCATGAACGCGAGGCTCCTTTATCATCAAAACTAAGCCACAGTGTCAAAGACCAGAGTGTTCCTCCTTTATAGTCTCCATCATCCATTACAAGCATTCCCCTTTTTCCCTTTCTTCTCACACCATTCTTCACATTCGACCTTAGCTCCCCAACAAACCCTTCTAGTCTTGCAGACCCACTTTGCCATTTCCACCATTTTTTTGCAGATCAAAGCGCAATTTGAGCTTAGAAGTATAAAAAAATGGGTTTTTGATTCGTGGGGTTGGTTTAAAATGGTCTCTTTCATGGTCCCTTGCCCCAAGTGCCTCTGTTTCGCTCATTTGGGATTGAACTCTTAGACCCCACAACAGAACATGCACATGGTTGGGTTGGGATTGAAGTAATCCCACTAATTTGGATCTTTGGTTTTTGATTCAACCTCATTTGGGATTAAAGTGTATGTGTGATTGTCTCAAATATGAATATGAGTCTATTTTTTGATATTTGAATTGAGAATGCAACGTTGATTTGTTTTTATTTTTGGGTAGTGTTGATGTGACTATGTGTGATTGATTGTTTTAGATATTAATCTGATGATTGAGAAGCTAAAAGGGTTGCTCTGGAATGATCAATTTTGATTATTTTCTTCTTTCCCTTTCTCTTTGTGGAAAGTTAGATAGTGAAGGGAAGAAATGGTATTAACATTTATTGTTTAAATTTTAGAAATTTGGTGCCATGAGTCTATCAGGTTATACAAGATGGTTGGATAGGTTATTAAAGAAGAAGCACAGTTTAAGAGTTTCCTCATTCTACCATTATATGTTCTAAACTAAATAAACTAATATAAACAATTTAGTGTTTTGAACCAATATAATTTTAAGTAGCAGATGCTTGACAGGTTTGAATGGTGGGCCATGGCTTTTGCTATACTTGAAGTTGTTGGTTGACCAAATGCCATTTACTTGGATTGTTAGGTGATAAAAGATCATATACTGATTAGCGTTTGGGAGAAAACTGGACATGAGTATGCTGGTGGGGATATGCTTGAACCTTATGAATATGATATTCTTATCTTGTTTCTGGTCCTGGTTGTATTTCCTTTGGTGGTTTATATTTTACTTTTAACTCACTGCTCCAGATGCAAGTCTGTTAGATATTGGTAATTCTTTTAACCAATTGTATTTGCAAATCTGTTTTTCATTTTCCCTTGTCAATTTCTGAATTACATTATGTGGAGGCATGCTTTGAACACTTGGAATATCTACCTAAGGAATAATGACAAATGTCTGGAAACTAGATGTATAGTTTTATACTCTGCCAATTCAAAAGTAAATTACATTATGGGTTGTGCACAGTTAGTTCAAACGAGTAACATCCACATAGTTTTGTTAACAGTTGTGAATATACACATGGCTATGAAAATTTGTACTTGTATAGAAATGATCTCAAATAGTTTTTAGATAGGTTGCATTATTGGCACTTAGCTCAAATAGTTTTTACATAGGTTGCCTTATTGGCAGTTAACTAATAGAAATGCAATGGAACTAAATAATCTTGTTATTCATGTTACTATATTTATCCTACAAGTCTTTCAGAGTTTTTTTTTTCTTTTTGTTTTGCTTTTGTTGTGTTCTTATATGTTCTTTTAATGATTTCTTCTTCAATAATATAATTATTGAGTAAAATGTTGTGCTTTACCTTATATTATTTCTCAAAATTTGAGCTGTAAGTGGTTTGTAGCTCTGGAAATTGTCAAAGAATCCACTACAGGCAAATTCACAAGCAAGAATGCCAGCAATTGGAAACTCAAAAATCAAGCTCATTTCCTCTAGCTATTTTAGTTGACGAATTTAGTCATGAGAGTGGCTTTTATGAAAATTTGAACACCCAGTTCGTTGGTGACATTTTAAAGCAGACTCCAAGGGAGAGTGTTACTTTGGATAGTTTGGTTCACCCTGTAAGAGGAACTGGTGCTCCTGTTGCATCTGATTTTTCCCTATACAGTAATTCTCAACCCTCCACTTTGGAGACAAGAAGTTCCTATAAATGCAACAGAGAAACAAGGAGAAGAGATAATGGATCTATGCACAATTCATCTATTGAATCTTCTGAATATAACATTACTAGTTCTCCCTCTTCTATGTGGTATCAAAGGATGCATTTATGAGATAGAAGATTTACTTGTTTTACTTTGGTATCCAACTGGAATACATTTTATAAACTAATCAATATTAGATCTCCGATTATGATCTTAAACTGTTGTTGCAGTCAATAAATAATGAGTATTTTGTGTTGGAAGAAGAAACATAAAGAAAACTCAATGTTGGTGGCTTTGGAGTTTATACTAATGGACAAGATGCATCAAGAAACACAATCCATGAGGATGATAACTATCAAAGTTAATATGGAAATGGATATGTACCAAGAAACAACTATGGACACTCAAGTGTGTCAAGTGCAGCAAACAATGATGAAAGTGTAGATGAATTTGAAAAAGATAATGCTACCAACAAAGGAAATATAGTCAAAGGAGGAAATTATCATTCTGATGAAGCAGCACAATATGAATGCTCTTTTGAGATGATTATTAAAGGAAGCGTGAAGGCTAAAAAGATATCACATCCTTGCAAGACCAAGTGTTCTAAATCACCAAAGTCAACATTAAAGATGTCAATGGACTTTTGTTGCTTAGAAAGAGAAGGGAAAGCTGCAGATGAACAAAGTTAGTGCGAAAGATTTTTGTTTTTCACATTTTCATATTAATGTAAATGATTTGTATAATCTGAGTTTAATAATGATTCCATGTTAAGATGTTGCCCTTTTGTCACCATTATTTTTTAAAAACTATAAATCTATGTTCATTACACATGGAGAGTAAGCAGCAAAGCCTAAGTGATGACCTGCACTTGGTTGGTAACTTGACCCAAAAAGCTAGTAACTTTAGTTCAATAAGCTAGTAACTTTTGTAAAAAACTGGTAACTTATTAGTTAGTTTATGTCTTGGTTCTATTGGCCTTAGGAATGGGTTGGTGCATCCAAACCACACTCATTCATGTTAGATTGGTAGGGAAGCCTCATCCCCATGTGGGAAGTGAGAAGCAAAGCCTAAGTGAGGACCTGCACTTGGTTGGTAACTTGACTTAAAAAGCGGGTAACTTTAGTTCAATAAGCTAGTAACTTTTTCCAAAAACTGGTAACTCATCAGTTAGTTGATGTCTTGATTCTATTGGCCTCGGGAATGGATTGGTGCATACAAACCACACTCATTCATGCTAGATTGGTAAGGAAAGCCTCATCCCCATGTGAGGAGTAAGTAGCAAAGCCTAAATGAGGACCTGCACTTGGTTGGTAACTTGACTCAAAAAGATGGTAACTTTAGTTCAATAAGCTAGTAGCTTTTTCCAAAAACTAGTAACTTATCAGTTAGTTGATGTCTTGGTTCTATTAGCTTTAGGAATGGATTGGTGCATACAAATTACACTCATTCATGTCAGATTGATAAAGGAAGCATCATCCCCATGTAGGGAGTGAGTAGCAAAGCCTAAGTGAGGACCTGCACTTGGTTGGTAATTTGACTCAAAAAGCTGACAACTTTAGTTCAATAAGCTAGTAACTTTTTTCAAAAACTGGTAACTTATTAGTTAGTTGATGCCTTGGTTCTATTAGCCTTGAGAATGGATTAGTGCATATAAATCACATCATTCATGCTAGATTGGTAAAGGAAGTCTCATCCCTATATGGGGAGTGAGTAGCAAAGCCTAAGTGAGGACCTACACTTGGTTCGTAAATTGTCCTAAAAAGCTGGTAACTTTAGTTCAATAAGTTAATAACTTTTGCAAAAAGCTGGTAACTTATCAGTTAGTTTATGTTTTGGTTCTATTGGCCTTGGGAATGGGTTGGTACATCCAAACTACACTCATTCATGATAGATTGGTAGGGAAGCCTCATTCCCATGTGGGGAGTAAGTAGCAAAGACTAAGTGAGGATCTGCACTTGGCTAGTAACTTGACCTAAAAAGCTGGTAATTTTAGTTCAATAAGCTAGTAACTTTTGCCAAAAACTGGTAACTTATCAGTTAGTTGATATCTTGGTTCTATTGGCCTTGGGAATGGATTGGTGCATACAAATCACACTCATTCATGCTAGATTGGTAAAGGAAGCCTCATCCCCATGTGGGTAGTGAGTAGCAAAGCCTAAGTGAGGACCTTGCACTTGGTTAGTAACTTGACTCAAAAAGCTGGTAAATTTAATTCAATAAACTAGTAACTTTTGTAAAAAGCTGGTAACTTATCAGTTAGTTGCTGTCTTGGTCTTATTGGCCTCGAGAATGGATTGGTGCATTATAACTACTCTTTAAGGCAGCAAATAAATTAAACATGCAATATACAAATCCACTACAAGATACCAACAAATGCTTCATAAATGAGATTCGGGCCTCAAACTATCTCATAAATGAGATTTTAACACTATTCCCAACACATTAAGATAACTTTGTATCATTTTTTGCATGAAAGAACACAAAAATAATGGATCATTTGGTCATCAATTTGCAACACTTGTAAAAGGAACCCATAATGCAATAGCAAGATGCTGAATTTCTTACATTATGAATCCCAAAAACAACATAATGCAATGAAGACCGACACAGTGACAATTCTTTTCATAAATGAGTCAAAGAGAACTTAACACAAGTGAACATAGTAGGACTAATCAAATGTAAAGAGCTTGCCAAGTAGTCACTTCAAGATAAGAGATACAAACAGCAAGTGTCCGTATTAATCCACCTCATTATTGCTTTTCCTGATAGGTTAAACAAAAGAAACGGACTTTTTTCTATCAGATTCACAACTTGAAATGCATGAAGTAAACCAATTTTTTAAAATACAACCATTAGTATAGTGTGCAGTGAAAATTAGCATAAAACTCACAGTTACTTGATACACAAATCAAAAAGTAACCAAGACTAACACACTTCTCATTTTTTTCAAGCAATTACTCCTATACATACATTGATTGGATAAAAACAAAGTCAAATAACAATAAATACATTGATTGGATAAAAACAAAGTCAAATAACAATAAGTACATTGATTGGAAAAAAACTAAACTAAGTTTGAGAGACATAGTCGTTCCATATTTGTCTAGCAATGCTATCTCTCATTCTTTCTGATTCTACACCATCAATGTCTGTATGCACTGTTCTTGCATGTTCAAGTTGAAGCTTTCTTTGCATAAACTCTTTATCAACTTCACAAGTATTTATTCATGCTCTGCTTCCAATTGGGCACTGGACCAGTGAGATAGTTTCCTGTTAAGTATGTAAGTAAATAATAAACCATATAGAAGCTCAGCAAAATCCCATAAACCAAATAGCAATTCCCAGTGACTAGCTAATAAACTTACATAAACTAAAAGCTGGATGTTGTAAAACATTAACAAAAATTTCACTACCGGAGAGAACTTAAAGGGAAAATTGTTTTAAAAACACAACGTTCAACAACATGCTTCAAAACAACAATACTGGATGATGTTTTTTCTTCATCCAAGTGAATCTTTACCCATTAGGCACTAAAAAATAAGAAAGAGAAATAACAATAAAAAAAAAATAAAGTGATTGAGATGCCCTGTGGAGGAAGAATTTTCTTCCTCCATGAGCAGTGTGGAAAATCTTCTGTTCAGCTCATTAGTTTCATGTTTTAATATTTATTGTATATGTATAATTTCTTTATTCTGAGATTAAAGAAGTAGTCTTCCATTTTCACTTTAATGATTTGGTTAGCTTAAACTCATGTTACTTATCTGAAAGTTAAGAGCCACACCACGTCTTTGATAGCACCCCCCCCAAAAAAATCACATGTTTATATGCATCTTTTTGGTAAATTGAAGAACCAAATGGCAAAGTCAACTAAACAATTTAGCTCAAATTAGATACAAATTCTAGAGAGATTTTACACTAACTAAGTTCTATCTAATTATGAATGATCTTAAAATCACCACGACAAGTATCCTTTCCAACATCTCTCTCTTTCACTTTCTCACTTTAAAAATATACTTTAAAAAGCCTCATTTTTTCCCCTAAATACAATAACAATACCATGTTATGAGAATTACACTTCTTTTCTTTTTTGTACAAATCTACAAATATTGCACAGAAGTAATGTATCTGTTTTCTCCAACCAAGTTAGCGTCATCTTATTTTTTAAAAAAAAAAAGGATGGCATCCACGTACAACAATTGCTTGTTCCTTGCACCCTCAAACTGACTTTTGATAATGCAGTTTTCTAATTGATTATATACATTGTCAACATCAAATTATAGTTGCATCCTGTAATATCTACCATTATATTGTGGCCATATATGACAAAATGCCACTTGCATCACCTTCAAATATGATTTCTAAATCCACAAAGGCAAGAGAGACAACTTTCTCTATTCCTTAAGTTGGGACTGGATATGAAATTCCAAAAGTAATAAGAAATACATCCAAAATTCAAAATTCCTTTCTAAACACCAAACACCAACACTAGAAAGTTTAGACTTTGAGGACTAATGAATTTTTCGAGCTTATCATTCATATACAACAAGGAAAATCTATCTCCAACTCTGATACTTATGTTGTAGTAGCTGTGACCATAAGAATGCTGCATGCAACAGTACCAATATTAGTTTGAGCATAGCTATTATATAAGAAGAAAGGTGGTATATGAGGCTGCTGATGTATAAAGTGCATAAAGAAAGTTTTGCAGGTAGGGTGGAATTGGTGTTTTTGACATTTAGACTAGCAATCAATATTTTAGTAATGCAATATAGCTTTAGCTTTAACTTCTCCACCTTTCTATGATAAGTATCTTTCCTAGTTTCCTTTTCCTTTTTGTGTCTTTGCCTTTCTGGTTAGCACGTGAGATGAGATACTACAGTACTCATAAATTAATAATAGCAGCAGCAGCATCCATGGTAAAATAATACCATTTTATGCAAACTACAATATATAACTAGAATTAAATTGACATTGGCATTCCCCATTTTTAGCCACATTCAAGAGGGTTTCCAGGTTCACTGATTAGTAGTAGCAAAGAAGAAACAAGTACAAGATATATTTCTTTACATATATAACACAAGCACACAAGAGAAAAAATAAGATAAAGCTAACCTCTATGCAGGGCCTTTTCTATCAAATGAAAATAATAGTACAAACAAGCCAAAATAAATGTGATGAGGAGAGAAAACTCTATGCAGGGCCTTTGCTAAATTGCTGGCAGCAGTACAGTTATATAATATTTAACAGGCAATTAATCTGTAGCCCACAAATTTATGCATTCACAAGTCACACAAACAAGAGTTCTAGTTGAACTGAGCTTTTCACCAAGTCAGTTACGATCACTATCTAAAACAAGTAAAATTATTATATGTATAGGGCAGTTAATACTCAACAGCAGAATAAAATTACAAAAGCACAGTAGAAAGTTAATTCAACAAAAACAAGAGAAGAATCCTTTGCAGACCATATTAACCATAAAATTCCAAGCATAGAATATCAATAAGCTAAGCCAACATCAACATGAACCTCTGACAACTCATTACCAAAATTGCAAGCTTCCTCTCCCAAAATGATGTGCCCCCAACTGATAGTTTATAGACTTCATCACATAATCATAACATTATGTTTTCATATGATTACATAGAAAATCAAATTTTGTCAAAGCCAAAGGATAATATCGAATCTTTGAATAGTATAAATTTCAAACAACTCACTAAATATTCCTTTTGATCAAATAATCTTTGAAACTTGAAATAAAACATATGACCAACACATAAAGTAAGAAAAGAAAAGTCCAAAAACCATCAGAATTGGAGACACATGTGAACATTCCTATCCAAGGTTTAACATGTATGTCTAATACTAAAAGGAGCATGGGAGATAATGGAATAGCAAAATTACTGCCTTGTGAAACTTCTTGATTAAGGTCATGGGCTTTCTGGTGAGAGCTCTCTAGAACCTTCTATGGGTGCTAGCATTGAAGAGCTTGACGAGCTCATCGATGGACATGTTGAGAAAGGTATCCAAATTGACACCCCTGAAATTGAACTTCGTCAAAGTTCTCTTCTTTGGCCACCCCCTCGCAACGTTAGCTTCCACATCTACCTGCAAATGCAATCAACACACGCAAATATCAAAAGCACACAAAAATGGTTACAGAAAGAGAATGATGATGGTGTAAGTATGGGTCAGGCTTTGCTCACCATGGCTGGAAAACAAAATCGGCATAACAACCCTCTCTTGGATGAGTTGATGATGCAAAGTGTTGTTGCCTACTGCTACGATTTTGCAGAACAAGAAGAAGAAAACTGGAAGAGTTTCGGAGTAAGGGGGAACAAAAGTTGTGGAGGGAAAGAGAGAAAAGAGTAGGTCTTTGGCAGAAAAGAGTATTTTTTTATTTTTGTTTTGAAAATTAAATGCTATACCACCCTACACCCACTGTATACAAGTGCACTATAACTACTCTCTTCCTCTATTGCTTTTTGTCGTTTATCCACTACTTTATACGGTGTTCACCATATATGTCGAGGGGGCAATGGGCCAAATAACAGGACTCGATAGATAAAGAGAGAGAGAGAGAGAACGTGACAAGTGCATGTGCCATGTGCACTCTTTTATCAATGACAGAGATTTATCCCTCTTTCTTTATCTAAATTTTGATACATTAAAAGTGGATGCTATAGTGCATCCTGCTAAATAAAGTCTATTATGCACCTTCTTAGGGGAGAGTGTTGTTAAATTGCACACAAAAGTGTGGCTAAATAGACTATTTTTCAACCACATTTTTTATAGATGCGACTAAATGCCTTAAGCTATTTTTTTTACAAATTTACAAAACTTTTAAGTGTGGTTAAATGCAAGGTGTGCCATGCACCTTGATAGTCAGAGTGCATGTTAAACAGAGCCATGTTAAAAATCGTCCTCATTGAGATGTAGACTGCAGTGTATTTGGTGCCTGCCATGTGCAGTCCGGTGTATTTGGTGCCTGCCATGTGCAGTGCAGTGTATTTGGTGTACGTTTCTTCAGTAGTTACAAATTTCTATTAAATGCGCCCGATAGTTCTTGATTAGAGCGGTGGAATACATTTCCTTCATTGATTTCAGGAAATTATCATTTTACACGTGCACAATGAAAGTGTCATAATGATCGGTAATTTTTCACATGGCGCTCATTTTTCACTTAAGTTGCGGCACGATCGGTAATTTAAGGACAAAACTTGTATTAAATTTTTTATATTCATTTTAATTAATATTTAAATTAATTAATAATATATGAAATAGTGGATTTTTTTATAAAATAGGTCATTTAAAATTTAAAAATATATTTTTTTAAAAAAAAAAATATATTATTATTTAATTTAAGAATTGAATAAAATGAATATAAAGAATTTACTTTCAGTTTTTTTCTTTTTGAAAATCGGTTTAGAGTTGGTGCTAGAGAAGGAAAGAAATACTGTCGGTTTATGTGATGAAAAAATAAGGAAAAATTAATATTAAGTATTATTAATAAAGATTAATTAAAAATTAATTATATTAAAATTATTAAAAATATTTATTAAATATTATTTACGGAGAATAAATAAAAATTATATGTTAATAATAATATCCTTAATGTTTCTTAATCTTTTCCTTTTTTTTTCACATTCTTTTACGTCTCACTCTTAATCCTTTTGTCCCGTCCTTATTGAACCCTCACTCTCAGCAACACATTATTAATATAAAAAAAATTTTATTTTATTATCAAATTATATGATTCTCTTTGTAAAATTTTTAAGGTGAAAGCGTGTTGGCAACGAACAACATACAAAGACATGCTAGAAATGAGCCACACACAAAGGCGTCTGGCAAGTTTGAGGGTTAATAGCCGCTGGACAAGGGGTTGAGAGATTGAACAAAAAATAAAATAAAAAATGTTAAAAAAAAAAAGAAGAGAAAAAGATTAAGAAATAAGTTAAAGGTTGATAATATTAGAAGATTTGAGAAGAAAATTGAATCAAATTCTTATTTATTTAGAACATTTTTTACGGACTTAACAAACAAATCAAAAGGTTCATAACCGTAGATATTTAATAACTTGTTAGTAAAACTCTGATAGATGTGTACTAGATATATCTTTGAAACATTATTAGAATGCCAACAGAATATAAATGACAATAAATTAATGCAACAAAAATTTAATGGCATTTAAACCTTTCTTTTTAGAATAACCAAAATTTAATGCAACAATATAGACCAAAATGGCATTTAAGTCCTTTTATTTAGAATATAAAAATCCCAATATATTCATCAATGACTTATTTATGCAAAGATAAATAACAAAATGTGTATTATTATCTTATCAAAATTAGCAACTTCATGTTTTCACGTAATTTTTCTGCTTGAGATAACAATTTTTCCATGCTTATAATTAAGGAAATAAACTCTGATGAAATGGAAGAATTAATGTTGATTTCTTTATCTAAACGTCCTTCTTTATCTTACGTAATGATGAAAAACGAGTAAAACTTTAAATTAGTCTCTAAATTTATAAGCATCGATCAAAATAATTCTTGACATTAAAAATTATTATTTTGGTTTCAGATATTTTATTCCAATCAAAGTAATTCTTAACGCTATATTCTCATATTTAGTTAATTTTAGAATATAAAACTCTAAAGTCTTTCAAATAAATTTGTTCATATTTAGTTAATTTTTATGGTTGACAAATAATGTTGTAATTTTAATATATTACTTTGCTGACGGTCCATTGCAAATCAATGGGAAGCAGAATGAAATCATCAAACTTGGTTCCTATCAGCACTGGAATTGCAGTCCACAAAAATTTAGCACACAGCATCAATAACACTATAAAATTCTTAAACCACTGCATCAATCAACATGCATGCAATTCAACTAAGTTAAGCAGATATAGGTGCCAAAAGATATATTACTTACCTGATTGGATTACGTGGATAACGAGTTACGAGTTACGTGCCAAAAGAGTTACGTGGATAACGAAAAACGAAAGGTCAAACTTTGGTTTTTGTCTTGTGATTGGAGTCCATATGGCTTGGTTTTTTCCATTCATATTATGAGAACTTGTTTGAAGAACAAGTACCAAACAAATTTGAAGCAATTATAAGCATTGGTAAAACTTCTCCCTTTTACTTTACTTGAGCCACGCGCTTAAGTGCCGCTATAAGTAATGGCTGCTTGTGTGCTAACTTTACATGTCAATCACTAGTATCTAGCTACCATTAATTGTCCATTTGCACTCTGCACCATTTGTTTCAATGTCTGTCACCCAGTTCACAGAAAACCAATCAAGGGTTGGAGAGGAAGCAATTGAAGGTGAGGATTTGCTAAGCCAAGAGTGTAAGGAAATGATTCTCCGTCTTCCCAGAGAGAGAGGATGGAGAACACGTTATGTCTATTTCTTCCAAGGCTTTTGGTCCCAATCTACAGAAATCCAGGCCATAACCACCTTCCAGAAGCACTTCCAAGCAAAAGACAGTGATGTTATCGTTGCTACCATACCAAAATCAGGCACCACATGGTTGAAAGCCCTCGCCTTTGCCATTGTCAATCGCCAGCGTTTCACCTCCTCAGAGAACCATCCCTTGCTCACTTTCAATCCCCATGACCTTGTTCCTTTCTTTGAATACGACGTTTATGGTGGCAGTCATGACCAAGTTCCTGACTTGTCCAACATGCCTGAGCCAAGACTCTTCGGTACTCACATTCCATTCCCTTCATTGGCCAAGTCAATCAAGGAGTCAAATTGCAAGATAATCTATATATGCAGGAACCCATTCGACACTATTGTCTCCACTTGGATTTTCATCAACAAAGTCAAGCCTGAGTATTTGCCCTCATTAACACTGGAGGAAGTTTTTGAAATGTACTGCATGGGGAATATTGGGAATGGTCCCTTTTGGAACCATATGCTAGGTTACTGGAATGAGAGCATAGCTAGACCAGACAAGGTTATGTTCTTGAAGTACGAGGACCTCAAAGAAGATGTCAATTTTCATGTGAAAAGATTGGCAGAGTTCTTGGCTTGTCCATTCACAATGGAGGAAGAAAGTATTGGATTGATTGAAAACATAACCAAGCTGTGTAGCTTTGAGAACATGAAGGAATTGGAGGCAAACAAATCCGGAACATTTGCCCGGAACTTTGAGAAAAAGTACTTGTTTCGGAAGGCTGAAATAGGGGATTGGATAAATTATTTTACTCCTTCGACGGTAGAGAAATTGTCCAAAATTTTGGAAGAAAAGTTGAGTGGATCTGGCTTGTCATTTAAAGTGCACTCTTAATCCACCGGACATTTTCGGCCAGTGGCATCTGTCAGAAAATTTTCGCCGCTAATTCGCGTTTTTCTTGGAGTAACTGAGTACTGTGCCTTTTATGTATAATAAGTTTGCTGCCGGCAACACGAGAACCTTTCATGTAGTTAATTAATGTGTGGTATAAATGTTGCAATTGTTTTTCCTTTCAGAATAACGAGGCCTGGTCATATCCCAAAAAACCAGTTGGCTACCTCAATTTTTCCTATCAAGAATCAGTTGCTGGGAAGTATGTATTGAAGTTCTCTATTATATGCTTATTTATTTTGGTTGTTTTGTGGTATGTTTTAAGTTCCGGTTAGGATCTTGAATGTTGTATTGTAATTTGTAGCACTAATGCATTATGCTTTGCTCAAGCTAGGCTTTTGTCCTTGGTGGATGGTGGAGCTGTTTCCTACTTAATATCTAATACGATGATGCAGTCAAATGTATAATCATTTTTCTTGTACTACAAGCCACATTTTGAGATCAATTTGGGTCCATGATTTTCGATTGGGATTGTGAAACATTTAACGAAATTCCGGACAAAATATGAATGATGCGGTTGCAATTTACACTTGCAAAGAGTTAAAGACTAGTAAACTATAATATTATAATTACAGTTTTAGTTATGGACTACAACACAATCGTTATTTCTGATGTATTAGCATCTTAATTGCTAGGTTAATATTTAAATACTTTTATTAACAGCCAAGGGATCAATTTAGGCAGTGTTTTAAATTGCGGTTATGTCATGGTTCACATCGCGATTGCGGGCATTCTTCTTGTGATGCAGATTGTGGCTGCTATGAGTGACTTTTTTTTTTTTTTTTTGGTGCACAAAATGTAAAAATAAAATAAGTACAACAATTGTAGCACTAAAAGAACAAGTTTCCAACATATCTAAGACAAACTTGTGTCTCCAACATATTCAAATACAAACTTCTCATATTTTTAGAATAATACAATAAAGTTAGAAATTCTAAGAGGAATACAACTTGCTACAGTAGTGATCAAGTCATTAATTGTCCAATCCAATGAATAATCCACCAATTTAGATATATAACTTCACTACAAAAAATATAAAAACAAATCATAATTAGAATCTTAAGATTTTAAGAGAATCAATTGTTTCCCTCAAATATAAATATAATTAACTAAAAATATCATTTAAAACTAAAAAAATAAAGCACAATAATTTAATTAAAATAAATGGGAGATAAATCAAATAAAACTTACATGATGCTTATTACCACATGGTAGAATGACGCGGTAGATCATATCCTCCACTTTCATTCTGACTGTCACTGTGTGTATCTCCTTGTCCAAAGACATAATTAAAAAATCCACTATTTGATGGTTGATAATAAGGATTTTGGTGACTCAGTGGTAATTGGTAGTATGGTGGAGCTTGACCACTTGTATATTGGTCATATGTACTCAAATAAGAATATTGATAATATGGTGGATACCCTTAACTGCTTTGAGATGATTCATCAATACCAAAGTCACTGAAACTTTGCTCAATATTAGAAGTAGAAGACTCTTCATTTGCAATATTTTATTGTCTTCTTCCTCTTTTAGAATGTGATCCACCCCTTCTGCTACCTCCAAGTGAACTATCAGAAGGCATATCTAGCCTAACAAATGTCATATCAATCACTAAGCTCTTGTCATGTCTATTGTATTGTACCTCTTGATGTGGATCATTCTGTCTTTGTTCATCACTATCATCCTCACGTCATTTTTTTCAGCTTCTACATTATCACCACCATTACCACTATTATTACTTAGTGGACTTAAACCACCACGGTTTTCATTAGAATCAGCATCATTACTACCAACTTCCATATTTTCATCATCAGAATCAATTATAGGTAACCACTCAGCATTTTGTACTCTCTCTAATAGTGGATTTTCTCTTTCTTCAATCCATGGTGACAATGGATCATCATCTTGAAATATGTAGTCAAGATTAATTGGATTGAAACTAGCTTCAATCTCTTCTTGACTTCTCCTCATTTCATGTCTCATTTTCAGCTTCATATCATAAAATATAAAGACAAGTTTTTGCAACTTTTTATACTTAAGTCTATTCCTTGCCTTGGTATGGATATAAGTAAATGTGCTCCAATTTCTCTCACAATTTGTGGCTAAAGTTGTTTGACTAAGAACTTTTATTGCCACACATTGAAGTTGAGAAGCACATGAACCAAATATCAACCACCATTCAGCTATTTTAATTAATCAAGCAAAATAAATAAATTATTAGTTATATAAAAAATAAATTCAAAATAAATTTATTTTATCAAAATGGAAACAAAGACAAATAATACTTACCTGGATTCATTTCATGCCAAGCTCTTTTAGCTTGTGGTGTGCCAAATGTTTCGCCCATTTCTATAAAAAGCATCAACTATATAGCATAATATAATATATTAATATATAAATATATTATTAGATTATAAATGTCTTAAATTTTAATCTAAATATTTATTACTAACATGATTCAATGCTTTAATTTGATCATCTAAATTTCTTTCCAATTTAATGATCACATTCCTTGTTCCATCAAATGTTTCTTTATAAACATCAGTCCCATGTTCAACTCCATATTGAAATTGTGGGTTAAGAAAATAGCTTAAAAGGAAAGTTAATCAATTAAAGTGTCATAAAAAGAAGTTAATCAAATAAAATGTGCAAAGCCATGAATGTAAAATTTTAGAAATAATATAAATTAATAATTAAACTAATCTACCTGCAGAATGAAGATCACAATGCATGAATCTCCAACGTTCATGTATTAATTCATTGAACTTGGAATGATAACGAGAATTTTGTTCAATAGATTGCTTGGCTCGATCAATAGCTTCATATATAAAACCCATTGTTGGCTTCTCGTCACCATCAACCAACCTCAAAACCTTTACTATTGGCTCAAATACTTTCAGTATATCATTAGCCTTGGTCCAGCATTCACTACTTACAACAATGTTTCGTGCTTCACATGCTGGTCCATTATTCTCTCTCCCAAATTTGGATCTTCTAAATTCTTCAGAGTTGAAGATATTTCTTAACCCTTGCTTTTGCTTCACAATTGCTTAAAGTTGCAAGAATTGTGTTGCAAACCTAGTAATACCAGGACGAATAATCTCTTTGCCTCCAGTATATTTTTTCATGAGATTTACTATCCATATATGGTTATAGATAAAAGATGTCACAATCTTTGCTTCATCCACTATTTTTTTTCACATTTTTCTTTTTTCCTATATCTTACAAGCAAAGATCCAAACAGTGAGCTGCACATGCAGTCCAATAAAGATGCGGCCTTTTTTCCATTAATTTTTGACCTGTTGCTTTTATTGCTTTTTCATTATCTGTAACCACTTGAACCACATATTCTTCTCCTATGTCCTCGACAACTTTATCAAGCAACTGGAAGTAATAATCTGTATTTCTTGTATTAACACTAGAAGCATCAACAGATTTTAAGAAAATTGTCCCTTTACTGCAGTACACCAAAAAATTCATAATATGTGTGTGGTTTATACTATCTGTCCAACCATCACACATTATTGTGACTCCTTTCTCCTTCCATGTACTTTTCAACTTATTTATCCATTCCCGCATGTTTTGAAATTTGTTTTCTAAATATACATCTGAAATTTCATAAGGAGTTGGGCACTTAACTCCTCGGCCTACTTCAGCAACAGCAACAACAATCAGATTATGCAACCAAGGAGAGTTAGTAAATTCATAGGTAAACACTCATAAATAATAAATTTGCTTACAGCTTCTCCAAGCTTCTTCCTTAGCGTTTTCATAAAGCCAGTACTAACTTTTGGTTGCTTTGTGCTTTTGCTTTTCACAAGATTAACATCAGTAGATCTCAAAGCAAAAGAGATATCTTGTGAGATTGCTACTCCACTAACACTTGCATGAGAGCTTCTGTAACACCTTACTAGACAAAATACTTTGCTTAAGTCATAATATATTACCTGATAAATTATTACGTGTGACTAGCTGATTAAATTCCATTTTCAGTTTTATTATTAATTAATCGTGTACCGAAAATAAAGTAACATAAATAAAAATGCGAAATAAATAGAAATACTGGAAACTGTATCATATATATATAAACATCTGTTTTTTCAAAGTTGTCAAAAGATATATAAGATAGTACAAGGTAGTAAAAAATGAGGCTGCTAACACAAAATAAATCGGTCTATCTATATGAACAGCCCCCTAACTGATCCCTATGGGATATTTCATGTATAACTGCTAACTCTTATCCATATGCTCATGACCCAAACTACCAAAAGAAAGTCATCCTGTACACCTACTGCTGCTATAGCGGGTACTCCAACTAGATGGATTTCGAAGAAAGGAATCCATTCGCCATGCCGGTATCTGCAGGAGTGTAGTCCATGCTTGGAGCAGAGGACGAGGAAGATGAACTCTCTACCTTAGATGGATTCTCCTCAGACATCGAGACCGAGGGTATCTGCTGCGATGGTGAGGCTGGTGGAGCCATGGCTGGTGGTGCTGCTGCGGGTGGAGGTGGAAAAGGATGGGCCATATATAGCGGAATAGCAATGTAAGGTGTAGCAGGGTCAAAGAGCGGATGAGCAAGGGGAACAGCAAAATCTCTACGAAAGAAGAAGTAAAAACGGAACTGACATATACCAGATACATATATACAATCTAGAAACGGGTCCAAGTGGATATGGAGCTCAGAGAACTCGATGAACAGGATTCCAGTTGTTGCATTCTCCATGATCTAAGAATGACGCAGAAATATATAGTAGGGTGAGAAATAAAGATCTCTCAGTAGGAATTTCTAAATTTATACCTATCTGTCATCGCTGTCATTCTCAGTTGTTTCGGATTTTGGTTAATTAAAAGAAAATGTTGCATCAACAGGATGTCCTACTCAATTAGTTATAGAAATCATAGCCTGAAACACAGCTTTGTTTTACTTAAGGAAATAAAAGAAATTAAATAGAGAAATAAATAACCAGACCTGTGTTTTTGACATAGTTAAGTGACAGCCATAAAGTGAACAATAATAAATATATGTATATATAACATCCAATGGTGCAATTAACTCAATGCATGATAATAGAAACTATGGATATGCATAAGAAATAATGCACTTGATCTTAACTCATACTTTTCCATACTTGGTCCCCTAGGAGTATATTGGCCATAAAACTCCTGGGTAATAGTCCGCTTTTCAGGATCGAGCTTGTTCCTATACAGGGTCACCGGGTTTATTTTCCTCGACTTCCCCACCGATCTATTCCGCTTAACTTTGTTCAGGGGTTGGCCCAAGTTACATGGAAATTCTTCCTCATTCTTATAAGGGTAGCATTGCTTGTCTAACACTTTGACCAATGCATGTATAACTTGTAAATTTATATTAATTGCAATCTCAGTAGCATAACAGATTATGTCCGCTTCCCCATGAATAGTGCCAGACAACCAAGAAATTTTAATCAAATAGCAAATCCAATACAAAACATCATATTCATACCAAGAATATAACAATATCAACAGGTGCAAGTTTAAAATCTTAAGTCTTAATCTATCTTGTAAGTTTTTAATTTCTATTGATGTTCCCGAGTTCGACTTCTAAGATTAAATGGGGTAGTTTATGCAAGTTCCGACCTCTGGGGTTATGTTCGATCTTCCAAGATTATATAGTTTCCGACTTCCGTGGTTATATTCGATCTCCGACCTTATTCCACCATTGGTCTTCTAAAACTCTTAAGTGTGTTTCCTAAATTCCAAATTTTTGACATTAACTATACCTGATCTAGTTTCCTATTCACTAGGTTCCCAGTTCAACATTAAGTATATCCGATTTAGCTCTCTGTTTACTAAGTTTCCGAGTTCAACCTCAAGTATACTCGATCTAACTCTTTGTCTACTAAGCTCTGAGGTCAACCTTAAGTATACCTGATCTAGCTCTCTATCTACTAGATTTTCGAGTTCAACCTTAAATATACCTGACCTAGCTCTGTGTCTACTAGATTTCTGAGTTCCGATGCTAACTCAAGTTATTTGTGTTTTATCCCAAACTGCCCTACTTCTAGCCAAAATTGCACTCTTATAGGAGAAAATTCACTAAAAATAGTAATCTAGGTGAAATCATGCGAAATTTATATCAATGTAAAGCTAACAGAGCAAGCTTTCAAATGAGATAAATTGCATATCATTTGAATGAGTATAATAAGAGATATAAGCCCTGAAACTTGACCCTGCTGGACTACCCTGTTCCAGCCCAGATTAATCATAGGGCAATTTCCTCGAACCACTGGGAGCAAACGGGACCTTATCTAACCGTGAAATTTTTATGGAATTCTCCCTCATATGTTAGCTTTCAAACAACGTTGGATTCACTCAATTTGGAGTTGTGTAGGGTGAGTTACACCCTTCTCAACTCACACTGCCCGGATGAAGGTCCTGATTTCTAGGTCAAACTTCAAAAGTTCATGCCTACCTCTACACTGATCCAATGGCCTTATATTATATATATATGGAAAGCCCTGAATGTCTAGTTTCATATAAAATTAGATTCTTGGAAGTTAAACGACTATAGGCGGAGCTGTATACCCCGCCGTACAGACTGCCGAGGAAAAACCCTAACAGCTTCTTGAGTTTTCTTTTTTCTTCAAGTTCTTTCATACCAATTCTAATTCTAATCATAACATACATGCATGATCAAATATAATTCATCATCATCACTTCAAATCTCATTAGTATCACAAGATATCCCAGACCCCTATACAGTCCTAAACCAAGGAAAGTAAGAAGAGAAGTAGGATTCCTACCTTGCCTAGTTGAAATTTATTTGATTTAATGCCTTAGATGGAAGCTACTCTTGATGAGACTTAAAGAGAAGTTGAAGATAAAGTAGAGAGGAGTGTGAATGGAAGAGAAATGAAGGGGAGTTAGCCTTTTATCTTGATCGAAATTCACAAGGGCAAAGAAGGAATTGAATCCAAACTTGCGGAGCAAGGATTTATGTGATTGGTGGATTTAAGTAGGTTATTCAACTTGGTTTTGTGGCTACTTCTTGGCTGAAAATGGTGCCACCTATGGGAGTGTTGTGGCTGAATCCTAGCCATTCATTCTAGGGTTCTCACAATGATTCTTCTATTGGTCCAGTTCCGACAGTTTAAAATACCGAAATCTTACCGATTTCTCTTAAATCGGTAAACTGGTTTTAGAAAAATTCTGTGAGGTTTCCTATGTTCTTAATCTAATTCCATCAAGCCTAATCACTTCTAAATCACACTTAATTGGCTTTAAGTGACTGCTTAATCGAATTCTAATAAATCTCAATTATTCGCTGGAAATCGAACAATTCGGTTATTAACGATAAAATTCTTTGGACGTTACATTTATACCCTCCCAAAAAAAATTTTTGTCCTCAAAATTTAGTATCTAAGAATAATTCAGGATACTCCCTCCTCATATCAGATTCCAATTCCCACGTACAATCCACTGAGTCTTTGTGTCCCCATGCCACCTTCACTAACTGTACGGCTTTATTTCGAAGGTGCTTGATGTGCCTGTCCACTATCCGTGCTGGGGGTACATGAAAAGTCAAATCATCCCTTTTCACTGGATTGATTCAGGTTCCAAGAAATGAGTAGGGTCAAGCTGGTATTTTCTGAGTTGGGAAACATGGAAAACATTATGAAGATTTGGCAGATGTGGAGGTAAGGCGACTCGATATGCCACTAGCCCGATTCGCTTCAAAATTTGAAAAGGACCTATAAAGCGAGGGCTTAGCTTTCTAACTTTAATGGCTCTACCTACTCCAGTTGTGGGTGTGATCTTTAGAAACACATGGTCTCCTTCTTGGAACTCCAATGGCTTTCTCCTAACATTTGCGTAGCTCTTCTGTCGGCTCTAAGCTGCAAGTATTTTGCTACGGATCCTTTTTATCTGCTCTGTAGTTTGTCTGACTAGTTCCGGTCCTAACAGACTCTGTTCTCCTGATTCATACCAACACAAGAGAGATTGGCACTTCCATCCATATAAAGCTTCATACGGAGCCATGTCGATGCTAGCATGGTAACTATTGTTGTATGCAAACTCGGCTATCGGTAAGTATCAATCCCAACTTCCATGCTGTTCCAGAATGTACGCTCGCAACATATCTTCCAAGGTCTAAATCGTTTGTTCAGTTTGACCATCTGTTTGCAAATAGTATGTAGTACTTAAACATAGCCTAGTACCAAACGCCTTATAGAGTGCTCCCCAAAATCGTGAGGTGAACCTTGAATCTCGATCTAAAATGATTGTCGAAGGAATACCATATAGCCGTACTACTTCTTGAACCTACAATTAAGCTAGCTTCTCTAGAGCGTAACTCGCTCGAATGGGCAAAAAGTGAGCTGACTTAGTTAGCCTATCCACTATGACCCATATAGCATCATATCCTAAGGGTGTTCTTGGTAAGCCCATCACGAAATCCATAGAAATGCTCTCCCACTTCCATTCCGGAATCTCTAAGGGTTGTAGTGACCTTGCTAGTTTCTGATGCTCTATTTTTACCTTTTGGCAAGTTAGACATTTATTCATGAAATTTGCCACATCTATCTTAAGGCCTGGCCACCAAAACATCCTCTTGAGATCTTGATACAATTTTTTTAATGCCAGGATGTATAGTAAACTCGCTCTTATAGGCTTTCTTCAAGATCTTCTTTCTAAGGTTATCCTTCTCAGGTACGCATATTCTCCCCTGATATCGCCATATTCCTTCTGCATCCCGAGATCATTCCTTCATTGTTCTTGCTAGATTTGGTCTTTGAAATCACTAGTTATCTTAAGTTGGTTTAACTGAATGGCATTGGGGTTCATAGAGATTCCCAAGTTGGGGTCTCGAAAACTCTCTATGAGCTCCGTCTCCTTGATGATCCATGCCACAGTTAAAGATTTCCTACTCAAGGCATCTGCCACCACGTTTACTTTGCCAGGGTGGTACTTTAGCTCAAATTCGTAATCTTTAAGAAACTCCATCCACCTTCACTGCCTCATGTTCAATTCCTTCTAATAAAAAAGGTATTTCAAGCTTTTGTGATCAGAAAATACTTCAAACTTCACCCTATAGAATGGTGCCTCCATATCTTCAGAGCAAATACCACTACCACTAACTCTAGGTCATGCATTGGATAATTTCTTTCATGAGTTTTCAATTGCCTGGACTCATACGCGATGACGTTCATGTTCTGCATTAACACGCACCCTAATCCATTCTTAGAAGCATCACAGTAGACTTCGAACGGTCCATGAGGATTCAGCAGAGTAAGTACTAGGGTTGTCGTCAACCTTTCTTTTAATTCTTGGAAACTCTGCTCGCACTCAGGAGTCCATTCAAATGGAGCATTCTTCTTGGTTAACTTTGTTAGGGATAGGGCTATTTGAGAGAAGTTCTTAACAAATCTCCTGTAATATGCTGCCAATCCTAAGCAGCTCTTGACTTCTGTAACTGTCGTTGGTCGTTCCCAGTTTACTACTGCTTCTACTTTATTGGGGTCCACTGAAATTCCTCCATGGGATACCACATGGCCAAGAAATTTTACTTGCTCCATCCAAAATTCACATTTGGATAGGTTGGCGTAAAGTTTCTTCTTTCTTAGAATTTGCAGAATCAGTCGCAAATATTCTGCATGCTCCTGCTCCGTTCTTGAGTAAACAAGAATGTCATCAATGAATACCACCACAAATTTGTCAAGATATGGTCGGAATATCCGATTCATGTAATCCATGAATATTACCGATGCATTCGTCAACCCAAAGGACATCATAGTGTATTCATAATGTCCATAACGAGTTCGAAACGCCATCTTCGAAATATCTTCTTCTCGAACTCGAATATAGTGATATCCAGACTGTAGATCAATCTTGGAAAATACAGTAGCCCCTTGTAATTGATCCATAAGATCATCAATCCTTGGCAATGGATACTTATTTTTTATTGTCATCTTATTCAGCTGCCTGTAATCCACACACAGTCGCATGCCTCCGTCTTTCTTCTCAACTAACAGGACTGGGGCTCGCCATGGAGATACACTTGGCCTAATAAATTTCTTTTCTAGGAGTTCTTCAATCTGCTTCTTAAGTTCGGTCAGCTCCAAGGGTGACATGTGATACAGCACTATGGATATCGGTCCTGCTCCCGGTACCAAGTCAATGGCGAACTCAATTTTCCTCTCAGGAGGAAAATCAAGAATATCTTCAGGGAATATATCGGGATATTCCCTAACAACTGGAATATCATCTAACTTCTGATCAACCTCTGCTATACTGGTTGATAAGAGAATATACCCTTGACTTATATCCCCACAGTGGGGTATTGCTATGGAGCTTAAATAAAGGCTTATAGGGATTACTAATTCAGAAGATGAAACAGAGGGAAGCACAATGGATTTATCAGAGCAATTTAACAGGGTCTGGTTGGCAGAGAGCCAATCCATACCCAAAATAATGTCAAGTCCAGACAAGGGAAGACAAATTAAATTGGCTGAAAAAGTTTGACCTCCTATCTGACAAGGGATATTCATACAAATATGATTGGTCTTAACAGGCTCACTTATAGGAGTAGAAACTAACAAGTCATAGGGTAATTCAGAAATAGGTAACTGTCAGGCTGACATGCAATCATGAGAGATGAAAAGAGTGAGATGCACCTGAATCATATAAAATAGTCAAGGTCTTACCATTCACTTCACAGGTATCTTGAATCAAATCTTTTGATTTGCTAACCTCCTGTGCATCCATAGTGAAAACTCTTCCCTGGCATTATGGCTTGGGAGTCGTCTGAGCGTTTCTGGCAGGACATTCATAGATTTTGTGGCCTGGCTTACCATATCCGAAACAGACATATTGACCTGCCAAGCAATGGTGGTTGCCATGATTCCTACCGCACTGGCTACATGTCTGGTTCCCAAAAGGCCTCTGAGGTTGCTTGCCTTTGTTGCCCGCAGGCTGAAACTTTCTCTGCTATTGAAAGTTGGGCTTGAACCTTGGGCCTCGTGGAGCTAACCCTTTCTTAAAGTTACTGCCGGTTGACCTAGCAGCAACCAACTTCTTGTTACAATCCTCCACTAGGCGGTACTTGTTCCCCAAAGTAGGAAAATCTCTTATCTCTATTGGTCCTATAGTGGTAAGGATGTCTTCTCTTAGCCCACATTCGAACTTCATGCATTTCCAAGCTTCGTCAGGGTTTCGTTGATAAATGGTGAAAAATTTGCACAACTCCTCAAATTTAGCAATGTATTCCGATGGACTACTATTCCCTTGACGGAGGTGCATGAACTCCAACTCCTTAGCATTGCGGACAGAGGCAGGGAAGTACTTCTAATAAAATGCATCTCTAAATACGTCCCAAGTAATATCTGTTTGGGATCCTTCTAATAACCGGCATGCACCATTCCATTAGAACTTTGCATCTGCTTCCAGCATATAGGTGGCAAAGGTTACCTTCTGATGATCTGTGCAATCTAATATGGAGAAGACCTTCTCCATAGCTTTAACCCACTTATCCACCTTATTTGGGTTAAAGGTTCCCCTAAAGCTGGGTGGGTTGGCCTTCCTGAACTCGGCAAATTTGAGGTATTCCAGATCCATTCCAGGACCATTATGATTCCCTCCAAGACCTACCTCTGGCTGCCTTCGTAGTTGGCCTATCATTTGAGTTGTCGCAGCTGCCCGCTCGCGCATCGCGTGCGCCATTTCTTGCATTGTGTCCAAGAACTCAGTAGATTCCTCCTGGGCTGAATTCATTCGTGGCCTACCTCGCCTTCCAGAAGCCATCAAGTTCTGAACACACAAAATAAGAGTAATTGAGTTGATAAGGCTCAATACTAAGTTCTGTGTGCTAGTGAATAATAGCATACGGTTAGGCAATCCTCTCACATGCATCCTATCCATATGGACAAGACTAAATGCAAGAGAATATTTAAGGAAACAGAGCACATGCGAAGCATAGTCAGTCCAATCCTCAGGCCTATATTAGGATGAACTGCTCTGATACAAAAAATGTAACACCTTACCAGACAAAATACTATGCTTAAGTCATAATATATTACCTGATAAGTTATTATATGTGACTAGCTGATTAAATTCCATTTTCAGTTTCATTATTAATTAATCGTGTACCGGAAGTAAAGTAACATAAATAAAAATGCGAAATAAACAGAAATACTGGAAACTGCATCATATATAAATATATATAAACATCTATTTTTCAAAGTTGTCAAAAGATATATAAGACAGTACAGGGTAGTAAAAAATGAGGCCACTAACACAAAATAAATTGGCTTGTCTATATGAAAAATCCCCTAACTGGTTCCCACGGGACATTTCATGTATAACTGCTAACTTTTATCCATATGCTCATGACCCAAACTGCCAAAAGAGGGTCATCTTGTACACCTACTGCTGCTACGATGGGTACTCCAACTAGATGGATTCTGAAGAAAGGAATCCATTCGCCATGCCGGCATCCGCAGGAGTTTAGTCCATGCTTGGAGCAGAGGACGAGGAAGATGAACTCTCTGCCTCAGATGGATCCTCTTCAGACATCGAGACCGAGGGTATCTCTGTAGTGGTGAGGTTGGCGAAGCCATGGCTGGTGCTGCTACTGCAGGTGGAGGTGGAAAATGATGGGCCATATATAGTGGAATAGCAATGTAAGGTGTAGCGGGGTCGAAAAGTGGATGAGCAAGGGGAACAGCAAAATCTCTACGAAAGAAGAAGTAAAAACAGAACTGGCATCTACCAGATACATATATACAATCTAGAAACGGGTCCAGGTGGATGTGGAGCTCAGAGAACTCGATGAACAGGATTCCAATTGCCACGTTCTCCATGATCTAAGAATGATGCGGAAATATATGGTAGGGTGAGAAATAAAGATCTCTCAGTAGGAATTCCTAAATTTATACCTATCTGTCATCGCTGTCATTCTCAGTTATTTCGGATTTTGGTTAATTAAAAGAAAATGTTGCATCAACAGGATGTCCTACTCAATTAGTTATAGAAATCATAACCCAAAACACAGCTTTGTTTTACTTAAGGAAATAAAAGAAATTCAACAGAGAAATAAATAACCAGACCTGTGTTTTTGACATAGTTAAGTGACAGCCATAAAGTGAACAATAATAAATATATGTATATATAACATCCAATGGTGCAATTAACTCAATGCATGATAACAGAAACTATGGATATGCATAAGAAATAATGCACTTGATCTTAACTCATATTTTTTCCATACTTGATCCCCTGAGAGTATATTGGCCATAAAACTCCTGGGTAATAGTCCACTTTTCAGGATCGAGCTCGCTCCTATACAGGGTCGCCGAGTTTACTTTCCCCGACTTCCCCACCGATCTATTCCCCTTAACTTTGTTCATGAGCTGGCCCAAGTCACATGGAAATCCTTCCTCATTCTTATAAGGGTAGCATTGCTTGTCTAATACTTTGACCAATGTATGCATAACTTGTAAATTTATATTAATTGCAATCTTTGCCGAAATCTCGGCAGCATAACGGATCATGTCCGCTTCCCCATGAATAGTGCTAGACAACCAGGAAAATTTAATCAAATAGCAAATCCAATACAGAACATCATATTCATACCAAGAATATAACAATATCAACATGTGCAAGTTTTAAAATCTTAAGTCTTAATCTATCTTGTAAGTTTTTAATTTCTATTGATGTTCCTGAGTTTGACTTCCAAAATTAAATGGGGTCCGAGTTCCAAGTTTATACAAGTTCCAACCTCCGAGGTGATGTTCGGTCTTCCGAGATTATATAGTTTCCGACTTTCGTGGTTATGGTCGATCTCCGACCTTATTCCACCATTGGTCTTCTAAGACTCTTATAAGTGTATTTCCTAAATTCCAAATTTCTAACATTAACTATACCCGATCTAGTTTCTTATTCATTAAGTTTCGAGTTCAACATTAAGTATATCCGATTTAACTCTCTCTCTACTAAGTTTCTGAGTTCAACCTCAAGTATACCCGATCTAGCTCTCTGTCTACTAAGCTTCGAGGTCAACCTTAAGTATACCCAATCTAGCTCTCTGTATACTAGATTTTTGAGTTCAACCTTAAGTACACCCGACCTAGCTCTCTGTCTACTAGATTTCCGAGTTCCGATACTAACTCAAGTTATTTGTGTTTTATCCCAGACTGCCCTACTTCTAGCTAGAATTGCACTTTTATAGGAGAAAATTCGCCAAAAATAGAAATCTAGGTGAAATCATGCAAAATTTATATCAATGTAAAGCTAACAGAGCAAGCTTTCAAATGAGATAAGTTTCATGTCATTTAAATGAGTATAACTCGAGATATAAGCCCTAAAACTTGACCCTGCTAGACTACCTTGTTCCAGCCTGGATTAATCATAGAGCAATTTCCTCAAACCATTGGGAGCAAACGGGACCTTATCTAACTGTAAAATTTTTATGGAATGTTCCGTCATATGTTAGCTTTCAAAAAACATTGGATTCACTCAATTTGGAGTTGTGTAGGGTGAGTTACACCCTTCTCAACTCACACTACCCGGATGAAGGTCCTAATTTCTAAGTCAAACTTCAAAAATTCATAACTACCTCTACACTGATCCAATGGCCTTATATTATATATATGTGGAAAGCCTTGAATGTCTAGTTTTATGTAAAAATAGATTCATGGAATTTAAACGGCTGTAGGCAGAGCCGTACACCTCGCCGTACAAACTACGGAGAAAAAATCCTAATAGCTTGAGTTTTCTCTTTTCTTCAAATTTTTTCATACCAATTCTAATTCTAATCATAACATACATGCATGATCAACTATAATTCATCATCATCACTTCAAATCTGATCAGTGTCACAAGATATCCAAAACCCCCATACAGTCCCAAACCAAGAAAAGTAAGAAGAGAAGTAGGATTCCTACCTTGCCTAGTTGAAATTTAGTTGATTTGGTACCTTAGATGGAAGCTACTCTTGATGAGACTTGAAGAGAAGTTGAAGATGAAGTAGAGAGGAGTGTGAATGGAAGAGAAATGAAGGGGAGTCAGCCTCTTATCTTGACCGTAATTCACAAGGGCAAAGAAGGAATTGAACCCAAACTTGTGGAGCAAGGAGTTTTGTGATTAGTGGATTTGAGTAGGTTATTCAACTTGGTTTTGTGGCTACTTCTTGGCTGAAAATGGCGCCACCTATGGGAGTGTTGTGGCTAAATCCTGGCCATTCATTCTAGGTTTCTCATAATGATTCTTCTATTGGTCCGGTTCCGACAGTTTAAAATACCGAAATCTTACCGATTTCTCTTAAATCGGTAAACTGGTTTTAGAAAAATTCTGTGAGGTTTCCTATGTTCTTAATCTAATTCCATCAAGCCTAATCACTTCTAAATCACACTTAATTGGCTTTAAGTGACTGCTTAATCGAATTCTAATAAATCCCAATTATTTGCTGGAAATCAAACAATTCGGTTATTAATGATAAAATTCTTTGGACGTTACAGCTTCCACCAGGCTCATATATGTTATGAAGTCCTCCTGTTTATTGTCTAAATATTTGTCTATCTTCCCATTCACGATGTGATCTTATACTTTCTTGTGTGGCTAGCCTTATCTGCTCATTAATATGGTCTTAAATTTCATCTTCATCATATCCTGTTAAGCGTGCTTCAAATTCTTCTTTTCTTTTTTTGGAGTCATTTTGTTTTTACTTTTGCATCTAGAAGGAGCTTCGTCATACTTTGTTGAACCAATGTGGTAACTCTAGTATATCCCGCCACTTGGCCTTTAACATGTGCTATGTGCTGCTTCACTAACTGGCAATGCCACCCTTTATGACTTTGTCACAAAGTTTACATCTAGTGTTATTTTTATTTCCAGCCACAAGTTCTCCAAAATGCCATCCAATATCATCACTTGGAGCACTTTCCAACCTTTCTACTGGAAACTCTTCTCTTGGTGGCATTGTTAAATTTTACAATTTCTACTCACAGAAATAAATATTAATAATTAAATTTAACATAAGATTTTGATATAGCATACTAATTAATTGAATATAACTAAATTAAATAAAATACATTATACATAATTGTAAATTTAAAATTAATTATTTTAACTATTAATTTTCTAACATTTAATTATATACTTTTAGATAAAAATTATTACATATGTACTCTTAAATTTACATTATTTTAATTTTTTTAAAAAATAATCTTAATCACAATATAGTTATCTTTCCCCTTTTCAACTTCACAACCACATAAATGTAAACTAAAAAAAAAAAAAATAGCAAGACCTATTAAAAGGAAAAAAAAATTCACATCCATTTTTTAACAAAAAAAAAAACACTCAAAACTTTTTTTTTTTAAAATCAGAAACATCAACACATTTTAAACAAATAAAACCCAACTCAAATATAAAAAACACCCACCCATATGACCAAAAAACACTCATTCAAATGACCAAAAAAATACCCCACCCCAACGTGTTCTGCACACCCCCAAAACAAATTTCAAAAATTAAAAAAATTAAAAAAGGACCAACTCAACCGTCCCTACCCCACCCATTTGCTTCTACAACCTTCTCTCTACCCCACCCACAATTGTTTTGCAGCTAGCGTTCTCCTTCTCCCCTTCCAAACCCAAAACACAAACCAGTCTCCATTTTCACTTCTAATCTCATCAACGAGTGGATATGGCTTCAACTTCTTTCTTTTGCTGTGAATTGCTTCCCCTTCCCCTTTCTTCCTATTTCCTTCCCCTTCTGATTTTCCCAAACACCACCCTTCTCATCAATCCCCAATCCACAGATGATGATACACAAAGTGTAAAAAGCAAAAAAAAAATAGAAAAAAAAATAGTACAGAGACCTTACTTGCTGTGGTGATTCGAGATCTAGAAGTGAAAAAGAAGATGAAGGCGAGACAAGCTTCGAAGTGGAAGAAAAGATGAAGTGAAACATGTGCTCTGCCTTTGAGGTAGAAAAATAATTTTGTGAGCATTTTGAAAAGTTTAGTAGATCTGATATCTGAATATGGACTGGTCTCTGTGATGTGTATTTTTGTTGTTTTTCTTTATGGAATCTTTTGTTTTGGTTAAAAAAAAAAACTAGTTCACGAGGAAGGGGAGGGGAAGAACGGAACGGAAATTGCGTTTGCGTCTATTGCGGCCGCAATATCATTATGCTGCAATTATTCCTGTGATTTGGAATCACCCCGCAATTGCAGTCCGATGCTGTTGCAGCCACTAGCACATCCGCAATATTGCGGCCGCATCATCTGATGCGGTCCACAATTTAGAACACTGAATTTAGGGTTTAGGCTATAAGAGAGGGGGAGGGTCCATGAAATTTGGCAGCAAGCAAGTCATCTAGTGCAATTACCTGTAAGAAAATATGTCTCATGTGGTATTGAGTGTACGTGTGTGTGTGTCTTATTTTATTGGTTTAATAAATAAATGATGAAATAAAGAATGTGTAGGAAGTTAAAGGTGGTTACTTCAGAAAGTAACTGACTAGATGGAAGTTGGTTTGTTTAAGGAAGTCTTATGTATCCTTGATCTCTTCTTGCCTATTAAGTATTTCTTCTACTCTCACCATCACTAAAGAATAGAAGAAGTGTTATAGATAATAAAGGCTAAATGGCAAATGGGCTAGATGATGGCACCTAAGATCCAAGTTGGAAGTCTCAGCCCACTATGACCTCATATCTGCATAACTAAACCAGAAATCAAGGGATGGCATCCTATCACTTGAGGAGGTATCCCAAAACGATTAAGGGGAGTCCTAGCTGAAGGAGAATCCCATGAAAAAAGGAGACAAGCTCTCCCATGAACAAATAATTTAGGCATGCACACTTCTTTATTTAGTATCTTTTGACCTATGCTAACTTAGGTATCGAAATCCTTGCAGGTACACCCCCACCAACTAGGAGCAAGAATCAATAGTAGCTTCATGTTTCCTACCCTACACTGGAGAAAGTAATCCTTATTTTGATTTCCTACGTCCATAATGGCGACCATAGTGGGAGCACGATTTGCTATTAATTTCCCTTTCTCCTCATTATCCAAAAGTGAAAATTAAAGTTTTTCATGGCACCTTTGTATCATAAAAAGTGGGAAAGGAAAAATTGCATCTGTGATTTAGTTATTCCATTAACCTCACCATCTCCATGAAACATCAAAAACATCGCAAGAAAATCCTGATGACGAGATAATCTATCCGTGCCATAATAACAATATCGAAGCAATCTCTTCTGGAGTCAACGGTCGCTTTAATCCGTATTACTGCCATGGAGCAACACAAACTAGAGTTGGCATCACATCATTATTCTCCAAAGAACAACACAAACCACCAATGATAGCCCCACCTTGCACAACATTGGAGGGGAACGTGCCAACACCGCACAACCCACAATGCTCTCAATTGTGCCACTCAATTGTGCCACTCATCTGTGCCACCACCCTATCACCAAGTCGTTGCATTGTTGTGTCACTAGGACTACCATGGCCACTTCAGATCATAGGTATGAGAAATGTTGTTGTTTACGCCTCCATCATGATGTCGTTCATGGTCTCACGAGAAGGAGTCTGCCTCATCCCCGGTGTGCCATCGTCAGTCCTCATGCATCACTGCCTTGGAGCTTTTAGGTGCGACTGGCAGATCTACTACCACGATCTATGTAGTAAAGAGAAAGAGATAGGGATAAGGGAACACTGCCATTATTTGTGCTTTGCCACTATTTCATGCCGCACCAGCCATGCTTCGCCAATTAGTGCTGCCCTACCACTGGTACTCGGATCGCTGCCACTGCAGAGGAGAAGAGGTGCTGCCTAGCCGTGACTGGTCTCACCCTCCATGAAGCCCCTAGCGGCCATTGTGAGGAAGAAGACAAGGCACTAATTCAAGTTTCATCAAAAATCGGGTCTTAGACTGGCCCATTTCTGCCCAAAAAAAAGGAGAGAGTCGAAGAAAAGGCGAAAATAGTTGGATGCAAAATTAACAGCACATTATATTTAAATACAATCATGATAGAAGAATAGTCCCTAAAATTCCAAGAATCGCAAAATATGAGATTCGAACTCACATTCTTTCATATTCGCAAGCTGCAGCTAACCTCCACATCAACAAACTGGCTTACGAGAATCTTGCCTCACAATATATTTAAAATATATCCATTAAGAGGAAGTTGAAAATCTAAAAACTTCTTGATGGTGGATTTCAACCAATGCACCTACACTAACCAAATTAGACGGGAAGTTGTCGCTGCACGATATATCTAAGTATATCTAATAGAAGGAAAGGAAAGATAGAAATGCGAAACGCACAGGTGTAGGATACAAACTCAAGGCATGTGAGATTTTGTCCACCATCTAAGCTCCATGAAGAATGTGGTTGCATCCACACCATGCCATTTGTCTGGATTATGTGCAACATCATTATGAGAGTCAATGCATAAGATATTTTGGCACAAAAGCCATAATTGGCTAACCCAAAATTAGGTCATTTAGCCAAATTAAGGTTGCATGAGAAACCGACCTTGGATAAAGGCACAACAAAGCCTAGACTGGAGTTTGAACAAAATTATAATAGAGACAAAGCACACTCACAAAGTCTCCTACAATTCTACAACAGAAACACATCGAAGATGAAGCGTGCAAATTGCAAAGCCCATACTTAGCCCCACATTCAATCCTCGGCAAGATGCGATTTCCAACTCTAAATGAGATCGGTCAACACTTGAGTCCAAAGCCCATATCCGATTCAAAACAAGATTGGCAAACGACCAGTAGAGCTTGCCAAAGACTTCCGAATCAAATCAAATCCCTTAGACAAATACTCTAAGCATGAAATTTAGCCCCGTAGATGAAATACATTATGAGCTGGCACCAATAGTGGTGGTAAGTCCCTTGGAAAAATTTTCTAAGCATAGAATTCCCTTAGAGAAAGTGTTTCTAAGTGTTGAATAGAAAACACCCATTTCCCTTAGATAAATCATCTAAGCGTAAAGTACAAAACGACTTTAACGTCGAAACTTATTACGGCAAAATCCCAATCCTAGCATCAAAAGCTTACTAACCCACTTAGGGAACTAAGTTGTGATAAAGCAAAATGACCTCAAGGTCGAAATCTCCACACAAGTGTGGAAGGACTACAAGAAATCGGCTCCCTAAAATTGGAACTGACTTTAAAGAAGGAATTTAAATCACAATGAAAATGATGACTTAGAGGTTCAAACCTAATTAGCTACTTAGCATATTAAACTAACTTGGATTTAAGTCGCAATAAAAAAGGACGACTCAAGAAATTCAGATCCTAGCCAAACCACTTAGGCAATCAACCTAAGTCAGAAACATCAAGCAAAAGAAGGATGGTTTAAATTAGACCTAGATCTAATCCGTTAGACATGCAATCTATGCAGGAAAGTCAAATCAAACCCCTTAAGCGTTGAAAAATTATGAGAACATTGGAAACCAAGATACTAGTTATATGTTAATGCCTACATCGAGACAAGAAGTTCATACAACAAGCCTATACTAGGATAAAGTTTCATCACAAATAAAATGGGGAGAATGAAACCTGAACCCCAAGATGCTTGAATAAGAGCATCGTACACCCACATCCAAAAGGATCATCAGAATTTTTAATAGCATACTTGTTTTTTCCTTCTATCCTCACGATGTGATTAGTAACTCCTCCGTAAAAGATCGAAGATACTCTTCGCCATTAGTAAAGGTGTTCTCAACACCTTATCCACCCACTAGTATACGGGATCTATTGATAGCAAAAATCAGAAGACCTTTTATGAAGGAGGAGCTTTCTTTGTATTCATGTTTTACAAGAATCGTACAAAGGAAGCCACCAAGACTTCCCAAATTCTAAGGTTGAAAGGCTAAGCTCGGATTCGAGGCTAAAAGATCGAACTCGGGTTGGCAAATAGCAATCGAAAATGAAGTTGAATTCGATGAAGGCCTTGACTGATAATCTAATCAAGTAAACTAATGTCTAACCAAGAATAAGGTTATCACAACTCCCGAGGGTCTAATCACCCCTTGGTCCAAGTTCCATGCTTAATTCAAATACAATAATTTCCCTTAGATAGATATTTTAAGCATAGAATATGTGGATGAAATCCCATAGGCCATTGTGCTAAGAGCGGAATATTATAAAAGGTCAAACAATTGACCTAAGATCGGAACACAGCGTGAGCCCTTAGATATATGATCTAAGTCGGAAATTGTCAATCCTTAGAACATAGTTCTAAGTGAACGAAAACTATTGTAAGCAAGTTATTTGAATACAAATTGCAGATTAAAGGTTCTAAGTCCCTTAGGATTCCTAACCTAAGCATTGACTATGTTAAAGGAAAAAAAGCCAAAACACTTGCAACAAAGTGAAGTGGCATTACCTTGGAACTCAGACAAATTGTTCTTAAAATTTAACCCCCACAGGAATAAAGGTTTGGAACTAGGATCCAAGCTCCTCTCAAAATCGACACATGTTCGCCTAAGAGGGGAATAATGCGGCATAACTTGACAAGGACAAATTTGAAGTGATGTGCCCAGAAAGGGAGTCAGTAAACAAGAACATTGTGACCCTATAATCTTCCACAACTTTTGGCTTGAACTTGAAATTTGGTAACAAAACCAAATAAGTTTCTCAAGTTCCAACCTTGAGTTAGTAGAGAAACTAACAAACCAACGATTGAAGTCAGGCAAGCTCCCAATAATAGAAGAAATACTAGGAGCACAGAAGACCATCCAATCCCCGATCTCACTCGCGACCACCCACTTGCAAGTCCATCGCTAAAAACTAAAAGCTAGAGGTTATAACCTCTAGGCTGAGCTGAGAGAATTGCTATAGACTACCCAAAGGTCCCATGCATCAAAGGGCCCAAGAGGTTGCCTACAAAGTCCAAAATTGAAAACTAGCCAAGGAACCAACAATGAACAATTGAAGAAATGAATTCCAAGGGATCTTATGTTTACATTTCACTTTCATATTCCAAAAGTTTAGGCTAAGCAAAGAAAGAGTTATGACCCTCTTTAAACACCATGGACTTAATAACTCTTAACAAGAGACAATTCTAGCCAATCACGTCGTCGGTGATAGGGGCTTGATCCCCTTTAATTCAACAAATAAATTCAACAAATAGATCTCCACAGACATGACCACCCTGTAGTAGGGAGATGCTCATAAATGTTTGGCTAACACATGAAGAAAGCTAGAAGATAACAGGCCCAACCACAAAGATGAACTTGGAAAAATGAGCTCAACGCCTCTAAAAAAAAACCTCAACGGGCTCATAAAGCTCGAGGTAAAAGAACTTGGAGCTTCGATAGATGTAGCTATTGAATAAAACCTACGTCGGGGCAAAATACGCCATGGAAGCAAAGCTTGGAACTCAGATCTAAACTCTCCTCGACAACCCTCCTCAAAACATGTGAGGATCAAATTCAAAGGAATAGGAACCTCAGCTCTTGACCTACATATCATTTCGACTCTGATAGTTGACATCTTTTTCTCTAAAAGGAAAACAATCGTGGAACTTTGAGTAATCAACGGTAGGGACTTTGTGACAAAACTCGATGACCTAACTCCATTCACACTAGTCACCAATGCAACCCATGATGAGACATGAGCTAGCAAACACACTACGTTAGCTTTGGCATGATCATGCATGACTATAGATAAGCATGTAAAAAATGAAGCATGTTTTCCCACCAAAGTGATCTCAATCTCAACAGTCAAGTTGATAATGATTGGGGGCTCCAATTAATCGTGCAGGCCAGAATGCTCAACAATGACCAAATAGGCACAACTAACATTGGATGATTCAATGCATGCCACACAAACAAGTACAACGAGGTCATAATCTGAGGTTTTAACTTTAAAACCAACTTATGCTTGGAGTTCGGATAAGAGTCCAACTCTTGAAATCATCGTAATCCGAGGTCTTAACCTTGGAACCAAATTAGGGGTTTACCGAGTTATGCTTAGAGTTCAATTAATATTCACCAGGACTCATAAATCGAGGTCTTAACCTCGGAACCAATTATGTTCAGAGTCTGGATAACAATTTGATTGCCAAATATGTAATTCAAGGTCTTAACCTCAGAATCAAGTTGTTGCTAGAGTTTGGATTATAATTCAACTCCTAACGTCATTGGAACTTGTAATATGAGGTTCTAACCTTGGAACTTGGTTATGCTTAAAGTTCGAATAACAATATAACTCTTGATATCATTAGAACTCGTAATCCAAGCTCTTCATCTCGAATCGGAGTTGGGGGCTTTGTTATGAGCTAGCATATAGGCTAAATGGCAAATGGGCTGGACAATGGCACCTTCGGTCCAAGTCAGAAGTCTCGGGCCACTATGACTCTACATTCCTGTAACCAAACTGAAAATCAAGGGATGTCATCTTATTACTTGAGGAAATATCCTAAAGCGGTTAAGAGGAATCCTAGTTGAGGGAGAATATCATGAAAAAAGGAGATAAGCTCTCCCATTCAAACCCCCATATCTCTATAAATAACTCTTTGAACAAATGATTTAGATATACACACTTCCCTAATTATTCAATATCTCTTAACCTATGCTAACTTAGACATCGAAATCCTTGCAGGTACACCCCCATCAACTGGGAACAAGGATCAATGGGAGCTTTGTATTTCCTACCCTACACTGGAGAAGGTAATCCTTGTTCCTATTTCCTACTTCCGAACAAGAAGGAATGAGGGAAAGGCAAAGGAAAAGAAAGTGAGTTCTTTGTCATCTACTCTTATCTATGGATTAAGGTTAGTAACTTAAACTACTTCTATTTGTGAGAATCATGAATTTCAAGACCCTGTATAATGTTTAATGGTAATTTTCTGAATTAAGAACTTTAGAAAATTATAGCTTACATGTGGTATTGAAGCATTGTTGTGAAATTTGTGATTCTTTATGAATGATGATTTTGTTTTCCCAATTTATGTGAACCCTAAATTATGAAATTGGCAATTTAAGCATGTATCGAATTTTCAAGTCATGATGTTTCTGCGAATGTGAATTGCTAAATATGACCGTGACATATTTCTGGGAATTGATAGATCAGTTTCAATTTTCGAAATTGTTTTTTCGTTGATTTGCGAAAGTTCCTGTGTATGCACGAAAACAGTGTTTCAATCATGTTTTATCATTGTTTGCCATGACAATTACTGAATTGAATGTAATCACGTAAGGAAATCAGTTTGCGTTATGTGGCTTATTAAAGTGGATGAGGATTATGGTGGAGGAAAGCAGGAAAGAGGAAGATGGAGAAGGAATATTTTTAGAATATTTTGTTTAATTTCATATTTTTGTAACGGATATTGTCGTTAGGGACTTGATTACAAAATTTTGTTTGATATAGAGATTTGATTATAAATTTTCATACTATAAAAATAAAATTGAGTGAAACTATAGGGACCAACAAAATAATTAAATCAATTAGTTAAAATGAAAATATTTAACTTATTCCTAGTTGTCTTATTGAATAGTTGCGTTTGGTAACCTTACGTTCTTTGCAAGTACCATCTATCCTAAAAAACAAGATATCTTAGTATTAAATATCTAGTGTGATTTGGAATAAGGAACCCAATGATATGATGACCTAGTCATGTGGATGGAAAAGGGCAAAGAACATGACACTACTGAGAAAAGCATAAAGCAACAGGCAGAGCGAACAAGCAGACGCATACATTAACTCGAGGCAAGGTGCTTTTACAGTCCAAATAAAACTTAATGATTCTGGGAACCATTTGACAAGTCCTCTTTTAGCTTCGAAGCATACAGCAGAAATGTACCGGCGAATACAGTACAGTGCTAATTCCTTTTGCATGCATATAATAGCTAATATTCATTATTTGGTTTATTATAAAGGAAGATGATTGATTTGAGCCTTTGTTATTGATTGGTCTTCTATGCACTTAGGAGTGTCTAAAAGGAAAAGCTACTTCCAAAAACTGTATGCTAGTATTTGAAATGATTAATATTAAGAATTGATTTAATTTAATAGTTAAATTTTATGTTTAGAATAGTTAGATAAAATTAAATTTGAATTATTTACAATTCAATTATTGCATTTAAAATACATCAGATATTGTTTGAAATTATTAAAAATAAAAAGTTAATTCGATTTAATTTATATTTAAAACCAAATCAATTCCTATCAAATTTAAATATCAAAACCAAAGCAGTTTAACAAATAAAATAATTTTTTATTTTTAAAATATCCAAATACAAGATTTGATTTACACATCAAATCAATTACTATTTTTTTTCCATTCTAAACACTACCTATAATGCGAACTTAATCTTTTCCAACTGGAAGGTAAATAATGTTGGTAGACAGTTACATGAGATCCAAGAAATGACACAAATAAATTAACACCCCACTTTTTTTTTCTTTTTTATTTTTGGACTTGAACACCACACATTATGTTGCTTCAAAATGGCCATAGGTCACCCCAAAGAGATCTCTTGGCCTGACGATGTAACGTAGGATTCTTGCTCTGTGTTACAACAATACGGTCATACGAACCCTCTGAGGCATCCCTATTGGCGGATCTACACACATTCATTGTCACCTGTCTACCCCTCCTCACAGGCATGAATACAATTCTGCCCCAGCCACCTCCAAGATCAGCACTACCTGTTTCTTCTTCCCCTTCCTCCTCATACTCCTCGTTATCATCGCTGCCGTCAGTTTCCACAGCATCAGAATCATACGTTATTGCATCTACTACTTCACGAGGAGCATCATCAGCTTCTTGCATTTTCAACCAGTCCTCTAAGAAAGTGAAGAAAAATAAATGAATAACTGGAAATGAATAGTCCATAATCTCCGAAAGCCTTCCCATAGAGACCATGGATAGGAAGCTGATTTAATAGCATCAGACCATATATTTTGTTCACAAGTATTTCATCAGAAAACAAGCATGAACATGTATAGCAAGTACCATAGTCAATCTCAAGATCCTCCGGATTTCCTTTAGCATGCTGCTCCTTCAGAGTCTCAAATTTCATATCATCAAGGGGCCAAGGTTCCCTGGTCCAAGGCATGAGTTAGAAAATAAATAAATAACTAAATAAATCAGAAATTCATAGTATGAAAGCGTAAATGGCACAAAGACAGGTACAGGGGCTTGTTAAACTTTCATGAAAAAGAGCTCTCACCATTTCCTGTTAGATTTTAATTTTGATGCAGTCAACAAATTTGACACTTGCATCCAATTACACGTTGATACATCATTTAACATTTAATGAATTTGACATTGCACATAATTGTTAGCATAGTTAAATTCATCAAATAATGTGTCAATACAAGATTGGATAATTGTAAAAAACACTTAATATTAAAAATGTATTAAAATTAAACTCTTGTTATTGTTTTTCTATTTGTATATTGCTTAGGTTCAAACATGGAAGATTTATCTAAAACACTTGCCTTGGTCTTTGTCCTCGTCTGAAAGCAACAAAGGAAAATTTCTCATCTTCAAAGCCACGTAAAGGCTCACCCTTTGAACGCTGAAAGATGATAGAATATAGACCAGAAATAAATTTCTTGATATGTCAATCACTCTTGATATCAAAGGAAAGAGGAAAATAGAATACGTGGATAACATGATTCTTTCCAATGCCGAAAGTAAAATATGGGTTAAGGAGAAACCTTGTAAGCACGCTGTGATGATGTCCTTTCCAAGCGCTGAACAAAATGACAATATTTTCCAGATTTTACCAGTGGACAAGTCCCATCATGAGGACACTGCGTGAAGAAAATTTATCACATAAAAAGAATGGGACCCGCAAAGAGGGAGAATGAGATAGACAAAACACAAAATCGGAAAAAATGTCATGTGAAAACGTAAAATACTTACAGGAGCAACTACAAAAGCACCAGCTTTCTGAGTCATCAAATCTTTACAAACTTCATCATTCTTACGAGAAGATTTACGGTACTTCTGCAAATGGAACAAAGTCAATTCTTTGTAAGAATAAAATGTCTAAACAAAAGTACAACCATGATGGTAAAAAACATTTCAGAGACTATTTATCATTGTTTAAAATTCTATTAACAGAAGAATATAAATGAAGTAGTAGATTTACCCTTTCTTCCATCCATAATATGTGAGATCTCATCTGAGCTATAATATTGGATCCATGAGGTGTTCCAGGTTCAACCAAAACCTGCAAATATTGATTTCATAAATGGAGAAAAAAATTACATACATGATAGAGAAGGACCAAACAAAAAGACAAATTAATGTAATTCAAAAGTGCACTAATTCATTTCTTTATAAAGAAATATATCACTGAAAAGGATCAAACAAAAAGATAACTTTATGAAATTCAAAAGTTCTCTCAGTCATTTCTTTTTAAAGTTCCTTTCCCCCCTATAATTCATACACATTTTTCTTTGCTCCTTAAAGCTCCTTTTCTTCTCCCAATTACTTTGCTTTACTTTCTTCTTCTTCTTCTTCTTCTTCTCCCCCCCCCCCCTCTCTCTTTTCTCTCTCTCTTCTCGTATAAAGCACTTTTCTAAAACTTGTTAAAGTGGCACCATTCTAAGAAGCAACATAAATTAATTCCAGACAATCTTCTTCGTCATAGAACAAGAAACTATATATTTGAAATCATACCAGAACATCCCGTGTTAGATCCCAAAGCTGGCGAACTACGGTAATTCGATCCTTTAGTGATGGGATCTCTCCAAGCACATAGGACTTCAGTCATAAAACAGATTGAAAGCAATTAGCATTGATTTAAGAAAACAGGCAATAATTTTTATGGCCAATGCTCAAAAAAAAAAAAAAGAAAAGAAAAATGTCAAACAAAAGTATGTCCCTTCCAGCATTACAGAAAAAGCACATAGGTTTCTACAACTAAACTATGAAACTGATCGAACAGAACAAATTCAGCTCAATTAGTTTGTTTCAACCAAAATTAAAAATTGGAAGGAACAGAAAATAATCTCAATGCAGAACTGATTAAAATTCCACTTGAACATTCAAACCATAAACAAATATTTCATTATCTTTCACATATATGTCATCGTAATGGTAGCATATAATAAATTAGTATAACAAAAGGATTATATCTTCAAATCCATCTAAGGTAGATGCCTGTAAATTAGAGTTTGATACATGAAACACAATATGCATAAATATAAATTTTAATATAGTTAAGTCATCAAGGATAAAATTTTTCTGATTTTAACTTTTGGCAACAAACATGATGTGGTTAGATATTTCAATTAATTACTGGTTTTGTGGATAATGATGTTGCCAGAAATTTATTGTGTATAGCACTCATGCAATTCTTTTGTTTATGAATATTATTATTGTAACGTATGCTTAAGTCTAAACAAACTTACAACATGATTTCATTATTGAAGAGTAAAATTTCCTATTTTATAGGAAAATTAATATGGTTAGCTTATTTTCAGATCTAGATTGCACAAACTAAATTGAAAAACAAATTACTTGTTGCTAATATATGTAAATAAATCCAAAAGAATAAACTTACAGCAATCACGAGGTCATGCCCTCTCTCCAATTTCCCGATATTTTTGGAAAGTGCTTGAATGCTATCATAGCTATGAATAAGTGGCAAATTCTTAACACCTATATAACCAATGACAGAACAAAATGCAAAATTCATCAACTATTAAACATTTTTCCCTTAGCTTTTCTCAGGAGTATTCGAAGGGAAGGATTTCAATATATTCAATTCTAAACAAGGGAATCCACTTCATAAATTCATGTAAAATCCACAGCATTTTATTAGAGGGAAGTTTTGGGACACAGTTCATGATTGAGATCATTTACTCATTTCAATATGACATAGGCGCCATCACTTGGATGAAGTATTTGAACGTACTAATGAAGAACTAAACTAAGTGAGACCTGTCTGATATATCTCTCATAAACTTTAAACTCTTTAAACTCTGCTTGTGCTTTCAGGGCCTTTTGCTGACAATCTTCTCCTATAACAGATAAAACCAAACCTTATCACTTTTTATTTTTTTTCACCTGGCCACATATCTTATTCACCTCAAAAGGAGAAACTGCTTGTTCTCAGCAAGATTAGTATTACTTCATCCAATTGTGTGGCTATATAGATGCTCTATCCCAATCTCAACCATCAATTTCCATTGAATGGCTAGGATTAAAAGGGTTTGGGTTTGTTGGTGGTGGGGTCAAGAAATATTCCATTTAATATCACGTTTTTTGTAATGGTGGGTATAGATAGGGAATTGATTACAAAATTTTATACAATATAGGGATCTAATTACAAATTTTAAACTATAAGGACCTAATCAAAAATCGAGTGAAACTATAGGGATCTATAAATTTATTAAACCTATATTTTTTTTCTAAAATTACTGACAGTGTAAGATCGAAATATGAAAAGACTGGACAAAATTGAGAGTATTTATATAAATTAAGGAAAGAGAAAATAGTGCTTTGGTTTATAAAACATTTGCAAATCCATTCAGTATTTTTAGTAACTATGTTCTACAACTTGGCTTTTATCATTTAAAAAGCATGTACATTTCTTTCATGCTTCAGCAACTCTGGAAGAATAGGATTTGTTTCTGCAATCTTTCAATTTTGTATCTTATGTTTCATTCAACAGAAAGACTAATGAAATTCTAATGAATTCTAATACAATGCTCAAACTTTTAGAAGGTCACCAAAGTAGCAAATAAAATAAGCCCACACATGCACCTTCGTCCAAAATACATGTCTATGTGGTGTCCCCCATTCTGATAATTATATTTGCCATAGAACATGATAGTTATTACTCATTAGGACATAGAAAGGTGCTCTGCTCTCTGGTCAAGCAAACATAATTTTAGTGCACTTAACAACCCACACTAAATTCACTAACAGTATACTACATCGTCAACTGATATGGAACTTACTAACTAACAAATAATAAGATTCAGATTATGGTTACATTTCATGACTTCCACATAATTGACTACTTGTTTATGTGCATCTCAGTGGACATCTCAGTGGACCATCTTCCATTGCTTCAAATTTACATTCAAAGTTGAGTAGTTTCCCCTCTAGACTTTTCCTAAAACTTGTCTTGTTTTACAAAGTTGATAAACATTTACCTTTATTCTTTATCTTCCTTCACCAAAATTAAAAAAGCATTAAGAAACCTGTTTAATAAAGCCGATCAACATTTACCTTGTATGAGGCTCCGACCTGCACGCTGCATTGACTGTGAAGGTTCTATTAAATTAACTTTCTGCAAAGATTTTGGCCAGACTTCTTGCAGTGCCCTGCATCAGATTCAAAAGCCGACAAATCAATACTAGAAACAACATGACTAAAACTTATCATATTGAAGTTAACCATTCTCCAGAATAAGGTTCAAGAATATTTTACCAGAAAGCTGAACCTGTCCCAGCACCAAAATCTAATACCTTAGCTGGGGAGAAACCAGGAAGCCTTCTACGAACCTAAAAAGAAATGAAGTAAAGAGTTCATTTGAGATCGATTTCAAATCCACCAACATTTCATTCATGAATGAGAGACTTATTTTTGGTTATACATTACATAAAAGTTGAAGCGAACATAAATCAAGGAGATACATGGTTCACACCTTAGGGTGTGCTTATAAGTTGAGGTTTTGGAGGGGAAAGGAGGGAAGGGAAGGGTTTGAAGAGCAAAATGGACTCATAGTTACTCTTCAAACCCTTCCTTTCCTACCCTTTCCCTCCAAAACCTCAACTCACAAACACACCATTAGGGAACTTAATCATGAGGTAACTAATGCAACAGCCATATGACGAGACTCAGAAATTTAAAAAAATAAAATAAAAAATAAAGAAGACAGTCAAATCCCACATATTAGAGATTACTGATCATTGTTCAATCTGACACATCAATTCAGTTTCCCTGTTTGATTAAATTTAGACCTAGAATATCCCACCACGATTCTTGCTTACATATGAAAATTACTTCATCTCAGTTTCATCATCTTCAACTTCAGTTTGTTCTTGTTTGTCTGCCTGACTCCCATTTTTTAAGAGCATTCATGTATCACTAATCTTTTTCACTTAGTGTCAACATAAGCAAACCCTGCCTTCGAAGAAATATTTTTCATTAGAATCCTAATGTTTCTTTATCTTATCATGCACGCGATCAGAACCACGAGTCACACATGCAGTTCCTTTCCCATTTCTTTGTTTCAGCAGGTTTTATCTATTTACTTTGCAAACATAGGAAAGGATTAACATAAAACAAAGGACTCAAATTCCCCTTTGTGGATTATGTTTTCTAATTACCTCCTTAAGTACTCTGTAACAAGCAGAATAAACAGCAGGCATTCGAGATGCGACATATGCGATCGTCTCATCATCTCTGTATGACAGACCGATGTCGCCATAAGAACTCTTAATCTTCCAACGCTTTGATTGTTCCAAAGACTTTAAAGGGTCTTCAACTATCTCCCTTGATGTAGTGGTGGTCAGCTGTAGATTGACATCCTTGATATTATTGAAAGATTGAGATAATCTTAAGACTTTCCTCTTCATATGTGGCTCCTCCTGCTCTATAATCCCAAGACCACCATGAACAATTGCAATCGCACATATATGAATTCATAAAAGATTATATTACATATAATATAGCGAAAGAAGGTAAACATAGAGAAAGGAAAGGACCTCGAAGGTATTTCTTAATGGCACGGCGGAGACGAACAGGGACAACAAGGCAACGTTCGGATTGTTTGGCTGCATAGCGGAGGATTTCAGGGGTTACAATTTTCTGGGCAGTTTCAGATATTGTCTGGCTAGCCATGGTGGCCCAGGATTTAACAGACTTCTCTTTGTGGTCTAGCCAACCAAGTTCCTATATCACCAACATTGAATTTAGTAAGTTAGCAATACATTAATAAACTAAAATTTAAGAGGGGAAATAAAAAAAAAGAACCTAATCCAGGCACCAAGCACAACAAAATTGAAAACCAAACAACCTAGACCAAATTAAAGGATAATCAATTTTTTTTATGCCATTCTTCCCATTTCCATTTCTTCTCAGGAAGAGAATGCTAAGAACTAACAATCCATAAGCAGATCATTTTCTTTCTTCATCATTTTCCATGTTGATCCAAATTTTCTCAAGAAGCACCGATATTTGAAGTTTAGTCTAACTTAAATGGATTCAAAATTTAAAATAAGCACCCGGAAAAAAAAAAAAAAAAAAAAAAAGTTCAAATTCTCCACCCAAATCAAGCGTGGACAACATACCAGTCATTGGGTCAGTTTAGAGTTTTATTAGCCACCTAAGCTATGGTAATAGAAGAACACACCATACAAGACCGAAAAATCCAGCACCAACTATAAAACTGAAAGTTGAAAGAAATACTTGGGTTTCCCTCCTTTCGCGTGTTCACTCACAGCATCAAAATTTGAACATTTTTTTCTCACAACCCAATACAAATTCAACAATGAAAGGGTTCATTAAGCTCGCATGATAACCGTAGAAGAGAGTAAATGAAGATTACTTTCAATTTTGGACTGAGAAGCACGGCACGTGGCGTGAAGCTCGTTGAAGGAAAGGTGGCGGTGGTGCTGTGTGTAGCAGGGAGGAGAGAAGCACAGACAGTAGACCCTTATTAACTATTAAGCCCCTTACTCTCTGGAGTTTGGTCTCTGGGTGGCGGTGCTGCAGCTGTGGAACCGCGATAGCGGCTGAGGGAACGTGCTGGGTTGGTTCGGCTTTTTTGGGCTTTAGCCATGCTGGGTTGGGCCTTTTTTCAAAAGGATATTTTGATCCTGTTTTACGTTGACCAAAATTTTCAAAAGTTAATCAAAACCAAAAGAGCCGTGTATTCGCGAGTTAAACGAGTCCAAACAAAAATGCATGAATTTAAACAGGTCAAAACTTTTTAAACCAAGTTCACCTGTTGATAATGGACAAACGAGTCAATCTATTTAGCCGATTTTGACAACCTTAAAATCAAGAAATAAGATAATAGCATGTTTGGATCTATGTTTTAGCGGTTAGAATTGATTTTGACCCCATAAGATTGATTTTGTCAATTTTTTATGTTATTTGGATGCTAATGATCAAAATCAATTCTTGCTTTTAAAGTTGGTTCTAGAATAAATAACAAAATTTTTACTTTCAGTCAGAATTATTTTTAAAAAAATTATCAAGTATAAATCACTTTATTTCGAAATTAATTTTAACCAAATTAATTCTAATAAAATCAATTTTAGTTAGAATCAATTCTATAAAAATAAAACCAAATATACCATAAATGGTTTAGGGTCATGGCTCTCACCCAAGAAACAAGAGTCATAAGACCCGAAAAAAGAGACTAATTTTAAAACAAATAATACAACCAACCTGTCAAAAGTGGCAGGTCTAATGGTTCTCCTAAGGCAAACTCATTTTATCATCTCTATTAATATACTAGTGTATTTATCCTTGCTTTGCTTGAACAGATAAAATGTTGAAAATGAGTAATAATTTTATATAAAAAATATATTCAAATAATTTTAATATAATATAATATATACTTGTTTTATGTAATTTAGTTATGAATATGATTATGTACTTTGCTAATGCTACAATTAATGTATTTATTATTTGTTAAGGTAAATACCATTGAAACACGGATAATCTGATAGAGGTTGTAAGTGGAAGATGGATAACGGATCATTACTCTTTTACTTGTGTAATGTATATGTTTAGTATCATTAATTTGAGGTATAAATATTTGTAAGAAAATTGTTCTATTACTAATTTCTTTTGTCACATGGTATCATTATCTTAAATAAGATTTTAATGATAACTTTGTGGATTAAGTTGTGAAAACCTTTCAAGATTCTTCATATTTTTATTATTTAAAAATTAAAATAACATTACTAATTAAAGCTTAAAGTATCTAATCTAATAGATATATTTATAAGACATAGATCCACAATTAGAGTGTTATAAGATTAAAAAAATAAATTAATAATAATTTAAATTATTTATATTTTCTTATCAAAGCTAAAAAAATTATTTATTATAAGATTTAAAAATTATTTCTTATCTCATTTCAATAAAATTAGATCACGTGCTATCAATTAATAAAAGCAAATATGTGAGTGATACAATATAGTAGTTAGTTAGTTAGGATTTAGTTGGGGGTATAAATAAAGGATTATTAGTAATTGTAACTCATAATTGAAGTTTGAATAGAATATAATTGTGAGATTTTGGAGTCTTTCTCCTCAACTTGAAGAGGGAATTTCTAAAATTTGATCCTCTCGTTGAGATAAGTCATTGCCATGGCTGAAAGGACTCTATTTCCAATTAGGATGAATACATTCACAAGGAGAGGAACTACTGTGAATTCTATAGAGTGCAAGAAGAGCAAAAAGTCAAAATTGTTTCATATCATCCTGATGGAGATGCAGGGTTGAAATTCCCATATTTAATGGGGAAAGGGTAGATGAATGGATCCACAAGGAGAGGCACTTCCAGGAATTCTATGGAGTGCAAGAAGAAAAAAGAGTCAAAATTGTTTCATTTCATCTTGATAGGTATGCCTATGATTGGTGGTTAACTTGGACAATCAACAAGCATGGTTGTATCACATGGGAGGAATTTCTAAAAGCCATTCAATTCAGATTTGGAATCAGTCGCACACAGGAAAAAATCAACGATCAAGCATAACAACACAGCTTTAGGGTTCAAGAACAAAAAATTCTACAACAAATTATTAAATCAACAACAACATCATCATCACCAGATCCTTGTGAGACACGAGCACAAGCGATCAACAACAACGATCTGAGCAGTAGTGACGGTGCTTCGAGTAGAGGTGACAGTGTTCATGGCAGATCGATATCTAGTTGTGAGAGCATTCAACCACTAACGTTAAAACCAACGGACGCGTGGCAGGTGCCATAGACGCGATAGCGATCTAGGGGAAAGCAGCATCAATAATGAGCCTTATCATAGTAGAGGAAGCACATCGTAATGGAGAAGTCGAGTGAGAGGCCATGATGGTGGCCACTAAATCATCGACAGGTCCCGACGTCAAGGCGGCGGTGAACTAGGCGAGAGTGAGCAATCAACAAGAGAAAGGGAATGACATCGGTGCAACTAGGTCTTTAGAAGCACCACAACTTTCCGTGGGAGACACCAACAAGGAGGAAGGCATGACTGAGTCACGTGAACAAAGTAGAGACAATTGGTGCTCTTGCAAGGGAGAGGGGTGCTGGTACTAACAAGAGGAAGGGAAGGAGGAAGGATGCTAGGGCAATAATTGAGCTCCATCGATCTTCCAAAGTTAAGCGTGGTCCTACTGGACCAAGCCCAATCCGATCCAAGGGCTGTACCAAAATAGAAGGGGGAGTTACTTGGCCAATTCCACACCTATAGGAGAAAGGCTTGGCATGCTACTAAAGCAAACTTTTTTTTTGGCCAAGCTTACTTTAAGCAATGAGATTATGGTGAAAGTTGTTTGTAAATGTCTAGTATTAAAAAGAAAAAAGAAGTACTTCGTATGTTACATATCCTTTATAGGAACATTACTTGGTCATAAATAAGAATAAGAGTGGTTATTGTTTTTCTTTCTTTCTTTTTTAGCAACTTTGAGGGCATGTTAGTTTGAAGAGAGGAATATTGATATGATACTAATAACAATTTGTTTGTTAGATATAATTAGGAATATAAATAAGGGACTATTGCTGTTTGTAACTCATAATTGAGATTTGACTAGAATTGTGAGATTTTAGAATCTCTTTCTTTCTCACTCGAATAAGGAGGTTCTTAGAATAAGGCTATCAAAAATATTTTTAAAATAATTAGTTGAGTTCTTGTAACTGTAAAATTACAAACACAAATATATCAAGAAAAACTCATTTTACTCAGAAAAAAAATTATATAAAAAACACATTTTACAATTTCTCAACAATATATGACATTAATATACGACAATTGATCAATTCAGAAACTCCACCGACATTAAACAAAGGTTAATTAAATAATTCTAAATCTGTCATCACTTTCCGATAAAAAATACAAAGTTAAAACAAATACATAAATCTACGCAACCACACAAGATATAAAATAAAGAAACCAAATTTGTATCCTAACAAGGAAAGCAGAAATATGCATCATCTTTCTTCCCCTCGCCTTGCCAACCTCTCTTCCGTCCGTAAAACAGACTTTGTTTCTCTAATTCTCATCTACCTTAACTAGTAGTCTAGCCTGATCGAAGGGAAGAAAAGAAAAATGACAAAAGACTTACGCCCTGCTATAACCCATATGAATATAACACTTCTAAGCACATGCACGCACGCAACCATTAACTTCATGCCAAAAGGAGAAATTCGTAAGCGATCAATAAGAAGAAAAAAAAAAGTTGTGTTATTCATAGTTTAACATCTCAGCTATTGTACTGAAATTGTGGTGAAAGTCGAAAACAAGCCACAATGCTGAGTTGTAGAACTATAAATTTAGCATAACACAACTCTTTTCTTGTTCTCGGATCACCAAAAACTCAACATTATATTGCCCATTTTCTCACTTCCCAATCAAACCCTCACGAAGAACACGGTAAGCTCCAGTCCATTGTTCCCATCAGGCATCATCATGTAGTAAGTCTCGGAGTCCTTGGACCCAACAACACGCTCAAAATTCGCCCTCAAGTACGAGAGCTCGCCGTCATGAGGGTCCGACATCTCGTTTGGGAGCACGCCAACCGCCATGGACACAGCATGCAGCAGCTGCATCACGTTCAAGTCGTCATCCGTGGGCTCCCTCTTCACCCCGTAACCCGTTTTCTTCCCATTGCAAAATAGCGTCCAAATGGGTTCATCAACGATCTGCACCTTCTCATTGCTTGGGTGCTTCTCGCACTCCAAGGCTAACCTGTTCAGCCCCACTCCCATATCCTGCAGCAGCTTTCCCGTTGGGATGGCTAGCTCCAGAACGAGAAATGGGACGCACCTAGGATTTTCTTGGAATGCGAGATTAACCCTTGCTTTTCGGTGACCAAATAGGGTTCCTGTTATTCTCGTGCCGCCGTGCATGTGCATGTCTCCGTTGCGGTTCCCGGGGACTACCGGCATCTTGCATGATGGCACAATGATGGGGAACGACCGGAAGACCGAGCGGAACCTCCGGAAGAATCTGTTGGATTTTGAATAGTGTTTGCTCTTGCTGTTTGCTGGTTGTAGGGAGATGGGCATGCGAAGAGGCGGGGAACGCTTCCCCTTTTCTGCCGCCTCGGCGGTGGCGGCCGAATCTTCTTTTGTTGGTGGTGATTGTGGCGGCAGCGGTGGCATCGGCGGTGATGCCATTAATTAGTTAATTAATTAATTAATGCTTTAGGTGATGGGAATGAAATGAGGTGTGGGGGAAAGTTTTGGGGTGTAGTCTGGGGGCAAATTAAGGTTGGATTAATGGTATGGTGGGTTGTTGGGTTTGAAGGGAGTTTATATGAAGAAAACTACGTTGTGGATTGCACGTTTTTTGTTGTTTGTTTTTGGTTTTGTTGTTGTGTGGGTGTTTTTGGGAGGGAAAAGGGGGGAGGGGGGGGTTATGTTTTGATATATGGCTGTTCTTTCTGAAAACGTTGCTGGTTTTAATTTTCTTTTTCATTTTTCCATTTCATAGCACTGACTTTTGGTCAGGTACTACAGTTTTAGTTTCCTGGTTCTTGTTTTCTCTTCTGAAGATAATTGAGAGAGATTAATCAGTTCGTTTAGTTCAGTTGAAAAAATGAGCTAAAGATAGGTGAAATAGAAGTGTTTTGGATGATCATTATTGGATTTATTTTTATGCTTTTTGGCTTCTTCGGTGATGGCTGATTTGGTTTATTTCTCGCTGTTATCCCACTGCTGGAATTGCTGGACACTTTACCAGGTAAATTGTGGAAGCAATAAGGGGATTTGTTGCTGAAAAATTAGGAAAAATTAATATTAAAGACTATTGCGAATAAATACTTAATTTTTAGTTATATAATATGTTTGAGATATTAATAAAGATTATATAGAATTTATTTATAAAGAGCATCAATATATTTTGTATAATAGATTAAAACATTCTTAATAAAAGTAATAACTATTCAATAAAAATAAATAACCACATATTATATTAAGTATAAAGTAATAAGTTTTTACAAAATTTTTATAACTCCATGTATCTTAATTATAAAAATCCTACTGAAAAATGTTATGATACTACACGTACAATTGGACAGAAGTGCACAAATAATTAAATTTAGTTTGAGCATCCTAAATTTGTTCATGTTGGCAGTTGTGTCTCTAGCAGAACATTATTGTTTTTATTCTTTGTTTTTTTAATCTTATTAAATCTGTTGTTGAAAAATTCGGGTGGCAGGTGTGACTTTGTGATCTTGATATTAAACTTTTATTTTTAATTTTAATTAAAAATTCCGATACTTTCGACGACAATGTGGGGTGGCATAAACTAAGTTTCCCCTGAAAAAAGGAAATAGTAAGGGGTCTATTTGGTTTTGGAAATTTTTTTGTATTTTTAAAATTAATTACAAAACTGTTAACTTATTTTCATTCATTTTCTTATTTTCTGAATTTTGTTGTGAAGAAAATAGTAAAAAAAAATAATATTAAATTCACTGTTTCCTTTATAAAATCTTAAAAATAGAAAATAAAATAAAAATAATATAATATTTTTGTAATTAATTTTAAAATAGAAAATGTTTTTCAAAACTAAACAAGCCTTAAGTTTTGGATAAAATCAAGTTTGCATGGGCATAGCCTGTGTTAGATTTAGTTTATGAAAAGCTCTAATGAAAACACTTCTAACTATTGTCTTTTTTAGAATTTAAGTCTTTCCTTTTTTTCTAGAATGCAACTCGATCACTTACTATTATACCCAATATTCGGTGATGAGTTAGATATATTATTAATCATAACTTCATAAGCTAGTCTTAATTCAAGTGTTTTGATTTCAGCATGTTGAGATATTAGAACTGAGAAGAGAGAAAGAAATCGAGAGAAAATGAATTATGAGAATGATTGTATTTGATTGATTATGTTTACACTAATGACATGTATTTATGCAAGTGATTGAGAGCTACGCACACTCATAACTACTTTACTATTTACAGCTCAACAAAATAGCTAATTTCTATCAACCTGTAAACAACATAATGGCCACTATGTGATCTACACTAACAGCCCCCATCAAACTCAAAAAGGAGGACAGTCAACTCTAAGTTTGGCTCTTAATTTCGAAAATTTTACAGTTGACACGACCTTAGTGAGGACATCAACAGTTTGTTCATGAACAGGAATATGACTAACGTTGACCAGCTTCTACATAACATGGTCACAAACAAATTATAGATTGAGCTCGAAATGCTTTGATCAATTATGTAGAATTGGGTTAGCTGTGAGCATAACAACACTCAGGTTCTCACAATAGATAGAAGGAGGGAGAGTAGGGGGAAGATTAAGCGCAGAAAGTAAGGACTTTAACCACATTAGTTCTATCATAGTGGAGGTGAGGCTTCGATTCTTAGCCTCTGTGCTTGATCGAGAGACAACCACTTGCTTCTTGGAGGACCAATTGATTAGGTTGCCATCAAAGAAGATACACAAGCCTGAGGTCAATTTTCTATCATCAAGGTCACTATCCCAATCAACATCACAAAAAGTAAATAGATTCAAGTTTGGAACAGCGCTGAGGTGCAAGCCAAATGAGATAATGCCTTTCAAGTAACAAAGAATATCTTTTATAGCTTGCCAATTAGACTCCAGGGGTTGGTGCATGAATTGACATAGGTTGTTGACTAAGACGGTAACCTCAGGCTTATTGAGAGTAGTATATTGCAAGCACCAACAATGGACCAATTAATAAAGGGAAGGATCTTCAAAGAAATCAGTACCATGCTCAAACAGTTTAAGAACACCGGTCATATGAGTAGGATCAGCCTTGCAATCCAACATATTGGCCTTTTGCAACAGATCGAAAGTGTATTTATCCTGTGACATAATAAGTCCACCAATCTTTGTAGGCTTAGCTTCAATGCCAAGGAAGTGGTGAAGGGGCCACAAGTCCTTGAGAGAAAAATTATGGTTAAGCTGAGCAATGAGGGTAGAATAGCAGTCATAGAACTTCTAGTGATAATGACATCATCGACATATACTAACACATAGAGAGGATGCTTAGGAGTCACTTTAATAAAGAGAAAGGTATCACACTCTGCAAAACAAAAGCCCAAAGAAGTTAGAGCAAAGAGCAGCTTGCTAAACCAAGCTCGTGGGGCTTGTTTAAGTCCATATAGAGTGTAACACCCTAATAACTCTATACTATACTTAAGTCATATTACAGTAATTCTTAGTTATTACTTTTGCTTGCAAAAATATAGATCATTTATTAAAATACTTTATGATAAAAATAGGGTTTTTTTTATATCTATTACTAAAATTATCTTTTCAAAAATGTGAGGCATAAGCGCATAATAATCGTCACATAATTGTTGCGTCTCATACATGAATATTCACATTGCGGTAAATAAATATAAACATAAATAAACATTCATATCACCATTAGCATAACCATTACCATATATATATATATATAGGAAGAAATATAAGTACTATGCATGGCTTTTGACCATGCCCAACAGAAAATTAAATACAATTATCTGACCTCCATGACCAAAAGATAACATACATGCCAAATAAGTGCAACCTAAAACTAGGCAACAAAAGAAAGCTACAACTAGTAATCAAAAGCTCCGCATATGCAAGTGTACACCTTCTTCATCTGCACCTAGTATGGAACGAAATCATTCCTTACTCCACCAGGAATGTCATCACGTCCTTGATCACAGGGCACCGCCTGAGTGCATATAAAGCCTTGTCCATGCCTCACACTAGACACCCAACTTGCTGTAGAAGAAAATGACTCAAAAGTCAGCCTGATCATAGACAAGCAAAAAGGCTCCATAAGATATACTCTATGGTGTAAGTCAACATCAAGTGCTTGTCAAAATCCATCTCTGCATCCAACAAGTACATAGGGGATGAAAAAGAGGATGTACAGTAGATAGGGTGATGTCATCAAAATGATCATGGGGGCTAAAGAAAGAACTCATAATAAATGTATCAAACTGACAATTATGGAAAATATAGACCCTCATTATAGCCTGCATCGTCAACATGTTACATTGAGCACTGAGTTGAATGCTAGCGCCACATAGGAAATTGAACGTAGACGACCACACTCCCCATCACCTTCCTCTAAAAACGACACAGAAATAGGTATGGGAAAATAAAATTTCTCAGTAGCACTCTAACTAGACAGTTAAGTGTCATTATTATCGTCGCAGTCACTTCGAGTTTTCTTATAAAAAAGTAAGCATACATAAGTTCAATTTTAAATAAATTTGAAATTGTTCATGCCCAAAATGGATTGTTTTTAGCCATTCTTTTATAGGCGTATCATAATAGACAATGGAATCATAAGGCATAGCATACATAAGGCATTCATAACAATGGATATAGAAGAAACATAGATGCATGAACATTTTATGCAATTTCATTGAATTTGACCTTTCTTTAACTTTAGCTTACTTTGATTTTGACTTTACTTTACTTTACTTTACTTTGACTTTTGATAATCATTAGCATGTGTTTTAACTTTCATCACTTTAGCACATGCATTATCTTTCTTTACATGCCCTTGCATAGATTGTTCTAGGATATCAGCTCATTCCGTGACTTTTGTCACACAATGCTAATACAAAATCAGACTCAACTGACAAGGGGTCCATATGCGTCCAAATTGGAGAGATATATTTCTGCTGCATGCCTTCAAAGTAGAAGGGTCTCTTGATGGATTCCCTTCCCTTACCGAAGGATTACACCCAGTTATCTTGCCTTTGTAGGTCACATTCCCTTATTGAAGGATTAGACCCCAAGTGTGTTTCTTTAACATGGAACTTAGCGTTAAGTCTTATGTCATGAATGCCTTAAATTAAAGGACTTAAGTCTTTCTTATCTTAACACACATTACCCTTATAAAGTGACAAATATTTCTAAGTCCACAATTTTGGTGAAAATTAGGCAGCATAACGGCCAACCGGGAGATTATGAAATTGCAACTTGCACATAACAAGAGTACATAGCATTCATATCATAATTAAACATTCATGAAAATTCATCACATGCATAGATCATGATTCTTGTGGATTTTCCCTCGAGAATCTCAACACTCAATCCCAATATAGTTATAATATACAGATCAACATTTGCAATATCAAACAACTTCATCATTTTCCCACATGGTTAGGGAATAAAGCACACAAATACACTCAAAAGTCTTATGAGCATAGTTGGGTGATTAGGTGCAATTTTTTAAATTACTATTTTGCCCTTAAGTCTTGAATTAACCTTGAAGAAGGATTTTTAAGTTCTTTTCTTAGCTTATTAATCCTTAAAGTTTGCACTCTTACTAAGTATAGTCTTTTAACTCTGATGTTTGCTCTTCAAGCTTAATTCCTCAAGAAAGTTATTAACTTTATTTGATTAGATATTTTAGGGCTTAAAATTCACATCTTTATTAATTAAACATTTTTCATTTCTTAATTGAGCTATATGGGTCGAACCCCTTTTTAATATGGCCTTAGGCTTCTTTTAATGTTTATTCTTCTTCTAACCTTGATTAATCACCTAGTTTTATCGAGTTTTATTCTTAACTTAGTTAAAAACATTTCCCCTCTCTTTTTCTTCCCAAAGGCAGAACCTAAGCTAAAATTTATTCCAAGTTCTATTTTTGCTTTCTTTATTACAAAGTGTGTTAATATTACATGTAGATTAAATATCAACTCTTAAAAGTCTCAAACCTTTTTCCCTTCTATTTTTCTCTAACATGGCTGAAGCCACTGCCAAGCCAAGCATCCATTTTTATTTTGTTTTACTTCTTGATTTTGCTTGCTTTAAACTTTTTAAAGCTTATGGAGCGTAAATCTAAGCTTTAAAAGTTTTAATCTTATGAGATCCTTAATAAAGTTTGAAACTTTTTCATATTTATGTCTTAGAAACCACTTTCTCATGGTCATTTTTCCAACAACCAACCAAACAAGCTCAAGAAAGCACCTTTAACATAGATTTGGTCTTAAAAATGATATGTGAGCCAAAGAACCAAACAAACATTCAAAAAGTTGACAACTATAAACTTTTTCAAGAGGCAAAAACAAGAATAGGCTAAGAAGTACCATAGTCATGGCTAGGGCTAAAGTGTTCTTGCTTAAAAGTAAGTAAAGTTTAAAAATTTTCACACGTTCTCAAAAGATGAACTAACTAGAAACTCAAAGGAAGAAATAGAAGCGTAAAAGGTAGCATTTTTATTAACATTCAAGAAGCTAGAATCCTTTAGATAAATCTTGGAACTCAAAGTTAGGGTCAAGCTTGAGCATCCATGGCCTTTGTCATAAACATAAAAAAAAAAAAAAAAGGCTAGACAGAGATTCCTACCCATTGAAGATGATGAACAAGACAAGCAATGTTGAAGTTTAAGGTGAAAAATCTTCCTCCTTGTTGCAAAAAATGTCCACGATTTTAGCAAGAAAGAAAGGTGAGGCCTTGTTGCTTCTATGCTTTGAAGAGAGTGTGTATTTGTGTGTTTGTAAGAGCTAGAAGATGTAGCCCTTACAAGGTTTGTGAGGGATGGTTATGGAGTCTCAAGAACTTGACGGGAAAGGAAGATGATGAAGAAGTAGAAAGAGTTTTGTCTCTTGGGAGGTGGGAGAGTTAAGAGAAACTTGGAGAGGCAAGAGTGTTGATTTTTCAAAATGTGAAGGAGTGTGTACATGTGTTGTGGTCGTGAAGTGTATATGGTATTAGAGGGTGAGACATTTTCATTTATGTCTTAATTAGGGAGATAAAGTGTGTGTTAATATTAGGTAATTAGATGATTAGGCTAATCACTTTAGACAACACTTTGTTCTTCTCTTAGATAAAGCATTTTTGTCTTTTACTTTCTGTTTTTGATAATGTCATATGTACTTGGTTGTCTAGTTGACTTTTAATAATTTGAATTTTATGATGAGATTAAGTGCTCTTACTACTTATGTGACTTAATTAATTAAGGATTATTGATTAACTCGTATCTCCATGATTAGCAAAATTAAAATCATAATTAATCTTAATTAGCCTTGATTAAGTTAATTATTAGTAATTAGTGTTTAATTAGTTCTTTGATCTTTGGTTTTCTTGATTGGCAAGTTTCTAATTCTAATTAAGCAATCTCTTAATCTTTCTTTCCCTTTTACCCTTTTACCCTTTTTAATCCTTAATTAAGCTTCTATTTTCTTAATTCTTCATTAAGTACCTAATTACTCAGGGTTAGGTGATTAGCACAAGGAAAATTAGGAATGTTTCATAGAGCCTTATTTAGCTTGCAAACTAGATGCTTACCACCTTCAACAAGCCCTTCAAGTTTAGTCATAAACACTATTTCATCAAGATCCCCATTAAAGAATGCATTGTTGAAATCAATTTGATGAATAGGCCAATGTCTAGATAAAACAATAGTAAGACAACTCAAATTGTTGTAGGCTTGACAACTTGGCTGAAAGTTTCTTGAAAGACAAATCCCTTTTGCTGCTGAAAGCCTTTTGCTACAAGCCTTGCATTATATTTGCTTATTGTCCCATTTGGATTGTGCTTGAGTCCAAACACCCGTTTACACTCAATAGTAGTTCTATTAGGTGGAAGGGACATCAATGTCCAGGTATTGCTCTTTAAAAAAGCATAATACTCCTCCTTCACGGCTTAAAGCCATTTGTCATGTTGCAAAGCTTTTTTTCTTAGGAAGGTAACAAAGAAGCAGTATAGACCTTTGGTTAAAAAGTTTCAGCCTTTGCCTGAGTAACCATCGGATGAACATTGTTCACAAATTGAACAACAGGAGCAATAGGCACCAAAGGAGTATAATATGAGTCTAAGATAGCAATAGCAATAGAAATTGAATGGTTAAGCTCATGATTAATAGCAGCAAATGGAGATGAATTAGAACTAGTCAAGGTTACAACATGTAGAAATGTGTTAACAATAATAGTAATAGGAGCAGCAAATGCAGGTATAACAGTAGGTAATTGATTAGTAACACTAGAGGCATTCTGTTAGGAGATTATAGGAAAAGCAGGCACAAGAGTATTATGTTGAACACTAGACTGAGAATGTTGAGGAGAGAAATGAGTTAGAAATGGGAAAGAAGACTCATCAAACCTCACATGCCTAGAAATATATAATCTGCCAAATGAATTGGGACATTTGAATCCCTTATGTTGAGAAGAATGGCCAAGAAAAAGGCAGAGTTTTGATCTGAAATCCAACTTGTGAGTGTGATATGGCCGTAAAAGTGGATAGCATGCACAACCAAAAGTTCTTACAATGGTGTAATCAGGCTATTTTTTATACAACATTTGGAAAGGTGAATAGAGACTAGGAACTAGAGTAAGCAAAAAATGAATCAAGCAGCATGGAGAATTACCCCAAAAAGAAGTAGGAAGAGATAAACTAGCTAATAGATTCAAATCAATTTCTATAATATCCCAATGCTTCCTTTCAGCAGTGCAATTTTGTTCATGAGTATAAAGGCAACTAAGCCTATGATGGATGCCATGAGCTTGAAGAAACTCGGTAAATGCAAGATACACTTTTGCATTGTCAGTCTGAATATCTTTAATTTTCTTGCCTAACTGATTCTCAATGAGTGTTTTAAAGTGAATAAAGGTAGATAAGGCCTCAGATCTTTGGTTAAGGTATAAATCCAAGTAAATTTGAAAAATGCATCAATAAAAGTAATGTAATATTAGGCTCCAGTGGAAGAGGGAAGAGATGAAGGTCCCTATATATCTGAGTAAATTAGTTTTGAGTGATTGCTATAAATAGTAGTAGAGGAAGCAAAAGGAAGTTGAATAGTGATTCAACTATCGAGCTAGATCAAATTACAATGAAATCAAGAAACACTATCATTGTAGCATAAAATGCAATCAAAGTCATCTCATAAGGATGGAAAGCAAAATTTGACCAAAGACGAGTAGGGGATTTTAGCAAGCAGTTTGTAGGCAATGGAATTTGAAAAAGAAATCAATAATTAAGAAATACTAGTTTAAGAAACCAAAGAAGATCATGGTATGTTCAATCATAGATCACCAAAATAGAATCAAATTACAACTCTATGAGGTTGTTCCTTTCTAATTCTTAATCTAGTATTTGGATTGGAGTTCTTCATTAGGAAATCTCCTGAGATTTAACTAGCAATGAAATCACCATATTGAAATCTAAAGTCTGATCAATCCGCACTAGTTTAAGTTCAAGAACTCAACTTATAATCAAAATCAGGATCACAATCTCTTGAATTCTAAAAGTCATATCCATATTTATCAATTAATAAATATGAACAAGAGCTAAATTCAATTCACAATTAAAACCATAATCATGCATTGAAATAAAACATTAAAAGGGAGAAAAGAAGAGAATTATAGAATTGCAAAAACTAAATTAACATTCAAATCTGGATCTCAAGAATACAACCACAAAGTTTAGTTGGATCTTAAACTAGTAAAGGATCTCACACCTCCATTAATGAAGGGAGGAATCACAACAAATACAAAGAAGAAGAAGAGTAAGGGGAAGTGGGGGAAGGAGAAGGAAAACAGAAGACACTCTCTATTCCTATTAAAATTTAGAATTAAAATTTAGAATTAACACTAAAGGTCCTACTTCTTAGTTCCCTTGATTAGACTAATCTCCTCCCTCCAGTCCACGAACTTGTGGCTTGAATTTGGCCATACAAATGATGCCATTTTGAAAAGTGGCCTGAAGATGCAATAAAGCCTTAGATGCCAGCTTTCAAATCGAATTGGTGACCAAGTTATGGCCCAAACAATGTAAACTGGTTAGAACACCACAACTACGCCTCCAACTTCACTTCCAGGCCCTATTTGGACTCAAAAACTTAATAATTGGCCTTCGAGCTCTTCATAAAAGTTGTAGGATTATGTCTTACTTTCTTACAAATCAAGAAGCACCATAATCAAAGGTCTAGAAGGAAAGTTATGGCCAAAATACTGAAGCAATGTTAGAATCTAAGTAAGCTGAAAATTGTTCAAAGGCCCAATTTGAAGCCCAATCACAAGTACCACTCAATTCATGCTCAATAAAGCATAAGAGAGAGCCAAAATGGCAAATATGATGGTTAATTACAATGTTAAAAATCCAATTATCAAGTAGACTTGCGAACGAACAAAATTTACAAAATGACATTTTATTCATATAAATGGAAACATTATGGAGTTTGAGTACATGATGAATAATCTTACTTGAGGGATGCCCCAATCGAGTATGCCACAAATCAAAGGTTACATTAGATTTATTCAATGTAGATGTAGTAAGGGTATAAGGCAAAGTAGAAATAGAAACTGAGGTGAGATGTGTATAACCAAAAGGACACAAGTCTGGAAAGATGTATAAGCCATCCTTAAGTGTGCCACAGAGAAGAATCTCCTTAGTTCCCTATGATTTCACACAACATGAGTTAGTGTCGAACTCAAACAACACATTATGATCTTTACAAAATTGTGGTACATTGACCAAGTTCTTTGTTAAATCAAGGACATGTAGTAGGTTATATAGAGCAAATGAAGCATTAAAGGACTTTGAATATAGATTAGAATGCCCTATGTGTTGGATACTCATACTTGAGCCATTTGCTACTTGAACACAATCTCCACCATCATAAGTGAGACTTAGCACTAAAGAAAGGGGATCAGGAGTCAAATGATTTGAGGCTTTTGAGTTAGGATACCATATCGGATCATACACAATGGAAGATGTGGCAACCAGTGCTTGAGACATGTTAGGGTGCTATGACAAAGAAGTTGTTTGAAAAGCTTGAGAACTTGAGGATTGCTACTGATGCGAAGGAGCTAAAACTAGATTCTAAAAATGAGGATTGAAGTGGTGTAGCAATCCCATGTAGAGTGGTGAAATTTGCCACACAATTGACACCGAGGTTTCTAACCTTGGTAAGATCTGCCACTATGCGAAGAGCAACGTCTAACTTTGTAGCATGATTCTCGTTGGCCACAAAATTCAATTTTTGAGGCTGTTTGTGTTGCTGCCAACTAGTATTTTGTTGATGTTGAGCAATATTTGCTTGTACTGAAGGTGTAACTGTCAAATCTAAAGTGTGCAATTTCCCAACTCAAGCTTCAACTGCTAGTAAAAGTGCTTATGTTTCATTAATAGAATAGGGATCAAGCCGAGAGATAATCAAAGTGATGAGTGGATTACAGTCAACTGGTAAACCATCAAGAATGATTTCTATATATTCTTTAGTAGAAATAGGAGATCCAACAATGACAAGTTGATTCATAATCTGTAATGCCCGGGTCAAGAGTCACATGAATTGTGACACTTTGTTCTATCGGACCTTGTGAAAGCTCTATGTTTGGACCCTATGCCCCCTTGAAGGGCTATAGGATTGAGACATTTTCATGGGATCAAAAGTCCCGGTAATTGTTCCTTAAATATCAAAGAATTGAAGAGCGATTTTTAACGAATTTTTGGAAGTTATTAACTTTTTCATTTTCAAGCTTGAAGTTTAAGAAAATGTAAGTTTTCAGAAGTTTGTACTAAAATTCAAAAGTTGGATTTTGATTCTTAAGGAGTTTGATTTTTTCAATATTTTTATTGGATTCAAATGGGGAATATTCTCTTATTTACATTTATGTTTTAAAGTTAATGGAGAATAAAATAAATGAGGACATTAACTTAAAATTGAAGAATAAAATAAATGAGGACATTAACTTAAAATTAAGAAATGTAAATAAGTATATGATGATAGTTGAGAATTGTAGATGAAAAAAACAAAAAAAAGAGACTGGGCGCCTAGGCGCCCAAGGCTAGCGCCCAGGTGCTAGCTGTGCTATTGAATTGATGTAGCTTCAGGTGGACGAGCGCCCAGGCAGCCAAGTCGCGGCGCCCAGGCGCCCGCTGGACGAAATTTAAAAGAAGGATTCCATTCCTTCTTCTTCATTCTTCCTCAACTTCTCTCTCTCTTCTTTCTATCTCTTCTCTCTTTCTCTCCTCATGGATGCCATGACTCCTTCACCATTTTTCTACTCAAATCCTCCACAAATCCCTTTCCTTCCTCATCATCATCATCAATCTTCTTCCTTGAAGCTCTCTCTCTCATCTCTTTTAGAGAGAGAAACGAAGGTGGAGGAGACCCAAGTCCTCCATCAAGTTTCTTCCTTCTTTTGCAATCCAAGGTAACTCTCTAAGCTCAAATCTTCTTCTATTTCATGGGTAGGGAAGGATTTTCTTGGAAGATTAAGTTTAAGGTTGAGGTTTGGGAACCTAGGGTTCCAAAATGGGGGTTTTTATGCTTTAAAAATATTTCAAGTTAATCTTTGGTTCTATAAGCTAATTAATGTTTGGATAATGATAATTTTGATGCTAGATAACTTATGTGGTGACTGTAGCTCCGTGGTTCAGTATGCTAAGGCTGTTCCTTCCCTTGGATTAGCATTGTGAGTGATAGTATACCTATAGCTTAATTCTTATCTTAATTTCCTAAGTACATGCCTAAAATGTATTCTAGTGAAGTTTTATGAAATAGTTGATTCAATGTGTTTTACTCTATATTTATAGAATTCTTGAAGTGATGATGTTAGTTATGTGCATATGTGTATATATATATATATAAGTGGGACAAGCTCTTATAGAAATTGATTTCTAATATTGAGTAATTTGATAGAAAAGACAGAGTTTCATGTGTATAGAAATTGCAATGTTTTAAAGTTAATGCATTGAATGATTCAATGGAAAGAGGTAATTTAGATCCAATGTTTTGAGAAAGAACTTTAGATACTTTAAGCTTGAAAGATTTGAATTATGCCTTGAACCTATGGTTAATAGCAAAGTTAAATTTCACATAAATTGATATAAAGAAGAATCTTAATGACAAGAACTTAGAAAAGATGAAGTTTCATATTTTTAGAAATTGTGATGTTTTAAAATGAGTTTAAAATTAGAAATATTTGAGAGGAAGAAAATGTGTTTCAAAGGAGTTTTAACCAAGGGCTCACATGAGGCATGGCGAAGACCCAGCAAGTGTGAGTTCCTTTTTGAGGGGGAGAAATCAGAATGAACTGTTTGCTAATGGCAGCAGCATTAGCCTTGGTGCACCTCGAATAACCCAGCTAACAGGGTGATTGCTAACCCAGCATGTCGGCCAACATGTCGGAATATACAGACACGTACAGGCGTGAAGTTATCTTTTACTGCTAGAGTTAGGCCACAGGGCCACCCAGTCAGGCAGCTATTTTTGAAATAGGATCCTCCCTTAAGCTTTATGATGATTTTGAAACAAGTATTTACTTTTTATGTTATAAGAAAGTATCTCTATCTCTAAGCCTAGATCTTATATCCTTATTATGCATATGATTTGTCACATCTAGTTGTAAAAGCGTTATGTATATATATATGAATGTTTTAAGGACAGATTATACTTTAGGTATGTTTTGCCAGAAAGTTTATAGTATGTTAACATATAGACAAAGCCTTTCCTTAAGAGATGATGTATAAGTTTTTGAAATAACTTATGAGTTATACTTTTGCTAAAAGTTATTGTTAAAGGTTGTTCCACTATCGTTATAGATATATTATCCCTCACTGAGTCTGTATGACTCACTCTTTTCTCTCTCTCTCGCTATATTTTTAGACAGGTACGGGACCGCGCTCAAGCTTCCGCAGTTAACTAGAAGATTCAGCATTTAGGCTTAAGTGTATAACCTCTAGAAGTGCTCCATTAGTCCACGGGCAGGATCCTCCCTATATCAGTTTTAATTTGTAATAAAAAGCATGTTATTTTTAGTTAAGTCAAGTTGCTTTTAATGATTATGGGTTAATGTTCATGATGGATACATATGTATATATTTTCATAAGTATGATTACATTTTAAATTCCTATATTGTGTGCTGTGGGGTGCATTCGGAGAATGCCTGGATCCCCAATGATTTTGTGTATTTGGATTATTGTGCAGGTGGAGGATCCGTATTTGGGAATAGTCTTAAATACAAGGGAGACTCTGCCCAATTTTTTTAGAAAAGGTCTAGTGTAGGCTTGCTAGGGGACGTGTCCCTTATGCGCCGGTCACGTCTTGAGTGGGGTCGTGACATAATCTTTTTGAGATCTAAGAGATAAAAATTTATACTTGAAGTTTTCTCGGTACTATGAAGCTGGGTTTTAAGCTGATGAACTTAGTCCTGGTTCGTGAAGCAAAGAACTTCTCAATATTCTCCCAGATCTAATATGAAAACACATAACCAACCATGCAAATTTGGATTAACTCACTCAAAGATGCAAGAAGCCAAAATAGTAGCAAATTATCTTGCCTTTTCCAATTTGTGAATTCAGAACTAAATTTACTCGATTCAGTATTAGCAACAGAACCATATATCACTAGAATCTGATCTTTGTGAAGATGACGTTGTAGATTGTGTCCTTTGATAGTAGCAATTGCCTTTTGCTGCCATAGAGTGAAGTTTACCTCATTGAGCTTAAACAAAACCAGATTTGAGAATGTATGAGGAGTAAAAGAAGGTGCTGAAGAAGAAAAGGATGCAGGTGATTGAGGAGGGAAGGTGGTGGCACTACCATTGGTGAATTTGGATTCTCCATACCGAAAAAAAAGCTCTGTGATTGTAACACCCCAGCCTGAGTGCAGTTACCTGTCGAAACCAGAACCTGAAAAATTCTGAGTCTGAACCCTATGCCTCCTTGGAGAGCTATAGGTTTAAGGCATTTTCTTAAGATCAAAAGTCCCGGTAATGGTTCATTAAGCATCAATGAGTTGAAGAAGGATTTTTAATGAATTTTAGGGAATGGATAACGCCTTCGTTTCCAACCCTCAAGTTTTGAAAAACGCAAGTTTTCGGAGAATTGTACTAAAACCCAAAAGTTGGATTCTAATCTTTAAGGATTTTGAATTTTTAGATATTTTTATTGAATCCAAATGGGGGGTATTCCCTTATTTACATTTATGTTTTAAAGTTAATGGAGAGTAAAGTTAAAAAGGACATTAACTTAATATTAAGAAAGTTAATGGAGAGTAAAGTTAAAGAGGACATTAACTTAATATTAAGAAATGTAAGAAATGTAAATAAATCTGTGCAATATTCTGGACCTGGGAAATGACTGCAGAAGGAGGGAATCAAGTTTTTGGAGTTGGTAATCGATTACAGGAGATCTGTAATCGATTACAGTCCTCTCTGTATGCCCACAGGTTGAAATTTTCCGCGTTGTAATCGATTACCATAATTGGTAATCGATTACCATTTCGTCGTGGTAATTGATTACCAGACCTTGGTAATCGATTACCAAAGGCCAATATATATGCTTGGACGCGTCCCACGCCTCATTTTTCAAAATTCTCCTTCTCTCTCTAACCCAAACTCTCTCCCTTCTCTCTAAAACACATCTCCCTTCATTCCTAAACACAATCCTTCACATCTTTCCATCAAATTACACCATTCCTATTCATTTAAACTCAATTTCTTCCTTCAATCTCAAATCACATCTTCAACAAGAAATCAACACATTTGGTCTTGGAGCTTGGAGGAGGTGACACCAAGGCTCTCAAATCTTTCTTCTTCCTTTCCCCTTCTAAAAGGTAATCCTTCAACTCCTTTCCTCCTCCTTTCCTATGAAATTACGAATTATTTCCCCTATAGTGAGTTTCTGGAGAACCCTAGGTTAGAAGAATTAGGAATTTTCATATCTGGGAATAAAGTAGATTAATCCGTAATCTAAGGGACTGACCTTGAATCAAATTGTCATATTATTGATAGTATATGCCACTGGAGGACTGGCTTTGGCTATCTGAGTTCATGGGATTAGGATTCCGCGATTGGCGCTAAGTCTGTGAGTAGATAGTTTATCCCTATCTTAGTTTTAACATTTTTGTCTATATATATATTCATATGCAAATGATTTGGTATGTCTTAGCAATATAATTTAAGTTTTGGCAGCTTATCTATTTTTACTGGTTCACATGAGACAATGACTTGATTTCAAAAAGAGAAATGTGGCAAATGTTCATTACCTTGGTTTCCTATTAAACCTTGGAAAATATTTCTTTGTTTTGAAAGGCTTTTGGATAAAAGCTTTGGACTTCTGTTCGTTTTTGATTTATTAAAGTGTTAAAGCTTTATTTTCTTTGAAGTTACAATTTTATTGTTTATTATAAGTTATATTGGTATATTTTATAAGAACCTTTATTAAATGTTCTATTTATGGAAAAGAATGACTTGGGAAAGTCTAGACCAGGATCTGTAGGCTAACGGCAGTAGGCGTTAGCCCTGGGTGCACCTAGGATGTTGGATTTCATGGCCACTCAAGGGAGTGGTGCGTGCCTATTATTCATGGCCACACATATAGTGTGGTGCGTGCCTGTTATTCACGGCCACAGGAGGAGTGGTGCGTGCCTGATTACGGGTTTCACACGAAGGAAAGGCCACCTAAGTGTGATTCCTGACGGATTTATCCTGGAATAGATGAACTCTGTTTTTGGAAAAGGAAATTTGAATAATATTGATTAAGATTTCTATTTTTGGTTTCGTCATACATATTATAGTATCACCTTAATAATTATAAGTTGTACATTGTCTCATGTGAGTTAGGGACACTCTATCTCTCACTGAGTTTCATAAACTCATCCTGTTGTTTCTTTCTCCTTTTCAGATGCAGGTATTCTGGTAGGATCTAATCCTTCAGCCTTCATGATTAAACTCCGAATTTTATGGACAAACCCTTTTCTGCTTAAGGGTATATTGTAAATATTCTATTTTTGAGAAACTCTTAGATAGTGGTAGCTCCATTGTACTACAGGCAGGGTCCGGCCTTGTTCTGTTTTTATTGTTGTTATGTATTCATTCATATATCTATATACTTATATATATTTCAACTTGTTAGAATTAAAGTTGTGTAAAGGATTTGTTTTCTGAAGAACTTGAACTATGTATTTTTGGGCATATGATGGTATTTATATATTTTACTATTATACTGTGTACTGAGGGGTGTATTCTGAGAATACCTGAATCCCCGATGAAATGTTGTGTTTGTTTATCTTGCAGGGTAACCTTCTGTAATTGGGAAATATCCGAATTACAAAGGGGACTCTGTCGAAATTTTTATAAAATTTTTGTGGTGAAAGGCTTGCGTGGGGACTTGTCCCTATGCGCCGGTCATGGCCCGGGGTTGGGTCGTGACAGTGATACCATGTTGAGATATCAAAACTAAGAGAAGAGAGAAAGAAACTGAGAGAAAATGAATTATGAGAATGATTGCATTTGATTGATTATGTTTACACTGATGTCATTTATTTACAAGTAATTGAGAGCTACACACACTCATAACTACTTCACTATTTACAGCTCAACACAATAAGTGATTTCTAACAACCTCTAACTAACCTAACGGTTACTTTCCGACAAGAAAAATGTGAAACAGTGATATATCTTTTGGAAAGTAATAATATGTTTTATTAGGTAATTGCTTTATCATTAAGTTTATAAATTATTGTAAATAAAAAAAATGGAAAAAAAAACTTTTTGCCACCTATAGTTTTCTTTGCAAAATCATCTTTTTTGGGTTTAAATTACAAATATTCAGAGTTTTTTGAACTAATCCAACTCGAGTCATATTAACCCATTATGGAGTTACAACTTTGCTAGCGCTAACTTTTCATGTACAAAGTTCAAATCTAATACCTTACTTAAAATAAAATAAGTGTTGAACCATTTGAATTAATCAAGTGTTAAATCTTTACAAAATCGTCCTAAAATTGTGATGAACTTATAACTATCTGACAATACTGCCATGAAATTTGGGATGAAATCATTTATTATTTTTTAATGGAATAAAAGATAATTAGTTTCCGCACATAGAAATAATATTATTTGTTCGATTGATTGATGGAATCGTGCAGTTCATCCAAAACTTTCACTTTAATTTCAAAACTCCAAGTAAAATAAAATAGAATAGAAGATAAATATTTTGCCAAATCAACAATTGGTGGTATATACTCAAATCTGAAATGGAATAACTAAAAACCTGAATTAAATAAAACAGACAACATGAAACAATTGAAAACGGACTAAATCAAATAATGAATAACATTTTACATCAAAAAAATAATGAATAACATAAATAAAAAGGTTGGAAGCGTGTTATTTCTTTCGAACTTCCAAGGTATCCCAATGAACTCTTTGGTGGTCAATTAGGAGCTCAAAAGTCAGAACATATACAAAGTCAACTTTTCAAATTGATCATATAATAGATGAGCCTGCTTCATTTTTCAATTAAAGAAATGGCAGTATTTGGACTTTAGCATGCAAGAAAGTTATCGCAGAAAAAGCAATATTTGTTGCCTTCATTTAATAGTTAGTAGTAGAGTGGGAGAATGAATGAGGAACAAAAAAAAATGTTATATCCCACTGATTTTAAATTGTTAAAGTCACTTAATGGACACCCACAAATTCTGTGTCAACTCAAACAAAGTCATCACAGTAGACGGCTTTTCTGTGGGCAGTGCTTACAATTCGCTTATCCTACAGCATGTAGACTGATGGATACATGTGTTGACAAAACTCCTAAGACTAATGGATGAATTTTCTATGTAATAATTTAATGCTAAAGCCAGATCCAGGTATCTATGAAAGTGTCCAGTTTCCTTAATGAAGTCTATTTTAGATCAACCAAACCTCATTATACGAGGCAAGCTTCTATTTTACTGAAAGGCGAAAAAGCGTTTAAATTCACTGCTCATCCAGTTTCTTAGCTCAGAGACACCAGTACAACCATAAATATATATATTTTACTTCTAAGCTCAAAATTACCATTACAAGCTAGAAATGCAGGGCCTAATAGGTACTCCTTTCATTCCTTTTTATCTGTTATTTTGGAAAAGAAAAATTAATTCATAATATCTATCTTTGTATGTATCAAAGAAACATTTAGGAGTAAATTGTTATAAAAGTAATAGTAAAAGAGAATAGAGAAAGAGGAGGAATAGATAATTCTATTATTGATATTCTCAAGGGAGTTCTAATACATGGAGCACCCAAAAGGCTATTTATAGCCAAAGAGTGAGATATACAAGATATGATCAACTAATCGATTTTATCTAATCAAATCTTAACCAAATCAAGATAAAGATATAGATATCCACATTTAGATTCAAATAATATTTCATAACATTCCCCCTTGGATGTCCATTAGGGATATGCCTCATTAAGACCTTACTAAAAAAAAATCCATTGGGAAAAAAATCTTAGTGAAGGAAAAAGAATACAATATCCTCACAATGGGAACTGCCTCATTAAAAACCTTATCAAGGAAAACCCAATGGGACAAAAACCTTGATTAAGGAAAAAAAAGTACAACATTTCTCCCCCTCTTCAAAGGATCATTTAAGTTCTCGGAATTGATGCATTCCGATCTTATGCACTAGTTTCTCAAAGGAAGAAGTAGGTAGTGACTTGGTAAATAAGTCTGCAAGATTATCACTTGAATGAATTTGTTGGACATCAATCTCCTTGTTTTGAAGATCATGCATGAAAAAGCTTCTAAAGAAGTATATTCTCTTTTTAGCTGAACTATGCATGTTGCATTGTCCTCGTATAAAGTTGTGGGAGTTTCTTCCTTATAAGATAATCCACATAACACTTGAATCTATTGCTTTCCACATGTAAATAGCTTGCTTGAGACCTGCATTAATGTGGATCTAACAAATATCCTGCATCTGCATAGCCAACTAATTGTAACTTAGATTCATATGAATAACCACATGTCAATCATTCCACATAGGTATATGTTTAATTCTATTCCAATGGCTCTCTAGCTAGTTTGGAAAGGAAATACATATGTTAATACACTTATAGTGAATATTATATCAAGTCATGTATTATTAGCAAAATATATAAGTGCTCTTATGGCACTAAGATATGGTATTTTAGGACCAAGAACTTCATTACCTTCTCAAGGACGAAATGAGCCTTTTTTCACATTCAACGATCTTAAAATCATTGGGGTACTTAATGGATGTAATTTATCCATATAAAATCTTTTAAAGATTTTCTCTGTGTAAATTGATTGACAAACAAACATTTTATTTATCAAATGCTCAATCTACAGGTCGAGGCAAAATATTGTCCTTCGAGGACTTTTTGTCACAAACTCTTCTTGTAAATTTTCTATGACTATGGGAACTTCTTCAGGAGTCCCAATAATATTTAAGTTATCAACATACACAACAATTATAATGAATCCAAATGCAGATTTCTTTATATAAACATAGGGGCAAATAGTATCATTCTTAAACCCCTTGTTGATCAAATACTCATTGAGACGGTTATACCACATCCGTCCAGATTGCTTTAGATCAAATAAAGATCTTTGGAACTTGATTGAATAGATTCCTTGGAAACGTTCATTAGGCATTGATATCTTTAATTCTTCATGGATATTCATGTAAATATCAGTATCTAATGAACCATATACTAGAGAATACGTTTCATCATAATCCATATAAGGTCTTTGTGACAAAACTTGTGCTACAAGTTGAGCTTTATAGCGCACAAACTCATCTTTCTCATTTTGTTTTCTCACAAATATCCATTTGTATCCCATAGGTTTTACACCTTTTGGTGTTTGGACTATAAGTCCAAAGATTTCACGTTTTGTAAGTGAGTCTAATTCAGCTTGCAGGGCTTCTTTCTATTTTTGGCCAATCATCTCTACGATGATTCTTGACTCAAGATTCTCATTTTCATGCATAATATTTAGTGCTACATTATATGTAAATATATTGTCGATAATAATTTCTCATCGGTTCCATATTTTTTCTGTAGAGACATAGTCTATTGAGATCTCATCATCTTGACTACTTTTCAGGTACCTGAACGTCTTCTAGCATTTCAATTATGTCAAAAATTTGGACTATAGGAGGAGTCCTTAATATGTCTCTGTCCTCTTCTACAGGAAAATTATTGTAACATCCGATTTCTGAGTTCCGACTTCGCCCTCAGGATTGACCAATCCCAATTTCCGACTTCATCTTTGAATTTCAATAGGACATTATTTCCGAGTTCCGATTTCATGTTGCTCAATTTCCTACTTCCCGACTTCTGACTTAAACTTCAAGTTATACAACATGGACATGATTCCCGATATCCGACTTCATGTCGCCAATGGACCTGACGTCCGATCTCATAACTCATCCAAGTTTCAAGTAAGATGTACGTGATTTCCGACCTAAGACTTCATGTTTCAAGATAAAATGTGCATGGTTTCCGACTTTAGAGTTTATAGAAGCGACCTCCGGGTTCAATATGAAGAGCTTCGCCCTTGGAGTTGAACTCAATTGGGATGGACACGAGTTCGGATCCTTGAGCTGATTTCCAAGGCACACACGAGTTCCGATATCCGATTTTATATCCAGCATTGACATTCTCGAGTTCAAATAAGGAGTTCCTAGATTTTATGATTGACAGCTGCATGACTTCCGACCTCCGACCTTGATTCCAAGTCTTAAACAAGATTTCCTCAAGTCACAAACGGCATGGTACGAGTTCCGACATCCGGCTTCAGCTTCAAGCAGTGTAAAAAAATGTCACGATTTCCGACTTCAAGTATTATAGGGATGAGTTCCGAGTTCAGTTAGGCTGGACGCGAGTGCCACTTTTGGGACGGCGTGGAGAGCAATTTGGCCACAAAAGTGAGAGACATGACCGAACTTCAACCATAAAATTCCAACCAATCAACACCACAACTTTCATGTATTTAAGTCAGACTCCCCTCCTCATTCCCAGCTGATTTACGTCCCCTTCCCAACCTTCTTCTTCTTCCTTTCCTCTCTCAATTTACTCTCTCAAACCTCCAAGCTTTGTCAAGGCTTCCTTTAGTTCAAATTCAAATTCAGCAAGATCACACTCCAAAGAGGTAGGATTCTACTTCTATTCTTGAATTCCTTGCACTTTGGTTGTATTAAATTGTACTCTTCTTCATGTATTGGATGATATATTGGATGTATTATGATGGATTATGATTGGATTAATAGGAGATTTTGAGTTAGAATTATGATTAGAAGGAGAAAATTAGAAGGGATGGAGAAGTATGATGCTGTCTTGGTGAGGAATTTCACGGCAGTCTATACGGCGGGGTGTACGACGCAGCCTACAGCCGATTATATTCAATGAAACCATTTTTAGATGAAAGTAGACATCTAGGGCTTTCCATACATATATCATATAAGGTTATTGGATTAGTATTGAGAGAGATATGAATTTTTGAAGTTTGACCTAGGAATCAGGGTGTTCATCCGGGCAGGGTGACTTGAGGAGGGTATAACTCACCCTATACAACTCCAAATTGAGTGAAACTAATTTTGTTAGAAAGTTTACACATAGGGGAGTAACCCAATATAAAATTCCGAGTTTGTTATGGTCCCAACTGTTCCCTGTGATTCAAGGAAGTTGTCCTATGTTCAATCCAGGCCAAAACAGAGTAGTCCAGGAAGGTCGACTTTCAGGACTTATAACTCAAGGTATACTTAAGCAAATGGAGTGAAACTTGTGGAAAATGAAAGGTTGTCCTGTTAGCTTCCATATGAGACCAATTTCGCAGGATTTGAGCTTAGTTTCGATTTTTAGTGAATTTATACTTCCAGGAGTGCAATTCGGGCTAGTGACTGAATAAGCTGAGGCAAAAGTTAAATATCTTGAGTTATATAAATCAAAATGATATGGGACCAAAGAGATTAGAAAGTAGACATATAGAGCTATGACATATCTAAATTTCATATTTAAATGGGCTGAATAGAGATAAAGGTGGATTATACAAGATTCGGGCAGAACTGAATAGAATTGGCAGAATGGCCAAAATGATAATTTTACAAGTGTTAGTGAAACATATAAGGTTTGAGTTGAGGATTGCCAGTTTTACATTGATCCATATATATGAATAGATTGATTATATTATTATGACTGAACAGTCTATGAGAACTGGCACTATTTATGGGGAGGCGGAGCTGATCCATCATGCTACCGGATTTACGGCAAAAGTTTATGAAACTGGGAATGTTTACATGCAAGGATGAATTGGAAGATGATATGAGTTATCAAGGATGAATTAGAGTATGAATGGGTATATAGAAACCCTATATTCAAGAATAACATAAGTATGAGATAAGGTGTATGAAAGTAAAGAACAAAGCATATGTATGAGTGCCGGTAGAATGGTAAAGAGGCTACGGGCCTTTATATGTCACGACTATGTACATGAAGATCATGTGTGCAATGACATATGAAAATAAATGAAGTATAGGTACATTTAGTGTGACTATGCATGACCTTGTATGAGAATGAAAAGACATGAGTATATTAAATGTGAATCCCTTCACTCGAAGGCAGTTAATTGAATCCCTCCCGGTGAAGGCAGTTAAAAGATAAAGATATGAATCCCTTCACTTGGAGGTAGTTGCACCTTGAATCCCTCCTTGTGAAGGCAGATACCCTCTACCTTGGAGGCACGTGGTCAGATGAGATCCCTCTATGTTGAAGGCACGTGGTCAGATGAGATCCCTCAATTTTGAGGCACGTGACCAAAAGAGATCCCTTCACTTAGAGGCACGTGACTAGAATGAGATCCCTCCAAGACTAGAGGCACGTGACCAGAATGAGATCCCTCCAAGACTAGAGGCACGTGGGTCCCATTGCAGGAGCCTGCAGACGACGGTCACAGGTGAAGCTGACGAGCTCACTCCAAGGCCAGGCTACCCAAGGGCAGTAACAGCACCCTAGGGACGGCGATACGTAACGTCTAGGTGTGCCGAGTAAAAGCTAAAGATTAAAGATTAAGACTAAAGATTAAAGCTTATGCAGGTACCCCACTCACATGAGGCATGGTATCAACCCAGCTAGTATGAGTATAGGGGACAGAACTTACATGAGGCATGGTATGACCCAGCTAGTGTAAGTACCAAAGGAAGATCCCACATTCCTAAGGAACGTGACATGGCGATCACACTCTGATGGGGTATGACATGGCGATCATACTCTGGAATGTGGCATGTAAAGATTTTATGATGAAAAGAGAGATGAAGAAAGAAAATCAAATTTTATGTATATGTATGATTTCAAGTAGAGATAAAGTTATGTGCAAATGCTATGTGTAGTTTAATGTGTTGCACTTGTTATCCATGATATCGTTCAGGAATTGATTTTTATGAGTTTTTTCCATAAATCTTATGTTTTTGCATAAGTTCAAATACACGTAAAGGTAGGTGCAGAAGTTATGTATCCAGTGTATTGAGACTATTGTGTTTTACTCTGTTTCAGTCATTATTCATACTATAATTCATGAATTGGTGTTGTATGGGCTCTCCCAGATGACAAGTCTATGAGTAAAACTGAATCTTTGCTTCGGATATTGTACTTTCGAACTGTAAAATTAAATGGTCTACATAGCCTGTTCACCATTTTCATAATAAACTGAAGCAAACTGGAGATAACAACCATGACATTATTAATGATACTTAGAGAATCCTACTGAGAATTTATAATTCTTACTCCTATTTCCGTGTTGTCTCCAGATAGTTTCAGAAGTTCTCGAAGACGGCTAAAGTTGCTGTCCAACAAGGTCCGCTCAGGTAACAATAACAACTCCAAGGTATGGTGCTATGACTTAAGCATAGTACTATACTCGGGAGGGTGTTACAATTATCACTATTAGAATCATTTACCTCCATAAAATCATTTGCCCCATTTCTTTTTCAAGGATTTTCATTTATGGAACCGATTGGCCTATCACGTTTTCTAGCGTGTGATTGTCCAACACGGAAATTAATTGAATTGGGGCATTTTTAGCTGAAATATAGGATCTAGTTATCCTTTTCGTATCTGGAAATGTATCTGGCAACTCATGCCATTTTTTGCAAATACCTTAAGCTTCTAATTCTCATTACTTTATTTGAGGATCTAAATAAAGTAAGAATGATGCATTCCAATTTATTTCCTTCTTTTCAGCTATTTACTCCCTCCCCCTAGTGTTGGAAACATTATCAAATTGACATTCTACAAATTGAGCCTTAAAGATATCTCTCATTTGTATTTCTACAAACTTGATTATAAAGAGAGAGAGAGTCATATCTAACATATATTTCCAATTTTCTTTGGGGTTCCATTTTGGTGCAATAATGTGGGGCAAACATATATTACACATCCAAAAATTCTTAAATGGGAAATATTTGGCTGCTGGCCAAAAGCTAATTATAGGGGAAAGAATTGATGGTAACTTATTTGCCTTATATAAATAAGTGCTGCAGCATATAAAATAACATGCACTCAAGTAAAATTTGGGAGATTGGTTCTCATAAGCATAGGTCTAGGAACCAATTGGAGGCATTTTATAAATGATTCTGTCAACCTATTATGTATATGAACATACGCAACTAGATGTTCAACATTTATATCACCAACCATCCAATAAGCATTAAAAGCTTCAAAAGTAAATTCACTAGCATCATTAAGATGAATTATTTTGATTGGATTATCCATAAATTGTGCTCTTTGTTGAATAACTTACGCAAGTAATCTCACAAACTTCAAGTTGCGAGATAATAATAAGCACACATGTAACTATTTCATAGATGCATATATTAAAATTATAAAATATCTGAAAAATCAAAATGGTGGTTGAACTAATCCACATATATCACCTTAAATTCCTTCTAGGAATTGAGGAGATTCAAACCCAATCTTTGCTAGTGATGGCCTTATAATTAGTTTACATTGAGAACATGTAGAATAAGAAAACTTATAAAATTGAAAAATCTTCTGGTTCTTCAATGAGATTCTTCTAGTTCTTCAATGAGTGCCCACATAGGTTTTTAATAATTTTTCACATCATTATTACTCCTAAATGTCCTAACCAATCATGCCAAATGATAAATTAAATCATTGGATTAGTAAACTTCTTGTTTACTATAATATATACTCAATTGTACTAATATTAGTGCAATATAAATTGAAAGAAAGTACAAGTAATTTCTTTACTATAACTTTCTTTCTAGGAGCACAAATTATAATATGGAGGTACTCATTACTTCCCTCATTCTTCATCTCAATATGATATGCATTTCAGCGAATATCTTTAAAACTCAATAAATTTCTTCAAAAAACAAGATTTTAGCTCTTCTGGAGCTTGTGTATATATTAAAGCTTAATAAGTTTCTTCAGAAAACAATATAGTAGCTCTTTCGGAGCTTACTAATATATTAAATTCAATAAGTTTCTTCAGGAAGAAACAAAATAGTAGCTCTTTCGAAGCTTACGAATATATATTAAAACTCAATAAAAGTTTATTCAAGAAATAAAATGATAGCTTTTTTGGAGTTTTCAATCATCCAATAATAGTATTAAAATATATCTTGCTTTTAAGAATAGTATACATACTTGTACTATCCATAAGATAGATATTTATACTATTCATCTTGATTATTTTCTTTAAAGAAATATATCAATATGGAAATTTGTACATGATAATTATAATAAAAAAAGAATAAGTAAATAATTAGTGCACTCGTACATGAATATTCACATAACATTGAATAATAACAAAATATATGTACATATATACAATAGCACTATTAACATTATCAATTTACGTTAATTGATCTAAATTTAAATCTCAAGTTATATTAACGTAAATCAATGATTTTTGTTCCTCTATATCTCAAAATCCTTTAAATTTTAAAACTTGGATTTAAAAATACTTATCAACAATAGGAGGTTATTAACGACTTATATTTAAAAAGAAAAGAAAGAATTTGAAATTTGTAAAAATGTAAATTTGAATTTGAAAGCATATTAACAATTTAAAAATTCAAATATAGTAATTCTAATGATACTTGATAATGGATCAAACAAAATGTCTCCAAGTACGACAAGTACATGACCAATGTACTTTGATGTCATAATTATAGCATTTACTTTCTTATAACTCAATCATTATTTTGATTGTAATCATGACTTTTGCCACTGTTAGGGCTATAATTTGTTACATTCACTTCAGGGAATGGAGTAGAGCCAACTAGGCGAATTTTATGTTTTTTTCATGAGCAACTCATTCTTTCGTTCAGCTACAATAAGGCATAAAATTAATTTAAAATATTTTGTATAGCCCTTGACTCGATGTTGCTACTGCAGTAGTATATTCGAGACATGAAAAGTAGAAAATGTCTTTTTTCTAACATATCTCTATTAGTAATATTTCCCCCCATAATTTAAATTGGGAGGTAATTCTATAATATTACGGTGTTGTATTTACTAATAGATTTAAAATCTTGTAACCTGCAAATAAATCTAATTTATATATCTGCTTCAGGCAGCTTTAAAGATCGATAGGATCTTTTAGAATAAAATATAAAAATATTAATCTTTCGTGAAAGTGGCAACGAAGAAAAATCAATGCTTTTGTGCAATCCTTCTAGGATGCAACATTTCCTTATTTTAATGGTATCTTCAAAATTTGTTGAATTAAGATAGATTTTGTGCAATCTTTACCAAGATGCGATGATATTTTCTTATTTAATAGTGTTTCCATGACGCATTAAATCAAAATAGATTTTATGCAATATTGCTGGGATGCAATATTTTCTCCTTTAATTGTGTCTTCAAAACCCATTAAATCAAGATCGATTTTGCGCTATCCTTCTAGAATGTGACATTTCATTGTTTAATGGTGCCTTCGAAGCCATTGAATCAAGATGAATTTTATGCGATTTTGCTCGAATGCAATATTCATTATTTAATGGTGTCTTTAGAACCCATTGAGTCAATATAAATTTTAGCATCTATAATTCAAGACAAATATGTCTTTCACGAAACAACAAGAATCACAAATTCATGATTGAAAGAGCTTGATATGATTAGAGTGTCTTACCTCAAGCCTTCACTTTGTTAAAGTGTCTTATCTCAAGCTTTTCACACAGATGGTAGAGTCTCGTGCTGATAAAGTGTTATAAAAGTAATAGTAAAAGAGAATAGAGAAAGAGGAGGAAGAGAAAATTCCATTATTGATATTCTCAAGAGAGTTCTAATACATAGAACACCCAAATGACTATTTATAGTCAAAGAGTGAGATATACAAAATATAATCAAATAATAGATTCTATCTAATCAAATCTTAACCAAATCAGGATAAAGATATGGACATCTACATTTAGATTCAAATAATATTTCATAACATAAATAACTTTTTTTGTCCTAATATTTTATATTTAATATTAATTTAATTCTTAAAAAAAATTTGATATCAACTTGCTCCTAATATTTAAAATTTTGACATCAATTTAATTTTACTATTAAATCTCATTAACACTGTTCAGTGTTAACCATTATTTCATAAACTTTACATCATTAAAATTTACAAATAAATTTTAAAAAAAGAAACCTACCCACCACCAAAAACTTTCATTGACCTTGAAAAACCCCCACTAGCATCCCCTTCCTCTCCTTCACCACCACTGCATCACCCATCTTAGGTGACCACGAAGCCACCAACTCCAACAGCCCATGGAGCCACCACCTCTAGCAAGGGTTAAGGCTCCCAAGAGCTCCAAAAATATTTGAAATTGGAAACCCCAAAAGAACAAAAGAAGAAAAGAGAGCCAATCATTTACATAAATGAGAGAAAAAAAAAAAGATCAAAAGACTTCAACTTTCACAATCAGCATTGTGTATTTCAAACAAATTGATCATCAAACTTTATCTTTTCTTTTAGATTTAAGGACTATTAGCTACTACCCAACGGCAAGAAAAAAAAATGAAAAAAGAAAAGAGAGTTTGGAAATGTCTTTAGTTTGTTGACGAAAGATGCGAATCATGGGGAAATGATGAGGGGTTTGAAGCTTGGGGCCTTATGAGTCAGGGGCAAATGAAGAGGAAATGAGAGACATGGGTTAAGGTGGGAAGAGCAAAACATGTTTTTGAAGTGAAGACAAAGAAGAAGTGAGTTTGAGGGAAAAGGAAGCCATGATGGAATAGAAAGTGTGAAAAATAAAAAAATGTTAACAGTAGGGATTGGAGGTGGTGGCTTTATTGTCGTTGAAGATGGGTGATGCACTGATAATGAGGGGGAGAAAGGGGCTGCTAGTAGATGTCCACGGTCAATGAAATTTTTTGGGGGTAGGTAGTGTTTTTTTTTTTTTCATTAATTTATATGTTGTTTTTGAAAAATACATAAGTAAGCTATGTAGGATACTGATTAATGGTGTTAGTAAAATTTAATTGTAAAACTAAATTAACGTCAATTTTTAAAATATTAGGACTAAATTGATATAAAAATTTTTTTAAGACTAAATTAATATCAAATATAAAATCTTAAAACCAAAAAAGTTATTTAATCAAACATTTATAGGCAAAAATAATTAATTCGTTTCTTAACTTACTTTTTGTTTTCAAATTCGTCTTTTAAATAATAAATATTTTAAATTCATCCTCTAATTTTAAAAAAAATAAACATATTTATCCTCTTTGCAACCACTTCACAAATATTATTTGTTACATTCAATAGTAGATTTAAAAATATAACTAATCACATAAAATATTATATATACTATTTTTGATAATTTATGTAATGCCCGGGTCAAGAGTCACACGAATTGTGACACTTTGTTCTGTCGGACTCTGTAAAAACTCTAAGTTTGGACCCTATGCCCCCTTGGAGGGCTATAGGATTGGGATATTTTCATGGGATTAAAAGTCCAGGTAATTATTCCTTAAATATCAAAGAATTGAAGAGCAATTTTTAATGAATTTTTGGAAGTTATTAACTCTTTCATTTTCAAGCTTGAAGTTTAAGAAAATGTAAGTTTTCGGAAGTTTGTACTAAAATCCAAAAGTTGGATTTTGATTCTTAAGGAGTTTGATTTTTCCAATATTTTTATTAGATTCAAATGGGAGATATTCTCTTATTTATATTTATATTTTAAAGTTAATGGAGAATAAAATAAATGAGGACATTAACTTATGTAAATAAGTATATGATAATAGTTGAGAAGTGTAGATGAAAGGAGAGAAAAAAAAAAACAAAACAGAGACTGGGTGCCTAGGCGCCCAAGGCCAGCGCCTGTGCTGCAGAATTGATGTAGCTTCAGGTGGGCGGGCGCCTGGACGAAATTTAAAAGAAGGATTCCGTTCCTTCTTCTTCATTCTTCCTCAACTTCTCTCTCTGTTCTTTCTATCTCTTCTCTCTCTCTCTCTCCTCATGGATGCCATGACTCCTTCACCATTTTTCTACTCAAATCCTCCACAAATCCCTCTCCTTCCTCATCATCATCATCAATCTTCTTCCTTGAGGCTCTCTCTCTCATCTCTTTTAGAGAGAGAAACGAAGGTGGAGGAGACGCAAGTCCTCCATCAAGTTTCTTCCTTCTTTTGCAATCCAAGGTAACTCTCTAAGCTCAAATCTTCTTCTATTTCTTGGGTAGGGAAGGATTTTATTGGAGGATTAAGTTTAAGGTTGAGATTTGGGAACCTAGGGTTCCAAATTTGGGGTTTTTATGCTTTAGAAATATTTTAAGTTAATCTTTGGTTCTATAAGCTAATTAGTGTTTGGATAATGATAATTTTGATGCTAGACAACTTATGTGGTGACTGTAGCTCCGTGGTTCAGTATGCTAAGGCTATTCCTTCCCTTGGATTAGCACAGTGAGTGATGGCATACCTATAGCTTATTCTTATCTTTAAATTCCTAAGTACATGCCTAAAATGTATTCTAGTGAGGTTTTATGAAATAGTTGATTCAATGTGTTTTACTCTATATTTATAGAATTCTTGAAGTGATGATGTTAGTTATGTGTATATATATATAAGTGGGACAAGCTCTTATAGAAATTGATTTCTGACATTGAACAATTTGATAGAAAAGACAGAGTTTCATGTGTATAGAAATTGCAATGTTTTAAAGTTAATGTATTGAATGATTCAATGGAAAGAGGTAATTTAGATCCAATGTCTTGAGAAAGAACTTTAGATACTTTAAGCTTGAAAGATTTGAATTATGCCTTGAACCTATGGTTAATAGCACACTTAAATTTCACATAAATTGATATAAAGAAGAATCTTAATGACAAGAACTTAGAAAAGATGAAGTTTCATATTTTTAGAAATTGTGATGTTTTAGAACGAGTTTAAAATTAGAAATGTTTGAGAGGAAGAAAATATGTTTCAAAGGAGTTTTAACCAAGGGCTCACATGAGCGACAAGACTCAAAGCAAGTGTGAGTTCCTTTGAGGAGTGAATCAGAATGTAACTGCTTACAATTAAGAAAGATTAGATTTGCACTCGAATAATCCAATGAAGGTGGATCAAGTAGCCCAAAGATGTCAGCCAACATATCGGAATATATAGACACGCACAGGCGTGAAGTTATCTTTATCGCTAGAGTTAGCCACGGTCACCCAACCAAAGAATTATTTCTGAAATAGGATCCTCCCTTAAGCTTCATAATAATTTTGAAACAAGTATTTACTTTTCATGTTATGAGAAAGTATTGCTATCCTTAAGCCCAGATTTTATATCCTTATTATGCATATGATTTGTTACATCTAGTTGTAAAAGCGTTATGTATATATATATATATATGGATGTTTTAAGGACAGATTATACTTCAGGTATGTTTTGCCAGAAAGTTTATAGTATGTTAACAGATAGACAAAGCCTTTCCTTAATAGATGATGTATAAGTTTTTGAAACAACTTATGAGTTATACTTTTGCTAAAAGTTAATGTTAAAGCTTGTTCCACTATTGTTATAGATATATTATCCCTCACTGAGTCTGTATGATTCACTCTTCTCTCTCTCTTTATATTTTTAGACAGGTACGGGACCGCACTCAAGCTTCCACAGTTAACTAGAAGATTCAGCATTTAGGCTTAAGTGTATAACCTCTAGAAGTGCTCCATTAGTCCACAGGCAGGGTCCTCCCTGTATCAGTTTTAATTTGTAATAAAAAGCATGTTGTTTTTAGTTAAGTGACGTTGCTTTTAATGATTATGGGTTAATGTTCATGATGGATACATATGTATATATTTTCATAAGTATAATTACATTTTAAATTCCTATATCGTGTGCTGTGGGATACATTCGGAGAATGTCTGGATCCCCAATGATTTTGTGTGTTTGGATTGTTGTGCAGGTGGAGGATCCGTATTTGGAAATAGTCTTAAATACATGAGACTCGCCAATTTTAGAAAGGTCTAGTGTAGAACTGCTTTGAGGGCGTGTCACTGTATCTGTGATCACGTCCTGAGTGGGGTCGTGACAATTTAGATATCAAATAAATTTTTTTTATCAATATAAGTAATATTATTTATAAAGAGAATAAATATATCCAATTTTTAAAAATTAAAGGACGAATTTCAAACATTTATAACTTAGGCAAATTTAAATACAAAAAGTAAGTTAGAAAACGAAGATATTATTTTTGCCAACTTTTATGATTGACTTTTTAATTTTACGTAACAATATTCTAAACACAGCTATAATCGGATTATGTAAAGAAACAATAACAGAATAAAGTAAATGTTAAAAATTAAGGACGGATACATTAATAAAAATATTAGTAGTTAAGCCTTGATTTTGGTCCCTTCATTCCTCTGCATAAGGACGGTGCAAGTTTGCACACTTTAACATGATTTCTCTTCTGCATTTCCAGGACCTCATTTTCCAACAACGGAGAGAGAGTAGCATTTAACATACATATTACCAAGGTGTTAAACACCTAATATTCCTGACCCTACTAGGTTGATCAATTGACTCATTACATCCCAAGCAAAACTGAGCTATTGGTACAGCTAATCCTTGTATAAATACAGAATGCAAATATTTTAGGTGCAAAGCCATATACATGCAGATCATGAAACCAAAAAGTCAAGTTTCCGGGGCTTCTTTGTTATCATAAAGGAGTGAATAATTACAGGAAATTGGCTTTTCTTATTTCTGGTTTAGCTACTAGGAAGCCCATAATCACATTACCTAACCAAACCCTAGCATGAATTACATTTTTACATGACCTGCATACATTCAGTATGTGATTCGGCGCTTGTTTGTTGGTCCCTTTGTCCAAAACTTGGACCCTTGGCATCCCCTTGTAATATTTGGGGCTGGGGATAATGAAATTTTTGTGCCGGATTCAAGTCATTTGAGCCATTTCCCTCAAGATCTTCACTTCCAATTACTTCTTGCCCGTTGAAAGATGTTGTAAGAGGAACATCTTGTATATTAATCTCCATCTTGTTGAACATGAGATTTGCAACTGCTCTGTCTACAATGTTGGTCCCTGATTCCATTGGTTTCTCGTCATCAGACCTAAACACAAAGTTAATATTTTGAGTAGTAGTGTTGATCATTAAAAATTGCTTGGACAAGGACAAAACAGTGTTCCGAGTAGAGACTAGTGCGCCGATATTACAATGAGAGCTCCAACAAGGTGTCAGTTAAATGGAACATCTAAATAGAGAACAGGAATTTGATCTACGTCTATGAACCAGAATTATAATCTGAATGAAAATCAGGATGACTCATGCTGAATACTGAATACTGAAGCACTGGAGCAATTAAATAGCAAGCATTTTATGTAGTAAATCTATCTGCAAGTTTCAAGCCAGACCAAGCTGAAGCTATGCTGTTATCCTGAGTAACAAGTGTCTTTTAAGTTTCATTTATATCTTCCATTCAGTGAAACAAAATTGCCAAGTAAATATCCTTTCCATATTTAGATATATCTTAATGTTTTTATCATAACATCATCAATTTAGGGCCAAAAGAACATAACAGACATGCAGCAGATCTAAATCATGTACCTCATGATTTCACTGTGAACTTCCTGGGGCATTGCCTTTTGCATGTGAAGACCTCCACCATCCAGGTTCTCTACTACAACCTGTTGTTTTGTATCTTGGGCAAGACGGTACAGAGCATCTCGTAAACAAATCCGAGTCTTCTCATTGAACTGGTCATGTGAAACCAAAAAAAGAAAGATTAGCAACAGGTTGTATTCATTATTTCATTTAATCAGAGCCCATGGATTTCAGTTCTCAGTCATGTCACCTGTGCAACAACTGTCTCGAGATCCTGCAGTATATACTCCTCAAGAGATAACTGCTCATGCATGGCCTCATCTCTGCTGCACTGCCCAAAAGGTTCCAACTCTTTGACTGTAGGCGCCTTGAAGAGAAATTAAATAGATAATGTTAGTTGTACTGTAAGCCTTGCAATCAAAACCCCAACCATAAGCTACTTCCATTTGTTCCAATAATTATACCCAGTCATGACTCTATTTCCCCCCAAAATATGAAGATAAATGAGCTACAGATATAGTCTGTAGTCTTTTCTGCCAATGCCAGCATGGATGGAATGCTCATTTATGTAACACTCAGAACAAAAGAAATAGGAGAACCATGAGTTTGGGGGGTTCCCGTATTATTGTGCTATATATAACAAAGCTTTACCTAAAAATTTCTCAAAACCAAGCCAGGACAAATTCTTTAAAACCTAGAGTATGTTCAGCTTTATGATGAAACAACAATTCTAAGATGACAACATTGTGCACAAATTATAGACTGGGAAAAGATGTCCCAGAAAAAGAATAACGTTAATTTTCCGTTGTGAACATTAAATAAAAGAAATCATTGGAGAACATAGGGGCTGCAAGCATGAGAATATGAACGTAATATTCAACATGAGGGAAAAAATTGCTTTTAACTTTAGTGGAGTCCATAGGTGCACCTGTACAGGCCTGATTGAACACTAGATAATTTAGAAACAACTTGAAAGTATTTCTTTGAAGAAAATAAAAATCATCAATATAAGACAACAAAAAGTACTTGAGTGGTGTGTACATAACCCATACTACTGCTTTACAATTAACAACTGACTTGCAAGCCAAATAACAGATACGAGAATTTAGACCCGATTACAACTACTCCGCTGACTATAGGGTGTCTTATGTTGGGGAATTTAGGAAATTATCTTCTGCAAATATAAGGATTTGACTTTAACACACACACACACACACACACACGCACGCACGCTCGCACGCACGAATGTAAACATACATGAGAAAACTACTGACAACTGCTAATGCAAGTCATAATTTCTATCTGTCAAGCCAAGTGATAGATAAAACACTTTTCAACTACTAGACAACTGGCAATTATCACCTCTAAATCTAGCCAATCCTTAGATTTTGAGTCACATGGAACCAACTTTGAAGCTGCAATATCTTTCTGCAATCCACCTGATAGAAAGAAAGCATGCTTTCTGAGATATTTTGTTCTTGTCATAGATATCTTTCAAAACTACTTATTTACACCAAATTATTGTCTAGTAAAGAATTATCACCAGGTGTATTGCTGCAATGGTTTTCAGGGAACAAGTAAAAGGACTTTTGTAGGTTTTCAACACAGGGCAGACCTTCAAGTACAGAATCCCTGCATTATGCAAAACAAGTGATGGCTGTGAGATATCGAGTAGTCATTAACTTGATTAAGTACATGCCTATGGTAAGCCAGTGAACATTGAATGCCTCTGTTGTGTTACATGTGTAATGCAAGACAAAAAATAAGACCTTTTCATAATAGAATGATTAAAGAAAATGGGAGCCCTTACCATGCTATAACAGGTTCATGCTTATACAGTTCTGAGAACCGTAAGTATGATTGTGTTAGTCTGTATTGGCTCCCGCCATAAAGATAAATATGGCGAAATTTGGAATGCAAAAACACCACAGAGCAATTCAATTTGCACTGGTCTTCCTACAATGCAGAGCATACTTATGCCAGGTTAAAGCATTTCAGAAGCTACATTATTATCCTAAAGGCATAAAACCCAGTATCTTAGTCCCAGAGGTTACGCTTGTACAAGAAAATGTCATCAATCTGTTCGAAACTTGATAGGTCTTGAAGCTGGTAATTAGGCTCATCACATAAAAGTGATGTTTGCTGAAAAGATTGCTCAGGCAACCCTCCGCATACACTTGAACTGCTGGACTGATCTTTATCATGCAGCGAAGGTTCAATCTCAATTTTTTCACCGAAACTTTCATCAATGAAATTGAAATCTACCTCTGTTGCATCTGTATCCACCATAAAAAATGTTTCCGTTGAATTTAAATCATCAGGTTCACTTATTTCCCATTTTGACCAACTGTCGGCTGAAGGAGCCCTGTCCAATAAATCTTCGTCTTCGGGAAGAAGAAAATCATTAATGCCACGCCCATAGTACCAATCCATGACAATACTCTGTAGAGTGTTCAAAAGGTGTGAAGATTAGCATGTTAGAAAATCTCCTTTATAATTGGAATTGGAAATGTGAAAAAGTATTGACTCGTAGACAAACATGCTATTTGATTAACATGAAAGGAGATTTTCAATATCCTATGTTCCTTCTATATGCTACCAGGTTTTGGAGCCCATCTCTATCCCTTTTTCTCACTAGTGTCCCAGGGGAAAAGCGACAAAATCCAATGTCTAGATCCGAAAGTTATGGACATGGTCTCTCAGGGTGTGTCTGAATGGAGGGTTTTGGAGGGAAAGGAAAGAGAAGACATCCTTTCACTTTTGAATTTAGCGAGTTATATAATCTTTATAATGCTAAAAGGAATAAGATAGAAAGATTTGATGATAATCTATCATTCTATTCAATTTCTTTTAAAAAAATTCTCAAATTAAAATATATTTTCATGAAAAACTTACCCTTCCATTCCCGTTGATTACAAAACCCTTCCTCCAAAGCATAGTAACAAACCCTTAGAGAACCCCATTCATCAGACTAAAATTTGAGAGAATCAAGGTCTAACCAAATAAAATAAAAAAAACAGAACTGGGACTCAAGGTCTATCCAAATAAATTGAAAAAAAAATAAAAATAGAACTCAGATACTCAAGCCCTTAAGTCAAACTTGAACCATAAACCGGGACAAAAAACATTAACAAGGAATTCGTCTTGATAAAAGCCTTCTTCCCAGGGTTGTGGATAGGAAGATTGGTTTGAAGAACCCTTTGGACACCACATATAGTGAAAACAACTGCTAATCTTAAGTTCTCCATGATTTAGGAAACCCCATTCAACCAAGCATTAAAAACGTGTGAATATAATAGTTTCTACATCAGTAACTCTTCCAAGAGTAATGAAAGCTTTATTTCCTTCCCCTGCCCGTCCTTTATTAAAGAATCAAAACCCATTTCATTTAAGCCTGAGAATGTTCAAAATCAAGTACCAAAAGCAAACAAAGGCAAATAAAATGATAGGATGTGAAATCACAGGAGGAGGGAAAAAAAATTGATGAAACAACTAAAAACCACATATCCTTCCCATCCTCAATAAGCCACAGCTTCTTCAAAACAACATAATTTCCATAGAATCAACCTTGCACAGGAACGATACTCCAAATATATATATATATATATATATATATATATATATATATATATATTGAAAGGAACATAACTTTCTAAGGCTTACCCGCAGAAAAAGAGAAGAAAGATAGAGAGCCCGGATTATAACTGATGAAAGCTAGTGAACCCAGTTGGAGAATGTAGTCAGCAATGAACTTCACAGTATTTTCAATTCTGGCAGCTGAAAGAACAGAGGCGGCTCTGGTTTTGGAGGGTGAAGTGCAATAGTTTAATGAAAGTCCTTGTAAGAGAGTTAAAGATATAGCAAGTTGCAGTTCCCTGACGAGTTAAAAATCAACAGACACTTGTAAGGAAATAAAAAGGCAAAAGAAAGTGACTTGTTATAGTTCGCGGCTGAGAATGCTCTGGGGCCGAGTTTGTGGCCTTAAGCTATCTACCAAAAACTGTAATCTAATTTGCCCACGTTGCCACATTCGGTCCCAGTTTTTAGGATATTTTATTCTCCATCGTTATCACCAAGGAGAATTTTTTTCTTTTCTTCTCCCGAAGATATGCTTATGACACGGCTTTGGACATATAATGATCGACATATTCATAATTCTGAAATTTTTTATTACGTATTTTGTGAATGTGATACATTTGAGAATTTGAGAAGATCACCATCGTGGGATAAATAATAAATAAATAAATAAATAAATAGAAGAACCACCATCCTTTTGCAATTTGCACAAAATAAAAATAAATAAATAAATTATTCTTCAAGTTTCAAATCATGGTGATTAACTTCAGATTACAAAATATTAACACGTATTTATCATAATTGGTGTCAATATTTAGAAGATATGTGGTATAAATGGAACTTAAAAGGAGCTTAAAACTCGCATACATGAACTTGAAATTCGGAATTTCATTATAATTTGAGTTCTCTTATTATTATTTTTGAATTCCAAGTTACTCTCAAAATTCCAAATTTATATAAGTGAGTTTTGAGTTTCTTTCTAAGAATCTCACTTATATCACATGCCTTTTAAATATTAACACCAACTATAATCAATACAATGCTAATTTTTTGCAATCTGCGCTAAAAAATCATATGCAGGGGGTGCATGCTCTGGTACATTGCACAAAATGTACATTTTGTATATTTTGTGATGAATGGTCAGATTGTGATATATCTTGTGGTGAGATTATGAGGTATATCAATGCACCAATCACCTATGATGCATTATAATAATATCTAATTTTAAGAAAATTTAAAAATATAATTAAATATATTTTAAAAATTAATTATCATGACAGTGTAAAATTATATTGACAGTATAAAATAATTTTACATTGTCGGTATAATGAAAAAATTTTATCAGTATAATTTTAATTATCATACACTGACAGTATAAAATTACACTGGCAATATAAAATAATTTTACACTGTCAATATAATAAAAAAATTTTATCAGTATAATTTTAATTATCATATATTGACAGTGTAAAATTATACTGGAAGTACTGTAAAATTATACTGATAAAATTTTTTGATTATACTGATAAAATTTTTTTATTACACTGATAGTGTAAAATTATTTTATACTACCAGTATAATTTTACACTGTCAATGTATGATAATTAAAATTATACTGATAAAATTTTTTGATTATACTAACAGTGTAAAATTATTTTATACTGTCAGTGTATGATAATTAATTTTTAAAATATATTTTTAAATTTTCTTAAAATTAGATAGTTTTATAAGATCATAGACATTTACAAGATTGATGATCTCACACCCATAAGACGATCCTCACCGTTCATCACAAAAAATGCACAAAATGCACATTTTTGCAAAGGTACCATAGAACTCACCTATGCAACGAACCATAATCCAAATCAAAGAATACCAAACACCTCCCAAGAAAAAGGAACCACAGAGTAAAAGCTAAATCAATTTGAGAAACAAAATTTGCATTCAACCAAAGTTCAAGAAACAAAAAAAAGAAGCCAAACAACCAAGAACAACTTCAGAGATCCATCATCCCTCATTTTAACAACCCAGAAATATGAAAACTCCAACCAAAATATCAAAAATCCACATAGCCTATCCACTACCATACACTATCGTGACCCCTCTCCACAACCAAAGTGACTCGCCGCTAGCCGTGATCAACCTTCGAGCCATGCTCCATCCAAAGCTTCATGACCACTGCGACAGCCCAGCCCCCATTGACCTTGTGACACTGGTCACCACCGTTCTCAACTTCTCCTAGCCACCATAGACCACCACCAAGTGCCTCTTCTCGCATCACCACACACCACCATCTAGCCACCTCGCACACATTGTTGGCATTGCCCGTCAACAGAATTGACCCCTTCACCAGCATAGAGCTTCATCTTCTCCCCTTTCATTGCCAAACCTAGCATCCCCTAATCCCTGTTGTTCTCAAACCCCAATTTCTGTTTCATGCAGTCGTTGTTCTTTATCTTTCTTTTTAAATTTTTTCTATTCCTGATTGATTTTGAGTTGGGGCCCTAGCCTGTTTGTGCTTTTTTATTTTGGCACTATTTATTATGTATAAAGAGTTGAGGCTTATGTGGGGTGGGAATTGAAAGAGATGGTGGAAGGAAAGGGAAAGGGAGCAAGGGTGGAGGACGGAGGACGAGGAAAGAGACAGGAGGGGTAAGGGAGGGAAAGAAGAGAGAGATGCAACATCCCACCAAAATTATAAACTAAAACATAATTAATTTGGAATACTATAAAATTAAGTTATTATTATGAAGTATTTTAAGGTAATCAATTTTTTAATAAAATGTAATAATAATTCTAAATAGAGAATAACTCAAAAATTATTAAAATCTCATCTATGTTTTAATAATAATTTTTCTTGTCAGTTTAACTCTAAATAAAGTTAATAACCACTGTAAAATTTACTGAAATTTTTCTAAATAATTAAGTGATTATTAGTTAAATTATTAATGCCTGAAACTTAATAAAAATTTCGAAAAAAATAGAAATAATTTTCAAAAAGTTATGAAAATTTTTCTAAAGGCTAATTAGGGTTAATATAGCTTGTAGAATTGAAATTAGAATTTTTAGAGCTTGTTTGAATTTTCTATGATTTTTGGATATAATTAGTAAATTATAGGATTAAAAAATAATTTAAAATAGGTAAATAATTGAGAAAAATTCTGAAAAATTAGTGGCATGCTTAGAACAATTAGAAGGACCAAATATAATTTTGTGAGCAATTATAAGTTGGGACGAGTTAATTAACTAAATCTAGCATAATTAACATAAGTTAAATTCATAGAATTACAAGAAAAATAACCAAATAAAACAATACTCACATAAATTCTGAAAAAAATTTCCAGCCATTGATCTTGGACACTTGTCCAATTGAAGACTATGCTTGGTGACCAACTTTTGCAAGAAAATAATAAACAAGACCATGAATAGTAAATTAGGTGAATATGTACCATTGATCTTGGACACTTGTCCAATTGAAGACTAAGCTTGGTGACCAACTTTTGCAAGAAAATAATAAACAAGTACCATGAATAATAAATTAGGTGAACATGTATCTGAATGTGAATGGTGCTAAACAAAGAAAAAATTAAACTACTCTTCTCCCTTCATGTGTGGTGGTCTGAAGTAGCAGAATAGAGAGGAGAGAGTATTGAATGAAAACACCTTCATTCTCCTTCAACATCTAGGAGGAGAATTTGCTTGAGTGCATACACATGTGAGCTTACGTGAATGAACTTGTGAAGCCCTCTTCATCCTCATCACCTTTTTGCACCATCACCTTTCTTCTTCTTCTTGATTGGTATGAAGTTTTTCTTTGTTCAGCTCTCCCATGGATTATCTTTTTGGTTGATTCTAATATATATTGTTGATGGTTTTTGTTGGAATTGATGAAAACATATTCTGGATGCTAGATAGTATAAGTGTGCAATTTTTCTAGCTTGTCAAACCTTGTTGTTACGACCTGAAATTTTTCTATGTTGAAGCTAACATGTTAATCTTATTTGTAATTTTTCATGATTTTTTGTGGTGATTTACTATTTTTAAAAATTAGGGACAGAACTGCTTTGTTTTGAAGTCCGTGATGATGATTTACTGGAACCACTAAACTTGATCAATTTTGTTAATATATTATATTTGCGAATTTTTACTGGATTTTTGGTCAGAATGCTAATAATACCTTAAAATGTGACTAGGAATTTTTGTGAGATTATTAGGATGGTTTTACTATTTTTAATGAATTTAAGAAGTTGAAATCGGCTGGCTGAGAAAGAACTCTGGACTGCACGAGTTATTGGATTTTATTACTCTAGCTATCCCTTGAATTTTGACCCAAAATTTCTATATATTAAACCTAATACCTTCAAGAACTTTTTAGAAGTGGTTTGCTAATTTTTTTAGATTTATTTAATATACTGACCTGATTTCAGACTTTGCTGTTTTCTAACAAAGAGTGTGAAGTTTAATGCTTTGCTTTATGTTTGGCCCATTTAGTGTCAAGACCCAAAAGAATGCATTTCATAAGTTATAATAATATATAATGAATATAGTAATAAGGGTCTAATTGGTGCTTAATGAAATGAACATAGAGAAGATAAAAAGGGCTTGGCCTAAATTACTTTTAGAACCAAATTAATATGTTATTCTTCAATGCCTTGCCATATTGTACGATGGGCTTGTATATGCTAGAATTTATTCTCATGGAAATTCATGCATGATCATATGTATGAAATGCATGACACATAATAAAGATCTAAAGGCATGGTGTTGTTCATGTGTGGATACTCATGCATGGACAATTCTTTTGAAAAGTTATGGTGAATGTCTTGGCCTAACCTCGAAGTGGATTGGTGGGACATTCACAGCTATGGCTTGTTGAGGATAACCATGTGATACTGAGGCAGGGGTCACATGACCCGTAATGGTATCGAGGCAAGGGCCTTGAGGTTATGATGTTGAGGATGACTATGGATACCAAGGCAAAGGTCCATGGGCTATATTGGTAGCGAGACAAGGGCCCTACAATTATAATGTTAGATCTGAGTTAGGGGACACCCTGAAAGGAGAGCTTTCATCGGATCATGAGTTTCCCTCTGGTTTCCCTCTCACGGAGTTAAGGAAAAGTGGAAAGATCTAACAAGGCAAAGAAAAGTGCATCTTGCATCACTCTCTTATAGTATATTTGCTGCTTATCTTCTTTATGCATATGTTTATCATATCTCTTTTATTATGATTATTTAGCATATTATTTCTCTGCTTATTACTTGTTTAATTAAATTGTTAATTTTATTTGTATGTGCTATAATCATATGATTTTATTTTTTTAAAATTTGCCTGTACAAACCTGATGTTTTTGGGTGCCCGGCAAATCCTTGGAAGCACCACCTCCTATTGAGATTTCATATCTCATGATAATTTTTTCTTGATGCTTTCAAGCATCCAGAGTGATAGCTATAGCAGGTATTCTTGGAAATCAAAGCGCATTAAGAGGCATTGTAACACGCATTCATAATAAAGTTAATGGCACAATTGTACATAGAAAGTTCAGAATTGGATATTAATATACATAGATACAATACAAAGTTTAGGAGCAGAAGTAAAGTTCTGCCTGCCATAAGCTAAACATTTTTAAGCTCGATAATAAAACTATAATTTATTTAACTACAACTTGACATATTGTTAGCAGTTGAAAGAGTCCACATTCCTCTATGGCATTACTTAACTAATCTGAAATCATCAGAAATAGAGTGAAAATTGAAAATTCTCAGTAGATAATGATTAATTCTAAAGTATTTGAACTATGATGGTTTCAGCTCTGTCCTAGCACAGAAATTCACATGACTATTATATTATAATCTCATCACATTACTTATAAGAATATCATAATATTATGGGTATTAAATGCTTAAAAATATATATTATACAATACATAAGGTGGCAAGCATTAATATGAATATAATATCTTTATTTTAATTTTCACTTTCCTTTGTCTGCTTATCTCACACATATTCAAAGGCCTTCTCTTAGGGAATTCTCATTCTCTAGTGTTACTTTTATCATCATGATGATAAAAGCGAGACTTTTACGCCACATTAACCAAGGCAAGTAACATAAAGGATCTTACATCTTATCTCTCTGTCTTCTTGGTAGTTAGCTGCAAAATCTTAAATATCTTATTTAAAATCCTTACTTGCCATTATAAATTTGCAATAAATATAAAGATGCATAATCTTAAGAAATAGGTAGAACTTAAAAGAACTCAAATAACATAAACCATAATATAATTAAATTCATCATAATAAATTAAATAACAAGGAATAAAACAAAACGAATAAAAGTGCACAAAATATAATTAAAGTTATAAACTGAAAATAAATAAAGTGCAAAAGAATTAAAACAATAACTATTATTGTATAAACAATATCTTAATAATAATAATAATAATAATGGTAAGCAATAGTATAAAAGAACTTCAATTAATTTAACTTTAAAGGATAAATAAAATCAATAGAAATGATGATCAGTAATAATATAAATTAATATTAGTGGAAATAACTTAGAACAATAAATAGAATATATGGTAATGATAATAATAAAGAGTGATAATATAATCGAACAATAAATAAAATAATTTAGAATGATAAATATAATAAATTGCAACAAGAATAATGCTGAGAAACTTTAATAAATAATAGAACTTGGAACATAAAATAAATTGTGATAGTAAATATAGAATAACATAACATGCAATGAGTAAATAAAGCAATGGTTTTAATTCGTAAATAATTTTATTATCTACCTCTAATAAAGACAACTGAAAATGATGTATGTGCATTGCACTTCTTTCCTTTCTTGTCTGCTACCCCTCTCTCCCTTTCTCTCATTTTCATTCATTCATTCTTTCTTTCTCTTTCTCTCTCTCTCTCTCTTTCTCTCTTTTTTTCTTTCTTTCCACCTAATCTTCCCTCTTTCACGTTGCACTCTTTGACATACACACAAAATCACTCTCTCACTTTTTTACACACATACTTTTTCTTCTTTTTCTTATTTACCGTAGAATCTTTACTCCCCTCTATTTATTGGCAAGTTTGGGGAAGTTGGAGATTGGCAGTGCATTTACACACTGTCTATTTTCAACAATCATACTAATTACGTTAAGACTTTTATGTAAATTAACTTGACTTATTTGTTCAGTTATATTATTATTATTATTATTGTTATTATTATTATTTGTTTATCTTTTCTATAAAAGTATTAATATGTCATACTATTTCTTATGATAATAAAGTAGTATATTTTGAAGTGGTTGTTGCTAGTTAAAGTCTAACTTTAAAAAGTTAATATCTATGACTTAATTATAGGATTTACAATTATTATTGCAAAAAAAAAAAATCCACAAAAATATTTTATGACAAAAGGGGATGTTACAGGCACGATATTTATATACTAGTTATGTTAGATCTATCGAGTATTTGTGTAGTGGGCATGACTATGGAGTTGTACATATATGTCTTAGTTAGCACAATGTGTAACACCTTATCGGGCAAAATACTATACTTAAGTCATAATATATATTACCTGATAGGTTATTACGTATGGCTGTTTAATTAAATTCCATTTTCTGTTTCATTATTAATTACCCATATAGAGTTAACTGTTCACTTAACAATTTTTTGTTTGACGGCGAAATAACTACTAGATAATCATTGTACTGGAAGTAAAATAAAATAAATAAAAAGGCTAAACAGATAGAACTACTGAAACTGCATCATATATATACACATAGACATCTGTTTTCAAAGTTTGTCAAAAGTTATATAAAATAGTATAGGATAATAAAATAAGGCCGCTAATACAAAATAAATTTGGCCTATCTCTATGAACAGTACCCTAACTAGTCCCCAAGGGACATTTTGTATACTACCCTTCCACATATAGCATACACTAAACTACTGCCTATGACCCAAATACTACTAAAAGAGGGCCACTCTATACATTTCCTACTATAACACTACACGGGCACTCTAGATAGACTCCGAGGAAAGGAATTCATTCGCCATGTCGGCGTCAGTTGGGGTGTAGTCCACACTCAGGGCAGAGGATGAGGAAGACGAGCTCGTTGCCTCTGACGGATCCTCCTCAGATAGTGAGACCAAGGGGAGCTGCTACAGTGGTAAAGCTGGCGGAGCCATGGGAGCTACTACTGCTGCCGGTGTTGCCGCTGCTGCTGTTGCGTGTAGAGGTGGAAAAGAATGGGCCATGTATAGCGGAATAGCAATATAAGGTGCGGCGGGGTCGAAGAGTGGGTGAGCCAAAGGAACAGCAAAATCTCTACGAAAGAAAAAATAAAAACGGAATTGACATCTACCAGATATATATATAGAGTCTAAAAACGGGTCCAGGTGGAGGTAAAGCTCAAGGACCTCGATGAACAGGATGCCCATTGCCGCGTTCTCCATGATCTAAGAATGACGCAGAAACATGCAGTAGGGTGAGAAATAAAGATTTCTCGGTAGGAAATCTAAGTTTATACATGTCTATCATCGCTATCATTTTCAGTTGTTTCGATTTTTTCTTAATTTTAAATAGCACAACAAAAGGGTAATATTCAACTTAAGTTTTTTTTTTTTTTTTTAGAAACATACATCGAAACAAACTAAATTTTAGATTGGAGCAAGGAAAATATAATTAACAGATATACTAATGCAACTAAGACAGTAACCATAATTAAACAGTAACATTTCATGAGGAATAAATAGATAATTATGACAGCCAATTAAGACTTATCATACAGTGCATATAAATGTGCAACTGGGAAATGCATCTTATCTTTGAAGGCTTCTGCCTCCTAAAACTTATTTTCCATACTTGGTCCCCTGGGAGTCTTTGGCCATATAACTCCTGGGTAATAGTCTGTTTCTCAGGATCGAGCTCGTTCCTATACAGGAATATCGGGTTTACTTTCCCCGACCTTCCCACCGATCTATTCCCCTTAACTTTAATCTGGGGCTAGCCCAAGTATTATGGAACTTTTATCATAACTCTTGTAAATCTCATGCAAATATGCACATGCATCAAAGTGTATTTCATAACTTATGCATAAGTTTTGTTGAAATTTCGGCAGCATGATGGATTCTGTCCGCTTCTCCATGAATACTGCCAGTACTCAGACAGTCAATTATTCAAAAAAGTCACAATAATACATTTACATATCAATATTAATCTCATAGAAATAATATTTACACTTGGATTTAAGTTGCTATCTAGGTACCTTCATTCTACCCAGTTTTTGTAAAATAAACCATAATTTCTATTTAATTCATTTGAACCTAAATGCTGGATATGTTGGAATGTTATATATCTATTTTCTAACCTCTTTCGTCCCATTTAATTTTGATAAGTGTAGCTCAACTTATTAGGGTTCTATCTTGGCCTGCCCTGTAGTTGGCCAGAATTGCACATGCAAAAGTAAAAATTCACTAAAAATTGAAAACTAGTTGAAATCATACAAAACTTATATAATATAAAGTTGACAGAACAAAATTTTATTTGCAATAAGTTTCATCTTATTTGCATAAGTAGATCTTGAGTTATAAGCTCTGTAAATTGACCCTTCTGGATTGCCCTATTCTAGCCCAGTTTAGACTTAGGGCAATTTCATTAAATCACTAGGAGCACTTGGGATCAAATCTAACTTTGAAATTTTTATGAGGTGTTCCTCTATGTGCAAGCTTCCTAACAAAGTTTGTTTCACTCAATTCTAAGTTGTATAGAGCAAGTTTTACCCTGAGCAACCTCTCTTGCCCAGAATCAAACTTAAAAACCTAGATCCAAACTTCCAAAATTCATATCTCCCTTAATAGTAACCTAATGGCCTAATATTTTATATGGTTGGAAATCCCTAAATGTCTAGTTTCATCTAAAAATAGTTTCATTCAATTTTTTGGGCTGAATGATGGTCTGTACAACTCGACAGTACAGACAGCGTAGGGTTTTCTCAAAAATCTTGATTCTATTTTGGGTATTCTTAGTGATTACCACTTAAGCCTCAAGTTAACCCAAACAAGATCATACCAAATCAACTTTAAATCACCTAATAATCATCATACAACATCATCTTCATATAAAAAAAGAAATCACCAACAGCCACCAAGTGAAGAACAATGAGCAAAACAAGTAAATCTTGCCTTTAGCAAGTAAGTTTCTTGATCAAAATGGATGTTTGTGGGTAAAGAGGGTGGATGAGAGCTTGAGAGGAGGTAATATGAAGTAGGATAAGAAGAGGAAAATGAAGAAGGGAAGGGAAGAAGGGAAGGAAAGAAGGAAGCAACCGTAGCACATTTGAGAGAAAGGGAGAAAAAGGTTTCTTTTGTATTGATGAGGGTGGTTGGTTCTTTGGCATTTGATTGGAGGAATATGGGTGGTGAAAATGAAGCCAAGACGACCTCATTTAGGGCAGCCACTAGGCATCCCAATGCTTGGTGAGAGTGGCTAAATTTTAGCCACTCATTTTAGGGTCATAGGTGCATAATTTGGTTGATTCGGTTCCGGCAGTTTAAAATATCGAATCTCTACCGGTTTCCTTCAAATCGGTAAAATATTTTGAAAAAATTTTTGTGAAGGTTTCTATATGTCTATTCTAGTTTATTCAACTCTAATCTTTTTAATTAATATGTAACTAACTTCTAATTAGTCTTTAATTGGCTTCCGATTAAATATCGGATTTGATTTCTAATTAATTTTACTAATTCGTTAAAACTAAACAAATTGGTTGATAAATTTTTTTTTTCGGACATTACACATTGGGGGTGGATTAGTGATGGACTCATTGGTTTGCCATGCCAAGGACTTGGAAGCAAAGAAAAGAGTGATATAAAATTTTTTTCAGGTGCTGCCTTGGGTTATGTCTTTGCCCAAAAGTCGTGGATTCCTATCGTTGATGTTTTCTAACTTCATTTGGAATCAAAGGTGCCAATAAGGTAATAAAAGTTAGCTACCCTAAATTTCAAAGCTATTTTACCTTATTAAGAATGATTGAATTATTACTATTATTGCTTATTGGTTTTGGTCAGAAACTCAGAATTGTGCCATGTTTTAAGCCATAAAAAACCGTGCCACATAATGTGATGCTTCATATTCTCTTAGGTTTTGTTTTTTTTTTTTTTGGGTGAGGTTCTAAATTATTCTACATGATGACATTGAACTGAGATTCGCTCATGTATTTATTGATAGAATAAATACTATATAGCCTTAGATGATTTTATAGCCAAAATGAGTTTTGATGTAATTTGAGAGAGAGAGAGAGAGAATATAAAATAAAATGAATTATTAAACAAATAAATAAATGCATTATATATGTTGCATCCATCACTTGCCTAATCTTCATAAGTTACATTTTGTGCCAACATTTGGAAGTAATGTTCACATAAGGATATAATGTTTACTAGTGTCCATTATTCATGGGTTAGTCAAAATTTCATTTTATATGCAATTATGTGTGGTTACGTGCTTATTACTATTGACACAAGATGTGCATTTCTTGTAATGAAAATTAGTAAATAGTCTAAACTCTATGATTTCTTTGTTATTTTCTTATTGGTTAAATATTGAATAATTATATTTATACAAATTTTGGATATATTAGAGTCATGCTGGGTGTAACGACCGAAAAATTTATCATTAACAACTGAATTATTCGGTTTTTAATCAAATAAGTGAGTTTAATCAGAACTTGATTAAACATTTACTCAAAGCCAAATTAAGTGTGATTTAGATGGATTAGGCTTGATGGAATTAGATTAGGAGTATAGAAACCCTCACAGAAAAATTTCAAACCGATTTGTCGATTTAACAGAAATCGGTTAGATTTCGGTAATTTAAACTGTCGAAACCGGATCAGTAGAATTTTTCTGTGAATGCCCTAGAATCAATGGCTAGGATTTAGCCAACCACCCCACCCAAGTGGCGCCTAGACAGCCATGGATGAAGGGGAATAAACCAAATTTTTGACCAAGACTCATTCCACCAATCAAATTCAAGCTACCTTGAAAATATCTTCACTTTTTCTCCTTGCATCCTCGTCCAAAATTCGGCCACTCCTCCTAGCTGATCTCTCTTCATTATTCTTCTCCTCATTCTCTCCTCCACTCCATTTTCATCTCTTCTTCAAGCCTCATCATAAACTACTTGCACCAAGGACACAAATCAGCCTAAACTACTCAAGACAAGGTAGGAAATCCTACTTCTCCTCTTGTTTCTTTGAATTGGGGCTGTATGTTGGGCATAAATAATCTGAGATATGGATGTTTTATAGAGTGATGATGATGTTTTATGACTGGTTTTGCATGTGTTTTGTGATTGAAATTGAAATTGAGGGCAAACAGCTTGAAGAAGAAAATCAAATCTAGAAGCTGTTAGGGTTTTCCCTCGGTGATCCGTATGGCAGAGTGTACGGATCTATCTCCCGCCATTTAAATTGGATGAAACCATTTTTAAATGAAACTAGACATCTAGATCTTTCCATACATATATCATAATAGGCCATTGGATTAGTACATAATTAGTTATGAATTTTTGAAGTTAGACCTAGAAATCTGGATTCTCACCCGGGCAGCATGGGTTGAGAAGGGTGTATCTCACCTTATACAACCTCAAATTGAGTGCAACCAAAGATATTTGAAAGCTAACACATGAGAGAACATCTCATAAAAGTTTCAGAATTTAATTCGTTGTCATTTGTTCCCAGCACATCAATGAAGTTGGCTTAGGTTAAAACTGGCCTAGAACAGGACAGCCCAATAGGGTAATGTTTTGAGACTCATAACTCAAAATCCACTTATGCAAATGACATGAAACTTAATTCATTTTAAATCTTGTTGTGTTAGCTTCATTATGATATAAAATTCACATGATTTCATCTAGTTTTCGATTTTTAGTGAATTTTCTTCTGTAGGAACCCAATTCTGGCTAAGAACAGAACATGCTGAGATAAAATGTTTATGTCTAGAGTTATACAACTCAAAACGAGATGGGACCAAAGAGAGTAGAAACTAGACATATAAGGCTATAATATATCCAAAAATGAGAATTAAATGAGTTGAGTTGAATAAAAATTGGAGCATGCCAAACTCGGGCAGAACAGGGAAGATCAAGCTGAAACCTTCTTGATGCTTGATTTGCAATTGTTGAATGATGCTATAAATGTATATACATATTTGTTGGTCTATACTGAAATCATTAGTTGTGCCACTGTACTAATTGTCTGGCACTATTCATGGGAAGCAGACTCAATCCGTTATGCCGTCGAAATTTCGGTAAGAAGTTCATATGCTGTGAAACTTTATGATAGCTTGAATGCATTATATTCAAGAGTCAAGCTAGATGTGCATTCATTTCATGATATTATAAAGAATTCCATATCACTTGGGCCAGCCCCGGAATAAATTGAGGGGAATAGATCAGTGGGAAGGTCGGGGAAAGTAAACCCGGCCATCCTATATAGGAACGAGCTCGGTCCTGAAAAGCGGACTATTACCCAGGAGTATATGGCCAATGACTCCCAGGGGACCAAGGATGGAAATAAGTTCTAATAGACGAAAGCCTTCAAGAAATAAGATGCATTCATAGTTGCGCATGCATATGCACAGTGTAATGCTTATTAATTGACTGTATCAGATACCTGTTTATTATCGTAATATGCTATTGCTCTTTCACAATTACTATTTAATTGCCTCAGTGCTTCTGTTAATTAAAATTGAATTTGTTTCGGTGTATGTTTTACAAGCAAGTATTTAAATTGAATATTATCGTTTTGTGACACTATCTGAAAAAAATATTGCACGACCGAAACAACTAGGAATGACAGCGATGATAGATGTATAGAAGTTAGGATTTTCTACTGAGAAATATTCATTTCTCATCATATTATATATTCCGCGTCATTCTCAGACTATGGAGCACGCCGCGATAGGAGTCCTCTTCATTGAGTTCCCCGAGCTTCACATACACCTCGACCCATTTCTAGACTCTGTATATATATCTAGCAGGTGCCAGTTTCGTTTATATTTCTTCTTCTAGAGAGACTTCGCCGTACCCCTGATGCACCCACTGTTTGATCCCGCTGTCCCGTACATTGCCATTCCACTTCATATGGCCCATCCATTTCCACCTCCTCCCGCAGCAGCAGCAGCAGCAGCAGCCCCCGCTCCTATGGCTCTTCCTGCTTCACCACCACATCCAATGCTTTCCGCCTCGACATCAGAGGAGGACCCATCGGAGGCAGCGAGTTCCTCCTCATCCTCTGCTCCGAGCATGGGCCACCCTCCTGCAAATGCACCCATGGTGAATGGGTTTCTTTCTTCGGATTCTGGTTAGATAGTGGGCGTACCGTAGTGGCAGTAGATGTATAGAATAACCCTCTTTTGGCAGTCTGGGTCATGGGTAGATGGATAGATATTAGGAGATGTATATGAAATGTCCCATGGGGACCACTTGGGATGCTGTTCATAGAAATTGGCCGTTTCATTTTGTATTAGCGGCCTTATTTTGTCACCTTGTAAACTCTGACAAACTTTAAAATCAGATATCTATATATATGTTTATGATGCCGCTTGTAGTTATTCTGTTCTTATTATATTTTTATTTATGATATGTTATTTATAGTATATTGATTAATCAGTATTTATTCCGCCGTCACACTGGAAATTTTGTTATGCGATTAAATATTCTTACTTGAGTAAATCATACCAATACAGAAAATATAATTAAAGCAGTATTATGCGTAATCACCTATCGGATAATTTATTATGACTTAAGCATAGTGCTTTGTTTGGTAAGGTGTTACACTGGGAGACAAAACTGATAACAATTATTATTAATAAAAATTGATCAATTGCAAATGCTGTTTACTTGTGAGGATTATGACATTTAAACTGATAATAGTTTTTAATTTTAGCCTTCATTTCGCCTTCAAATCTCTTTAGTTCTTAATTTATAATAGGTATGAAGAATGGTTATTACTGTTACATTGAATTGTATCCGTTGATTGATTTTTTTCTTTTTAAATTTAGTATTGCTTAGTATCAGTTACTATTTAGTAATTAGTTTTCCATATTAAGAATCATTTATTTCCTAGTATTATAGGATAAATAATTGTGATCATATGCCATGATTTGACATTTATTTCTTTTAAAGTGATGTATGTGAGTTTGTCTATCAAAATGTTGATGTTGCAAATACAGTATTCAAGATATATTTTCTTTTCATCTTCTGGATTAGAAAAACAAGTGTGATTTCAAGTGTTAAAGTCATATGGAAGTGTAATACTATAATACTATCGCAAGATCAATATGTTGAGGAAATTTTGGAAAAAAATTGGAAGTTTCAATGTGAAATACATGAGCATCTGTTGTGATGTTAACACTCAATTAAAGAAGAATCAGTGTGACTCCATTGCCTAATATGAATATGCATAGATGATTAGGAGTATGTTGCACTTTATGAATTTTACTCGAGTTGACATAGCTTATGTAGATGGAATAGATACATGCATAGTCCAAAACAATGATTGTTGGGCCACATTGGCCATATTGATGAAATATTTTAGAGGTAACATGACTTATAAATTTTGATCTATGTTATGGGGATATCCAAACGTACTTGAAAAGTACTTTGATGTTAACTAGATCTATGATCCAGATAAGACAAATCCACAAATGGATTATTTGACTCTTGATGGTGGTAGTGTACGTCACTTGGAAATAATCCAAGTGGACCCGTATAGCTAGATTGACTATATATAGAGGTCAAGTTCATTGCTCTTAACTTGGTGAGATCTGAGACTAAGTGGTTGAAAAATTTCTTGAGCAATATTCTATTGGGAATAAAGTTGATGCCCTTTGTGTCTATATATTGTGATAAGAAAGAGGTAATAGCTATTGCAAATAACAAGACATATAGTTGTAAAAGCAGACACATTGGGTTGAGATATGAGATGACACAACAGCTGTTGAGATATGAAATTATATCCATGGATTATGCGAAATCATAAGTGAATCTTTCATCTTGTAGGTAAGCCTCTTGGGAGGAAATTGGTAAATGCCACATCAAGGGAAATGGGACTTAAAGCAATTTGAAATTAATAGTGATGGGAACCTAACCTTTGTGAATGGAGATCCTAGCAATAAGGTTCATATGGGTAATAACAAATCACTTATTAGTTCTTGCTAGCACATTATTTGTCCTTTCCTACAGTGTGAGAAATATGAGTTGTGCTAGATTGTATTTATGTGAGGGTAATCTAAATGCTTTTAATGAATTTCATTGCCCTTATGGGTGGTGTATAAAGTGTAGTATATACTTAATGAAATCACCTATTTGGAGTGTGGAATAGGGCTACTCCTATGAGATTGTGGCTGAGTCTCTAGAGCACTCATGAACAACCAAGTGCATGCATGGTCAAAAAGCGTAACACAACATTAACAGCAAGGAATAAGTAGGTGTAAATGTGATCAGATATGTCACGACCCAACCCGGGCCATGACCAGCGCGTAGGGACAAGTCCCCACACAAGCCTTTCACCACAAAATTTTTATAAAAATTTCGACAGAGTCCCCTTTGTAATCCAGATATTTCCTAATTACAAAAGGTTATCCTGCAAGATAAACAAACACAATCTTCCATCGGGGATCCAGGTATTCTCAAAATACGCCCTTCAGCACACAATATAACAATTAAATATATATGTATATAGTTACAAATACTCATCCAAAATACATAACTTGAATTATTTAGAAAACCAAATCCTTTTAAGAAATTCAACAACATAATATAAGCAAATGAAAGACAATAGAATCAATATAATCAGGTCAAGATCGGACCTTGCCTGTAGTACTATGGAGCTACCACTATCTAAGAGTTCCTCAAAATTCAAATATTTACAATATACCCTTAAGTAGAAAAGGGTTTATCCATAAAACTCGGAGTTTAATCACGAAGGCTGAAGGATTAGATCCTACCAGAATACCTGCATCTAAAACAGAGAAAGAAACAACAGGGTGAGTTTATGAAACTAAGTGAGAGATAGAGTGTCCCTAACCCACATGAGACAATGTACAAACTTATAGATATTAAGGTGATACTATAATATGTATAACGAAACCAAAATAGAAATCTTAATCAAATATTATCCAAATTTTTTTTCCAAAACAAAGTCCATTTATTCCAAGATAATCCGTCAGGAATCACACTTAGGTGGCCTTTCCTTCGTATGAATCCTGTAATCAGGCATGCCTCATTCTTCCAGTGGCCGTGAATATCAGGCACGCACCACACTATATGTATGGCCGTGAATATCAGACACGCACCACTCCCTTGAGTGGCCATGAAATACAACCTCCTAGGTGCACCTAGGGCCAACGCCTACTACTGTTAGCCTACAGATCCTGGCCTAGACTTTCCCAAATCTTTCTTATCCATTATACAAAATATTTAACAAAGATTCCTATAAAACATTCCAATATACCTTATATAAAACAATAGAATCGTAACTTCAAGAAAAATAAAGCATTAGTACTTCAATAAATCAAAAGTGAACAAAATCCATACCAAACCATAACCCATTAAGTATATTAAATCCTTTCAAAACCAAGATAATTTCCATAGTTTAATAGGAAACCAATGCAATAAACATTTATCATATTTTCTTCCCGAAAATCAAGTCATTGTCTCATGTGATCAAGTAGAAGTAACTGAGCTACCAAAATTTAAATTATATTGCTAAGACATACCAAATCATTTGCATATGAATATATATACATAGACCAAATACGTTAAAACTAAGATAGGGATAAACTATCTACTTACAAACTTAACGCCAATAGCGAAATCCTAATCCCATGAACTCTGAGAGCCAAAGCCAGTCCTCCAATGGTATATACTATCAATAATACGGAAATTTAATTCAAGGTTAGTCACTTAAACTAAGGATTAATCTATTTTACTCCCAGATATGAAAATTCCTAATTCTTCTAACCTAGGGTTCTCCAGGAACTCACTATAGGGGAAATAATTCGTAATGCAAAAGAAAGGAAGAGGAAGGAAGTTTGAAGATTACCTCTTAGAAGGAAAAAGGAAGAAGAAATCTTTAGGAGCCTTTATATCACCTTCTCCAAGCTCCAAGACCAAATGTGTTGATTTTTGGATGAGGGTATAATTTGAGATTAAAGAAAGAAATTGAGTTTAAGTGAATGGGAATAGTGTAATTTGATGGAAGGATGTGAAAGATTGGGTTTAAGAAGGAAGGGAGATGTGTTTTAGAGAGAAGGGAGAGAGTTTGAAAGGTAGAGAGAGAAAGAAAATCGCGAAATGAGGGGGAGGGACGCATCTCCGCTTATATATTGACCTGTGGTAATCCATTACCAAGGGCTAGTAATCGATTATCATGAAGAATTGGTAATCGATTACCAATTTTGGTAATCGATTGCCACAAACCCAGAACTGGTAATCAATTACCATCCTTGGTAATCGATTACCACATGAAAAATTTTAACCCGTGGCATACAGAGAGAATTGTAATCGATTACAGGTCCTTTGTAAGCGATTACTGACTCCAAAAACTTGGTTTCCTCCTTCTGCAATCCTTTTTCAGGTTCAGGATATTGTACAGACTTATTTACATTTCCTAATTTTAAGTTAATGTCCTCTTTAACTTTACTCTTTATTAACTTTAAGACATAAATGTAAATAAGGGAATACCCCCATTTGGATTCAATAAAAATATCTAAAAATTCAAAATCCTTAGGAATCAGAATCCAACTTTTGGGTTTTAGTACAATTCTCCAAAAACTTGCGTTTTTATAAACTTGAGGGTTGAAAATGAAGGGGTCATCCATTCCCTAAAATTCGTTAAAAATCCCTCTTCAACTCATTGATGTCTAGAGAACCATTATTGAAACTTTTGATCTTAAGAAAATGCCTCAAACCTATAGCCCTCCAAGGAGGCATAGGTTCAGACTCAGAATTTTTTTCAAGTTTCGATTTCGGCAGGTAACTGCAACTCAGGCTAGGGTGTTACAAGATAGGATTCGAAGTTACACAAAAAATGGTTGGTTCATAGGAGTTGGAACTTGACCAATAGATTGTAATTCAAAGTCATGTCTATCTGGGTCTGGTTCATAGTCCAGAAGGTACCATATTCAAAGTGTTTGCACCCATGTATAACCCAGGATTCTTTTTCAAATTTGTTTTCAAATTTGTTTTAAAACCTTTTGAAATGAGTGGGGGATTGTTGTAATTTGAAATTTGAGATGTATTTCAAAAGGTTTATGAGTGCATATTTAGCACATGTTTTTCTTTTATGCTTAATTAATTTGACCATTTTTAGCGATTAGAAGAGAATCTTATTAAATCCAATTTATTTTCAAATGGCCATAATTTATTTTGTTTTAAAAAACAAGCTCTATACACTTCCTATATAATTCTTTTCTCTTCTTACTTGACAATAGTATTTTGCTTCTCCTATCAATCTCACTTTCTTTTCCTTCCCTTACAATTACCTTCCTCTTCTTATCTTTCTTATTCATCTTTTTCCCGGTTTATACAAAAAGTAACTTGTAGTTCTTGGATTCCTGGCTAATTCACAAGAGCTTACTCTATCTTGGGGGATTTTCGCACTGTGATAGAATAATCCTTAAGGGTAGTGTAAGTTTGCATGCCTCTAGCTTAATGTTATTTATTTCTTTGTCTTTTTGCAGGACCACTTTTTCCAACACAATTAAGTATGGAGTTTTTTATTGTCTTTTGAAAATTGAGTTGATGATACAATCTTGGTTGTAAACAAGCATGATAAGTCAAATAATTATAATTAATCCGTGTTATTTGTTGTGCACGCCTATTATTGAAAGCTACTGTGGTTAGGCAGCATAAGTGTAGGCCCATTAACCATTGGCCAATTAGGGTTTTCTTGATAGTGACTCTTGATGGAAGAGCTTGTTGCGGTTATAAATGTGTAGCTAAATCCCCCTACTATCGCTATCATATGTGTTATCTGGCTTGCCCTATTAATAGTCGCCTATTGGAACAGGTAGATAGGGAGAAGGGTCAAGCTGTAAGAATACTCCTTATCTTGGCATAGTGTAACACCATTCCAAATGCAACACTATCCTTAAGTCATAATATCATAATTAGGAGTTGCTACTAAAAGCTTCAATATAGCAAAACATCCTCTGTCGTAACACCTGTCTCTAGTTGTCCAATTTTGTAGTCTCTGACATCTCTGAACCCTTCTTATCAGGATGCTTTAGTCTCGATCACATACCCCCAGAAGGATAACTGCTACGGCCAACTAAGTTGTCTGGAGATGACATAGGAACATATAAGAGGGAGAATTATAAATTCTCAGTAGGCAGTCCTAAACTAACATAAATAGTGTCATCGTCATCGCTCCAACCACTTTGGTTTATTATAAAAAGGTGATCATGTCATAACAAAATAAAAATTTTATTTTATAAAGTTTAAAACTATCATTCCGAAGTGGGTTACTTTTATCAAGCACTTAATCCAAGACATCGTAACTTTCACATTACTTATATTAGCACATAATCAAAATAGAACATACCATTGGAAATGAAAGAATGAAATATTTATCCTAATACATGTCGCTATACTTTTTTGTTACTATACTTCTTTAACTTAAATACCCTTAGTTCTTTTTTATTCTTCCTTCCTTTCTTAGCTTTAATACTTATTGTTAACTTATCGTGCTTTAACTTAGGTCAGACATCTTTCTCTGACTTAAGGAAAGGGAATTGGTAAATATTTTAAGTTGTCAAATTCACTCTCCCTGATGATAGCACACCTAGGCGTTATGTCTCGTCGTTCCTAGGGTGCCTACATTTATCTACCCTTGAGCATTACGTATCTTTGTCCTTGTAGTGTAGTCTTTCACATACTTGAGCATTATGTGTCGTTGTTCTCAAAATGCGATCCTCTTCACATGTCTGCACATCATGCTCCGCCATCCCTAGAACAATAACTTATGCTTGCTTGAGTGTTATATATCATCGTCCTTAGGTTGCAATCTTAAACGTGCCTCTAATTGGAGGGATCTCATTTTTTGGTTAACTACCTCCTATTAGAGGGGTCTCATAATAATTATAATATAACTACCTCCAAATAGAGGATCTAATAATCATAATATAATTGCCTTCAAGTGTAGGTATCTCATAACTACCTCAAAGTGAAAGGATCTCGCATAATCTTAATATAACTGCCTTCAAGTGTAAGGATCTTATAATTACCTCCAAGTGAAGGAATCTCGTCTTCTTATATTCTTAGCATGCATTATCTGTTCATTTACTTTCTTAATTCATATGCTTATATGCATTCCTTGGTCATAATGATTCATGGAGATATTTGAATGCATATATGCTCATGCCATATACTTACTTTTAAAATATTTCTACCAAAAATTCGGTAGTATAGCAACTACAATATGTAACACCTTCCCAAGCACAGTACTATGCTTAAGTCATAACACCATACTCAAGAGTTGTTATTGTTACCTAAACGAAGCTTGTCTGACAGCAACCTCTAGCCATCTCCAATATTTCTTGAACTATTTGGAGATAATATGGAGATACAGTGAGAATTAAAAATTCTCAGTAGGATTTTCTGAAAGATCACACATAGTGTCATCATTATTATCTCCAATTATTTCGATTTATTATGAAAAAGGTGAACATGTTAATAAACTTTTTAGTTTTATAGTTTGAAAACATATTATCCAAAGTAGGTTAATTTTATTCACACACTTATCATTTGAGAAAGCAGTTTCATAATAGTAATAACAAGAACATAATTTGCAATTTCATAATACTAACAAAAACATAGCTTATGCAAATACAATTGTTCATCATAAAGTCATGTATATGCATTTATGCTTCCTTTACTCAACACACCTAGGCGTTACGTATCGCAATTCCTAGGGTATCTGCATACATATGTCTCTTTCTTTAATCTTTACTACCCTTGGATAGTCTAATCTAAGAGTGAGCTCAACTTTTGACCATCGTCACTCAAAACTAACCTACAAAGGGATCCATGTGCCTCTAATTCGGAGGGATCTCATTTAGCCACGTGCCTCCAAGGTAGGGGGATCTCATAGTTTAACTACCTTCACAAGAAGAAACCCAAATAACTGCCTCAAAGTGAAGGGACTCACATCTTATCTTATTTAACTGCCTTCACAAGGAGGGACCAATAACTGCTTCCGAATGAAGGGACCCAATCTTATATATTCATATATTTTCCTCTTTTGCATGCAAATATGCCATCTTTCATAAAAAGAATCATGGTCATATTATCATACAATGTTCATATGCATTATAATACACTTACTTTCAAATATTCTTGCATGTAGAATTTCATATTCATATCATAAATTCTCATAAGCTATCATAGCTTCATACGTTTCTACCGAAAATTCAGTAATATAACGGATCAGGTTCGCTTCCCCGTGAATAGTGCTAACTTCAACAGATAGTCAGCCAATTGACATGACAAAAACATCACAGTCATATATCATCATTTCAGTGGTTTAATAGGGGTTTCATTCAAAGAAACTAGCTAAGTTTGCACGTTGGAGTTCAAGAGCTTGTTATTTCTTAGAGTTGTCCATCCTGCCTTATGTCCAAAATTCTGCCCTATTTTGTAAATTATGCTATAATTTCTACTTAATGTATTAAATTCTGAATTTTTACTATGTTGAAGTGTTGTTTGTCTACTTTTTAAACTCTTTAGTCCCATTAAGTTTTGATAAGTATAACTCTAGTAATTAAGGTTTAACCTAGGTCTATCCTGTTGTTGGGCAGAATTGGCTGCTAAAGAGTAAAAATCCACCAAAAATGGGAATCTTATTGCATCCATACAAAACCTACATCATTTTAAAGCTGACCAAACTAGCTTATTTTTCCAAGAAGTTTCATTTTATTTCACTAAGCAGAGCTCACGTTATAAGCTCACAAAATTGGTGGAATTTGCCTGCCCTGTCTTTGTCTAGTCAAGATATGGGAAAATTTTGATGAATTAATATGATCAAATTACTTAGATTTTGAACCTAAAATTTTTATGGAATAAACATCTATATGTTAGCTTTCTAAAAAAATTAGTTTCACTCAATTTGAAGTTATATAGGTAAAGTTATGCACTGCACAACCCACTTTGATCAGGTCCAGAGGCAAAAATATAGGATAAACTTCAAAAATTCATATATCTCAATACTAATCCAATGGCCTTATAATTTATATGGCTGGAAAGCTATAAATGTCTATTTTCATTTAAAATTGGTCCCATTGCATTTCGATATCTATAGACTAGTCTGTACACTTCGAAAGTATTGATGCCATAGGGTTTTCCTAGTTAAGTTCACTCTAGTTGCTTCCTTTTTAGTTCTTTTATTAATCAATCCACCAAAACTCAATATATACATCATACCCCAGCCAGGAACACTTACATAATCCCAATAAAACATCAAATACATGCATACAATTGAATGATACAATAGCCACCAGTCATAAGAAATCAAATAAAGGGGTGGAATCCTACCTCAATTAGGTGAAATGGCTAGTTAGAATTGTGTTTTGTGATGGAGGAAGTGGTTGGAGCTTAAAGATAAGATGAAGATAGGATGAAATGGAAGAAGAGAGGAGGGAGTATGGCCAGCTAAAGGGGAGGGAAAAAATTTGAGGGGGTGAGGAGGAAATTTGCAAATTTTATGACCTAAGATTGGTAGGTTTCTTGCTCCTCATTGGTCTAGGCTTGGGTGGCTGAAAATTCAGCCAAGTCTTCTCTCATTTTATGGCTTTTTAGGCACCACTTTGAGGGGTTAAGTGGCTGAGGTTTTAGCCACTTCAATTAGGGTTTATAGTGTAAAATTCTATTATTTCGGTTCTGGTAGTTTAAAATACTGAATCTTTACAAATTTCTTTCAAACCGGCAAATCATTACTAAAGAGTTTTGTAAAAGTTTCTATATATCTATCTTAATTTTTTTACCTAAGCTTAATCCCCTTAATTAACATCTAATTAACTCCTAATTAATTTTTAATTAACTTCTAATTAATCTTACATATCTAATGGAATCAAATAATTTGGTTAACAGTACAAATTAGATGCACCGCTAATAAATAGTCTTCTCCTGTTAACAAGACATACCTATTATTATTATATATTTTTTTCTACAAGAAAATCTGTAATATTATTACCCTGGAATTTGTATTTCGTTGTTGTCTATTTGTATCTATATAATGTGTCTAAAATTTCAATTAATTGATAGTGAAATTCTGGATGTTATACAATATGAGAGTCCCCAAAGTTTACAATAGCAGATAAAATAACCAGTCATAGAAGAGAACCATTCTAACACATGGATTAAGATCTCAAGCACGTACATATTCACGTAAGGCAAGGATATATATATATATATATCAATATAGCAGTGAAATTACCATATAATCTTCATCCTTTCAATTAAACTTGGTTTTACATAGTTTGGAGACCTCTAAGCGAAGTTGTAGGTAATTTAACTACAAACTTGACTTAAGTTCCTCATATTCTGCCCAAACTTTCAAGTTATGCCAAAATCTCAATTTAAACTTGTAACACCTTACTAGACAAAATACTATGCTTAATTCATAATATATTACCTGATAAGTTATTATGTGTGACTAGCTGATTAAATTCCATTTTTAGTTTCAATATTAATTAATCGTGTACCGTACGTAAAGTAACATAAAAAAAATGCGAAATAAACAAAAATACTGGAAACTGCATAATATATATATATATATATGTTTTTCAAAGTTGTCAAAAGTTATATAAGATAGTACAGGGTAGTAAAAAAAAAGAGGCCGCTAACACAAAATAAATCAGCCTGTTTATATGAACAGCCCCCTCACTGGTCCCCACGGGACATTTTATGTACACAGCTAACTCCTATCCTTATAATCATGATCCAAACTGCCAAAAGAGGGTCATCTTGTACACCTACTACTGCTACGGCGAGTAATCCAACTAGATGGATTTCGAAGAAAGGAATTTATTTGCCATGCCGGCATCCGTAGGAGTGTAGTCCACGCTCGGGGCAGAGGACGAGGAAGATGAACTCTCTGCCTCAGATGGATCCTCCTCAGACATCGTGACCGAGGGTATCTGCTGTGGTGGTGAGGCTGGCGGAGCCATGGGAGCCGCTGCTGCTGTCGGTCCTACTGTCGCTGCATGTGGAGGTGGAAAGGGATGGGGCATGTATAGTGGGATAGCAATGTAAGGTGCAGTGGGGTCGAAGAGTGGATGAGCAAGGGGAACAATAAAATCTCTACGAAAGAAGAAGTAAAAACAGAACTGACATTTACCAAATATATATATACAGTCTAGAAACAGGTCTAGGTGGATGTGGAACTCAGGAAACTCAATGAACAGAACGCTGATGACCGCGTTCTCCATGATCTGAGAATGACGTGGAAACATATAGTAGGGTGACAAATAAAGATTTCTCAGTAGGGATCCTAAGTTTATATATATCTGCCATCACTGTCATCCTCAGTTATTTCAGGTTTTGGTTAATTACAAGAAAATGTTATCTCAACAGGGTATTCTATTAGATTTCTTATAGAAATCATAGCCCGAAACACAGCTTAGTTTTACTTAAGGAAATAAAGGAAATAAATAGAGAAATAAATAACCAGACCTATGTTATTGATATAGTTAAGTGACAGCCATAAAGTGAACAATAATAAATATATGCATATATATAACCTCCAATGATGCAATTAACTCAATGCATGGTAACATAAACTGTGGATATGCATAAGAAATAATACACTTGATCTTAACTCATATTTTTTCATACTTGGTCCCTCTGGAAGTATATTGGCCATAACACTTCTGGGTAATAGTCTACTTTTCAAGATCGAGCTTGCTCCTATACAAGGTCGCTGGGTTTACTTTCTCCGATTTCCCCACTGATTTATTCCCCTTAACTTTGTTCAGGGACTGGCCCAAGTCATATGGAAATCTTTCCTCATTTTTATAAGGGTAGCATCACTTGTCTAATACTTTGACCAATGCATGCATAACTTGTAAATTCATATTAATTGCAATCTCTGCTAAAATCTTGGCAGTATAACGGATCATGTCCGCCTCCCCATGAATAGTGCCAGATAACTGGAAAATTTTAATCAAGTAGCAAATCCAATACAGAACATCATATTTCTACCAAGAATATAACAATATCAATATGTGCAAGTTTTAAAATCTTAAGTCTTAATCTATCTTGCAAGTTTTTAATTTCTATTGATATTCCCGAGTTCGACTTCCAAGATTAAATAGGGTCTGAGTTCCGATTTCATACTCTGACATCCGGGGCTATGTTTGACCTTCCGAGATTATACATAATTTTCGACTTCCGGAATTATGTTCGATCTTCGACCTTATTCCACCATCGTTCTTTCAAGACTCTTATAAGCGTGTTTCCTAAATTCCAATTTCTAACATTAACTATACCCGATCTAGTTTCCTATTCACTAAGTTCCGAGTTCAACCTCAAGTATACCTGACCTAGCTCTCTATCTGCTAGATTTTCGACTTCAACCTTAGGTATACCTGACCTACCTCTCCATCTGCTAGATTTCCGAGTTCAACCTTAAGTTATTTGTGCTTCATCCCAAATCGCCCTACTTCTAGCTAGAATTGCACTCTTATAAGAGAAAATTCACCAAAAGTAGAAATCTGGGTGAAATCATACGAAATTTATATCAATGTAAAGCTAACAGAGCAAGCTTTCAAATGAAAAATTTGCATATCATTTGACTGAATATAATTAGAGATAGAAGCCCAGAAACTTGACTCCACTAGACTACCCTGTTCCAGCCCAGGTTGAAATTAAGGTAAATTCATTGATGTACTAGGGATTGTTGGCAATGAATCTGATTCTGAAATTTTTATGGGATGTTCTCTTATGTGTTAGCTTTCAAACAACATTGGAATCACTCAATTTGGAGTTGTGTGAGGTGAGTTACACCCTTCTTAACTCACACTGCCCAAATGAAGGTCCTGATTTCTAGGTCATACTTCAAAAATTCATAACTACCTCTATATTGATCCAATGGCCTTATATTATATATGTATGGAAATCCCTAAATGTTTAGTTTCATATAAAAATATATTCATGAAATTTAAATGGCTGTAGGCAGAGCCGTACACTCTGCCGTACGGACTGCCGAGGAAAAACCCTAACAGCTACTTGAGTTTTCTCTTTTCTTCAAGTTCTTTCATACCAATTCTACTTCTAGTCATAACATACATGCATAATCAACTATAATTCATCATCATCACTTCAAATCTCATCAGTATCATAAGATATCCAAGACCCCCATATAGTCCCAAACCAAGGAAAGTAAGAAGAGGAGTAGGACTCCTACCTTGCTTAGTTGAAATTTAGTTGATTTGGTACCTTAGATGGAAGCTACGCTTGATGAGACTTGAAGAGAAGTTGAAGATGGAGTAGGAAGGAGTGTGAATGGAAGAGAAATGAACGGGAGTCAGCCTTTTGTCTTGACCGAAATTGTCAAGGGCAAGGAGGGAATTGAACCCAAACTTGTGGAGCAAGGAGTTGTGTGATTGGTGGATTTGAGTAGGTTATTCAACTTGGTTTTGTGGCTTCTTCTTGGCTCAAAATGGCGCCACCTATGGGAGTGTTGTGGCTGAATCCTAGCCCTCCATTCTAGGGTTCTCCTAATGATTCTTCTATTGGTCCGGTTCCGACAGTTTAAAATACCGAAATCTTACCGATTTCTCTTAAATCGGTAAACCGATTTTAGAAAAATTCTATGAGGTTTCCTATGTTCCTAATATAATTCCATCAAGCCTAATCACCTCTAAATCACACTTAATTGGCTTCAAGTGACTCTTTAATCGAATTTCGATTAAACCCACTTATCCGATAAAAATGGAACAACTCGGTTATTAACAATAAGATTTTTTTTTTCGGATGTTACAAAACTCTTTTGATCTCAAATTCTACAGAAATATTGTTCTATTGGTCTGCTTTCAAATCTCTTTGGCCCCACTAAGTTTGGATAAGTATAACTTAAGATATTTACATTTGATTCACTATTGCCCTATTTTGCGGTAGATTCAGACACCAAAAATGGGAAAATCACTAAAAGTCCATTCCTTATCATTTTGCTCTAACATTTTATATTCATATACTCAATTAAACCCTTTTTCAACTAATGAAGTGCTACTCAGTTTGGCTAAGCAAAGCTTCAGTTATAAGCTCTATATTGGGGCTATCTTGTTTTAGCAATTACAAAGTATGGGATAATTTCATAGAATTATTGTGAAAAATTCACTAAGAGTTTAAATCTAAAAATTTGTAATATTATTCTCCTATGTGTTATCTTTATGAAAAAATTGATTGCACTCAATTTGAAGGTCTATAGGGCAAGTTATACTTGATAGAACACTCCCTACTCAAATCCGAGTTGCTCCGCTTATAGCCCAATTAAAATATTCATAAATTATTCATCTTGAGTCCAATCGACTTTGAATTTTGTGGATATCCTATGAGTTAGGTTTCATCTAAAATTGATTTCAGTTCAATTGATGGTCCCTAGCCCCAGATATGGTCTGCGAATCCAACACTATCCAAAGTTATCTTAGTTGTCCTCTTTTTTATTTTTTTTATGAACATCTTTGAGTTCCTAGCTTCTTTCGCTCACTAACTCAAGTTTCACTAGTTCAAACTCATTAATATAAGGCTAAAGAACATCATCATGAACCAAAATATATGAGAAACCAGAAGGATGAAAACTCTAGCTCATCTAGCCAAATGACTACATGTAAGGTGGTTTAGGAACTTACCTCACTTCCATGCCTATGCATGCTTCAAATCTTGCTTTCAACAACTCTGAAATCCTCTTAGAATCACAAGACCATACCTAAACTCCTTCTTTTTCTTCCTTGGCTAAAGCTTGATATGGCTTAAAGAAGAGAGATTTTAGCTCTTATGTGGTTTAAACAATCACAAACAAGCTTAGGAATCAAGTAGATGTTGAGGGAATAAGAAGAAACCAAGGGTTTACGAGCTTTTGTGAACAAAAATGGAGGAGAGCAGGGGAGAAAGAGAGTTCAGCCAAGGGGGCTGAAGAAGAGAGAAAAAAATTATGAGAAAGTTAGGGTTTTGGGAGAGATATTTATAAAAGTAAGAGTGACTTAGCATGAGTATCTGGCCCATATTAATCCATGAATTTTGGCCGTGTGGCCTACTCTGGACCACATATAATAGGTGTGATATCCTAATAACTAAATTCTCTCATATTTTATGCTCCTATTGGATCCATTTGTTATGTTCTGAGAAACTAATTTTAAAATTTTTATGGTACAGTTAAAATTATATTTCCATAGAAATTCTAACCTGATGCTGCTACTAATTGTATTATTCTATACTCTTGTCTTTGCTTTATAAATTTAGTGTTAATTAATCTCTAACAATATTAATTATAGATACGACTAAATTGGGGTGTTACATATAGCAAATCATCCATGGCCAATTCAAGTACGCCTTTTATTTAGAATTTCTGTATTGGTGTCTTGAATTTATGACTCAATGTATTCTACATGGGTTATTGATCAATTGAATTTTTATATACTTATTTTCCCTCATTCCTAGCTCATTAATTCTCTCTTGTGCCTAATTGTTTTGAATTGGACCATTTTGTATTGTTTGGATTTTGTTTGGGTTTGAGTTAAATTTTCCAGTATTAGGCAAATTCTGACATTGTTTTGGTTTTTGGGTTATATCTTGAGTTGTAGAGCTCATTTTATTATGATTCTTGATTTGTAGAAAAGCTGAGAGATAGGCCTACAAGCTATATGAGAGGTCAAAGGCAAATTCTGGTGTTAAGAAGCTGAAATTGGGCCTGGAAGTGAACTGAAGTGGTGCAGCCATGGATTCTGAGCGGGGTGTGGTATTTGGGCCATATCTTGGCCCACAGATGTCCAATTGAGTCCATTCCAGTGGCATTTTGAAGCTGACATCCAAGGCTACAATTCTTCTTCAAAGTAGAAATCCAAACGGAATCGTTTTGATAGCCAAAACGGTAGAAGAACGTTACTCATAGAATTAGTTATAATAATTTCATGTTTTTAGTGTAACTTTCTTTCTATAATTCGAATTTTAGCAAATAAGATGTCCAGATTCAAAGGAGAGAGAGAGGATTAATGTAGTAATTACAATTTAATAACTTTAGGTGGTTTTGATTTTGATTTTGGCCAGTTTTTGAAGGAGGCCAAACTTGTAACTTGGGGGGACAGATTTTTTGGATAAGCAAATTTTCGGTTTTCTTGTTCTTCTTCACCTCTCTTCTCTCACGCCCCCTCCCACCTTGCGAATTTGTCTTCCTCCATTCATGGAGGAGTAAGCTTCCATCTAATCCAAGGATTCAAAGACAACATTAGCATTCTTGAGGGTTGTTGCTTTAGAGTTCATCAATTCGGTTTCTTCTACTCCCTTTTTCCTTGTTTTTGATTCAATTTCGGATTTGAAGATTTTCAATCTGGTATTGTGATTAACTACTTGGTTGTTTGTTTGCTTGCATATTACTCGGTTGATTAATATCGTAGTGCAACTGTTTTGACAAGTAGAATCAGGTTTCAGATTTGAACTTGGTGGTTAAGTGCATTAGTGCTTGAAAATTAACACGAATTGATTAGATTCTAGAGGTTTCTGAGTTTAATCATTTAAGTGTTAATTGAATGCGTGAAGTTTTTCATGTGTAATGCAGAGGTTGAATTGAGGTTTCATTCGAACTTGACATTAATCAGTGACTGATTTGTTGACATACAATTAGAACTCAATGATTGAATGAAAATGGTCTTCCTTTGATTCTTGGATTGGATGTTCAAAATTCTGTTCATTTCTTTTCTATTAATTTCGGTATTTTAAATTCCTAAACCCCCCCCATTTCCTAGTCATATAACATTGTTATCACTGGGAAACGACCTGGGTTGCACCCTTGCTACGAGTTTAGTGTAATTCGATTTTTATTGTAATTTGACCGAGCTCGGCACTCGAGTCAGTTATCAAAGCCATGTCATGTAGATTCAAGATCCATCACATAGGATTGAAGAATTCCTTTTTGGGCTAATTTAGATGATTGCATAGTTGCTAAAATCGTTACTCGCTGTATGCTATTTCATTTTCGTAAAACCCAACTCAGAAGATTGTGTATGTGTGTGTGGTTGCCGAGTAGATACTATTACTCACTAGGTATAGTATCAAAGAAAACTTTATGCATGTGTGGCTATGAGTATGTTCTATTATGAATAAAACAAAAGAATAATAATAATAATAACAACTCTTTTAGTTAATTTGCAATCTCGTTGAGTGTACAGTTTTTTTTTTCAGTCAATAGAAAATGATGTTTTGTTATTCTATTGATTGATATAATGTGATATATACAACAAGCAATTATATATCATGTTTATTTTTTTTCGCTTTTGAATATATATATATATATATAATCCAATCTGTACAGACACACATATATGAAGCTTTCATGTTTTTCTTTTTCTTTTTTTTTTTTGACAAAAGTTTAGGTGATTTTGGCACAGATCATTCCATCAAGGCAAAGTCATGGCCCCTGGATTTAGAGAGCATTTGTAAGAGACTTATAAAATCGTCTACCAACGAGGTCCTCACATCAGCAGCGAGAATCGAACTTGCATCCTTCTAGCATATGAGCACATTTCTTATCGACTGTGACAGTTCTCATCGGTAGGTTTCAAATTTTTTTTTCTACACATACATGTGATTTTCTTATTGTGTTTTGTTCTTAATTTATTATTATTTTTATGGCAATGCAAATATATAATTTTTCTTATCATTGCCATTCTGGTTACATCAATATAACCATTTCCTTGTATTCTGCTATGCTTGTTTGTATAATTTTAGTTTATTTATTTATTTTGCTCTTATATCAGTATTGTTCCTTTTTTGAAATATCACTATAAATATATTGACCAGTGTAATAAGTTAACTCAAGTATTAATGTTAGATGTACAAAATTTATTATTCATGGAATGCACAATATACAATTTTATGATCAGTAGATATACTTGTTGAAACATATCTCATTTTTTTACTAGATCAATTTTTGTCTGTTGGGCATTATCTCCTTATATGATTGGTTTTGTGAATTCATATAAATATTTATTACCAAATTGGTTCATTTATGTGAGTTCGTTAAATTGGTCATCATGTGAAGGATGTTTTCTAGTTATTGCATACAATTGCCATCCCAAAGGGGGTGTGCATTTTAATTAGGAACTATGTGAGACATGTTGATGTGAGTCTGCTCTTGATATTTAAGACTATCATCCCAAAGGAGATTTTTTTAAGTGTTTGAAATTGTTTTACTATTAGCTTCACATGAAGGATCTTTGTATATTTTTGCATACCAACCCCAAAAGGGGCTATGATTTATGTTTAGGTCCTTGTTATCGCTTATTTTGGTGGCAAGCTATTTTTCTTCTAATGCCCATATGAATAATTCTTGTTTTGCATTCCTATTGTCTATTTGTACAGTTTCCTTTGCTATTAATAACAGTACAACTACTACTGAGGTTTTGACTAGGTCTAACTATAAGACATGGAAACAGGAGATAGATTTTGTTAGGATTGTTTATATTGACTTGGCCTTGCATGTGGATAAGCCTAATGATCTCTTTAGTTGAGAACACAAAAGAGCAAAAGGGTTATTATGCAAAAGTGGGAAAGGTCGAATAGGTTGAGTTTGATAGCTATAAAGAGAACCATCTCGGATCCTCTTCTTAGTGGCTTGCTAGATACTAATAATGCTAAGGAACTTATAATTACTATAGGACAAAAGTATCTTGTATCCAACAATGTTAAATCTAGAAACTATATGACAAAACTAACCACTATGACATATGATAACACTAAGGGAGTTAGGGAATACATTATGAAAATGTTGCATCTCCAAGCTAAGCTTAAAGTCCTCAAAAATGATATTAAGGACGACTTTCTTGTTCATGTTGCCTTAAATTCTTTGCCTATTGAGTTTTCAAATTAAGACCATAAATAAAACTTGGACCATAAATGTTCTTATTATTAATCATAGATGATCTCGTTAGTAAGTGCGTTACTGAGGAAGAGAAAAACAAGAAAGAAATAAGTGAGACCATCCTTTTAAGATTCCAGTCTAATCCCTTTCTTGGCAAGGTCCTGTACATCATGGTAACTGTAGAAAATAGGCTAGTGACCTTAGTCATTATATGAGTACTAATAGGTGTGGTAACAATCCTAGTTAGAACAACTTTATAGGAGGTCCTAAAGCTGCCATAGGTAAAAGTGTAAAGTGTTTCCACTTTAAGAAGAAGGGTCATACAAGGAAGGATTGCCTTGGGTTTAAGTCTTGGTTGCAAAACAAATTGAAACAAGGAGGTATGTCCTTAGCTCTTATTTGTTTTGAATCTAATATAGTTGATGTCCTTTTGGATACTTGGTGGTTGGATAGTGGTGCCACAACACATGTTGCTATTACCTTGCAAGGGTTCATAAACAAATGAAAACCAAGTCTAAAGGAAGCCAAGTTGAAGGTAGATGCAATCTTGAAGTTGATGTTAAGTTTATTGGAGAAGTCAAGTTGTCTTTAAAGACTGGCTTTGAGATTACTTTATGGAACACCTTTTATGTGTCTTCCTTTAGGAGGAATTTAAGAGGACCATAACCTTAGTACAATTAGGGAAATTCTTGGGGTTTACTCAAGATCATGAGGGGATATGGAGATATCAAGGTAGAATAGGTGTGCCAAGTAGGAGACGGCCTCAGAGGTAAGATTCTAGAGGAAGCTCATGGTAGTAAATTTGCAATGCATTCGAGAATCAGTAAGATGTATCATGATGTTAAGAAGATATTTTGGTGGCCAAAGATGAAATCAGATGTAGCAAAATTCATAAATAAATGCTTGGTCTGTCAAAAGGTGAAGATAGAGTACCAGAATCCATCAGGAGCATTGCAACTATTAGAGAACCTCGAGTGGAAATAGGAAAGCATTTTGATAGATTTTGTAATGGGACTACCAAGAACTTCAATAGGGTATGATGCTATATGGGTTATAGTGGATAGACTAACCAAGTCTACTCACTTTTTACTTATCAGAGCAAATTATCCTTTAGAGAAGTTGGCTCAATTGTATATCCAAGAGATAGTGAGATTGCGTGGAGTCCCTTCCATCATAATTTTAGACTGAGACCTAAGATTTAACTCTTGATTTTGGGGAGCACTCCAAAAGGCATTTGGTACAAGACTCTACCTAAGTACCACCGATCACCCCTAAACAGACGAACAGACAGAGTAAACTATTCAAACCTTGAAAGACATGTTATGGGCGTGTGTAATGGAGCAACGAGGAAGTTGGGATAGATATCTATCACTAGTTGAATTCGCTTACAATAACAGTCATCACACTGGCATTAATATAGCTCTATATTAAGCCTTGTATGGATGAAAGTGCCAATCTCCTTTATGTCAGTATGAATTTGGAGAAATAAGTCTTTTGGGGTTTGATCTAGTCAGATAGACTACTAAATAAGTGAAGAAGATCCAGAGCAAGATCCTTATCACCCAAAGCTGTTAGAAAAGTTATGCCGATACAAAGAGGAAGCCATTAGAATCCCAAGATGGAGACCACATATTCCTGAAGATCACACCCACAATAGGAATAAGTAGAGCTATTAAGGTCAAAAAGTTAAGTCCCCAATTTATAGGTTCCTTTTAAATTCTAAAACAAATCGGGCCAGTAGCATATTGGATAGCTTTACCCCTACATCTACCTAACCTTTATGATGTTTTTCATGTGTCACAACTCATGGGATATCACCCTGATTCTAACCACCTCTTAGAGCCCAAATCAATATAGTTAAGAGACGACCTAATCTTCCACGTACCCCTAACCTGCATTGTAGACAGAGGCATCAAACAACTTAGAAACAAGTTTGTGTAATTAGTAAATATGACCTAGGGAAAAGAAGGGATAAGAGACTACTCATGGGAATTGGAATCAGACATGAAGAAGGATTATCCAAAGCTATTTTCATGTCCTAAATTTTGACAATAAAATTCTTTTTAAGGTAGATAGAATGTAACATCCTGAGGAATAGTACGTATGACTAACACTGTTCAATGCTTTATCTTAATGCATTATAGATATATGAGTAGGAAATATAGAAATGTAAATATTAGGTTTAGATGAACTTAAGTTCCTTTGTTGAAAAATTTTATGTAGACGAATAGCAATATTTTGCTAGTTAGGCTTGTAGTGCAAAAATCAAATTGGTAGGAAATCTATATTGTAGGATGACATGAGTATCAATTAAAAGCCCTAGAATATGTGGTCAAAAACTAGCTACCAACACTACTCTTGTTGGCCAAAATATGGCCACACAATTTGAAAGCTTAAGAAAAATTGAGTTTGCTTTGAAATCCAACATTCATATAATTTCATAAGTCATACAAACTTATGAAGCAAGAAGACATATTTCCCCTTTATGTCCCCCAAATTCTAGCCATGCTTACTCCCCTTCTCCACCTTCAATTCTTCCTCTAACTTCTACATATTCACTTAAGCTCTTGAACTTACTCCAATCTTGTTTCCTTTTGCTCAAAATTTCTACTCTTTTACTTGTATCTCATCAAGAAGCCTCAATATAAACCCAAACTTCTTTTCCTTTGACTAATTGGCCTCAGCCCATCTAAGAGGAAGAACGGGTTTATACATATCTCAAGGTTTTGGAGAAGTAGCACAATCAAAATTTCAAGTAAGAGAGTTTAAACTTGGGGTTTGAGGTAGGATTTCTTAGAATCTCTTAGAATTGTAGCCTTCTAGATCAGTTAGGGATGTTAGGGTTTTGGTGTCTCGTGCTTAATTTGTTCTTGTATGATGTTGATATAACTTTCTTTTAGTGATTTGAATAGGAAAACTTGGTTTAGATTGAAGAATTAAGGAAAGAACCAATAAACACACAAAATAGAATAGGTTATGAGAGAAAACCCTAGTGGCCATTCGTATAGCAAATGATATTTCTCAACATATAGGGCTCAAATTCAAGTGAATCCAATTTTAGATGAAAATATACTTCCAAAAAAATCCAACCATATAAATTATAGGTCTATTGGGTTTAAGATGAATTAGTTATGATTTTTAAAAGTAGACTATTGAATTGCACTCTCAGTAATGACCAAAGTGTGATGTGAGGGGCATAACTCTCCCTATATAAATTCAAATTGAGTAAAACCAATTTTATTAGAAAGCTAACATGTAGAGAATCATATCCATAAAACTTCAGAATCAGAGGATGAGTACATTACTCCTATAAATTTTTTAAATTTGACCTATGCTTTGTTTGAGTTGAAACTGGGTAGTTCATTTGAGGAGTTCATAACTTGAGCTTTACTTACCAAATCATAACGAAACTTGTAGGAAATGAAAAAGATCCAAATAGCTTCATTCAGATCTAAATTTTAGATCAAATTAATAGAAAATGGATTTTTAGTGATTTTCTAAATTTAGGTGCCCAAGTTCATCCAAAAACATAATAGCCTTGAGTAAAACTTAAATAACTCAAGTTATTTACCTCAAATTGAGATGGAACTAAACAGGTTCAAAATAAGATTGCTAAGGCTATAATCTATTAAATTTTTAGATCAAAATGAATAAAGATGGAATTTTAGTGGAATTTAGAAATTCAGGGTAGAATTGAGGAAATCAAGATAACTTGGCAGCTATAAGGTTTAAGAGTTTCCTAAACTATGAGGAGTTAATGGCTAAATGAATTGTGCAATTTCTTATCATAATGATATAAATTTGATATATTGATATGATGATTCTTATTACTGTGACTAGCTGGCTATGAATTTACTGTCTGTATATGGGAAAATCTCATGTTTCAGCCGTTATGCTATTGAATTTTTTATAAAAAGTATATGAGTTATGCACTATGATTTCAAATTATTCAAGCATGATTTCATGAATATATGATCTATGATGAAAGTATGATTCCATATTACTTGGGCTAGCCCTATAATGAATTAAGAGGAATAGATGGTGTGAGTGTCAGGGAAAGTAAACCCAATAATCACGTATAAGAACGAGGTCAATCCTAAAAAGTAGATTATTACCCAGGAATTTATATGATCAAATACTCTCAGGGGACCGAGTTTGAAAAGATTATGATACAAGTTCAGAAAAGGAAAAGTCAAGTGCACTTGCATTAAGAATTTATTTGCATTCATTTATACATACTATTTAATTGTCCATTTAATTTACTATATTTATGATCAAATTCTCTCTCTGTTAATCAAGTGTATGAATAAAATGAACTCTGCTATGGATACTATGATTTTGAAATTATAAAATTGGGATGTATGCTTTACTGCTTATATTGTTCACATTTTCTGGAATAAACCGAAGCAGTTGAGAATGATTGCAATGTCACTATCTAATAGTCTAGGAAATCTTACTTAGAATTTTCGAATTCTCATCCTATTTGTATATCCGTGTCATTTTCAACCCTAAGGCTCCGTTTGACGAGACCTCACTATACGAGGCTCCTCCAATTGTTTTACCCCCTTTACCCTCTCCTCTAATTCCTTAGGAAGGTGATTTCTCAGAGACAGACAATTCAGCCTCCTCCTCTTTAGATGCTCTAGTAAGTAATGATGGTCCTACTAGTGGTTTCGGGTCTGCAGACTTTATTGAGAGTGGGTTCTTTTCTGTAGTGTCTATTTAGGGGAGTCTAACGGACTTGTACGACTGTAAGGCTAGTTGTATAAAGTGACCCTCTTTTGGGTATCTCCTTGTAGGAGCTTGGGCCATAGACTTAGTTTCTATTGTTTTTGTTCTTATATATTCTCACTGACCTTTTGGTAGCTTTTTATAGGGGAAAACATGTACTGAGATTTGTATATATTATGTAAATGTTTTGTAAATACTTACTGCAAGTTTCCTTTGGAACCCTTAATTTCATTACATTCTAACGTACTATGCTTTATCTTACGAATTTAACTGCGCACGGTTGTTACATTGATAAGTAAGACAGGTAATTCGCGCTTAAATTGTATTGAACCACCTATGATTGATTATCGGAAATATAAGAAAAAAAGAAAGTAATATAAGTAGCAAACTCCCTAAATATGATGACTTAAGCATAGTATTATGTTTAGGACGGTGTTACAGTATTCCTGTAGAATATGTAGAAATAAATTCTTTATCATTTTTATTGGTGACTTTTATGACCTTTACTTGATTAAAAAAAATAAGATACTTCAAAAAAATTCAAAATTTTCAAAATTGACATTGAAAACCAATTGGGGAAAAGTCATCAAAATTGTGAGATTTGATTGAGGAGGTGAGTATTATGGTAAGCATGATGTTTTTGGGTAGCACATGGGTCCGTTTGCCAAATAATTATAAGAATGTAGGATTGTTGCCCTATATACCATGCCTTGTAATCCTAAAAAAAAAATGGGGTGGTTGAAAGGTATAACTGCACCCTTAAGGATATGATGAGCAACATGATGAATAGGACCAAATTGCCAAATTTTCTGTGGAGGAATGGCTTAAAACTGCTTTGTATATTCTTAATAGAGTTCCTTCTAAATCTTTGCCTAAAATACCTTTTGAAACTTGGACTAGTAGATAGCCTAATCTTTAACAATTTTGAGTTTGGGGATGTCTAGCATAAGTAATATTTGTATAACTTTGCGAAGAAAAAGTTTGACTCCAGAACTAGTCGATATTTTTTCATAAGGTATCCTGACCACACAAAAAGATACAAGTTCTATAATCTTGGTAGAGGTTATAAGCTTATGGAATCCTTAACTGAAAAATTTCTAGAATTTGATATTGCTGATGCAGAAGTTTCCCTAACCCGTGATGTTCACCCAGACCATGTTGAAAAAGTTTCATTGCCTTTGCCACCTTTCCATGATGTTATCATAACCATGTTACCAAAAAGATCTGATGTTTCTATTGTCAATCCAATTGTCCATGTTGAGGTTCCATGTAATACCCCATTTTATTATAAGAATTTCAAAAATTGAGAATGTGAAAATTTCATTTTATTTGTACTCTAGATTTAGATTTAAAATGAAATGTTGACTGTGTAAGTAAGGAAATTGTGTGTCTCTAGTTATTTTCCAATTGATATTGCTTGGAGTTTTCCTTTAATGTTTGGTGTTAATCGAATTCATCTCATGAAATGAGAACTTGTTGTTTTCGAGAGTTATGTGTTTTACTTTAAATGTGTACTTGCATTATGTTGATTTTGTGCTAGAAAGGGATTGATGGATTGAATGGTGTTTGGGATATTCCTGGAGTGTACAGTGAGAAGTTCTGGTGTTGACTTTATGATTGAAGCCAGACCTTTGGCCTTTGACCAATATGAGTGAGATTGAACCTGTTTTGGTCATTTTAGACCCAAGAGGTTGCACCGTAATGCGATAAATTGCGCTATAGCACAACACCCTAAACAGGCTATGGTGGCACTCTATATGCTATGCTATAGCACGCACATTGCGCTATAGCACAGCAAGATCTGCAAGCCATTATAAAAGGGAACTCAATCCTATTTGTGTGGGGACCTCTCTCTCTAAGGTTTGAAACCCTCTCCTTCTCCTTATAAAACTCTCTTCTCTTATCTTCTTCAACATCTTCTTTTTCTTCCTCTTGTCCTCCCTTATCTCACCCTTTTCCCTCATTATCATCCTTTTACTCTCTAAACTCTATCAAATCTCTATTGTTAATAGGGAAGCTTGTGTTGGTGACTTGCAAGAAGACCTATATACTCCATCTTGTCCCATTCTCTTCCCTAACACCTCAAAATAAGTTTTTAGTTTAAGATTCCCTTTATGTTATGTTTCCTTAAGATTGTCCTTGGGGTAGGAAATTTAGAAGTTTAGGGTTCAAGATTTGGGGTTTTGTGTATTTGGGCATAATCCTTGTTATTCTCTTGATCTAGTGCCTAATCTATGACCATACTGTCATGTTGTTATGTTAGGAAGCTTCGTGGGATTTCCTTCTTAATTTTGGTGCTCTGAGGAGTTACTCTGTCACCTCTTAGAATGTGCTGTGAATGGATTGCTTATATATAACTTGTATTTTATATGTGTATCTACAATTATGTTGCATATATATCTTGATTAAAGTATCAGTACGATATGAGAACCTATGACTATATGTTTTATCTTCTTGAAAACCTATACGTCAAGCTCTTATAGTGTAACAAATGTGATTTAAGCATTTTCATTGATTAAATGAAAATATTTTCACTAAACAAAAGTATTTTGGTTGTCCTAAAAGGTATGGGAAATTGTTGTCTTGAGTATTATGTTTGTAGAAAGTTAAAAATAAGAATTGTTTTGGGAAAGAGGCTTTGCACAAAATACATGAAGCGGATTTGATAAGATGTCAAGATTGCCTTGTTTTGTAATGAGATCTAGTTGAAATCTTGGAAAAGCTTTGAATTTTTGTGTTATGACGCATACATTTGATATACTTTGTAATTGATTAAATGTACATTTATCACTAGAGTTAGAAAAGTTCTCTTGGGAGAGTCTATGAAAAGATTTGTATGCTAACGATAGTAGGTGTTAGCTTGGGTGCACCTTGTTTAGATGATTTCATGGCCACTCATGGGATGGTTCACGCCTGTTTTCAGGGTCACTCGATATGGTTGTTTCTGCATGTTTTTAGAGTCACATGAAGGAAGGGCCACTTAAATGTGATTCCTACCTGTTTATCTTAGATTAAACAACTTCCTACTTATTTTGATAAGTCCCTAACATATTTGCAAAGTATATACTTTCAGATAATTGATACATGGAACTTATGGATTTCTTATTTATATATCTTACATAATTGTGTACTTTCTTTTATTTTGGAGAGAAGAATTAAGAAGTTATGTTTTATGGCTCAAGCTTTGTTTGAAATTTGAACTCCATCCTGGTTTTGTTAAAAGTGATATATTCGAAAAATGAACAAAAAGTTTTGTAGCTTATCTAGTTTGTGTTTTATGTGGATACCTCTTGATTAAAAAGGTAAATTGGTTACTCAGACTTGTATAATTATATATATATATTGTTTATTTAAGCACTATTGTTTACTTTTGTGGGCCTGTCCCATACTTGTTATAAACTTACTATCCCTCACTAAGTCATTTGGACTCAGTGTTGCAATTGTTGGTCGGTGTCCTTTGAAATCTTTTAATGACTAGTTTGATATCGATATAGTGCTCCATTACTCACTGACAAGGTCTAGCTTCCACAGATCGAGTTGTTATTTCTCTTTGGAAGTTGTGTTTTAGTGTGACATATGTCTGTACAAAAAAAAAAAAAAAAAGTGTTGTATATTTAAGGATAATGTATGAATCCCAATGTTTGGTGTGCTAGGCTTGCTAAGGGATAGTTTTCCCTTATGTACCAATCATGACTCGAGTTGGGTCGTAAAATTGCTCAACTCGTAGAAGCTCCTATGGATGTCCCTATTAGGAGATTAGGGTGACAAAGAAGACCTATAATATTAAATGATTATTATGTTTACCCTGGACAACATGACTATGGTATTGGACATGAAGCAGATCCTATGACTTTTCAAGATGCTATATATTGTCCTTATTCTTCCATGTGGATAGATGCCATGAAGGAGAAAATGCAGTCAATGGCCAACAATGGAGTGTGGGAGCTTGTTAAACTTCTAGAAAACTACAAACCTATTGGGTGCAAATGGGCTTTCAAACCAAGAGGCACTCCAAAGGTAAAATTGAGCGGTATAAAGCTAGATTAGTAGCCAAAGGTTTCACTCAAAATAAAGGAATAGACTATTAAGAAAGTTTCTCCATGGTATCTTCAAAGGATTCCTTTGGAGTTGTAATAGCTCTTGTTGCTCACTTTGATTTGGAGCTATACCAAATGGATGTCAAAATGGCTTTCCTGAATGGTTATCTCGTTGAAGAGGTGCACATGGTGCAACCTACAGGCTTTGTAGATAATGGAAGAAACAACATGGTTTGTAGGTTGAAGAAATCTATCTATGGTATGAAATAGGCTTCTTGTTAATGGTACTTGAAGTTTGATTAGGCAATTATTTCGTTTGGTTTCATAGAAAATCCGGTTGATTAGTGTATATATCTCAAGGTGAGTAAGAGCAGATTTATTTTTTTATTCTCTATGTTGATGATATCCTACTTGCTAGTAGTGACCTTAGTTTGCTCGTAGAAACCAAGAAAATGTTATGTGAAGTTTTTGATATGAAAGATCTTGGAGAAGCTTCCTTTGTGTTACGAATTGAGATACAAAGACATAGAACACATTGCTTGTTGAGATTGTTATAGAGAGCTTACATTGATAGAGTGCTAGATCGCTTCAACATGGGAGGTTGTAAACCTGGTGATGTGCCTATTGTCAAAGAAGAGAAATTCAACAAATCTCAATGTCCTATAATGATATTGAGAAAGCAAGAACGAAGGACATTCCTTATGCAAGTGCAGTAGCGAGATTGATGTATGCTCAAGTTTGTACAAGACCTGACATAACCTACATAATGTCTATTCTTGGCAGGTATCTTTCTACCCATGGGGAACCACACTGGATAGTTGTTAAGAATGTGATGAGATGCTTGAAGGAAACAAGAGATTATAGGCTTGTGTATAGGGATGTTGAGAATCTGGAATTAGTAGGATATACTGATTTAAACCTTGTTGGGTGTGCTGCTGACATGAAGTTTACTTCAGGCTATGTTTTCATGCTAATTGAAGGTGCTGTATCTTGGAAGAGTGTTAATCAGACTCCAATAACTTCTTCCATTATGCATGATGAGTTCATTGCTTGTAATGGAGTATCTATTCTAGTTGTTTGGTTGAGAAATCTTATTACTGGACTTTAGATTGTCAACTCCATTTCTAGATTGACCTTGATTTACTATGATATTAGTGGAGTTGTGTTTTTCCCAAAGAATGACAAGACAACCAATGGTCAAAGCATTTGAAGTTGAAGTATTTGATAGTAAGGGACTTCATGAGAGAACAACATATAGTAGTTGAGCATATTGACATAGAATTGATGATAGTAGATCCTCTAACCAAGGGTTTAAGAGCCATATGCTTTCATGAGCATGCTACGGATATGGTTGTCTTAGCTCTTTTGATGTTCTTGGTTAATAGGAGTATTACAGATTAACTTTTCTTTTCTATCATTGATTTATAATTTAAGATATTGCTTATGCATGTTTTATATACATACTTGGCACACATGTTCTTTTATATTATATGCGCATATTCTAGTTAAGATTGCAACTTTGATAATGCTATTTTGTGTAGCTAACTTAATAAACTTCAGTTTGGTGGTAAACTCAACTATGTGGATCCTATTTTGTCATAAACACCATGCTGATGTATGAGACAAGCTATTGGATTATTACGAACAAGCATGTAGAGAGAAATTGGAGGATCTACAAGAAAACAACATATTTTGGATCATTGTCAGATGTTGTTTTTCTTGCTACATTACCGCACAAAGACTTGTGTTAATCATGTTAAACTATTTTTGTGTCCATGGAAAAAAGTTGTGTTAATAAATGATCAATGACAGCCATGATTTAGCATAGTTGGCATTATTTGATGGACTCATGTAAAGGTGCTGTCTATAGATCATATTTTCTAAATTGTTGCCATATATTGTTTTTCTTAGTTGCTAAACCCTAGTCATTTTCAAAATATTTTTAAAAGAATTAAAAAACACAATTAGTTTTGCCCAAATGGAAGAATGTTCGAATTTTCTAGTGTGGGCTACAATTAATTATGAAATTTTTTATTTTCTTGTGAAAATTAGGCTGACGATGTGATATTGGTCGTAGACAAACATGATATGCCCAACAATTATAATTGATCTATGTTGTGGCCAGTGCACACTTATTACTAAAAGTTAATGTGGTTAGGTGGCACTAGTGCAGGCCCATTAACTATTGGCCTATTAGGGTTTTCCTGATAATGACTCTTGATAGGAGAGCTTGTTGTGGTTATAAATATGTAGTTAGGTCCTCTCCCTACTAACAACGTCATATGTGTTATCTAGCTTGCCCCATCGATAGTCGCCTATTAGAAAAGGTAAATAGGGAGAAGGGTCTAGCAAGAAGAACACTCTTAGTCTTAGCATAGTAAATCATCCATGGCCAATTCAGGTATGCTCTTTATTTAGAATTTCTATATTGGTGTCTTGAATTTATATGACTCAATATATTCTACAATATGTTGTGTTGCCAAGCTTTAATACCAATAGGGGTTCATTTACTTTCCTCTCTTAGTCTACAAAACCAAGGCTCCTCTGGTATCTCTACTTGCTTTTTTTATTAATTCTATGCTTGTTCTTATTGTTTATTGGTGTATTTAATTTTTTTATTAATTATTGGCTTATTCTTGATGAAAGTTTGAATCAAGCTTCTCACCTTAGCTCTAGTATGTTTTTCACCCATATTCATAAAGAGGCGTAGGAATGAGTTTTTGTGTAACGCCCGAAAAATTTTTATCGTTTTTAATCGAGTTGTTCGGTTTTTAACAAATAATTGTGATTTATTAGGATTTGATTTAGCATTCACTTAGATCTAATTAAGTGTGATTTAAAATAATTAGGCATAATAGAATTAGATTAGGAACATAGGAAGCCTCACAGAATTTTTCTAAAATCGGTTTGCCAATTTAAGAGAAATCGGTAAGATTTCGGTAATTTAAACTGTCGGAACCGAATCAATAGAAATTATACTGTGAGAACCCTGGGATGGATGGCCAAGATTTAGCCAAAACATCCCTATAAGTGGCGCCTCAATCAGCCATGAAAGAGGGCAGCCAAGTTAAGTTTGAATGTGAAATGAAATCCACCAATTATAATCTAACTTCCTTCAAAAGTCTTGACATAATTCCTTTCTTCTCCTCTTGAATTTTCATCCATATAAGCTGCTGAGCTGTCATCCTTTTTCTCCTACTCACACTCATCTTCACTCCATCTTCATCAACCCTTCAAGCTTCATCAAGAGTTTCTTCAATCCAAGACACCAATCCAACAAGATCTCACCTTAGAACGGTAGGAGTCCAACTTCTCCTCTTATTCTTCTTGATTTGGGGCTATGTGGGGATCTTATCTTCCTCATGATATTAATGTGATTTTGAATTATGATGATGGTTTATGATTGAATTTGCATGTGTGTTGTGATTAGAATTAAAATTGGTATGAAAGAACTTGAAGAGGAGAGAAAACTCAAGAAACTGTTAGGGTTTTCCTCAGCAATCCGTACGGTAGAGTGTACGGCTCTGCCTACAGCCATTTAAATTTCATGAATCTATTTTTATAAGACACTATACATTCAGGGCTTTCTATATATATATATATATATAATATAAGGCCATTGGATCAGTATAGAGGTAGTTATGAATTTTTGAAGTTTGACCTAGAAATCAGGACTTTCATCCGGGCAGTGTGAGTTGAGAAGGGTGTAACTCACCCTACACAACTCCAAATTGAGTGAATCTAACGTTGTTTGAAAGCTAACATATGAAGGAACATACCAAAAGAATTTTAAAGTCAAATTCATTGTCAACTATTCCCAGTACATCAATGAATTCACCTTAAGTTCAACCCAGGCTGGAACAGGGTAGTCCAGCAGGGTCAAGTTTCGGGGTTTATATCTCGAATTATACTCATTCAAATAATATGCAACTTCTTTCATTTGAAAGCTTCTCTGTTAGCTTTACAGTGTTATAAATTTCGCACAATTTCACCCAAATTTCCATTTTTGGTGAATTTTCTCTTATAAGAGTACAATTCTGGCGAGAGACATGTATGAATATTAAATCAAGTTTAGTTAAGATCGGAACTCAGAACTTAGCAAATAGAGAGCTAGATCGGGTATACTTAATGTTGAATTCGGAACTTAGTGAATAGAAACTAAGATCAGGTATGGTTAATGTCGAAAATCGGAATCGCACAGCACATAAAACACTTTGAAATCGAAAGTCAAGGACAAGAATATAAAACCTAAAATATTTAACCTCGAAAGTCGAGGATCTTCAACATAAACTTGGAAGTTGGTACCAGAATATGAAACCTTATACCTGAATGTCGGATGTCGAGAACCAAAACATTACATAATCCCAGAAGTTGGGAACCAAAACATTACATAATCTCGGAAGTCGGGAACCAAAACATTACATAACCCCGGAAGTTGGAACTTATATAATATCGGAACTCGGATCCAATTCAATCTCGGAACTCGGTCCTAAGCTCAAACTCAGGAACATCAATAGAAATTAAAAGCTTGCAAGATAGATTAAGACTTAAGATATTAAAACTTGCACTAACTACCTAAGCTTTGCTCATAAGACTTTGTTATGTGTGACAACTATTGAAAATATGATGCTCTATATTGGGTTTGCTGTTTGATTAAAATTTCTTGGTTGTCTTGCACTATTCACGGGGAAGCGGACATTATCCGTTATGCTGCCAAATTTTCGGCAGAAGTCTATAAAACTACGAGTGTGTATTTTATGAGAAATTTATAATATGAACAGCTATAAAATTATGGATCTGTTATGGTGATATGATCATGAATTATTCTTATGAGAGCATGCATATTTGCATATGAATATATGAGATCCCTTCACTTGGAGGCAATTATTTGGGTCCCTCCAGGTGAAGGCAGTTAAAAGATTAAGATGTAGGTCCTTTCACTCAGAGACAGTTGCACATTGGGTCCCTCCCTATGAAAGCAGCTAAAACTTTGGGGTCCCTCTATGTTGGAGGCAGATGGCCAACTGAGTCCCTCCGACCTAGAGGCACGTAGGTCCCCTTGCGAGTCAGTACCGTGTGACAACGATCACGAGTTGAGCTCACTCCTAGATTAGACTACCCAAGGGCAGTAAAGACTAAAGATCAAATCATATGCAAGCACCCTAGGGACGGCGATACGTAACGCCTAGGTGTGCAAAGAAAAGAAAGCAAAGAAAGTTAAAGAAAAACACCAGTGCATTTGCATGAATTCAAGTATGAGTATTTGCATAATTATATCCCATATTTTATTGATGCTGAGACTGTTCTATCTACTTACTGTGTGATTATTATTCCAAATATGAAATATTGCCAGTGTGACTCAAGTGTATGAATAAAATAAACTCTGCTTTAGACAATATATTTTCAAACTATAAAACTGAACAGTCTAGTTAACATGCTCATATTTCTCATAATAAACCGAAGCAGCTAGAGATAATAACGAAGATACAGCATAGGGTAGTTTAAGGAATCCTACTAAGAATTTAAAATTCTCACTCTCATTTTCGTGTTATCTCCAGATAGTTCAAGAAGTTCCAAAGATGGCTGAAGTTGCTGTCAGATAAGGTTCGCTCAGGTAACAGTAACAACTCCGAGGTGTGGTACTATGACTTAAGCATAGTACTGTACAGAGGAGGGCGTTACATTTTGAATATGTCATTTATAAGTTGTTTTGAAAGGCTCTTGATGTTTCATAATAGTTTGAGTTCAGACTTGATGATGGATGTGCTATGAAATAATAGAACCTATAACTAATCTAGGTGGTTGATGTGGAGGATTGTTGATGAAATGAAAAATTTGTTTTGGTTATTAATCTTGAAATGGTGTATGCGTACGTGCGTGCACGCACATATGTGTGTATATAATTTGTGATATTAAATGATGTATTGACTTGAGACTTGATTTGGGGTGCATTTGAACTCCTAGAACCTATAGCTTTTCTTGTAAACCTTAACAGAAATTGTAAAGACACCAAATAAATTTTGAAGCCATGTTTGTAGTAAAATTCACCTGACCCATGGATGTGTAGGGAAATGAAATGTTTTCACTGTGAAAATACCATTTATATGATGTTTTAAAAAGTTTACGATGTATAGGAATGATTTGGCTTAAGATATGACTATGGATGTGCTTGAACTCTTGAAATCCATGACTTTTTGATGAGTAACATCTGATAAAGCCAAATAAAGAATTATGTCCTATGATATGCAAATTTGGCTTGCCCTAGTTATGGTATAGGGAAAAGTCATTTATGAAAGATATGTTGATATTTATGAGGTATTCGATGAGTGTATAACATACACTTATTTAGTGCTTAATTTGACATGATTTTATGCTTTAATTGTTAAGAAATTAGCCAATTTGCACGTGGTCTTTAGACTTTTGTGAAATTATTGGAACTAATATTCAATTGATAATTTTTAGATGAATTTGATGGGTTGGAAGCTTATTTTATTGAATTTTGTAAGAGAGGCAATTTTCAGAGCTAAATAGAAATGTTTTTTAGCTTATTTGATGTGATTTCTAAAAAGTATTGCAGTAGAAAGTTCATATCTCTCTCTACAGAGATTGAATTGAGACAAATAAAGATGTTTCAGAAAGCTCAAGAAGTACTCTACAACTTTGATGTTCAGCCCAAAACCTGGTCCCTAGAGTTTCTTGATGAAAATTCAATTGCAAGATTGAATGTCATTATTGTCTTGATACTATCTAACCTAACCTCCTCCTAGTATTTTGTCAATATCTTGAACTACAAAAGTCTGATTGAGTTGTTCTTCTATGGCATTAGAAAGCTAATTCAATTATCTACAACTTTGTGTTTCTGGATCGAGAGCAAATTCCAAGCCGTTTGAGAGTTTACAGAGCCCGAAAATTAGTGGTCTAATATCAGTCTAGAACCAGAATGTGAGTTGGGCTATTTTGGCCCAATAAGGATACAATTCATAGCTATTGGACTGAACCTCTCCATGAAGGCTGCAACTTGAATCAAATTAGTTGGAAAAATAATTACTTTGGTCCTATTTACTTGCTAGGAGATTATTTAAATTCAAATCTTAAGGAGATAATTTGAAATCTTATCTTATCTTTTCTCATCTAACATCCCTAAAATCAAGGAAAGAATAAAAACAGGGAGTCTTGGTCTTTGATTGGCCTCTTGGCCATCTTTAACTATCTCTTACCATGCTAAATTCTCTTCTTATCTAATTCTTTTAGGAGACGCCAAATGGGAGCTACGATGTTGGCAGCTACATCAAGGAGAAAGAGACGCATGATTGGGATCCATTCTTCTTTTCTTTTATCTTTGATTTATATTTAGCATTACATTCTGTCTATAGATTTGTATTTGTTAAATATGTTAGTTGGCTAAATACCTTATGCTAGGGTGATGATGTAACTTATGTTGTGAACATGAATGTTTGAAATTTACAATTTTATGAGTTATTTATTATTCAATTGAGTTTCTATTATCTGTTCTTAATGTTATTTGTGGATTCGTGATCCATAAATCAACATTAGAATTATGTAGACTAAGAGAAATCTAGGTACATAACTGAGACAATGAAACAAAAACCTTAATTCATAAATGTCTCATAATAAAGATTATGGACTTCGTGAGGTTTTGTAAGGGGATTCACAAATCGACAATGCCTTTAGTTTTAGTGTTCAAGTTGGGGAATCAATTGATTTCTAATATCTAGGGAGGATGCTAGAGGAATCAAGTATCAATTAGATTAGGAATCCCTCTCCATCAGTTGATTAGATAGATATTCACTAGATTTAGCAGCTCAAATTAATCATAGGAGCAACTAGGTAAAATTGGACCCCTGGTTCTCGTACCTTTGATATCTTTCATACTTGTTTTGCATTTTTATTTTTATTTTTTATTTTCTATTATTGTGACTTCTTAGATTTTGCTTTGTTAATTGCGATACTCTCTTTATTTAGCATACCTAAATAGTTTCTAAGTTAGGGGATTGGTACTTAATCGAATCAATCCCTATGGAAATGATACTCTACTCACACTTCATTACTTATACGACCCAGTATACTTGCCAATGCTGCTAGCAGTATTTGAAGTGGCCATGATATTAGAATAAAGGTTTAAGCTTAATCCTTTGAAAAATCACTTTTTGGATGCATATATACCTATTTTTACCTCGTCATATAGGTGCAGAAAATTTACTAGTTTTGATGGAAGGTCTAAAATGCTAAATTAAAAGAATTTGTACACAAAAAGGCTTGAATTACAAACAAATAATACTAGGTAAAATTTGTTATACTTGTGTCCAGTAAAATTATTGCCTTAATTAGGTAGGTCATACCTTGACTCCCATATAGTTGAGAATTATATTACTAAAATAAGCTTATGAAATTAACTCACTAGTCAAAACTAAGGAGAATTAGAGCCCATGAAAGTAACAACTAATCAAAGAAGTAGAACATAAGAAGAATTGAAAATTTAGATTGGCAATTAGGTACTTCAGAAAAAAATTAAGGACATAGGAAATAATTAGAGTTTAAGGTTTCTATGGGTTGAAAAGAAAGAAGAAGATACTAGTGCCTTAGGACTAGAAGAAGAACACATGCAAAGACCATAGGAAGATTTGCTATCTTCCATGGATGTATAGTAAAAGCTAAATGTTCTTCCTAATTATACCTTGATGAGTCAAACTAGAGTAAGAATTCTAGAGATAGAATCTTTATACATGTGAATAAATTGATAAGGTGATCAGAATCCCAACTTAGGGCTCTGTGTCATGAGATTAATTATTTTCAAGTTTGAATTAAGATAAATTAAAGTCATGAATGAATTTATGTTGTTTAAGATATTATGGCATTTTTAATGTTCAAGTTTGTCATTTATAGCATGTTATTTATGCATAATATCATGGTTATTTAATTTGAATTTATTGTTTGAGGTTGTATATGTTATATGTTGGCGAATTCGCGCATCATAGCAAGCAAATAGCTTAAAGAGAAGGTAGCTAAGAACATAGACCTGACAGGGACAACATGTGATCCTGCTAATGTATTCGTCCTACATTTCCAATCATAATGAACAGGGGATCAACAGATTGGAAACATGATGGTTTCACAATCTAGGAGGATCGATAGCCTTGGCTTGAAAAGAAAGCTTACAAAAAGAATGGACTCAGACAGTATATGATTGTATTGGCCCTACATCATAGTGGATCTACAATCACTAGAAGTTTTGTAGTGGTCTAGGGTGATGTATCGGTCTCACCTCATAGTAGATCAATGGTACATTCACTAAGTTACGTGTGAGTCCCACCTCATAGTGAATCAATGGTACGATCACTTGTAGTGTATCTGGCCCTACCTTATAGTAAACTACCTATATAACCACTGATTTGACTAAGGGACGACATAGCGATGAAAGTTCTTACAAATCTATTATGTTATGGAGACCTTACAAGCTATAGGTTAAAGTAAAGACAACAACAAATATTGAGTTCAGTTCATGATAGAAAGTTATCTGGCCATCATGAGTTGTATGATTCTATAAAATGATTGCAGCTAGATATGATTAGCTTGAGTTATACGATTTTATGAGTTATGCTATGATTACTGCTAGATATGTCTAGCTTGAGTTATGTGATTGTTGTCAGATATGAGTGTCCTTGGAAAAAAAATTAAATATTTGGTATTAACATTTCCTGCCATATGCTCGAGGTAGTAGGTAAAATTATTATTTCTGTTATTTTGTTTTGTTGTACACCTTGGAAGATTTTGGGCAACTACGGCATGCCCCCAGAAACACTATCCTTACTGATAGTTGTCTTGCCTGATTTTCCCAATGTTTTTAGAGGCTTAGCAGTACGGAAGGAGAGATGGTCACTCGGGATAGTGAGAACACTAGTACAAATTGGCCACTAATCCTCTTGGGGAGCATACGCACTCATTACTGTTTCACCGCGCTATAAGTGAACTCCCTAGATATTAGGCTTATATGAAGAAAGTTTGTTAGTATTGTACTATACTGCGCTTGTATTTGCATTTATGTATGACACGGACTACTAAAGTGAGGCACCTATATACTTGTTTCATCACTGGGGCTACTGAGTTAATTTAGACAAGGATCAGTAACAGTAGATTCTACTAAATAAAGGAAAAGGATAAATAAAACCATATAATAAAGAGAACTAAAAGTAAATAATGAGCTTTTGCACGCGAAGAAGAAAAAAAAAATTTCAAAGCTTGAAAAAGGAATGATGGTATTGATGCCTTCTGGTTAATTTTTAATTAAGAAATATAATAAAGAAAGACAAATTAAGGATGAACTAGTAGGGTTTTATAATTTTGGTTCCTGAAATTAAGTGCATGTTTTATTTTTTATTTTTTTGAAATTAAAAGATTAGTAATTTAATTTCTAAAATTATAAAATATGATTCAAGTTAGTCCTTAAGGTCTTGTTTTTAAGGACTACTTTGAATCACATTTTGCAACTTTGGAGATTAATTATATCATTAATTTTTTAATTTTAGTGATTAAAGCAAAGTATGTATATAATTTTAAGGACCAAAATGAACATTCAATTTTAAAACACTTTACATTGATAATGTATTAAAACTAATATCATATCAATAAAAAAACTTTACATTATAAATGTATCAAAATCAAACTCTTTAGTTAATTATACTTTTTTAAAAAGTAAGCATATTAGAAAACTCTGCTCACACAAGTTTTTTAATAAGTAGCTCCTATCCAATTTAAAATTATTAGGCTATACGTAGGTGTGTGTAAAATAATTTCAAAGAAATTGTTTCTAAATTCAGAAGTTTATAATAAAAACCAAATAAAATTAACAATAATTAGAAATTATAAATTTCTCTTTTAATAGATAAATTATTATTTTTCTCTAAACTACTGGCATTTAAAGCCAACTCGACATAGATTAATTTGATTTGAGCTGAGTTAGTCTACTATACAGGTCAAATTAGCTCTTCCAATGTTAATTTTTTTCACTCACAAAACTTGAATATAAAAAGAGAACAAATGTTAAGCTAATTGAACTAACCACATATTGATATAGATAAACTATCTTAATCACTTATAAATATGAGAAAAATTTCATAAAGATTTTGTTGCCTATATCTGCGTATATCTATATCTATATTTAAGTCTAACTGTACAATATAAAATTCAAGGGTTTTTTTGAAGGAAGCTTTTACACTCGTCATATTCAAGCAATGTAGTTTTATTCTATTAATCAATCCTTTTCACCAGTAGTAAGTTTTCAATAATTTTAAATTTAAAATAATTCAAAAACAATTAATAACATATTAAAAAATTATCAAAATATAATTAATTAATTCATATCAATATTACTTTGATTGATTCGATATACCTTACCACTATGAAAATATATTAATGTATCTCATGATATATTTTTTTTATCATATAAATTATATTAATATCATCTTTAGAAAAGATATAAAATAGCTATCAGACAATTAATTAATTACTGAATAATTTATGTTGATTTGTTTTATGTTTATATGAATTTGAATAAATAAGGTATCAACTTATTAATTGATTAGTGATCAATTTATATTGTTTTGATTTGCGTTTATTTATAGAGGGGGATGGAGGGAAATAGAAACTCTAATCCTTATTTTTTCTCTTCTTTCTCTGATCTTCCCTCATGTAAGTGTTATTGAGAGGGGGCTATCATCTCTCTTTTTTGCTGGTAGTCCTTCCATTCCATTTGCTTTCTTTTTCTTGCTTAAAATTTTTTATTTTTTGTCTTGTTTTTGTTATCCCCTTTGTGAAGTTTTCATTGTCCTCTTTATAAATATTTTGTTATCCCCTTTATGGCGGTTTTGTTTTCTCCTTATGAATATTTTGATTTTAATGCTCTTACAAATAAGAAAGTCGTATGGATAATTTTTGAACGGAGGTGTAATACATTGCTCAAGTTGTAGCATTGTTCGTATTGATCTCTGGTGTAAAAGATGCTTAGACATCTATAGTAATCGGGCAAGGAGCAAAGCTATAGATAGTTGATTGTTCAGAATATAGAATACGTTTGTTTCTTATTAAATTTAGATCTAATATGTCTTTTTTATTTGTAAGTGCTATTAGGCTTTATGATAAATAAAATTTTCTTTATCGTAAAAAAAAAAATATTTACCGTTATTTGAAATTGAGTTACATTGGTTAACAATATATAAACATGTAGAAATATCATGTTTTTATCTCCACTAGCACCACCCAAAAAAAGTTTTAAAAAAATGTTTTCCATTGCAATGATTTTTCTTTTTCGTGAGACTTTCAACATATCTCATGAAAAAAGAAAGTTGTAAGTTGTATTCTTATTTTTTTTTTTTATTCCATGGAGCTCTTAAATGGAATTAGTAGGGAAATGGGGAAGGGGATGATGATCCACATATATCAATCTCCATTAATACTATAAGTTTATTAATTACTTTCCATTTATTATATATATCTATATCTATTAATAAATACTAATATCAACATACAATAACTATCTTTTCTAAATAATCCTTAAATCGTAACATTCCGAATCTTGAGGATAGACTGGGATAGAAGGAAGCTTGGGATCGAGGAAAGGACAAAATTATAATTATCAAAAGTGTAGAAAAAGTCGGGATGAAGTTGTAATTATCATATTATAATGACATAGTTGTAAATAAGGATTTACAGTTGTCGAGAGGAGCAGTTGTAGAAAAATTCCGATTACGAGATTTTGTGGGCTCCATGACACTGAGTAAATAATCAAAATAATTGTAATAACCTCAAATTGAGATTTTCTACCCACAGTCTTGAATAAAAGTGTGAGATTACTCACACTACATATATGATAACTCGGGTAACTCAGAATACCTGAATTGATAGCCGGACACCTTGAATTAATCGTCAAGGGTCCTATATTATCTTTGAGCCTAAAAAATTTAGGAGAATAACTCCTATAGAGACTAGGTAGACATGTCCTGAGAGTAGCCACAATATGTGGTCTAGAGTGGGCCATACACCCAATATGCTGAGTTACCCTTACTTTTCCCTAAATATTTCCTCCAAACCCTAAAATTTTCTACACATTCTCCTCATCTTCATTCTCTTATTCACCACCTCCATGGCTATGAGCTTCAAGCTCATAGTTCATGGCCTTCTTGACCTCAAATCCTCTTACTCTTTTTATGAAAATTGATTCTCATCTTCTCCTCAACAAAACCCCTCCATCAATTTGATGATTAACTATCAAGTGGAGTCTCTCTACCTCCATGTGAGCTGCTACCATGGTGAGGAAGGAAGGTTGGGATGTTGCTTTTGTCTTCCTTGCTTCCATAGTTTCAAGGATTTTGAGGTAGATAGTTCAAATCCTTAGCTTTGTTTCTGTTTTAGGCTATGTGGCTTATGTGTTCTTCTATGTATCATCCATGGTGTGTGCTTATATGATGTTAATATGACTTGTTTCTAGTGATTTAAGATAGGAAAATTTGGTTTAGGTTGAAAGATATAGCAAAAGAACAAGAGAAACCCAACAGAACATGTTATTGGAGAAACCCTAGGGTAATGTTCGTATGGTAGAGCCTATAACTCACCCTATAGAACTCAAATTTGGAATAATTTAATTATAGATGAAACTAGACTTCAAGAGCAATCCATGGATATAAATTATAAGACCATTGAATTTAAAATGAATTAGTTATGATTTTTAAAAATTTACCATTGGAATTTACTCTCTACCCTAACTAGAGGGTGATGAGAAGGGCATAACTCATACTATCTAACTTAAAATTAAGTGAACTAATTTTTTTTAGAAAGCTAATACATAGCATATTATGCCATAAAAATTTCAGACTCAGATCATAAGTGGATTTTCCCTAGAAATTCTTGAAAATTGACCTATGCTCTGTTCTTGTTGAAACATGGTAGCACATTTGAGGAACTCATAACTTGAGCTCTAGTTAGTTAATTGAAGTGAAACTTATGAGGATTGAAAGATCGTTCTAACAGCTACAATTTGATACAAATTTTGGATAAAAATGATGTATAATGGATTTTTAGTTATTTTCTAAATTTAGGTGTGCAAGTCTGTCCTGAAAGAGTGCGATCTTGAGTAAAACTTTAATAACTCAAGTTATAGATCTCAAAATTTAGTGAAACTAAAGACGTTTAAAAGTAGACAAATAGGGATACAACATATTAAATTTCTAGATTAAAATAAATTATAATGGAATTATAGTGGAATTTAGAAAATAGGACAAATTTAAGGATAATGGAGCAACTTAAGAAAATCTTGACTTTGGGGTCCCAGAAGCTATGAAAGATTCACAAGCAGAAGATTAATGCAAATTTCACATCTATATAATGTTATATTGATATATTATCTATGATAAACCTAAGCCTATATGTTCAGCTGTTATGCTGCCGAATTTTTTATAAAAGTATATTAATGTTACAAGTATCTATATATGAAGTACATGGGAGTCATGCATGCCAAAATATTTGAAATTGCAATATGAAGCATATGCATAAGTGTATATAGCATGAACATGTTCAAGAATGAAGAAAGATATCAAGGACTTGCAAAGAGATGTACCGAGCCAGCAGTAATGTCTAAGACTTAGGCTAGCCCTGAACAGATTTAAGAGGAATAGACCAGTGTGAGGGTCAGGAAAAGTAAACCCGTCACTCATATATAGGTACAAGTTCGGATCTGAGAAGTAGGCTATTACTCAGAGGTGAGAAGAAGTCATTCACCTTTAATAGATCAAGTACAGAAGAGAAAGATCAAGTTGCAAGCTAAAGAAAGAGATAAGTAAGATCAAGTACACTTGCATCAAGTCAAGTATGAGCATTTGCATGTGCATATTTAAGTATCTCATTATACTCTAATGTTATTATGATTATGAGTGACATATTATATTGTTATTGTTAATATATTTGTCATGAAATCTGCGAAGTGTTTGCTAAAAATAACTTACTTCGATAAAGGTGTTTTTAAACTTAAAATTGAACCTATCCTTGTTTGTAACCACATTTTCATAATAAACCGAAGTAGCTGGAATGTTTATGATGTCACTTTATATCAATAGTGGATTGAGTGTACCTACTAAGAACCTTAGGTTCTCATTACTTGTTTATTTGTTTTTCGTAAATATTACAATATGTAGAATAGATTGCAAGTCTGTAGCAGATGCTGTGGGTTACTTCCAAAGCTCAAGACCTGGACTTGACGTCTGTAGCAGGAGATTGTAATGGGCAACTAGTTAAAGAAGTGCTAATTGCAAGCCGAAGATCAGAGTCTGTATATAGATTCAGTTGAGTTTCTTCTAAAATGTAATTATATTACTTTATATGTATCGAGTATTGGGATTGTAGACTCTTATTCAGTAATGAAATATAAATCTTAAGGGCCTTATGCTATATTTGCTTATTTAAGATGTCTTATACAGTACTCGTGACAACCTCTAGATATAATTCCATAACTCGAGCATAGCATGTATATTTGGAGAATGTTACATTCATGGTATCAGAGTAGTTCGTCCTACATAAGCCTGTGGATGGATAGACTATGCTTCCAAAGCATGCTCTGAGAGTCTAGATAAATCATGCTTAGGTCCTTGTATGATAAGGATATAGATAATTGTGCATGGTAGGCTTGCTATGAGTATTGTGGACTATCAATAACACTCGACTAAATATTGAGCCTAATCACCTCAATCTAAGGTTCTATGTGGATAGAAGCCTATAGCACCATGCAAGCTTATTAAAAACCTTCTTGACATAGTTATTACCAGGGAACTTTCCTGGAGGTAAAGGGTGCCAAAAACAAGAGGCAGACGGTTGTCAGGCTAGGAAGTATGGCAAGCTGAGGATTTGATCAAAGGAATTATGTTGATTAGTTTGCTATGGACATAGTAAACTTGGCTGTAAAGGAAAATGATTGTTTTATCTAGCATTATCGAGAAGTCGGAAATTAAGTCGTCAAGGGCGAGATCTCAATTTGGGACGAGCCAGGTGAGAATTTCCTTCACCTTGAAGAGGGTTATCCTAAGCCCCACTAGTATTTGCCCGATTCAGGCTATTTTCTCTATATTCTATCTAGAGGATTCTTTTGCTTAGTTATATCCATTTAACAGAAAATTGATAGGAGTAGGGTAACTACCTACCAATGAGGTTATATCATGTGGTCTGGATAGTACCCTTATTCTTCTTCGAAGGTGAGATTACCTTGAAGATAATCCATTAGCAAGTTCAGTCAATGATCTCGTTATGACGGGTTATAGCAACGTGGCAATGCCATATTATAAAGGTCCGATCCTTTTACTTAAGAAGCTTGGAGTATGGTTGGGTAAGGTAGAGATTAAGTGGAAGAAGTTAAGGATGGAAACCCCAAGTATACATAAGGAGGACCTCTCCAAGTCTCCATCCAGAGGACATGATGACTTTCTCCTTCAAAGGTATTGGGAGCTAACAATCTAATGATTCCAAATCGAAGGAGTGCTAGGCAAGAGTTCAGAACAAGAAAAGATGGTTGAATGGACCTCGAAGAAATCCAAGGTTAAGACTTAGTTATACATGGTATGAGAAAGAAGACAGAGTTACAGGAGTAGATTCAGAAGAATTCTTTAGGAGGAAACGTAGTACATCATCTACCGATTTGGAGTAAGGGAACTTTCAGGCTACGGTGGCGTACAAAGCATGATAAGTGCTTCTTATTCGTTAAAGGCAAAGGAAGTATCAAAAGGTCTAATTATGTTGAAGCTCCATCACCCTTAGCCACCCCAGGAACCTTACGACAAGATCATCCTCAATATGCTATTAGTTAGAAGGTACAGCTATTTAGAGATAAGAAGAGGAATATAACGATTACCTTCAGACATTGTTGCAAGTACTATGAGTGGAATATCCCAATAGGAAACATATTTAAATTCAAGATAAGGTGACGACGATTTTGAACTTGCAACTGGGCATTCAGTTTGCTAAAGGAGTGCAACTAATCTCTACAGACTAAGGTAACAGTAAAAAGGAAGGTCCTAATGATCTAAGATGAAGATAAGTTTTCTGTAAGAATAATAGGATACTATAACAAGGGAAAAGAGGAAGTGTTGATTCTGGAGTAGCCTATTAAAGGGAGGAATGTTATCCAGTATGGATTCAAAGCACATGTGAGAGTTTATAGGAGCGAACAAATGAGCTTGTCTCGACATCAATAATAATGCTATCAAATCTAAAGGACTTTTTGGGACGGCCTAATGCACCCCAAGAAGGACTGAGTGATACACCAATATAAGATTAAAAAGTTTGGTACTACACCTCGTGGTGGTCAAGATCACGATGTAGGATCATAAGGCTCTCAACCTCAGGCAATTAAGTCTCCACTCTCGAGAATAGACTAAGTGTGGTATACGAAGACCCATTGTTCCATCGAATAACAACTAGATATATGGCAGATGAGACCAGCAAGACTTCCTAAAGAAAACTAGTGATAAGTGGAGATGTTAACTAAGCGAGAGAAGGATGGGCATCAAAATAGTGGACAAGAAATCTCCTTATTAAATACATCAAAAGGGGTAGTGATAGCAAAAAATCTTGTAGCCCTAACAGGGAAACAAAACTACCATTTCCTTCCCTCACACTGAGCTGATCATAACTTGGGAAAAAGATATCACGATAGGCATCGAGAAGCTCAATATGGGAGCAATGAGATACTTGATTAGCAGATAATGAGGAATGGGATAAAGCTCATAAGGGAAAGAGAAGTTTTGAAAAGCAAGGCCCATAGTTGCAGTTTAAAGGAAGACTCTAGCCCTACACTTTAAACCCAACCGAGAAAGATTCATCATTTGACCAAGGGTGGCCAAATGAACAAGAATCTTGGAAATGGTTTAATCAACTTCCCAAAACTTGACACAGTCACTGTGACTACTACATGTTGAAGTTGACCATTGCTATAGATGGTAACCTCAGTGACTGTAAGACTTCTCGAAGTTGGTATCTAAAGTTTAGAGAGCGAGTAGCGGAAAGTTTATCAGAAATCACAAAGCAAAAATAGTTAGACACATGGCAAAGGAGACACGTAACTTTCCCGACGAACTTGGTAATAGATCCAAGTGTCATCGAGACAAAGTGTACTTCAGTGCACACATAACCCACAAGGACACCGCATATACTGGAAAGACACCTCATAAGAAAAATAGAGTAAGAAAGTTCTGCAACTTTGATAAGAAAGTATGACTACTAGTTCTTGTCTTCATACTGAGTTGCCTATACCTTGATAACTGTAACATCCACAGAAATTCTTTTATCGTTTTTCGTTCAATTGTTCGATTTTTATCAAATAATTGAGATTAATTAAAATTCGATTAAATAATTAATTAGGATCAATTAATTAGCAACTAATTGACATTAGGTACAAGTTAATTAGGTTAGAAATATGGAAGATTTCATAAGAATTTTCACGAAACTGATTTACCGATTTAAAGGAAATCGGTAAGTTTACGGTATTTTAAACCGTCAGAACTGAACCAATAGAATTACAAGCTTTAAACCCTATTTTGAATGGCTGATAACTCAGCCACTTATCACCCAAAAGTGGCGCAACAAAGGCCACTAAACCATGAAGAAGCTTGGCTAAATTTCAGCCATGCAAAGCCAACCAATCAAAAGCCAAAGTAAGTCAACTATAACCACTCAAGCAATCAGAATTTTTCCACCCTTTTATCACCATTCAGACCACATTCCAGCGCCACTTTTCTCCTCTTATTCAGCTCTCTTTTCCTCTCCTCTACTCACATAACTCCAGCCAACATCAAGCCAAATCAAGCTTTGCTCATCCAAGCTTTCAAAAATCCAGCAAAATCACCCATAACAAAGGTAGAGGTTTAGTTCTTGCATCAATTCTGTGGTCTTGGCTGGCTGAGGTTGGATTATTCTTACAATCTTTGATGTGTTAAATGAATGATTATGATGATATATGATGGGTTATTGGCTGTTTGTTTAGTTAAAACTGAATTAGAAGCAAGAAAGAATGAAAATAGGAAGAGATGGAGAGCTAGAGAACCCAAAACCCCTCGGCAGTCCGTACGGCTCCGCATATAGCCGATTAAATTTGATGAAACCAATTTTAAATGAAACTAGACATCTAGGGCTTTCCATATATATATATATATATATATATATATATATATCACATAAGGCTTTTGGATTAGTATTGAGAGAGATATGAATTTTTGAATCTCGACCCAGGGTTCTGACTCTGATTCTGGGCAGACTGGGTTGTTCAGGGTAGAACTCGTCCTATACTACTTGAAAATGAGTGAAACTAACTTTTTAAGAAATATTACACATAGGAGAATGTCCCATAAAAGTTTTAGAATTAGATGAGGTGCCGTTTGCTCCCAGTGATCCAAGAAAGTTGCCCTATGTCCAAACTAGGCCAGAATAGAGCAGTTTAGAAAGGTCAGACTTCGGGGCTTATAACTCGAGCCCTACTAAGTCAATTGGAATATAACTTTTTGTAAATGAAACTTTGCCCTGTTAGCTTTAATATGAGACCAATTTTGTGTGATTTGAATTAGTTTTCGATTTTTAATGGATTTTTACTTTTAGGTGTCTGATTCTGGGCAGGCCGGGATAAACTCTAAATATCTTGAGCTATAGATATCGAAATTAGATGGGACTAAAGAGGTTAGAAACTAGATATATAACACTTTAATATACCCAAATTTGAGATCCAAATGAGTTAAATAGAAATTATGGCTTAAATTATAAAAACTGAGTTGATTGATTATGCTGAGGCAGAAACTCTGCCTTGATGAGTTTAAGGTTATTATGAATTCAATATTGATATATGTGTGTAATGTTGTGATCTTTATAATAAAATGATGTTCTGATGTACTGCACTATTCATGGGAAAGCGGACTTGTTCCGTTATGCTGCTAAAATTTCGGTAGACCCTTGCATAAGTTATGAATTTCATGTTGATGCATAAGCAATTTCAAGACAAGCTATGAAAGTTATGATAAGAATTATGTTACTATGAAAGTTCCATGCTACTTGGGCCAGCCCTGGATAAGAAGTTAAGGGGAACAGATCGGTGGAAAGGTCGGGGAAAGTAAACCCGGCATTCCTGTATAGGAACCAGCTCGATCCTGAAAAGTAGACTATTACCCAGGAGTCTAAATAGCCAAGAACTCCCAGGGGACCAAGAGATGGAAAATGATGAAAAGAAATGGAAAGACTTATGAAGAAAGGTTCATGATTAAGTTTGCATGATTACATGAATGCATGTTTACATGAAATAATTATGTCAAGATGAATGCAGTGTCTATTAAGTTTATTTACTGCTATTTATTTATTTATTTATTTATTCTGTTTACTATTCTGTGGAATCTTATTAGTGAGTTATTCTGTTTCCTATGTCCACTAAAGTAAAACTGAACCTTGCCTCGGGCCAGACTTTTCCTTAAACTCAATAAAACGGATAACTAGCTTGAACACATGTTTTTATAATTAAATAAAACCCGAGGCAACTGAGAATGTATGTGACGTCAGATAACCACTAAACACAACCCTACTGAGAATTTCTTTAAATTCTCACCTCGTTCTGTTTCTTCCGCATCATTCTCAGGCGCTGGCGATGGACTCCATAGCTACCCTCTTCATTGAGATCCCAGCTTTACAGCTTCACCATGATCCAGAGTTGGATTCCTTGTATATAGTTGGCTCGTGTAACTTTCGTCTTTACCTTTTCAACAACAGGAACTTTGATGTCCCTTTACACCATCCTATCTTTGACCCTGCCACTCCTTATATTGTTGTCCCGCTGCACATGGCGCACCCACCTCCAGCTCCTCCTGCACCTGCAAAGATAGGCAGACTCACGACCTTGCACCGAGTCACCTCTGTGGCGCTCCCGATGTGCCGCTGGGCCAGAGAGTGACCCTTCCGAGGCCACCGGCTCGTCACCCTCTTCCTCCTCGGGACCCAGCGCGGACTACTCACCAGCCGAGCCTAGCATGGCTAACGGCTATCTAACAGAGTAGCTCGGCCAGTAGGAGACGTTGTACAGCATGACCCTCTTTTGGACAGCACGTGGCTCTAGGTCATAGACTTGACAGTAGGATTAGTAGTAGGTTATGAAACGTCCTTTGAGGACCGTAGGATCTCTTTTTGACTGATACAGGCCTTGTTGTCTTTTTGGTATGCCGGCTCATCTATGTGTTCCACTTTGAAACTTTGTACAGAAATTGAAGCAGTGGCTTTATATATATATACATGCACATATACAGTAACGTTATTGTACTATTCTTTTTTTTTTTTGTTATTATATTTTGTTAGATTCGTTGCGCCCTTAGTATAGCAGCGCACCGTTTCGTTTGTTTAAAAAAAATAATGATGATGACGATTTAAAGAAGAACGAATTAGGAAAGGTAAACAGAGTGTTAATCCGGTAACACAATCTACTTGATTTCATGCTATGACTTAAGCATAACATCAAATTAGTAGGGTGTTCCATTTTTGGTATCAGAGCAGTTCGTCCTAGCTAAGGCCTGAGGATTGGACTGAGTATGCTTCGTACATATTCTATACTTTTAGCTAATAATATGCACCAGATCTTGCCTGTATGGTTGAGATATAGTTGTGCATGTGTATGAAGTGCTTGACCGTGTGAGCTGTTATTTACTAGCACATTAGACTTAGTATTGAGCCTGATCAACTCAATAACTTCTGTTTTGTGTGATCAGAACTTAATGGCTTCCGGAAGGCGAGGTAGACCACGTACAGAACCTGCTCTAGAGGACTCGACTGATTTTATGGCCACAATGCGAGAAATGGCCCATGCGATGCAGGAGCAAGCCGCGGTGGCTCATCAGATGATGCATCAACTAGGCAGACGATCTAAGGCAAGCTACAGAGGGAACCCTCACGGCCCAGGGATTGATCTGAACTATCTCAAGTTTGCTGAGTTCAGAAAAGCAAATCCGCCAAGTTTCCGAGGGGCATATGATCTGGATAAAGCTGACGAATGGATCAAAGCCATGGAGAAGATTTTCTCTGTCTTGGATTGCTCGGATCATCAGAAGGTGACCTTCGCCACTTACATGCTCGAAGCAGACGCCGAGTTTTGGTGGAACGACATACGAAGATTGTTCGAAGAATCTCAGACGGTAATCACCTGGGCGATGTTTAAGGATTTATTCTACCAGAAGTACTTTCCGGCTTCCATTCGAAATGCCAAGGAACTTGAGTTTATGCAGCTTCGTCAAGGGAACCGGACGATATCTGAATACATTGCTAAGTTCGAAGAGCTTTGCAAATTTTCCACGATTTACCAAAGGAACCCGGATGAAGCTTGGAAGTGCATCAAATTTGAATGAGGGTTACGAGAGGACATTCTTACCGCGATAGGGCCAATGGAGATTAGGGATTTCCCTACATTGGTGAACAAATGCCGACTTGTGGAGGATTGCAACCTGAAATTAGCTACAGCCAAGGCATCTGATGGTAAATTCAAGAGGGGGTTAGCCCCGCAGGGCCCAAGATTCAAGCCCAATGTACAGCAACAATGGAAATTTTCGCCGGCAAGCAACAAAGGCAAGCAGCCCCAAAGGTCTTTTCCAAATCCGACTTGCACAAAATGCGGCAAGAATCATGGTGATCGGCCGTGTTTGACAAGCTAGAATGTCTACTACGGATGTGGCAAGCCAGGCCACAAAATTTATGAGTGTCCAACTAGGAATCCATCACAGTCGCCTCAACCCCAACGATAAGGACGGGTCTTTACAATGAGCGCGGAAGAAGCTGACCAATCGGAAGGACTAATCCAAGGCACCTGTGACGTGGACGGTGAGACTCTAACTGTACTCTATGATTCGGGTGCTTCACATTCGTTTATTTCTCATAGCTGTGTTGCTGCTTTGCGATTGCCAATTTCTGAATTACCTTATGATCTATTGGTTTCTACTCCTACAAATGGGCCTGTTAGAACTAGTCAAATATGCATCAATGTTCTTCTTCGAACTGAGGGTAGGACCTTTACCGCCAATTTGATTTGTCTCGCTCTATATGGTCTTGATGTAATTCTGGGCATGGATTGGCTTTCTACCAATCGAGTCGTACTCAATTGCTCTGATAAGACAGTGGTACTTCCCTCTGTCTCACTTTCTGAATCCCAGACCGCAACACTCTTCTATCTGAACTCTTTTGGATCAAAGAATCAAGGATATATCCTCTTGTCAGCTAAGGTGACAGAAGCTGAGCAGGAACTAGAAAGGATCCCTGTTGTCCAGGAATATCCTGATGTTTTTCCAGAAGATATTCTTGAATTTCCTCCAGAAAGAGAGATTGAGTTTACCATTGAGTTAGTTCCAGGTGCAGGACCAATATCTATAGCTCCATATCGAATGTCACCTATGGAGCTGACGGAACTAAAAAGACATATCGAAGAGCTTTTAGAAAAAGGATTCATACGGCCAAGCGCGTCGCCATGGGGAGCTCCGGTCTTGTTAGTCAAAAAGAAAGATGGAAGCATGCGCTTATGCGTAGATTATAGGCAGCTGATCAAAGCGACCATTAAGAACAAATATCCTCTGCCAAGGATTGACGATCTTATGGACCAACTACAAGGTGCAATGGTATTCTCCAAGATTGACTTGCGTTCTGGATACCACCAAATTCGAGTTCGGGAACAAGATATCCCTAAGACAGCTTTTCAAACTCGTTACGGACACTATGAGTGTACTGTGATGTCATTCAGATTGATGAACGCACTAGTAGTATTCATGGATTATATGAATCGAATATTCTGTCCATATCTGGATAAGTTTGTAGTGGTCTTCATCGACGACATACTTGTCTACTTGAAGACGGAGCAAGAGCATGCGGAACACTTGCGGTTAGTTCTGCAAATTTTAAGAGAAAAGAAACTCTATGCTAAATTATCCAAATGCGAATTTTGGATGAAGGAGGTAAAATTTCTCGGCCATGTAGTGTCATCTGGAGGAATCTCTATAGACCCCAACAAAGTAGAAGCAGTTCTAAACTGGGAAAGACCGACCACAGTCTCAGAAGTCAGGAGTTTTCTGGGCTTAGCTGGATATTACAGACGATTCATTAAGGATTTTTCTCGAATAGCCTTGCCCTTAACCAAACTAACCAGAAAGAGTGTTCCATTTGAGTGGACGCCGAAGTGCGAAAAGAGTTTTCAAGATTTGAAGAAGAGGTTGACTAGGACACCAGTGTTAGCCTCACCAGACCCTCATGGACCATTTGAGGTCTATTGTGATGCTTCCAAACAAGGGTTAGGGTGCGTGTTGATGCAAACTGGAAAGGTGGTCGCGTATGCCTCCAGGCAATTGAAGCCACATGAAAGGAACTATCCTACGCACGATTTCAAACTAGCAGCAGTAGTATTTGCATTGAAGATATGGAGACATCACCTATATGTAGTGAGGTTCGAGGTCTTTTCTGATCATAAGAGTTTGAAGTACCTCTTTGATCAAAAGGAATTAAACATGAGGCAGCAGAGATGGATGGAACTCCTTAAAGACTACGAATTTGAATTGAAATACCACCCAGGTAAGGCGAACATCGTGGCGAATGTGTTGAGCAGGAAGTCATTGACCATAGCTTGGATGATGATTAAAGAAGCAAAGCTTATTGAAAGCTTCCGAAATCTTAATTTGGGGATCCTTACAACTCCCAAAACCCTTCAGCTGCACCAAATACAGATTACCAGTAGCTTTAAGGAACAGATTCGGCAAGCACAGCAGCAGGATGCTAATTTTCAACATACGATTAATCTCGTACAATCGGGGAGATTAACGGGTTTTGTCCAAGATAAAGAAGGCATCTGGCAGTGTCACGACAGAGTATGTGTTCCCGACAGGAACGATCTCCGAATAAGAATTTTAGAAGAAGCACATAAAGGTGAATTCACTGTATATCCTGGCATAACCAAAATGTATCAAGACCTCAAGAAGATGTTTTGGTGGCCGGGCATGAAGTCAGATATAGCAAACTTCATGGGCAGATGCTTGACCTGTCAGAAGGTGAAAGCAGCCCATCAGAAACCTTTTGGGATATTACAACCCTTGGAAATCCCTGAGTGAAAATGGGAGAGTATCTCCATGGATTTTGTAATGGGATTACCCAAGACATCAATGGGATATGATGCTATATGGGTCGTTGTGGATAGATTAACCAAATCTGCTCATTTCCTAACCATCCGAGCAAATTACCCATTGGAGAAATTGGCGCAATTGTATATTCAAGAAATTATCAGGCTACATGGTACCCCTTCAACTATTATCTCGGATCGAGATCCAAGATTTACCTCATGGCTCTGGGGAGCTCTACAGAAGGCGTTCGGTGCGAAGTTGTGCTTGAGTACTGCATATCACTTGCAAACAGATGGCCAAACTGAAAGGACGATTCAAACCTTGGAAGATATGCTACGAGCTTATATACTGGAGCAACGCGGAAATTGGGATCGATACTTACCGTTGGCTGAATTCGCATACAACAATAGTTATCACGCTAGCATCGGCATGGCTCCTTACGAAGCTTTGTATAGACGAAGGTGCCAATCTCCCTTGTGCTGGTATGAGACGGGAGAGTCAACTCTATTGGGGCCTGATTTAGTCGAGCAGACCACCGAGCAGATCAAGAAAATATGGAGCAAGATGCTTGCCGCTCAGAGCCGCCAGAAGAGTTACGCGGATACCCGGAGAAAACCTCTGGAATTTCAGAAAGGAGACCACATATTCCTGAAGGTTACCCCTACAACAGGGATAGGTAGAACAGTTAAAGTCAGGAAGCTAAATCCTCATTTTATTGGCCCCTTTCAAATCTTGAAGCGAATCGGATCAGTTGCATACCGAGTCGCTTTGCCCCCACATCTATCAAACCTTCATGATGTTTTTCACGTCTCCCAACTCAGAAAGTATCAACCTGACCCTACTCACTTCCTGGAACCCGAATCAATACAGTTAAAGGAGGACCTTACTTTCCACTTACAACCTGCACGGATCATAGACAAAAGTACCAGACAACTTCGGAACAAGACTGTATAGCTAATAAAGGTAGCATGGGGAAAAGGAGATGCTAAAGACTACACTTGAGAGCTGGAATCAGATATGAGGAAGGAGTATCCTGAACTATTTTCAGGTACTCAATTTTGAGGACAAAATTTTTTTTTAAGGAGGGTGGTAATGTAACATCCACCGAAATTCTTTTATCGTTTTTTGTTCAATTGTTCTGTTTTTATCGAATAATTTAGATTAATTAAAATTCGGTTAAATAATTAATTAGGATCAATTAATTAGCAACTAATTGACATTAGGTACAAGTTAATTAGGTTAGATATAGAAGATTTCATAAGAATTTTCACGAAACCGATTTACCGATTTAAAGGAAATCGGTAAGCTTACGGTATTTTAAATTGTCGAAACTGAACCAATGGAATTACAAGCTTTAAACCCTATTTTAAGTGGCTAATAACTCAGCCACTTATCACCCAAAAGTGGCACAACAAAGGCCACTAAACCATGAAGAAGCTTGGCTGAATTTCAGCCATGCAAAGCTAACCAATCAAAAGCCAAAGTAAGTCAACTATAACCACTCAAGCAATCAGAATTTTTCCACCCTTTTATCACCATTCAGACCACATTCCAGCACCACTTTTCTCCTCTCATTCAGCTCTCTTTTCCTCTCCTCTATTCACATAACTCTAGCCAACATCAAGCTTTGCTCATCCAAGCTTCCAAAAATCCAGCAAAATCACTCATAACAAAGGTAGAGGTTTAGTTCTTGCATCAATTCTGTGGTCTTGGCTACCTGAGGTTGGATTATTCTTACAATCTTTGATGTGTTAAATGAATGATTATGATGATATATGATGGGTTATTGGCTGTTTGTTTGGTTAAAACCAAATTAGAAGCAAGAAAGAATGAAAATAGGAAGAGATGGAGAGCTGGAGAGCCCAAAATCCCTCGGCAGTCCGTACGGCAGAGTATACGGCTCCGCCTACAGCCGATTAAATTTGATGAAACCAATTTTAAATGAAACTAGACATCCAGGGCTTTCCATAGATATATCATATAAGGCTTTTGGATTAGTATTGAGAGAGATATGAATTTTTGAATCTCGACCTAGGGTTCTGACTCTGATTCTGGGCAGACTGGGTTGTTCAAGGTAGAACTCGTCCTATACTATTTGAAAATGAGTGAAACCAACTTTTTTAGAAAGCTTACACATAGGAGAATGTCCCATAAAAGTTTCAGAATTATATGAGGTCCCGTTTGCTCCCAGTGATCCAAGAAAGTTGCCCTAGGTCTGGTTTACACAGGCAGCACTTGCTGACCCTGCACCGGAGTCACTTCCGCAAGCAGTTCCCGATGTGCAGCTCAATTCAGAGAGTGACCCCTCCGAGGCCACCGGCTCGTCACCCTCTTCCTCCTCAAGACCCAGCACGGACTACTCACCAGCCGAGCCTGGCATGGCTAACGGCTATCTGACAAAGTAGCTCGGCCAGCAGGAGACGTTGTACAGCATGACCCTCTTTTGGACAGCACGTGGCTCTGGGTCATAGACTTGACAGTAGGATCAGTAGTAGGTTATGAAACGTCCTTTGAGGACCATAGGATCTCTTTTTGACTGATAGGGGCCTTATTGTCTTTTTGGTATGCCGACTCACCTATGTGTTCCACTTTGAAACTTTGTACAGAAACTGAAGCAGTGGCTTTATATATATATACATGCACATATACAGTAACGTTATTGTACTATTCTTATTTTTTTTTTGTTTTGTTATTATATTTTGTTAGATTCGTTGCGCCCTTAGTATAGCAATGCGTCGTTTCGTCTGTTTAAAAAAAAAAATAATGATGATGATGATTTAAAGAAGAACAAATTAGGAAAGATAAACAGAGTGTTAATCCGGTAACACAATCTACTTGATTTCATGCTATGACTTAAGCATAACATCAAATTAGTAGGGTGTTACAATAACCAGGAATCAAAAATGAAAACTTGAGGCACTTAGTGATGGAGTAAAGGAAACTCCTCCAGGGATTTGACTTCAAGGTGAAAACTTAGAGTAGAACTTACGGAAGTAGACTAAAGAGAAAACTAAGAAGAGCTACGTTAAAGGTACAACAACTTACTCTTGAGCCAACAACTGGTAAAATAAGTAAAGGTTAGGAAAAAGTAGTTGAGGTGACTCCTAAGAGTACCTTAATAAAACCATTGTAAATAAAGGACCACCAGAAATAGCCAAATTCCTAGAAACCTACTCCAACAACTTCGGAGAAAGACTAGAAGAGAATTCCCTAACCCAACCAAAGAACAAATATACTCGTATTGTAGACCGGACATGATTTCACCAAAATGGTAGTACCGAGGCCAACTAACACATATACCACTACTAGTTTGCACAAGATTCTCCTTAGAGACGAGCAACAAAGAATTATCGAACGGCTGATGTTCCGCTCATAATCTCTTATATCCAACAAGTTAGTTTGATCTGCAAACTTAGGAAGACTTTACAAGGAAATTATCCCGAATAATCTTATGTCCTCTAGCCATATGTCAACCACGGAGTAACGAGCACACCCTAATGATCATTCAAGAGTTAATAGGCAGAAATAGGTGCATTGACATGACTACGCTAAGTAAGGCGATTAGAAATTCATTGCTAAAGATTGTGGCGAGTCAATAATAAAAGGACCTCATAAGAAACACGATACAGGATGGCATGCCAAATTCCAAAGACATCAGAGTGGTATTAAGAAAGACCACAAGTCTTAAAGACTTAAACCGTATAGCTAGAGCTAAGAGAGTAAACAACTATGCACGCCTATGAAGACCCTAAAAAAGACCATGATAAAGGAGAGTTTTAAAAGCATTAGTAGAGACACAAGTCCTCTTATAAAGTTCTCTAGTCCTTAAGATCGAGGATGAGGTCTAAGGACAAGCATACCTTCGCAATAACAAAAGGGGATTGACAAGCAAAACCCTAGAGAATAAGGGGTCGATACTTTCGATCGATTCCATTATATACCTTGCGAGTCTCCAAGAGCATGATTAGGACTTCAACCAAGGCACTTGGTAAGTTAGGAAGTTAGGTGGTCAAAGACAAATTGCAAAAGAATAAGAGCTACCGGCAAACGAATTTGAAATAAGACATGACCTTGGAGAGAGAGTTACCCCTATATGGTAGAACATACCAAAATTGGAAAAATAATTCTCCTAAATTATTCTTACCTAGGGAATTTTGAGGGCAAAATTCTTTTTAAGGTGGGTAGTGTGTCACATCTCAAGCCCTAACGATAGAAGGAAGCTCGAGCCTAGGGCAAGGGCAAAGTTATAATTAGGGAAAGCGTTGAAAAAATAGGGATGAATTTGTAATTATCATGTTATAATGACATAGTTGCAAATAAGGATTTACAGTTGTTGAGAGGGGCAATTGTAGAAAAATTCCGATTCTGAGATTTTGTGGGTCCCATGACACTGGGTAGATAACTAAAATGCCTATAATAATCTCAAATTGAGAATTTTCTACCCACAATCTTGAATAAAAGTGTGAGATTACTTACACTACATATATGATAATTCAGGTAACTCAAAATACTCGAATTGATATACGGACACCTTGAATTAATCCTCAATAGCCCTATATTATCTTTGAGCCTAACAAATTTAGGAGAATAGATCCTATAGAGACTAAATAGACATATCTTGAGAGTAGCCAAAGTATGTGGTCCAGAGTGGGTCATACACCCAATACATTGAGTCACCCTTACTTTTCCCTAAATATCTCCGCCAAACCCTAAAATTTTCTATACACTCTCCTCCCCTCCTCATTTTGCACCACCACTACCACCATCTTCTCATCTTCATTCTCTTCTTCATAACCTCCATGGCCATGAGCTTCAAGCTCATAATTCATGGCCTTCTTGGCCTCAAATCCTTTTACTCTTTTCATGAAAATTGATCCTCATCTTCTTCTCAACAAAAACCCTCCATCAATTTGATGATTAACCATCAAGTAGAGTCTCTCCACCTCCATGTAAGCTGCTACCATGGTGAGGAAGGAAGGAAGGCTAGGATGTTGCTTTTATCTTCCTTACTTCCATAGTTTCAAGGATTTTGAGGTAGGTAACTCCAATCCTTAGCTTTATTTATGTTTTAGGCTATGTGGCTGATATGTTCTTCTATGTATCAGCCATGGTGTGTGCTTATATGATGTTAATATTACTTGTTTCTAATGATTTAAGATAGAAAAAATTGGTTTAGATTGAGAGATATAGTAAAAGATAAAAGAAACCCAAAATAGAACATGTTATTGGAGAAACCCTGGGGCAACATCTGAATGACAAAGCCTATAACTCATCCTACAAAACTTGAATTTAAATGAAGCTAATTTTACATGAAAATAGACTCCAATAGCTATCCAAGGATATAAACTATAAGACCATTAGATTTAAAATGAATTAGTTATGATTTTTAAAAGTTAACTGTTTGAATTTACTCTCTATCCTGACTAGAGGTTGATAAGAAGGGCATAACTCACCATATTTAGCTTTAAATTAAGTGAAATTAATTTTTTAGAAAGCTAATACATAGAAGACTATTCCATAAAAATTTTAGACTCAGATCATAAGTGAATTTGCCCCAGAAACTCTTGAAATTTGACCTATGCTCTATTTAGGTTGAAATAGGGCAATGCATTTGAGGAGCTCATAACTTGAGCTCTAGTTACTCAATTGAAATGAAACCTATAAGGATTGAAAGATGGTTCTAATAGCTACAATTTGATAAAATTTTGGATAAAAATTGTGCATAATGGATTTTTATTGATTTTTTAAATTTGAGTATGCAAGTTTATCATGAAACAGGGTAGTCTTAAGTAAAACTTTAATAACTCAAGTTATAAGTCTCAAAATTTAGTGAAACTAAAGAGGTTTAAAAGTAGACAAACAGAACTACAATGTATTAAATTTCTAGATTAAAATGAATTATAATGGATTTATAGTGGAATTTAGAATATAGGACAGATTTAAAGATAATGGAGCAACTTAAGAAAATCTTAACTTAAGGGTCTCATAAGCTATGAAAGATTCACAAGCATAAGATTAATGCAAATTTCACATCCATATAATGTGATATTGATATATCATCTATGAGAAACCTAATTGATGTGTCTAGCTAATAGTCTATATAATGGGATGCTTATATGTTTAGCTGTTACGCTGCCGAATTTTCGGCAGAAGTATATTAATGTTGCAAGTATCTATATATGAAGTACATGGGAGTCATGCATGCCTAAATATTTGAAAGTGAAATATGAAGCATTTGCATAAGTGTATAGTATGAACATGTTCAAGAATGAAGAAAGATATCAAGGACTTGCAAAGAAATGTACCGAGCCAATGGTATGGTCTAAGACTTGGACTAGCCCTTGAACAGATTTAAGGAGAATAGACCGGCATGAGGGTCGGGTAAAATAAACTCATCACTCATGTATAGGTACAAACTTGAACCTGAGAAGGAAGCTATTAGCCAGAGGTGAGAAGAGGCCATTCACCTCTAGCGGACCAAATACAGAAGAGAAATATCAAGTTGCAAGTTAAAGAAATAGATAAGTCAAGTTAAGTGCACGTGCATCAAGTCAAGTATGAGCATTTGTGTACATCCCCACTTTCTTAAACATAGCTTAATAGAAATTTTAAATTATTTCTCTTAGGCAGTGTGAGAATTTCTTAGGCAATACTATACCTTAACGATCCTCACACTTAAAACTATAGGGTAGCATAACACCGCTGTTGAAAATATGGCATGCCATATGTTAAAAATTAGGAAATTATGAAAATGCCCCTGTAAATTTTTATTATTTGCAGGGTTGTCCAAAACTTTTAGAAAATTTCACTTTGACCCCACATGGTTATTTCCGTAATGAGCCTAGGACTTTTTAGAAAGTGACATTTACATCCCCGCATTTGTAGAATTGGCAAAACAAGGCTTTAAACAGAGCAGAATCACGCAGCAGTTTAAATCTCAGCCAATTGAGCCACGGAGGTATTCAAGTGTGAAATGACATGGGATGCCTCTAGACTTGCTCAAAATTATGGAAATGTCATTAGTTACGGAAAATAGAAAATAGTGAGGCCCTGAATTTTTAAAACGGTTAATTTATGCAGTTAATCAATTTATTTAGTTTTAATAGTTATGTAAGAGCAATTAGAAGTTAATTAAAGATTAATTAGAAGTTAATTAAAGAGATTAGGATTAAGAAAAATTATAATAGACATGCAAAAAATCTTACAAAGTTATTAGTAATGTTTTGTTGATTTGAAGTAAATCAGTAAAGATTCAATATTTTGTACTATCAAAACTGAATCAGTGGAATTTTATATTGAAAACCCTAAGTTGGGTGGCTGAGAATTCAGCCACCTTCCTTTCTTGAACTAACGCCACTTCTCAGCCACCTTCCTTTCTTGAACTAACGCCACTTGCAGCCCAAAGGGAGAGGACAATTTGGCCAAACCATAACCACCCAAGTCTCCACCAACCACCACCCATTGTCATGTTTTAAAACACCAAAATCCCCTCAAACCCCCTCATTATTTCACCCCCCAGCTGCAACCTCCTCTCCACTTCTTCTTCTTCTTCTTCTTCCTTTCTTTTCTCACCTCCATGATCAAGAGCTTCAAGCTCAAGATTAGAGACCTTTTTTACCTCAAATCCTCTTGTTCCTTTTATAAAAATTGATCCTTACCTCCTTCTCTACAAAACCCCTCTAACAAGTTCATGATTGAACATCAAATGGAGCCTTCCAATATTCATATGAGCTGCTGCCATGGTGAAAGAAGAAGCCTAAGAGTTGGTTTTTGGCTTCCTTGCTTTTATGGTTTCAAAGATTTTGAGGTAGGTAGACAAATCCTTAGTTATTTGATGTGTTGTATGACCATATGGTTGCTGTGTTCCTCTTATGCCATCCTTGATTCATGCTTGATTGATGATGTATTATGTTTATATGATCTTTGATGGCTGATTTGGTATGTATTTATTGGGTTTGGATTGAAACTTGAATGAAAAACAAAAGGAGTAGCAAAATAGAATCTAAATCAAGTGAAAACCTTACGATATCCATACTTGTGAAGTGTACGGCTTCGCACACAGCCATCAAAATCTGATGAAACTAATTTTAAGTGAAACTAGATATTTAGATATTTCCAACCATATAAATTATAAGATCATTGGATTAGTATTGAGTGAGATATGAGTTTTTGAAATTTACCTTAGATTTCTGCATTTGAATCTGACCAGAGTGAGTTATGCATGATATGATATAACTCACCCTATACAACTTCAAATTAAGTGCAACTAATTTTTTTGGAAAGCTGACATATAGATGTTTATGCCATAAAAATTTCAAATTTAAACTCTAAGTAGTTTGCTCCCAGTAATTCGCCAAAATTTCCTTATGTCCTAACTAGGCTGAAACAGGACAGGCTAATTAAACCAAATTTGAGAGCTTATAACTTGAGCTCTGCCCACTCAAATGAAATGAAACTTTTCCAAATTAAAGCTGGTTCTGTTTGATTTAAAATGATATAAGATTCATACAAATCCAATAAGATTTCTATTTTGGGGAATTTTTAATTAATAGACCCTAATTCTCCTTGATAGCAGAGCAGACCTAGGTTGATCCTCAATAACTTGAGTTATACTTATCAAAACTTAATGGAACCAAAGAGAATCAAAACTAGACAACTAATCCTTCAACATATCAAAAAGTCAACCTTAAATAAACTAAATAGAAATTATGGCATAAAATACAAAATAGGACAGAATTGACGGTTGTAGTCAGAATTGCTAAATTTGAAGATTTAGCTACCTTAATGTAGGAGTGAGTTGCAATTGAGATTTGAATATTGAGAATCTATGATAATGCTAGAAGATTAATGTATTATATTAGCTCTACTGCGGTGACTGACTGCCTGTTTAAATGGCATTATTCACGGGGAAACAGATATGATCTGTTGTGCTGCCGAAATTCTAGTAGAAATATGTGAAGTATATGAATGTTATAAATATTTATATGTTGTGCACATGATATGTTACACATGAAAGAATGATTTAAGTATGATATGAAGTATATGGATAAATTCATATAGCATATGTGTGCATGATCATGTCCAAGAGAGATTAGACCGAAACTTTAGAACTTGCAAGAGAGATGTACCGAGTCTCCACCTCATAGTGGGCTAGGCCAGTATTGTCAAAGACTTGGGCCAACCACTGAACAGATTTAAGGAGAATAGACCGGTGTGAGGGTTGAAGAAAGTAAATCTGTCACTCATGTATAGGTACAAACTCAGACCTGCGAAGCAAGCTATTACCCAAAGATGAGAGAGCCTATTCACCTCTAGGGGACCAAGTACAAAGAAGTAAGATCAAGTTGCAAGTTAAAGAAAGAGATAAGTAAAGTTAGGTTCACTCGGATGAAGTCTAGTACAAGCATTTGCATATGCATCTTTAGTTGTGTCACGACCCAACTAGGATCGTAATCGACGCATAGGGACACGTCCCTAGCAAGCCTATATTAAACCATTTCTAAAGAAAATCGGGGCAGCGTTTCCTCTATATTTAGGAATATTCCCAAATGAGGATTCTCTACCTGCACAAACAGTACAACGACACAAAATCATTGGGGATCCAAGCATTCTTAGAATGCACTCCATAGCACAGAACAAAGGAGTATAAAACACAATCATGAATGTGAAAATATGAATATAAATCCATAGTCATTACTAATCAAACTGATCATAACTAAAATAACTACACTTTCATTACAATACATAAACCCATACAGGAGGGACCTACCTGTAGGCTAATGGAGCATTATTAGGATTATATATATAATTGTATACAAAGCAATATAAATCTCCACATGGATAACCTTTGACAACCACACAAACAAGAGTGTGGAATTATAGAAATACCCAATGACTTCAGCTAGTCAGGGACACAGAAGCATAGCTTATACCTATCTAAAAAATTGAAGAAAAAGAAAGAGTGAGTCATACAGACTCAGTGAGAGATAATATATCTATAATAAGAGTGGAACAAGCTTTAACATTAACTTTTAGCAAAAGTATAACTTATAAAACCTCTTTAAAACCTCATACATCATGTCATAGTTAAAATGCATTGTCTATATATGAAATATTGTGAACATTTCCTGTAAAACATAACTGATATGTATATAATCTATCTTTAAAACATCTATAACTCGTTAAATCATCCTTTTAAATTCAAATGGATATAAACTCCTTGTAAATATATATAAGCATACTACATTTAGAATTTAATGTGCATAAGGCTGGAAATACTTTCTTATAATATAAAAAGCAAATACTTATTTCAATACAATAAATGAGCCTAAGGAAGGATCCTATTTCAAAAAATAGCTGCCTGACTGGGCGGCCCCAACAACTTGTCCCCAGCAATAAATAACCGATCTCATGCCTGGGCGTGTCTATATCTTAGAAGGTACTCACACTTGCTGGGTCTTCGCCATGCCTCATGTGAGCCCTACCAGCTAAGCTAATATTCGAGGTGCACCAAGGCTAATACTACTGCCATTAGCAAATAGTTTCTATTCTAGTTTCTTTCCCTTGGGAAAACCTTTGCTCCTTTCTAAATTCTTATCACTAAAAATTTTCTTTAATTTAAAGCATATACATCTTACTCATAACTAAAAATGCATAATGAGATTCAAGAATTTTCCGTAATCTTAGCAAACATAGCTATCAGACTTTCCGGATATTCAAAATAACTATACTATCAACATAGTTTCAAAGTGTAATACTTTCAAATCCTTTAAGCACCTAGATTTTTTCTATAAAATATTAAATTTAAACTATCTCCTGAAATCAAGTCACTCAAACATTAACTTTAAGAATATTGTAATTTCTAGTAACATGAAAACTTCTTCTCTTTTGATCAAATCATTCAAATACCGGAAATCAACTTTCAAGGTAGCTTGTCCCACAACTACACATAAACACATATATTCATACATATACTTAACTAACGTACTTGTTTTCAAGATTTACATAAGCATATATACATACATATAAGAATATTACATGTTACCTTTGAAAAGTCTCATGGGGTATTCAATGCTATACTATCTCAACCTTTAACATAGAGCGGCTTAAATCATAAACATAATATTTCTAACATCATACTTATACTTAAAATATGCTATAAATATATTATCAACTCACTATTCAAGCTCAGAAGGGAAAGAGCTCCAACTTTACAAAGCCTCGAAGCCACCGGATGATCTTGGAGAGTGTCTAGCATGACAAATATATATATTAGACTTCCACTACTTAACTATTATAAGAATTCGCTAGAATTAACCTCATAGGGATAAAACCCCCAATTTCTAGAATCCTAACCCTCCCTTCATAAACTTAAATATGGAATTCATGGAAAAACTAGTTAATCTATGATAAAATAAGGAGGGCTAAGCTTAAGAATTACCTTAGAGAGTAAGGAAGTCAGTAGAGGCAAAAAGAGTGATAGGTCTCCTCCCACCATGATTTTCTCTCTCTAAAAAGAGGAGAGGGGGAGCTCCAAGAGAGAAACTCCCAAACTAAGATGACGATGATGATGAATTTGGTGGTGGATTGAGTGAAAATTGATAAAAGGTTAGTGGATTTCATGCAGAGGGAGAAAAGAAAGAGAGAGAAAGAAAAGAAAGAGAGAGATTGGTGAAGAATGGGGAAGAAGGGGACGAGTTCTTCTTTTAATCTCATCCAGCGGGCGCCTAGGCTCTGCAACTTGGCCGCCTGGGCGCCTGCTCACCTGAAACAGCCAAATCTTGCAACACAGCCAACGTCTAGGCGCTGGACTTGGGCGCCCAGTCCAATTTTTTTTTTCTCTTCTTCATCTACACCTGTCAAGGTTGAAGATGAAAAGGGTTAATAATAAACTTCTTTTGGATTTTAGTACAAACTTCCGAAAACTTGCATTTTCTTAAACTTCAAGGTTGAAGACGAAAGGGTTAATAACTTCCAAAAATTCGTTAAAAATCGCTCTTTCAATTCTTTGAAGTCTAAGGAACAATTACCGGGACTTTTGATCCCATGGAAATGTCCCAATCATATAGCCCTCCAAGGAGGCCTAAGGTCCAGACTTGGAACTTCACAAGATCCAACAAGGCAGTGCATTACGATTTATGTATTTCTATACCTGGTTATTACAAATTGTCTCATTAGGTCGAAATGTTATTATGATTCTTATTGAAGTATATTATATTATTCTTGTTGCTGTGTCTGCCCTAGAATATGTAAAGTGGTTGTTAAAATATAACCCGCTTCGAGAAAGTTATTTTCAACTTAAAATTGGACCACTGCTTATGTGTATGCGCTCACATTTTCATAATAAACTAAAGCAGCTAGAATGCTTATGATGACACTCTGTGTGATTTGTGATTTGAGTTTACCTATTAAGGACTTGAGATTCTCACTACCTGTCTGTGTGCTTTTCTATAAACATTCTAGTACGTAAGCTAGGGTTCAAGTGCAAGACAGAGTTCTAGGGCATTCATTGTGCAAGACCCAGGTATGAGCCAGTCCGGGAGACTATTGAGGCCAGCTAACGACCAGTGGAAGTGACAACTGCAGTTCTGAAACAAGTTCTATGTATAATGTTAGTTATAATTTCTTTTAAATTGTAATTATTTTATTTTACATGCATCAAAGATTTGAAAGCTATGAACCATTATTTAGAAACAAAGTATACAATTAAAAGGTCATATATTGTATTTTTCTCATTCTAGACATTTCATAGCACAGTAGCAATCTCTCAGTATAACTCCATGACTCGAGCATGACTTATATGATAAAGAGTGTTACAATTTGCATGTGCATATTTAAGTATCTCATTATACTATAATGTTATTATAATTATGAGTGACATATTATATTGTTATTGTTAACATATTTGTTATGAAATATGCCAAGTGTTTGCTAAAAATAACCCACTTCGAGAAATGTGTTTTTAAACTTAAAATTGAACCTGTCCTTGTATGTATCCACATTTTCATAATAACTGAAGCAGCTGGAATGTTTATGATATCACTTTATGTCAGTAGTGGATTGTGTGTACCTACTGAGAACCATAGGTTCTCACTACCTGTTTTGTTTTCTGTAAACATTCTAGCACGTGGAATAAATTGCAAGTCTACAGCAAATGTTGTGAGTTACTTCCAAAGCTCAAGACCTGGAATTGACATCCGCAGCAGGAGACTGTATTGGGCAACTAGTTAAGAGAAGTGCTGATTGCAAGCCGAAGATCAGAGTCTGTGTACAAATTCAATTGAGTTTCTTCTAAAATGTAATTATATTACTTTATATGTATCGAATATTGGGATTGTAGACCCTTATTCAGTAATGAAATATAAATCTTAAGGGCCTTATGCTATAATTGCTTATTTAAAATGTCTTATACAGTATCCATGACAATCTTTAGATATAACTCTATGACTTGAGCATGGCATGTATGTTTGGAGAGTGCTACATAAACCATTAAAGTCATTAAAGTTGCTGTATATAAAAAAAAATTAAAATCAAAAAACATGACTATTATCTCTTATTATACTCATACATATAAAACAAAGAAAACAAAAGAAAAGCTCTTATTTTTATGTAAAAATAATTTTATATCATAAAAATCGTAATCTTATATTTTATATTGTTATTATTATCCCATCATTATATACAAATATAATGATTATATTTTCCAAATTATTATTTTTTACAAATTATCATTATTAATTATTTTTTAAATTTAAAATTTAAAACAAAAATTATATACATTATTTGATATTAATTATTTTTTTATCATATCATTATAATTCATGAAATAATGATAATAATTAATTTCTATATTGACAAATGTGTTCAACAAAATATTTGAAATTAATTAGTAATATTCATATCTAACATCCATTTAATAATAATAATATTAAAATAAAAAATTTTAATTTATAATTATTATTGTTAATTAATTTTTGAAAGCTTAAAGATGCATATAAAAGATATAAAATAAAATTATAGATATATCTTGTTTTGTTTTTAAAATAAAAATAAGATACATTAATCAGTTAAATTTTTTTATTAATTTAATTGTCAATAGTAAAAATAGAAATATAAAAGATATTATTCTTCAACATCTTAGCATAGACTTTGTATAGGAGCTCTACTACTTTTATGAACTTTGTGATTGGTACGTATATATCTTTTTCTTCATAAAAAATAATTAATAATGATAATTTTTGAAAAATATAATATAGCAAGTATAATTATAATATTTTTATATAACGATAAGATAATAATAAATATATAAAATATAGAATAGAAAATCATTATTTTTATGATATAAAAATAATTTTACATAAAGGTAAGAGCCTTTGTTTTCTTTGTTTTATATGTTTGCATATAATAATAGATAATAAATAGTCACGTTTTTCAATTTTAAACTTGTTTTTTGGTTATACAACAACTTTTAAGAGTAAAGGATAATTGAGAAAAGATAATTATTGCATGTTGATATTAGTATTTATTAATAGATATAAATCTATATTAAAAATGGAAAGTAATTAATAGGCTTATAATATGAATGAAGATTGAGAAATGTGAATGATTATTTTTATATTTGTCAAAATATAATTAGAATACCTAAATACCGACGTGGTAAAAAATGCTTACTTAAGAATTTGGTATATACAAAATCAGTGATTTAATTTTCTGCCAGTCCTAGCACTAGATTATATTTGAACTAGACATGTCTACTGCTGGAGCTTCTAATTTTGTTCGATGAAATCTTTCAAGTAAACAATGAGCTCCCATATTTAATAGATAACCTGTAATCTGCCAGTTGAAAATAATCTATTAAATTTTTATTCCTTATGTAGATTTTTTTCAAATTTTTAATTCAGGTGTGATAGCGTTATTATATCTTCTTTTCAAAATTCATTTGATAAGTATTGAAAAATGAGAAAAATAAACACCACAAAACTTACTACTATACCTAAGTGCTAACCTTTAGTATATCAATAAAAATAATAACTATATATATTGAAATATAAAATATTATATATATTATTTCAATCCATATCAACTACGATTTAACTACAGTTAAATCATTAAACTTAGAATCAGTTCCTCAATCAAATTAGCCACTTCATTTTTCAGACCTTGAAAACAAAGAATGAGAATAATGTGTAGATAGACACTACAACTATTTTTGCATGAAATCCAAGTATGACGAGAAATTCTTACATGATCATGAAGCATAATATAAGATTGTATTCTCATTAATCATTGCTTGTTATTTAAGTTTAATTAGTGGTGGATTCTACCACCAAAAAAAAATATAAAAAATAATAAATGTACAAATTAGTGGTGGAAATTACCACTAACTAGATTTAAATAACATATAATAATTGGTGAGAACACAAATCTATGTAACACTCTATAACTATACAAATATTTCTCAGGTACAAGGAGGGTTTAGCCTTTCTCAGTATAGCCATTAAGCAGATGAGGTGTAAATGGATAACTATCACTTTTCTCTACGTGAAATATTGCTGAAGTGCCATGGAGTATAACGTTTAGGGTGTACATAATTATTTATTTTTTTTGGTGTATGGTCTCTTTTGATGGTGAAAAGATTCATATCAGTTTAGGATCATAGCATACTACCAAAAATATTGAACATTTATAGATATACTTATGTGTAAGTCACCAGTAAAAAAAAAAAATTATGAATTGAACTAAGGGTGTATTTGGGTAAGATTTTTTTGGTAAAAAAAAATCACTTTTTTATTAAAAAAATCACTTTTAACATATTTAAATAAATTTTTAAAAATAATCAGATTCTTAAAAAAAATATGTTTTCAGCTTTTTAGTAAAAGTTAAAAAAAGTAGCTTATTAAAAAAATCTATTTTCAAATTTTTTAATTATATAAAAAAATAGTTTCAGAATTACTTTTTTCAAAAAATGAAACAAACGCACCCTAAAATTATGGTGATTAAATAGACTATAATTAAATATAAGAATCAAACCAACAAGGGTACTTTTTATTCTTGTTCTTATTATCATTATCATATATATTTATAAGAACGTAATTATATACATGTACATGTATATTAAATTAAATACCTATATTACACATTTAATTAATTACTAAAATAATAATTTATGATTTAATTAAATAATTTGATTATGAATATAATAAATTGAATAATATATAAAATTAAAAATGCTAAATTATTAAAGCTTATAATGAAAAATAATTTAAAAAAGAAACAAATGAACGTAATGTCGTATGTGGCATAAGATTTGTTGCTACGATTTTTTCTTTTATATAATAACAAATGAGTTTAATTTTGATAAACTAATAATATAAAAGATTTTTATATAGTCAATCAATCTGAATCATATCATTCTATTTTCTGACAATTTAAATAATAAATATAAAACTTAATTATATTTACTGATGTAATAAGATACGATTGGATATATCAATAAATACAAATTAAATTCATAACAAATTAGACAGCCTGATTATACGGGAACCTAGTAATTGTCCATTTTGCATATGAACCAAATTGATTGAGAGTCTTTTTGTACGTACTCTATTATTGATGGACAAACTTGTGTCAAAAAATTATCGCTTACTCCATTTTTTTTATTCAGTAGGGATACATTTTTTTTAAAAAAAATATTGATTATCATATGCTATAGCCAATTTTTCACTTTATATTCTCCAATAGTAAAATCCTGGAAACACTTTCCAATGCATACTCTTATTGTTACACATTAAGAGTCTGATCTGGTGGGGTAAGGTTTGGCACATGCTGATCGGTTGCAAATTGCATCCCATGTGTTTACGTGTGGATAATGGACTCTTTGCTGGGTCAATTTGGGAAAAAGTTGAAGGCCAGCTTCAACGCACTACACACCTACTACATCATATGGTATTGGGTTCCACTCTGACTTGGGCCATGCTCCGAAGAAGTATGGCCACTTGGCCATGCTTTGAGCTTTGAACTTTGAGCCCTTCCAACGTCCTTTCTTCAACAGTTTTCAAAGAGAGAGTCGATCACATGGAGGTGCCTTATCCCTTCAAAATTGGTTTCCAACTGTCCCTTTCTAGGTAGCTTTCTTTTCCATTTTTCCCCCCTCTCTTCCCACCTTTCTATTGCATGATGGTGAAGGACTTTTTGGGTCTCAATCAATATAAACAATAATCCAAATTTCTCACATCTTAACATTCAATTTAACTCTAAATATGGCATATGTAGCAGTAATCAAAACAACATGTAGGAGATTGAGTATTAGGGCTACCTAGTAAAATTGAAGATAAGAAATCCATAATTAAAAATTACATGTTAACTTGATCTAAGTAAGAAAAAGAGAGAAATCCAAACAAGGATTTCAAGAGAGCTACTCCTCCTATTCCATAATAGGTACTCTATGTCATGCTATCAATGCAGCAGCCACTCTCTCATCAGCCTATCAGTGTAGCTTCCCCCAGTAGGCTACACCACCAGCAATGCCAGTCTCTGAGTCAAGACCTGCAACTATAGTAAGTTTTCTTAATTTTTTTCTACTTAAGTACTAATATTTTGTATGCTAACATCTTTATTTATTTTTTCAGAAGAAGAGAAAAGTGTTAGCTGAAGCAACTTTTCCTCGAACAACTCTATAGAAGAAGGTCAAGGCTTGCTCGCCTCATTGTCAAGTTATGAGGCTACCCTAGGATGACGAGGAGGAAAAAGAGGTTCAGATGATCCCAGAGCCAGTCATCGCTATCGAAACCCTCCAAACCACTACTTGTATCATCCCCACTTTTGTTAATATAACATAATAGAAACTTTAATTTATTCCACTTAGGCAATGTGAGGATTTTTTTAGGCAGCGACATGTTATGATGATCCTCACATTGAGAACTATAGGGCAATGTGACCATGCCATTGAAATTATGGTATCGCCGTATGCTAAAAATTAAGAAAAGATGCAAATACCCTGTTGTGTAAACTTTTATTATTTACATAATTGCCCCAATATTTTTTGTAATTACACTTAGACCCCAAGAATTATTTCTTCTTAAGCCCCAAATTTTTTAGAAAATGATATTTAGATCCCAACACTATTAGAATTAGTAGAATACGAATTTAAGTAGAGCCAAGTAACATAGCTAAGCTATAGAAACCTGAATCTCTACCGATTAGGCTTTAGAGGTATCCAAGTATGAAATGACATGGGATGCCCTTGGACTTACCTATAATTACAGAAATGTTATTAGTTATAGAAAATAGAAAATATAATAGAAACTCCGATAAAAAATACTAAAGGGCTTACATAAGGCCAAAAACTACCTAAAAGACCATGAAAATTTTCAAAAAAATTATAAATACATTTTTGATATAATTTTGGAGATAAATACCAATTTTTAGCAAATTGAAAGTCTATTTGCATAATTACACAAAAATAACCTCACCAGAGTGCTAAACAAGCCGTGAAAACCCTTACAAGACTATTCTAACTTGCAGCATGCAACATCCCAAACTCTAGGGATAGCCTGGTAAAGAAGGAACCTCCAACCCAAGGCAAGGGCAAAATCGTAAATAGGTAAATCGTAGCAGCAAAAACTGGTCTGGTAGAAAGCTATATTGCAGGATAGCATAAATAATAGTTAAAAATCTTAGGATGAGTGGCTAGAAATTAGCCATACCAACTCTTTGGGTGGATAAAGAAGAGCCACTCAAATTCAAGCTCAAGAGAATTTAAATCTTGTTCCATATCCGCCAACAGGAATTAATCTACTAACTTAAGAATCCAATAATATAGCAAAACTTTAAAGACTAACTAAATTTTGAGGACGAAATTTCTTGAATGAGGGTAGAAATGTAATATCTCCACTTTTCTTAATATGGCATAATAGAAATTCGATTTATTCCACTTAAGCAGCGTGAGAATTTTTCAGGCATTGATACACCATGCCAATCCTCACACTGAGAACCATAGGGCAACGTGATACTGCCGTATACTAAAAATTAAGAAAAGATGAAAATGCCCCTATAGTGTAAACTTTTATTATTTATATAATTGCCCCAACATTTTCTATAATTACACTCAAACCCTAGGAATTATTTTTTCTTAGGCCCATAACTTTTAAAAAATGACATTTAGGTCCCTATATTATTAGAATTAGCAGAATAGGAGTTTAAGCGAAGCCGAGTAATATAGCATGTAGAAACCCGAATCTTTGCCAATTGGGTCTCAGAGGTATTCAAGTGTGAAATGACATGGAATACCCCTGGACTTACCCATAATTACAAAAATACTATTCGTTATAGAAAATAGAAAATACAATAGAAACTCTAACAAAACAAGATAGAAAACACTAAAGGGAATAGAAAAGGCTAAAAATAACCCGAAAGACCCCAAAAAATTCCAGAAAAAATATAAATTCATTTTTAATATAATTTTGGAGATAAATACCAACTTTTAGCCAATTTGAACAATATTTACATAATTGCACAAAAATAACCTCATTGGAGTGCTAAATGGACCCCAAAAACATAAAAAAACTACTCTAACTTGTAGTGCGGCAATGAATGATTGGAGTTTCATACTTGGGCTTGTTGGGCCACGAAATTGGGCATTCCCAGCTGTTGGAACAGTTTTGGCTTTTTGGAAACAACTGAGTCGAAACTATACTAAAAGGCTTAAGAAATTCACCCAAAAAATACCAAAAACTTAATAACAACACCCAAACCTGGATACAACAAATTTGCGCACCCTTACCATCAGATTAGCCGCCAAAATTCATAAAAAAAATGAGGAAAAATAAAGAACTCTCATGAAAGTGAAATTTGGTCCAATTAAGTAACCTTTCATTAATTAACTTTTACCAAATCTAAGTAATCTTTGAAAATAATCTCGACCAACCTCCATGTCCCCTTGAACACCTTGAAATGGCATGAAGGATCACAAAGCTGATGGTGAAAACTTTTATTTAATTTATAGATAATTAATTAAGGTAAAAATGCACTAAAAATGCTAAAAATTGTAGAAAAATTCCGTAAATTCTGAGGTATCACATTACACATATATAAACATGGTTTTGATGATATATTAAAGAAATTTAATTGTCTGCTAATTATTTTGTTAAATAAAAGTTAAATTGCCCAGTTTAGTTTTAAGCAAAATTACTAGTTATCCACTAATTATGCACTAAATCACCTTAATCTTTTCTTAATCTTTATTCAACACATAAGAAGAATATTATAGTGTCTCTAAATCAGTTTTGAATGGTTGTTAAATTAATTAACAATTGATGACACAATTAACTAATTAAACTATCTAATTAGGACAAAACCAATCATATGATTAACTCTAACTAATCCTAACCTTTTTCTATAAATAGAACATCAACCCCACACACCTTCACACTTTAGAAACACTAGCATTAGCCCACAAACACCTTCCCTTGGTTGCAACCCTCGTCACCATCTACCTCCACCATTTTCTCTCAAAAACAACAAGAAACCTCCATCAAAACACACCTAAACTATCACCCTTTCTCATCATCTTCAAACGCCATCGTTTCTCACCCTCAAACTCATAATTAAGCCTATAAAAAGAAGCAAGAAGGTCAAGCATAGATGCTATCCATCCCTTGTTCACATCAAGTTTCAAGAGTTCAAAACAAGTAAGGTTTTTCTTTTCACTTCTTAAGCATCATGCATGTATTCTTTGCGAATCTTTGAGTTATGTGCAACTCTTAGCCTTGATTTTCAGCATATGATTCGTATTTTAAGGTTCTCAAAGTTGGTGATTGGTTTGGTTTATGATGATTTCTTTTAAGGATTTGAGGTTCTAATCTTGTATTCATGTATCTTGATACTTAAAAACATATTTCCTAGCATGTTTGTGAATTAATTCTTCTTGTTCATGCATATGCAACTCATGGGCTCATCAAGGTGACTATGGGACTTCATGGGTTTTGAGAGTGTAATGATGATATTTGTGTTTCCTTTGTGCTCACAACATGAATAACCTTGTTTTAATGTTATTTGAGCCTGACTCGTTGAACTCCATGAAGGTCACGAGTTCACTATGGACCGAAGGTGACCAATTTGATTTATGAACTTTTGAGGTTGCAACCATGTTAATTTAAGAGGTTGTTATCTGTTTATGTGAGTTTTGATTATCATTAACATAAGATGCTTAAAAAATTCTTTATTTGAAAAGAAAACACCCCCATGGCCATGGACTAAGGGTATTCTTTGAGTTTTAAATGTGTTTGTGAACTTGAAGATGATGGGTTATGACCTTGTCATGTTGTTTTGGCCCCTTAGAGACTTAGTTCTTTAGTAAATGCAATTTATAACATAGAACTTGTGACTTTCATTTAATGTATATAGTTGTTGCCTTGTTTTAAATAGTTTTCCAACAAGTATTCTTATATGTTAAATTGTATAAAAATGTCTTTTTGAAGTCGCATAACCTAAATTTTGATCCTATATGCATAAGTGTCAATTCTACTTGAGTTTGGTGCTTTTAATATGTGATTTAAGTGAAGTATAAGGGCTGCCCTATTTTGGGCAGCACCATGGCTCTTTTTATCTCACACATTTTAAGCCTTTAAATGGTTGGTTTGAGTCTTAGATCATGAACTTTTACTTGATTAAACTTTTGAACTCATATGTGCAAGATATATGCTCATTTTCTTACTTTATGCACTTGCAACATGTGAACAAGTTGGATTTTAAAATTCTGTATTATAAGTGTAACACCCTACCAGATATAATATTGTGCTTAGGTCATAATATCTTACCCAGTAGTTTGTTACGTGCGGATATCTCTTAATTCGTTTATCCTTAATTTACTAACTAGGTCGAGTAAGTTCTTATTGTAAAACATGACATTTAATTTGGCGTTAGTTTGCATAGGCGATACATACATACATACATACATACATATATATATATATATATATATATATATATATATATAACACACACACACACACACACACACACATATATATATATATATATATATATATATATATATATATATATATATATATATGTGTGTGTGTGTGTGTGTGTGTGTGTGTATGTATGTATGTGTGTGTGTGTGTGTGTCGTGGCATGATAAAAGGAAGAACAATAAATCGGGTAGAAATAAACTCAAAACATCGTCGAGCCATCTCAATATACATACATATATAGTCATAGTATTCAGCAATACATGTCCATCTAAAACAATGGATACAAAATGGCAGAACCGTCAAATAAAATAACTCAATCTGTGATCATGAAGTGCTGTCACCTATGGTCCTCGAAGGACATTTTGCCTACCATCTCTCTGAGGAATGCAAAAAGAAACTAAATCCTATGGCCCATGGTCATAAACATGGCGAAAGAGGGCCACTCTGTACACTAAGTCGGTGAAGAGGATGCTATTTCTAGTCAGATGCTGAAGATAGGAACCCATTAGCTATACCAGGCTCCGCTGGGGTATGACTGTCACTAGGTCTGGAGGATGAGCCAATAGATGACTTTGATGCCTCTGAAGGATCCTATTCATCAAGGGAGAAAGAGGGAACAATATGACGTGGTGAGGCGGGTGGTGTAGCTGCTGGTGGTGCTAAAGATGGGACAAGATGTGCCATGTATAGTGGGATGGCTATAAAGAGTGCAGCGAGATCAAACAGGGGCTGAGAAAAAGGAACTATGAAGTCTTTGCGGAAAAGAAATATAAATGGAAACAGCAGGTACCGGTGATATACATGGAACCTATCACCCAATCGATGTAACTGTAGATCAGGAAACTCAATAAAGAAGATGGCCGTCACTGCCAAGTCCATGGTCTAAGAATGACGCGGATATAAACAGTAGGGTGAGAATTTGCAAAATTCCTGGTAGGATTCTTGTAACTATACTACACTGGCATCATGTTCATTCCCAATTGCTTTAGTTTTTATTTAATTACAAAAAGGTGAATAACAGATACATTATTCCTATTCATTTGGGTTTAAGAAAGCATAACCCTAAGCAAGGTTCAATTTTATTTAAGGTAGTAAGATAAAAATAGATATCAGACATAATATCACATAGAATAAGAGGAAGAGTAAACAAGAGTAATGATTATAAAAGAACATATATGCAACAGCGCATTCGAATCACAATTAATTAACACGTCTATATAAATGCATTAATGCATGAAAATGCAATGTACTTTGCCTCATTAATTCTTTAATTTATACGACATAGGTTTTTTCCATACTTGGTCCCCTAGGAGTTTTTGGCCATATAACTCCTAGGTAATATTCTGCTTCGCAGGACCGAGGTTGATCCTATACAGGATCATCGAGTTTACTTTCCCCGACTTTCCCACCGATCTATTCCCTTTAACTTTATTTGGGGCTAGCCCAAGTAATATGGAATCCATCATAACTCTTATGAATATCATATTTAAGATTTCATTGGCTTGAATGTCATATGTATTAACAAGTATATATCTTGAGCATAATTTCTACCAAAATTTCAGCAGCATAATGGATCAAGTCTGTTGTCCCATGAATAGTGTCATTCAACCAAACAATCAGTCACAACAGTAGAACTAATATAATATGTCAATCTTTCAACATTGATATAAATTCTGCAACATTCAAACTTGAGTTGAGTTCATACATGCACTAAGGTATAGAATTCTTTAGATTGGTAATTCTGCTAACCATATTCAGTTCTGCCCGATTTTTGTAATTTATGCCATAATTTTTGCTTAACTCATTTAGATATGAAATAATATGTTAAAGTATTATGTGTCTAGTTTTTAACCTCTTTCGTCCCATAAGGTTTTGATAAGTATAACTCAAGTAATTGAAGTTTTATCTAGGCCTATTTTGTAGCTAGGCAGATTTACACACTAAAAGGTAAAATTTATATAAATCAAATTGGATTTATACAAAACCTATATCATATTAAAGCTAACTGAACTAGTTTTCATTTCCAACATGTTTCATTTCTTTTGAATAAGCAGAGCTCAAGTTATGAGCTCTTAAAGTTAGCTAACTTGAGCTACCCTATTCTAGCTCTATTAGGACATAGGGCAACTTCAATGAATTACTGGGAGCAACAGGGGTGAATTTGACTCTGAAATTTTTATGGGATGTTGCCCTATGTGTAAGCTTTCTAACAAAATTGGTTGCACTCAATTTGAAGTTGTATAGGGCGAGTTATGCCCTGCACAAAATACTTTAGTCAGATCCAAAGGCAAAAATCTATGGTAAACTTCAAAAAATCATATCTCACTTAATATTAATTCAATGGCCTTATAATTTATATGATTGGAAAGCTCTAAATGTCTAGTTTCACTAAAATTGGTTTCATCTTATTTTGATATTTCTAGATGAGGTCGTACATTTGGCAATATGGACATGTCTTCAATTTGGGCAAATTCTATTTTGCCTCTCTTTAGGTTTTTCTTCCAAATTCTCAACCAAACCCAACTTGTGCATGTTATATCAGCTACAAAAACTCATATAAACATAGCAAAATAACAAGTAGATGGATGGAACAAAAATTCCCAACAGCCACTAATTCACCATTTAAAGAAGAACACCATGAATCTTACCTCCAATTTGATGCAAAACTAGCTAGATTTGGATGATTTGGGGTACAAGATGTTGTTGGAGGTTAGAAATGGAAGAAGGAGATGGAATGGATGAAGAAATGGAGGAGAGCTCTTGGCTGAAAGGGGGCCGAATTTTTTTGTGGGAGTAGAAAGGAAAATATGAAATTGTTATAGCATTAGGTTGTTGGGATAGTTGCTCCTCATTGGTGGTTACTTGAGTGGCTGAAAACTCAGCCAAGTTTCCTTTATGTGTGGCTGCCAATGGTGCCACTTTGGTTGATGAATATGGCTAAGTTTTCAGCCACTTAAGATAGGGTTTCTAGTGTAAAATTTCATTGATTCGGTTCTGGCAGCATAAAATATCGGATTTCTTTCAAACCAGCAATACATTACTAAATAGTTTTTAAAAAGTTTCTATATATCTTTCTTAATTTTTTCTAAGCTTAATCCCTCTAATTAATATCTAATTACCTTCTAATTAACCTTCAATTAACTTCTAATTATTCTTTTTTATTCGATAAAATCGAATAAATCGATTAGCGATGTAAATTAAACGTTTTGAAAAAAAATTCCGAACATTACAATAAGAACCTTGAACGTGTAGCATGATTTTGGTGTGTTTTAATGTTCTTAAAATGGTGATTTGAAGCATGAGAATCTATATTACCATGTCATTTGTTTATTTGCCAAGTTTCTTGAATTATAGAGTTAATCTCATGTATTAAAAGTATAATATCAAATCTGCCCTATTCTTGGGTAGCAAGCATTTCATTCAATTTTCTTTCATTTATGTGTTTTATAAACTTGGTTTGATATCTTGAATAATGTATTTTTACTTAAAGAAGCCTTATGCACAAATTTGAGAAGTTTTGAAGCAAAAATGACTTGGTTTTAGTCTATATAAGCTTTCGACCATGAGCTTCTTTGGAACATGGAAGTTGTTTTATTTGCTTAGCCCTAATGAAATGTTCTCAAACCTTTGAGCATGTTTGAATTGGCTTGGTATATGTGATAGTTTCTTTTGGGACCATTAAGGTTTAATAAGCTTCTAAAAGACTTTTGGCATATGTTAAAATGAACCATGACCTATGCTTGGAGTTTATGACTTTATGGACTTGTACCTATGCCATTGGACCCTATGTGGGCTATGATTGAACTATGATGAGTCTTTATGACTCATTTGTACCCATTTGAGACCTTTTATGATCATACATATGTATTGGAGTACCTATGCTTTGGATTGGGCTATGGACTTTGGACTATAGATATTGGACTTAAACACACTTCTCAACGCACTAATAAACCTTAATTATAAAAATTTAAGTTAAGGTCCCATTAGAAATGTCATATAAAGTAGCTAGCTTCTTTCTTAAAGTGATTTTTTAAAGTTCAAAGTGTTCTAAATGGATTTTTTTTGGCTTAAAATGATCACTTATGCTTATTTTAGCTTATGTTTGATCTATGTTAGCATTCTACCATGAAGCAAGAATATTTCATGATGTGGTTGCACTTATATGTGTGCATTTTGAGTTATTAATATCAATTGACAAATTGTTCGGTTATTTGGCTTAAATATGCTTTATGAGCAAATTAGTTTAATAACCATGTGTAACTGCCTTAATGAATGAGTATCCATGCCTTATGAACTCATGAGTATATGAGTATGTGATTAGTATTATTTTGGTGGTATATGTGTGTGCTCACTATGGTTTTTTAACTAAGAGTATGATATGAAAAGAAAAAGCATGTGATATGTACACCTTTATGCATGAGTATGAGAAATTCCTGGCAAGAGATATGCTGGATGTGCACTATGTAATCTTAGAATGATAATGAGCTATGGACTGTGCACTATGTAAAAAGTATTTGCCTATGTGGTTGTGGACTATATGTTGGATCTATATCTTATGGCTTGGGATTATGCGATTCCACAATTACTATGAGGCAGTTATGCACTATGTGATAGTTATGAAATACTTGTGCATTATGTGATAGATATGAAATATTTGTGCACTACATGATGGATTTGAAACATATGTGCACTATATGATTGAATATGAGATATATGGCTACTATAAGTGATTAATGAATATGTCAGTGTGTGGACCCCATCGTGTAATGGACAAGCTATGCATTTCACTAAATGACACCTTAGGCCCCGCCATGCTAGCAGATCAAGACTTGACGATCGTATTGTGACACCTTAGGCCTCGCTATGCCAGCGGTGATCACAAAGTGATATCTTAGGACCCACCATGCTAGCAGATAAGGACTTGGCAATCACCGATCTGACTAAGGGACGCCCTAGCAACAAGAGCTCTTGCAGATTCGAATATATGATGTAGACCTTGCAAACTTCATCCATCAAAAAATGTCAGTAAACAATAGAAAGGAATTTGACATTATACTTGTCATTACTTATGAATTATAGTGATGATTATGATATTTGCTTTGCGGCTTTATTGCTTATGTTTATGATTATGTGTTGCCATCTTGCTTAACACTTATAAATGGCTGGAAATGATAATTTATTTTATTTACTACTTGTGTCTTATTATGTGTCATTTTGTTGCTAAATGTTCTAATATTTTTATTTGTGATTTGATTGATTATGTGTTATGCACATTGCTGCACTTTTGCTTTATTTTTAGTATTTTTGGGATGACACAGAACTCCCCTAGAAACACCACTCTATTAGGAGACTTCTATCACCCTGTTTGTCTTGGTGTTTCTAAATAGCAGGAACCACCGTGATGGTAGAGACAGAGGTAGTACAGGACCATGTTCCTAGGAGGAATTGGATTATGCGATTGAGTTGTCTTTAATTAAGCATTAGCTTTATTTGAAATTATGGGTATTTATCCTTTGGCTTGTAACTTAGGTGTCCCCATTGTAATTTTATAAATGTATCTGAATAATAGACATTTATAGTGGATAGTTGTTTAAAGCTTAGGCTACCTGTAGGATGTAATATAAAGTAGCTATTTAATTTATGTTTAGAATTGATAAATGGATTTAATATATAATGGGTAAACCAACTAAATAAAGAAGTGTTTTGCTAGCTTCTGTAAATTAAAAAAACAAAAAACAAAAATTTGCTCAAATTTTGCTTAAGGTTTAGGGTATTACACTACTCCTATTGCCAATCCAACTCAAACCTTTATAGAGGAAGAACCTGAGGTACCTGCAGAGAAGTTGGAGAAATATTTCTTTTCTTCTTCGGCCGAGCAGAGTGCTTCACCTATCAACCAGCACCTCCAAACTATCTGCGAGGGATTAGAGCAAACCTTCCCCATTGACCTGGCCACCTTGGCATGTTTGTAGAAATCTTTGCTGAAGGTGGCCAAGTCAATGGATACCACTATTGCTATCGAAGTTAAGGAAGACTACTAGCAACTAGTTGTGAAGCTAGAATGCTATCCTTTAACCAAAGCACATATGAGACTCGAAAGTCTACTGGCCTGAAAGACTTAAATCGGCTAGTAGAACTTAGGGTTCAAAAGGATAGCTTCAAGGCTCAGTTTCAAGTGATCAACGCTAATCAGAAGGCAAAGCAGCAATGGCAACAAGTGGTACAGAACAGGATCACTAACATCAAAAATGAGATTGCAAGACTCCAAGCTAAGCTACAACAATTGGAACCTGAGCTAGTAGCCATGACTACTAACCTCAAGGTAGATTCTCAAACTAAGCTTTGACTATACAACCAGACTAGAGCCTTGGATGAGGAGATCCACCTATTCAAGGAGAGGGAGCAAATCCTGGAGAACGAAGCTAAAGGTGGCATCTAGGGCTTCACCGAGATAAAACTCTCATGGGCCAAATGCAGAGACATGTTGGCCAATATTGAGAAAAAAGTTGTTGATGTTGTTGTTGCTCTAGTAGTCATAGACATCATCTCTACTTCCGTTTCTCTTGAGCAAACAACCACTGTAGCTACCTCTAACCTTGTATCAACCAATCTCTTATCCAAACTAACTCTTCGTTATTAAGGAATCTTAGAGCAAGTTAGGAAAGAAGAGGTTCAACCTATCTAGGTAGAGACGGATGTTGGCATTGATGCTAATGTAGATGATCAAGCTACTAATCCTCCTTCAACTAGTGACTCTGCTCCCATTGCTTAACATTCTTTTTGTATCCTTTAGCTACTTTGCCAGCTTGTGGCTAACACCTTTATCCCCAAGAATGTTAATTCCTTCCTACACAATAGGGTCATATCTTTTAAGAAACTTGCCATTTATGCCTTTAGCTAATTCTTCCTATTCCAAAGTAACTAATTTGTATGTCCCACTAAATATATCTTTACTAACAATAAAAGGTCCTTTTGGGGAGTATTTGGTGAATTTAGCACTTTTGTTCCAATGGGTAATATAACTTTACACACTATATCTCCTTCGACAAATTATTTAGGTCTAACCTTTTTGTTGTACAATCTGGACACTTTGGCCTTATTAGCTTGAATATTTTCCAAGGACATTAATCTATCTTCATTGGCTAACTCTAACTCTTGGAACATGGCTTGGGAATATTCTTCTAGTTGCAAGCCATGTTGTTTGTCCACTCAGAGTGAATTTACCACTAGTTCCAAGGGTAGAACAACATCTTGCCCATATGTCAGCCGATAAGAAGTTAAGCCCATGGCATTACTCTTAGAATCTCTATATGCCCATAATACTTCGAATGGAATTTCATGCCATCTCCTTAGCTTATCTTCAAATAGTCTTCTTAATCATATCTATTAGGATTTTATTTGTAGTCTCGGCTTGGTCATTAGCCTAAGCATAATAAGGAGAATAGTGGAGTAGTTGAAATCCAAACTAGTGGGCAAAGACCTTCATCTTTTCCCTCGAAAAAATAGTTCCCTAATCTCTAGTAATATTTTCAGGAACTCCAAAAATTGATATATAATCTGATTCTTGATAAACCATATTACATCACTTAGGTCACATTAACCAACGATTGTGCCTCTACAAATTTAGTAAAATAATCCATGGCCACAATGATTGAAAGTGTGGCGCTTAGATGGTGGGATGGATCTTGCCAATTAAATTTATGCATTGGTCCAGCCTCTAAAAGCCAAGGTTTTACAACGGTGTACAACACCTCAGCTGGCACTTTCTGTAGCAGTCCATACATTTGGCAAGCTTCACACCCTCTAGCATACGCAAGACAATCAACCAAGATGGTAAGCCAACAATATCCATATTGATGATCAACCATCTCATCTTAGGGCTTCACTTATGTGCCTTATATATTCCTTCATGCGCTTCATGCATTAACTTCTTTGCTTCAGAACTATCTACACATTTGAGTAGTAGTCCTTGCTTGCTCCTTTTAAATAACTCATCATCCACTAATACATATTTCAAAGCCTTTTGTTTGAGCTTATAATCGATTTGGCTAAAGGATTTGAAAGATATTACCTTAGCTCTTGCCTCTGACACAACATACCCGTAGGGCACCATGATGAGAGACAACAAAAAATATTGAAAATAATTCAATGGAGTTGCCATCAATTTTTATTTATGGAAAAAAATCAGAAAAACCTTTTATTTTTGGAAAATTGATCTTTTAAAGAGATCGGGCTTGGGAATTTATTTATGCACAAAGAAGGGTGGAAACTTAATCCTACTACACTATTGATGCATCTGTTGTATATCAGTTACCCTAGAGTTTGTTATGAAAATTTATTTATAAATTTAATAACATTTATTTTTCCGCTTTTCAAAAGATTAAAACCTTGCAACTATTTACAAAAGGATAAAAAACAATTTTAAAAATTGGCTTGTATTCGTGAAAAGTTTTTTTTTTTTTTTGAACAAATCCACTTTTTCATAAGATTTAGGATAGTATAAACTATACAATAAAACCTTACAATCTCACAACCCTTGAGGATGGTAAACCATACATCAATGTCATAAGTTATAGTATGAATTAAATGAAAAAATTGTGAAAAAAGATATTTATTTTTATTTCATCACCAAAAAAAGAAAGTTTTTTATTGCTAAGAATAATGAAATAATTTCAAAATTAGAAGAAAAGAATAAGCGAATGATTCAAAATTAAACTCATATCTTAACACAATCAAAACATTTTTATTTTCTTTATTTTTTTATCTTTATTTTTATTCCCTTCATGTTACTCTCTCTCTCTCTCTCACACACACACACACACACACACACATATATATATATAACACTATAGCTAAAAGAGAAAGAGAGACTATTCAAAACATTTTATTTTGGTATTTTTATTTATTCTTTTACTTTTTGCATTTTTAATTTGTTTACTTGAAAGTTCGACTAAAAAAAAAAGCACACTTTCTCTAGGTTTTCTTTGACTTCTCTTTCAATTTTGGACCAAAAAATTCCTAACACACTAGATGATACAAGAAAGAAAGGGTTTGCTAGATCCAAAAAAAAGAGAAGGAACACAATGCAACAAAGAGGAAAGAAAGTTAAAAAAAAAAACAAAGAAAAAAGAAAAAAGTATAACGATACTTAACAAAAAGGCTTAAAGTTGTGAGAGAAGTGCAGCGCTCACCCAAAATAGGGGCAATGCGTTTGACCAGTGTGGTGCAAGAAACTGAACCGGTGATAGAGCGGTGCGATAGATAACGAGGCAGAGGTGGGCGCGGGCAGGCAGTAGTGACTTTGTGATTGGTCGTTGGCTGGTGGTGTGTAGTGTTGATGTCAATGTCATCCACATCCACATCCACGTCAACGTCAACATTCGGGTTTGCAATGTTAGAGGAAGAAAGTAGTGCATGGTTGTTGGTGCAGGCTGTTGGTGGTTGCGGTAAGAAGAGCGACTGGAAGAGAGATAACAATTCCTGTTCTGGCTCCATTTTGGTGCTTGGATCCATCAAAGGCCAAGATCCAAGATTTTAGCTGAACATACCCTTAGTAACTATCCATAAGATCTTGCACCTCTGCATAAGGATGTTCTGCTAGGGAATCAGCTAAGACTTGTCCTTTGACGACCCTTAGAGGGACATACTTCAGTGAATCGGATAAGCGTTGAGTTTTATACCCCATTTCATAAGTCTTCTCCTTGCAATATTAGCCAATTCAATAAATACTTCACAATATTAACTTTGCACATTACTAGTACCTTTCTTAGTAGTAAATAATATTCAAGCTTAGTGCAACATGAAACAAAGATAAATACAACTGTTCAATTAGTGTATACCTTGTTTCAGCTCATTAAGCAATCGGCTTAAGTAATAAATAGCCCTCTTAGTCCCATCCTCAACATCTTGAGCTAATAAGTTGACGATTAAGCAATTAGTGGCCGATATGTATAGTTTTAAAGGCCTACCAAGAGCTAGAGTGGTGAGTACTGGGGGAATAGCAAGGCTTTCTTTGATTTGATCAAAGGCCTTTTGTTCTTCTTCTCCCCAAATGAATTCCTTGGTTGACTTTAGTCTTAAGAGAGGCGAGAAAGCTTACATTTACCAGCCAAGTTAGCTATGAACCTCCTTCAAAAGTTAATTTTCCCAATTAAGCTTTGTAATTCCTTTTTATTTCTTGGAGGTCTTGCTTCCAACATGGCCTTAGTTTTATTCTTGTCTACTACTATTCCTTGGCCGTGTACTAAGAAGCCTAGGAAGTTACCAACCGAGACCCTAGAGGCACACTTAGTCGAATTCATCTTTAAAGAATGTTTTTGCATTCTAATAAAAGATTGTTCTAAATCGACCAATGTATACTTCCAATACTTTTCCAAATCAAGTCATGGAATATATGATTCATCACCCTTTAGTAGGTTGCCCCTGCATTATTTAATTCAAATGGTATGACAACCCACTTGAAAATCCCAATATGATTATCCTCTTTGGCTAAATAAATATAATTATAGCCCGAATAGCCATCCATAAAAGTTAATATTCTGTTGTTAGCCGCAGCATCAATAAGCATATTGGCTATTGGCATTACATATTCATCTTTGGGCGTAGCTAAATTTAAGTTCCTAAAGTCTTTACAAATCCTAACTTGCCCATTTTTCTTAATTACAAGAATAATATTGGACAACCACTTTACCTATCTAGCAGTCCTAATAAACCCTGCATTTAACAACCTCTCAATCTTTCCTTTGATCTTCGGCAAAAGTTCTAGATTTAATCTTCCTGCTGGCTACTTGTGCGGCTTGTACAATTCTTTGATATGCAACCGATGCTCAACCAATTTGTGAGATAATCCAGGCATCTCATGATAATCCTATTCAAAACAATCTTTGTACCTCTTTATCAGTTGAATTAGTTGATCTCAGTCTCCTTATGATAGCAAGCCATTGATTTTGGTCATCCTTGGTCCAACTAAAATTCCAAATTCACTTCTAGTAATATGTCTTAAGCTTCAAACTTAGGCCTCTTTTGCTCGACCATTTCTACTTCATCAAGTCCATGTTTCCTTTCCTCAACAACTTCCTCTGATTGGTCTCTTTCGGCTAACTTTGTTTCTAAGGCACTTTCTTTAAGCTAGCCATTGCAAGACCTCTTGTAGGGCTTGGTGTTAAGATGTTACCATGATTAACCTCTAAAGGCTATGGGTCGACCTGAATCACTACTTCAAATCCATCCAATGATAAATCAAAGGACTTAATGGAATATAGAGTTACATCTTTGGGCCAGGAGATTGCTTCTATCTTGGATGAATATAACATGGCATCCAGCATCCTTACCTTGGCTATGAATAAAAACGAGTCTGCATTCACGACCTCCACCTTGTCCCATTCTAGAATTGCAATTGCTAGTGAAGAATAAAAGACACATTAGTTGGCATGTATCCATTCTCTGCCTAGTAACATAATGTATCCTGTGATAGGGACCACAAGCCAAGGGATCAAGTTGATCGGGATATAAGGATCCAAGTTGGAGACATGGGTTGATTTGGAATGCTCTCAAAATATTTGGGCTAATTTGGAAGGCATCACTGTCATTCATGTTTTGGCCTATTAATGAGAGAGTACTGATCAAGATATTTTGAGATTTGATTTTATTTGGATATTTAATTAGGATTAGTTAAGATCATATCTTTTAGTTAGCATCAAATCTTTTAAGATGATATCAAATCTTTGTAAATAGGATCAAATATTTTTAGGATTTTTAGTTTTCATTATCTTTCCTCTTTTATGTTTTAAATTGGCAAATTGGCCTATAGACAATTCAGTTTTTACTATCAATATATTTTGTGATGTTTATTCCTTTTACTCTCATACTTTGTAAGTTCTTGATATTCTTGGTTTTTGTTTTATCTATAAACAATGGGTCATGAATTCTAATCCTTATCCCAAGGTTCTCGATCATAGGTTGATTGAGGATTGCGGGCATATCCCAAGGTTCATATTCACAGGTTGAGTAAGGGTTGCGGGCACCATACGATTCCAAATCTCTTACGAGTGTCACGTTTCTACACAAGATTCATATCAGTTTGGTATTAGAGCCTACCTTTGCACTAGTTGGTGGGCCATCTTTCCGATTCTCTATTCCATATATACAATCTAAAAAGGTCAAGAACGGTTAGGAATGATATTGGGTCCCAGTTCTCTGTTCAATATATACAATCTAAAGAGGTTAGGAACGGTTGGGAACGATGTTGGGTCCCAGTTCTCTGTACATTGACGTACGGTAATGCAAGTTCTACATCAATTAGACAAGGAGGTCTTGGGTGTTATATATATGGTTTTGCAAACCTCCCCTCTTCAGCTAGCTTTTGTGGTGGAGTTAGATGGGTCCATATCATCCTAACTTTGCTTCTATTACAAAGAAAACTATATTGGTGATCCTAGATCCCATTGTCAACTAGGCAATCTGAAAACCCAAGGTTGGAGTGCTTTTGCTAGTAAAATTGGACATAGTCATATTATTTTTTTAAGATCTTTGCGACCTTTTCCCAATCTTTTCACTATACTATGAAACGTCCTAGTAGCTACTACAACTTAAATACTACCTTAAGATAGTATTGTCAACTATCTACTTCAAAACGAGGATAATTTATATTAGTAATTGAAGGTTCTAAGGTCAAGAAGGATAGAAACGTGAAACTTCACTGCAAAAATCAAGTGAACAAGTAATACTTTTAAATAGTTAGATTTACAACACAACTCTTAGGAGAAGCACTTATTCATTGTATAATTAGATTTGCTGGAAACACCCCCAACATTTCTCTTTGTTGGGTGCTAAGTCCCTATTTTACATCCTTGCTTTTTGTGGATTTCCATGGAGTGGACTCGAATGTCTCTAGTGATCTTCCATTATATGACTTCAACCAAACAACAATTATGTCATACCACACTACCTTTCCTTAATCTGTAATAGAAAAGGTAATTTAAAAGAGTAAAAACGTAGGTTCTTAGTAGAAAATGGAGCAGGAAGCCTTGAAGGATAGGCCTTTTATGAACGTAAGCTTAAAACATTTTGGAGATCATCTTAAAAGGACATGTGCTCAAAACGTCAAGGGGAAGCAAGTTCTTTCTTGGTTCCTTAGAACCCTTTTCTCATCTTTCTTTTCTTTGAACTCTCTTCTAGGCTAGGATTTCTCCACTAGCCAATCTGGAGTTGTGTTTGTCTATGAACCCTTTGGTTCAAGCTTTTAGCGACCATCCCCTTTTGGTCTTGAATCTAACACTTGATATGTACAGAAAACTTGTTCTAAACAAATATTAACTAAATTAATAGTAACTTGAATGATGCTGATCCACAAGTATAGGAAGTAATAAGGAAAGAGGCAAAGAAGATAGATTTTGAGAACATAATACTTCTCAAATAAAAGAAATCAATCCAAGAAGGATGAATAATTTACGCAATGAGTATAATATTAGAAGGGATGATAAGACAAAAGAAGCTATAATTTAAGCAACAATAAGAACTAGAACAACGGCTTAAGGAGAACAACGTCCACGGAAGCAAAGAGTATTGACTAAGAAATCAATCTCATATTGAGATATAATACAAGGAATGAATCATGAGTGGAGGATGATTTAAATATTTGACTAGAACATTAGGGCTAAAAGGCAAGGGCCAATCCACATGCCTTCAAGATTAGATATCCGAAACTCATTACAGGAAGAATAGAAAATATCAAAGTAACAATATTAAAACACAAGCCTAGTGACATTAAGAGCAAAGAACATGAAAGGATAAGGAAGAATTGAAAGAAAGAAACATCAAGAATTTGGACAGCACATAGCTTCCTTAAGATTACAAAACTAACTCTCATTCTCTACCTCAAAAATCTTGCAAGAGTGAAAACCATGTGTCCACACTAAATTCTTTTGTAGTCTCTCTGCTTTTTCCCTTAACAAAATCTATCACTCTAAATTTCTCCCTATTTTCTTCTTCTTTCACTTTCAGAATTTAACTCCCTTACCCATGTCTAATGAAGCACTGAATCCCTGGTACAACTAGGAGGAAATTGCGATGCTTCACCCTTTGTGGAGCTATGGGATAGCGGCACGGTGCAAATGGCACCGCACCGCAGCGCTAACCAAATTCATTTGTACTTGTTCCGAGACACTTGTCTTATAGTTTTCATATTCCTATAAAATCATTCGCCAAATTGCACCTGACGTTAATTCATTCAGTTATTGATTTATTTATTTATGTACACTTGCTTCTCAATTGTTTGGCCGCTGCAAGATTCTTTCATTCATTTTTCTTATTTTTGAGCCAAGTGTCTTTATGGACTTTTCTTCATTATCTTAGAAAAGACATCTGTTTTGCTGCTCATCATCTTGGGCCAATGTTTTTTTTAATAAGACACATATCCAAGCTGTGTCACGTAATTGACACCCTTGCTTTTCTTCAAACTTTATCTATGAATTACTATTCTTCTTGTTATTTTAATATGAATGACCAAGTTGGATATTGCTACTAGAGATTCTGATATACGTAAGTTTTAATAGTAATAATATCACATCCTTAATATTAGTCTAATAATTATATTGTTATCTTATATTGAACCTTTTTTTTCGATAGTTTTGATTCAAATAACACTCACATATTGGAGTAAGTGAAAAATCCAAAATACAAGATAGCAAAACATCAAAGAACCCATCATAGACCCCAACCCACAACACCCCTATATGCTTCCCCTAAATATGCATTAACAGTACCAGACAAATAACAAAATTAAACCATCTTCATCAAAAGACACCCCAATAATACATACACTTGTGACAGGATCACTACAGCATCACCAGCACGGAACTCCCTCGGTGCACGATAAAAGCACCCTAGTATGATATTTGCATCCGCACGCTTCTAATTGAAGTATTAAATAACATCATAATAGTTTCAACCATAACCGGATAAGCTTTTATCAGTATCTTATATTGAACTTATATATAACTTTTTAACAGAACTCTAATACACGTAACTTATATTAGTAATACTATTGCATTATTATCATACGTGATATCATTATATTAATAATGCTATTATATTATTAACATACTAACTTTATTAAAACTCTAACAAAATTTATACATTTGGATTACTTTTACATATATATTATTTTACTTTAAAAGCTCAATGTCTAAAACTTAATTAATTCATTAATTGTCCATTATCTACTAATATAGAAATCAACTCAAATAAATCAACTAAAATATTTAAATTGTCTAAATGACACAAAACTAGACCACACAAAATATTCTATGAAAAAGATGATGTTACATACTAAGTGGCATTATGTTCAATACTGCACCCCGGCCCCATCGATCAAGACTCTGCTCCTTGGTTTGCCATTCAGATGGGCTTTGATGTAGAGAGGCCTAAGATGTCCAACCTTAGTCCACTTTGTGAACCTCACTTCCTTAGGCTCTTCTTGAACTAGAACAGCACACTTGACCTCTTCCACTATCACATCTCCTTCCAAATACCATGAGCAACCATCCTGATTGGTAAACTTCATTGGAATGATCCTAACAGTAGCTACAGTTGTTGGGTCATCCTGGAGTTCATCCAGAAGTTCATTATTATTCAACAGGTCATCTGACAAATTCTCTGAATACTTGTCTTCCTTGATGAATTCTGTGGGCTAGGTAGGCATGGCTTCCTCATCTAATTCATTTGACGATCATTTTGTCTAAGTCCTTGGATAGTTCGGTAGTTGGCTCTAGTTCTGGAGGTAGCTTAGGAGATTGAATTGACTCCCTCACAGTATATCTTGACTGCTCAAGCATAGCCATGATCTTCTTCATTTTTTCATTTGTTTTTTTTCTCTGCGACCTTCGCTTCTGAGTTTAAGCTATGGCTTTGACCCTTCTGCTGATTTTTATTTCTCATGTTGCTTGTTTACAACCCACTCCCCTATTTTGGTCTTGTCTTTTGGCTTAAACATTTTTTGCACTTTTGGTTGGTCATCATTCAACATAGTGATCGTTGGCAAAGATGCTCCCTTTTCAAAATCTGCATGCTTGAAGCTTTTTGGCAAGGCTTGGTCTGAGATTTTGCAAATATTGGTTTGAACATATCCCTTATCTTTCTTAAACTTGCTCCTGGTCAAATTGACACCATGAGCTATGATTTGGTGGTCAGATCCTCCTGGGTTGATCATGATATCTGATCTGATTCTTGAACTGGTCAGAGTGTTGTAATCTTTTAAAGACACTAACCTTATAACCTAGCTCTTGCCCTCTAGTTTCTTTTATTATTATAGACTTAGGTCTCCAGGCCTGCTTTCTACAAGGCCCTACCTTATCTTTCTCTCTGAATTTCTACTTCCATCTAGGAACTTTCCCCTTCTGCTCTTGATAAGCAGTTGAAATTGACACCATGTTTATTGATGATCCAAATGGATTTGAATCTACGATCATTTCTCCCTTCTTAGCTAACTTTAGCTTTCCTTCCTTCAATGCCTTCTGAATGGCATTTCTAAAAACAATGCAATTGACTGTGGTATGAGTCCATGAATAGTGCCACTTACAATACTTCTTTCCTTTTATCTCCTTGGCTAAGGGAATTTTGTGACCTTCTAGGAACTTAATCTGCTTGTCTTTCATAAGATAATAAAAAATTTGATCAGCCTTAGAAATGTCCAATAGATAAGTCTCTTCTCAGGCTTGGCCACTTCCTTCCCCTTTGACAGTGTAAGAGGAGGGCAAGTACATGGCTTGCCTTGTACAAATTCAGCTACCATTATATATCTACCATCACATTTGGCTAATCTTCCCAACTATCTTTTTTAGCCGAGTCATATTCTATCACTGACACTAATTGAGGGCCCTAGGACTAGCTTGGTTAGATCTTGTCTATTCTCTCTCCACAATACATTGCTATACCCGTAAGGCGCTCGAAGCTCATTGAGCTAAGTCAGAATACTCTATGGCAACCAACCTTTCCCTTAATTGAGGATACATGTTATTCACTGGTGTAGTGGCACACTCGGACTCAGGAAGCTGAACACCACAATAACTTCTCACCCTCCTGCATCATTCCAGGAACTCAGATACTAGCTCATTGGGAAACTACTTGAGACTCATTGACTTGGCTATAGATACTTCATGTTGGGCCTTGTAGAATTGATTATCGAAAAGTCTTTCCATGTCAACCAAAGCCTGAACTGAATTTGGTGCTAAGTAAGAGTACCAAGAGAATTCAATACTTGTGAGGGATAGTAGAAAAAGCTAGAGTTTATAGTATTCATTCCGATTTACCTCACCACATTGAGCCATGAAATGGCTTATATGCTCCATAGTTGACTTCTCATCCTTGCCAGAGAAAGTAGAGAAATCTAGGGTCTTATATTTGCTAGGCAGAGGAATCCTATCAACCTAGTCAAGGTACAGTTTCCTATAAATAGGTCCGTCCAGATGCCAAAGCTAGACTCTAAAATGTCACTTGATAGCCTCGGCAATCATGTTTAGGCCCATTAATAGTTGGGCATTGGCCTAAGGATCAACTTGTATTAGTAGTGCTTGGATAGGTGGTGGAGTATCTTGCCGATAGGCAGCTTGATATCTGGCTCCTTGCATAGTGAAATTCCTAGGTTGGGAATTATAATTATAGGTTATGGATAAAAAGTTTGGTTTGGAATATACGGGGTTGGAAACTGTGGATGACTTAGCTGAGTCTAATAATTGTTTAATGATCCTACATAAGTGGTTACATTAGTTGTGGGTGGTTGTGGATATGCATATGGGTAGTTACATTATTAATCGTTCCTACCCACAGCTGACTCATGGGATAACTGCTTTGCATTTGGAGGTCCACATTTCCATTTCAATTTCCAACAAAACTACCTATCATGGGCATTTCATGAGGATTGCCCATTTGCCACGCATTTCCATACTAGTTAGTGGACGACAGTAGCAAGCTGATGTTTCCTAGGGTGTTTGGTGGCCTATGAGCTATGCTTTCTTGGCCATATTGCAAGTTAGGTGGCTAGGGAACTTGCCCCCAGGTTGATTAGCCATTCCACCCATCATGGTTAAGTTTTCCCAAAGCCCAACCATAGTAGAGTTTTCCTTTGAATTGGATTATTGTTGAGCCACTTGCATCTCGTTATGCACAATCAACTTGACAATATCAACCAATTGTTTAGATAACTCCAGCAATAGGTCATGTAATCTCGTATCTATTTGTTCACAAATGAATGAGATTATCATAACAGCTGGTTGACCTCTTATTGCCTCAACTAATGCTGAGTGGGGATTGTCTAAGGAAGAAGCAATCGAGTTTGCCAAAGGCTAGCTTATGACATCCGGCATGAACTGCGAGCCTATGCCCCTTGGAAGGGCACAAGGTGCTACCAATATAGTCAACCATGGTCCTCCAACCTTCTGGCCTATCTATTTTGGTGGTGGTCAGGCATAATGAATTTCTCTGATCTTAGAAACATATATCAAGTATAATCTAATCCTGCTCTTGGAAACTTTGGTCGTTGATCTATTAGGGTCATATTGGGCATATGACAAAAGCATGTTGGGCTATTTTCAACTAAGTTGCTGTTGAGTTAGGTGCTAGATGTGCCAAATCTTGAAATTAGCCAGCCTTGGATTAGACCTTTTGATTCCCAGAATCAAACGATTACTCTGAGGAGGGAAATCTACTCCCTAGATATAGGTTTCCAAGTTACTTATTGATAAGTACTTGGCTAAGATCGATGAAAAAAAACCAAGACTAAAGATAAGGTGAGAAGAATGTAATCAGCAAAATTTTATTAATGGTTGGATAAATTGTAATAGAAATCCCATAGATTTCAATTACAATTCAAGGAGGGTGATGTTACAAAGTAACAATACTAGAAACTTAAACTGGAAAGGAAAGTGCAATGCTAGAAATATAAAGGTTAAAAGTAAAGGATAAAAATGACAAGTAAAACAAATAAAGATAAGTTTTGTGATGTACATTTTGGAGATCTTCTACAATTGGTGGGTTTTTTCCTATTTATAGGCGAATGTCTTCTCCAAAACTGCTTTCTATAATTGCTTATAACTACCCTCGATTTGGTATTTGAGTCTTGGGATTACCTCTCCTATTGGAAACTTCCTGCTAGTGCTGCTATGTATACATTAGCCATGGATTAAGTGTCAAGTCTCACTTAATAAATTAAAGCTTGAAGCCATTTCCCCTCGGCTATCAATATAGCACACTCTAGTTTAGCTAAGGCAAGATTTACAGTCATGTGCCTCCTTGGGCAATCCTTCATCAGCTATGGGTCAATAATGTTAGGACTTGCCCAATTTTGGTGTCAACATTATGTAATCGTAAATGAAAGGATTGGAGCTAATTTACAACCTTTTACATCACAACTCGATAACCTGTGTAATACCCTATTTAAAGTAAAACATTGATAGTGGGTAAACTTTAAAATTTCTCATGAGTTTGAGTTTTGGGGGCTATTTGCTCCATTTATTTTAAATCTTAAAGGATAAAGGAATTAAATTTAAATTAAGTGGAGTTTTTTTTTTAATAAAGAAGTGTATATAGCATGCAATGGTACACTCTATAAAAAACAAAAAAAAAAGAAGAAGAAAAAACTATGACTACACTTCCCTTTCTTTCTTTTTCTTTAGATTGACGTCCTTTCCCCCTTTTTTGGCTCACCGTCTTTCTCCTTCTTGTAACACCTTACCAAACAAATACTATGCTTAAGTCATAATATATTACCTGATAAATTATTACGTGTGATGAACTAAGAGTTAATTATTCATTTTAATCAATTTCGGTTTGGCAGTGAGATGTACGCTAAACAGTCATTGTATCGGAAATAAAATAACTCAAACAAAATTTCGAAATAAACAAACTGCTATATATACATGCTTATACCTTTGTTTTCAAAGTTATCAAAAGAAATACAAGACAGTATAGAGTAAAAGAAATGAGGCCGCTAACACAAAATAAATTAGCCTGACAATATGAACATCCCCCCTCTACTGGTCCCCATGGGACATTTCATGTATAGCTACTGACTCCTACCCGTATGCCTATGACCCAACTGCCAAAAAAAGGGTCATCCTGTACATCTACTGCTACTCTGGCAGGTACTCTAGATGGACTCCGAAAAAAGGAATCCATTCACCATACCGGCGTCGGCAGGGGTATAGTCTATGCTCAGGGCAAAAGATGAGGACGATGAGCTCACTGCCTCCGACGGATCCTCCTCAGACATAGAGGCAGAGGGGATCGGCTGCAGTGGTGCGACTGGCTGAGCCATGGGTGGTGCTGCTGCTGCGGGTGGAGGTGGAAAGCGATGAGCCATGTGGATGGGGATGGCTATGTAAGGGACGGTAAGGTCAAAAAGCGGGTGCATAAGAGATACTGCAAAATCTCTCCGGAAGAAGAAATAAAGACGGAACTGGCATCTACCAGATATGTACACGGAATCTATGAACGGATCGAGATGGATGTGGAGCTCTGGAAACTCGATGAATAGAATGCAGGTTGCCGCATTCTCCATGACTTGAGAATGATGCGGGAGTATATAATAGGGTGAGAAATAAAGATTTCTCAGTAGGAATTCCTAAATCTATGCATATCTGTCATCACTATCATTCTCAGGTGTTTTGAATTTTTGGTTAATTAGGAGAAAATGTTACATCGCCTGGATGTCCTACTCTCTACTCAATTAGTCATGTGAATGATAGCCCGAAACACAGCTTTGTTTTACTTAAGGAAGTAAAGGAAATTAAATAGAAGTTAAACCACACAATCTTTGTATTAATATAAATAAGTGACAGCTATAAAGTGAGCAATAATATGTATATAACATCCAATGGTGCAATTTAACTTAATGCTTAAAAAAAACTGAAATTATGGATATGCATGAAGAATGATGCACTTGATCTTAACTCATAGTTTTCCATACTTGGTCCCCTAGGTGTATATTGGCCATAAGACTCCTGGGTGATAGTCCGCTTTTCAGGATCGAACTCGTTCCTATCTGAGGTCAGCCGGTTTGCTTTTCCTGATTTCCCCACTGATCTATTTCCCTTAACTTTGCTCAGGGGCTGACCCAAGTCACATGGAAATCCTTTCTCATACTTATAGAGTAGCATTGCTTATCTAACACTTTGATCAATGCATGCATAACCTATGAGTTTACTTTAATGGCATTTTTTGCTGAAATCTCAGCAGCATAACGGATCATGTCTGCTTCCATAAATAGTGCCAGACAATCAGGACATTTAAATCACATAGTAAACTCAATATAAGACATCATATTCATACCAAGAATATAACAATATTGATAAGTGCAAGATTTAAAATCTCAAGTATCAATCTATCTTGCAGGCTTTTAATTTTTATTAAGGTTCCCGAGTTCGACTTTCAATATCCAACGGGTTCTGAGTTCCGATATTATATAGGTTCCGACTTCCCTACATTATGTTCGGTCTCCCGAGATTACATCATTCCCAACTTTCGGGGTTGTGCGACTTCTGACCTTACCCCACCATTGGTCTTCTGAGACTTTGATAAGTATGTTTCCTAAATCCCGAGCTTCCTATTTACTGAGTCCCGAGTTCGACATCAAATATACCCGATCTAATTCTCTCTCTACTAAGTTCCAAGTATAGCCTTAAAACATACTCGATATGGATTCCTATTCACTAAGTCCGAGTTCAATCATTAAGTAAACCCCTCCAAGTTCAACCTTAAGTACACACTTCCGGGTTCATCCTTACATACTCCCGACCTAGTTTTCTGATTTACTGAGTCCTGACTTCAACTTTAAATATTCCCGACCTAGTCCCTTATTTTCTATGTTTAGTGTTCGATTCTAAGTGCACCGACCTAGCTGCCTATTCACTAAATCCTGACTTCCAACATTAACTCAAAATATTTGTGTCTTATCCTAGACTTGTCCTACTTCTAGCCAGAATTGCACTCTTACAAGGGAAAATTCACTAAAAATAGAAATATGGGTGAATCATGCGAAATTTATATCCATGTAAAGCTAACAGAATAAGCTTTCAAATGAATGAAGTTTCATATCATTTGGATGAGTATAACTTAAGTTATGGGCTTTGGAACTTAACCCTACTGGACTACCCTGTTCTAACCCGGATTGGACATAGTGCAAGTTTCTCAACTCACTAAGAACAAACGGGACCTTATCAAATTCGAAAATTTTTATGGGATATTCTCCTATGTGTTAGCTTTCTAACAAGGTTGGTTTCACACAATTTGGAGTTGTATAGAGTGAGTTACACCCTTCTCAACTCATACTATTTGGGTGGAAGTCCTGATTTCTAGGTTAAACTTCAAAAATTCATAACTTTCTCTTTACTAATCCAATGGCCTTATATTATATATGTATGGAAAGCCCTGAATGTCTAGTTTCATATAAAAATAGATTCATCCACTTTGATTGGCTGTAGGCGGAGCCGTATACTCCGTCGTACGGACTATTGAGGAAAACCCTAACAGCTCCTTAATTTGTTCTCTATTCTTCAAGCTATTTGTTATCAATTCCAATTTTAATCATAATATACATGTGAAACTAGTCATAAACCATCATCACCACTCTACATAACATCAATATCTCAAGTTATACATGACCACCATGCAACCCTAAATCAAAGAAAATAAAAAGAGAAGTAGGATCCTCTACCTTGTCTAGTTGAACTTTAGGTTGATTTAGTGGCTTTGATGTGAACAACTTGCATTGAAACTTGAAGGAAGGATGGAAATGGAGTGAAGATGAGAGTGAGGAGAAGAGAAATGAAAGAAATTTCAGCAAGTGGGTGGCCGAATTTCTAAAAGAGAGGAGAAGAAAAGGTGGAGATTTTTTTTAGAGGCAAGATGCATGATGATTGGTGGATTTCACTTCATCATTCAATTTTGCTTAGCTTCCCTCCCTCAATGGCTGATCAACGCGCCACATGAGGGGGTAGCTTGGCTAAATCTTAGCCATCCATCCTAGGGTTCTCACAGTGTAATTTCTATTGATCCGGTTTCCACAGTTTAACTTACCGAAACCTTACCGATTTCTCTTAAATCGGCAAACCGGTTTTAGAAAAATTTTGTGAGTTTTCCTATGTCCCTAATCTAATTCCATCAAGCCTAATCACTTCTAAATCACACTTAATTGGCTCTAGGTGAATGCTTAATCGAATTTCGATTAAACCCACTTATACGATAAAAACCGAACAACTCGGTCATTAACGATAAGATTTTTCGGACGTTACACCTCTCACTACTTATTTCTTTCTCAATCTCTTTCTCTCACTTTCCTCCATTGTTCCCTTCTCTCTCTCTTAAACTCACCATCACTACCCATCCCTTCCCTACACCAAACTCAACTGTACTCTCCCTTTCGGCCCGTCCCTCCCTCTCAATTTGCTCTCTTTCCCCCCATCCCTATTTGTCTTGTCTTTCTCCCCACCGTGTCCTTTGATCTTTCTCTCTCTGCGTCATGCATGCTCTCTCATTCTCTCTTTCTAGGATTAAGGACTGTGATTCTGGCCCTTCCACCCTTACCCACAACCTTTTGGGTAAGTTCCCATCTCTTCATGTTTCCCTTTAATTAGAAGCTGATTGCCATGTGTTGCTTTTCTTTTGGTTATGAAAATTTAAAAATCCTCATGTGAAATTGAACTTTGCGTAATAGTGTTAATTTTGGGTGGAGTGGTGAGGGAATAGATAATTAAAGTTCTCATTTTTTGGGTTATTGGCATGGATAGTAAGAAGTTAGTAGCCTTTAATTAAACTTTTTATTCTTGGGGGCAATAGTTGATTCTAGAGGCAAGCAACTTTTGGAAAAATTTCTTTTGACACTCTAATTGGTTTTTCTAGAGTGAACCGTTTTTTTTTCTTTTTGATTGTACATTGATGAGAAAGGATTCATTTTGATAGAAGAAAATCCTTGCCACTCTGAACTTGGCAGGTCTGGACAAGTAAGTTGTGCTTACTTTATAGATTCCTTGTTGCCTTGACATTTCGATTACTCTAAATATATGCAATTGATGATAAGGGATTTGGATCTTTGAAGATCATATTTACTAGAATGAGATGTTTTATTATTTTAAACCTTGACATTTTGGAATTTTATTAATTGAGGATTGGCAACGATATTGTGACCTTTGGTATTTTGATATACTAGTATGATATTCAAAATTTGATAAAATGGTTTATGAGAGGAATCTTTGATAGAAACTGTAGCTAACGATAATAGACATTAGCCTTGGTGCACCATGGCTCGAACTTTAGCTAGCAAGGGTGTTGCTAGCCCGGATATTTGGCCAACATGTCTAGATTGGTTATAAATACACTGAGGAAAAGGCTACTCAAAGGGGTGGAGCCACCCAGTGGTGTGTTAGATTATGACTCTGAATCTATATTAGAAGCCTCCCCTTTTCTATATCTTTGATATATTATGTTCTTTATTTTGAATATAAGTGCCTTAAAGACATGTTTTAAATTAAAAGTCAAATAATGATTATACTAGTACTGATATTTGAACCTTTATGAAAAGGATTACAATAATCATGATTTTATTTTGGAGATGTTACCTTGCAAGTAAAGGTCTTTATGAAAAAGTCATGCTTTAGCATGTTCTCGTTTTCCCTTAGAGATACATTATCTCTCACTGAGTCCATTTGACTCTCTTTCTCTCCCTCTCTCTCTCTCTATACTTCAAACACAGGTACTGATCCATGCTCAGGTCTTCCAACTAGCTAGAAGCATTGAGCCTTTGGTGAGCCCACATGCTTTTCCATGTGAATCCTGTCTTTGCATATACTAAAACGTGTTGATTTGTATTCTTTGATTACTTTGTTGTATGTGATCTTAGGTTATGCTCCATTAGCTCATAGGCCGAATCCTGCTTCCCTTATGTTGCTGTATAAAGTGTTATAGTTTAATTTTTTTTATTTATGCAATCTATTTTGAGAATGCCTGGTTGATTCTGTGGTTGTATTGGTATTCTGAGATTGTAATAGGAACTTTGTATTTTATGGGGATTATCTTATTTTAGGAAAAATTCTATCTATTTTTCTATAAAATTTTTAGTAGACTTGCTAAGGGATCAGTGTCACGACCTAACCCAGGACATGACTGGCGCACAAGGACACCTCCCCAACAAGCCTACATAAGATCTTTCTCTAAAAATAATCGGGTAGAGTCTTCTTTGTATTTAGTACTTCTCCCAAATAAGGATCCTCGCCTTGCATAAAACACACAAACATGCAAAATCATTGGGGATTTAGACAATCTCAGAATGCACTCCACAGCACATATCATAGGAGTTTAAAACATTTACATGCTTATAAAAATATGTATACATATCCATAATCATTAAGATTGAACTGTTCATAAATAAAAATAATTATACAATTACTATTATGCAAGACCAACACAAGAAGGGCCCTGCCAATAGGCCAATGGAACGTTACTAAAAACTATACAATTACATTCAAGAATATACTTCGCAAATACAACAACCTTTGGGAACCACACAAACAAAGTGTGGATTGACTAAGAGTCAACACCTCTGGCTGACTATTAAAGCTTAAGCATGAGCTTGCACCTATCTAAAAACATGGAAATGAAGAAGGAGTGAGTCATACAGACTCAGTAAGGGATAATATACCTATAACAATAGTGGGACACTCTTGAACGTAAGCTCTTAACAAAAATATAACTTTATAAAACCTCATACATCATTTCTCAAGTAAAGTACTTTGTCTATATTTCAAAATGCCATAAAATTTCTAGTATAACATATCTAATATCTGATCTATCTTTGAACCCTCTATAGCTCATTAGAGCACTTTTCAATTTAGCTGAATATAAACTTCTTTATATCAATTCATATGCATTCTAACTCATGACTTCAAATACATAATAAAATTCAACAAATATAGTTATCAAATCTTATCTCGTACTTATATTATTCAGCATCAACATAATACAATTTCAACTAGTAAATAGGGATTTTAAACATAACTGCATAAGATAGAAATACTTCTCAAAATATAAAGAATAATTACTTGCTTTAATGTCATGATAAAACTTAAAGGAGGATCCTATTTCAGAAAATAACTGCCTGACTGGGTGGCCCTATGGTCTAACCCCAACAGTAAAAGGTAACTTCATGCCTATGTGTGTCTATGTCTTCCAGACATGTCGGCCAAACATGGTGGGCTAGCAATCACCTTGCTAGCTATGTTATTCATGGTGCACCAAGGCTAATGCTGCTGCCATTAGCAAACAGTTTCTGTTACAGTTTCCTCCACTTAAGAAGGCACTCACACTTGCTGGGTCTTGGCCATGCCTCATGTGAGTCCTTGGCTTAGATTACTTGGAAACATATTTCCTTTCTTTAAAACATTTCTAAATTCAAACTAGTTTTAAAGCATTACAAGTTCTAAAAACATGAAACTTCATCTTTTCTATCAAATTACTCAAATACCAGAAATTAGCTTTCAAGTTAGCTTGTCCCACAACTACACATAATATATATATATATATATATAATTAGCTTTCAAGAACTTCATAAACATAGGACAAGCAATTGATCATCTTCCATCATAATTTAGTGAAATACATTCCAAGCATATCTTTAGAAATTAGAGAAAATGGGTTATAGGTACACTATTACTCACAACCAAGATTCCAAGTCAAGAACTCAAGTACGTGATGCCTCCGAGCCAACAAGAAGCTCTTGGGAAAAGTTTAAAGCTACAAAACATGCACATAAATTAACTTCTAGGAGCAAAACTTAATTTCAAGCCACTCCCAAACTCAAAATCCCCAATGTAAAACCTAAACCCCTCTTACTCAAATCTAATCTATGGAATAGATAATTAACCCATAGTCATAAGGAGATAGAAAGCATCAAGAATTTACCTCAAACCTTGGAAGAAAGATTGAAACAAAAGAGAAATGATGGATCTTCTCTGCCCTTCACTTTCTCTCATATCAAGAGGAAAGAGAGAGCTTGAGGAAGAAGATGATGGTGAAAGTGATGGTGAAAGAGTGAAAGGATGGATTTTTGAAAGAAAATCTAGAGCGAAAATGTGATGAATATACAAAGGATATAAGGGTGAAAGAACCCTAGGGAGAAAGACCAAGTTGGAGAGATTTGGGGCAAATGAGGATGGGGGATCGAAATCCCCATTTTAAAATCGAACAATGGGCGCCTGAGTGGCCATTTCCTGGCACTTGAGCGACTAGTAGCCTGAAGCTCCCAACTTTAATTCCTAGCGTCTGGCACTCGAGCAGGTAATACCTGGCGCTTGAGCGTCCAACGGCTTGAAAGTCCTAGAATTCCATCCCACAATGGGCGCTCGAGTGCCCAAAGCTAGTGCTCGAGCGCTAGCACCCCTTTTTCTTCTTTTCTTCCTTTTTTATTTTAGAGCAAATTTTAAACCTCACTTACACTTGTAAGCATATTTCCACTTCAAAAATTTCCAAATACTCAAAAATATTAATTTAAAAGATCATACCAAAGTGCATAATTCAAGCAAACTCAAAATTTACCTCTCTGACACTTAATCTTTGTATCAAGTATTACAATCAGCTCCTCCTCCTCCTATGTGCCGGTTATAACCCCAGGTTGGGTCGTGACAACTTGTTTCTCAATTGGCATTTCGTATTAGTCTTTTGTGTTTTCTCTAACACCCAAAAAAAATAGAAATTGAATTTACTGTTAACTGTAACATCTTACCAGACAAAGTATTATGCTTAAGTTATAATAAATTATCTGATAAGTGATTACGTGTACTACTGGTTTAATTCTATTTTCTATATTAGTATTAATTACTCGCATAAGAATACTCAATCGCATAACAAATATTCCTACGTGACAGCGGAATAAATATTAGTTAATCGGTATACTGTAAATAATGTAACATAAATAAAAATACAATAAGTACAGAACTACTGCCAATGCATCATAACCATATACATAGATATCTGATTTTAAAGTTTGTAAAAATGATACAAGGTGACAAAATGAGGCCGCTAATACAAAACAAAACGGCCAGTTTCTATGAATAGCACCCCAAGTGGTCCCCATGGGACATTTCATGTACATCTCCTAACATCTACCCATCCACCCATGACCCAGACTGCTAAAAGAGGGTCATTCTGTACATCTAAGCCTACTATAGTATGCACGCTATCTAAACAGAATCTGCTAAAACGAACCCGTTCGCCATAGCAGCGTCTGCTGTAGGGTGTCCAGCACTGGGAGTAGAGGATGAGGAAGAAGAACTAGCCGCCTCGGACGAATCCTCCTCCGAGGCGAGGCCAACAACATCGGCTGCGGTGGTGAAGCAGGAAGGGCCTTGGGAACTGGAGCTGCTGGTGCTGTTGGTGGTGGTGGTGGAAATGGATGGGCCATGTGAAGGGGTATGGCTATGTAGGGGACAGCAGGATCAAAGAGGGGATGCATAAGCGGGACAGCGAAATCTCTCTGGAAGAAGAAGTAGAGGTGGAACTGACATCGGCCAGATATATATACAGAATCCAAGAACGGGTCAAGGTGTATGTGTAGCTCAGGGATCTCGATGAATAGCACCCCGGTTGCTGCGTGCTCCATGGTTTGAGAATGACGCAGAACATACAATAGGGTGAGAAATGAATATTTCTTAGTAGAAATTCGTAGCTTCTATACATCTATCATCGCTGTCATTCCCAGTTGTTTCGGTCGTACAATATTTTTCAAATAGAACGATAATTGTAAAGCATACACCGAAACAAATTCGAGTTTAGGTAACAGATACACTAATGTACTCAAACAGTAATCATGGTGGGACAATAGCATATTAAGGATAATAAACAGGAATCTAAAGAAAAAAATCAATAAAGAAGCAATACACTATACATATGCAAGTGCAGTTAAAAATGCATCTTATTCTTGGAGGCTTTCGCTTATTAGAACTTATTTCTATCCTTGGTCCCCTGGGAGTCATTGGCCATATACTCCTGGGTAATAGTCTGCTTTTTAGGACCGAGCTCGTTCCTATACAGGATGGCCAGGTTTACTTTCCCCAACCTTCCCACTGATCTATTCCCCTTAATTTATTCCGGGGTTGGCCCAAGTGATATGGAATTCTTTATAATATCATGAAATGAATGCACATCTAGCTTGACTCTTTGTATATAATGCATTTAAGCTATCATAAGGTTTCACAACATATGAACTTCTTACCAAAATTTCGGCAGCATCACGGATCGAGTCTGCTTCCCCATGAATAGTGCCAGACAACCAGTACATTTGTACAACTTGTAATTTCAGAGTAGACCAGCAATTACATATATACATTCATAACATCATTCAACAATTTCAAATCAAGCATCAATAAGGTCTCAGTTTGTTCCTCCCTGTTCTGCTCGAATTTGGCATGCCCCAATTTTTATTCAATTCAACTCATTTAAATCTCATCTTTGGATATGTTACAGCCTTATATGTCTAGTTTCTAATCCATTTGGTCCCATCTCATTTTGAGTTGTATAACTCAAGATATAAACATTTGATCTTAGCATGTCCTGTTCTTAGCCAGAATTGGGTTCCTATAGAAGAAAATTCACTAAAAATTGAAAACTAGATGAAATCATGCGAATTTTATATGAAAATGAAGCTAACACAACAAGCGTTAAAATGAGTTAAGTTTCATGTCATTTGCCTAAGTAGATTTTGAGTTATGAGTCTCGAAATATTACCCTACTGGGCTGTCCTGTTCTAGGCCAGTTTAAACCTAAGCCAAATTCATTGATGTGCTGGGAACAACTAACCACGAATTAAATTCTGAAATTTTTATGGGATATTCTCTCATATGTTAGCTTTCAAACAACTTTGATTGCACTCAATTTGGAGTTGTATAGGGTGAGTTACACCCTTCTCAACTCATGCTGTCTGGGTAAGAACCTAGATTTCTAGGTCTAACTTCAAAAATTCATAACTAATTCTATACTAATCCAATGGCCTATTATGATATATGTATGGAAAGCCCTAACCCAGATTTCTAGGTCTAACTTCAAAAATTCATAACTAATTCTATACTAATCCAATGGCCTATTATGATATATGTATGGAAAGCCCTAGATATCTAGTTTCATTTAAAAATGGTTTCATCCAATTTAAACAGTGGTAGGCAGATCCGTACACTCTGTCGTACGGACCGCCGAGGGAAGACCCTAATAGCCTCTAGATTTGTCTTCCTCCTTCAAGCTATTTGCCCTCAAATCCAATTTTAATCACAACATACATACAAAATCAGTCATAAAACATCATCATCACTCTATAAAACACCAACATCTCAGATTATGCATGCCCAATATGCAGCCCCAAATCAGAGAAACAAGAGGAGAAGTAGGATTTCCTACCTTGTCTTATGCAATTTATGCTGATTTTGTGCCTTTGATGGTGGTGGCTTGGGATGAGACTTAAAGATGGATGATAATGGAGTAGAAATAAGAGCAAGGAGGAGAGAAAGAGGAGAGCTTCAGCAGATGGGGAAGTGGCCGAAACTTTTTGGAAGGGAAAAGGAGAAAAAGGTGAAGATATTTGGAAGTAAAGGCATGTGATTGGTGGATCTCTCAAGGCTTTCCATTTTGGTTGAGCTCCCAATCATCAAGGGCTGCCAAGGCGCCACTTGAGGGAGTATTTGGCTAAATCCTAGTCATTGATCCTAGGGCACTCATAGAAAATTCTACTAGTCCGGTTCCGACAGTTTGAAATACCGAAATCTTACCGACTTCCCTTACATCGGTAAACTGGCTTGAAAATTTTCTGTGCAGTATTCTATGCTCCTAATCTAATTCTACCAAGTCTAGTCCTTTCAATTCACCCTTAATTGGCTCTAAGTGTTTAATCAGATTCTGATTAAACCCACTTATTCGATAAAAATCGAATAACTCGGTTATTAAGGATAGAATTTCTCGGATGTTACATTAATAGCTAGAGCAAAAATAAGAAATGTGGATTGATAAGTGCCTATCAATCTAGAGAGCATATTTTCCAAAGAGTATGTAATGCAGGTTGGTGGCAGAGAGGAGCCCAAGAGTCATGAAGAACTAGTGCTGGTTCAACCTAGTCTTCCTGCTAATGGGTGTACTCCATTTTGTTCTAGTGATAGTCTTATAGAGGATAGCGATTATAATGGCCTTGTTTATGGTGATAATTATTTGTTGGAGGTTACCAAGATGTAGGCTAAAGACAAGGTCTTTATTGAGAGTAACAAGGGTTCAAAAATAGTTACTTTGGTGGATGACACTAGAACTGAAGAGGTATTGGCTATTGTAGGCAATAATGCTCTATCCTCACTAGGTGTCCCTCTGGGTTTTGCGCCTCATCTTTATAATAAGACTAAGTTATTAGGTGAAGTAACTTATGGGCCTTCGTCCCAACCTAATGATGCTGCCCATGAGGCCCAAATTGAGAATGCTGAAGACGGTGGGCATCAGTTAGAAAGAATGGAACACGTGGAGAATAACAAAGATGGTGACCCGAGTGCTTCTTACAAGGACCTTAGCTCTTCTTTTTGCAACTTTTCTGCAAATAAATGGAGGGTAAAAAAAAAAGAGTAAGAAAGGTATGAAACCAATGGTGGCCAAAAAGAAGAAGAATATTCAAACCAAACAAGAAGTTATGAGCGAAGAAATGTTTCCAAGAGAAACTAATATGAAGAGGCAAAGAATGCATGGGAACTGGGTAAATGCATTGGACTGTTTGCTGAATATGATGAAGAGTTTATTCAAGGATTGAATAAGAATCTAAAGGCTAAGAACAAGGATCACCAACCGAACAATATCAAGAGGAAAATGGGTAGAATGAAAACTAAGCTATGTTTTGAGTTAGGGTGGCCTGTGCTTTGCTAAGATGTCTTTTATTAGTTTTGGGGTGTTGGTTCTAGCTTCTTGCTGGTATCTTTCTGTACCTCATTTTGCGCTCCTCTGTGAGAGTTTTGGGCCTCCTTTTAATTATTTAAAAAAAAAATAAGTGTCTATCAATCCACTACTTATAGATAAATTCTTCTATGAATCTCCGGTGCAGACAAGAAAGACTACAACATTGAAAGCTACATGGTTGATTGTTACTGAGATTTCTAAAATGCTCCAAAAAAAAAAATGAATGGAGCATGGATGATCTTAACATTCGACTGGCAATAACAAGTTGTCCAATTTTGTTATTATTATATTGAATCATATGAAATCATGTTTCAGTCTTCACTAAATTAACTGTTTTAAAAACTGCAATACTTCTTTATCGTAATTTTAGTTGGATTGTGATTAAGCTATTTATTCTTTGGGTTTTATTTTGTTCATCTGAGATTTTTTTTTTTTTTAATTTTATTTCTCTTTGCTATTCCGCTTATTCGTTGGGTTGTGATTAAACTATTAATTCTTTGTTTATAACTACATCAAAATAAATAAACAAAATAAGAGTAAAAAACAGTTGAGAGACAATTGGATTGAAAAATGGAAAATAAAAAAGTGAGAATAAATTAATTTTTAGCAACAATATTAGTAGAAATTTTTTTTAAAATATTTGTTTAATAATTCTTTTTATCTAAACTACTAGTATTCAAAATCCACTAGACTCCAATTAATTTGAATTGAGTTTGGTCAGCCTTATAAGATAAACTTATCTCATCGCTAATTTTTTTCTATTTATAAGATTTGAACTTAAGATGTTGTTTAAAGAAAATAAGTATTGAACAATTTAAACCAACCAAACATTGGTTCAATAATTATTTTGATGATGCATAACAAAAGAAAGCTAAATACACCACTTGATCAGTTTAAAAGTAAAAAAGATTTTGTCCATTAATCATTTATTTGACTTAAATTTTAATTATATAAATTGGTTGTGGCAAAAGTATTAAAACAAGAAATCATTTAATTAACTTTTACGAAGTGTTGGAAAACTTATAAGAGATTAAAAAAAGAAAGACATGACCAATGGTGATTGGGTCTAGCAGAAGATGTTAGTCCCTTGGAAAGTGGCGAATTACAGTTCAAATTTTAGTTAAAAGAGCTCTCACATCTAATGCTTAATTATGCCTCAAATAGGATTATTTTGGTAGAGGATATCTGTAGAGAACCAATAAAAAAATGGAATAATAATTTTTAAAAAGAAAATTATTCAAAATAAATGTTAAAACACTTTTCCAGATAGCAAAATCAAAATTCACATGACATAATTAACAAAAAAATTTCTTTTATACATAACTAGTGTGTGGTCCATGCGACGTACACTTTATTATCATAATATGAAATTATAAATTGATTTATATGATAATTATAAAATAATTAAAAATAGAAAAATATTTCAAATAAAAGTATATTTATTTTTTGAAAACTGAAATAAAATAGCGAGACAAATTTATAATATATAAAGATCAACTAAATTATGATTCAAAATTTAAATTCAAGCAATACATATTGTTTTATAAAAAAGATTAATCTTAACATATCATGATATAAAAAAGATTGTAATTAGTTAAAATTCTTTTTGATGAGGTAATTAATTAAAAGTCGATTGTTAATTAATCTTGCATTCTAATCTGGAGCATCCTTGACTCTCAAGAAAAAAAGGTAAATATTTATCTTATTTTTGTTATTTACATAATCAATAAAAATATTTCAAAGGTGTCATACACTAAAAGAACCAACTCATAAATGCTACAATAGATTAATCAATGTCTCATTATAATTAATGGAAAACATAATAAAAAAATTATAGAAAGAAATTTTACTTAGGTGATCACCTCTAAACGTCTATGACTATTACATCAAAATCAATCTTTAAACAAATAAAATTATATTAAAGAAAGAAATTAAGGTACAATTGGAGCCAAAAATTAAAAAATAAGAATAAACAAAATTCTAACAGCGATAATAGTGAGGTGGAGATTAAATAATTATTCATTCAATAATTATTTTTGACCAAGCATAACAATTATCAAATGATTGTTTACAAGGAGAAAGAGCAAAAAAAAAATCTCATCGAGTTCAAATATAAAAATGAAAGAACTGAATTAAAAAAAAATTTCCTATGAATCTTTTATCTAATATATTTTTCCATTTGAATTTAAATTACGTAACTAGATTGTAATAGAAGATAATTAAAAAAATCAATTAATTAGTTTTTGGTTTCTTATAAGTATTTTAATCGAAGACAATCCTACTCGAAATACAATTGAACACTAAATGTGGACACTTTTTCTAATTGTGATTCGAACCATAATTTGCTACTTGTTGATTACAAGCCCTTTTTGCTAGACCCAAATTCACGTTAGTTCAATTAATTAGCATTTATACAATGTTAGAGAATTTATTAAAGATCTAGAGGGAAGATAATATGTAATAATAACCTTTTAATTTAAAAAAAAATAATTTTCAATTAAGATAAGTAGATTCACTCAAAATGTGATAAATGTAAAAAAAAAATGAAAAATTAGTCAAATTACAATTAACAAAATAAATCCAAGATTTACCTTTTAAAATATAATACAAATATTAAATATTAGATATTAGATTAGATTTTTTTTCCACGTAAGAAACAATAGGAACCTCAAACGAAAGCAGCCACAATTGTCAATTTAATATGTTTCAATTTTTTTAATTATTCCAATGTAATTTAGTTACAGACCATGGTTAATTTTAAAGATCGATTATATACATTTATTCCAATGTAATTTAGCTTCTCTGTTCAATACCAAATATCATCATAAGAGATATAAGCTCCTTATTTCTGGAAGAAATAGAAAATAGGTTTGAGCAATTTTTTAGTTCAAAATTCATTTGTTGTATAAAATTTATTCTAATTATAATTTAGCTTTTAGTTTAAAGATACAGAGAGTATTACAATTAACACACCATTTACCCTTTTTTAAAGGGTATGATCAAGTGTAGGAACTATTATTATAGCTCCCAATTTATTTTTATGACGTGTTTGGTATCAGGATAAAAGAGGAGTAAACTTTAAAGGAGGAAAATTTTCAGGAAATTGGAATTTTTTTTTTTTTTTTTACATCAATGGCAATAAGAAAATTGAAATGTTTGGTATGACCTTAATAAAAAAAGGCAAATTTTCAAAGGAGTAACTTTTCCTTAGATAAGTAGGTAAACTTTTCTCCCCTTTCTTAACTCTACGGCAATGCGGCTTCCTTTTCCACTTCCTTCTTCACCACCACCATGTCCTATCCTCTCGTACCTCCTCACCTTCTTCACTAACACTACCACGACCGCCGCCACCATTGTCTATGTTTCTACCCTTGATTTTTGCTGTGGCATTGCTCCATTGCTATTACATCCTCTTCTATGATGATAATCAGATTCTAGATCTCAATGTGTAACACCCTCTATTATATAAGCCAGGCTCAAATCATAGAGTTATACTAAGAAATTGCTACTGTACTAAGAAATATTTAAAATAAGGAGAATATAATATATGGCCCCTTTAACTTCTTACTTTATTTCTAAATAATGGCTCATAACTTTCCAAGTTTCTAATACATATAAAATGAAATAATTACAATTTAAAAGAAATCGTAACTAACATAATACACAAAACTTGTTTTCCACTGGTTGTTAGCCGGCTTCAATAGTTTTCGGGTCTAGTTTGTGCTTGGGTCTTGCATAGTGAATGCTCCAGTACTCTACCTCGTACTTGATCTCCAGCTTAGGAGCTAGAATATTTACAGAAAAACATATAGGTAGGTTGTGAGAACTTAAGGTTCTCAGTAAGTAAATTCAAATCATTAATCACACAGGCTATCATCATAAACATTCCAACCACTTCGATTTATTATGAAAACGTGAGCACACACATAAGGAGTTGTTCAATTTTAAGTTGAAAACACCTTTCTTCAAGCGGGTTTATATTTTAATATATGGCAGTACCATATTTTCAATAATAGTATTACACTGCCATATAGTTCTGAATGCAAGGATCGTTATAGCATAGTGCTACCTGAGAGATTCTCACACTGTCTAAGGCATTATACTTTGCTTAAGGAAGTGGGGATGTTGCACAATGCCATGGAACCTTCTCTCTACGCACATCCTCTATTACAAGATTGACGAGAAAGAGTGGTGCAAACTCGCAGATACAGAACAAGAGGGTAAAGAAGATGGTAATGGTTAGCTATAATGAGAGAACTAGGGTGTTTGAGGCTTTTGGGCAAGTGGAGGAGGAGAGTCTCTTGAGAAGGTGAGAGTGGTGGTGCCATTGCAATGGGTGGCAAAGGATGGCTACAAAGATCCATGACGAAAAGAGGTCTAAATTGCAAAGATGAGGTGATTGATTTTTTAGCAGCAAAAAGTGTTTCAACCAAACATGATGAAGAAAATAAAATTTCACCCTTTAAATTTTCTTTTAAAAATATTAGCTATAAATTTTTACTCCCATAATTGTTAATGCAATGCCAAACATAGCCTAGGTTTAAATATATTTTTAATCCTTATAAATATTGGTCATTTTGGTTTTGGTCCCTTTAAAATTTTTGTTTTGATTTTGGTATCTCTTTTTTCTATTGTTAGGTTTTTTGTCCCTATCATTTGTACCCAATATTAAGTGGTAATATTTATAAAAACTAAAAGAAAATTTAGCAAATATTTATAAAGACAAAAAATAAAAACTGATATTTATAAGACTAAACAAATATTTTAAAGTACTTATAAAGATTAAAATTTAGAATGACGAGAATTAAAAACAAAAAAAAGGGCGGAAGGAAGGATCAAAACTGAAGCAAAAATTTTAGAGGAACTAAAATCAAAATAATATATATTTATAGGAATTAAAAATACATTTAAGCTCTGACCATTGAAATATAAAAGTAATTGATCCATGGTAAAAAAATTGTGATCATTGATGACCTATATTCCTTTTGGATCATTTAGACAAGCTCGTTTGTTGCGCCGAAGTTGTAAGGACAAAACTTATATCAAGTTTCTTAGATTCATTTCAACTAATTCTCTAATCAAATATTAACATGTGGACAACATTCTTGAAATAAGCAATTTAAAAGTTAAAAATATACACTCACCACCAAAAAAAAAAAATCCACGTATGATTATTTGATTTGAGAATTGAATAAAATAGATATAAAGAGCTTGATTTAAGTTTTTTCCAAGTTGTAAACTGTAAGATATGAATTTGAAGCAAATATGAAGTTGATAAAGGATGAACTGGTGTCTTATGAACTTTGAGGAGACAATTGTTACTTTGTTTCTTGAAAATGAATATACTATTGTAAAATAAATTCTTTTAATTATTTTATTGGATTCTTTATAAATTGCTGATCTTCCATCTCGTAGAATAATGTTATTTCCTGTTGAAAATATTGTTATTTGAATATTATATTTCAACATTAATATGATGTCTCTTTGTATAAATATAAACAATATTTTATCTTAATATATCTACATCTCAATACTTAACATAGGCTATGCTTACATTTGTGTACAATATCTATATAATATAAATTTAAATAATATTTCTAAGTTTTGCTATTTCAACATAGGAATTTAGAATTAACTATAACATACATATTATATATTAATCTCAACATGGACTAAAGAATCACTTTCCTAATAAGAACTCCCCAAACAAACTCTACAAAAACAACTTTAGAGCCGAATTGTAGACAAAAAAAAGAAGAAGAAAAACTTAGAACCAAATTCAATTGAATATTCAACTAAACCACAATCCCACTCTCTTGAATCTATTTGTTCTTTTGGTCAACCTCTCTTTTTTTGGTGGTCATAAGTGGACCTCTCTCTTAACTCGTAAGATAATATCTTTTTTTTTTAAGGTGATTTTGAAGACGAAAATTGTAACATCCCCAATTTTTGTCTAAGCTAATTAGCTCAATGATCCTGACTAATTAGAGAGGTTAACGATTAACGGAGGATTAATTGGCTAATCTCGAGAGCAAGGGTTTAGTAAATTAAATGCAAGTCAACAAAATAAGTGAAAGTCAACAATTGAAACACAATGCATTAAAAGTTACAATTAAAAGCCTAATTGCCCAATTCTTATTAATTCATGATTTAGACACAAAACTCAAGATGACATAACCTTATTAACTAAGAGCATATAAGTATCACATCTTAATCACATTAACCCTCACATCTTCTTTACATAATTAATGAGGAAAATCCTTTTCATTGAAAATGTGCTAATGTATAATTAAACCAATTGAATTAATTAGCATTTAGATAATTATAACAATTGTAAAAATTTAGAAACTTCCCTTTAATTATTGTTTGAAAGTTTGGTCAAGGCAAGAGCCATATATCAACCATCCATTTGCCTTCTCATCATGCACCCTTAGATCAAGAGTCTATGTTAGTAGATTCCTTGAGTCAAGTCAAAAGATCTACTCTCCTCCATCAAGACTATGACACTTGGAGTGATCATATCCACCCAAGTCAATCCCAAGAGTGGTCATGCTTTTAACCATTTGAGAAAACACAAAATGTGTAACACCCTCCTCAATATAGTACCATGTTTAAGTCATAGTACCACACCTTGGAGTTGTTACTGTTACCTGAACGGACCTTATCTGACAGCAGCTTCAGCCATCTTCGGAAACTTCTGAAACTATCTGGAGACAATACGGAAATAGGTGTAAGAATTATAAATTCCTAGTAGGATTCTTTAAGTATCATAAATAATGTCATCGTTGTTATCTCCAGTTTGCTTCGGTTTATTAAGAAAAAGGTGAACATACTTTGAAACTGTTTAACTTTATAGTTCGAAAATATAATGTCCGAAGCAAAGGTTCAGTTTTACTCATAGACTTGTTATTTGGGAAAAACCCATAAAAATCAATTCCTGAATGATATCATGGATAATAATTGCAACATATTAAACTACACTTAGCATTTGCACATAACTTTATCTGTACTTGAACTCATGCATATACATAAAATTTGCTTTTCTTTCTTCATCTCTCTTTTATCATAAAATCTTTACGTGCCATATTCCAGAGTATGATCGCCATGTCATACCCCATCAGAGCGTGATCGCCATGTCACGTTCCTTAGGAATATGGGATCTTCCTTTGGTACTTACACTAGCTGGGTCATGCCATGCCTCGTGTAAGTTCTGTCCCCTGTACTCACACTAGCTGGGTCGATGCCATGCCTCATATGAGTGGGGTGCCTGCATATGCCTTAGTCTTTAGTCTTTAGTCTTTAATCTTTAGCTTTTACTTGGCACACCTAAGCGTTACGTATCGCCGTCCCTAGGGTGCTGTTACTGCCCTTGGGTAGCCTGGCCTTGAAAGGAGCTCGTCAGCTCAGCTCGTGACTGTCGTCACACCAACTCACCTGCAAGGGGACCCACGTGCCTCTAGTCTTGGAGGGATCTCATTCTGGCCACGTGCCTCTAATTGAAGGGATCTCTTCTGGTCACATGCCTCAAGGTTGAGGGATCTCATCTGACCACGTGCCTCCAAGGTAGAGAGTAACTGCCTTCATAGGGAGGGATTCAAAGTGCAACTGCCTCCAAGTGAAGGGATTCACATCTTTATCTTTTAACTGCCTTCACAGGAAGGGATCTCAATTAACTGCCTCCGAGTGAAGAGATTCACATGTTATCATACTCATGTCTCTTTCGTTCTCATGCATAATCAAGCATAGACATGCTGACTACACTCATACCTATGCTTTGTCATTTACTTTCATATACTTCATCTCATCCTTATGTCATTCTTGAATATAGAGTTTCTATATACCTATTCATACTTTAATTCATCCTTGCATGTAAACATGATCATGCATAGGCATGCTGAATATACTCTTACATATGATTCCTCATTCATTTTCATATACATCATAACTCATATCATACTTAAATTCATCTTTACATATATACATTCATAGTCTCCTAGACTTCTGCCGTAAATTTGGCAGCATAACGGATCAGATCCGTTTCCCCATGAATAGTGCCAGTTTTCACGGACAAATTAGTCATAGCATTATACTCAATCTAACATATATATCAATGTAAAACTGGCAATCCTCAACTCAAACCTTATGTATCCATTGACACTTGTGTAACCATCAATTTGGCCATTCTGCCAATCTTACTCAATTCTGCCCGAATTTTGTATAATCTGCCTTTACATCTATTCAATTCATTTAAACTTGGATTTTGGATATGTCATAGATCTATATGTCTACTTTCTAACCTCTTTAGTCCCATATCATTTTGATTTATAAAATTCAAGATATTTTACTTTTGCCTCAGCTTGTTCAGTCATTGGCCTGAATTACACTCTTGGAGGTATAAATTCACTAAAAATCGAAACTAAGCTCAAATCATGCGAAATTGGTCTCATATTGAAGCGAACAGGACAACCTTTCATTTGCCATAAGTTTCATTCCATTTACCTAAGTATACCTCGAGTTATAAGTCCCGAAAGTCGACCTTCCTGAACTACTCTATTTTGGTCTGGATTGGACATAGGGCAACTTCCTCGAATCACTAGGAACAATTGGAACCACAACAAACTTGGAATTTTATATTGGGATGCTCCCTTATGTGTAAGCTTTCTAACAAAATTAGTTTCACTTAATTTGGAGTTGTATAGGGTGAGATATAGCCTCCTCAAGTCACCTTGCCCGGATGAAAACCCTGATTCCTAGGTCAAACTTCAAAAATTCATATCTCTCTCAATACTAATCCAATGAACCTATATGATATATGTATGGAAAGCCCTGGATGTCTACTTTCATCTAAAAATAGTTTCATCGGATTTAACCGGTTGTAGGCAGCGCCGTACACTCTGCCGTACGGACTACTGTGGAATTTCTCACCAAGACAGCATCCTAATTCTTCTTTCCTTCTAATTTTCTCCTTCTAACCATGATTTCAACTCAAGATTTCCTATTAATCCTATCATCATCCATCATAATACATCCAATAATCCATCAAATACAAGGAGAAGGATACAATTTTATGCAATCATAGTGCAAGTAATTCAAGAACAAAAATAGAATCCTACCTCTTTAGAGTGTGATCTTGCTAAATTTGAGTTTGGATTGAATGGAGCCTTGACAAAGCTTGGAGATTTGATAGAGTAGATTGAGAGAGGAAAGGAAGAAGAAGAAGGCTAGAGCAAGAGGAAGGGGAATGTAAATCAAACCAAAATGGAGAGAAGAGTCTGATTTAAATACATGAAAGTTATGGTGTTGATTGGTTGGAGTTTTGTGGTTGAAGTTCGGCCATGTCTCTCACTTTTGTGGCTAAATTGCTCTCCACGTTGTCCCAAAAGTGAGATACACTTCAGGTCTACCTGAAATCGGAACTCGTCCCTATTAGCTTAAAATCGGAACTCGTGCTATTTTGCCTGAGCTTGGGGCTGAAGTCGGATGTTGGAACTCGTCCCCTCTTATTTGTGACTTGAGGAAATCTTGTCTAGTTTATTTCGAGACTTGGAAGTAAGGTCAGAGGTCGGAAGCCTTCTAGCTTACAATCATATAATCTTGGAACTCCCCATTCAAACTCGGGAATGCCAGTAGAAATGGAAAGCTCCAGAGAATAAGATCGGATATTGGAACTCGTGTGTAACTTGGAAACCAACTCAAGGATTCGAACTCATGTCCCTTGAGTCCAACTCTAAGGCGAGAACTCGTTACATCAAAATCGGACGTTGGCACTTGTACCATTGTTTTAAAGCATCAACTTGGGTCAAGTCCGAAGTCGGAATGAGGATGCTTAAGGTCGGAACTCGGGAATTCGAAATCACATTACCAAACCCAAGTACTTAAACCCGGAAGTCGGTATATACATACACTGTGGTTGATGAGATCGGAATCCGGGTATATTTTCCTTGAAACATGAAGTCGGATATCGGTAATCACGTCCGTGTTGTTTGTACTTGAGAGTTAAGTCGGAAGTCAGGAAATGAGGAAAGTTGGTTAAGATCGGAAGTCGGAAATTATAAGACGAACGCGGAAATCGGGAATGGTTTTCATTAGGGACCTGGACATTAGTTTAGAGGTCGGAAATCATGTCCCAGTATACTTTAACTCGAAGTCGGTTATTGGAACTCGGAAGCCACTCATTTAACTCGTAACTAGAACATGAAGTCGGAAATCAGGAATCACTCCGTGTTGTTCGGACTTGAAGGTTAAACTCGGAAGTCGTGGAAATAATCCAGATGAAGTCGGAAGTCGTAGACCAATGTGAGACTAACTCGGAAATCGGAAATTATCCATATTATATGAAATTTGAAGATGAAGTCGGAAATTGGAATTGATCAATGCTGAGGGTAAAGTCAGAATTCGGAAATTGGGATGTTACAAAATGGTCCTTACCCAAATACCAAGACTCAAAGGAAACACAATCCACTCTTTTACCCCAAAGTTCCTAGCTTTCTTACTTGAAAAAGAAGTAAAACTCACCTACTCACTCTTGCTTATTGGAGAAGCAAAAGCCATCAACTCCCTCACCCATTTTTGTGCCCCAAACTAGCCCTCCCACTCTCTCATTTGTGATTTTCATCCTCTCACTACAAGCCCAAGCTCCCACCTTTCTCTAAACTTCATCCTATCTCTTTTGTTCTTTCAACCTTTCTTGTTCTTCTTCTCTCTTTCTCACCTTATTTAACCCTCTTCCCTTTCAGCATTCTCACAAACCCTTCAAGGACCACCCTCTTTGGTTCTTGAAGAAGCAAAACAAACACTCACTTAGCCCCATCATGAAGCTCAAGGAAGAGGAAGATCATCTCCAACCCATTAACTCTTTCTACTCCCCAAGAAACTCATTTGGTAATGACTCTCACCTTCTTCTTTTGTGTGTTCTTCAAGCCTTTGAACTCCTAAGCTCTCCATAGCTAGATGGTTCTAGGACTTGTTCCCAAGGCCTCATGGCTATGCTTGTTGATATGATGAGTTTTCATGTGTTGTGTTCTTCTCTTTGGCATAAAATTTTCGGTTGGTATGTCTATTGTCACTGAACCAAATTTTTAGAAGTTAAAACATTGAGTAATATCAAGATCTCTAAGATTAAAAGTGGGTTGGAAGAGAAAAGTGATCACTTGAGGAAAAGACTTAATGTTTTTACAAGAAAACTCATTGAAATCAAAACCGTGGAAGCTGAAAAATTCTAGCAATCTATATGGAATGATTGATAACTCTTTCAATATAACTCCAAATGTAATGAAACTAATTTTCTGTGAAAATAGACTCAAACAGATTTCCACACATATAAAATTCGTGACATTTGGATTTAAATGAGGGAGATATGATTTTTCAAAATTGGCTGTTCTAGGATGGATTTTTGTTCGGGCAGTATGTAATGAAATATGCATAACTCAAGTTATACAGAACATTTTTGAGTGAGACCAAGTTTGTTAGAAAGCTAAGACATAGAGGAATACCTCCATAAAACAGTTTTGTCAGATTCCATGTGAGGAACTCCCAGTGAGATGGACAAGCCACTGACCTGAGTTGAACTTTCAAGTCTAAACAGTTAGAATAAAATGTACATAACTCAAGCTACAAAATGAATTTTTGAGTGGGGCTTATTTTGTTTAAAAATAGACTCAGAGAAGTATTATCATACCAAAATTTGAAGCAAAAGAGTAAAAGATGAAATTATGGTGAATTTTTGAAGTTACTACCCCACTGTAAAAGTAAAATTGGTTGTGGTGAAAGTTAAAGAATAATGAGAAATAAGCTTTAAGACATTAAGACCTTCACACTAAGCATTGGAAAAACCCTCATAATTCAACTTAAAAGTTTCAAAAAGGATAATGGATGAAATTGGTTCTATGCCTAATAAAAGAATTTATACAAGAGGCAACCTCAATTAAAAGCTTGCACTAAATTTATTAAGCTAAGCTCATAAGACTTTGTGTGGTAGGTATGCCTCTATATGTCCATATGATGATATAATATGATGATGATCATAATGATGATGATATGATATGATGATGATGATTATGACATGATATGATGATGATGATAAGATATGATGATGATTATTATGATAATGATATATGATGTCGATATGAATATGATATGTTGATGATATGATACTTAATAATATACGATAAAAGAATCACATTTGGGGATGGCAATAGGTAACGCCTAAATGTGGAAGAGAATTAGAACAATTTTGCATCATAAGCTTTAATAAAAAGAAGATGAACTAAGGGTGTGATCCTTCAAAAGGGAAGGTGACCTAATTTAAGCTCCCCTCACCCACGACTCACATGAAGCATGGCATGACCCAGCTAGTGTGAGTATAGGGGATAGGTCTTACATGAGGCATGGCATGACCCAGCTAGTGTAAGTACCGAAATTCTATGATGGCGACAGCCACGGTATGAGCTCATTACCACTTATGTTTAGTGGGTAAAAAGATAAAGTCAAGTTAAAAACAGAAAGGGTACTTCGGTCCAAACCCTAAAAAGGGAAGAAGTTAAGAGAATCTTGTAGCATGGACATGCATGTTTTATGTAATTATACTTGTGCTTATGCACATTATGATATAAATAATTTGAGGATACGTTAAAATTGAATCTGCTTCGGATATTCATGTTTTCGAAAAATCTAAGAATGGAACCTTATGAATGCTCACTATTTTCATTAATAAAATCGAAGTGGTTGGGACGATGACGATGACGATGACACTTTTGTGTCGGGTTCGAGTCTTACTGAGAAATTCCATTTCTCACCCTAGTTATTCTTCCGCATCGTCACCAGACCTCGATGGCTCATCCGGTGGAGTGGAGCATGGATCCCACACATTGTGAGTGGACGTATGATGTGGGATGTCAGACAATGCTGATGTGGACTTGTAGTCGCCGTAGCTCTACATCTTCATTCATTTCTTTTGTGACGGATGATGTCGATTTCAGTTTGTATCTAGTATTTGGATCATGGTACGACCATGAGCCTCCTTTGATGTAATGCTGATATATATGTATGTATACATATATATTATGAACCCATATGAATGTACTGGTTAGTTATTTAATGCAATGTATTTGTGAATTATTATTTGTTTACCTTTCTCATGTTTTACGATTTTGGGATATATATTTTATGCGACATGCTCTTTCTCTAGCTATCTTCTCGCTCAAGGCTTTACTTTTCAAAACGCTGCAAAGCGACGACGTATTTCAAGAAAAGAAAAAAAAAATCTTATCGTATTTTCTGCGTAACTTAATTTCAAGTGAAATTTAATTTTCCACTAGCATAAGTAATAACTAATAAAACGTCGTAATACGACATAAGCATAGTATGGGTTTATTAGGGTGTTACAAAAATAGTACGAGAAGGGATGGTTGAATCATGCTTTCAAAAACTTTTTTGAATATGAAAACCTTAAACAATTTTTCTCAAATTTTTGGACTTAGATTGTGGAAATGATTGAATGTTAGAAGAATAAGTTATTATATTGACAATAACCTTGTTGGATAGTGAAAGGAATAAGCACATAGAATTTCAAAGAATGAATATGAAAATAATAAAAGAGAGATAGAGTAAGATAATCACTGAAGAAGGTTTATATTGGTTCAGGCAAATCACTTGCCTACGTCCAGTTCTCAACAAACTAGTTGAGATTTCTATAGCAATGAGTATTCTTGTACAAGCTTCTCTATGCTTACGATCAGAGGACTCTTTTCCTAGCCTTTCCAAGCTAGCAAGGACCATTATCGGGTCATGTTATAATCAAGGATTGAAGGTTTGTTTTGATTAACACTCACACAAAGTGTATAGATAATATAGTGTGGTGTGACTTTTCACCAATCTCACTAAAAGAGTATTTGCTATTATAAATCAATAAGAAGATTTTCTTTTAAAAAGCTTCAAAAAGTAGCTTTTTGGTTCTTCAGAAGGTTGAGCAAGATGAAGGCTCTTTAAGATTTGCAATCAGCAGAGTTTCAGCTACTTCTTCTTCATCTTCAAGATTTATATAGACTTCAAAATCTAGCCGTTGAGACTTCAAACCCTGAGCTCAAAGCTTTTTGATCCACTGATCTTGTATTGGAGAGAAAAGTAGGTTGCATTCTTTCCCAGCAAGTAAGTACTACACTAAGAAGGAAAACTAGCCATTTGCATTCACCAACTTTTTAGAGTATCAGCAATTCTTTTGGATGTTTGTCTTGTCAAGTTTGACCTTTAAAAAATATCTATGAATCGTGCAGAGCATGCTTTAAGAGTGAGATCTTCTTCACTTAAACCAACATTCTGGAGATTACCCTTCTAGTCAAGTTTTGTGGACAGGTCATCCTTCTGGTGTGCTTATGCTCGTGCTAAAGACCTAGTATCCTTTTGATGACATAGCAGTATCCTTTTAATGCTTCTAAATCTACTTTTTATGAGAGATAGGATCTCTTGAGCATGAATTCTCTTTCAAGAAAGCTCTTTCCCATTAACTTACATTCGAGATGCGTAAGAATCTTAGAGAATTAATTTGAAAACAAAATATTGCATGGTCAAATTCACTACTGATCTATGCTTTCTAAATCAAACAAACTGTTAATCCATACAAAAGATTTTTATTAAGAGTTGGTTAGTTATCTATCAAAACCATTAAAGATGTACTATAAAGACCACTTAGTGGCTTCTGAAGAGTGTTGGAGCTTACAAAATTTGGACATGTGACCAAGGATATGCCTGAGCCCAGCCCAATAACCCAGACATTAAGCAATGGGCCAATTTGCATTACCTTGTCATCAAGATGCCACATCACTTTGCTTGCAACCAAGTAAGTAGTGTTTAGAATAATTAAAATTAAAAATTAATTTGATTTAAATTGACTTAATTTATAAATTAAATCTCATGCTTGGAATAATTACATAAAATAGGATTGAAAAAATATTTCCTAATTGAGACCTCCCCAAAAAAATTCTACAAAAACAACTTTAGAGCCGAATTGTAGGCCAAAAAAAAAAAAAAGAAAAATGTAGAACCAAATTCAATTGAATATTCAACAAAACCATAGTCAGGCTCTCTTGAATCTATTCGTTCTTTTGGTCAACCTATCTTTTTTTTCGGTCGTGAGTGGACCTCTTTCTTGACTCATAAGACAATATCTTTTTTGTGCAAATGGTTTGGGATGTGTGACTAAGGATATACCTGAGCCTAGCCTAATGACCTAGACATTATGTAATGGGCCAATTCACATTACCCCCTCTTTAAGATGTCACATGACTTTGGTGGCAGGAATTTAAGTAGTGTTTAGAATAATTAAAATTAGAAGTTAATTTGATTTAATTAAAATTAGGAAGGTAAGTAGTGTCTAGTGAGTAAACTCTAACCTTTGAAAGATATTGAGCAGGCACAGAGGGCATGATCGGATGCAAGAGCTGCTCTAGATTACTCAACCGCTTCACCCTAGCCTCATGCGATTGCAACTTCCTTGTTTGCCTCACCAATGATACATAGGTTATTCCATAAAGCTACATCAACCTAACATCTAAAAGAAAACTAATAATCCTTAGAAAAAGAAAGAATCTATACCAAATAAAGCCATACATGGGCCAACTCTCTCTCTCTCTCTCTCTCTCTCTCTCTCTCTTTCTCTTTCTCTTTCTTGGCTCTAAAACTACATCCCCTAGTCTAAGTCTAAAGGAAAAGTTACATTTAATTTATAATAGTTCTTAATTATGGTAGTGCTATAGCACTAACCAAGTGATATCATGTTAGGAAGCTAATAGAATCTTTCTATTTTCTTTCTTTCTTTTTTTTTACAGAGCTTATATCTTCTTCTTTTAAATCTGCTTCAAATCTTTTCAAATCTTCTTTCCAAATCTTTATCAGAATCTTTTTTTCTTTATCTTCTCATCAACTTGTGCTATCTTTACTCTATATCCAAACAAATTTGATGGTGAGAATCTTTATCTATTAAGTTCAAAAGAATTATACTTACTACAAGAAATTTGATTTTGTGGTGACCTTTTTTGCGATAACTAAAAAGCAAGGTTCTAAAAATCAGATCGAATATTGAACCGCATAGGATATTGGTTCAAAGGTTTTACTGGTTCAACCGAAATATAATAATAATAATAATAATAATAAAGTTATATTTATAATTATATTAGAATATTTATAAAAGTATATAATTATATTCATATAAAAATATATACAATTATTTATAAAGATATAATAATGCCATAATAAAATGATTTAAAACTTGTTAATATCTTTTTTTTCTTTTGTGTTGTGTTAGTATCTTACATAAAAAAAACTTCTTGTTGTATCTTTTGAAAAAACAAACGTTGGTTAGTATAATTGGGCCTAAGAGCCTAACGCAACCCAATACCAAATGAAAAGAAATCCTAGAATATAAAATCTTCTTCTTGCTGCTTCACATTAACAAGCACCGCTTCTTTCTTCGTGCTTCAAACTGTGAAGCCCTTGCCTCCTTTCTCCACACAGTAGCAACTCAATACACCATGGAGAGCAACTTAGCATGGATGCCATGAAGACCAGTGGCAATTGAATTGAGTGCAAGTGGCTGCCAAAGCCACTCTTCCTCTTCATGATGATTCACGCAATGCTGGGTTACAGTTATGGAGGACACCATGATGGTGGCAACAACTCAAGCTTCATCTCCTCCAACAGTTTTTCTCTTTAAAATTTTAGATTGAACCGCCAAGTCATCGAATTGGCTTTGGTTCAGGCAGTTCGACGATTTTTGACCAATTCTTGATCCAACGAGTTTAAGCATTTGATCGGATTAGAAGAAGGTCTTGTTCCCGGTTCAAATACTCAGACCAATCAGTCCAGCCTAGTTTTCATAACACTACTAAAAAGTCATCACTAAAAGTGATACTTGTAACATCCCCATACAACGTAATAGAAAATAATGAAAATGTCCTTGGGTAAACTTTTATTATTTACAGTCTTGCCCCTGAACTTTTTAGGAAATGACATTTAGGTCCCTATATCAATAGGATTAGTAGAATAAGGTTTTAAACGAAGCTGAATCACATAGCGAAAACGTAGAAATCTAAACCTCAGCTAATTGAGCCACGGAGGTATCCATATGTGAAATGATGCGGAATGCCCTTAGACGTGCACATAATTACGAAAATGCTATTAGCCATGGAAAACAAAAAACAGAAGGCCCTAAATTTGCAGAATATTTGAGTTACACTGTTAATTGATTTATCTGACTTTAATGAATGTGTAGAATTAACTAGAAGTTAATTAAAGGTTAATTAGGAGATAATTAAGTGTTAATTAGAGAGGAGACTTAAGAAAACTAGAATAGAGAAATGGAAAATCTCATAAAGTTATTTAGAAATATCTTGTCGGTTTGAAGGAAATCGGTAAAGATTCAGTATTTTAAACCACCGAAGCCGAATCAATAGAATTATATATCAAAAACCCTAGGATTAGTGGCTAAAAACTCAGCCACACTTCCACCTAAATGGAGCTACCAATCAGCCTTAAGGGAGGAGGAGAGTTGGCTCAACACTAGCCATATAAGTCAAGAACCAATAGGAAGCTAGTGTGCCAACTACCACCTTAATTAACTCCATTTTTTTTCCTTTCTCTGCCTCATTTCTGCGCCCCAAAAGACAACAGAGCTCTCCCTCTTTTCTTCCTCTATTTCATCCTATCTCATCTTGCTTTCAAGCTCCAAGCACCTCCAATATCACAACTCTTCATCTAGTCAAGCTATCTTTCAATTTAGAGGTAGAGATTCAACATTGTTCTTGTTCTTCTGGTTATGGGTGGCTGATTTGGGGTTTTATTTTCTCACTTATTGAGTGATGATTGAATGAATATGATGATCTTTGGCTGGTTTATTGGTTATTTTTGGTATTAAAATCGATTTAGAAGTAGAAAGGAGTGAAAGTGGGATACAGGGAAGGGCTAAAAGGTTAAAACCGTTCGGCAATCCGTACGGTGGAGTGTATGGCTCCGCCTACAGCCGTTTAAATTTTATGAAACTATTTTTATGTGAAACTAGACATTTAGGGCTTTCCATACATATATAATATAAGACCATTGAATTAGTATTGAGAGAGATATGAATTTTAGAAGTTTGACCTAGGTTTTTGAGTTTGATTCTGGGCACACTAGGTTGTTCAGGGCAAAACTTGCCCTATACAACTTGAAATTGAATGAAACTAACTTTTTTAGAAATCTTACACATAGGAGAATATTCCATAAAAATTTCAGAGTTAGATACGGTCCCGTTTGCTCTACTAAAGCAAATGAAATGGAACTTCTTGGAAATGAAATATTATTCTATTAGCTTTAATATGATACCAATTTCGTATGATTTGAACTGGTTTTCGATTTTTAGTGGAATTTTACTTTTAAGTGTGTAATTCTGGCCAACTACAGGGCAGGCCGAGGTAAAATATAAATAACTTGAGCTACATTTATCAAAATTAGATGGGACCAAAGAGGTTAGAAAATAGACATATAATACTCTAACATATCCAAAATTTAGGTCCAGATGAGTTAAATAGAAATTGTGGTATGATTTATAAAAATCGGGTTGAATGAAAGTGTTGAGGCAGCAACCATGTTTTGAATGCAACAATTGTGCCCATGAATTTGATGTTTGAATTGTGAATGAAGTGTTATGAATTCTCTGAAAATTTGTTTTCTTGAGTACTGGCACTATTCATGGGGAAGCGGACTCGATCCATTATGCTACCGAATTTTCGGCAGAATTTTATGAACTTATAATAGTTTCTGTTATGAATATTCATGATATGAACATGAAATTCTATATGCAAGGATATATGAAAGTAAATAGTGAAACATATGTATAAGTACATTCAGCATGTCTATACATGATTATGTATGAGAATTAAAGGACATGAATATATTAAATGTGGATCCCTTCACCTAGAGGCAATTATGGGATCCCTCCTTGTGAAGGCAGTTAAATAAGATAAGATTGGGTCCCTTCACTTGGAGGCAGTTAATTGGGTCCCTTCACTTGGAGGTAGTTAATCGGGTCCTTCCCTGTGAAGGCAGTATAACACTATGAGATCCCTCCACCTTGGAGGCACGTGATCAGATGAGATCCCTCTATATTGAAGGCAAGTAGTCAACTGAGATCCCTCTATTTTTGAGACATGTGACCAAGAGAGATCCCTTCAATTGAGAGGCACGTGGCCAAAATGAGATCCCTCCAAAACTAGAGGCATGTGGATCCCCTTGTAGGTTAGTTTTGTGTGACGACGATTATGAGTTGAGCTCACTCCTAGATCAAACTAACCAAGGGCAGTAAAGCCTAAAGATTAAAACATATGCAAGCACCCTAGGGATGGCGATACATAACGCCTAGGTGTGCCAAGCAAAGAAAGCAAAGAGAGTTAAAGAAAAACACCAATACATTTGCATGAATTCAAGTATGAGTATTTGCATAATTATATCTCATGTTTTATTAATGCGGAAACTATTCTATCTACTTATGCTATGATTATTATTCTAAATATGAAATATTACCAATGTGACTCAAGTGCGTGAATAAAATGGACTCTGCTTCGGACAATATATTTTCAAACTATAAAATTGAACAGCCTATTTAACATGCTCACATTTTTCATAATAAACCGAAATAGCTGGAGATAATAACGATGACACAGCATGTGGTAGTTTAATGAATCCTATTGAGAATTTATAATTCTCACTCCTATGTTAATTTTCGTGTTATCTTCAGATAGTTCAGAAGTTCCGAAGAAGGTCCTCCAAGGTGGAGTTGACTGGTATGATTGAAGGTGGACGAAAATTGCTGCCAGACAAGGTCCGATTAAGTGACAGTAATAACTCCTAGGTGAAGTATTATGACTTAAGCATAGTACCATACTTGGGAGGGTGTTACAATACTTTTGTGATGACTTTTGCTCGTTGTCACCAAATTTGTGACAACCTGATAAAGTTGTCACAATATTATCATTGATAATACTCATAAATTAAATTTATTAAAATTAATTAGGAAAATTATTTTTTTGAGGTACAATCTTTAACAATTAAAGCACAAATATGGGATGAAAATATATCATTTTTCACAAGTTATCACCTTCCTATCCATAGAGGAGACTTCGTGCACCTCCTCACCACTACATCTCACCACACCCTTTAGTTGAGATTGGAGCATTTTTTTGAGACAAAAACATTTTGATGCTATCTATGGGATCTAAGTAAGGGATTTGTGACTACATTATGGGGTAAGATTCTTCATGTGGGTAATTAAATTTGAGCTAAACGAGGTTGAGGTAGATAAAGGTCTAAGTGGGTTGATAAGTCGAGTGGTAGTTAAGTTGGGAGATAGCATGACCAAGATTGGTCAAAAGGTCAGGTGGAAAGGGTGGGTCAGTTAGCTTGATAACCTGGACAAATCATAAGCCTCTCAACCTTGAGCTCTTAAAGAGCAAAAAGGTTTGAGTTGATTGCCTTTGCTCGAATATATGCTGAGAGATCGGGTAGGTTAGGTTGCTTGGTAACCTAGATGGATCAAAAAGCTTTTTATGGAATAAAATTAGAAAAAAATACTAGAAAGATTAGATGTAATTTAGGATTAAATTGCTATTATTTAGAATAAAACTCCAAATTGGTTCTCAAAAGAGTTGTGGGACATCAATTTGATTCTTAAAAAATTTGGAATATCAATTCGGATCTTGAAAGGGTTCTGGGATGTCAATTTGGTCCTCAAAAAATTTGTGTAACATCAATTTAGTTTTTGAAATATTAAAATTCATTTCAAATTAATCTAAACTTCTTTAAATTCATTCAATACACCAGCCTCTTTGTTAAATCTTAAATATAATGAAAAATTAATTTAAGGATTAAAATTATATTAATATTAATATTATTTTAATTTTTATCTAAACATATTTAAAAGCATTTTTACATTTGATTAAAATTATTAGCTTTATTTGGTTGGCGTCATCCTTTGAGTGTATTTGTTATGAGGTAAAAAGGGGTGGAAAATTTCATGAATAAGTTTTATATACAATTTAGCAACAACACTTTGAACTTTGAGATCAATTTCATCCTTCCATGAAATCATTAATAACTTCAGTCATGATTTTATCCTAGTTAGTGAATTGTTATTTATGTTGCTTATTTCTTCCTTGATCGTTGAGGGAAGACAAATTCCAAGTCAATAACTTGAAAATAAAAGTAATTAGAAAATAAATAAATTAGAAATTAAAATCTCGTTAACCTAAATCCGTAAGTATTAATGCAGATAAACCCCGATCTCTTATTCCCTTGACACCCAAATTGCTAGAAAAGCCATGTATGATGTTAAAAATGAGAAGTTACTTACTATTTGGTGGAGTGATAAAATTGATGTCACAATTTACAGTATTAGAAGTAAATTGATATCAAAATTTGGTCATCGATGGTGGGTGTATAGAAGGCCTCAAGCTGGGAAAGATATTGACAAAATTTATAATAAGAATAAATAGACTCCATTTCCTTTGGGGGTTGCATCTGGGCAAGAACCAGTTGTTTCAACAGATGAACCCACAACTTCTGATGCTCCAGAATCATAAAGATCCTGGAAGACGTGAGAAATTAATATATGTAATATATGAAATCTTTTTTGATAGACTAGACTCTTCTATAGGTTAGGAGGTTCTTTTTCTTTCCTTTAGCTGGTCTCTTTCAAAATATTAAGACTAAAAATGATATTTACTCTATATTTAAAACCTTTTTTTTCATTTTGTTTTTTGTTGATTCGGCTATAACTTAGCTTTTCAATCAAAGAATTCAAACCCATTATAAACAATTCTTTATAAAATAAAAACTAAAGAAATACAAATCAACCAAAAAAGGATAGTTAAACAAAGTTTCTGAAGATTAAAAAATATATATATTTTAACTTTTTACTAACACATTTATCTTAATTTCAAAATTAAAACTAATAAAAGTTAAGTATAGTAATAAGTAAAGTGTGTTTAAAGAATAGGATTATTGTTAGAAAGACTTTAGTTTTCACCATAATAAAAAAATTAACCTCATAACAATACTTATAGGGATATTTAATAATCAATCTCAAAATCAAGGACTCAAATATCATATGTAATATTAACCAATACTTAGTTAATTTAAGTAATTTATCTTTTATTTCATTAGATAATGTCTTGAATATTTGACTTTTGCGAATGAAATAGAAAAAGAAAAAATTATTATTAAGGACCATTAACATTAATCAAGAAAAAGATGAATTATATTAAAAATTATAAAAAATGACTTATTAAACATTGGTTAAGGAGAATGATCAAACACTTTTTACAAGTACATAATAATACCCTTAAATTATTTTTTATTTGTGGCTTGTCATTGGCAAAGAAGTAGGAAGCATATCACCTAATCATATCTAAACACCATCCTTCAAAATATTATATGCTCTCCACATGACTTTATGAACTAACAAAGAAAGGGGTAAGAAGACTTTCACATATTATTATTCAAATATTTGTGTGAAAGAACATATAGCCACAATTTTCCTTCATTGTGAATCATACCGCAAACTAATTTGTTTAGCAAAAAAGCATTAGCATGTCTTGATTAACAAACCTCGAAGCCACCCATACATCTAGGCTAGGTCACAATATTCTGTCATATCAAGTGCATGCCTATTATTACATCACTAGACTCACAAGAAAATTCTAGCAATCCTATTATTCTCCAAACAAATAGATTGAGTTACACAAAATAATCGCATATGATGGATAGGAATTGAAGATAAAATAGACTCAGCAAAAGTAACATAAAAGAATGAGAATGTGTCAGCGATGAGCCACCAACAAAGGTATGCTAACAAGGGCGAAAGTTTGAGAACCACTAGACAAAAGAGAATAAGTAGCAGAAAATGTGAAAATAATAGAAAGATTAAAAAATAATTTAAGGATATTATTATCTACTTGTAAATTTTTTTTATTATTCTCATTAAATAATGTTTAATAAGTTCTTTTTAATAATTTAATACATTAGTTTTTTCTTAATTAATTCTTATTAACAATTCTTAATATTAGTTTTTTCTAATAAAAAATTAATATTAGGAGAATTTATCTTTATATTAAACTGAACCAATTCAATTAGAGTTCTTGAATCTTGCCCTTGTATTAAACTGAACCAACTCAATTAAAGTTTAATAAACCTCGTACACGAGTGATTTAGAACAAGAAAAATACCAAATGCAGTATTAAACTTGTTTATTTTTTCGTGTTTTTGTTAAAAATGTTTTTCAAGACCAAAAGCACAAGAAAAAAATTGGGCCTTCAGCTAAAGTTCTTATGATTTCTCTCTGTTGTTTTTTTTTTTAAAATATTTTTGTAAAAAAGAAATCTTTTTTCGAGGATCACTGTATCACTGAAAGAGAGAGAGAAAATAGCTAATGCCTATGCCGTACATACCGGTGGACGAAATTACTAAACTACCCCATTCACATCGGACTACGTTTTGGCGGGAAAATCTCGTAGGTCATACCAAGTGGCGCCAAAAGTTAATAACTTTCTTTCGATAAAAAAATCCAAAAAAACACATATATAGACATTTAATAATTAACAATAATTAATAATTAATAATTAATCGAATTTAAAATAAAAAAGTACACACGCAACACAAAAGCGCGAGCGCAACGATGCGTTTCAAGCTCTGAGAAGAAACAGACGACACTACTAGCTAGCATTCTCTCTCTCTCTCTCTCTCTTCTTCTTGTTGTTGTTGTTCTTCTTCTTCTTCCCTCGCGCTAGGGTTTGTCGATCTCGTTGTGATATCGCGAATTCTCGTCGGTATCGTGGGAATCCGCCGATATCTCTTTGCAGAATCTGGTTCCTTCTCGCGTGATCTGCGCCAAATAGGGCTTTTTGCATGAGTCCTCCAGCTACGCCGAACATGGAAGAAGAAGCCAAGCCTTCGGTTCCCTCCGTCGATAATGGCGACCAAGCCCAGTCTCGATTCGCACACTTTTGCAAGGTCCATTTTAATTTTTAAGTTTCATGGCTCTGAATTTTTTTTTTTGGCTTGTGAAATTCTTTTCTTTTTGTATATTTTTGGGTTTAATTTTAATGTTTGATGTTATAATCGTGGGTAAAGCCTCAATACTGGTTTTTTTGTATGTATGAAACTTAGGATCTTTAGGTTTTACACCTAGTCCTTCAGTCGTAAGCTGAATAATAGCTGGTGGATCTTCTACAGATGCATGACCATGACTTAGGTTAGATTTTTGGGTCATCTATAAGTACCTGTACCCTAAACTGTGGCAAGTGTTTCTCCTTAACCCAAATTTTTTCTTATAATAAAAAAGAACCTAAGCGAAATATGTTCTTTATATTGATTTAAAAATTAATGTTTATAACTAACTTCTCCTTAGTTAGGTTTACGGTTTTTTGAGAGAAAGAAAGGAAGATACAGCTGAAAATATTTTATTCAATCTCTCATAACAGAGAGATAGGAAGATATAAAAATATAGTGACATGGGTACAAAATCAATTCATAAGCTGTGACATCCCCCCATCGTGATGTACAAGAATGTTTTATATATATGATATATGATATGAAGCATGATAGGAAGAATATTTTTGGAAATAGTACATGTGAGTGCGGACATTGAACCTGGCATGAAGGAAACGCAGAGAGAAAGGAATCCGCCAACCCTGTAGAGTTAGTTATTTTTAATGAAACGGACATATACTATTACCGACAAACATTTAAAAAATTCTTCTCATTAAATGATCTGTTGATCAATTATGACACGCTGTGTTTAACGGTCATTCACTGTATTTGACTAGTTGAGTGGCCCATCATTCACTGTATATCACTTGGGAAGAAAGTTTTTGAGGACTTTGCTGTACACACTACTTTGCTGTACACACGATTACATTATTTGCTTATTTATTCCTTATTCAAATTGATTTGCAGCGGAGAGAGCGTTTGTGTGTGTTTTAGAAATTTAAACCCTAGAAGGTTGACATTGGCTTGATAAGTGAGATTTAGAAATTGTTGCCATGGGTTTAAATTGAGATTTTGCGATCACTAAATTCTACGTTGATGTGATTTTTTATGACAGAATGGGCTAGGATTGGATGAGAAAAGCTGTAAAGAAGCAAAGAATCTGTTTGCGGAAACCAAACATCTTCTACTGGCAAATGTTTCGTCAATGGGGAATGGAATGGTACATATGAACACTATTCATTAGTATAAAATATACATTGTAATGAATTTTTTATTTGAATTCATGAGGCTGTATAATTCTTTTCCAGTCTGAAGAAGCAGAGCGGTATTGGTTTGCTTTTATATTATACTCTATCAAGAGATTGACTCAGAAAAATGAGGAGAGTGGGAAAGAAGAGACTGATAACACCGGGATTACCTTGTGCCGTATATTGAGAGCGGCTAAGCTCAAGTATTGTACTGTCCATTATGATTTATAAGTTTGTAGTCTGCTCCAATATTTACTATTATCGTTTATCTTCTATTTAACAGCATTGGAGATTTCTTTAAAGAACTGCCTCAGTTTGTTGTTAAGGCTGGTCCAATTTTAAGTAATGTATATGGCTCAGATTGGGAGAACAAGCTTGAGGTATTGACTAAGCAGAGAACTTGGATTACATTTCTGCAAGTTTTATGTTCACGAGTGTATATTTGTGATGGTCTCCTTTTTTAAATCCTTAGAAACAGTTTTTCTATTAAGCCATTCTTTATGTAGCTCTTTCATATGTATGCCAGGCGAAGGAGACGCATGCCAATGCTATTCACCTAAATATTCTTAGCAAGTGAGTAGCTCACTATTTGCTTCCATTTCTTCAATTAAAGTCTAAGGTGACAGATGCATTATTCGTTAAGACTAGGTATGGCAAAATGACCTTTGAACCTGTTACCCATCCATTCCAACTTGATGTAATCCAATCTAATCTATCCATTAGTGTATTGGTTTTTGATGGACTGGATTTACTGAACCCAATTCATTATGGGAAGGATAACAGACACCCATCATCCATTTTCATGATTTCGAAAATGGCAAAAGGCAAATTTTTAAAATACATCATAATTTTTAAATGGATGGATTGGATATTCGGATTGAGTATTTTAAACACTTTTTTACTGGATCATAAATGGATTAGTGGTTTGTTTTTAATCCATCCATTCTGATCCAATCCAATATCAATCCAACCAATCATTTTTTCATCCCTAGTTGAGACTTATCTTGTTCACTATGTGTATCACATTAATTTTACCTAAAATATTATACAATCATACCCCCTTAAGATATCAAGCTAATATGTATTTTCCTTAGGATATACATAAATTACCAAAACTTTAAGTATGTGTTTGGAATAGTGTTTTTTTGTGGACAGAAAATCTTATAATGAAAATGCTTAACAGAGAGTTTTTGGCTGAGAAGCTATTTTTGTGTAATAATTAAGCAAAACCAAACATGTGTAATGTTGAATAGATAGTTGTAATAATCCTTGAAGTCCTCCGACTTCTGGTTTCTCTCATTAACTTAAAATCTCAATCTATTTTGTGGTCACACTCACACTGTGTTGTTTGTTGTGTTAATTTGTTGGTATGGCATTTTATTATTGCCTTGGTTTTATCTTAAATGAGATATATTTTACCACCAAAAGGAAGAGGAAAAATTAAATGATGTAATGTGTTTTTGGAGGATTAAAATGTGTATGTATGTAATAGAGTTCGTTGCTTAAGGTGATACAAGCATTATGATCTGAGACCAAATACTATATCTGGAATTGTGGCTATGCCATGGTCCCATGCCCCATACTATTGATCATTTGTAATGATCCAAGATAATGGATGCATGATGGTATCCTATGGCCATCTTTCAGACTTTGTGGTGCAGTATGACTACATAAAATGACATCTTATAAATTTGATGATGTCAGGTACTATAAACGTGTATTTAGAGAGTTCTTTGTGGCAACTGATGCAAATGTTGAGAAGAACTCATCTGTTACTGTTCATGCATCCGATTACCATCGCTTTGGATGGTTACTTTTCTTGGCACTTCGGGTACATGCTTTCAGCCGTTTCAAAGACTTGGTGACTTGTACCAATGGTTTAATTTCAATCTTGGTATGTTAGATTCTGATAGTACTCCTTTTCACTATTGGTATTTCCATGACAACATTTCATATCTTTTTCTTTTAGACAGAGTTGTATGAAGAGAATTGTTGGAACTTTGAAAACGTGAAATTTTTAATAAAATGCTTGTTGAGCCTTTTTGGGCTTTCATGAGATCTACAGTATGCATTAATTAAATTACTTTGCTCTTTTTAAGTTGTTTTGTTTGCCTGTTTTTGTGGGTGGAAGGAAGGAAATCTTGATTTGTTGGGTGTATCTGTTACAGGCAATCTTGATTGTTCACGTTCCTACTCGTTTTCGAAATTTCAACATTCACGACTCTTCACGCTTTGGTAATCTTCTTCGTTCTTTCCTCTTCCCTCCATTTTGTTTAAATGTGTTCAATCTTTCATCCTGTGCTGTTATTTGACATGCATGCCTGTTCATTCTTGTGCACATACGCCCATTCACAAGTTGGCTATTTTGGTTATGGACTCTATTTCTTCTAATTCCCTTCCTGTTCTAATTCCATTGAAATTTCTTTCAGTTAGGAAAAGTAACAAAGGTGTGGACCTCCTTGCATCACTTTGCAACATTTATAACAATTCAGAAGATGAGTTGAGGAAAACCATGGAGAAAGCCAATAATTTAATTGCAGATATATTGAAGAAGCAGCCTTGTTTGGCATCTGAATGCGAAACTGAAAACCTAGAGAATTTTGATAGAGGTCTATTTCCTTGAGTCATTATTTTATGCATCAGGAATAGATGATATCTTTAGCTGGTGTTTACTATCCTTCTCTTTGCAGATGGTTTGACCTATTTTAAAGATTTGATGGAGGAATCATCTCTGCCTTCCAGTTTAAATATCTTAGAGAAAGATTATGATTACATGATTCGCAACAAGGGTGAACTGGATGAGAGGCTGTTCATTAATGAGGATGATAGCTTGTTAGCTTCAGGAAGTTTGTCTGGAGGTTCTGTTTCTGCAGGTGGTGTAAAGGTATTTTTAATGGAAAAAATTTTCTGAATTTTTCTTCTGTCATGTGTTTGCAAACACCTAAAATTATCTATTATTGTGCTTTATAGAGGAAATTTGATTCAATGGCATCACCTGCAAAGACTATTACAAGTCCACTCTCGCCCCACCGCTCTCCTGCATCCCATGCTAATGGCATCCCAGGTAGTGCAAATTCAAAGATGGCAGCAACTCCTGTAAGCACAGCAATGACTACTGCAAAGTGGCTTCGTACTTTCATTTCTCCACTTCCATCAAAGCCCTCACAAGAGCTGGAGCGATTCTTGACATCATGTGACAGGGATGTTACAAGTGATGTGGTGCGCAGAGCACAGATTATATTGCAGGCTATATTTCCTAGTAGTCCTCTTGGAGAACGATGTGTACCTGGAAGCCTGCAAAGTGCGAACCTCATGGACAACATTTGGGCAGAACAGAGGAGATTGGAAGCCCTGAAGTTATACTATAGGGTATTGGAAGCAATGTGCAGAGCAGAAGCCCAAATACTTCATGCAACTAATTTAACATTGCTACTAACAAATGAGAGATTCCATCGATGTATGCTTGCATGTTCTGCAGAATTAGTCCTGGCAACACACAAGACTGTTACAATGCTGTTCCCTGCAGTACTGGAGAGGACTGGAATTACAGCTTTTGATCTTAGCAAGGTGATTGAAAGTTTCATTAGGCATGAAGAATCTCTCCCAAGAGAATTGAGACGACATCTGAATTCATTGGAAGAACGACTTTTGGAGAGCATGGTATGGGAAAAAGGCTCCTCAATGTATAACTCTTTGGCAATTGCTAGGCCTGCCCTCGCTGCAGAAATAAATCGTCTCGGACTGTTAGCTGAACCTATGCCATCATTGGATGAAATTGCAATGCATATTAACTTCTCTTGTGGAGGGTTGCCTCCTGTGCCGTCCTTGCCTAAGCTCGAGACATCACCGAGTAATGATTCTCTTCTCATAGCTTGAAGATTTTAAGTCACATTTCTTTGTTTTCATATAACTCTAGTTCATCGTCCTGGCTACCTATACTGTTGCATAAATTTGTTCATCCTCCCTTCTTCCTACCTATGTCCCCTTCCTCAAAGTGCACATGTTGGAAATAATAATTTTCAACTGAAGTAAGATGTATCAATGACTTGATTTCAGCCAAGAATGGGGATACCATGTCACCAAAGCGGCCATGTACAGAATATCGAAATGTGTTAGTGGAACGAAATTCTTTTACTTCACCAGTGAAAGATCGGCTTCTTCCCTTCAGCAACCTTAAGTCAAAGCTGCCCCCACCTCCTTTGCAGTCAGCTTTTGCCAGGTACAATTTAGATGAGTCTGGCAGTAGCTATCTAAGTAAATTTGCGTTATTTTGATTTTTACCGCTTTATTTTTCTTCTTTTGGTGCTTTGTGTTGAATGTTTCTTCCCTGCAGTCCAACAAAACCAAATCCAGGAGGTGGAGGGGAAACATGTGCAGAAACTGGGATCAACATCTTTTTTGGCAAGGTATTGGACCTTAATTGTTAACAAGGACTTGCAAGTTATATGTAACAAATATTTGGTGAGAAGGGTGCATATGACGATTTCTATAATTTGGTGGACTTGAAAGGAAACTACTCTTTGTGTGCAATTGTGTATGTACCCCCTTTTCATTCAATGTGGCAAGACTAGAATCTAATCTTGTTATTTTGAAGCTCCAAATTTGTGATCCTTAAGGTGGTTTCAGGATGTGTTAATCTTTTATGTTGTGCGAATTGAATTTTCCTTTTGGACTTGGATTGTTACACCACTTTCAATTGAGTTGTTTCATGCTGATGGGCAGCTATTCTGGTTGATGTGTTTATTTAAGATTTAATGATTGTGTTGCTTCACTATGTCATTGTAAGTATTACAGTTTGTGTGCAATTTCTGTTTTTCCTAGATCATTAAGTTGGGAGCAGTCAGAATAAGTGGCATGGTTGAAAGGCTACAATTATCTCAGCAGATAAGGGAGAATGTATACTGTCTTTTCCAGCAAATCCTAAATCAATGGACATCTCTCTTCTTCAACCGCCATATTGACCAAATCATTTTGTGTTGCTTCTACGGAGTTGCAAAGGTTTCCCTTTAGTTTTAGAGTGCAGTGTTTATTGTGTTATTACCTTTTCTCTCATCCTGTAATGTTTTGCAGATCTCTCAACTGAACCTAACTTTTAGGGAGATCATATACAACTACAGAAAGCAACCACAGTGCAAACCACAAGTTTTTCGCAGTGTATTTGTTGATTGGTCTTTGGCACGCCGTAATGGAGTATGTAACCAAATTTGTTGCTTATATTAACTTTTCTGAGAATCATGAGTTAATGACCTTATAAATGATCTGAATGAAAGCAGAGAACAGGACAGGAGCATGTTGACATCATTACATTTTACAATGAAATATTCATTCCCTCTGTAAAGCCGCTGCTAGTTGAACTTGGGCCTGGGGGAACAACTATGAAAAACAACCGAATGCCTGAAGTTAATATTAAAAATGACGGTACATGTTTGTTTGCTAAGTTACTTCTCCAATTATATACCTGGCATTCATTGCCATTGACTTGTGTACTTTTCCCTTTGCAGGCCACTTAGCTCAATGTCCTGGGTCTCCTAAAATATCTCCTTTCCCAAGCCTTCCAGATATGTCTCCAAAAAAAGTGTCTGCCACACACAATGTATATGTCTCTCCACTACGATCATCTAAGGTACTCGTTAATTTGTTTCGCAGTTTGGCTTTCTTCTTTGGACTGCTTATTTTCGAATTTTCCATTAATTTTTAGTGCTATATAGTCAACTGACATTGTGCTGGAAAAGGAAGAAGCATGTGAGGACTGTAATTCTTGTGCAGTTATTGGGAGTGTTAAATGATTCTCAGTTTTTTGTGTTCAAATTTTTTACAGATGACTATCTTGTAAATCACAAACTGATATGATTTCTATTAGGGATGAGTTTGTATCTAGAAGACACTACTGTTAAGAGAACGAAACCTGTTTTGGTGTATTAAATCACTGGAATGCATGTTTGCGGATACCTGTCTTTATTAAGCATCTTTGTCAAAATTACATGATGCTGGGCAGTATATTAACTTTTGGCATGAGTTCTGCAACTCCTGTTGAGTCTTGGTTCATATCTTTTGTTCAAATTCAAACCCTAGTCTCACCTAGTGAACTCCAACCCTCAGCAGCATGTGTTTCTGGCTTGGTCCACTGCATTTTACTTGATGTGATTGCAACTTGCTCTTCCTAGAATTGAAATAGCAAATTGTCTTCTTTTCTGGAATGTAAGTGTATTCATTCACTTTCTGCGCAGATGGATGCTCTAATATCACATAGCTCAAAAAGCTATTATGCATGTGTTGGGGAGAGCACCCATGCATATCAGAGCCCTTCAAAAGACCTGACTGCTATCAATAACCGATTGAATGGGTATGCTTTCCTTCTATGCCTTTTGAGGATTGAATTTTTTTTTCTTGCCTCCCCAAACCAAAAGGGTGATGTTCTTATTTATTCTGATACTACTTTTAGCAACCGGAAGGTCAGAGGTCCCCTCAATTTCGATGACGTGGATGTCGGCTTGGTTAGTGACTCGATGGTTGCAAACAGCCTCTACCTGCAGAATGGAAGTTGTGCATCATCCTCAGGTGCACCGTTGAAGTCTGAGCAACCTGACTCTTAAATTCGATGTTGTGTATATTCTAATTCTCTCCCCTCTAATACTAGATGATGAGTCAATACTAGCTAGTTTATGAGACGGGGGTATTGCATGAGCGGTGACATTGTAGAATGCTGCCACTGCCCTCTTGTACTTTTGTCTATGATAGGTTTTTAGTGGAAAATGTAGGTCTCTAATTAGTTGCTCAATAAAACCCTTCCTTTTGTAGCAAGAAAAAAAAAAAGGTTTCCTTTGTAGTTTAACCTAATCATTTTTTTTTTGGCGTGCTTTCGGCGTGGGGGGTTTCAAGGAAGGGAGACTGTCGTATTGGCTGAAAATATAGAATTAGAATCTTTAATAGAAATTATAATGATTGGTAGATGAAGTGATATGACTTATTCATTTATTTAATAATCTAATTATTTTATATTATTTTATCAACTATCCCCGTTTTAACATTCTTTTCAAGAAATGATATAAAACATAAACTGAGAAAAGATACATTACACGAGTTAGTCATAACAATGTTATCATTTGAGTTATAACATCAGGTGAAGGGTCACAAGCATCTTGATATCCAATGTTGCGTATCTGAGTGTATTTATAGACCAATTAGTGATGATGCTTCTTAGTAGAGTCCAAATTATCTCCCTAACCTTGAAGTCTCATTCTTGTTGCGCCATGCCATCCTTCCCCTTGGGTGGCGGTGGCCCTGATCCTTCCACCGAGATGATGCAACACACCCCCCACTAACACCAACTCCATCGTACCTAAACCCTTCACTGTCCAACACCAGCTCCACCTCATAAACCATAGTCAACCACAAACAATCAATCCACACGACGAATCACAAGAATTATTTATGCGTACCTTAAATCAACCTAGAAGATGAACAACTCTCAACCCTTATTCACACAAATCATCTTACAATGCTTTTGTCCGTCCATATTATGCGTATTAGGATCAAAAGTCTTCATTTGTGTGCTTGGAGGCAAAGAACAGGGAACACAAACAAGGAGGTGCGATGGGTTGTTGTTGGTGGTGGTGGTTGTTGTGAGGGGGCTTGGGAGGGGGGCATGTGATCTTGGTGGTTTGTGATGGGGAAGATATGAAAGGAGGAGAGGAAGAGTCTTCCGATATGAGGTGGTTTGCAGCAGTGGTCCACCGTCACTGTCTACAGCAGTGATGGATGATAGTGGCGGTGGCTATCAGTGGCTAGGCCAGGGGAAGTGGAGGAAGGTGTGGGAGAGTTCAGGTTCAAAGAATTGGGGGTTTAGAATGGATCATATGTGATTAGTCTATCAATACACTATCACTTGGGGTTTAGAATGGATCATATGTGATTAGTCTATCAATACACTATCACTTCTTAGTCATAAGATGAACAAGGTGCTTGAAGCACCCTAATGCACCCGGTGCTTGGGAGCCTTCGCCATAACTTTGAACTATGGCTAATAAAATCGGTGGGTCAGTTCTTAGGTGCCTGAAATAGAAGTATGAGAAGAGTGTTGGCAATATCTTACAAGCATTTAGTAATCTATTGATATAAACAATCATATGTCATGCATTGTAGTAGTTCTCGAGCTTTAGTCAAATTTTAGAAATGTGATTATAAAAATATTCTCAACAATTTTAGAGTATTATAAAAATATTTTTTGAAAAGAATATTTTCACACGGTCAACATATTCATAATTCTAGCTTGCTAGGTAAATACAAAACTTTAGAATAGCAGGCAAAGCAAAAAAAAATTATTTAAAATTTACCAAAAGATTTCATTTATTTCTATGATAAGATAGATAAATTTTAGTTATTTTTAAAATATATTTAATAATATTTTTGAAGTTTGACTAAAATTGGAAGATTATTACAGTGTATTGCAGGTGAATATTTACATCAATACCATTAAATGTTCACTGTCAGATTATAAGTTGTGTTGTGCACCCTAATTTACTGGGTGCACTGTAGACCTTGCAGACTATGCCGAAAAGTATTATATAAAAGTGAATAATGTAAGCATAAGTTCAGTGAGTTAAAAGTATTGGTTAAATATGTTATTCAGGACTAATATGCGCATTGGTTCAACTAATAGTTGATACAATCTCTCATATATCTTGATGTATTAATGGACAAATAGCTAATTACTAAGCAGTAAGAGTAATTAAGTTTGTCTCACTAAGTGTAACTAGTTAAATAAATCAAATGATATTGTAATGTCTTATCATAAATTTATTATAAATATTATTCAATAGATGACTATTTAATTTAGAAATTGTTAATGGTTTTAGTAAAGCGTATTAGACGCAAAATTAAAATTAATATTGATCGTCCACAAAAAACTAATCCAACTTTTAATTTACAATTGTTACATATGTACATCCATGTGACATGACGGATAAACCTCTCTTAAAATGAATTTGTCTCTTAAGTGAGAAAGTTATATGATATCTACCCTTAATAAAATATATCATAATTTGAACTTATTAAATAATTTAAGGGTGGCTATTCTATTGGTTTTTCACTTTAGAAACGATCTTTTACCAGTAACGTGATATTCATGATGGAGATAAAGTAAGACACTAAAGGTGAAGAAAATGATGTCAAAAAAGACATGGAACCACTGCAATTGAGAGTTCCAAGCTTAAACATATTCTGTGTCTATAAGTAGATTTGGATAATAAATTACTGTGAAACTACTATTTGCAGCGCAATTGATAAATTGAGTTTTATATAGTTAGATTATGGCCAATTCTATGGTTTTCGTTGTGAGTTACAGACCATTATAGACTTTGAATTTTTTATTGTTGAAGTTATCTAATAATTTGAATGAATGATGGAGATTGATTTGGAGTAAAAGTGTACGCAATATCAAAAGCGACTCTAAAAAATTTCACGAGTTTATGATAGGTCTTTGTTTCAGTACTTTAATCTTGAAAAAAATTAAATGTATACACTTTAATCCTCGAAAGTGTTTACTACAAATACATTAATTCTTATAATAGAAAAATCATATACGTATTAGTACCTAAAAAAGATCGACTTTTAACGTATTAATCTTTAGTCCCTAAAAAAATTTGCTTTTAATATATTAATCTATTAAAGACCAATGTGTATATAATTTTGTTATGGGAGTAATATATTTAACATGAAATCTTTTGAAAAATAAAGTATATGTATTTAATTTTTTCAGAATTAAATTTTTAAAACAAAATATTTCAGTGACTAAAGTACAGACTTACTTATTTCACATTTACATTTCAATAATAACCTAGTACATAGCTAAATTATATATATATATATTTGAAGAAGCTGCGTTTTCCATCAGCCTTTGCCTCTACGGCAATCGCTGCATGCCAAGCATACGCTCCGACCAGTCTCCACCGACATCAGAAACCACTATAGAGAGCTCCCGTGCTTACCATACCTATCACCCCTGGCATTTCAAGAAACTATTTTTCCCTAATTGCATGTATGAGTGTTGAGTACTCACCATCAATAATTAGACACCCATTCGGCTAGATGTATAGAGAGAAGTAGCGCATTGCAAACGTAGCAAGACACATGCGCGACACGACAACTCCACCTCAAATTGCCTTCAACGGAGCTAAACTTGCTCCATCTTCACCACCCATGTCCAGCGAGAATCAGAATTCCACAATTGTAGAATTCAAATAAAACACGGTACTCCAGCTACTAAAACTATGAATGCATAGTCATGAGAAGATGAGTCCAAAGAAGACGACAGGGACAAAGAGGTTAACCGCTTGCTACAACCCCAATCATGTTGCCAAATAACAAAAAGGTGGCTAATGAAGCGGTGAAGAAGATCCAAGTCTGTAGACTTCAACTTGGTAGACAATGAGGATGATTAGATTGTGTCTCCATTATCATGGAAGAAGTTGTAGTTGCTCATGGGTTCCTATCGAGCATAGTGTGCCTAGATATAAGGAAGCTGAAATGGGTGCAGGTGGAGCCAGAGTGGCGGTGGTTGGGGTAAAAATAAAATAAAATAAAATAAAGACCAAGCTCTCAATTTGATTCCTTATATCACTCGACAAATCATCCCAAAGAAAAAAATTCACCCTAAGGCCCCTCATTATTAAAAATATGATCCATATTAGTCCCTCTATTAAATTGCCATCATTAAAGTTAATAGACTTATACACTAGTCATGTTAAATACGTGAGGTGTAATGTTATCTTTGTGGGTGGCTTGAATCGACATAGTCTTATGTAAGGATAAGAAAATCAAATTGGATACCGAATCAATCAAGGTAGAGATTCAAAGGTTTAGAGGTTTAATCGAGAGTTCGACCAAGATATAATAAAATATATACATATGACTAATTAAAAAATAAAAAATTATATTAAATTATTAACAATAACATAATTAATGTAAAATAATATTTATTATGAGGTACTTTATCAAATATTTTAAATATAAAATTTATTTATTTTAATTTTTACTTAAATTTTTTTTGAAAAGTATTCATAAATAATATAATAATTATTTTTAATTTTTTATTTTTAAATTAATTTAAGAATATATAATAAATAAGTACACTAAAAGAATCAAGATTTAAAAAAAAATAAATTTTTGCTCTGACTGAGCTTCTTTTTTTTTAATAAAAGAAATAATGGTATTTTTATCAAAATTAAAAAAAAAAAACCACACCGGTCAATCGATTTGACTGGTCCGTTCACACCGATTTACCGATTTTTCCCAATTTTGACCCATTTTTGACTGGTGTGGACTACATCAAATTTTATGGTGAAGACTGAATTGGCAAATTTGTCCTCTTCTATAGCTATCTTATCTTATTTGCTCTCACCCTCATCCTTGACCACCATTCCTTTACCTTCATTGACCCTCAAGGATCCTATGAAAGTGAACCGTGTAGCATTTCGTACGACCTTTCTGGGCTTAGTTAAGATAATTTTCCTCCATGCAAATAAGCGATAATAAAAACATCCAAGACTCTATGATACCAACCTGTTATACCTACTCGTTGTAGAAAATGGATGGACAAGGTAGGGTTTCCTAAATGAGACTTCGATTATTTCCTTCGGTTTGGTGCTAGCGAGCTTTGATAGGATATCGACACGGGTGTTTTTCTCTTGAGGGATGTGATGTACTTCAACTTTGTTAAATGCATCATAAAGTCCCTTCATTTTAGCCAAGTACTTTTGTAGCAAGTTGTCCCTGGCCTGATAATTTTTCTGCACCTAAAAAATGACATCTAAGAGTTGCTACACCACCAGCATCCTTTCCCCAACATCCTTTGCCGACAAAAAAAAATCCTCCAATTAGAGCTTCATACTCTACCTGATTATTGGGAGCCAGGAAATCAAACTTCAAAATCTGCTTGATTTTGACCCTTCGAGCATCATCTAAAACGATTCCGACTCCACTCCCCTTGGTCTTTGAAGCTCCATTTACATATAAGGTCCATTCTCTGCTTTTAGAAGTAGAACTTGTGCTCTAATAGCTCCTTGGGGTTCTTATTGAATTTCAAACTCAGACAACTTTCTCGACCATGTTACCATCCATCTTGTGAGGTTCAACTTGTGAAGGATCTATTGTATAGGTTGGTTATTACGGACTAGGTGTGGCATTGGAAGTATCACCTCAATCGTCTGGCCATTACAAGCTGAGCAAATACGACATTTTTGTATTTTTGTTGGCAGAGACCATGGGTCCTTAGAGCACCTTGCTTGTAAGATAAACTGGCTCTTACCCCTAGGAGTCTTCTCTGACCAAGCAGCCATTGATAGTTGAATCATTAACCAAGATGCTTTTCAGGTTGCGGCTTGCAAAGGATGGGAAAAGACGATAAATACTTCTTGAAACCTTAGAATGCCTCCTTAAACTCTAAAATTCCAGGGGATTTTATTTTCTTTTCTTAAGAGGGTGAAAAATAGGAGGGCCTTTTGTGTGAATGTAGCTAGTATGCAGAGAGAGATGCTATCCAGCCTGTCAGCTACTGCATCTCCTTCATTAAGGAATGGCTATCTCTAATATGGCCCTACATTTACCTACGTTGGCCTTGATGCTCCTATGCAAGAGCATGAAGCCTAGGAAGTTTCCCGCGTCCACAACAAATGCACAATTTCTGAGTATTCAAATGTAGGCGTGCTCTTAGGCTATTAAAAACTATCATCAAATCTTTGACATGTCTCCTACTTTTGAGGTCTTCACAAGCATATATTGATATACACTTCCATGAGTTCATTGATATGCTCCTTAAAAATCTTGTCCATCAGCCTCATATATGTGGCTTTGGTGTTCTTGAATCCAAATGGCATAACCCAACAGTAAAAGTTAGCATGAAAGGTGATGAAGGCAACTTTCTCTTCATCTTATGGATGTAGTAGGATCTAGTTATACGCTGAATATGCATTCATAAAGGAGAGATATCAAAATATAGAGCCACAACCTGCAAATTTGTCAATGTTAGAGAGAAAATATGGGTCCTTGGGACACGTCTTATTCAAGTCAATGTAGTTAATAAACATTCTGCATTTGCCATTCGCCTTGTTAACCATTACGACATTCATAAACCAAGTGGTGTAGGTAATCTCCCTGAGAAACCTAGCAATTTGGAGGTCGACTACTTGTTCTTTGATGCCTTGTACTTGATCAATGCCCATCCTTCATTTCCGCTAGCATATAAGATCAGCATTCAAGTAAGCTAAAAGTTTGTGATGCGTGAATTTCGGATTAATACTTGGCATGTTCAATGCACTCCATGCAAATAGGTCTCAATTGTTCTTGAGAAAGGATATCAGTCGCTACTACATGGACACGAAAAGTTGTCCCTTAATCCTTGAAACTTGCTCTTGGGCCAAGCCAATTTACACATCTTCTAGCTTCCCTTAGGGTGTGTTTGTGGGTTGAGGATTTGGAGGAGAAAGGAGGGAAGAGAAGGGTTTGAAGAGTAACTATTGACTCATTTTACTCTTCAAACCATTCCCTTCTCTTTCTTTCCCTCCAAAGCCTCAACTCATAAATACATGCTCATCTTGGTGACAATCTCGGACATCGAGATCTCTCAGCAAGACATTATGGTCGAGGGGACGTATGAGGAGGAGGCCTTCGACATCGGCTTCCATGAAGATGTTCAGCTTGGTGGGATGCTTTTCACACCGAATTGTCACTCTTGTGGAGAGGTTAAGGACTTCTGCAAGTGCTTTTTCTGAGTCGTTGTCAATGCTCCCCTGCCTACAAACTAGCAAGAGATCACATTATTGTTCAGAGTTGGCTAGGATTATTTTTCACACTACAATGTCGTTCTTGCAAAGAGGTGAAGGACTTCACGCAAGTGGTTTTTTCAAGTGAATTTCAATGCTTCTCTGCTTGTGAACTCGCAAGAGATGATATTTATTGTTCTTGTGGTTGGCTCATGAGGGACATTTTTCAAGTTTAATGGTGATTAAAGTGAGTGCTTGGATTTCTTATTTGGTGAACAACAATCACAGGATGACATCGGCCCTTGTCATGAGTAAGAGAACTTTTTTGTTTCCTCAAGTTGTAACTATGTCTCCTAAGGCTCCTATGGGTAGATCAGGAGCCGCCACACCTAGGGAATGCGACATACCTTCCTAGCCTACCTTCTCAGATCAAATAACGCCAAATATTTTGCACTAATTTTCTTATTTCTAATTGAGCCACTTAATTTGTGCATGCTTAGTTGTTTTGCTTAGTTATTTTTTAAGGTTTCTGTAAATAGCCCAAGTTTCAAGAGTTCAAAATGTCATTCCATGCATCAAGTTGCATCATGAAGTGCATTGACTTGGATGGGTGGAAAAGACCTGATCCATCTACTGCTGAAAAAAAAATGATATATCTTTGTCATTAGGATAATGTTAACTATATGCATATAGTAGTAAACATCTATAGAAAGAACGATACAAAATCTTGACCCCACCTGCTGCCACAAGATGCTATATCTTTCTCTTTATAGATGTCTAATAATTCACTTATTATGTACAAATAACATTACTCATCACTAATATCCTACTAAAATTTTAATTTAGCTCCAAATCAGAGACATTTGAGCCTTGTTCAATAGAAAAGGGGCATATTAAAAATCTATTTGGGTAAATAGTTTATTTAAGTATTTATGAAAAAATAGCTTTTAAAAAGTTGGTGTTTGGATGCATAGTAATATAAGTGCTTATTTAAAATTTTTAAAAAGAACTTCTTGCAAAGCTAAATATCTTAACTTTTAAAAAATTACTAAAAATAACTTTTTGAAAAATAAAAAGTTGTATAACTAAATGAGACAAAAAAGGCTTTTGAATTGGTAAAAAATATTTTTTTTAAAAAAAATCATAAATAATATTATCCAAACAAGCTTAAGTGCAAAATGATCACATGAAATCTGTTATTAGGCTTTGTTATTAGCAATTTAAAAATTGTCAAGCTAAAGATTGACATTAAAATGAAATTAACAATTAAAACACTAATTTTAGAACCGAATCAAACTTTCCATTAAAGGTCAAGGACAAAAATAAACACTAGCCCTAAGATTTTTATTTTTGTTTTCAGCAGCTATTACTTTCAAGGCAACCCTGCGTCCCAGCGAGGTTCAACGCAAGACAGTTAGAAAGATCGAAGTTAGATTGTTATCAACAGTAGCATGCAACGAAAGAGCCACATTTCCTCACCCAGCATTGGTCTGGCGTCGGTTGACTTCTTAGCCATACCATTTTGGTATTGTTACCTGGAAAATTCTCATACACTCGGCAGAGAAAGAACCAGTTTTTCCTCCATATGTATTTCAACCATAAAATAACTAAAAATAAGAGAGAAAAATAACAATAAAAAATTAAATAAATAGTTAAAAAATTACATAGAGAAAAAAAGAAATTTTTTTCTCTAAGAAGAATGAAGGAATAACTCATTGTCACCTACCGTTTTCCGGAGCGGTTACCCATTTCGTAATGAAGCTAAATGCAAGCCTTTTGTACACCCAATTTTTTTTATTATACTTTTAATTTAGCATTGATTTATCCCATAAAATAATAAAATTAACAAGCAATGAGAAAATACTACTTGTGAGATGGCGTACGAACTCCGCTCAAAAAGTATTATTAAGTTAATTTGAAGGATTCTTTTTTCTTTTTTCTTTTTCCTTGTTCCTTTTGGCGGCTAGAATTTTTAAGGCAAACTCATTGACCCCGTCCAAAAAATACAGTACAGTACCCTACCCCAACGGAGCTCAGCAAACTTCAGTGCAGGTGTAGTTAACAAGGTCGAGGTTAGACTGTAATGTGCGCATGCAGCGAAATGGGCACAGGAAAATATAGCGATTTCCATTATAGCAAGGAAACAAACAGTCCTATTTCACGGATTATTTAATGCATAACTTAGCATGCCTTGGCATGTAAAAGCATCAATCCTAACTACCCCTTCCTCACATTCCCGAATGGTTCCCAAGTCAACATGTCAGCTTTACAGTTTGAACCTCCCTCTCTCCTTAACAAGACTACTTTGATGTTTAGCAGTCACAATAGTAAGCAAATGAGCCAACTAATTTTCTCTATACTCCATGAAGCAGAAACCTCACCACGCAGCTAGGAATACATGCTTCCACTAGCAACAACACCACTACTTTCATAACCCATTTCCACTTGCTCTTTTTCCTTTCTTTTTTTCTTCTATTTTTTTTCCCGATTTTTTTTTACATATAACATATAAGAAAACTTATGATTTGATCATAGTAGATCAGAAGGTGCTTTAGGTTAGGCAGAAGCCCATTCAAAGTAATGGCAGCGGGCACCTCTAGTTGCAGTCCAATTGCCACATCCAAAGAAAAGGCTCCCTTGCTTGGGCCCTGGTTTCCTGACCATTCCCCTACTGCTTTTCACCCCACAGTAACAGTAAGGGTGATACTGAACCATGGGGGTATTCATTTCCCTTGCTTTGTAGGGGCAATGAGGGGAAAAACTTGGTTGTTCAGGTGCGTGCTTCCACACCAATGATCGATCAGCAGTCTGCCACATAATCGAATTGGTAATGGAAAATTTAAAACCCCTGTGCATGAGTAGTGCCAGCAGGCGAGCAGTATTTTTGGCATCATCTAGGCCACAATGAGCACGACCCTGCCAGGCCAAGCCAGCTATCTCAACAGCCTCCTTTAGATTGCACCGCACAGCACCAAATACCTCACGGAAAGGAATCCTTAAGTTGATCCAGCTAACAAGTTACAAAGCAGACAAACCAAAGTCAGCTGAAAATCAAATCCTGGTAAACAAAGGCCACAATTACTTCTACACTACAGCATTTACCGGTTGAAATAAGGAGGCTTCCTTATTTTCTTGAATCGACACTCAGATTCAAGCATCACCCGACAATCCCAGTTAGACCATGTAACCACAGCAAAGTTGGAGTTCTTTATTCCCTTCTTCTCAAGCCACTTATCATGCCTAAGTAGAGCCTCACTCAACGTAACACCTCTGTCCACCTGAACCATACAATAAGAAATGCGATTAACAATCTACACTGACAGGCAAGAATATTCAGGCAAAGATAATAGCTACAGATAGGTTAGGAACAAATTACATAAAGATTGGCGTATTTCTATTTATCAAAATCAGTTTAGAATGCAACTATTATGTGTTACATCTAATGAGCCCATACCTAAATAGAGCTTCATCATTTATGAAACATGAATTACCCAAGCAAGATGGATATTGATCATCCAATCAGACAGTGCTGAACAAAAAAAATTGAATAAATAACACACACACACACACAGGCACGGATGCAAAATGGTCAGAAGGAACCACAGCACTATACTCAATCAAAACCTAGTGATTAAAAGGGAGGGTGTCAAGAGTATCACTGAAGATGATCCTCCATTAATCCAAAATATATGAGTTTCCATCCAACATCCTTATTCTCAACATCTTTCCCACTTCACTTTAATCACTTCAACTTTCTTGCAATTAAATCGAAAAACATCAGACAGTAGTTAGTACTATGTTGGATTTGAACTTGTTAACAACAACAGCAACAATGCCTTCTCCCAATAGGCAGGGAGATTTCAAGTTTTAACTAGTTACTACATTGCATAAACAAATAGCAATGATATATGGTCAAAATACTTTATCATCCCTACCATGGAGGAAATATAACAGAATTCAATCAATAGAGGAAGACCCAAAACTCGAATCATCAATTAAAATCCCCCCCCCCCAACAACACACAAAATAAGATATTACTGGTCAATGAGATTGGTATGGACCACTGTAGAAATTTCTTTCACTTGTGCCAAGGCAGTTACCATTTATAAGTTACAAATATCATACAAACCAGGATACTTTATACGCACAAAGGCATATGGTGGTTTGTCCTGCCCTATTTGTACTGATTCCTTTTTGAAAGTAAAGGCTGGCTTTTGCCTTACACACCTGAATTTGCTGGATACCAGTCAGATCCTTGCAGAAATCACTCAGCAGCTGATTGCAGGTAGGCCTCACATATGTCTGGAAACATGCTTCCAGCTGGCCAGTGACACTACTCACTATGACAGATGGAAACTCAATTATTTCCTGGGGATGGGGATTTTTATCCTTGTCACAGGTAGCCTCAAAGTCTATGACCACAAAATACTGAAATTCTTGATATTGCTCACGTGGGTAACCCTGAGCAACCATATTATATGGAACATACTGAAGCTGGTTCTCAACAGGATAAGGGTAAAAATGGCTCTCAAAAGCATTCATTTGGCATTGCTGCACCTTGTGAGAGTTAAAAGGGAAGGCTGTCCAGGTGCTGTAGTCATGGTGATAAGTAGGTTTACCGCGAAATTCAATGGAAGGCTCAAGAAACTCACTGCCTAAATGGCGATTAGGTTCAGCAACATCCCCAGCTGGATGAGTACCAGGCCCATCTTTAAGCTCTGTAAAGCCTTCCATAGAACTCCCATTACACTGAAAATTGCAAGGGGGACCCTTGGCCTGGAGGCATTTTAGGGATGCCTCACAGTTTATTTGCATATTTTCTGCAAGGAAAGAGAGAAAGAAACAGGATCAAAATGAGACCCAGCATAACACCTATCAAAATCTTACATATACAAGGTCAGAGACTGAAAAAACTGTTTGCACATAGAGATACTAGAGAACCAGGTTTCACAGTCACAAGAAGGAATGGATTAAAGAAAAAATTGGAACTATGTATCAGCTTCACATGAGAAATGATAACTGATGTCATTTAGTTACCAATACTAAATTGCACAATCAAGAATCAAAAGATATCTCCCAGCATGAAAAATGTCTTACTTATAGACAGCATGCTTAGATACTTGTACCGCGTTATCCAAGGCTGGGTGCAAATCAAAATTAGGTAATATTAACACAAATTAACCAATAATGGAATGCCAAATAAGTTATTATCCAAGTCTAGCTAACTCAAGTAAGATACATTTGATGAATTCAACCCAACAAGCTTCTTAGCTTTCCATTGGCATGTGGTTCATCTGGAAAAATGATAGACTACTAACTTTATGCAGTACCAACTATAAAACTTAGTAGCCTTTTGAAATGATATTTAGCCACAAACAAATCTCCAGAAACTGAACTTCAACTTCAAAACAGAAAGGCCTAGCTTTCTCATTCTAGTATAAGGCAATTAGTACATTGATTATTTCCAAAAATTGATGAAAATAAGAAAGTACGTGTAGCATGGGATACTAATAAACACCATGTTGATATCAAATCAAATTTATTACCATTTGTCTTCCTTCTCCCGTTACTTTATGTAGAACAAATCAAATTAAAATAATAATAATAATAATAATTTCATCTAATTAACAAAGTTCCATAATTCTACTTCTTGATAGTTAGAATTGTGGCAGTACAGGGGAAGGAACTCAACAACGAGAAGGAAAACACTGAATAGATTTGTGACCGTTATTAGAATGTGTTATCTATATCCATATAAAAAACCCCCACTGTTTAGGAAAAAAGCAACAAAAGCAAGGTTTTTCCATGGCTAGAAAAAGATGGGGCTCATGGAGATTTGGGTAGAAATCATAAGTTCAAGTTGTGGTGATGACTCCTTGATAGTTGATATATCAAAACAAAAAGATCTCTTGTTAAGTGCTAATTTTGTCCCAGATCCAACTGAGAACAATCAGCTTTTTGAGGCAATGACTTACTACATTTTTTCAGCATGAATCCAATACTACTAAGTGACAAGGGCGGCTCAATGAATGAGGCTCCCACCTAGTCAGGTTTGGGGAGAGTAAATGTATGCAGCATTAACCCCACATGTAGAAAGGCTGTTTTCAAGATTTGAACCCATGACCTCTAGGCCACAAGGCAGCGACCTTACCATTGCACTAAGACTCACCATCTATGATTGAGTGACAAGGGAACTTACAACAATAATAACACAAATAACCAAAAGCATGTGAATCTTTGCTTTGTAATCATTGCTAAATTCAGTATTTTGCTTTTCTAATTTCTACTGTGGGATGATTGCACAAGTTGTTATTGTTCTTTCAATTTACTTTTCTATTGGACAATATAAGGGATTGAGGATGAAATGTGCATTATTGTTATAATCATTGTAATGCTACTTATACTGCCATTTGACAATACTGTTAGAATGTAGGATATGCAATGACAGGGTACTAACCAAACATAAAACACCAATGAACTGTGGCTGGAAAGCAAATCAAACTTTGAATGGTTGTTTGGTTTGATAATGAAGCTTTCAAGTCAATGTGGATTGGACAGTGAACACCATACACACCAATATGGCAGATCTTAATGCATAACCCCTGTACTAGCATAAAATTTTATACTTAAAATTTTTGTAACTTCAAATGCACTAGCACAATCCTGATGATCAAATCAAATTCCCATGTGACAGCATACATAATATGAAGACTTTACGATACATGCCTACAACATAAGAGTTAATAGAGGAGGATAAGTTATGGTGACCAAAAAACACAAAACAAATGACAAGGCATTTGTTTCCCCTTGCATAACAAGAGAAAGAAACAGCAACTAGAATCAGCAATTGAGGCAGCATGAAGTTCTGAACTGAAAGGCATTGATTTAAGATAGTTTCAATCATTTATAGTCAAGAGATAGGATTCAAAGAGATATTCAAGTTCAGGGACAGACAAGAGTGAACTCCAAACCTGGAATATTAGATAAGAAGATAAACATATGGTTCCAACACACATAGTGGAATAGAGCATTTAGCACATGATGTCAATGACAGCACAAATAATTTCTGTGAAAAGTCCTTGAACTCAACAATGTTGACTACATCAATGTTATTATTAATCAACTTATTTACTTATTTGAAGCAACATGCACCACCAACAATAAACAATATTAGTAACGAGTTCCTCTTTCCTTAAAACATGAAGTACTGAACCTACTAAAAACACATCATTTCTCATATATTCCACTACTCCCTACAAACTGACAATGATCTTCTGGAATTCAGGATTGTCAGAGAATGATTTGGTTGTGATATCTTTTCATTGAGAACAAGCATGTAAGTTATCAAATACATAATCTCAAACAATATGGTCCCCAATAATCTAAAAGGAAAACAATCTTGAGTTTAAATTTAGCCAAGTGAACAAACACCCCCCTCCCATGCTGGTCTCTCTCCTATGTTCACTCCTAGCACCCCTTAAACTCGACAATCTAGACACCTCAGCTCCACAGCATCCGTCAAACTCAGCCTCCCACTCTTTCTTCGAGATGTTAACCACTTCCCATCCTTACTCCTACAATCCCAACCTGCCTGGTCTCAGCATCTCAGTCGGGCAAAAATGCAAAATCCACCGCACATCACAGTTAAACCCGTAAATTCAGACATGAACCATCCATTCAAACCCAAATCTCACACACATTCTCTCCAAACCCGCGATCAAACCCAAATTGAACCAGCACAAAACAAACACTGACCCAGAACAACTCAACAAAAATTTCCACAATAAGAAAACCAAGCGCAAACAAATGCGCCTGCAATCAAACACCCAAAAAGACAAAAAAAAAAAAAAAAGAAGTAAACGATCAAAACCTAAATCCGAATTAGATCAAAAAATTGCCATCAATCAGAATCAATCAAAACCGAATAAATCAAATCAAATTAAATTAAATTAAAAACAATTTCAGTGGAAGAGGGGAAAAAAAAAAAACAAATACAAAAATCAAAGACGAACCTGAATTTTCAAGGGCCATCATGATCGTGAATATAGTTGAGATCCACCAGCGAGTACATGAGATCCTCCTACAAAAAAATCCCCCCTGCACCGGACCCAAAAGAAATATAAATAAAATCGAGTCGGAACAAGAATCACAGAGTTCCCATACGAACGCAGAGAAAGCGTGGGAAAATCGAAGAGAAAACGAGAGAAAAGAAAGAACACACAGATGTAGAGAGAGGAGGGAGAACCTGGTTGTAGAGAGAGAAAAATCGAAGAGAGAGAGAAGGGGTTAGAGTAAAATTACCTATAGGATTTTAAATGCAAACTCTGCTGCTCGAGTTAACTTGTTTCGTAAAAACAAGGAAAGTTTAAGCATTCGAGGGAGAAGAGTGGGGCCCACGAAACAGTAAAAATATAAATTTTTAAAGTTTAAAATTTAAAATTTATTTAATATTAAAATGAAAATTGGAAACTGTGTCCGGTGAAGGCGGACACGTGTCGAGCGTGCAGAGGGACATTACGAGCGAAAGAGAGAGATAGTGAGGGTTGGCTCTCTGAGATATTTGTTTTGTGTGACCACTGCGGCCAAGGGTTGCGGATGAATCTCGGCCGTTGCCGTTCACGCTCGATGATCAACTTCTTTGAATCTTCGCCGTCGATTATTGGGTCAAGAGTTGATAAGTGGGCCCCACAAAGGTATGTGTTAAATTTTTTTATTTTTGTTTTATTTTAATATATACTATCTAATAAACCGCTAACACATGCTATTTTATATTGTTAATTTTGAGATGGGAGTGAATGATCATTTTGGTCATGATATAAGTTTTTGGAGGATTTATTTAATGTCACAAGTTTTTAATGATTAAATTGATGTCATCTATATATCTTTAGAGGATTAAATTAATATCACATACATTTTTGGAGGACTAAATTGATAATTTAGTATTAAGAAATTAATAATCTAATTCTTGAAGTTATAAAAAGTGATTCAAGTTAATTCTTAGAATAATAATAGTAAGAATTAACTTGAATCATCATAAGAACTACTTTGAAGGATTATGATCCTCTCATGTTTGTTTAGGGTTTAAGTACCTTTTGCTAGGGGTGCTCGACCTAGATTAGGATTCTTTCATGTTTATTACGGATTTTGACATATAGATTTATAAATCATTAAAATGGCTCAAATTTCAATACCTTGAAGGAGTAGGATCCTTTTAGATTTTCAATACCTTTTGCTAGGAATATTCAGTTGATTTGGTTTGATTCGATTTTGGGAGAAAATCTCAACCGAAGCAAACCAATTGATTCTTACATATTACCATTCAATAAGTTTCAATGATGTTAGCCAACCGAAATGAACCGAAGTTTATTGGTTCGGTTCAGTTTGACTTTTTGGTTTTGAAAGAAAAACAAACAGAATATAAATTATAGCTAGCTCAAGACCTCATAGTGAAGTAAAGAACCAAATTTGCATATTTTCAACATATAATCTCATCCAATTAAAAAACAACTCTTAAAAATAAATAAAATATCTATAAAACCAAATAAATTATCTCCTAAAGTCAAGTATAATGAGAAACAAAAGTTTATATTTCATTGAGGAATAAACACAAATACTTCGTGAGTAAGAATTTTGGCTTTATACGTCACAAACCAATATATGGCTTGTAGAAATCTATGTAATATTAGAGATGAATAAAGATAAACGGTTGTGTGTTTGAAGTAATTCCCCACTACATCATTTCTTGAATCAAAGAATCACACAAAGCCATAAAGAATAGAGGATAATAATATAACTATAAAACATACATGAAAATTTATTTGGTCTTACAGAAAAAGGGAGGCAACATATACTACTATAGAACTAGCACTATTACAACCCTTGATGAAGACAGGAGCATTACTTTGCATAGAACAGACAACTCAATGAAATCCTTTGTTACTAGGTTGAGATTTGAGAGGCTAGAGAGGTCAATACCGTCACTAGCCCTATGCAATAAAGATGCCCAGACAGTCGTTGCAAGTCGGTGTAGAACAAAGACTATCTGAGAAGTGGAGGGGTGAGTTGAAGGTGAGACTATGCATGGGACTAAGGCGGCTTACAAAAAGAGGAAAGTGCCATTCTGAGAGAAGGTGAGTGTAACATCTTACCAATTTAATGTCATGCTTAAGTCATAGTATGAAATTAAGTAGATTGTGTTACCGTATTAATACTCTATTTACGTTTCATTTTATCATGTCACTTTTTTTATTTTTTTGTAATAGGAGAAATGGAGCGCTGTTAATAATTTAGAACGTAATGGAATTTAACAAAAGTACCACAGAATAGAATAATAACGTGTAATACAGCATTAGTTGTATATTTACATATATAAGTCGGAAGCCAACACTTCAGTTTATATACATGCCTCAAAAAGCAGAGTGAACTAAAGGCATAGCTAAATTTCTACTGCTAAAAAGTAGGGCCGAAAATGGCGGAGACTAGCTAAGCACAGCAAGTGCAACTCAGGGTCCTGGTGAAGCTGCAGGTCAAGGAGCTCAATACATAGAGTCGCCGTTGAATCCATCGTCAACATCTGAGAATGATGCAGAAATGCAAAACGAGGTGAGAATTTGAAGAAATTCTCAGTAGGGCTCGCGTACAGGGTTTAGCTGACGTCAAATTCATTCTCAGCTGCCTCGGGTTTTATTTAATTATAAAATCATGAGATCAACCCTAACTATTCACATTTAATCAGTTTAGGAAAACGTCTGGTCCAAGGCAAGGTCCAATTTTACTTAAGACAGTATAAGAAACATAATAAATTACTAAGAATGATACACAGAATAATAAACAGAATAAATGCATATTCGGCAGTAAATAAACATAACAGACGAACTGTAAACGACATGTAATAACTGCTTAAGGTAATCATGCATTTAATGTAATCATGCAAAACTTATTCTTGAACCTTTCTTCATAAACTTTTCCCATAACTTTCCATCATTTTCCATCACTTGGTCCCCTGGGAGTTTTTGGCCATTTTAGACTCCTGGGTAATAGTCTGCTTTTCAGGATCGAGCTCGTTCCTATACAGGAATGCCGGGTTTGCTTTCCCCGACCTTCCCACCAATCTATTCCCCTTAACTTTTTATTCGGGGCTAGCCCAAGTAGCATGGAACTTTCATAATAACATAATTCTCATCATAACTTTCATAGCTTTCTTGAAAATGCACTTTTATTAGCATGTATATCATAACTTATGCATAGATTCTATCGAAATTTCGGTAGCATAACGGAACGTGTCCGCTTCCCCATGAGTAGTGCCAGTACACCAGAACACCAATTTATCATAGAGATCACAACATTGTATACATATTTTAACATTGGACTCATAATAACATTAATCTCATTAAGGCAGAGTTTCTGCCTCAACAAGGTCTGTCAACCTGATTTTTATAAATCAAGCCATAATTTCTCTTTAACTCATTTGGACCTCAATTTTGGCTATGTTGAAGTGTTATGTGTCTATTTTCTAACCTCTTTGGTCCCATCTTATTTGGATAACTATAGCTCAAGATATTTAGGTTTTATCCCAGCTTGCTTAGTAGCTGGCCAGAATCAGACATCTAAAAGTAAAAATCCACTAAAAATCGAAAACTACTTCAAATCATACGAAATTGGTCTCATATTAAAGCTAACAGGGCAAAATTTCATTTACAAAAATTTCCATTCCATTTGACTTAGTAGGGCTCGAGTTATAAGCCCTGAATTCTAACCTTCCTGAACTGCCCTGTTTTGACCCAGTTTGGGCATAGGGCAACTTTCTTGGATGATTGGGAGCAAACGGGACTTTATCTAATTCTGAAATTTTTATGGGACATTCTCCTATGTGTAAGCTTTCTAACAAAGTTAGTTTCATTAAATTTCAAGTAGTATAGGGTGAGTTCTATCCTGAAGAACCCAGTCTGCCCAGAATCAAAGTCAAAAACCTAGGTCGAAATTCAAAAATTCATATCTCTCTCAATACTAATCCAATGGTCTTATATGATATATGTGTGGAAAGCCCTAGATGTCTAATTTCATATAAAAATGGTTTCATCAAATTTAATCTGTGGTAGGCGGAGCCGTACACTCTGCCGTACGGACTGCCGAGGGTTTTTGGTTCTCCAGCTCTTCAGCTCTTCCTATTTTCATTCTTTCTTGCTTCCAATTCGATTTTAACCAAACAAACAGCCAATAACCAACTATATATCATCAAAATCATTCAATCAAGACATCAAAGATTGTGGAAATAATCCACCCTCAGCCAGCCAAGATCACAGAATTAATACAAGAATTAAACCTCTACCTTTGTTATAGGTGATTTGGCTTGATTATTGGGGCTTAGGTGAGCAAAACATGGTTAAACTTGAGAGTTTGATGGAGTTATGTGAGTGAAGAAGAGAAGAAGAGAGCTAAATTGAGGGGAGAAGTGGTGCAGAAATGGCTGAGGGAAAAGAGAGGAATTGTGTTATAAAGACATGGGGGTAGTTAGAATGAGGGGTGGTGATTGGTTGATGCACCTATGGCTGAAATTCAGCCAGCCCTCTCCCTTCTTTGTGGCCTCCTTTGCACCATTTTGAGGGATTAAGTGGTTGAGTTCTCAGCCACTTAAAGTAGGGTTAATGAGTTGAAATTCTATTGGTTCGGTTCTGACAGTTTAAAATACCGTAATCTTACCGATTTCCTTTAAATCGGCAAATCGGTTTTCAATAAAATTTTATGAAATCTCCTATACTTCTAACTTAATTCCCTCATATCTAAACTTAATCATTTGCCAATCAATTGATCCTAAATAATTATTTAACCGAATTTTAATTAATCTCAATTATTCGATAAAATCGAACGATTGATCAAAAAACGATAAAAGAATTTCGGTGGATATTACAGTGAGGGGAAGGATGCAAGTTATGGGTTAATATGCTGTTGTAAGATGTGGTTAAGGAAGGAGAGCATTGCTGTAAGGTGAGGTGAGGGGAAGAGAACATAGTGAGAGAGGATTGGGTGTGTGCGGGGAATGGGTTTCTAGAGGTAGGGTTTCATGGGTTTAGGATGCATGAGAATATTTTCGAATATACAATGAATTATAATGGTATAATAAGAATTATATAATATAGACCTCGATTCGGTTTGGTTTGATTCAGTTCCAAAATTCAAAATCGAAAATCAAATTGATTTAATCGATTTTTTTTCAATTTTTTTAGTTAACTTTTTTTTTTTTTTTGGTTTAGTTTTGATTTTTAATGTGAGTTGGTTCAATTTTGAACACCCCTACCTTTCTACATTCATCATTATGTCATTTATATTTTAGCTCTTTTACTACTTAATACTTTACTTTCAGCTCTTTACTTTACATGAATCAATTACATTTCAACTCTTTGAGTTCATTTTTTTCACTTTCAACCCTTTATCATCCAAGTTATGTTTACTTTCAACTTTTACATGTTGTTACTTCCATTCTTATATTTACCTTACCTTCGACTACTTATCTTTAAGTTTATCTTTACAACTCATCAACTTGTTTTTATTCTTAGTCATCTATTGTATCTTTTCAATTTCATTTCATTTCGCTTTTTGACTTAAGTGTATAGCTGAAATTGCACAAAGAAACTAGGAACTTTCTTTACAATCTAAAGAATGCATAATTTAGCAACCAAGTTCGTTTCTTATCATCTTTTGCCTAAAAATAGGGAATCAAAGTTGCGACTAAGTCAATCAATCCGACTAATAAGTTAAAATCCCTAACATATGTTTGGCAAGTTAGTTGTGAACCTTCATCAAGTGTGTCTTTGCAAGTCACATTGAAAATGTTTCCTTCGCCCAATGACGACTACCATTGGCAAATGTACTTAAGGTTGAGCAAGATATTGAGTAACATGGATTCATCCACTACAAACAAGCATGACAATTAGTGAAAATCTAAACCTTCACAACCACAAATATTTAATATGCAAAAATGAGCTTGCTAAATTTCATAAAAGCTTTTTTTCCTAGAAATTTGCTCTACTAAACCTACCATTATTTTTTAACAATAACAAACCAATGCATTCATCATTTTCATATTCCATGTATCTTTTTGCTTGACTTAAAATAGTCTCCATATGAACAAAATTTTTAGCACAAAATGTAATACAATGTTCAACTACAAAAATTTTCTATTATAAACCTTTTGAACATGTTTTATTATGCAAATAACACTTTAACACATGCTAAAAGCACAATAATAACAAACAACTAAATATGAATCATTAAAAAGTTAAATATGTGAAATTAGAATATTAATATTTGATTTAAACTAACCTTTTACTAGAAAACATTCATCTATAACATCAAAAAATGCTAGTGAAAAAAACATTTCAACTTAAAAAGAATCATTGCAATATTTTGTTCTAGGCTATCCACCCTAACCTATCTTAAATCTCTAGAGCATAAATCACCAAAGAACAAAGACAATTCAATTAATGAATTATAAGCATCCTTTGGAAGCAAACCTTTCTAGCAAGGAAAACGATCATCTCAAATAGAGCAAGATTATTATGACTTTTAAGCATGAAATCCTTGCAATTTTGCATTTATGCGGTGATCTATATTTGAAGCATAAGTATAAGGAAACTTCACATCCTTTATTACATTGCCAAGATCCAAGTTGCAACGAGAATGATATGACAATTTTTTTTTAAAAAAAAAAGGAATTGTCACCAATTTTATTTAAAGTAAGAAAGATGCCTTTTGAACCACATTGCGCTTGGGAGTCAACTATGTACAAGGAAGGAAGGAAAAAAAATTTTTTTACAATATCCTTGACACATCCATCCTAAGAACCACCTTTAACTAATTGTATAAGCTAATAATAACCCTTGAAAATTTATTTATCCCTTTAGAAAAAAAAGCATTTATTTATTGTAGAAAATTTTTTAATAGTTATATCCTTTTTAAAATTTAAATAAACAATAAATATAATTATTTACAAAATTTAGCCAAAAAACATTGATAAGATAAGCATTTACTACCTTTATCCACTTTTATTTGTCTTTTAAGGTTTTGGCATACAGATTAAGAAATCATTAAAATAGCTCAAATAAAAAAATATTTTTCTTAGTTGGACTAAATTATCTTGTTCTTTCTTTTAATTCCTAACTCTTTTTCTCTATCTTAAATCTTCTCTTTTCTCTCAACACATTAAGAATAAAATTGGAAAAAAAAATAATTAATACTTCATTGAAACTCTCAAATGACAAATAATATAGTACAAAAAAATTTGGTTAATGGACGCTTAAAAGTGGACAAAGGAAGTATGATAATAAACAATAATTTAAATTAAACAATTAATGATAAATATCATCTATCCCAACAAAAAAAAATTAACTCTGAGAAAATCAAGAAAAAGGCTTTACATGTTTTAATTTTTTTCCCCCTAAATACTCAATTAGGAGCTATGATTGGGGAAACAATTAATTTTATGCGTCTATTAAAAAAAAACTAAGAGCGTAGGAGAATAAACAAAGGAATTAGACACATTAGGTTTTAAGCTTTGGTATATAAGCACAACAAAATCTAAAAATGGAATAGGTATAATAATAAATAAATTTGGAAGAATGATGTGGATATAAATGGTTAAGCCATAGGATCATAAATACAAAGTTTTTAGTAGTAGAACAACACACTTTAAATGTTTATTAGTGCATATGCATTATAGATAGGATTGGAAGAATACTGCAACATAAAATTCTAGGAAGATTTAAGCTTCATTTGAGTAAACATCTTAATTAAACTCTTATGTGAAAAGAGCTTTTTACAAAAGGATTTGTATGAAAAGTAACTTATGAATAAATTATTTTGTGTATGGATGTGTAGTAACAGAAGTGCTTATTTTACTTTGTTGTGCATGTTCCTAGAAAGGAGGTTTTTTTGAGAAGCTATTTCTCAAAACATGCTAAAAATGACTTTTTGGAAAGTTATAAGTTATATAGCAATTTAGTCCACATAGGTACAAAGTGGCTTTTAACTACTGAAAAGTTAAAAAAAAGTCATAAGTAATGCTATCCAAATGTGTCTGTAGAAGAATTAGCTCAAGGAATATGGACTGAGCTATAAGGAATATGGACTGAACCATGTCCAATCATATCTAAGGAATAACATCTTGTTCATTGAGGTATACATGGTAGGGGTAACATGATTAGGATTAACCTAAGTTAATTAAGCTCGGTCGAATTCATTTGAATATCCCAGATCTTATTAGTTAGTTAAGATTCTTTAGCATAAAATTTGGATTCCACTCGAGATCCCATGTCCTAGGAAAATCTCAAGATTCTTGGAGGAAAAAAAAAACTTGAAAGTATCCTTTATATGTTGAGAAATTGGTAGGGAATTCTCTCTTCATATATGGGCTTGCCTTAATAACAATTAAGTAGCCTTCACTTCAAGTTATGTGCTCCCAATTTCCGCTTTTGACTTGATCATGACAAGGTTTTTATAAATCTCAATTTCCATTACCAGCAAAGGCAATGTCCTACCATCATTCCTAAGGTAAGAACATTTGGCAACTATGTGGGGAAAATAAATAGGACGCATCCCACATTAGTTAGAACTAGAAGTTAAAACACCAATGTGGCCACAAGTGATCCCATCAATAACAATTATACTATCACGAACATGATGAATGTCCTTACCTGTGCTTTGCTGTAGAAGCAAAACCAATGGATGGAGACTAAGTTGGAAGTATTAGCTCATCCTCAAGAGTAGTCAAACAAAGGGAATGAGATAAGGCATCAACATAAAAAAGAAAACATTTCTAAAACATCTCAATAACACACTAAAAAGATGAGGAGGATCAATACTATAGCTATAACCACTTCAACAACTTATCCCTTTTCAGAATTCATCATGTGTATTCCACCGTCAGAGAATTTCATATTGCCTAACACGGTGTAACTCTACGTATCGAGCTAAACTATTGAGGTTGGTATAGGTACAATATTATGACAAAAACATTAGATAAGTAGACAATAAAATATCTATAATAAGAGTGGTACATTCTAATAACAACAAGTCTTCATAAACATTAACTTTAAAACACCAACAATATCACAACCTATGTCATCATCACCAATGTAGAATCCATTTTGTAAATTGTAACACCCTCCGAAGTACAGTACTATTCTTAAGTCATAACACCACACTCAGAAGTTGTTACTGTTACTTGAACGGACCTTGCTTGACAGCAACTTCAGCCATCTTAGAATCTTCTCGAACTATTTGGAGATAACACGGAAACAAGAGTGAGAATTTTAAATTCTCAGTAAGGCTCGCTAAGAAATTTTGTACTGTATCATCATTATTATCTCCAGCTGCTTCGGTTTATTATGAAAAATGTGAACATGTTAACTAGACTGTTCAGTTTTATCGTTCGAAAAATACCTTGTCCGAAGCAGAATTCGTTTTATTCATGCACTTGTCATTTAGGAGAGCCAATACACGAAAAAGTCATGAAGCATATTATGAATAATAACTATACCATATTAAAATATAATAACACTAACATGTGGGAAACTTGAAATTAGCATCTGCCTTCACTTGTACTTGAATTTCTGCAAATATACATAATTTTCTTTTCTTTCTTGGTCTTGTTTTACTTGTTATGCACATTCCAGAGTATGATCGCCATGTCACACTCCATTGGAGCGTGATCACCATGTCACATTCCTTAGGATGTAATCATCATGCCATGTTCCAGAGTATGATTGCCATATCATACTCCATTAGAATGTAATCGCTATATCACATTCCTTAGGAATATATTTTTCCTGCCAAGTCCCAGAGTATGATCGCCATGTCATACTCTATTAGAATGTGATTGCCATATCACATTCCTTAGGGTGTGGGACCTTCATTCGGTACTTACACTAGCTGGGTCCTGCCATGCCTCATGTAAGTTCTATCCCCGATACTCACACTAGTTGGGTCGATGCCATGCCTCATGTGAGTGGGATGCTTGCACATGCTTTAATCTTTATTCTTTACTATTCTTGGGTAGTCTGATTTGTCACACAGTATTGACCCACAAGGGGATTCACGTGCTTCCAGTTTTGGAGGGATCTCATTTTATATATTTATATCCTTTCATTCACATACATAATCCTGCATAGATATACTGAATGCACTCATGCATATGCTTCATCGCTTACGTTCATATATCCTTACATACATGTCTTCTACATACCTATTCATAACATACAAGTGTTTATAACCTTCTTACAATTCTACCGAAAGTTCGGCAGCATAACGGAACGAGTCCGCTTCCCCATGAATAGTGCCAGTACATCAGAACATCAATTTATCATAAAGGTCACAACATTACCCACATATTTCAATATGGAACCCATAATAGTATTAAACTCATCAAGGCAGAGTTTCTGTCTCAGCATAGTCAACCAATCCGATTTTTATAATTCAAGCAAGCCATTACCCCTATTTAATTCATTTAACCTCAATTATGTGTCTAGTTTCTAACCTCTTTGGTCTCATCTAATTTTGATATCTATAGCTCAAGATATTTAGAGTTTATCCCGGTCTGTCCAGTGGCTGGCCAGAATCAAACACCTAAAAGTAAAAATCCATTAAAAATCGAAAACTGACTCAAATGATACAAAATTGGACTAATATTAAAGTTAACAGGGTAAAGTTTCATTTTCAAAAAGTTTCATTTCAATTGACTTAGTAGGGCTCGAGTTATAAACCCCGAATTCTGACCTTTCTAAACTGCCCTATTCTGACCCGGTTGGGACATAGGGTAACTTTCTTGGATCACTGGGAGCAACTGGGACCTTATCTAATTCTAAAATTTTTATGGGACACTCTCCTATGTATAAAATTTCTAACAAAGTTAGTTTCATTCATTTTCAAGTAGTGCAGGCCGAGTTCTATCCTGAACAACCTAGTCTGCCCAGATTCAGAGTTAGAACCCTAGGTCGAAATTCAAAAATTCATAACTCCCTCAATACTAATCCAAAAGTCTTATATGATATATCTATGGAAAGCCCTGGATGTCTAGTTTGATATAAAAATGGTTTCTCCAAATTTAATCGGCTATAGGTAGAGTCGTACACTCCGTCGAACGGACTGCCGAGGGGTTTTGGTTCTCCAGCCCCTCAGCTCTTCTTATTTCTATTCTTTCTTGCTTCAAATTCGATTTTAACCAAACAAACAGCCCAAAACCAATCACATATCATCATAATCATCCATTTAACATATCAAAGATCATGAGAATAATCCAAGCTCAGCCAGCCAAGACCACATAATTGATGCAAGAATCAAACTCCTACCTTTGTTCCAAGTGATTTTGCTGGAATTTGAAGGCTTAGATGAGCAAGGCTTGAATTAGCTTGATGTTGGCTGGAGTTTTTGTGTGTGAAGAAGAGAGAAAGAGTGCTGAAAGGAGAAGAGGAAAGTGGCGCAAAAGGGGTCTGAATGGGTGCTAAAAAGGGTGGAAAAATTCTGATTATATGAGTGGTTGTTATTGATTTATTTTGGCCTTTGATTGGTTGAATACAAAAGGCTAAAATTCAGCTAGCTTTCCTTCTCTTTTGTGGCCCAAAGTGGCACCACTTTTGGTGCTAAGTGGCTGAGTTATCAGCCTTAGATTCTAGGGTTTTAAGCTTGCAATTCTATTACTCCGATTCTGACAATTTAAAATACCGTAATGTTACCGATTTCCTTTAAATCGGTAAATCGGTTTCATGAAAATTCTTATGAAATCTTCTATATTTCTAACCTAATTAACTTGTATCTAATCTCAATTAATTGCTAATCAATTGATCCTAAATAATTATTTAACCGAATGTTAATTAATCTCAATTATTCGATAAAAACCAAACAATTGAACGAAAAACGATAAAAGGATTTTGTGAGGTTTTTATAAGTTTCTATAATCCTAATTTCTTTAATTTAACTTCTAATCAACTCCTAGTTAACCTCTAATTAACTTTTTAATTAACCCTACAAACTCAACAAAATCGAGTAAATCGATTAACAGTGTACATTAAACGTTTTGCACATTTTGGGGCCTTCTGTTTCTATTTTTCAAGGCCAATGGCAATTTCGTAATTATGGATAAGTCTAGGGGCATCCCATGTCATTTCACATATGGGTACCTCCGTGGCTTAATCGGCTGGGGTTTAGGTTTGTATGTTTTCGCTACGTGATTCTGCTTCGTTTAAAACCTTATTTTGCTAATTCTATTGACATAGGGACCTAAATGTCATTTTCTAAAAAGTTTAGGGGCAAGGTGGTCAACAATAAAAGTTTGTTGTTATTATTTCCTATTACGTTATACGGGGATGTTACATAAATGATTTCATATCATTAACATTGGATGACCTTAATCCAAATTGAAGATGCATGTTCTTGGTCAATTATACAACTTTACTATGCTTACACAATAAAGATGAATTGATAGTTTTCATAACAATCTTAGCACAGGTTGCCTTTGGAATAACTAGTTAAATTGTCAAAAATCACTATCAAGAACAATAACAATAACTTTACCACTAAATGGTAAATTCAAATCCTTGTTAAGAAATATCATTATATCCTTCAACATCCTATCTAGTATCTCAAATCCCTATTTGTTTATCATTGAACCTTCATCTCAAATGATAAGGGTATTCATAGTTCGGTTTGGTTAGGTTTTGGATGAAAATATCAAACAAACTGTAGAAATAAGAAAGGCTATATGAAGAAAGATATTCTTACTTTGTTTTTTCTATTCATCTCCACATGAGGTATATACATACAAGATTAACTATAATCTCAATAACTATATACAGAAAGAGCTATAATTTTGATTGCAAATGATTCTATTTAAATGCTAATTCTTGTCATCATGGAATATCACAATATTTGGGATTTGAGTGAATCCCTCATGCTAACACTACCCCTGAAGTTGGTGCATAGATATCTATCATGCCTAACTTATTTAATCACACTATGAAATATCCTGCCTGTAACTACCTTTGTGAGAATATCTGCAAGCTATCTCTCAAACTTGATAAATGGAGTTTGGATGACCTTCTAGTCTAACTTCTCTCTAATGAAATGACGATTAACTTCAATATGTTTGGTGTGATCATGTTGCATTGGATTTTGAGCAATTTGAATTGCAGCTTTGTTATCACAATTTCAACTCTCAAATCCAAGGTCTTTCATTAATCCTTTAATCCATAATAACTCACACAAACCATGTGCCATGCCTCTGAATTTAGCTTCCGCACTTGACCGAGCAACAGCCTTTTGTTTCCTACTCCTCCAAGTAACAAGGTTACCTCCTACAAATGTGAGATAACCTGAGGTGGATTTGCTAGTTGACTGGTCTCTTATCCAATAGCGTCTGTGTATCCTTCAATATGGATGTTCCATTCCTGGAGTACAATAATCCTTTTCCTAGAGCACCCTTCCAATACCTTAAGATTATATAAATTGCATTCACATATTCTTCACTTGGAGCATGCATGAATTGCTTTACCACACTCACAGCATAGGCATTATCTAGTCTAGTATAAGTTAGATAAGTTAATTTTCCCACTAGTTGTTGATAACAACCTACATCTACCAATATTTGGTCCGAATGAGTACCTAGTTTATGGTTGGTTTCTATTGGTGTTGTTACTCGCTTGCAATCTAGCATCCCAATCTCAGCTAGCAAGTCTAACACATACTTTCTTTGAGATAAAGAGATTTCATGGCTTGATCTTGACACTTCAATACCTAGAAAATATTGCAGTTGTCCTAGGTCTTTCATTTCGAACTTAGTGGCCAAATATTTTTGTAATTTCTCCATTTTTTCAAGATTATTGCCAGTTAAGATCATATCATCTACATACACAATCAATGCTATCAATTTTTCTCCATTGTGTTTAATAAATAAAGTGTGATCAAAGTTGCTTTGCTTGTAACCAATTGACTTCATTATTGATATAAATCTCCCAAACCAAACCCTCAGTGATTACTTCAGTCCATATGGTGATTTCTTTAATTTGCATACATTTTCATTATGTAAAGATCCATACTTAACACCTGGTGGAAGCTCCATGTATACTTCTTCCTCATAGTCACAATTTAAAAATGCATTTTTCACATCAAACTAACGTAGATGGTAATTTTGATGTGTTGCAACTGATATGAGTATGCAAACAGTGTTGAGCTTAGCTATTGGTGTGAAGGTTTCCTAATAATTAACTCCATACTTCTATGTGTATCCTTTTGCTACTAATCTGGCTTTGTACCAATCAATATTTCCATCAGTTTTAAGTTTTATAGTATACACCTATTTGCATCTGACTGTCTTCTTGCCTTTGGGCAATGGCATAAGTTCGCAAGTGGAGTTTTTTGTAGAGCCTCCATTTCTTCATTGTCTATCTAGGATCTGCTTGAGCTTCCTGCACATTCCAGGAATAAATACTTTGGACAAGTGATCAATAGTTAAAGCATAAGAATCAAACAATCTATGAGTCGAGGTATCATTATTAATGGGATATTTGGCATTTGCTTTGAGGTTAGGTTCATATTGTTTCTTTGTAATACCCTTATTTGATCTTAATGGAAAATGTGATGAGGAAAGAAGGGACTCAATGCTTACCTATGGTTCAACATCATTTTGAACATTCTGGGGAGGCTCCTCGGTAGATGGTGTTGATACGAGTTCTTTTAAGAAATCATCTTCACCTTCTGGTACCACATTATTCTCGTAGAAACTTGGTTCCTCGGGTTGATAAATGGGAGTTTGATCAATAGTAGGTTGATGATGTGCATGTCTTTCTTCTATGGCCTCAAGCCCTAGGAATTCAGCTTCACCCCTTGGAACTTAACCACCTTTTTCTTCTAGGTCAAGTTCTTTACCTAAGTTCTCCTTCTAAAGAGATGAGCTTGGGACTCCACCTAAATAGAACGATTCATTTTCGTGAAAAGAGATATCTAAAGAAACATGCAATTTCTTTTTTAGGGGGTCATAACACTGGTAGCCCTTTTGAAAATCAAAGTGACTAACAAAAACACATCATCTGGCACAAGGATCCAATTTACTTTGCAAAACTTTCATTCTATGAACATATATAGTACACCCGAATATTCTAGGTTCAAGGTTTGGTAAGTGTGTGATAGAGCAAAAAAATTGTAATTTATTTTGGGGAGTTTCAAAACTAATAACGTGGGAAGGAACCTGATTGATGAGATATACAGCAAATTTAATTGCCTCCCCCAATAAAATTGTGGCATGTTCATTCCGAAGAGAAATGCATGAATAATGTCTAAAATTTGTCTATTCTTTCATTCAGCCACATCGTTCTGTTGTGGTGTGTATGTGCAAGAGGTATTGTGTTGAATCCCCAGTTGACTAAGATATTCTCCGAATGAAGAATCAATAAACTCCATAACATTATCAGTTTGCCAAATCTGAATCTACCTTTGATATTAGGTGCAGACCATGTTACAAAATTCCTTAAATGTTGTACAAGCATCACTTTTCTTATGGAGCAAAGACACCCATGTGAACCTGGAGCATTCATCTATGAAAGTAATAAAATAATGAGCTTTTGAAATGGATGGGACCTTGGCAGGGCCCTAGATATTAGAGTGGATAACAACACAAGGTTCTGAGCATTTATTTAAACTTGGTGGAGATGTGTGCAGCCTTAGCCTCAGTAGTATTAACTACAGCAAGTATGAAGTCCATAATCAGCCTAACTAAGTTGAACCTTCTCTTGATCATGGGACAGAACATCACCATCTGGTTTACCTCAGTCATCATATCTATGTTACCACTCCGAGGTAGCACAGTATATTGGACCATAGAATACATAGCTCTAATAGAAGTGAGAAAGCAAGAGGTATGAATGTCACTTACATGCATGCTTCTTTTCCTTATAAGGACTCTAGCAACTTCCTCCTTTGTAGCTCCTAGTTCTTCCCACCATCTTTCTCTAGCTCTACACAAAATGCCCTCATTTGGAGTGTTTGTAATCTGTGTAATGTCGAAGGGTAGAACTTGTAGCTTGAAGCTTCCAACAATGCTTTGGAGAGAGGTGTTGGCTTTGTCAGTGGGGACAAGGGTGCTGTAGAATGCAGGGACCAACCCAGCATAAATGTCCTCAAATATCCTTAAGAAGTCATTCTAGCCTTGGAATTTGAAGACTTCAAACACCTCAGGGAATTTTGTGAAGTTTTCCAAATAAAAGCTCGTCCTACTGGCAATGGGTCTTTGAAAGAAATATCTCTAAAAATTTGCTTGCATTTTATCATCTTCAAAAATATATGAAACACTTTGATCACCCTTTCCTAACATAATGTAATGAGAATGTTGGGGCTTGAATAAAAAATAGGGAATACGTTTGGGTAGGAAGTGAAAATAGAGGGTAAAGAGTTTGAAAGTTTGAAACTTAGGGCCGAAGATGAACAATATTTGGGGTTCTATAACTTAGGAGAGAAAAGGTTTCAGAGTGAGAGTGAAAAGGTTTGGTGGTTAAAGCAAATAACTAATGGTTAAAGAAATATGAATAGTTTCAAGGGTGAAACGATGACGTTTTTGTGTGTGAGAAGCTTTATATAGTTTTCCCGTTTCATTAAGTCATAGCAATTTGGCATAATGAGAAGTTATAAACTTGTCTTATATTTTGAAATTGCCTGGACCTTTTACATTCAAGTTTATGATCAGAAGCATAAGTCTCTTTTCTGATATGAAATTTTAGTATACCTCAAGTTGAAATCTTCCAATTGATGCTTAATCCACAGAATTTGAGCATAACAATTTACTGTAGATACGTCAACTTCAGTTGTTGAAAGAGCAATTATATTCTGCTTCTTGCTTGACCAAGTTATCAAAGAAAATAGTAGCATTCACTTGTACTTTTTCTTTCAACTCTGTCTTCAGCAAAGTCAGCATCACAATAACCTGTTATATTACACTGTACCATTCTCATACCAGAGACCAAGATTAGTAGTACCTACTAAATATCTCAAAATTCTCCTGACAACATTTAAGTGTGATTGCTTTAGGTTAGATTGAAATCTAGCACAAATATCCACACTTAACTATATGTTAGGTCTACTAGCTGTAAGATAGAGTAATGATCCAATCATAGGTTTATAAAGTTTTTCAGAAATTTAATTTCCATCTTCATCAACTTCTAAAATTTGAGAAAGATGCATGGGAGTAGTAATACTTTTGGCTTTATCCATGTCAAATCTCTTGAGCAGATCCTTGGCATATTTTTCTTGATAAATAAGGATATCATCCTTTTTGTAACATCCTAATTTAGCTAATTAATATTATTAGAGAGTAATCAACAATGAGGAAATGTTAATTATAGGATCAAACAAATTCAAGTCTTCTCAATAGAAGAAAATGGCAATGTTCGGTTTGCTAAAGAAAATTTGCCTTGCTAGCAGAATCTTGGGATGCAAGAACTGAATTGGTAGGGACCTATATTGTAGAATAGCATAAATATCAGTTAAAAGCCCTAGGATGTATGGCTAGAAACTAGCCACACCAGCCCCATTGGTGGCCAAAGTATGGCCACACAAATGCAAACTTAGTAAACTTCAATTCAGGTCTCATGTACATCAATAGGATTCAAGCTCCAACATAACAAGGAAGGAGGCTCATCATTTTTCTCTCCTTTTCCTCCCCAAATTCGTGCAGCCACTCCCTCATTCTCTACTCTTATTTTCTTCTCCAACTTACTCATACACACCCAAAACTCCTGCACTTGCTCTCTCTTATTCAAATCTTCCACTATTTCTTTGTATATCATCACCAAAGCCTTAAAATAAGCTCAAATCATCCTTCCTTTGATCATATAGGCTCAGCCAATTTAAAGAGAAAAAAGGGAATTACAACTATCTTAAGGCTTTAAGGAATTAGGAGCATCAAGGCTTCAAGTTGAACAGCTCAAACTTTGAAATTGAGGTAGGATTTCTTGGATTGGTTGTTCTATAGGGTTTAGGGCTGATCAGGGTTTCTTTATGTCATCCTTTAGTTGACCTTATATGATGCTAATATGACTCATTTCTAGTGATTTGAAATAGGAAAACTTAATTTGGGAAGAAGAATAGATGAAAAGACCAAGAAGAACACAAAACAGAACAAGCTGTGAGAGAAACCCTAATGACAATCTGTACAGCAAATGGTATTTCTTGACCTACAGAACTCAAATTTGAGTGAAATTATTTTTAGATGAACCTAGACTTCAAGAGCAATTCAACCAAATAAATTATAGGTCCATTGGACTTAAAATGGATTATTTATGATTTTTAGAATTACATTATTGAATTTCACTCTCTATCTTGACAAGAGTGTGATGTGAGGGGCATAACTCGTCATATATAACTTCAAGTTGAGTAAAACCAATTTTATTAGAAAGCTTACACATAGAAAATCATGCCCATAAAATTTTAAAATTAGAGCATGAGTACATTGCTCCCAATAATTCTTTAAAGTTGACCTATGCTCTATTTAGGTGGGAATAGGGCAGCCTATTTGAGGAGCTCATAACTCAAGCTCTACTAACCCAATTGAAATGAAAATTTTTGGGATTGAAAGAGGGTCCAAATATGTACATTTTGATAGAAATTTCGGATAAAAATGATAAAAAAAAATAGATTTTTAGTGATTTTCTAAAATTAGATGCATAAGTTTATCCTGAAGAAGGCAGCCTTGAGTAACCTAAGTTATACACCTCAAATGGTAATGGAACTAAAAAGGTTTCAAAACTAACTAATAAAGCTACAACTAGTAAATTTTTGGGTGAAAATGAATTAAAATGGAATTTTAGTGTAATTTAGAATTTTAGGATAGATTTAAAGAACATGTGATCACTTGAGCCCTTATGCCTTAGAAGCCCCATGGACCATAAAGAGCCAAAGGGCTAAGTTATGTACGAGATTTCTTATCAAGAATGGGATGCTATTGATATATTGTTATGCTGACTCTGATTACTATGATTGTTTGGCTGAGATTATACTATTTGTATATCAAAAAGTCTCATATTTTAGATGTTATGCTGCCGGATTTTTAGTAGAAATATATAAATTATGTATCATGATTATAAGTTCTTCAAGCATATTCATTCATGAATATATGAGCATATGATATGTACATGTGAATATGAATTCAGACAATATGTGAATAAATAAGATAAGAACCCTACACTTGGAGACAGTTATTGGGTCCCTCCCTGTGAAAGCAGTTAAATAAATACAATGTAGGTCCCTTTAGTTGGAGGCAGTTGCACATTGAGTCCCTCCCTTTGAAGGTAGTTAAAACTATGAGATCCCTCTAACTTGGAGGCAGTTGGCCAATGTGGAGGAATGTGGATCCCTTTGCAGGTCAGTACTGTGTAACGATGGTCAGAAGTTGAGCTCACTCCTAGATTAGATAACCCAAGGATAGTAAAGATTAAAGAAAGTTAAAAAAAAGCAAAGAAAAACAAGTGCACTTGCATGATTACATGATGTACATCTGCATATTCATAAATTATATTCTTTTTATTTTTGTTATGGAACTGCTCTTGTAATTGTCAAGTGTGTGAATAAAATGAACTTGCTTCGGAAGGATATTTTGAACTTTATAAAATGAAATTTATAGTTATTATGGCATGATCACTTTTTTTTGAAATAAACGGAAGTAGTTGGAGATGATGACGATGGTACTATATGTGGTAATCTAAGATATCTTACTGAGAATTTATAATTCTCACCCCCAATGTATGTTCCCATGTCATCTCCATATGGCTCAGGAGATATTGAAGATGGTTATCCTGGACAAAGTTTATTGAGATTGGAGGAGTATCAAAAGTTGCTGTCAGACAAGATCCATTTATTTACCAGTAACAACTCCTAAGTGTGATACTATGACTTAAGCATGGTATTGTGCTTATGAGGGTGTTACACTTTTGTTGCTTTATCTATAAGCCCATAAAGTATTTGAGCTCTCCCATCATGCTCATCACAAATTCTCCCTGCCTAAGCTCAGATAAACTCTTGCACATATTTTGATTAGTAATACAAAAAATGATATCATCTACATAAAACTGAACAATAAGAAAATCATTTTTCCTAAGCAAGATAAACAAAGTTATATCAACTTTTCCTCTTTTAGAATCATTTTTTAAGTAGAAAAGAGCTAAGTCTTTCAAACCAGGCTCGTGGAGCTTGTTTCAGACCATATAAAGCTTTTGACAGTTTAAAAACATGATAAGAAAATGTTTCATTTTCAAAACTAGGTGGTTGTTTAACATACATTTCTTCATAAATGAAACCATTTAAAAATACAAATGTAACATCCATTTGATACAAAGCAAAACCTTTATATGCTACAAAAGCAGCATTTTGATGGCTTCCAATCTTGCAACAAGTGTAAATGTCTCATCATAATCAATTCCTTCTTGTTGATAGAATCCTTGAGCCACTAGCCTTGTTTTGTTTTTTGTTATCTTCCCACTCTCATCAAGCTTGTTTCTGAATACCCATCTTGTGCTTATGACAGAATGTCCTTTAGGTAGAGGAACTAGAGTCTAAACCTTGCTCTTCTTGAACTGATTCGAATCTTCTTGCATTGTATCTATCCAACTTTGATCTTGGAGTGCTTCATCAACACATTCTGGTTGGATTTCTGAGATCAAGGTCGTGTTAGATTCTATTCTGAGAGATAATTTGGTTCTAACTCCTAGAGATAGTTCACCAATGATTTGATTTTGAGAAATAGCTCTCAAATCTCTTGTGCCAGTACATCTTCTCTTGATGGGTGATTCTCCTGAATCTTCTAGGATATCATCAGAAACATGTTGAGGATAGGGAAGTTCAGAATCATCATTGTTGTCTCTAGTAGCTATATGAAGGGATTGCTAATTTTAAGGATCATTATTCAGAGACAAATTCTCCATATCTTCTTCCAGGTCTCGAATATTCTGGTCAATATCTTTTTTTTTTCCTTGAAGGATATGTGTGTAGTCTCCTCCACAGCTTGAGTCTTCTTGTTGTATACCCTGTAAGCTTTTAACATAGAAGAGTATCCTAGGAATATACCAGGATCAAATTTAGGATCAAACTTTGACAGCTCGTCCTTAGTGTTAAGAATAAAACATTCATATTCAAATATATGGAAGTAAGAAATGTTTGGTTTCTTTCCTTTCTATAATTCATAGAGGGTCTTCTTGAGTATTAGCCTTAGAAAAACATGGTTTTGAATATAGCAAGCAGTATTAACTGCTTCTAGCCAAAAACCTTTTGACAAACCACTTTCCAACAGCATGGTTCTGGCCATTTCTTGCAAAGATCTGGTTTTCCTTTCAACGATCCCATTTTGTTGAGGTGTTCTAGGAGAAGAGAAATTATGAAAAATACCATTTCCATTGGAAAAATATTCAAAAGCATGATTTTCAATTTCACCATCATGATATGATCTGATGGACGAAATGCAAAAACCTTTTTCATTTTGAAAATGTTTTGAAGGCTTCACAAGCTTCATCCTTATGGACTAGGAATGTAACCCATGTGAATCTAGAAAAGTCATCCATAATTAGTGGACCATATTTCTTACCACCTAGACTAGTAGTTCTAGTTTGTCCAACAAGATCAAGATGTAAAACCTCAAGTGGTTTAATAGTAGATACTACATTCTTACTGTGAAAAGAACTTTTGGTCTATTTACTCTTTTAGTAGAAGTCACAAGTTGAGTCATTGTCAAAACTAATCGTGGGTAAACTTTTAACAAGCTCTTGTTGAGAAATTTCAAAGATTAATCTCATATGAGCATGACCAACTTTCTTGTGCCATATCCATTTCTCATCCACAAAGGATGCCAAGCATTTTACATTTTAATCTAAAAGTCATCTAGATATAATACATGGGTATTATCATGCAGTAAGAATGATTTTATCTGATGTGGAGTCTTTTATTATGCAACTGTTGGATAGAATAGCACGAGAAGGGGGTTAAATCGTGCTTTCAAGTAAGTTTTGTATTTGAAAACTTTAGCAAAAATATCTATCTCAAATTCAAAACTTGGATTGCGGAAGCGATAGTGTTAGTTTAAAAATAGTTTAGTTCAAATAAAACTGAAATAAACTTCTGTTTCTAATAAAGTTCTAAACAGATTTGAACCTAAGTGATAAAATCAAATAACATGATCAAAGATAGAGATAATTACACAGAAGATTTCTACTGGTTCGGCCAAATCACTTGCCTGCTTCTAGTCCCCAACCTTTCGTTGAGATTTTATATACTCTTGAGTATTCTTTGTCTAAGCTTCACCAAGCTTCTTACACGTGAGTATTCTTTCTACAAGCCTCTCCAAGGTTACAGTCGAGTAGTGTGTCCCTAGCCTTTCCAAGCTTCACAAACGAGTAGTATTTTCCTAGCCTCTTCAAGCTTTACATTGACCAGTACTGGGTCCAGATACAAATGATGAGAATGAAGTACTTTGTTTGTACACTCACACTAACTTTCTCAATAGAGGATGGACTATAAAGTGCTTTGTATGAGACTTCTCTAAATTCTCAAAGAGAGAATATATCTATTATAGACCAAAAGAGAAGAGTTTTTTATATCATAAAGTTACAATTGGTAACTTTCTGATGTTGTAGACAGTTGAGAAGGTTGAAGAAAGGAAGCTCTTTTACAAGGAATGTATTCAAACAGTCTAGCTATTCATTTTTCAATTTCCAGCCTTATATAGACTTTGAGATATGACTGTTGAAGCTTGCAGACCTTAGTCCTTGTGATCCTTTTGGTTTGTTGGTCTACAACTGGATAGAGAATAAATAGCCTTCCTTTTTCCTATTCTTCAAAACTTACACAGAAGTAGAAAAGTAGCCGTTTATTGGTTTGCCAACTATTTAGACTTGTTAGCGCCTCTTCTGCATATTGTCAAATCACCTTTTTGACTTTTTGAATTTGTCTATTGAAGCACGCAGAGGAAGCTTTGAAGGTGTAACACTTCATGAGAAGCATGTCTTTGAAGATTTCCCTTCCAGACAAGGTTATCTTTCTGAATAAACAGTGTTCGCTTTTGAGCCACCGTTTTCCCTTCTGATGTTGCAGTTTCATCCTTCTTAACCTATTTTCTTGTTTCTTGCATGATAATTATAAGAAGTATACGAAGCATATATTCCATATCAAGTATATTCAATTTAGAGTACCAATGGATAACCTGACTTTGAAGATTCTCAATCCTATAATGCACATAATTCACAAAGAAACACTTTTAGAAACAACATTTATATATATAGCAGATCCTAATTTGGTATTCATCAAAACCTTAATCCTCAGTTCGATTTACAACCACAGAACGGTTTCTGAAGGGCATTGGAGCTAATAATCTGCCCCTTTTTATAATGGCAAATCAATATTTTAGAAAAGTTCTTGTTAAATACAAACGAGCACGAATTGTTGTTCAGAGAAAATAACTTTCTGAAGAGTGATTGACACTCATACTATCAGAAAGATTGAATCCTATACTATTATAAGTAAAAGACATGGGATTCTTTTGTCATGTAAAATTATCATTGAAGCATAATGAAGTTTCTAATTATATCAGAGCAACAATTTAGATAGTTCAAATCAAATTTGAATAATCATAAAGATTATATAGCAAGAAATTATATTCATATATATTCTATAATCTTTTATCAAAATAAACTTAGAGTACCTAAGCAACTTTCATCTCAAATACTTTGAATGTCAGAGCATTTAATAACTTCACATATCAAATCAAATAATAGCTCATGAATAATATAGTTGTAGTAGAAATTAATCAAGAGATATGAAAGCATAAGTAATGGAGAAACAAATATAGCTAAGCATAAACTGTAACTGAATTGTAAGCCAATGCTAAAGTGTTCAAACAGGAATAAAATAAATAGATGTTTCTGGAATGAATAAATAACTGTTTCTGAACTGCAGAAAAGAAAAGAAAAGAATCCTAAAAACTAATGTATGCAAAAAAAAAATTTGTATGCTTACTCCCCCTCAACATATGCTCCACGCTCTCCCTCAGCTTGGACTTTTCTGAAATATCTTCTCCCACTTTGACATTATAAAAAAAATGTGGGATTATGGAAGAACCATCACGGATTGTCTTTGCCTTTCTAAAGAGTCTTCAGAATCTCAAACATGAGTGTTTCAAGTTTGGCTAATCTTCTCTCCATGTTACTTTGATTTACCAAGATTGAATGTTGATTTGACATATGAGTGAACATGTTTTCTTGAAGTTGTTCCAATTGAATTTGGATTGGATCAGGAGCTTCTTCTACTCTGGATGATGATCTTGAGAGAAAATGAGCAGATATTGCAGCAGGAATGGATGTTGAAGTTGAAAGGGGTGTAGTTTCTGGTACAATCTCTATGTCTTCATATGCAAGTTCAAGAATGAGGGTTTTGTCTGAACCTGATCTTTCTGATAGATATCTTTGAGTATTTTGATGGTTGATTTCCAATGAGGTAGCAATCTTTCTAAAATTTTCAGATGAAGCACTTATTCCATCAACTTTATCTGTCTGCTATTGTAATCATTCTTCGTCTCTAAATTTGTGTTCTGCAGCTTCTCTTATTGCACTTTTTAAAGTAGAATAAGCTTAGTCTTTTGGAGGATCATTAGCAAAAAATTTTCTTTTTCCTTTTCTTTTGTAGTTGAAATGAATATTTCTATCATGAGTTTCATCAGCTTGCACATTTGCATGAGTCTGAGAAAGAGTTTCTCTGATTGTAATTCCTTGTTTGAGAGATCTTAAGAATCTTCTTTTTAATTTACTAAACGACGATTCCATTGAGGCTTTATTTGTTGCAGATGTTGTATCCTTAACATCAGAAGGAACCAATAGTCTCTTCTTATTTGAGAACTTTTTTTTAGAAAAGTGATAGATTTTTCTTTGACTTGTCGATGCTTTTCTTTTTGTTCTTCTTTCCCCTTTTTGTCATGGTGTAAAGAACTCAGGAGTTGATTTTGGAAAGTCAGAGATGGATGATGATTGTATATATGATAGTGGACATAGGGAATGGTTTAAGATTCTATCAAGAAGGAAGTGAAGGATATATAATATGAAAGGTTTCGAGTACGTGTGAGAGGTTTTTAAAGAAGACGATTTTTGAATGAGGAGAAGGTAGGTAATAATTAAAGTTGATGAGATAAAGGGAAGTGAAAAGTTGATATGATAGATAAGGATAGTTTTGAGAGAGACAAAAGGTAAAAGTATATGAAAGGTTTCAAATGAAACATTATTGTTTCAGATTAAGAGACTCTTTTGGTTTTCCTGCTTCTAGAGATCGTGGTAAATGGGTAATCGTGGAGGTAACCAAAATGATGCAGGTCATAGTATAGTTTTATTTCTCCAAAAACTAGACATTGACGAGATCCTTCTAATCATCTTTCCAAAGAGATATGACAATTTTGTCCATTGAGAAGATCTATTCTCTTGAATAAATCAATCTAGAACTATTTTTCTCAAACTTATCTTCACTTTATTTTAAAGTAATCTTTTTGAATTACATCTAATCTCAACTTGAACTTGATTTCAACCTTTCTCAACTAAATAGATCATCAGCTCTGAATTTACTTTCTGAACTATTCAAGAAAAACATTTTGAGTTTATTCTTTGAACTTTTTCTCGCAAGCGATCTTTCTGAACCACATATTTGAGTTGAAGAACTTTCTCCAGAAGACAAATCTAGTAGGATGCGGCAATCTCAATGTTTTACTTATTGCTCAAGGGAGACGGAGGTACTAGATGCAATGAGTATGAATGATTTTAAAACCTAATCATGTTCAGAAGGTTCCTTATCTGACAGAAATGATCTTCAGCTAAGGGTTTTGTGAAAATGTTAGCAATCTGACTTTCAGTGTTAATAAATCTTAGCTTAATATCTCCTTTCTGAACATGATCTCTTATGAAACGATGCTTGATGTCAATGTGCTTAGATCTAGAATGCTAAATGGGATTTTTTGTGAGATTAATTGCACTAGTATTGTCACATAGGATAGAGATTTTAGTATACCTCAGATTGAAATCTTCCAGTTATTGCTTAATCCACAAAATTTGAGTACTGCAATTTGCAGCAAACACACATTCAGCTTCTACGGTTGAAAGTGCAATAGTATTTTGCTTCTTGCTTGACCAAGTTATCAATGACTTTTCAAGAAAGCAACAGCAGCCATTAGTACTTTTCCTTTCAACTCTGTCTCTAGCGAAATTAGCATCATAGTAGCCTGTAATAGGCCAAACAGTACCGTTCTTATACCAGAGACCAAGATCAGTAGTACCAACTAAATATCTTAGAATTCTCTTGATAGCATTTAAGTGTGTTTGTTTCGGATTAGATTGAAATCTAGCACAAATTCCCATACTTAATTGCAAGTCAGGTCTACTAGCAGTAAGATACCATAGAGATCTAATCATACCTCTGTAAAGAGGTTCAGAAACTTTATCACCATCTTCATCAGCCTCTAGAACTTGAGAAGGATGAATGGGGGTACTGATGCTCTTAGCCTTGTCCATGTCAAACTTTCTGAGGAAGTCTTTAGCATATTTTTCTTGATGAATCAAAATTTCATCCTTCTATTGTTTGATTTGGAGTCCAAGAAAGAATTTAAGTTCTCCCATTAGATGTGACACCCCAGCCTAAGTGCAATTACCTGTCGAAATTGGAACTTGAAAAATTCTGGGTCTGAACCCTATGCCTCCTTGGAGGGCTATAGGATTGAGGCATTTTCTTAAGACCAAAAGTCTCGATAATGGTTCCTTAGGCATCAATGAGTTGAAGAGGGATTTTTAATGAATTTTAGGGACTAGATAACCCCTTCGTTTTCAACCCTCAAGTTCATAAAAACGCAAGTTTTCGGAGAATTGTACTAAAACCCAAAAGTTGGATTCTGATTCCTAAAGATTTTGAATTTCTAGATATTTTTATTGAATCCAAATGGGGGGTATTCCCTTATTTACATTTATGTTTTAAAGTTAATAGAGAGTAAAGTTAAAGAGTAAAGTTAAATAAGTCTATGCAATATCCTGGACCTGGGGAAAGACTGCAGAAGGAGGGAACCAAGTTTTTAGAGTTGGTAATCGATTACAGAGGGTCTGTAATCGATTACAGTCCTCTCTGTATGCCCACGGGTTGAAATTTTTTGCTTGGTAATCGATTACCAGTTCTGGGTTTGTGGTAATCGATTACTAGCATTGGTAATCGATTACCATCTCTTTGGCTGTGGTAATCGATTACCATAGGTTAATATATAAGCCGAGACGCGTCCCTTCCCCTCATTTTGCGATTTTCTTTCTCTCTCTACCCTCAAAACTCTCTCCTTTCTCTCTAAAACATATCTCCTTTCCTTTTTAAACCCAATCCTTCACATCTTTTCATCAAATTACACCATTCCCATTCACTTAAACTCAATTTCTTTCTTTAACCTCAAATCATACCCTCATCCAAAAATCAATATATTTGGTCTTGGAGCTTGGAGGAGGTGACACCAAGGCTCCTAAAGATTTCTTCTTCCATTCTCCCTTCAAAAAGGTAATCTTCAAACTCCTTTCCTCTTCCTTTCCTATGAATTACGAATTATTTCCTCTATAGTGAGTTCCTGGAGAACCCTAGGTTAGAAGAATTAGCAATTTTCATATTTGGGAGTAAAGTAGATTAATCCATTGTCTAAGGGACTAACCTTGAATTAAATTGTCATATTATTGATAGTATATACCACTGGAGGACTGGCTTTGGCTCTCAGAGTTCATGGGATTAGGAGTTCGCTATTGGCATTAAGTCTGTGAGTAGATAGTCTAACCTTATCTTAGTTTTAATGTATTTTGTCTATATATATATACATATGCAAATGATTTGGTATGTCTTAGCAATATAATTTAAATTTTAGTAGCTTATCTATTTCTACTGGTTCACTTGAGACAATGACTTGATTTCAAAAAGAAAAATGTGGCAAATGTTTATTACCTTGGTTTCCTATTAAACTTTGGAAAATTTTCTTTGTTTTGAAAGGTTTTTGGATAAAACCTATGGACTTTTGTTCATTTTTGATTTATTAAAGTATTAAAGCTTTATTTTCTTTGAACTTACAATTTTATGGTTTTATATAAGGTATATTGGTATGTTTTATAAGAATCTTTATTAAATGTTCTGTATAATGGAAAAGAAAGACTTAGGAAAGTCTAGGCTAGGATCTGTAGACTAATGGCAGTAGGCGTTAGCCCTGGGTGCACCTAGTACATTGTATTTCATAGCCACTCAAGAGAGTGCTGCGTGTCTGTTATTCATGGCCATACATATAGTGTGGTGCATGCCTAATATTCACGGCCACTAAAAGAGAGTGGTGCATGCCTGATTACAAGATTCACATGAAGGAAAGGCCACCTAAGGGTGATTATTGACGGATTATCCTGGAATAGATGGACTTTGTTTTTTTGGAAAAGAAAATTTGGATAATATTTGATTAAGATTTCTATTTTGGTTTTGTTATACATATTATTGTATCGTCTTAATATCTATTAGTTTGTATATTGTCTCATGTGGGTTAGGGATATTCTATCTCTCACTGAGTTTCTCAAAACTCACCCCTTGGTTAATATATTCTTTTCATATACAGGTTCAGATTTGGGAGCCGACCCTTCTGCTCAGCATCATTAGATTCTTATTTTGGTGAGCCCTCAATAGTAAGAGCCCTGAATTGTAATTCTGTTTCAGTTATAATCTTAGTATGTAGCTCCATAGTACTATAGGCAGGGTCCGGCCTTGACCTGTTATATTGATTCTGTTATATTTCATATGTTGATACTACGTTGTTGGATTTCTTAAAAGGATTTGGTTTTCTAAATTATTTAAGTTATGTAATTTGGATGAATACTTATATATATATATATATATATATGATGAGATTGATGTGCGTGTAATTAATTTTGTTGCATACTGAGGGGTGCATTCTGAGAATGCCTGAATCCCCGATGGAAAAGTGTGTTTGCTAATGTTGCAGGTGACCTTTTGCAATTGGGAAATATCCTAATTTCAAAGGGGACTTTGTCGAATTTTTATAAAAATTCTGCGGTGGAAGGCTTGCGTGGGGACTTGTCCCTATGTGCCGGTCACGGCCTGGGTTGGATCGTGACATTAGACTTATTTCAAATTCTCCCTACATAAACTTAGGGAAATTCTTGCACAAATTTTGATTAGTTGCACCAAAAATGATATCATCAACATAGATCTGAACAATTAGATAAGGTTGTATCAACTTTTCCTCTTTTGAAACCATTTCTTATTAGAAATGAGCTAAGTCTGTCATACCAAGCTCTAGAAGCCTACTTTAAACCATATAAGGCTTTTGATAGCTTAAAGACATGGTGAGGAAATTTTTCATTTTCAAAACCAGGAGGTTGATTCACATGAACTTCCTCCGATATGAAACCATTTAAGAAAGCAGATTTTACATCCATCTAAAATAACATAAAACCTTTATATGAGGCATAAGCAAGTAGCATTCCGATTGCTTCCAGTCTTACTATAGGGGCAAAGGTTTCATCTAGGGTGAGTTATGTCCTTCACATTCCAGTTTGGTTAGGTTTTGGGACAAATTCTTAGGGTTAACTTCAAAAATTCATATCTCACTTAATACTAATCCAATGACCTTATAATTTATATGGTTGAAAAGCTCTAAATGACTAGTTTCATTTAAAATTGGTTTCATCCACTTTCTACAGTTATAGGCAGATCTGTATAGTCTGCCAATATGGACGCTGTAAGGTTTTCTCACTAAAATAGATTCTGCTTTGCCCCTTTTTGAGCTTTTGTCAATTCCTTAACTTAAACTAAATTTCTTCATTTCAATTCACTAGAAAAACATCATAACACAAGCATACAAGCATGGACTAGCATAGCACAAGAGCACACAATAGCCATATAATCAAGCCATAAACCAAATAACCAAGTGTTTGAGTTACTTACCTCAAAATCCTTGAAACCATGGATGCAAGGAAGGTAAGAGTAATATCCTAGCCTTCTCCCCCTCTCATGGTAGCACCATAAATAGTGGTGGAGGGACACCACTTGATGCTAAATCATGAAATTGTTAGAGGGGTTTTGTAGAGGAGAGGTTGAGGATTAATTTTCACAAAAGGAGTAAGAGGATTTAAGGCCAAGAAGGCCATGAACTATGAGCTTGAAGCTCATAGCTATGGAGGTGGTGAAGAAGAGAATGAAGATGAGAAGATGGTGATGGTGATGGTGTAAATAATGAGGGGGAGGAGAGTGTGTAGAAAATCTAGGGCTTGAGGGTATTTTAGAAAAAGCAAGGGTGACTTACTCATTAAGCATGGGTTAGCTTGTTTAGGAGGCTTTGTGGGTTAATTTTCATTGGTGGGTTTGGAACACAATTTAAATTCTACTAAACTTGAATTTTGAGTGGCTCATCTTGAGCTATTACTAAAAAGACTTTTAATTGATGCTCATGCCTGCAGACAATATAAGATCCTTGAAGATTAATTCAAAATGTCCAAATATCAATTCGGGTATTCAAACTACCTGAATTTCTAAAATATTGCGTGAATAATCTCACACTCTTATTTGAAATTGTGGGTAATGAATCTCAATTTAAGGTTATTACAAGTATTTTAGTTATCTACCAGTGTCTTGAAACCCGCAAAATTTCTGAAAATAGAAATTCTATATGGTTGCCCTTCGTGACAACCATAAAGCCCTTATTACGACCTTGCCACTATAATCCAATGATGACAACCTCGCCATTGGTTTCTCTATAGGTTACCTAATTACTATTTTGCCCTTTTATCAGACCCGAACTTACTCCTATCATGGCCTATCCTCAAGGTTCGGGATGTTACATTCCTTTTAGCCTTCCGGAAGCCCTTAATTATTTTCTGCCGAAGTTTCTGCCGTATTTTTCTATTTTTCGCAACTAATGCCATTTCTGTAATTTTGAGCAAGTCCAGGGACACCCCACGTCATTTTACACTTGATTGCCTCCGTGGTCTAATCGGTAGGGATTTAAACTTCTACGGTTTCACCACGTAATTTTGCTCCGTTTAAAACCCCACTCTGCTAATTCTATAGATGTGGGAATATAAAGGTCATTTTATAAAAAGTTCTAGGGTTATTGTGGAAATAATCCTTTGGGGTTAAAATATAATTTCTAAAAATTCTGAGTATCACTGCAAATAACAAAAGTTTACAGGGCACTTTTGTTATTTCCTAATTTTTAACATATGGTAGTGCCATATTTTCAACAGCAGTGTTACACTACCATATAATTCTGAGTGTGAGAATCGTCATGGCATAGCGCTGCCTAAGAAATTCTCATACTGCCTAGAGGAAATGATTCAAAGTCCCTATTATGTTATTTTTAAGAAAATGGGGATGTTACATCCATTACATCCGTCTAACAACAGTTACCTAGAGCTTATTATGCAAATTAATCATTAATAATTATATTTATTTTTCCTTAAAAATTATAACAACTATTTACAAAAACCAAAAAAAGTAAAATAGAAGAAACAAAATTTGAGAAAATTTAATATTTGACTTGACGGGGTTAGCCACTCCTACGTATCCCCCGGTGCAATGAGAAACTCAAAGTCATCATCGTTCTTGTATAAAATAATTGTATATTGAGTTAATTTTATTTACAAAAAGATTTTTTGAAAAGAAAAAAAAAACTAATCCATTTTTGTATAGGATTAAAGATAGCATAAGCTATACAATAAACTCTTACAATCTTTACAACCTTTTGACGATGGTTGAACCGTACATCAATATCGTAAGTTGTTACATGGATTAAAAATATGTAGGACTTTTATCCCGTAATAAAAGGTAGGAAAATTAGGCCATTAATTTCAATGTAGTTTTCCTTTTCAAATATCCCTTCATTGATTTATTTATCTTTCTCTTTAAAAGAAAATAATAAAAATAATAAAAAGTCGATTTTTACAAGCCCTGGTTTTCAAAATCAAAAGAAAGAAAGGAAAGAAAGAAAAAAAAAAGGCTATGATAAAAACGTTTAAGAGTACAAAACCAAAACATGTTATGTTGCTTAAGTGGGAGCAATCAAAACCTATTATTGCACCCAAATATGATGGTGGAAGAGAAGGCACTAAGCTCATCAACCATGAACAGCCACCATGATGGTGGTCCATCGAGGTGGTGAATGAAGATGGGACTGACGCGGCAGCACGTTCCTTCGATGTCAACGTTGATGTTGACGATGAGTAAAACAATGGTTGAGAGCATATGCATGGTGCAAGGTGATGATTGGTAGCAACATGGTAGAGGACAAAGGCTATGAGACGTGAGGTTTCACGCTAGTTAAGAATAAAGATGGATTGGTTAAGGAAGATGACGTGGAACGTTGATGTCAACGTTAAGGTAGAGGTTATTTTGCATGGTGAGGAAGTTGATGTGGGCTGTGTAGCGACTAATTTTGCAATAGCGGTGCACGAAAAAGGGTTATGGGTGGCACTCTATGGTAGTTTGAGGTGAATGAATATGGTGGAGGGTGATGTGTGAATGGATCGTTGTTGGTTGAGAAGGTTGTGAGGGCTTAGTTCAAGGTTGTGTTATGCGGGTTCAGGAATAATGGTGGTGGCGCAAAGGGGATGGTGGTGGTTATGGTGATTGATAAACAAAATGTTAGATTGCTATTTTGGGGTTGTTGTGGTCAGAATAATGGAGTTATTGGTGGCTGAGATTATTCATAGAATAAGAAAAGAGGATAGTATTGTATGGTGGTGATGGGTTGTGTTTTGATGCTTGTAGCTAATGGTGGTATCGAGATGGCAGTTGTGTGATTTGATCGTCTTGACAGTGATGGTTGAGGGGAGTAGATGGCTTTGCTATGATTTTGAGGATTTGGGAATGAGAAAATAGTGAAAGTGGTCAATCCCCATCCCCCTCTTTATTGAGTGAATTACCTTTATATAGAGTAGAATGAGGGAGATTTTTGCTAATAGATTGATAAAAAATTTGAAAAGTAGTTAAAAAATTTTAAAAACTTAAGATAGGATAAGATTTTAAAAAGCTAACAGAGGAATGAAAAATTTGAAAAGCAAATAAAGCTTGAGATATGATGAGATTCTAGAAAGTCTATAAATATATACAAATTTAAAAAGCAATTGAAAGTTTGAGAAATGATGAGATTCAAGAAGTTAAAAGAAAAGATTTTTTTAATTAAAAGAAAGGATAAAATATGATGTTCACAAATAGATATATATTAGATATTAGATTATAGAGTAAAAATCAGACCAGAAGCTACAATAGTCCTGAAATGAGGCTAAATGTTACAAGTTACTAGGCAATGATCATACTAGTTGGGGTTGAATGTTACTAGTTACTAGGTAATGATCATACTTGTTTGGCCTTTGAAGCCCATAATTGCCGCCAACTAATTGGTATTAGTATTGGGTTCTGTCTTACATGCACCTGATAAAGTATGGTGCATGATGCAGTTGATGGTGTACCATATACCTGCTTTTAGCCACATTCAAAAATTGTGGCTAAGTGAATATCAAAATGTGGCTAACCTACCTCTCCTTCTCTCTCCCCTAACTTTGGCTGCACCCCCACCCTTATACTGCAACGACCCTTCCTTCAAACATTCCACGAGGGCTTTCTCGTCAGCGATTGCATGGTCCCTTCCCTTGACCTTAACTAGAAGAACACGAAGCTATTGAGGGCCTTGATCTTGAGCATCGACTAGGTGCTGCCGAGCAACGTGGTAGCACAGTCCGAGTGTCCTTACTACCGAGGTGATGCCTCCACCCGATGCTTCTTCTTCGGGGCTTACGGCTTTTGTTCAATCACTGATGAAGGCTACACAATGCAAAGGTGAGAAGCGACGCGGATGGCGCACGTGTACGGCGGTGGTTGCTTTTGGTGGTAAGCAGAGGAGGAGGAGAGGTGTTGAACGCGGCGGTCCATGCCTTGGGGCCATAAAGTCGGCAATCTTGTGGTCAATGATACTGTCTCCGACATCATCCTCAGATCTGTCTTGTGGTTGATCAATTACGCCGGTGAGGTGCGACAGCAGGGTGGTGAAGTGTGATGGCGAGGTGGGGGAAGCAGCGGTGCTAGGCGGACATGGCAATGCGGTATATGGGCGGGCGGAAGAAAAGCAAAAATAAGGCAAGGAGAAGAGAAAATGTGGGAAGGGAACACAATACACCCGATTTTATGCATAAGATGCATCATATACCCTACTTTATAGGATGTATTGTAGAACGTACCTTAATATTAATATAAGTCTAATATACGCTCAAATCGAAAAAAGAAAGATAAATAATTAATAAATTTATAAATTAAAAAGCCCTATTACCAAAAACCTTTGCATGAACCCTTATAGATTGTTTGGATTGAGAGAAAAAGGGAGGAAAGAAAATGAGGAAGGAGAAAATAGATAGAAAAAGAAATTTTTTCTCTTAATTGGTTTACAAGAGAAAAAGGGGAAGAGAGAAAAGCTGCGGTAAGCCCTACATGAAAACTTTTCTCCTTTCACTTAAGAAGAAAACCAGAAGTAAGAAGGAGAATGCCTTAAAAAGACAAATTTAACCTCTATGATGATTAATAAAGTGCAACCGTATGTGTACTTACTTAAGTTAAACTAAATAGGAATAAAAAATATATATGACATTATACGGCAAAAAATGTTGGCCAATTTTAATAAAATAAAGATATTATAATAAAATATAAAATGTAGATAATTTTATATATAATATTATAAATTTATTTCATATGAACTTTATTTATTTTAAACAAATCGTTTTAAACAAAATTTTATAATTAAATATTAATAAATTATTATTTAAAAAATAATATTTATTATAAAATTATTTTGACATAATTTCTAAAAACTATTTAAAATTTCAATAAAACAAATGTATTTATATTTTATTATATAATAAGAATATATATGTTATTTTTCATATTTTTTCCTCTCATTTTCTCTCATCTTTTCTCTTAATCCAAATAATGGGTGAGAAAACATACTTTTTTCTTTATTTTCCTTTTTTCTATTTTCTTTTCTCTTATTTTCTCTCCACATCCAAACAACCCATTAAAATAGTTCATATTGATTTTTATAATAGATAAATTAGTTTCTAATAATAAACTGATAAATTATTTTTTAACCTTTTAAAATATCAGGCAAATTAATCCTTAACAAAAATAAACTAATATATTGGTCCATAATCTTTTAAAACACTAGATAATTTAGTTCTTTTATCAAATTTTTCATTAAATATTATGATGTGACCTATTAATTAGTTAATATAACCATGTTATCTCTCATCTTAAACAACGTTATTGTAATAAGCAAGATTGATTAGGATAATAAAATGGAAGATAATAGTATTATCAACTATTTAATAAACTATATCATAATGTTTAATAAAAAATCTTCACAAAAGAATTAAATTATTTAATATTTTAAAATATTAAAGATTTATTTATCAATTTATTTTTATTAAAAATTAATTTATCTAATATTTTAAAATATTAAAAATTAATTTGTTAATTTATTTTTATTTATTATAGAAAATTGATGAAAATTGATAAAGAGTAGTTTGGAGGATGTTGCCAAAATAGTCCTTGAATCAAGATAGTCCTTAAATCCTATCTATTGAATTTTTTATATAATATTTTTTATATAATAAGATAAGTCTATATTTATCCTATCATATAAAAATTTTAATAGAATCATATTAGAAGTGAGGTGGATTTTACCTTGGTCTGGAGAAGTTTAAACCACATGATGGTCACTATTTTAAAATTAAAAAATTAAACCCATGGGCCTAATTATCGAGACTATTGGAGATAATTAGAGTCGGTTGTGGAGGTTGAATTAAAATGCTCTTATATATTAACATTTATTTTCATCCATTTCTTACAATATATTTTTTCAACGTATATTTCATATGTTATATCCAACTTAACGAAAGAATACAAAATATCATTAGCTAAGCTTATGTTCAAGAATTATCATTACACATTTCTTTCACCAACTTTTACTATCTCTATTAACAAAATTTTGCCCAATCATATATCAAATGTGTCAGTAAGTCCAAAATAGAGGCAATACCTAATCATTGCATATGGCCAATTTAAAATTGTGTCCCTTGCATCGGATTTAATAATGTATCCCTATATTAATTTGGATATAGCTAAATATAGATATAATATTATCTTCCTCTTATAATTTTTTATTTTTTTGAAAAATCACAATAAACGTTTTCCTCCATTTATATTTTTTTATTAGTTATTTTTGTGGCAATATTTCTTTTTTTTTTTGTCAAGCTATGGTAATATTTTATCAACTTATAATTATGCAAAATAAGATCGTGCCATTTAACTCAATATATCTTATTCCTAAAACAAGACATATTATGCCCACAAAATTAATTTCCTAATTTTAAAGAAGTGACCGTCACATGTTCTAAACTGCCGTGGACCAGCGTCAAATCCAGCTAGAAGTGATTGCAGTTTGGGAGGTTTAACCCAAAACCCTTCTTCTTGCTTCTCTCGCATTTTCTGCGCGCCTCCCTCCTCTCACCTCTCCTCCTCTCCTCATCTTATTCTCTGCACCCAAACACCATCTACACGACGGCGTTCCCTCAGTTCACCTTCTAGACCCTAGCTCCTCCTTCTTCTTCTTGCTCTTCTCCGGTTCAGTAGCGAAGATGGCGGCTAAACCGGGTTCGGCTCAGGACTACGCGGCACTGCGACAGCTGTTCAAGCCTCACATAGAGTCCTTCGATTACATGATTGAAGCCGGCTTGGAAACCATGCTCAGCCACATCAAGCCTGTTGAAGTTTTCGACTCTTTCACGTCCACGAAGCTCAGAAATATCCTTTTCTATTTTTTTTTTCTCTCTTTTCTTTTTCTTTTTACTTAATTTGTTAGCTCCAAAAATATGCAATTTTTATTTTCTTATCGGTTTTCAACACTGATTATTGCAAATTGCAATTTTTTTTTCCTCTAAAAGTATTGTGTTTGTTCTTAACACTTCATACTTTGGTTGAGTAATCCGGTGGTGTATCCGCCTACGAAGGAACGACTATCGAAGACGATGCGGGACGCCTTACTTCCATTTGAAGCAAGTTTTCAAAATTTCATTCTTTGTTATGCAGAACTTTTATTTTTATTCTTTTTGTTTGTTCAGTGATTGACTCAGTTTGTAAATTTTTCTTTGAACAGTGTAGACAAGCAAAAATTTCGTATACAGGGACGTTCAACGTAGATGTTTGCTTTCAATATGATGATGGCCCGATTATAAGAGAAAGTTTTAATTTTGGACAGCTTCCCATAATGCTGCAGGTTGGTTTCTTTGTGATTCTGATAAATACCCATTTTGGCCTCTGATAAAAATTTGTGGGGATAAATTAATCTCTCAATATTTAAAAATTTACATATAATCTCTCATCATTAAAAGATGGGGCATATTAGTTTCTCTATAAAGAAATTTTAAGGATTTTTTTGGCAGTATGGAGAGATTAATATGTCCTTTTTTTGAATAGTGAGGGATTACTTGTGGACTTTCAAATTTTAAAAGACTAATTTTTCTCGTGAAATTTTTGTCAAGGATTAAATCAGGCATTTTGTCTTTTGATTATGTTCTATATTAATGCTTCCCCGCCCCCCCTCTCTCTCTCAATTTCTTACTTGTTAACTAGACGAACACATAACATATACTTAAAAGTTGTGCATGTGCATATAATAGTTTATTGTTTAGAGCGCTACTGTGCAAGGAACTATCGTAAAAGTGGCAGAAAATTAGCTGTTTTTGGCTGCATAAATATGATGGATATTTTATCCTCTTTCGCCTGTACTGATGAGAGATGCATGCTGTGCAGTCAAAGAAATGCAACTTGAGAGGTGCTGATCCCCGCAAACTTGTGTGCTACAAGGAAGAGGCTACGGAAATGGGTGGGTAGGTAGTTTAAACCTGTCTGTGCCACTTAATGCGTGATGTCGGTTCATAAAATGTTGTCAATTAAGGATATAAAGTCACTTATGTACCTGCTTTTGGGAGAATGGGTCCCCGGCATGCTATAAAAGCCTCTATGACCAAGTGGTTAGGAGTTCTCTGTACTATGTGGATAGTCTATTTGTATGACTTACTTTCTCTCTTTTTCCTTGGTCTTTCTCCTTTGGTTACTTCTTTTTGGTAAAGCTTATGCAAAAGCTTATGAGATCTAAACCTATTTAAACACGATAAAATTAGGTAAATACATGTTCATGACATGAACTTTAACCTGAAATGCTGCTAATTAATAATACTGGATTAGATATGATTATAGACTACAGTGAGTGAGTTAGTGCTGACTCACCATCACAGTTCTATTGGAAAGCATGATATGAGACTACATTTTGTTGTTTTATTATTAGCATTTCTTATTTTCCATGTTCTGTTTTGTTTCTTACTTTGTTTCAATACCTAAGTAGCTTGTTTGTGCAGTTGACTTTATGGCTGATAATTGCTTTATCAAACACCTTATCTTTTCAGTTACTTCATTTTGAATGGCCTTGAGAGAGTTGTTCGACTGTTAATTTTGCCAAAACGGAATTATGTAAGCAATCTTTTTTGTCTTATTCACTTCCTTTATTGCAAGTTAGCCTGAGCGGTCTGGTTTCTGCATAAGTTAAAATCTGTTATACCAGTCCAGGAACATGTAACAGGACTCTTGGGGGCCAATAGCAGCTTTGAAGGCTAATCATGGATTTCTCAAGCCCATGTCATAGCTTTATTAATTTCTTTATTTGTTCCTTAAATGTTGTAGCCAATGAATATGGTGCGGAATTCATTTAGCGACCGGCGGGAAGGATATACCGATAAAGCAGTTGTAATAAGGTTTGTTATATCTGCAGTTAGTGCTATTTTAAATGACTAAATTATATTGTGTTGTTGTTTACATACATTTTCTGTTGTATTGAACATGTATATTTATTTATTTATTTATTTTTTGGTTGAAGATTGTTGCCCTTAATGTTGGTATATTTTTTCATATCTTCTAGCTTGTTAGTTTCCTGTTTTTAACACTCGTGAAGATGCCATGCAGCTAAATGATTAGATGTTGGTACATTTTGGACTCTTTCCATTTCCATTTTCTTTTTCTGGTATTTTTTTTTTAGTTGTGTATTTAAATGTTGTACCAGGTGTGCAACTGCTTCATCTATAGATTTTTAACTTATTACAATTTTTATGGATTTCATAAGCCAAGGGGAATGGAATGGGAGAAAAGGCAAAGTGAAGGGAAGGGAAAGTGTTTACTTTATGGCTTTGCTTTGTTTAGGTTGCTTCAACCAAAGATAAAAAATGAAACTGGTTTCTCTTTCTTTTTCCCTTAGAAGGAACTGATTTCTTTTCATGTAAGTCATGTAACAAAGGCCAACGCTAGAGAAGTCACTTTCTACTGTATAAGAGAAAGAGATATATGCTGATATTGGATGTCTAGTGGCTGAAAATGATGTTGAAGAGCATGTAAATCGAATGAGGAGTTGAGGGTGCTGACAGTCATGGAACTGGATCTGATGGTGCATCAGGTTCCATAGATCCAACGCGCTATTGGATTGATTTCCATTTCTTTGAGGATGAATGTATACCCAAGAGTATTTTCTGCCTATTGTTTGTAATTTTGGATGTGTTTGTTTCAGCCTTAAAAAGCGGTTTTGATAAGAACCTTGGAACACACCCCAAAAGCTAGCCATTGTGATTGGAGAGCTCAAGGCCTTACAAATCCCCCACCAGAATCCCATACTTTCGATGTGGGATTCAAATCCCATACCTTGCAATGGGATCCTAATATCCCACCATGCTTCGCAGCCCCCCGTGCCCATGTGAGCTGGTTGCGCACTAGCCCCTTGACTATTCTCGGGTCAACATTGTGCTGGCATCACCACCCATGTCATTCAATTGCAACTGAGAACATGGTGGAAGGCTTTGATACCAATTTAAAAGAATCTTAGGAGAACAACACCACACCACAAAAGCTAGCCATTATGATTGGAGAGGCCAAGGCCTCATAAACCTCCCATTTCTGATGTGGAACTCAAGTCCCATACCTTGCAATTGAATCCTACCAGAATACCTAATGCATGCTATTCTGTATGCATTAGATATATATTGCATGCTGTTCTGCATTTGTGATTATATGGCAATTGGAAGCAATAATAGATATTCACATTGAGCTATTAACAGATTATTGCATTTAGTTTTAATTTTATAGATGTTTGGAAAATTAACCTGTTTGTTTATCATGTCTTTCAGAAATTGGTTAATTTTGTGTCCAAACATAAAGTCAAACATTCATTGATTTCTTTAATGTTTTACTCCTCATATTGGAATACATTATGATTTTTCAATTATTCAGGTCTGTAAGAGCAGACCAGTCATCAGTAACAGTAAAATTGTATTATCTTCGCAATGGGAGTGCAAGACTAGGTTTCTGGTAAGAGGCCTGTGGTTGATTACTTGTTTTACCGCCCTAAGAAAGTCTTCATGGTTTGGTATTTAAGTAGAAATGTTTCATCATGATATCATTTTGCAGGATGAAAGGAAGGGAGTACTTACTTCCTGTAGGTATTGTTTTGAAGGTAATGAGAGCTGATTCTATTTAATTACTCTAAAATTCGGCTTTATTTTTTTAGCGATAGCATGCTATAGTTGCCTATTATCCTTTTTCTTTTGCCCCTTTTCAATTTTTGGCTGGCAACAGATTTGCTTACGGAATAACTGATCTTTTGTGACAGGCCCTCATTGACACTACTGACCGTGAAATTTATGTAAATTTGACAAGCTGCTATAATGAGAAGTATGAAAAGGGAAAGGGTTGTGTTGGGACCCAACTTATTGGTGAAAGGGCAAAAATAATTTTAGATGAAGTTCGGGATTTGTCTCTGTTCACTCGTCTTCAATGTCTAGAATACATTGGTACGTAACGTGGCACTCTTCGAGGACCCTTTGTTGATCAATTTGCATATTTCTATATTAATTTCTTTGTTTTAAATTCAGGAGAGAATTTCCGGCCTATTATGACTGGACTTGAGAATGACAGCTATCCTATTGTAAGTTTTATTTTATTATTTTATTAATTTTGTTGGAGAAAAGGTTTTATTTGACCTTATTTCTCTATATTGATTTCATGAATTTCTTTGTTTGCTAGGTGGCTGAAGCTGTTCTGATGGACTACATATTTGTTCATCTGAATAATAATTTTGACAAGTTCAATCTGCTCATGTTAGCCACTTGCTCTTCCCCATCTATGTGATGATTTTGAATAATTAACACTATTTTTTCTTATGCATATAATATCTCTGTTGTGAGCCTCTAAGTCTTGGAAACATGATAGAAATAATATGTTCATCGAGTCTTCCTGAAAATGGTAGTTGTCAGTGATATAAAAAAGTTCAGATAGTATACTATTTCTCTTTTTTCCCTCGTTATACTTTTACTCTTTTTACAATCTATTTGTGGATGATCTACATATTGTTTTCTCACATTTTAGCTTTTGTTTTTCTTCTTCCTTTTAGCTTCATGTTGCAGAAACTTTTCTCACTTATAGATCAGACATCAGTACCTGACAACCCTGATTCCTTGCAAAATCAGGAGGTTTTGCTCCCTGGCCATCTGATTACACTTTATCTTAAGGTAGAAAGCTTTAAACTTTTCATAATATATTTATGGCTAAACTAAAATATGAGTCCTTATATTTATTGGCTTCTCCTGAAAGGGATCTTTTTCAAAAAACTTTTGCAGTGGTGTTATAAGTATTTCTTTTTTACAAACAAACTAAAAACGAGGTCAAAGCTTAAGTTCTTCCTCATTTCTGGCATTTATATATTGTTGTGGATCCTAGGAAAAACTGGAAGATTGGCTGCAAAGAGGAAAAAGGCTTCTTCAAGACGAGATCAATAAAAAAAGCAAGAAGTTTGATTTTGGCGACAGTATGTATATGTTTATTGGCTCTTTCAATGTGTTATTTACTAGACTCTTATGTTGTTGCCATATGCTAAAATCTTTGTACGGAACATCTTGTAGTAATCATGAGATCATAAGGGTCTATTTGGTTTCTGTTTTCATTTCCTATGCTTTTTTGTTTTTAGAATTTTGTGAAGGAAATAATGAAAACTGGAAATGGAAATAGGAAACAAGATTTTGTTGTTCTCACTATTTTCACCTTTTCCTTCACAAAATCTTTAAAATAGGAAACAGAAAGTGAAACAAGAAATAAAAACAGAAACTAAACAGGTCCTAAATGTTTTACTGTCTTTCTTTTGCTATTCAATGCACTCTATATACTGTTATTTGATGCCTAAACTGATGATGTTCATCACAAATAATCTTTTCATTACATTGTTTGCCTCTTTGGTATTGCAGTTATGCAAGTAAAGAAAGTTTTTGATAAAAATCCATCTAAGCAAGTCAGTACAACTGTTGAAAATATGTTGAAAACTGGAAGATTGGTTACACAAACAGGTCTAGATATGCAGCAGGTATTCACTTGCCAATTCTTGGTCAAATTATGTTTGAGTTTGTCTTTGCCAGCCGTCAAATGTCATAAGAAATGTGCATAAAAATTAGATATTCTTTTTTATTGCTTCATATGTCAAGACAATTAGCTTGTATCTATAGTGTGCCATTTTGTTGTGTTCAACATGATCCCACAATTTAAAGGATTAGATACTAATCATAGTTGTTAATATCATGGCGGCTCATGGCGGTGAGCCAAAAATCCGCCATAAAATTATGGTGAATGGCATGGCGGGTTATAGTGGAAGCCATGGTGGACTGAATGAACATACATATATATACAAAAAAAATGCTAAACATAATAAATAATAAAAGCTAATAACATATATCAAGAACAATAAAATTAAAAACTTATTTTAATTAATAAATTCAGCAAATACATCACAAAACATAAAAATCAATATTCTTAAATATAGAAATAATATATTTTAATGTAACATGGCATTTAATAAATATAAAAATAAATATGTTCTGCATGAAATTAAAAAGTTTATCTTAAGATACTGCAATTTATTTAGAAAATAATATTCTTAGCTCTAATGTCTAGCGGAAAAGGTATCAATTCCTTCTCGTCCAAGTCCATTATTTGCAAACATTACAACTTCAATATTACGAAATAAAAAAAAAAAAGAAGGGGGAGAGAGAGAGAGAGAAAACGTTGCAGATGATCTAAAAGCTGCTGTACATAGAGACTGAACAGTGCAAACTGCAAAGACTAATATTAGTATATTACAAAATATCAAAAAAATTAGAAGATATTGTAGAGATGGAGACAGCTAGAAGGCACAAAAGAAAAAAGATCTCTTTTCAAACTGTAGCAGAAAGCACAGACAAAGACATCGAGCAATTACTGACAGAGAGAAAAGACTCTTTGCGATGGCGTCACGGCCGCACACTGGGGGCAAGAATGAGTTTGCTGTCTGCGCGAGTCCGGTTCACCGTCGTCTCCACCCGAGTTCAACCCATCGCTGCCGCGTCGAATGGCCTGAAAATTTGAAAGCTGAGGTAGAAGAAAACACGCCTCCAACACGCGTTGCCGCCGTGTTTGTGTTGTTCGCATGTCTGATGCCGGTATGGTAGGCTTAGAGGCATGTCCGTGCTTCAATATTCCCCAAAATATCCTCTGAAGTTTGAAAAAAAAAAGGGCCAGTTGATATTTGCCGCCATGCCCGCCATGAACCGTGATGGCGCCATGCGCATGCCAACCGCCATGGCCTGCCATGATATTCTGCTAGGAGATGCACTCTCCCATGGCAGTTTCCTTGATTTCCTCCACGCCATGGTGGGATGGCACCGCCATGGCAGATTTTTAATAACACTGATACTAATAGGAATTGGGCCTGTAATTAATGCGCCTTGGTAGTTAAGAATTAGAGTTAGTATATAGTAAAGGGAGGTATAAAAGAGGTTGTTAGAGAAGCAGAAGTCATCAATTGACAACTCAGGAAGTCAGGAACTAGGAGAGCAAGGGATTTCTCGAATATCCCTAAACCATTGTATTCTCATTAGCAAATAGTACACACTTTCTTGTGTTTTCTTGCTATTCTTTGAACCAATTCTATAATTGGTATCAGAGCTCCTTGATCTAGGGAGGAATACATTTTGGAATGAGAACAGAAGCAAAGATGGAGCCTATGCAACGAAGCCTACAAGAGTTGAGTCACCTGGCAGAAGATACGTGACTGCATGCAATGGGAAGCTGAGGCAGATCGTTGCCAAATCTTGGAGATTCAGGATAGTAGTCTTGAGGACAACTTCCAAGAAATACAAAAGGAGCAGGACATGATATTGGGGATCCTTCAAGAACCCATCACAATGGAAATTTGGGTTTGGGAAAGGAGAATTCAGATATTCATCGTGGAGAAGGCAATAATGAAGGATGAAGGAGGATGGACATACCTTTGTTTTTGTGTGGTGATGTTTACGGTTGGGTGAATAAGGTTGAATTGTACTTCCAAGCAGGAGGGGTACCGGATAGGGAGACTTGCTGCAGCCATGGAAGCCATGGAGGGTTGAGCATTGACTTGGTTTCAATCATGGGCATCTTACATTCAGAATCCTAAGTGGGCCGTGCTTAGGAGTGCCTTAATCAGAAGGTTTCAGCCTTCAATGATCCAAAATCCATGAGATATTGCTTTCATTAAAGGAAGAAAGGTCTATGAGAATTTATAGAAGAATTTAAGGCTTATGTACGGCTATTAGTAGCCATTGAGCAGAAATATTTGCAGGGCCCTTGAATTGTTTAAGGGAAGAGGTGAGAGAAGAAACCAAACTCCATCCTGCTGAAACTTTATTCTATTTATTGGATGTGGCTTATTTAATTGATGAGGAAAAAGTGATTTTGAACAGGGGAAAGGAAATATTGATAGTTCAAGATTGAGGGATATAATACAAGTTTTTCTTTTGCTAGAAGTAATGTGGTGGATGGAAGCACAAGTTTAGGGGTGAGTGGGGGCAGTGCTATAGCTGTAGGGTTTATTTCCAACATCAGGTCTAGTTCTTGTGTACCACAAGCAATAAAGCCCAAGGGAAAATGAATGATACAATTGAATTTAATAGGTGGGGGAGAAATTTCACGCAAGTGCCTGAGGCTGAATGCAAATAGAAGAAAGAAGAAGCTGTGATGAGGGAGCAAAAACGAGAGGAGTTCAATTTTGCAAGGTTTCAAGAAGGCTTACCAAGTTGGATGCAGGTTCATCCATACAGGTAGATGGGTCATTGGCTGCCAAACTTCCACCACCATCGCTGCCAGAGCCAAAACCGTGAATGGTTGATGTCACGACATTTGCCTTTGAGGTGCAGGCGGAGATGGCTGCCACACAACAATCTTCTAGTAGCACCGATATGAGAGAGGAGAAGGAAAAAAGATGAAGAATTGGATATCCAGAAATTAGGGCAAACTTCTGACCTAATGGGCTAGGCCTAATTGAATGATGAAAATACAATGAACATAAAAATCATGGAAGAAAAAGAGCTGAGTTCTTTTTTTGACTTAGTGGACCAAGCTCAAACAGTTGGGAAGAATAGTAAGGAAATTAGGGCTAAGTTGAAGCTGCAAACCCTCGGCCCATTTTTTGGACTTGTGCAATGAGACCCTATTTATTGAGAAGTAAGAGCTGGTCTTTGAAGACCTTTTTGCCCATGATGGGCTGTGCACACCGAGCACCGAAAGAAGATCATCTGTGTGGCAGAAGACATAAACCCAACTTGTGTTTTTTTGGATGCTATCACTAGTGAGAACACGGGCTGTCTGCAAGTTTGATGAATCATCTCTGGTTGCAAAGACAACCAATTTGACAAAATGCACCCAATACCTGCAAATGTCAGAATACCTTTGTCCTTAATTGTCAAGTCGTGGGACCTGGGATAAAGTCTTCCAGCAGATCTGTTGTGCTTCTAAACCATCACCTTCAGATAAGGTTATTTATTTTTTATTATTATTATTATTATTATTTTTTTTGGGGGGGGGGTTATTGATAGGGACGGGATTATAATTAATGGGCATTAGTAGTTAAGAATTAGAATTGTTCGTTAGTAACTAAAGTTATAAAAGAGGGTGTTAGTGGTGCAAAAGTCATCAGTTGAGAAATTAGGAAGTCAAGAGCTAGGAGAGCAAGGGATTTCTCAAATATCTTTTCACCACTGTATTCTCATCAGCAAATTATACACACTTTATTGGGTTTTCTTGATATTCTTTGAACTGATTCTATCAGATACATAACCATATTGTAAAAATCACGACTAATTCAAACATTATGTTTTTTTATGCTTCCATTTGGTTAGTATGATTCCCCTGCTCCCCTTCTCTCACTCACTTGATGGTTTTCCAATATGTTTTTCTCACTTGAAACTTTCAATATGTCAAATTGTTCCTTTGGATCAATTACTTGCAAATCTTATTTTTAGTTCCTAACTCTTTCGTTAAGTACACCCTCTTTCCACCTTGATAAAACTATTTGGAAGTCCAAAGTTCCCTCTGAGGTTAAATTCCTTACTTACACTGATGTGCATAGAACTAATACCAATGACATGTTGCAAGTTTGAAGGCCACATTTGGCTATTTCCCTTGATGTGTGTTATTTTTGAGATGAATTTAGAATCAGTTTCACATCTGTTTTTTCACTGTCTCGTGGCTCCTTGCAACATTAAATATGTTCCTGTTGACTGGTTAAATGGTTTTGGGGAAAGGAAGGAGGCCAAATGTGTGTGGCAATATGTTATATATGCCATTGTTTGGAGTATTTGGTTGGAATGTAATTCTTCTATCTTCAGTGACAAGCTTTTAGATGAGCAAGTTTTGTGGCTTCTATTTGGTGCAAATCACATGATCTTTTTAGAGGAGTTTCCCTCTCAACCATGTTAAGAGATTGGAAAGCTATGCTTCATTGATAATATTTTCTTTTGTTTGTTTTTGTTCTAGAATCTCTTGTCCTCCTATCTTCTTGTATCATTCTTCTCTTCATCTCAATAAAATTTTTTTTATCCAAAAAAAATTTCATGTAATTATGCAAGTATAATTGGTTAGTTGCTTTACATATCTTTGTTTTTGTTAGCCTAACGCCCTTGTAAAATTCATTGGTTATATTTGCTTGATCAGAGAGCAGGCTATACAGTTCAGGCTGAAAGGCTGAATTTCTTACGTTTTCTTTCGCATTTTCGTGCTGTTCATCGAGGGGCCTCGTTTGCCGGACTTCGTACGACAACTGTCCGGAAGCTGTTGCCTGAGTTAGTACATTTTTACTTAATCAGCAGATCACATGATCTTGTTATAATATGCATACATAAATATACATATATGTCTATTATTTATGAGCCTTGTGTTTTTCTTTTAAATAGGTCTTGGGGTTTTCTTTGCCCTGTGCACACTCCTGATGGGGAGCCCTGTGGATTGTTAAACCACATGACTTGTACTTGCAGTAAGTTATTTCTCTTTTTCCTCCTGTTTCTGTTTCATTTGTCTTCACCTTTTCAGTTTTGTGAAAGAAAAATTTGCGAGTTTTATATGCCTGTAGATTCTTAGTACTTACTGTGCATCGAATTTTGGTACTTCACTTACATTCACTCAGTATTGCCTTTTGAACCAACTTCAAATGAATGCTGTTCTATAGATAGACTAGGTTTTCACAGAGACATGTAGACTTCAACTGTTAATTTATTTTAGGCAAAAGTTATTCTTGGTGAAACAAAACTCCACTTTAAAAATGACCAGCCACTTAACTGGTTAAATATGTTCAAGGAGTGGTTAATGTGCAACCAGTTATTTACTTGACCAACCTCTTAAGCGATTATCAATAATTCCCTATTTGTCATTTTCTAATTAGCTGGAATGTGGATGAAATCAGAAAGTAGACAATTCAATCTAGCTGAAATCCCTCCTATACTCGTTGTAGCCTGGTCATTGTGGTTGAACTGAGTAGAGATAAACATCAATTGCTTGGTGGGGCTGTGTAATGAATATTTGCTCATTCAGCCCAAGTTGATACCATCGATTTTGACAAGTTTATCTACAACCAATTATCAGATCATGACCATTAGGTCATATAAACATTCTATTTGTTGCATGTGATGATAAAAAGCAATAAGTGACACCGTGTATTACAAATTTATGTATAGTGAAATAAGGGTTTTCTATCATTTCTATCAGCTTTACTGCAAGAAAATTAGCATTATATTTAGATTGTATGTAAAAAGGGATTACAGACTTAATGATGGCATAGAGCATGTACATCAGGCCATTGCTTTGCAATTTCTTGTTCAACAACAATGTCTTTTCCTACTAGGTGGAGTTGGCTATATAGATTAGATGACATCATTATGTCATATTGTAATCCATGTCTGTAGACAAGTATTCTAAATTGAAGTCTTTTTTAATGGTTTCATCTGTGTTTTTCTTGGAGTCTGTCTACCTCTGACTATTTGGCTTCCTTCCATCTAATTTACTCTTTTTACTGGGGCTTCTATAGGTCTTTTCATCACATGACATAATAGTCAAACGCGGATAGCGGTGCGTAGCGGCCGACCCCAAAAACGCTATAGCGGGATAGCGGATAGCGTTCCGGCCGCTATTTGATAAAAATGTATATAATTATCATGCAAATTATATAACATACATAAATATTCAAAAATAAGAAATCATTCATAATTAAACTCATTCATATCAATGATAAAAATTCATAATCCATTCCATAGTCTAAAAATATGCAGTCACCATCAATCCAAAGCATAAACACCAAGTTCTAAGGGCAACAAAACCAAAAAAACAACACCATTAAGTAGTATAAGGACAACAAAATATAAAAGGCAGTAACAAATCCTAATTAAACCTAAGTTTCTACTCTCTAAAACTAACAAAACATTCCACAAATCATTCATCATCATCATCATCCTCCTCCTCCTCCATATTGTTCTCTCCATCACTTTCTTCACTACTACACTTATAGATCTCTTCTCGCCCCTCATCTGAGTCTTCCTCATCATCAAATTCTTCTTCATCTTAAATAGGCTCTTTCCCTCTTCTTGAACTAGAATGCTTTGATACTTTCTTCTGCAATCTAGTAGCAAACCTCGTATGTCTTGGAGGCTCCTTAGCCCCAATTGCAGTAGAAACATCTCCCCAAGTCAATCCATCATCCCCAAAAACAAATTCTTCTTTAGCATCTTCTATGCTAGCACCCATTTCTCCCAGCAACCACTCATTACTATCATCAATACCATTTAGGAGAATAGGATCAGTCTCATCTTGGCTGTCAAAGCGCTCTTTAAGAGTTCGTTTGTACTTGATGAATACCAAGTCTTGCAACTTTTGATGCTCAAGCTTGCTCCTTTTCTTAGAATGAATCTATGATATTCATGTCATAAATTAGACAAAATGTTAGTGTTAAAATCATTAAATAGAAGCATGAAACTATGCAAAGAAAAATTATTTGCATTTGCTTACATGCTCAAAAGTGCTCCAATTGCGCTCACATCCTGTTGAGCTACAAGTTAGGCTCAACACTTTGACTGCAAATTGTTGCAAGTTAGGAGTGGATGCTCCGTACTTCCTCCACAATTCAGCTATGATTCAATAATAAGGAAATCACTATTACTAAAAAACATCATGCAACTAAATTTATCAAGAATTAAGTATACATTTCTTATTTCTTACCAGGAGCCACTGTGTTCCTTTGTTTTATTGCCATCCTATTTCCAAATATGCCACCAGCTCTCTTAAATATTTCGATGTCATTTGTAACCTTTTCTGCCAAGTCTTCATCTGGAATCAACCTATCAATAGTCTTATAAAGTCCATCCATTATTTCATGATCACTCTCAATCTTTGTTGCATTGGGATAGTAGAACTCAGGATTCAGGAAATAGCCAGCTGCATACAATGGATGATGAAGTTGTGAGCAATCCATCATGACCCTTTTCTTCCTATCTGTCCAACCATCCGACATTATTGAGCATCCATATTTCACCCTTTCCTTCTCATGACCCTTCAACATATCCTTTGTTAGCTCTAACTCCTTTTTAAGGAGTGGAACCCTTAATTCATGATAACTCTGAGCTTTTAGGTGTGGACCATCTCAACTTAAAGCTTTTTGATCTAGCAATAGTGAAAGCAATCCCATTCATATAAAAAAACCAGGCTATGTATTGAATGGTTCTAGCCCTTGCTTCTTTATCACAAGCATCATTAATGCTTGTTTGACGGTGAGGCTTTCCCAATTTAATGGTAACTCCAAGATCTTTTAAAAATATCAAATCCAAAGGACCTTTTATGCGTTTTCCTTTCTTGGCTTGCTTAACAATAGTTGAAGGAATAGAACTACTCCCACTTGATGCTGATGGAGGTCTTTTCCCTCTTCTAATTTGTAGAATTTCGTCTAAATCTTCTTGTTCATCATCATCTTCTCCAATTGCACCAAAATTTGCTTCCTTTTCTACATTTTTCTTATCATGAGCTTCTTTGAGAAGTTGTTTAACTTCAAGTGGGACACCTTTACAGGCTTTTGTATCTCCAACCACACCCATTTGGTGTCTTTTTGCTCTAGTTATTTCACCATTGGTTGTTTTGCCACAAAAAATCACAAGTTACACTCTTCTTATTATTGATGTCTTTTAAACTATTCCACTGCCATGTCATATCTATCTTGTCACTAGTGGGTTTCACCAAACCAGTAGAAGAGGGAGCAACACTAGAAGCTTGAGTTGATGATGTTGCCATTGCTAAACCAACCAGACCAGAAAAGTGAAAAGAAAAAAAAAAACGAAAAATAGAAAAATAGTGAATAGAAGAAGGAAAAAAAAAAAAAGATGGAGGAAAGAGAGATAAAGGAAGCAGAACAAAGAGAGATAGAGGAAGAAAGAGGTCCAACCAGAGGAATAAGGAGGAGGAAGAAGGAAGGAGGAGTGGAGGACAGGGACATTCAGACACTCTTGCTTCAGCTAAAATGGAACCAGCAAGATGCAGCTCGGTTGCTGCAGGTCTCGAAGCCGCCGGTATTGCTGCCGTGTAGGTGGAAGGCTGCCGGAGAGAAGGACCAATTGAGAGAGCAGGCAGGCAGAAGGTTGAAGTGCAGGCGAAAGGTTGAAGAAAGGCCCTAAACATGGAGGGCAGAATGAAGAACTAGTTTGGGGGAGGGAGAAATGACCGCCCAACCCCTGCAGAAGGTGGTGAACGGTCCAAAAGCAGGGTTAAAATCGTCCTTTCAGCGATGACGTGAATCGTGGCCACGACATCTGCGATAGCGTCTGCGACGGCCCATGATAGCGGCCGCGACGCCAAAACGCGACGCTATGTCAGCTCTGAGGCGGCCAGCCGCCGCTCTGCACCGCGATGGCGCTATAGCGACGCGATTGCCCGCTATTAACTACTATGCATAGAACCTAAGACAAGCTTTTACCATCTTTTCCACTATAGGTTCGTTTATTGAACACAATATTCTCATCTCTACAGGGTTGAACTTATTCTCTTGTTGGCCTTTTATTGCCCAACTTTTTGTCCCATACAACATTGCTGGTCTTACTATGCCAAAATTTTTCCTTTAGTATGAATGACTCTTTTCAGTCAAAAATAACATTTGAAGCACTATTCCATTTCATCCACCCATAATCCTATGGTTTACTTTTCTCTTCATTTTGTTTGATGGACCCCCAAGATATTTAAAGTGCATGACTTGTAGTTTGGTATGATCTCCAATTGTCACCTCAAAGCTAGAATTAGTGTGCCTCTTCCGTGTATTCTGTCTTATTTCTACTTAAACAAAAAGATGTAGTACCAAAGCTTGTCTCCAGGGCTTGAACTCTTCATTTATTTCTTCTCTCAACTTACAATTAGGGCTATGTTTCCTACCATTCTTTGTTCCATCAAATATATATGCATCAAATTTTCATTGGTCTTAATTATAAAAATAATGTTTCATGCAGTAGATATGCTGTGTAAGAGTTGTTTGGTTTTAAGGAAATTGAGAGAGTGATAGAAATCGAGAGAAACTGAGTAAGTATAGAGAGAGAGAGAGAGAGAGAGCTACAAAGCTACCAATGCTTGGTTGGTTCAAGTGGTTGGACATTTGTTCTCTTTAAGGAAAGTCCTATGAATAGAGAAAACTACTGCTGAAAAAGCTTTACCGTCATAGTGGGTTGACCTGGCTTGAGCTAGATTAGTTGGAGTTATGTGAACTCTGAATGCTGGTGGTCTAAACTGAAAAATATATACGAAGTCTGTCTCAGTGGATCACTATTGCATATATTCTACTCTCTACGTGGTAAATTATTTAAAATGTTACTAGTCATAAATTACAGCAGAGGAAATTTCATGGGTTAGCAAGAATTTCTTTGTTTATCAGCACTTAAATTAATACAACCATTAAAGTTCACTATTTCTGTCTCTTCTCTATTTCAGGGGTTACCTCATTCTTCGATTCTCAAGGAAACATTAAAGATTATTTTAATATCAAAATGTCTATCCTCGATATTTTAATTGAAGTTGGAATGACACCATCTTTGCCAAAGCTAGTTCTTCCTGGCCCACCTGAAGTTCTCACTGTTCTTTTAGATGGTTGTGTTGTTGGTTGTATACCTTCCAGTGAAGTTGAGAAAGTTGTGGCTCACATGAGAAAATTAAAAGTGTCGTCTGCTGCAGTGGTTTGTTTTTGTCAAATTTTCTTTGTTTCCTGTATAATATAACATCATCTTGGTATTGACTTAAATATTATGTGTTGCAGATTCCTGATGATCTGGAAGTTGGTTATGTTCCATTGAGCATGGGTGGAGCATATCCCGGTCTCTACCTGTTCACATCCCCATCACGGTTTGTTCGGCCAGTGAGAAATACATCAATTCCTTCTGATGGAAGTGAAAACATTGAACTTATTGGACCATTTGAACAGGTAAATATAGATTTTATTTTTATGTGTAATTTTTTGTATCTGATAAATTAAAGCCATCTTTATGGAGATGAGTACTTTCACCTGGGGATCTGTCAAATTTGTTTTTAGAGATTTTTATATTCCTTATCAGGTTTTTATGGAGATAAGATGTCCTGATGGTGGAGATGGAGGAAGAAAAAGTTCATTTCCTGCAACTCATGAGGAAATTCATCCAACAGGAATGCTTAGTGTAGTGGCTAATCTTACACCATGGTCAGATCATAATCAGAGCCCAAGAAATATGTACCAGTGTCAGGTCCTATAATCTTTTATATTGTGTCTTGGTGTGTTCAAGTTTGTCTGAGCTACAGATTTTTACAGTTTGTTGATGCTCACAATGTAGATGGCAAAGCAAACAATGGCATTCTCTTCACAAACAATTCAGCATCGTGCAGATCAAAAATTATATCATCTTCAGGTTTGCTCAAATCTTGGTATAGATTGCAGATACCCATTGTTCCAAATAAAAACAGGGAACAACTATAATATTTGGTCTTGTAGTTAATTACATCCCTTGCATTTTACATATCATTGCTTATACTTTGTCCTCCTCTTGAGACTTGAATTTGGGGCTTTTTCAGACTCCCCAGAGTCCCGTTGTGCGCACGAGTGCATATGCTAAGTATAGCATGGATGAATATCCAACAGGAACAAATGCAATAGTTGCAGTTCTGGCATATACAGGGTAACTGCTTTAATGCAAAGCAACTGTATTTTAATCTTCTTGTTCTATTTACAAATATATTTTGTTAATGGACAAATGGATTACAGATATGATATGGAGGATGCCATGATTTTAAATAAGTCATCAGTGGAACGGGGAATGTTTCATGGACAAATATATCAGGTTTGATAACTGACAAAGCTAATTAAGCTTTCTTGATTTGAAGGTGTTAGTGTTTATTTCTCACATTGCTATTGTGATATGCCATTATTTTGATATTTCATTTTTGAAGTTTTAGCCATCTACTCTCGATCAGTTTCTTCTCATTGGAACTTCATTGTTGCTCTAATTTTTTACCTTAATTGTGGTGTCATAATATGCTTATATTATGGTGTCGTTTGATCCATGTAACCGACCTCACCTAGGGAGATAAGGCTTAGTTATTGTTGTTGTGGTGTTTGAGTTTGATCCTGTTTTTCATGGCTTGTTCCTCATTCCACATCTCTCTCTCTCTCTCTCTCTCTCTCTCTCACACACACACACACACACACACACACAAAACACACCACCTGCGGCAAGTACTGGATCCTTAACTTCAGACTCTCATAAGTCGGGATTTTCTCTTAACTGCCATCTCGTTGGCATGACCTTTGGTTTTAGTAAATCTATTCTTCTTTTCCAATGACATTCTATTTGGACAAGTTATTCAAGGTCTAGATAAACTTTTATGCTCTTTCTGGAGCTTGCAGACAATCATGTTTATTGCTATATTACATTAATATTAATAATGTGATGCATTAACTGATTTGGGTATGTATCTGTACTTTCCTTTTCTCCCCTATAATTTGCTTATAGTGAAGTTCAGTTGTTTGCTTCGAATATAGGATAATGTTTCCTTCTGCAAATTCTGATCATAAATTTGCTTCTATGACTGTAATGGCAGACTGAAACTATTGACCTGACTGAACTAGGCAGCAAGTTAGATCGATCTTCAAAAATGTTCAGAAGAAGTAACATAGAGAAATCGGGTTGTCATACACTTGATGCAGATGGCCTTCCACATGTTGGTCAGGTTTGCCTTCATCTCCCTTTCTTCCCTCCCCCCCCTCCTCTTCCTTTTCCTTCTCCCACTCCTCCTGATTGCAACATTGTTCGATAAAAATCTTAATGTGTGACTTTCAGATGATACGACCAGATGAACCCTATTGTAGCATTTATAATGAAGTGACGAGTTCGGTACACACCTATAAAAAGAAGGGTTCTGAACCTGTTTATGTTGACTATGTTGCTGTTGATGTCAAAAACAAGAAGCACCTTCAGAAGGTAAGTCAGTGCTTTTGCATGTATTGTAAGCATTATAAGATAGTAGGTTGAAAATTTTGAACATTTATGATTTATTATTGTTAAGTATATAAATAATTATTGGGCCACCACCTAATAGGCATAAGCTTTTGGATTGGTTAATCCCATGGTTTTGAAAACCGGACTGGACCGGCCGGTCCAACCGGTTAAACTGGGAACGGGACCCCTATCTGGTCCGGTTAATTAGAAAAAGTCAACAATTTAAAAACCGGTCAATAACCGGAAAAACCGGTCATAAACCGCTAAACCGGTAGCGATTCAAGCGGTTGGTGGTTTTCACAGGTTTTAAACAATTTGGCCCAGCCATATATTCTCATATTTATAGGCTACTTAGCTAGCGCTGCAAGCTACTCCCATCGATGTGGGACTAAGAAGTACGCAAGACAACTCTGTTGGAACTGTACTTCAACTTGTGAAACTTTTAAATGCTTGTGTGATCATAATTAATTTAGTTTTGTAATATTTGTTGTGATGAATTTTTGTGTTGTTTAATAATTTTTATTTATTTTGTAGTATATAATTAATCATATATATAGATATATTTATTTTATATTATATTATTTTGTAGTATATAATTAATCATATATATAGATATGTTTATTTTATATTATATTCCGGTTGAACGTCAATTGAACCGATTGAACTAATAAACCTCTGAACCAGTATTTTACCCGGTTCAATAACTGGTCCGGTTGTCAGAACCTTGGTTAATCCATGACATGGTGTCAATGCCTTTGACCTAGGGCTCAGAAGTTTGATCTTGTTTCCCACATAACTCTAATTAAATTATATGTTCAGCACAGGATATGTTGAGCCTATGCTGTGTCTACCTAGCCCAAGGGGCTTTTGTGGAGCTGGATGTGTTATAGATATTAAAACCGTTGCTAGGCCTGTTTATACATGTTCTTATATATAGGGAAAGGATCAAGTAAGAGGAGTGGGTAATTGTGAGAATGAAAAGAGCAAATTTTAACCATTGGATTTTACATGGATAGTCAAGATTAAAACATGAAGTCATGTGACATTTTAAGTGATTATGTAACTTTCAAATAACTTTCAATTCATGTATTCTTATCTTGTTCAGCTTCTGTTTATTTGTCGTAATTAGCCATTGTTTGCCCCTTTTGGTAGATATTGGGTGTATCCTAGGTTATTGGTCCAATTCTGGTGACTAACTCAAAACGGTTTTGTTTGAACTAAATAGCCAAGTTTTTTGTATGACAATGTGGCATCTATGCTATTATTTGGTGCATTTTGTTTGAGCATAATTGTCATGAACAGTTGATTTGGGGTATGACAAGCATTTGGCTTCTATTTGGTATTAAATACGTAGATCCTGGTGGATATACGGAGGGATTGAGTAGCTTTGATTAGTTCATTTGCCACAAGAGGTTCTTTGATTTATAACTAAAAATTTCTATATATTTTTTTCCTGACAAATTTTTATATTAGCCACTACACTGACTAATCCTAGTATGTATACCAAATGTTGTTACAAGAGATGTACGGTAGAAGCAAAAATTGATAACAATGGACAATTCAGTTCGATCTTTTAATTTTTGCATTTGCTTATAATTATTTCAGGTCAACATACGGTTCAGACATCCTCGGAACCCTGTCATTGGTGATAAATTTAGTAGTAGACACGGGCAGAAAGGTGTTTGCTCTCAGTTGTGGCCAGACATCGATATGCCATTTTCTGGAACCACTGGGATGCGACCAGATCTCATTATCAATCCTCATGCATTTCCTTCCAGGATGACAATTGCAATGCTTTTGGAGTCTGTTGCTGCTAAGGTACTACAACTAAATAAAGTTATAAGCGTGAAGATAGCTGTATAAATTATCATTCTTTTGATGGAAAATGAAGATATGTCATGTCATGTATAATGACCTTATTATCTATGTAGGTTCTATTTGTTTTTGTCTCTGCAAGCATTTTTGTGTTTAGGTTGTTATCTACGTGGGTGCTAATTGTGTTAGGAAAGGTATAAAAGATTCATTATAATTTACAACTAATTCTTTCAGGGAGGCAGCTTACATGGAGAATTTGTAGATGCAACTCCATTTCGTAGTTCAGTGAAGAAAAATAATGGGGACTCTGAATCAAAATCAGGTTCACTTGTTGATGAACTTGGTCTCATGCTAAGAGAAAAGGGATTCAATTATCATGGTTTGGAGGTGCTGTACAGTGGGGTGTATGGAACAGAATTAACGTGTGAGATCTTTATTGGGCCTGTTTATTACCAGCGGCTACGTCACATGGTTTCAGACAAATTTCAGGTGAACAAATCTACTGTTTTGCCTTCCTATGAAACTAGCAGTCAGCAAAATAATGCTTCTTCTCCATATTTGTTTTAATATTTGGTCTTAACTTTGTAGGATTCACTTTCATCTTTCGAAATTATTTTGAAAAGAAATTGTCAAATTACTGCTTTTATTTATTTTTTTCCCCTCGAAGTTTTGCATTGGTGCTTCTAATTAAATTCCTTCAACTTGAAAATTGTTAGTGATAGTCGTAATTTCACCTTGTGGCCTTTCTAGATATGATAAACTTGTGTACTGATTTGTATGCCGAGCATATGTTCAAATTGTTTTAAATATTGCTGATGGAAGGGGTCAAGTGTGGTATCCTCTGGTGCCAAGTTTCTCTTTCTACCCTTTCTGAAACAAATACTATGATGTATTAAAACTCATGGAGGTCATCACGAGAACTCATAATATGTCTCTGTATAACTGGTTTTTTACAGTATGATTTCAGTCTCGGTGCTAAATTGTAAGGAATTATTTAAAGCACCTTTTTATAGAAAAAGAAATTTATTAATTATAAATAAAAGAGTCCGTAGAGAGAGAGGATGGGGTATCCTCACAAGAAGAAAGACATGTAAATTTGACCCACGTAACAAAGGTAGACCAATCTCTTTGCATATCTTCTAAAGAGACACCTCTAAAAGGACTGTTTGCAACACGACAATGAAGCTTGAAAAGTAATCCTATCCCAAATTTTGTCTAAAGAGGGTCGCCTTGAAAGTCCTAGCATTCCTTGTTTTAATGCACTTAAACCTGTGTCTTTTGATACCACCGCTAAATTTAGCCTCTAAGGTTCCCCCAAATGGTTTTGCAGCTAATTTGGTAATTGTTGCAAAATAAGTTTTTCTGCTTATCCCCTTGTCATCAGAAGTTGACCTAGTAATCTAAATTCAAAGAGCTCTTGTATGGTCACATTCTGCTGCCTTTATGCGTCAGACATTTGGGGAATACCTAATATTTAAAAGCACTTGAAGTTTGCTGTAATGCATGTCTCTTCTTTTTTATCACAATGATTCAGAGTGTCATTCAAACTACTTACCTTACTTATTTTGTAAGAAGATTATGCTAATGCCATTGTACAAATCTCCCTAGAATTTGCTTCTTTCCTAGAATTGGCTATGGCAATTTTCAGTTTTGGGCAGTGCTACTTTTATATTTACTTTGTAAAGATTCTACCAGTTTCTTGTGAATCATTAGTGATTAGTGATACTAATTTTGTTATCTGATTCTTAAAATTATAACTTTCTTGTATGATTCTCACTGCTTCATTTGTTTATACTTTGCTGTAATGGTTCGCATTATTTTAGCCAGTACCCAATTCTCACACTTGTAAACTGGGGCCGGAAGCAGTTAAGAAACATATGGTTTTAATTTTGATGGTCAATGTCCAACCTTTTTGTCCTATCGTTCAATCATGTATTGCCAAATGATTCAAAACAATTTGTTGGAAATGTCACATTGAACTTCTGTCCCTCCCCCGCCCCGCCCCGGGGGTTCTTGTGAATTAGCTTCTGCAGACAACAGAAACGACAACATGGTAGACCATTGTTCCGAACATGACTGTTGTACTTAAGTTGATTGCTTAATATTTTTTTTTTCTTTGCCACCTTTTCCCCTTAGTTGCAGCAAACTGTTCAGTGTCTACTACCCAACTAAATTTTTATTGTCATATGATTTTTAACACCAAATGTTTTTTCTATGTTACAGGTTCGATCTACTGGAACAATTGACCAGGTCACCCGGCAGCCAATAAAAGGACGAAAGCGTGGTGGGGGAATTCGATTTGGAGAAATGGAACGCGACTCTCTACTTGCGCATGGAGCTGCTTATCTTTTGCATGATAGGTTGCACACCTGTTCTGATTATCACATTGCTGATGTATGTTCCCTTTGTGGTAGCATGCTTACAACAACGTTCCTCCAGCCTCAAAAGCGGCCTGTGCGGGAGATTGGTGGGCTACCCCCTGGAAGAGCTCCAAAGAAGGTCACTTGTCATGCATGCCAAACGAGTAAAGGCATGGAGACAGTTGCCATGCCCTACGTATTTAGATATTTGGCGGCAGAGCTTGCAGCAATGAACATCAAAATGACTCTTAAGCTAAGCAATGAAGCCGGAGCATGATATGTTCTAGTCTTATTGGATATGGCGCCATTTGCCTAGGTTGATGCGATGTGTTAAGATTATTATTTGCACGGATATGAAATGTCTAGTGGAGCTCATATGCTTGCACTCGACATCGGCAGTCAAAATTTTCCAAGCCATGCTCATGCTTACATCATTAGTGATATTGCAGAATGCAATCTGAATTGGTGGCTGGTTTTAATCTTTAAAGAGATTCAGATATTTAGGAAAGGATTGAGATTCGTCCATGTTGTCACTGTAAAATCAGCTCAATTGTTTTAGTATATTGTGACATAACCTTGACACTCACTAGGTGAAAGCACTCTACCATTTGTATTTTTCATTTTAAAATATATTTTATCCTCCACTGGTACTTCCCATTAATTAATGTAATGGAAAGTGAAAATGTGATTGCACAGCACAATACACCCAAAGACATGTGATGCATGCTAAGACTACCCAACACATCTTCTCCCCAAATTTCAGTTTTGCTGCTTCTGCAACTCCACATACCCGAACCCCCCAAGCCAACAAAAAATAAAATGGAGAAAAAAAAAACTCCAACTTCTGCTTCACCTTACTTATCCTGCAGAAACAATACTAGCAACATATACATATGTTGATGTGAAGCAACAAATCATGCTTCTTGGTAGTTGATGTGAAGGTTGGATGATGGTGGTTATTCATCGTTGCTTCTGTTTTGGTGGTGCAGTCGATGTTGGTGTGCCTCGTTGGGATTCAAGTCATATACATGTGTTGGAGAATGATCAATAGCGGTGGTGGTGCTGGTGAGAGCACACGGCGGAGGGGGGCAAACGTGAAGGAAAGAAGGGGCAGGGAGAGGGGACAAGAGAGAGAAAATGGGACGGTTCATGGTGCACTAGATTTAACCTGGTGCATCATAGCACACACTTGTGAAAAATGAAAAAAAAAGGGCTGACATAGTGAAAGTGAGATTCGAACACTCGAGCTTTGGTACCCTTCCGAAGACTACGAACCAAGTGTACAAGCGCATCTGCAATTGTCGATCATTAAAAATATATAAAGGAATATGATCAGCACGGTGCTGATATTTTCCGATCTGCACCAGAGAAGCGGCCTTAAATAACAATGCACTTAGCATCGGTTTGTAAATTTGAGGAAGTCTTTGTATACTTTTGCAAGGATCTAAGATCTGTGAGGAGAAACGTTCTTGCACTTGGAGTCGATTCTTTTAGTTTTAATCAAACATTGTATAAACATGGCGAATTCTAATATGGTCCGTATAAGTTAGTAAGTTACATGGTCTTTGGGCAATTGTGGATTTTTCTTAATAGTTGAAGGAATAATTTTGCAAAAACTTAACAGTAACACATCTATAGCAAACCGATTAGCATTGTAGCGGGACGCACAAACAGGAATGCATAATGAAAAGTGAAGAAAATAAAAAAAATATTTGAATAGTAAATTTTATATAATCATTATTTTTGTTTAATTTTTCTTTTTTATCCAGAAATTTATCAACGCAAATAATATAAGTGCCGGGAAGTTTTGTAAAAAAAAAAAATTAAATAAAAATAATAATAATTATTTGGGACACATCGTAATTCTCAAAAATTTTTTTTATTGTACTTCGCGTATGTGTTGGACTTTTTACACGTTCGCCAAACATTATTCCCATAGCAAACCCACTGGCACACCAGATCACCTTGTCCGCCAAAACCCGACACGGATAACCCGAGTATACCCTGCTCCCAAGCACCCCTGCAGCAGCAAATAACCATTGTTGAACGGGTACATGACGGTGTCGGCGAGAAGCATGGCCAGGTTGATGACCATCCCGTCGAAGTCGAAGTTGCCGTTCCACAGCACTGCACCAACGACGACATCTGAGGACTGTAGATCAATTGGTGGAATGGCCACGCACATTATACATACTGTCCAGGGACACATGCGTCACCAAGTTCCCTACCAAAACGGAAGCGGCTCGGTTCAGGGCTTCCCGTGTAGTTAACAGGTCGGATCAACTTATGGCTGCCGAAGCCATCATCTCATCATGCCATGCCGTGCCTTTGTTAACAGAGTTCACAGCAGCACAGGAATATTTGTCATCCGCCAGCACCTCGAGAGACATCGTGGAGCGGAACCAAGACGACGAGACAAGTTTTGAAGCTTCGAAAGGGAGGTTGGAGGTTGGAGGTTGGAGGTTGAAGGTTGAAGGGGAGAGCTGGTGTGGGCCTGACAATGTGGATCTCCAAGCTAATATCGTTGTTACTTTATTAGTTTTTGAGCTTGCCTGCCTTCTTCCATTGCAGAAGTCGTCGATGGCAACGTTCGTTGGCTTGGGAAGAGGAATAATATTTTAAATCTAAATGTGTTAATACTTTGGATTAATGAAAAGTAATCCATGTGTTTGTTTAAATCCCTTTCATTAAGACCAGTCTCGGTTACAACCGCAATTCTAAATTTTTAATTCTACAAAGTTTCGGGCCAAATTTATCATTTTTAACAAATCAAAAAAAAAAAAGAGCTCTCCTTTTCATTTTTTGTTTTTTAAAATTCAAGACAGTCTTTACTATTTGTTATTATTGTAATATCATTTATTAGAATTATGATCATAATCACAATACAACAAAATGCAGGAAACAAATTAAATATGAATATCGCGTATAGAGATTAAATATTATTTTTTTCAAATAAAATGAGAGACTAAATATTGTTAATCCTTATGTTAATACGTATTTTTAATTTAATCATTTTACATAATATTTATTTTCTATACTTTATAAACAAAAAATAATAATTTTATACTAAACTCATGCTTTATAACAACAACAGTTATAGGGAAGAAACTAAAAACAATTAAACACATAATATTAAATTAGGTTTTTAATATAAAATTACATTAAAAATAAACATAAACTATCATCTTGTAGTTAGTTCAAGTAATTTAATATTTATTATTTTAATAAAGTCTTAAATTCAAATTTTATGGATAAACTAATTGATGTTAAGAAAATTTTACTCTCATAATAAGATGATTAAACTCAAGTTAAATAAGTTGGAGTTTAGTATAATTTAAATACTTGTAATTTAGATTAAAAAAAAAAGATAATTATCAATCATACCTTTTGAAATATCAAGATATAATGCTACACCTTAAACTTATGTAAATATTACACTCTATCCTAAACGGGTGACTTTTAACTTGAGGACACAATATTTATTGTAACATCCACATATAACGTAATAGGAAGTAATAACAACAAACTTTTATTATTCATCACTTTGCCCTTAAACTTTTTAGAAAATGACATTTAGGTCTCTATATCAATAAAATTAGCAGAATAAGGTTTTAAACGAAGCAGAATCACGTAGCGAAAACGTAAAAACCTAAACCTCGACCAATTGAGCCACGGAGGTATCCATATGTGAAATGACATGGGATGCCCCTAGACTTACCCATAATTATGAAAATGCCATTAGCCTTGAAAAACAGAAACAGAATGCCCTAAAATTCTCAAAACGTTTAATGTACACTATTAATCGATTTACTCGATTTTATTGAGTTTGTAGAGTTAATTAAAAAGTTAATTAGAGGTTAACTAGAAGTTGATTAGAGGTTAAAATTAGAGAAATTAGGACTAAGATAGAAACTTATAAAAACCTCACAAAATTCTTCAAAACCGTTTTACCGATTTAAAAGAAATCTGTAAGATTACGGTATTTTAAACTGTCAGAACCAAACCAATAGAATTTTAACTCACTAACCCTACTTTAAGTGGCTGAGAACTCAACCACTTAACCCCCCAAAGTGGCGCAAACAAGGCCACAAAGCATGAGGAAACTTGGCTGAAAATCAGCCTTATATTCTAAATCAATCATATTACAAGGACACATCATTAAATCAGATTTTTTCCTTCTTTCTCCACCCAATTTTTGAGCTCCCTCTTCTAGCAGCCTTCCTCTCCTCTTTTCTTCATCCTCTTCATCTCCTTCTTCCACTTTCAGCCTCCCTCAAGCTTCTTGCTTCCATATCCTTCACTAGAACTCAAGACTAGCTAGTTGTTGCATCAAAATAAAGGTAGGGATTCAACTTATTCTTATCTTCTTGGGTATGGGAGGGCTGATGGTGGCTCTATTTTCTCTATTTTTGATATGATGATTGAATGAATATAATTATATTTAGCTGGTTTATTGGCTATTGATGATGGTAAAATCGAATAAGAAGTAAGAAAGGATGAGAATAGAAGATGTGAGAAGCTGGAAAACCAAAACCTTTCGGCAGTCCGTATGGCAGAGTGTAGGGTTCTGCCTACAGTCGATTAAATTTGATAAAACTAATTTTAAATGAAACTAGACATTCAGGGATTTTCATACATATACATGTAAGGCCATTGGATTAGTATTGAGCGAGATATGAATTTTGGAAATTTGACCTAGGTTTTTGATTTTGATTCTGGGCAGACTAGATTGTTCAGGGCAGAACTCGCCTTATAATATTTGGAATTGAGTGAAACCAACTTTGATAGAAAGCTTACACATAGGAGAATGTCCCATAAAAATTTCAGAGTTAGATAAGATCCTGTTTGCTCCCAGTGTTCCAAGAAAGTTGCCTTATGTCCAAACTGGGCCAAAATAGAGCAGTTTAGGAAGGTTAGATTTCGGGGATTATAACTTGAGCCTTACTAAATCAAATGAAATGGAACTTTTTGCAAATGAAATTTTGCCCTGTTAGCTTTAATATGAAACCAATTTCGTATGATTTGAATTAGTTTTCGATTTTTAGTGGATTTTTACTTTTAAGTGTGAAATTCTGGCCAGCTGCTGGGCAGGTTGGGATAAAACCTAAATAATTTAAGTTATACTTATCAAAATTAGATGGAACTAAAGAGATTAAAAAATAGACACATGAAACTTAAACATATCCAAATTTCAGGTCTAAATGAGCTAAAATGAATTTATGGCCTAAGTTAAAAAAATCGGGCAAAATAGGTATAATGGGCAGAATAGACATAAGGATCCAATCCCTATATAATTGACATTATTGTGATATATAAGGGTCCAACCCCTACATGATTGACATTAATGAGACATGTTTGTTACTCTATGTTGAACTTTTGCTTGATTGATTTCACTAGTAGCTTGGCACTATTCACGGGGAAGCGGACTCGATCCGTTATGCTGCCGAATTTCCAGCAGAAGTTAGTGATAGTTCTAAAGGTTGTTGTGTTAATATTGTTATGTGACGTGTATGAATACTAAGTAAGTATTATTGTGTGAGATTAAGGTATGAAGCCTATATATTTATGATTTTATGATAAAATATATGGTGATGAGTCCATATTCCGAAGGAACGTGACATGACGATCACGCTCTGATAGGGTATGACACGATGATTATACTCCGGAATGTGGCATAAGGAATCCCACCCCTAAGGAATGTGACATGGTGATCACATCCCGAGGGAGTATGACATGGTGATCATACTCTAGGATGTAGCAGGATGAATATGTTTTAAGGAGTGTGACATGGTGATCACACTCCGATGGGGTATGACATGGCGATCATACTCTGGAATATAGCATAATAACTACATCCTAAGGAATGTGACATGACGATCACACTCCGATGGAGTATGACATGGCGATCATACTTTGGAATGTGCATGACAAATAAAGAAAGACCAAGAAAGAAAAGAAAATTATGTATATCTGCATAAATTCAAGTACAAGTGAAGGCAGATACAAATTTCAAGTTTCCAGTATATTAGTGTTATTATATTTTAATATGTTATAGTTATTATTCGTAATATGCTTCATGACTTTTTTTATGTATTGGCTCTCCCAAATGACAAGTGCATGAATAAAATGAATTCTGCTTCGGACAATGTATTTTTCGAACTATAAAACTGAACAGTCTAGTAAACATGCTCACATATTTCATAATAAACCGAAGCAGCTGGAGATAATAATGATGACACCGTACAAAATTTCTTAGCGAACCCTACTAAGAATTTAAAATTTTCACTCTTGTTTTTGTGTTATCTTCAGATAGTTCGCGAAGATTCTAAGGCAATTTGAAGTTCTTTGTCCAAGTAAGGTCCGTCAGTAATAAGTAACTACTTTCAGGTGGGAGTCTTATGACTTAAGCGTAATCTTGTCTGAGAGGAGGACGTTACATTTATTAACTCTTAATTCAGGCACCCCCTCCTAGATGATGAAACCATAATTCAAGCACTCATTTCCATCATAATATGAGAATTCTTATTTACTCATTTGTTTTTTTCAACTCAAAGTTTCTTTCTTTCTTTCTTTTCTTTTTGTTTAAATTTTTGCAACTAGATTGTTTGAAAAAGAAAGTGATTTTTGTATGCTCTAAAAAAGGTGTGAAAATTTGTAAAAGGCATCGCTCCTATGAGAGTTTTGTGTAAAATAATAATTAGTTAAAGGTTGCTTAATACTTAATATTATAGTACTATCATATCATGTAAGACTTTGTATCTTAACTTCATAACCCCACTTCTTTATCAAGCATGTAATTTGATAATTAAAAAAGCAAAATTGGACTAAAGCTAGCTAAGAAGGTGCGGAAGAAGTTAATGACGGCGCAAAAAAAGGGAAAATGAAATGAAAAAGTGAGAAAAATTAAGCTGTAAAAACTTGAAATATAATGTTAGCCCTTAGTTTAGTGAAAGGCAGCCAAGAAGATGGAGTTACAAGTAGTGACTCTTGCGGGGGCTACACAAAGAAGGGACTAGCGTAGGAAGGTAAGGGGGCAACATCATCATGATAGTTAAGTTTTGAGACAGTAGGGTCATGTTACCGCGAGCAAGACTGGTGGTGAGCTGGTGTTTGTAGTGGTTTAGAAACATGAAGAATGAAATTATGGAATGAGAATAATTAAAATATAAAAACTTAAAATATAATCTTAATCTTTGATACTATTAAATGATACTTATAAATTAATATTGAATGAGTCCATCATAAACTCAAATATTATGTTTCCATCTAAAAAAACACTTGTTTAAGATGGAATGCAATATTTACACAATTTTGGGATAAAATACAATATTTACCCAAATCTAGAGTCTAATATTATATCTTAAAATCTCAAGAGGTATATTGCTATTTTTTTTTTAAATGTATATATTAACATAACTTTCGATATTAACAATTTTTTTTTTCAAAAAAATAATAAACGGCGGCGTTGCTTTAAGTTTACGTGCTGAATACAAGGGTAGCTAGCTAGGAAAGGTGCGTCTTGTACATCAGCTGCACGAGCAATTAGCTAATGTAATGTAATAAGCTTGGATTGGATCCAAAATTTGAGAGTTCTACTAAACTACTATTAGCCTACACTTTCTCTCTCTCTCTCTCTCGCTCCCTAGTCAGAACTCAGAAGCTGCTACAACCTCAGCTTTCCTCTCACTCACCACTCTATCACAATTCCATTTCCCCCCAAACAGGTTCCATTTTTTTATTTTCATTAATTTCGCATACTTCTCTCTCTCTCTGCGTTTTCAAGATCCATTAGCGGGTAAGGCCCTGTTTGGTTGCTGCGAATGAAAGGTCCCTTTGCTTCGAAGTCAAAATAGGTTCTTGTCTTTTTCGTGTTGAAACTTCTCGTTTCTCACTTGCTTTTTGGTGAAATGCTCAAAGAATCTGAGCTTTGCCTAATATCTGATCTCGTCTTTTGTAGACTACAAAAAAAGTTAAACTCAACTCAAATGCTGCTTTTTACTTTTTGTTTTTTCGTTTTTTTTCTGTTGTTGTTGTGTTATTTGAGTTTTAATTGTTCTGAATCTTTTTTAATGCAGTAATAGCGCAATTGCTTCAGCTCAGCATCATTGTAGCTTAATTGGCCATGGAAGAGTGAGTGTCTGTTTAATTACTTCACTAATCATTAGATTTATGATACCAAAAATTCTACTAAGTTAGCGTGATGCCCTAATTGTGGTGATTCAATGAATTTCAGAGAGAATGCGATAGAGCTTCTGCAGAGATACAGAAGGGACAGGCGAGTGCTTCTCGATTTTATCCTTTCGGGGAGCTTAATCAAGAAAGTTGTGATGCCACCTGGTGCTGTTACGCTGGATGATGTGGATCTGGATCAAGTGAGTGTTGATTACGTCCTCAACTGTGCAAAAAGAAGTGAGTTCAGTTTGGTCATTCACCTTGTTGTTTATCATGTTTTTAATTTATTTATTTATTTTTTGTAGGCTTTCCTTGTTGTAATTACATATAATACATATCCTTTTGTGTAGGTTCTTTGCTTGAGCTTTCGGAAGCGATTAGAGATTATCATGATCATACTGGGTTGCCCCAAATGGTATGTTATGATTTGGCCTTTCGATGGATTGATTTTTTATTTAATTATTTATTTTTTGTGTCTATTATTGGATATAAAAATCATTTATGTTCCTCTACCTATTAGCTTAAGTTTTTAAAAGAGATGGTTCATAGTATGGTATCAAAGCCTCTACAACAAAGTCGTCTCTAGAGTTCGATTCTTGTTGCATTGTTCGCATTTCAAGCCCCGTGGGCTCTTGCGTGATGGGGCATGTTGGATATAGAAACCGTTCATGTTCCTCTGCCTAATAGCTTATGCTTTAAGGAGAGATGATTGATGACATCTATTGTGTATTTGTGTATGCATGTTCATTTATGCAAATTTAAGTATTATAAATGATGTACTGATTTGGCTTGTGCACTTTCTGATGACAATTGTATACTAATATAATGCTTACTCTGTTTAGAAGTCATTGCTGCATCTTGTCTTTTTATTACATTTTATGACCGGTTTTCCCTTTCATAATGCGTGCTGCTGAAAATGATGCATCTTTGATACTCTTGTGCTAATTACTTCCAGTCATGCTAAGTTCTTTTTTACGCCCTGGTGTTTGAAGGTTTTGTTGATTTGTTTGTGAGGATTTTGTTTGAATTTTAAATGCTTCTGGCTTTAACAGAGTGATACAGGTTCAGTTGGTGAGTTTTATTTGGTCACTGATCCTGAGTCTTCAGGTTCGCCTCCCAGAAGGGCACCGCCGTCTGTTCCTGTTTCAAAAGTTCCTCCTGTTGCTGTTTCCGCTCCATCTCCTGTTTTTGCACCATCCCCAGTTCTTTCAAATGTATCAAGATCAGAGTCTTTTGACTCTACACAAGAGAAAGAGTTAACTGTGGATGACATTGAAGACTTTGAGGATGACGATGATGCTGCAGTGTTAGAAAGTTTCAGGGCCAAAAGGACTCTAAATGATGCATCTGATCTTGCAGTAAAACTGCCTTCTTTCTCCACAGGTGATTGTTTTAGAACACTTATGTGCTGGCTAAGTTCTTTGCATCCCCCAAATCCTATGCATTCAATTATTATCAGATGAATAGTATTTTGACTTGAAATATGTGGAATATCATGGGAATTGAAAGACTTAATAATAAGAAGCTTGAGTGAACCAACAGTGTTGGCAATTCTGATAAGTAACATCTCATACATGAAGTCACTATTTGGTGATTGCTGAGTTGTGGAAATCATTGTTAAGATGGAAACCTGTATAACTAAGTGGTACAGACTGCACTTCTATGATTGCCCTTGGCCTTTGTATTGGTAAAGGACATTTCTTAACCAGAAATTAAGCCCCTTCTTGTCTTTTGTGGGACAGAGAAGTTTTCTTGCCTTCTATGTGGTATCAGCCTGTGGTTTGCTTTTGGGGAGTGTTTCTGTTACAGATACCCGTGAGATTGGAGATTTGGGATGACTGTTTTTTTTTTTTTTTGTTTTTTTTGTAGCTCTAGTAAGATTACTTCTTGTTCTTTGCACATCTTGTCTTTTGTAGTTTCACTTAATGATTTTTTTTAATAGAAAAAGATTAAGATATAACTGTTGGATAATTTTGCATCAAACTTGACTGAAAGGTTCAAAGTGAAGCTATGATGAATTTTCGTAATTTTTGGTGTTACTGCTTCTAGGCATAACAGATGATGATCTACGGGAAACTGCATATGAGATCCTCTTGGCTTGTGCTGGAGCCACAGGGTATGTTTCCATAATATGTTTAGTTTGACAGGTTCTCTTTCCTTGCCAAAAATATATAAGCGGATTCTTTTCTATATGTGAATCTTTCATCTGTTTCTTGTATAACAGGGGTCTGATTGTCCCATCCAAAGAAAAAAAGAAAGAGAAAAAATCCAGGTTGATTAGGAAACTTGGCCGCAGCAAAAGTGGTAGTGTTGTGTCCCAATCTCAGAATGCTCCAGGATTAGTTGGCTTGTTGGAAAGCATGCGTGTTCAAATGGAGGTATATGTTACTTGGGTTCCATTTATTCATACTTTGGTCCTACCACTGATTTCTTCTACCATTATGTTTTTTAATCTTTTCAATGTAGCTTGGTCATTGGTGTACTCTTCTAATGTGCAGGAACTTTGTTTTGTCTAATGGATATCATATTTAAGTAAATTCTTTATAATACTGTGGCTGCCCCTTTCCTGTGGGAGGTGGTTCAGAAGCTGGGTTTGCATTTATTAAGATGGATTCTGGAGGCTTGTTTATTATTGTTATAGAAAATTTGGTTAAGGTTGAAGGTTCTAGTCCTCTGGCCCATGCTTTAAACTAATATTGACGTTTGCTTCTAAGAATAAGAGTTTATTTTATGAAGCTTTATTCATCAAATGATAGATTTATAGGGTGAGAGGAACTTGAATAATTTTTTTCCTCCCTTCTCTTTCTGGGGGTTTTTGGTTACAAAGGAGGTCTAAGACTTGGTAAGCTAAAGTGGAGGCAAATTAAGCTCAGTGGACTGCATTCCCCAGATCAAGCACCCCTCAAAGGGACTTGGTGCACTTGAGCTAAGGCTGTTGGGAACTCGATAGGTTTTGAAATTTTGATCAGTTCAATATACATTATGGATTCCATTTTCCATTTAATTTTCCTTATTCTAGGCTCATAAATTTGAGCTTACTTTCTTTACAGATTTATCTTCTAAAAATTTGTCTATACTTATTCCCTATATATGGCATGTTTAACAGTGTTATTATTTAGCTGGGATGAGACAGCATATGTTTTGTAAACCATGAAAAAAAAATTGTGTTTGCTTATGTTTCATGGACCCATATTTATAGATGAGTGAATGCAGATATCTGAGTCAATGGATATTAGAACAAGACAAGGGTTGCTAAATGCTCTTGTGGGAAAAGTTGGGAAAAGGATGGACACTCTATTGATTCCTTTGGAATTGCTTTGCTGTGTTTCACGCACAGAATTTTCTGATAAGAAGGCTTTTATAAAGTGGCAAAAGAGGCAGGTAGTATAATCAGTTCTACAATCTTGTCTTCTTACCATCTACTCTATTAACTTTTAGTTCTGTTGATGGAAATGTGAGGATGTTGGTATCCAATAAATTTCTTGTCTAATGTTGAACATTTCCAAATTTGTGTCAGTACAGTTAAAAGTTTTGGAGGAGGGGCTTGTTAATCACCCTGCTGTTGGATTCAATGAATCTGGGCGCAGGACAAATGAGTTGAGGATTCTTTTGGCAAAGATTGAGGAATCTGAGGTGTGTGATTCTCCAGTCAGATGCTTTATATATTACTGCATCTTTTGTTAGCATTAGATCATAAGAATTGGCTTATCTTTGTATTATGTCTGATTGACTCTGGCTTGCATGATTCTACTAACCATCCTTGTTTCATTTCATTCTTTTTTATTTTCCTTTTAGTTTCTCTGACTCTGGCTTACATGATTCTAGTAACCATACTTGTTTCATTTCATTCTTTTTTATTTTCCTTTTAGTTTCTCCCATCTTCAAATGGTGAAATTCAAAGGACAGAATGCTTGAAGTCTTTGAGGGAGATTGCGATTCCATTTGCTGAGAGGCCAGCTCGGGGTGACTTGACTGGGGAAATATGCCATTGGGCAGATGGTTACCACTTTAATGTTAGACTATATGAGAAATTACTTTTAAGTGTATTTGACATGCTAGATGAGGGAAAGCTGACACAGGTTGGTGTCTTTTCCTTTTTGAGGCAATTATACCATGATAGTTTGAGTCATTACATCCTTAGATTGTTATTGGTAAGCTATAGTTCCTGGTTTTTCATCTGCTCAAATTTGAAATAACAGGTCTAGTATGTGGTTCCTGGGTACATGGGCTGTGCAATTAGTGCTACTTATGATTTTTGTTAATCTGAAGGGAAAGGAAATAGGGGATTATTGTAGAACATGCCTTTAGTTGCAATGTACTGCTTGAAATCAAATTTTATTTTACTGAGGAACTAAGTAAAATAGAAAGTACATTGTTGTTTGTTCTTGTTCTTGTAAAATGGATCTCTTGTTCTCCCATCTATTTGTATTCTTCTTTTCATCTTAATAAATTTCTTCTTTTATGAATAAAAAATGAAGGTACATTGTATTACTTTTGTAAATTCTCTGAATTTTCTCTGTGGCTCAACTTATTTGCAGGAAGTGGAAGAAATTCTTGAACTTTTGAAGTCAACCTGGCGAGTTTTAGGGATCACAGAGACAATCCATCACACCTGCTATGCATGGGTTCTATTTCGTCAGGTATAACCATCACATTTTTCTTTTCTTAGTTTTATTTATAAGAACTACTTTCAATTCTTATAGTTGGACTGTTATACTGTATTCTTGTTGATTACCTCATTTTATTTGTAATGACAATAAAACTGAAAGATACACTCAACTTGTCTCACCTGGGGCCAATTGCCTATTGCCACTGTAAGGCCCTTTCACCCCACGCCCTTCTTCTTACTTCACTTCACCTAATTTTTCCTTTCTTTCTCCATTTCCTCTACTGAAATATAAACAGTTTGACCTGTATTGCTTTAGATCATAATCTGACCTCATAGACAATCACATTCAGTAATGTTGAATATGAATTCTTATTCTCTATGACTATGGGAGTCATCCCTGTGCATGGTGCCATAAAGCTTAAAAAATGAACATAAAAAATTTTGAACTCCAGAATGTAAGAAGAATAAGCAGTTTTAGATTTTAAGTAGATAATTAGAAATTAGCCTAATCTATTTTCCTGGGCTGCTTCCTTCTTTAGTTTATAATATTCCTGGGTCTCTTTCGTTGACTTGATTTCAAGACTCAACACACAAAAATCTTTAATTTGCTGATAATCAAGAATCAAGACTAAGGTCACTTGGTAAAAATTCTACCAATAAGTATTGTTGACATGCCATTTAGCATGATTTTCTTTGCTGTTTGGCTTTTTATTTATTTATTTATTTTCCTTTTTCTGTGCCATTACTGTATTATTTGACTACCTAGTGGTTGCTCTATAATGAAGCACACATTTTCTTTTTGTAATTATTATTTAATGTTAAATAAATTATTTCATTGTGGGGATACAGTATGTTATCACAAGTGAGCAAGGAGTTTTGCTGCATGCGATTGAGCAATTAAAGAAAATACCACTGATGGAGCAACGAGGCCAACAAGAGAGGTTGAACTTGAAAAGCTTGCTTTCCAAAGTTGAAGGTGAACGGGATATGTCTTTCTTACAGTCTTTCTTAACACCAATTCAGAGATGGGCTGACAAACAGCTTGGAGATTACCATCTGCACTTTACTGAGGTTTGTTGAACCATTTAAGTTGTTAGGTACTATGTACTGGATGGGAATGGGATACTTTGATATGTTTCTATGTATCATTTCTCTGATTTTTGAGGAGCTTTTGTGAAGTAATATTTTGATATCTTTCTTCTTGGGGGCTGTTTTAAGAGGATACCTCATCCACCTTATTTAATTGTAAATATTCAAGTCAATGAAATGGAGGAGTGTTTTATGTGTTATTTGTGATATAAAAGTATCATTCAAGCTTAAAGAAAAATTTACCGCACAACTATTAGACCTGCAATATTGTATGGGATTGAATGTTGGCCAATAAAAAGAAAACAAGAGAATAGCCTCAATATTTCAAAGATGAGAACATTGCATTGGATGAGTGAATACACTAGACGTGACAGGATTAGGAATGAATGCATTAGAGAGAAAGTTGTGGTAGCATTTATTGTGTAAAAGATGGTAGAATTTCTCGTCTTTGGTGATTTGATCATATGTGGAGAAGACTTGAAGAAGTCCTAATAAAGAAAGTACAGCGTATGGAGAGTAGCTTAATAGTTACAGATAGAGGGAGATCAAGAAACACTCTAGGCGAAACCATTAAGAAAAATTTAGATTTAAATGGTTTATTTACATACGTGGTTTACAATGGACTTGACGGTTTGTTTGATCCATATAGTTGACCTCGCCTAGTTGGAGAAAGCATAGTGGTTGTTGTTGATGCATTAGTTGCACTGTACAAATCACAACTATAGTTTTTGAATTGAAATATATGCCTGCACTTGTGAAAGTACTAAGCCATAGAATTTGTAGCATTTTTCTGTAACTAGACTTGTTGGGTTCTGGTTTATTCAATCCATCAAGGACATTGAATTTAGTATAGAGAGATTGATTTTTGTTGCCTATCATATATGATTTCATCATGTATTTTGATGTTTCAATTGATTGCTAGCTGTTGTAACTTGTGATCGGTTGCTACTTTTTGTTTTGTTTTGTGTTTTGTGGTTTTTTCTTTTTTTTTTTTTTTAAAATAAATGGAAGACTCTTTAAATCCTTCCCCCTCTTCTTTTCTCATCAGAAGTCATTTCAATCTTCAGCCAATTAATTCTGATATATTGAGTTGCACCTTTAGTTTTGTTTTGTAACACTTCTCATATCCCTTTTAGGGTTCAACAATAATGGAAAAGATGGTGACAGTTGCAATGATGACCAGGAGGCTTCTACTGGAAGAACCAGAAACCGTGTGTAATTCAGTTTGATGACATCTTTTCACATTTGAATGTATCATCTTGTGAAAATATTAGAGTAGGCTATAAATTTCTTTTGTTGAAAGTTCCTTTTACCATTTTTTCAGCATACCATGCAGTCGTTGCCAATTAGTGATCGTGATCAGATAGAGTTATATATATCATCATCAATTAAGAATGCATTTACAAGGGTGAGTATTCTGGTTGCAGTGGTAAATTCTGATAATGTAGTTTATGTTCTGAAGATGTTTGACTGTCTGTAAGGAGATTTTGTGAGTTCTGTATTTGCATTGAAATCCGAAAAAAAAAAGAAAAATTTATGGCTACCTATAAGGAATCTCTTTATTTTCTGCAGACATTGCAAGTTGTTGAAAGAGCAGATATGTCACATGAGCATCCTTTGGCATTGCTTGCAGAAGAACTCAAGAAGCTCCTAAAAAAAGATTCAGGAACTTTCATGCCTATTTTTTCTCAGAGGCATCCTCAAGCAACTGTTGTATCTGCATCATTAGTTCACAAACTTTATGGCAATAGACTGGTAAGCATTTACACGATTTGGATATACTTTTACTTTCCTGATGACCTTGTGGAATATGTCTTTGAAATGACAGGAATTTCTTTATTTGTATTTTCAGAAACCCTTTCTGGATGGTGCTGAACATCTAACCGAGGATGTCATTTCTGTATTCCCAGAAGCTGAAAGTCTAGAGCAGTTCATAATGGCACTTATTACCTCTGTATGTCAAGAAGAAAATGCTGAGATCTTGTGCAAGAAATTGAATCTCTACCAGGTTAGGTGGTTAGAAAACTTTTAGAGTACACAAAATTGTTTTCCTTTTTCCTTGGTACTGAGAATTGAACTTACCTCTAAATAATGAAGCTCCTCCCCATATCTTGTATTTTTATGTGCATAGCAATAGTCAAGTATCAACAACATGAAAGTGATGGAAGATATATAAAATGATTTCTTACTTGTATATTTGATCAGATATATCTTGTAATAACTTCTATAGAACGACCCCTGTTCACATGTGCCATGTACTCCATCCTTTTTCTCATTAGAAAATGATGCCATGAAATAAAGGGCTTTCTTATGTTTAGATCAGTCATGATTATTAGTAGTGTGTTTGGATTAGAATTTGCAAACTTAATTCTGAATTAACTTGATATTGCAATCTTAATATTGATCAAAAGTGAGTTAAGACAAATGTGATTTATATTTGGGAATATTTATCTAAAATGTGATTTTGATATGATAGATGTTGTTTGGATAGTATTGATAAAAATAACTTATACATGTATAATTAATTACCAAAAATGATATGCATTTAATTCTTAGGTTGAATTAAATAATAGTATGATATTAAACTAAATGGATATTTTTGTTAATATATACTTCAACGGGCTTTTACTCAATGCAATTTTTACTCAATGCAAAAGCAACAAAATGTTGCTTCCATGTTTGAAGAGCCAAAACCAATTTCGGACCTAAAATTGATTTTGCCTTGAGAAATCCAAACATATGTAGCACTATGTCCAAGACAAATTATGTGGTTGAACATGGTTTTGAAGGTTTCTAATGTGAAACCAAACGGACTCTAGTTCAAATCATAGTTGTCAAACGCGGATAGCGGCGCGTAGCGGCCGACTCCAAAAACGCTATAGCGGGATAGCGGATAGCGTTCCGGCCGCTATTTGATAAAAATGTATATAATTATTATGCAAATTATATAACATATGTACATGTTCAAAAATAAGAAATTATTCACAATTAAATTCATTCACATCAATAATGAAAATTCATAATCTATTTCATGTTCTAAAAACATGCAATAACCATCAATCAAATACATAAACATCAAGTTCTAAGAGCAATAAAACCAAAAAAACAGCACCATCAAGTCGTAGAAGAACAACAAAATATAAAAGACAACAATCTCAATTCTCTAAAGCTAATAACATTCTACAAATCATTTATCATTCATCATCATCATCATCATCATCATCATCATCCTCCTCCACCACTGCCAAATTGTCCTCTCCATCACTTTCTTCACTACTAGACTTATATATCTCTTCTTGCCCCTCCTCTGAGTCTTCTTCATGATCAAATTCTTCTTCCTCTTGAATAGGCTCCTTCCCTCTTCTTGAACTAGAATGCTTTGATACTTTCTTCTTCAATCTTGTAACAAGTCTAGTGTGTCTTGGAGGCTCCTCAGCCCCAACTGCAGTAGAAACATCTCCCCAAGTCAATCCATCATCACCAAAAACAAATTCTTCTTCAGCATCTTCTGTGTTAGCACCCATTTCTCCTAGCAACCATTCATTGCTATCATCAATACCGTTTAGGAGAATAGGATCAATCTTGTCTTGGCTATCAAAGCGCTCTTTAAGGGTTTGGTTATACTTGACAAATACCAAGTCTTGCAACTTTTGATGCTCAAGCTTGCTCCTTTTCTTAGAATGAATCTATGATATTCATATTATAAATTAGACAAAAATGTTAGTTTTAAAATTATTAAATAAAAGCATAAAACTATGCAAAGAAAAATTATTTTCATGTGCTTACATGCTCAAAAGTGCTCCAATTACGTTCACATCCCGTTGAGCTACAAGTTAAGCTCAACACTTTGATTGCAAATTGTTGCAAGCTAGGAGTGGATGCTCCATACTTCCTCCACCATTCAGCTATGATTCAATAATCAGAAAATTACCATTACTAAGAAACATTATGAAACTAAATTTATCAAGAATTAAGTACATATTTCTTAATTCTTACCAGGAGCCACAGTGTTCCTTTGTTTGATTGCTATCCTGTTTCCAAATATACCTCCAGCCCTCTTAAATATTTCAATCTCATTTGTAATCTTCTCGGCCAAGTCTTCATCTGGAATCAACCTATCAATAGTCTTATAAAGTCCATCCATTACTTCATGATCACCCTCAATCTTTGTTGCATTAGGATAGTAAAACTCAGGATTCAGGAAATAGCCAGCTGCATGCAATGGATGATGAAGTTGTGAGTCCCATCTCCTATCAATAATAGCAAAAGCATCCTTGTACTTGGCTTTATTATGCTTGAAGGAATTTTGAATGGCTTCCTTAGCTCTATCCATTGCTTCATAAATGTATCCCATTGCAGGCTTTTTCTCATTATCAACAAGCCTAAGGACATGCACAAGAGGCCCCATAAGTTTAATAGAGTACACAACTTCATTCCAAAATGTTGTGCTGAGCACAATATCACCAGCCTTCTTCCCCTTAGGTTCTTTAGCCGTCTTGGAGCTCAACCACTCATCTGAAGTGAACATCCTTCTAAGGTTATTCTTTTGTTTGTACAACCTTTGCAATGTAAGGAAGGTTGTAGCAAACCTTGTCACTCCATGCCTAACCAACTCCATTTTGTTGGTAAATTTCCTCATTGTATTCAATGCCAAAGTGTGGTTATAAATAAAGCCCACAAGACTAATGCCTCTCTGTATTGCCTTCTTAACTCGAGGAAGCTTTCCAATGTCCTCCAACATTAAATCTACACAATGTGCAGTACATGGAGTCCAAAAGAGGTTATTCCTCTTAGCTTGAAGTAGTTTGCCTAAGAAGAGCCAAATTAAATAAAATTAGATGAACAGCCAAATATTAAAGGAAGTAATAAGAAATTTAAGCAGTTCCTAGTTTCTTACCTGCCAAGACATAATTACTTCCATTATCAGTCACCACTTGAACAACATTTTGTTCTCCAATCTCTTCTACAAAACTATCCAATAGCTCATATACTTTCTCCCCTGTCTTCATATATGCAGAAGCATCAACACTTTTCACAAACATTGTCCCAGCTGGACAATTTACCATGAAATTAATCAATGTCCTATTCTTTCTATCTGTCCAACCATCTGACATTATTGAGCATCCATATCTCACCCTTTCCTCCTCATGACCCTTCAACATATCCTTTGTTAACTCCAACTCTTTTTTAAGAAGTGGAACTCTCAACTCATGATAACTTGGAGCTTTAAGGTGCGGACCATAATTTCCAACAGCTTCAAGCATCAACTTAAAGCTTTTTGATTTAGCAACGTTGAAAGCAATCCCATTCATATAAAAGAATCGGGCTATGTATTGAATGGTTCTAGCCCTTGCTTCCTTATCACAAGCATCATTAATGCTTGTTTGCCGGTGAGGCTTCCCCAATTTAATAGTAGCTTCAGGATTTTTCAAGAACATCAAATCCAAAGGACCTTTTATGTTCTTTGCTTTCTTGGGCTGCTTAAGAATAGTTGAAGGAATAGAGTTACTCCCACTTGATGTTGATGAAGCTCTTTTCCCTCTTCTCATTTGTAGGATTTCTTCCAACTCTTCTTGCTCATCATCATCTTCTCCAATTGCACCAAAATTTAATTCCTTCTCCGCATTTTTCTTCTCAAAAGCCTCCTTGAGAAGTTGCTTAACTTCATGTGGGACTCTTGTACAAGATTTTGCATCTCCTGTCACACCCATTTGATGTCTCTTTGCTCTAGTTATTCCACCATTGGTTGTTTTCCCACAAAAATCACATGTTACACTCTTCCTATTATTGATATCTTTTAAGCTATTCCATTGCCATGCTATATCAATGTTGTCACCAGTGGGCTTCACCAAACCACAAGAAAAGGGAGCAACACTAGAAGCTTGAGTTGATGATGTTGCCATTTGTTGAACTAGAAAACAGAAAAAAAAAGGGGGAAAACAGAGGGACGAATAAACAGGACCAGCAAGGAAAAAAAGATGGAGCAAGGAAGCAAGTTAAAAGAAGGAAAAAAGAAAAAACAAGCCAACAAAAAAAAACAGAAAAATATTAAATGAGGAAATAAAGAAAGAAAGAAACAGAACAGAAAAGAAGGAAAGAAACGTGCAGACAATGAGATGGAGGAAGGAGAGGGACCAACCGCTACGCCGCCGGAATCGCCACCGCCATCGCCACGGCGGTCTCGAAAACGCAAGCCGCCGCCGCTGCCGGAGGTTGAGCCACTGCAGGAGAGTCACAGGGGTGGTGGGGGAGAGAGATCGGTTGAGAGGGAAAGGAAACGGGATGAAAATCCCTAAGAAATCGAGGCAAACACGAAAGAAAGGAGGGGGGAAGGATCGAAATGACCTTCCAGCCCCTCCACTGTGTTTAAAACGGTCCAAAACAGGGGGTTTATTGTCTTTTTGCGACGTCATGGCAATAGCGGCCGCAACAGCCGCGATAGCGGCCGCGACGAGCCGCGATAGCGGCCGCGACAGCCGCGACGATGAAACGCGACGCTCCTGCCTCGTCCGTCGCGCTCCCCGTCCGCTCCGCCCCGCTCCGCCGCGATAGCGGCGCTATCGCGCGCGATTAACAAGTCTGGTTCAAATGTCATGTTGCAGATGGCACTTAGTGGGCATAATGTGGATTATCTACTGGCTAGTGTACTTTTTATCATCATTTATGTTGTTGATTATATTATATATATTTCAAATAGTATTACATTTGCCCACTGTAAGATAGGTTCTGCATTATCATCTTTTGTCATTTATCTTCCTGTTTTTATCTTTATTTATTCCAACATTTTGTCCTTGTCATTTTTTTGTTGTTATAGATTGAGGAAAAATCTGGAACATTGGTGTTACGCTGGGTCAATTCACAGCTTGTAAGAATTTTAGGTTGGGTAGAGCGGGCTATTCAACAGGAGGTAAACCCTGTATTAACTGTATTTCATTCATATCAAATGCCAGGCATTTTGGATTCCCTGTCACTAGATGGGACATAGACCTTCTGAAAGTGTAGTTTCATCTTTTTTCTATTGCTTTTTTATGTAGCTATTGCCCTGTATTTCTACTTCTCTTTCCCTTGGTTGTTGGGGAGTTTTTGTTGTTGTTTTTTTGTTGTGTTTTTTTTTTTTTTGTTTTTGGGGGGGGGGGGGACTTTATGGTAAAATCTACTATATAGTTAAACTTTCAACAATTTTGTCAGGTCTACTTATCTTGTTCAGTTGTTCACCACAATCTTTTTATCAATTATATGAAAAAGGAAATATGGTTTTTCTATGCATGTCATACTTTTGAGTCAACCGTATAATCAATAATGTCATTGCCTGGTTCCGGCATTGTTGGAGTTTCTTGAAAAAAGACCCGCTTAAGGTGTTTTGCAAGATTCTCGTGCACATAAACTCTATGTTTATCTTCTGGTGCAGAAGTAGAGAATAGATTCACCATGGTAAAGAACTGCTAGGCCAATTAGTCTTGTCACCAGCATCAGCTTGTAAGCTCATAGCTGAGCTCCTGTCTCTTAGATTAAAATAAGTTTTTCCTGATTCCATTTCAAAGGTCAGTGGGCCTCATCGGTTGCAAACAAGTAAAATTGATAGCTAATGAAATGGTTGAAGATACTAGAAGAAGAAAGTTTAGTTTGGTCTTTTTGAGTCCCACATTGCTTAGGAATATGGCCAAAATAGTCTTTATAATAGCTTAAGCAATCCTCTCCTATGAGCTAACTATTAGTGTAGTGTTAGGTCTACAATTCTAAAATGGTATCAGAGCTTATCTTATAATTGATATTGAGTTACCTCTTACTTGCAATTGTCCAGGCCTGAACATGGAGAGGGGGGTGTTAAGTTTCACATTGCTTAGGGATATGGTCAAGACAGCCTTTATAATAGTTTGGATAATCTTTTTCCTATGAGTTAGCTTTTGGGATGGTATTAGCTTCGCGATTGTTGTCTTTAAGTTGAGAAAGCTTAGGGTTGTGTGAGTTGGGGTTTCTTGGACATGGTTCTTGATGGGAAGGCTTTTGTCATTGGATGGAGTAATTGGATTTCTAGTTTTCTTTCAAGTGCTATCATTTTATTTTGAGTGTGAATATAGAGCCTAATAATAATAAGCCTTTGCTCCAGGGACAGCGAGAAATTAGGCAGGGTGGCCGTTTATCCCCTTGTTAACCTTGGTGGTTGATGTTGTTGTTTTTAGTCACGTGCTTAAAGCGCTGTTTATAGGGATATTGTTAAGGTTTTGGTCTCTAACCTTCAATTTGTTGGTGATGCCAAGAAAAGACAGCAGCACTTCCGTGAACTTCCTTTAGCTCATTTCTAGGTCTAAGATTCCTATTTTTCATTTTTTTTTTTTTTGGGGAGTAAATAATTGTTTCAATCACTGAAATCATAGGTCAGTCACATTAGTCCTCAGAATATGTAAAATTAAGTCAAATTAGTCCTTATGAAGAGGAATACTTTATGTATATCTGAAATGAAATTCCAGCCATATTCTCTCTAGTCCTAAGTGTGTGTTTATGAGTTTCATTTTATAGGGGACGAGAGGGAAGAGGAGGGGTTTGATGTTTGAAGAGTAGTTGCAAGTCCATCTTACTTTTCAAGACCCCTTCCCTTCACTCCTTTCCTATCCAAAATGAAACTTACAAATACACCATAAGTCTCATTGTATAAGTGTGAGGAGTTATTTTTCAATTTCGAATACATAAGAGACATTGAGACCTTAAGGGTCCGTTTGGTACATATGATAGGATAAGGTTGGATAGTATAAGATATAATAGTATAAGATCTGTTAAAATTCTAATCCTAATACTATACCATATTTGGTATGACATTGCATAAGATACTATGTCATATATTAAAATATTATTGTCATGTTTTTAAACTATCTTTAATATAAGAAAAATTTAACAAAAAATAAAATTGTAATAAAATAGTATTTTTTATTGATTATTTAATTATAAATTCAAAAATAAATATTATTATTTAAGCATTTATTTTTTAATTATAATTGATATAGATATTTATTAAATTTTATTATACGAAATTATAATTTATATTAAATGTTATCTATTATTCAATTTAATATTTTCAATAATTATTTTTTATTTCCATAAAATATAAAAAATTAAAAAATATATAATACTTTCTTTCTCTTATACATTTTTCGCCTTTGTACTTTTAATCATAACATATAAAAAGAAAAAAAAATATTAAAGTAAGAATTTTTATTTACTGTTTAATAATTACAATTATTTTAAATATTATGATATATAATTATATTTTTGTAGTAAATATTATTTATTACTTAATATAATTTATCATGTATTGTTTATTTTTAATAATTAATTGTTATTTATTTCTATATTTTTATATTATTTTAAATTTTACTTATATATTAAATTTTATTTATTTTAAATATTTATTATTAAATTCATTAATAAAAATAGTTATTTTTAATTATTTATATAATTTTTTATTTGCATTTATTTAATAATTATTTTTCATTTCAATAATACATAAAAAATTAAAATTGTAAAAGCAATCTTATACATTAAAAGCAAATTAGGCCTAATGTGGTCTTCTTACGCTTGATAAAGTTATCCAGCGTTTGGACGTATAAGGGGGCTATGGATAAATTTATAAATATGTTGTATGTACTAAACAACCGATAAAAGCATAATATATAGTATTAACTTATTCTATCATGTCTAATATGGTAAGCCAAACACACCCTAACTCCAAAATTATTGTTTATCTCAAAATTTAATAACTCTTTCTCTTAAAAATTATCCTCGTTTTGATCTTTTTGACTATATAGGCTCACAGAAAAGTGAGTGGCTAAGAAACTTGAAATAAATAAATAAACAAATAAACCCAACCTACTCTTACTCATTTGCAGATTATAGGAATAAAAAAGAGCAATGTGAAAGACTATGAGAATATTGTGCAAAATTGTTTAGGAGCAATTTTGGTTATCATGTAAAGAATATTATCTGATCTCAATTCCCACTTCTCCGTCATTGTTTAAGGGTTATGATGTATATCTTAAAGGGTATGAAAGAAGTTTTAAGATGTGCTACGGTCAATTTGCTTATATTGAACTTTCTTGAACGCCTTTAGTTCTTGATTTGAATTACAATCACAATTAGAAATCTTTATTGTTTGGGTCAATCTGGCTTTGAATAAAATTTTGTTTTTAATCTTATCATTGAAATTGATTTAAGCAAGTTTCAATGATAAGAGCAAAATACTCCAAATAATATATTGATACTCCAAATTACAAAAATCGATTTATTACTCCAAATTACACCTGAAGGGATAAAATACTCCAAATAATATATATCCAAATAACTCTAAACATAATCAAATAAAATCAACTTAAAATCCCAAGAAATAAAGCATAAAATGTCTATTTTGCGTCCCATCAACTTGCTTCTTCAAAAACATATACTATAATTATGATTGTGTTGGATATCTCGATATCCCCCAAAAATCTAGTGGCAATAATACCAAATTTTAGAACAAATATTAATATAAGTATGATGATCAAATGTTTGATATTGTTCTTGAAAAGTATTTATACATTGATTTTATGATGTATTACAGAATACAATGATAAATTGTAAATTAATATGAATATTCATATCGTCAGCATGTTGTTTATGTCTCAAACTTTCTATCTAACTGTGAACTTTGTGAATTTTTATTCTATGAAAAGTTATTCATTTGTGTAGGACCGAGTTTGTTTATACTTATGCTAGCCAATCACAATCCTGCATGTGTAATTAATTATACATGCATAAATAAACATATATAATTAAAAAAAAAAAATTATATCTACATCTTTCTTTCCCTTTTGCCATGTTGTAATTATCAATTATTTGTATTTGTACTCTTCTTAAGTTTGGTCTATTCATCTTTCATCCTGTCTCAATTAATCTTCACTGCACAAATGTCTTAATATTTTGTGAATATACTGTCACAGCATTGGGACCCAATATCTCCTCAACAGCGGCATGCCGGTTCTATTGTGGAAGTTTACAGGATTGTGGAGGAGGTAAGGTGTATGGTCCTTCTGCGATATATTATATGGTTGTAGTGTAGTACAAATTAGTTTTTCATGATCCGCCAACTTGAAAATTTACTATAGCATAAATTGTGTCTGGAAGGCAGCATCATAAACAGTCATACTTCATGACCATTGGTCTGTATCTGGATCATGTATTTTCAACATTTCTGCATCGCCTATCCTTCTGGTATCAAACATAAACTATGCCTCAAAGTAGAAAATGCAGAAAATCTAACTAAATGAATAAAGAAAAAGTTCAAGTACTTATGAGTAGCTCCTACATGGCGCAGGGATATTGTTTTTAGTTTCTTTTACATCTTTCCAAACCTTTCTGCTATAGGAGACTTAAGTTCAATTGATTATGAAATGGATGCTTCCTTTTTAAATGACTTCTAAAATATATAGATGTATGTTACATAATTTCAGTTTTCACTTCCATTGCTTCGACCTTTAAAAATATTGGAGATCAAGGTGTATATCAACTGTGTTTTGGACCCATATTGTGTTTTTAATGTTTGTGTGAAAGTGGAGACCTTATCCGTCTAGGGTTTGTGGTTAACTGCCTCTTAAATGCAGTGATAGCTGGTTGTCTGCTAAATACGTTGATGAGAAAATGTGGCATACGAAATCAAACAATGGTTTTTGTCTGTTTGGTAGCAGAGCACTTGCTTGTTAACTTCTTTTTTTTATTTATTTTTTAAAGTCATGGTCAAAATTTGATATCTTAACCTAAATTCACTGCTTACATCAAAACCTTTTGAGTTTAGTTGTGAAATTGCTCTAGTAGAATTACTGCATGGTATTTTTATTGACTTTCCCTGACATCTTTATAGGTATAGTATCGCATCTTCTAGTATTATTGTTATGCTTGTTGTTATTATTATTGTTGTTATTATTATGTTCAATTGAGTATGAGTGTCTTCTCAAGGAACCACACAGGTAGAAGAGAAGCGTGGTTCGACCACCCCCCTAGTGGTTTGACATCTTTGTTTTTGAATGTATCAACATTCTGCCATTGACAATTAACCATTTATTTCTGTTATTTTTGTCATCTATATCTACTGCACTTTCAATTCATTTCCTATTTTATTGGGTGCAGACGGTTGATCAATTTTTTGCTCTTAAAGTTCCAATGAGGTTTACAGAATTGAATAGCTTGTTCCGTGGCATCGACAATGCTCTTCAAGTGTATGCAAAGCATGTTGTTAATGACTTGGGTGAGTGGATGCTACATATTTATGTTTGCCGACAGTTCTCATTGTACATTAATGATGCATCAAGGGTCACAGCTATCGACAAAAATTTGAGCATTATTTCCTGCAGAGGGACTTAGATTAATTCATGTTTATTATAGTATCTTTAGTATCTTGCTAAGCATCTTTTTCTCCAAAGCAACTGTATTATATAAAATCCCCACAATAGCAAATTTAGATGTTTGCTTTTTTGTCTTCATAATTATATCTGATTTTAACTAGATTTTAATTATTATGCTGTCTTATCAAGATTTTCAATATGTCCTAATTATGGTGGTCACATGATAAAGTAGCTTCTTATTAGCATGATACAAGGCCACACTTGCGTAAGTCTGGAATTATCTGTTGTGTTAGAAGCTTCTGAAATGGAAAATGAAGGTATAAAACTAAATAATTTTATTCATGCTAGTAAAGTTTTTATTATACAGACGATAACAAAAATGCTACTTGTTAAGTCTTATTCACTCATCAATATCTATGTCAGATGACCCCAAAACAATAAAAAAAACTAATGTATATGAGTATCAGGCTGACCTGGTGAATATTTGTTTGGTGCATCCTAAACTTGGTAGTAAAGTTACAAATATTTTTTATGCCCTGTATCAGCGTATTCCTAACATCCTTAACTTCTGTCAATTGCTTAACTACATCTTCCTTAGTAGATGGTGTAATTCTTATATTCTTTTAGTGCATATGTTCCTCAAGAGACTTCCTCATATATCAATTTGTCATCATCTAGTATGGGTTTGCATATGTTGTAGATGAGACATTAGTATGAATTCTAAAGTCCCCTTCATTTACACAGCAAGCAAGGAGGATTTAACACCACCTGTGCCTATTCTCACACGTTACAAAAAGGAAGCCGGAATAAAGGCTTTTGTAAAGAAGGAACTATTTGATGCTCGAGTGCCTGATGAGACAAAGCCAAATGAAATTACTGTCCTAACAACTCCAACACTTTGTGTTCAATTAAATACTTTATATGTGAGTACAAGCAAACTTGAATTGTACCTGGGTAGTTTTCACACTTGTTTCTGTGGTTGTGAGGATATCTCTTAATGGATCTCTGTTTCTTATCATTATATTATTTGGATTGGCATATTTTGTTCTGGGTTGAAGGATTTGGATTGGCCTATTTCATTTTGGGGTGAAGGTTTTGTTTTTCTCAAATTTTTTTTACTAGCTTTTGTCCTTTATTAACATCATGTCCAAATTTTTGATGTACATACAAAATGATGGCATGCTTTTTTCAATGGAAAAAGCTGTGCTTGCATGGAATCATAGTAATCAATCGCGGATCGCGGCGCAAAGTGGCCGACCCCAAAAATGGTGTAGTGTGATAGCTGATAGTGGGATGACTGCTATTTTAAAAAATACAGATAATAATTATGCAATTTATACATAATACATATAAATATTCAAGAATAAGAAAAAACAGAGGCAATAGAGAGACAACAGAGATTAAAGTGGGAAGCATAGTATGATAGAGACAGACATGGTGACATAACTAATAAGTAAATAATAGTCATGATGACATGGTTAGTGGAGGCTGGAGAAGCTGAGAAACATATGGGGACTAGGCTAGAAAAGCTTGAAACAACCTGAGACATAGCAATAAGTTGTGAAGGAGCTGCTGTAAACTCAACAGGGGTTGATAGGTTTGCACAACAGGTGTGATGTGTTCACACAACAGCTTCAATGTGTTGCTCTGTTTTAGGAGCTGCTGTAAACAGCAGATGAAGAAGGGGTCGATAGGTTGAAGAAGATGAGTTGAAGTGAAGGGTAAAATAGAGACTTTGCCTGTTTAAGTGAGGGTATAATAGAGACTTCATTTATTTAAGTGAGGTTAAGATAGACACTTCACTTATTCATCTGAGGACAAAATGGAGTCTTCAAAAATTTTAAGGGCAAAACGGAACTTTCATTGATTTAAGTGAGGATAAAGAGGGAATTTTGCTGAAAAAAGAAAGAAAAAGCCAGGGTTTCAGCAGCAAAAACAGCATCACCGCCGCGATTCTGTGATTTTGGCTGCGATTCCACAATTTTGGCCGCAATTCCACCGCGACCGGAAAATGCTCCGCACCGGCAGCTGCGTCACGCCGGCCCTCCGCTCCACTCTGCGACGCCCCGATAGTGCTGCTATCGCTTGCTATTGACTACTATGCATGGAATTCTCCTAGGTCCTTCTTAATAGTAGTTCATTATTGGATGCTTGTGAAATATTATATTCAAATTGTAAATCATAAGGATATCATGCTGAATTGGACTTTCTAACATTTAAAATAGTCAGAGGTCCAATTATAGAAAACAGTTTTTATGAATAGCAGCATATGTTTTTGGTAATTGGTACTGCTGTCTTCACTGGGGATCATAAGCTGTAAAATCTTTCAAAATGTTGATTATGAATTCACAAGTAGTTTGGGTCATCAAGATTTTAAAGTATTTACTTTCAGTGTCTGACAGCTTTGATTTTGGATTAGCCTAACTGATAATAGGTGATTTTAAATAATTGGTTGTGGGCATAGGATTTGAATCCATAATTTCTTTTGAACCTAAGGTTTTTATTTCATTTTTGTTCTTCAACCATGCATGAAGATAATTATTTGTGACACTGGTATAATAGAGCAAACAATTATGAAGATTAAGGTGAGTATGTAATGAATGCGAGGAGTGGGATCCGGGACTTGATAACCTCCTCAATCCCCTTCCCTCGGAAATGAAAGCAAGTAAACATAATAAAAATAAGGAAGAATTGTAAGTTGTAAACAAGGACTTTGTGTTGACAAATATTTCCTGTTTACAAATAATTTACACCCAACTGGTTAATTATGTTGGCAGAGTGGTTAGTGAGTAACCACTTGATTGGTTGATTGTTCTTAAACTGGAAATACTTTAACTAAGAATATGTTTTTGTAATTTTTCCTAAACGGAAACATTTTCTGAATTTGTTTAGTTACTGCTACTAGATACTTAATTTTGTGGTTTTCTGATGGATTTTAGAACTGGATGATTGAAACAATAATTGTAGCAAGTTGAAGGCCTTTTCTCTTTCACATTGAATATGACTAAATACTGCTTGACATTCCAATTTCTCTCTAAAGCAAAAACTTAATAATTTAGCAAATCATTGAATCATTTTAAGTGAATAATATACTGGTTTTAAAGGATTGTTTTAAACAATTTTCTGCTTGACAATCTTTCTATCCAAAAAATAAAAAAAAAAATTTCTGCCTGACAATCTTAATCATTCAAAGACAATTCTTTGGTGGGGTTTTTCCCCAATCTCTTTTATGTGCTAGCTTCATTAGTTTGTAGCCTAGATCATTTTATAACTGGCCAAGGTTGTTGTTGATCTGGGATGAAAACTTTGCTGGGTTTACTAAGGAGCAGGAAATTGGGTAATGTGGTTACCATTGCAAACTCTAAACAGTCTTTATTGTTTATCCCATATTTCCTCTTTATTTTTCATAGTTTTCCTTCTGTAAAGTAATAGTATTTGGAAGTTTTCCTTCTATAAAGTTAATAGAAGTTTTTCTGCCATCTACAGTATGCAATTAGTCATCTGAATAAATTGGAAGATAGCATTTGGGAGCGATGGACAAGTAAAAGGTCCAAGGAGAAACTCATAAGTATGTGGCCGAACTGTTTTATCTGTATTAGTTTTGTATGGTTATATGATACTTTTGAAACCATTGCAAAATCATGTTCAAGCCTCCATTTGTCAATAGGGGGAAACACTTTATATAGCTGATTTTCTTTTTATTTAATTAATCATTTTATTTTATTTTTTTCCCTTCTACGGTGTATTTAGTTCAAGAGAAATGCCTATTTTTTTGAGGTTGTCTCTTTGCCATTATATCGTTATGGGATAGGATCATGTCTGTTAGAATATATGAAAAATCTCAATACTTTTATTTTTAAAAAAAAATATATGAAAAATCTCATAATCCTAATCGTATTGAGCATATCATAAAGTATCTTTGATAATCTCTTAGAAGTAGTTTATATATTTCCTTTTATTTCATGATTTCATGATTTGTTCTTAATTAGGATTACAAGCTTAGTATATTAGAATAAATAGGGATTAATGCTTTGTCTTTTGTATCACAATATTTACATCATATCAATCTAATATCCAATTATTCAGAATCTCTATTTTCTTTGTTATTTTTTTTCCCTGAATAAAACCCATAATTTCAACAATGTTCATGCATTTTATCATAATTGTTTAAAAGGAACTTACATTATGGTAGCGCATTATTGATATGCGGGGATATTGGACAGCTTTGTTGCATTTTAAATCCTCTTTGGCTTGTTGAATGCTTTTATTTTTCTACTGGTTTTTTCTGTTAAAGAGGATTTCTTATTCCCCACCCCTAACCCTCATATATGCCTTTTCTCTTGAATATATTATATTCTTTTTTTAGGAAAACGGAATGGAAAATTTTTCTATTATCTGCATGTGAACCGAATTTATAAAATTTTGAGACCTTTGGTGAGAATTGCAGAATAATGAGGGAGCTCATCTAGCTAATTTGGAACTGTTTTGTGGCTTCCTTTGTGTTCCTACTCTCTTTCTCTTTGGCTTCAGACAATTTAAAGCACGTGTGGGATTTAGCTGAATGTGTTGGAGCGTGGTAGTCAATGCAACTCACCCAAGTCCATGGAGAGCTATCTTACCGCGTTTTGCTTTTCTTGTATTAGATTTTTGGATTGAGTTGTGGGTTGGGACTTGAGAATCTTCCTTTTTCTATATTTTCCTGCCATGTCATCTATCCTCTTTGCATTGCCATCAAATTTGCAGCTTTTATTTCTTCCAAATTCTTTTAGTTCTTGGAATTTTTATTTTCGTTTGAAACCTGGATAAAGAAGCTTAGGAACTGATATTTCTTCTTGGTGATCTTCACTTTCATCCATCTTCATCAAGGTATCAAATCTTCTGCCCCCTTGTCCCTAATGCTGCGCCCCTATAAAATAATGTCAGCAACAACAACCAACCTTTTTCCACTATCAGGTGTTAATGTGGACCCCCTGAGCCAATCGTCTTTTCCTAGAGCGCCCCTTTCCTTATTACTATATCTTCACGCTTCCATTAAAGCTGGAAGCTTACTGAGCTTCAGAATGAAACTAGGAGAGATTTGGTGCATAAGGTTGGAGAGGAACTTAATAAATTTTATGAATAATTTCTTGATGCTACCTCTTCCAGCTTCTACTTGGTGCCAGCCTAGTAACTCTTTTAGAGGATTTTCTTTCTTGTTCTTGGATGTAAAGAGAGATTGATGACCTTTTATCACTTCAAGTATTTTATCTTTGTGATTATGGTTGTTTTCAGTGTTCTCTTTTGGAGGATATCTTATCTTCTACAGTTTGTTCTTGTAGTTTGTTCTTTCTCTCTAATGAAATTTCTTCTCTTGCCAAAAACAGAAGAAAAGGGAAAAAGAGAAAGTGAAAATTTGATTTTTAGTTTTAGTTTCTTTCTTCTCTTATTTGATTTTTAGTTTTAGTTTTTTTCTTCTTTATGTGCATTTTTGTGTGGTGTCTTATCCTCTAATGTTTGTCAAGTTTATACTTTTGTTCTGTCTTTGTAATTAAATCTCTTCCTTCCTTTAGAAGAAAGAAAATTGTTAATGGTTTAAACATGAATATGATCTATGATAGAGCACTATGGCATCATTTGATCCATGTAGCCGACCCTACCTAGTGGGAAAAGCCTTAGGATGTGTTTGGTTCAGATTATTTTGACAGAAAAAGTGATAAAAGGTGATTTTTTTTAATTAATAAAGAAGTAATTAATTTTAGCTTTTTCTCAAAAGCTGAAAAAAGCTGTTTTTAGCTTGAGTAAAAGCTGAAATGGCTAGCTTTTGTAAAAAGTGATATATATTTTTTTAATAGTTGAAAAATCACTTTTTGTCAAAAAAAGTTGAAACAAATGCACCCTTAGTTGTTGTAGAAGAAAGAAAATTCAGAAATGCGGTTATAGATATGATCCAACCTATCAAATATGGATGAAGGGATTTCTCCGATACATTGATACGATCATTATGATTATTTATAACAAGTTTGTTATTCATACTGATTTTGTACTTCTATGGTTACCATGGACCTGCGTACATGTCAATATTTCTGTTGATGTTCAATTTGATACCTCTCTTTATATCTTGCTTTCGCGTTTTTATTTGCACTTAATTGAACAGAATACTGAAATCTGTTCTCGTGTTTGACACTTCTCCTGCAATCTTTTGGTCTATAGAGAAATCCTTAGATGAGAAGTCCAAAAGTTATTCTCAAAAGGACACCTTTGACGGAAGTAGAAAAGCTATAAATGCTGCAACGGACCGCATTTGTGAGTACACTGGTGAGAATCTGGAACTTTATCACTTTTCTTGCAAATCAAACTTTTCTTCTTTTACTACATTGGGTTAGTTATCAACTTGCAGGAACCAAAATCATCTTCTGGGATCTTAGAGTGCCATTTATAGACAACTTATACAAACCCAGTGTCTCAGGCTCTAGGATGGATGCACTTATAGAACCACTTGATATGGTAATGTTTGTCTCATCATCAAGTTTCCATTATTTAACGTTGTCTTGTTAGGTTGTTTTTAATTTGTAAATGCAAACAATGGGTAAGCATTGTCCCACTAGGTCAGTCGCCTACATGGATTAGTTGGTGCTAGAGTCTTATTGTAAATCATGTCAACAATCCATTAAGATTTTTTTTTTTTTAAAAATGGTTTCGCCTATACTTTTTCTTAGTCTCTCTCTACGTTTAGCATTGGGATACTCTCCATTTGATCTATTCTCCTTACTGAGACTTCTATTGGCCTTCTTCACATATGCCTAAACTACCTAATGTGAGATTTTACCATTTTTTCCACAATAAGTGCTACGATAGCTTTCTCTCTAATTCATTCATTTCTAATTCTATTTTGTCTAGTGTGTCCATTCATTGACGATTGAACACAATATTATCTCTGCAGCATTGATCTTTTTTTTTTTTTTGGTTGGCATTTTACCACCCAAGATTCAGTAGTGTACAACATTGTCAATCTTGTAGTTGTGTGGTAAAACTTTCCCTTTCATAACTCCCCTATCACTCCTCCATTTTATCCACTTAGCTTGAATCCTATGGTTTACATTTCTCTCTATTTATCCATCATTTTGAATGATGGATCCAAGGTACTTAAACCTTGTGACTTATGGTATAATGTACTCCCTAATTTTCACCTCTAGGCTAGGATTTTTGTGCCTCTTGCTAAACCTACATTCCATATATGCTGTCTTACTTATACGAAAACTATGTGATTCCAAAGTTTGTGACTCCATAGCTTTAACTTCCTATTTATTTCCGCTCTCGATTCTCCTAGTAGAACTATAGCATATACCATGAAACTGGCTCCTGGATATGTTCAGTAAACTCATTGAAGACTATGGTAAAAGGATAGGGACTTGGTGCAGTCCTATAGTAACAGGAAAACGTTAAGTCTCACATTGCTTAACGATATGGTCAAGATAACCTTTATAAACACTTGGACATCTCTTTTCCCTTGACCTATGCCCACAATCTTAAGATGGTATTAGAGCTTATCCTATAATTGATATTAGTCCATCCACAGATGTCCAGCACTAGGATGAGAGGGTATGTTAAAACTTCCCTTCGCACTCTATCATACACCTTTTTGAAATCAATGAAAACTATATGTACATCTCTTCAATTCCTCCGATATCTCTCTATCAATTTTCGTAGCAAGAAATCGTTTCCATAGTAAACCTCCTAGGGATAAAACCAAATTGTTTCTTTGTAATGTGGCTTTCCTGTCTTAATCTTTGCTCACTTACCTTCTTCCATTGCTTCATAGTATGTCTCATAAACTTAATCTCTCTATAATTTGTACAGTTTTGTATGTCTCATTTGTTTTCATAGATAGGAATTAAGGTACTTTTCCTCCACTTATCTTGCATTTTCTCAGACCTCGTAATCTCGCTAAGTAAATCTATGAGCCAACTTATGCCTGTCTCTTAGACACTTTCATACCTCAATAGGTGTATTATTAGGTCCCACTATGTTGCTGTTATCCATTCTCTTTAGAACAGCTTTTACCTCAAACTCTCAAATTCTACGATAAAAGGTATAATTTTTGTCCTCCTTTCTAGTGTTTAGTCTATCTGAGTACAAGAGAGTCTTGTAATAGGTTGTGACCTATCTCTTCAATTCTTTTTTTTGGTGTCTTGTTTTGTGACTAAAACTTTACCTTCTTCGTCCTTAATGCATTTCACCTGGTCTAGATTTTGTCTTTCTTTCTCTACCTTTGACAAGCTTGTAAATACTTCTTACGCCCTCTTAAGTGTGTAAGGATTGGTATAACCCATCAAATGCTTTAGCTTTCACTTTGTTCACCGTCTTTTTAGTTGTTTTCAGTATTTTTATACAAGGGCCATGCTTTAAAGCACTGCCTCAAACCTTAACCTTGAAAGCTTGTGTCCCCCCACCAAGATTCATTATCGCTCTTGATTCCCCAACTGTCTCTTTTGCTAAGTTCCTAATCCCTTTAGTGCTATTTTTTTGGGGGGGTAGGGGGTTGGGGGGTAAAAGAAGAAATATTATTAACAAGAGAAGGATATTACAAATAGCATGGATGATAAGAGATCCTCAATAGAAAATGTAAAATTAGACAAAAAAAATCAAAAAAGCAATGTTTTCCAATCTCTCTGCATATCTGAGAGAGACACCCCTCTAAAATGATTGTGCACCTTGCACCAAATAGAAGCAAGATGCCTAATCCTATCCCATAAGACTTGCTTGTCTGAATGGTTGCCATTGAAATTGCAAGAGTTACACTCCAACCTAATGTGCCAAACAATGGCATAGACAGCACATTGCCACAAAGATTTGGCTTCCTTCCTCCTCCCAAAACCAACAAAGCTAGTCAACAAGAACTGATCCAAAGCTTTAGGACACACCCAACACTCACCATAGATACCAAACAAAGCATTCCATAGAAAATCAGCCCTAGAAGAATGCAAAAAAAAGTTGGGCAGTCTATTCCGAACTAGCACCACACATAACACACATATTAGGGGAAATTGTCTTTTGTGGTCTTTGAATTTCTATTGCCACCACTTGATCCTTGAGCCCTTATCTTAACCATCTCTCTTCATTCTCCACATAACTTGTACTTCCATAAGCAATATTGTGTGCTCGGTTGTCGGGCACTATCCAAGAATAACTTATTAATTTGGTTTCCTTATAAAAGAGCAGTCAATTTGACAACATGCAACCCCGCTCTTATATGTGATATGTTGCTCTTCTTGCTTCCTAAAACAAGTATCAAAAAAGTAAAAATTTAAGACAGCCTTACCCTCTGTGTATGCTTTTCCTAGACCGTCTTTATATCTACTAGCTTCACTCCCTATATGACCATTTAAATCCCCTTCTAAGAAAATCTTTTCTCCTAAAGTTATGCCACGAAATAAGCCTTCTAAATCCTACCAAAATTTTATTTTGTGGTACTTTTCTAATTTTACTTGTGGTGCATATGCACTAATAACATTAAAGTGTCTCAATCCACTAAAAAATGTAGAGTTATGATCCTATCTCCTAAATTTTTTACATCCACAATATCATTCTTCTAGTATTTATCTACAATTATTCCTACTCCATTTCCAGACTTTGTTTTACCAGTGTACCAAAACTTAAACCCCAAAGAATCTAATTTCTTTGCCTTCTCTCCTACCCACTTAATTTCTTGTAGGCAACTAAAATTAATCCTCCTCTTGATCATGATGTCAACAAGTTCCATTGATTTACCTGTAAATGTGCCTATTCCAAGTTCCAAAACAAATCACACTCTTGCGAACTAACTTCTTTAAACCCCATCCACTCATGAAAGGCAAGAACCCTTGCTTATTTTTCGCTGCACCCAGGTATTGTAGTGATTCGTGCTTAATTAACACTAAAGTTGTACAACTTGTTTATGGGAAACGACCAAACATTAACACTATCACACCTCTATCATCAAGATTCAATGTAGATTTATGATGGCTGTTAACAACCTACCACAGTTCTCTTTTATCCAGGTTTGGGATTGACTAAGTAAAGATCTGCAATATTGCACAATATAGGTAGAGTTTTTTAATATGTAAATACAATACAATTTGTAAAATTTATATAATGCCAAAAGTGAAATCACATTGCGTCAATCTTATTTAGCTACTCTCACTTACTTATCAGATGATATTTTAGATTCAAATTTAGGTGCATAAGATTGTTGAATACTATTCACTATTTAATTGTTTTCCCGACAGTTAATTGTAAAGCATCAATTGTATATGAATATGATGCATTTAATTCTCTATGAATAGAGGGAAAATGAAGTTTTTGTAGGGGCTCATCAGTCTTGGGCATATCACTATTGCTTGTATCACTTTCTTACTCATGCATTTGCACCTGTTCATACTGGAAGCTCCATTTGTTTTAGGAAGTATTTGTTAATGCAACATCTAACTTTAACACCACTCACTATTTTACATTTGGATTCACTTGTAGACTAGAACTTAATTGATCATGTGGTCTTCACTTTTCCCTTTTCACTTAATGTAGGAACTTAGTCAACTTTGTGATATTGTTGTGGAGCCTCTCAGGGATCGCATAGTGACAAGTCTTCTTCAGGCATCATTGGTTGGTACCTTAGCCTTGCTTTTGATAAATTTGTTTCTAATACTGTGATTTTAACATTTTCCCACTTGTCAGGATGGCTTACTCCGGGTGATATTAGATGGGGGTCCATCAAGAGTTTTCTTTCCCGGTGATGCAAAATTACTAGAGGAAGATCTGGATGTCCTGAAGGTATCTTAACTCAGTCATTTTAATGCCAAAAGAAAACTCTATAGAATTTGCAACAGGCCAATTGGATCTTGGTATTTTATGGCACCTTATTCTTTATAAAAATAAGATTGTGGCTAAGCTGATGGTTCAAATTCAGTGAATGGTTAACCTTGACTGGTCAATGAAGAAAATGATAATGAAAGCTATATTAAGGGGGTTTAGGTTTAGGTCTTGGTAATATGCTGTCTAAGATTGTTTCTCCGTTAAATGCCTATACCATTTTCCTTTAGAACATCACTCTCTGTGGCACTACTTAATTTGAAGTATAGTTTAGGGTGAAAAAAGTGGGATGCCAACATTGCAAATCGAGCCTCTCATTTGAGCCCTTGGAAGTTTCTCTCATGGTTACCCTACCTAAGTTTTTTCCTTTCCTTGAAGATGGGTAATGGTTCTCACATTAATTTTTGGGAGGAATTATCGGTAGGAAAGTTCCTTTTACTTGTGCTTGCCCACATTTGTATCTTCTTTCTTCTTTACATAATTCTCCTATACTATTCAAAATTCTTTATGTTTTAGAGTTTTCACTTTTTTCAAATCTAGATGATAGGGAATTTCTGAATGGGAGCTCCTTCTGGGGCTACATGACTTGGTTCATTTGCTTCTCACCCTAATCAAAGAATTTAATCCCTAAACCCTTGTGGGGAATATTCATGCAAATCCTTTTTTCAGTTCCCTACTCATTTTTTGAATAGGGGTCTTTTTCTTATTGATAAACCTTTGTGGAAATCTAAGGCTTCCTCTAAAGTCAACTCTTTAATTTCGATTGCAGTACTCTAATGATATGTTGTAGGTTTGTAGGCCAAATAAGGCCCTTCTCCATGCATGTAATGTGTGTTGCTTGCTCAGAATCTCTATCACATTTGTTCTTGCATTGTTTTGCCACTGTTTCCTTATCCTCATTTGGTATTTTCAATGAATGTTGGGTGTACCCTAGCTCCTGGGACCAGTTATTAGGGTTAGCTTCCATGGTTTTGGGAGGAGAAAAGATGCTAAGCTTTTATGGCAATGTGAAATCTATGCTACAATCACTATTGTATCTTTAAGGTGATTTCTATCCCACAGGACTTGATTTGGGATAAGATTTGGCAGTTCGTGTCCATTTCATTTATTTAACGTAAAGCCTCATGGTCTTTTCTTAGGGATTTCTCTATATGATATGTTGGTGCACAGCTTTGTTACATAAATTTGTTTTGTTCCCCTTTGTTATTTATTTTGTTCTTCTTGTAGGTTTTGGAGGATTCCTTATCCTCCTTACGTTTTATAATTCTCTCTTCTTTTCAATAAAGTTCTTTTATGATTAAAAATAAAAAAAGGATGGTGAACTCCTATAAAATAACATATCTGCTTCTTTTTCTGTTGGTTACTTGTTGAAGCCTTTGGTTCAAAATCAAAGAAAAGTTGCTTTGTGTTGAAGATTTCTGAGCTCTGGTAGAGTTTTTTGGTGTAATAAAGATCTTTGATAATCGAAATTTCCCACTATAAGCTTCATTGTGGATGCATCTTGTAGGAATTCTTCATATCTGGAGGTGATGGGCTTCCTCGGGGTGTTGTCGAAAATCAGGTTGCACGTGTTCGGCATGTGATCAAGTTGCATGGCTATGAGGTTAGTTCACCTGCTTGTCTGTCTGCTCCAGTAATCTGATAATCAGTAGTTAGCTGGCAGAAGATTGAAATGCTTTGGATTAGATAGGTATCCAATAGGCTTAGCCATATTATACGGCCATACTTGTGATTAATGATCGTATTCTGATTTCCCAAGTTTTGTTGTCAAATTGGTGATTATATATGTGCATCTTCTTCTCTAAGGAGTTGCTAAGTGTGTGATATTTTATCTTGCAATTTATTACTGGTAGAAAATATTTTTTTTCTACAATCATTTCTTGGATTGTATACTATAATCTATATTATTTTGCAGACTCGAGAGTTGATTGAAGACTTGAGATCTGCTAGTGGCCTGGAAATGCAAGGTGGAAAAAGCAAACTAGGAGCTGATTCTAAAACTCTGTTGAGAATATTATGCCATAGGAGCGATTCAGAAGCCTCCCAATTTCTCAAGAAACAATACAAGATTCCCAAATCTTCTGCTTAGTGCAATGTGTACGACCAATGGAAAGCCGCAAAATTTTCATTTTGATGCTTGCTTTCTGTGAATATTAATTACTGCTCATTTTCCAATACTTCTGCGGGGTAATTTTTTTTTCGATACGTGCGGGGTATTTTTAAAGTAGGTTGTTTGCTCTATAATTAGGTTCCAGAACTGGTTTTCGAACTGGTTTTGTAACTGGCCATTTGCTGTACAATGTTGTTAATCTTCCATTTGTAGAATTTCGTCCATGTGAATACAGTAAGAATTCAATGATGGCAGTTCCAATTCATTTTTACCAGGATAAATTGTTTATTAAAAAAATCAACTTTTATGTTCAATTTATCACCTATACTTTCGATTAATGCAATTTGCTAATGTATCCGTGTGTGTAATTTACCCCTGTTAAGAGAGTAGAAGAGAGGAATCAAAGGATAATAGTCTTACCTGGACTTGGTTATTACTCAATCATCATACAGTTATTTATATACAAGTGATATTAACTACTACTATTGTTTGTAAGATGACTTAATGAATTAAGACTACTTGAGACAATAATATTCACAACACTCCCCTACGAGTTAAGAGTATAAAAATTATATGCACAAAGTTTACTACAAATGTTATTAATTCTAGGTTCATTAAATGACAATTTACTTTTATATGATTGGTCCTCTTATGGACCATTAAGTTCAAGGCAAAATGCAAGGTAGCTTGATTATCGCATATGAGCTGCATCTAATTAAGAGCTCCAAACTTGAGTTCTTGTAGTAAATGCGTAAGCCATATGAGTTCACATGTTGCTAGAGTCATCCTTTAATTTTCTGCTTTTGCATTAAATATCGTAATAACATTATGTTTCTTACTTTTCCAATATGCTAAGTTATCTCTAATAACTACATAATAACAAAAGGTGGATCGTCCGAAGGCAAATCAACCCAATGTAGATTCAAAAACCAACGTGGGAGTGACGCTTGTCTTCATATAGGAGTCCTTAATATAGTGCTCTTTTGATATACCCAAGTATTCAAATTGCAGTATCCTAATGGGTATAGCAAAGAGATTATAGAAATTGGCTAACTGCACTTGTCAGATAAGGGCTCCCCCTATCCTAAAATAAGCTTAATGTTCAAATCTATTTGTAGAATACATATAATCACTTGGGTGAGTATATGTATACGGTGCTTGCTCTGGTAAAGATGAAATTTCTGTCTGCACGATGAAGAGGTGGCGTGCATCAATGAACGGGCTGCACGTCGAGTTCAGCTTGAGTGGGCCATAGAAAAATATGTGAATACATTTGAAAATGACACCTTAAATATTTGGCATGTTATATGGCGTTCAGGTGCTATCCCCACTAGTGTTTTAGCTTTCATATGTTACTAGATTGAGATCGACACGTTGCACAAACAAATAAAGTGACCAAAATGACTATTTCTTGTTGCGATATTTATTTTTGTTGAGATATATGTGATATTTATTTTACTGTTGTATGAATTATTAATAGATGTTGCGAGAATAGTTTGGAGTCAAATAACTATATAATAGAAAAGATATTGTTGATAAATTAATAGTTAATACCCATTTTGATGTATAGCCATAAATGTCAACCCTAAGCACACAACATAACGATTGATTGATGCTTCTTTAACTACCATGGTGGTCTAAACTCGTTCAGGAGCATTTGACTCTGACAATGTCCCAAAGGTTTGTTGAGAGGCATGTCAGAGTTGGAGGAGCAGAGGAGAGCGCGGACAATCACCACTCCTACCACCACATGAAGTATGAGTTTCTTTAGAAAACCCATGGGTAGAAGGTGTGATAGGGAGAGACAGAGATAGGGGAGAGTGAGGGTGGAGGTGCGAGGGGAAAGAGGAAGAGTGGAAATGGAGTGTGATTCTATAGGATGGGATGGGTACTAGTTCTGTTGGATTATGGGCTTAAGAAAGGGTTTAAACACGTGATATTTGAGCTGTAAACTCACATAGACGGTATTTAACTAAGCTTCATCCTTTTAATGTCATCCTTGTTTTTATCCTTTTTTATCTTTGTTAACATTTTTGCGCTTGTTTTCCTAGTATCAGTGAATCGAATTGCTTGTAGGTTGTATTTGTTAATGTCTCTACCAACTTTGCAGCTAGAGGAAGGCAAACAATTATGATTGATTCTAACACAATAAAGCTACGAAGTGAAAGAATACAAATATGTAAATTTGAAGATGGTCAAATAGCACTAGAAAAAGACAATAGTTAGTGCCCATTTAAATGTATAGTCATAAATTTACCATAATAGTTCTGATAGAAGTTAATACCCTATAATAGTTAACACTCCATGTATCTATTGATAGAATAAATTGAAAGAGTTGTAGAATAAATATAGTCAATTGGATGAGTATGTAATTACATTAAATGATATGGGTGTCACGAACGTGATCATGATGGCATGGTGAAAAAAGAAAAGATTAGATTTATCAAAGTGATAGATCAATGCTCGACCAAAAAGGAAAAAAAACAGAGAGATAGATCAATGAAGTCGCCATCAATTTTATTTAAATTAGAAAAAATTGAAAAAAAAAACCTTTTTTATTTGAAAAAATTGGTCATTTAAGAAAAAGAATTGAGGTTTGGAAGTCGATTATGTATAGAGAAAGGTAAAAACTTAATTTTGTAATACCCTTAATACATTCATACTAATACGATTACCTTAATTAATTGTGCAAAATTATTTATAACCTCTAAAAAAAGATTAGTTAAAAGACTTTAGAGCATGTCATAGTTTGGATGCTATAAAAGCGGAGAGTTCACAAGCTATCGTGGCTTAGTTAACATCCTTATTACTTAAAACAAAGTTCAACAATCTATTGACTAGGCGAAAAATAAAATAAAATAAAATAAAACTAAAAGGAAAATTAGAAAAAGCTCTTTTCTAGAGTGGGAAAAAAGGAAAAAAGAAAACAACTTGATTGAGAAAAAGAAGTTATTTGCAAGCGAAATAGACAAATTTTGAAAAGTTAATTTTGACTTGACTTGCGCTCCTTGTAACACCCTAATAAACCCATACTATGCTTAAGTCATATTATAGCATTTTATTAGTTATTACTTATGCTCGTGGAAAACTTAAACTTCATTTTAAATTAAGTTACATAAAAAAAAAGGTAATTTTTTTTTTTTGGGAAATATGTTGTTGCTTTTGAAGCATTTTAAAAACATGAGCCTCAAGTGTGAAGGAGATTTATGTAAACATTTCGAACCAAAAACCAAGCATAAAGAAACAAAGCATGAGGGTAACAAAGAGGAATATCCATGTATGGTAGAATTAATATATCCACATCATTTAACGTAATATATAGTACCATAGGTTATACTAGAGGGCTCATGGATACAAACAACAAAAAGAAAACCCTTGTCTCAATAATGGTGAACATAACATAAAATATATAAAGCGGTGGCAAGCAATATCACTGACAGCATCTACCTGCAAGATGACCTCATGAACAATAGCAGCTACAACAAGTGGCCCTTAAAAACTTCACCCTCGATATCTGCCTAAAGCTCCACTAGTTGCTGGGGCTCCATCCTTCGCTGAAGATGATACGAAATATGAACGTGAGAAATAATATTTTTCAGTAGGATTTCAACTCAACACGTAAGTGTTGTTGTTATCGTTTCAGCCATTTTGGGTTTGATTAAAAGAAAAATCATGGGCATGCATGCAGTTCGATTATTAGGTTTTCAAAAACGTATTTAACCGAAGTGGATTCCTTTTAAACATGTGTTCTTAACATGACATAAACATAATCATAGGCATAGAGTGGTAATATAGATGGATGCATCATGCATAAATATATTAAATTTTTCTTTCGTTTCTTTCTTGATATTTGCACTTTCTTACGTGCTTTAGCATGATGAACTTTGGTCATACATCCACACTCTTTTCATCTTTTACTTAGGTGTATGTTACAGCATAGTGAACTTCAGCTATGCTTTCATATATTCACCACCCTCGACATGAAGTGGTAATGAACTCATATCATGGTCGTTGTCACCATAAATTGCTGGAACTTTGGTGGGAGAGGGGGTTTAGTGTAGGTCACCTTCCCTTATTGAAGAATCATACCCTAAGCTTAAGGATCACCTCCCTTTTTGAAGGATCACGTCCTTTTATCTTGTCTTTGAGGATCACCTTCCCTTTTGAAGAATCACACTTTTCGTTCTATCTTTTCTTGATTAATGCATATGAAGCTAAAAATTAGGTAACTCCATGATTTTTACAAAAAATTCGGTAGCATAATGGCTAGATCGGAGCTTCTCCAAAATCTGGCAAATAGAGAATTTCAATAATCAATCATCATTATGCATCTCACAACATCATATTCATTATAATCATCATCATCATCATTATCATACTTGCACATAGAGTCATATATCATAAGCAAAGTCTTATGAGCTTATGCTTGGTAGATTAGGTGTAATCTTTCAGTTAGAGTTTTATCGTATTAAGTTTCTTTTATCATCTTTGGAGGCAAGTTTCTTCCATTTCTCTTTTTAAATCTTTTAAGTTGAAGTATGAAGTTTCAACGTTTTAAATTGAGGGTTTTGGGGTCTTCAAGTTTGTTTTTCACTTTGTCTTGAAGTTAGCCTCAACTAAATTTATGTTTTCACTACGGGGCAGTAACTTAGGAAATTCACCATAATTTTATCTTTTTTGTAGCATTATGCTTCTTTGAGCTCTCTTTTAAACAAAATAAATCCTACTTAAAAATTAAAAGTTTAACTTAAATTATGCATTAAACAATATTACTGTTTGGTTTTTAAGTTTACCAAGGCAGTAGTAAATTTTCAAATTTACTGGGAGCTCTACAAATGGAATTTGCCTATGATATTTTATGTGGCTGTTCCTTATGTCTTAGCTTTCTAAAAATTTTGCTCTCACTCAAAAATGTTTTATATAGGTTGAATTATAAAAGTTTTAGTGCAGCCTGTCCAGATAGAAACTTCATTGGGTACATACCACTTACAAAATTCATAGCTTCCTTATTTTAAGCCCAAAGGTTTGCATATTTTATATGTATGGAAATTTCTGTGAGTATATTTTAATATAAAATTGGTCCCATTACATTTTGAGTTGTAGAGAAATGGTTATGACTCTTGCCAAACAGACTGCTAGAATTTCAGCATCTCCTAATTTCATTTTCTTAGCTTGTTTATAGGAACATTAAGGTTCCTCCTCAAGTGACCATTTTTATCTTTCATTTTACTTTTATACTTTGAGGTTTTAGTGATAAAGCAGTGTTTGGAGTTCAAATGGAGTTTGGTTCATAAAAGCATTTGTATAAAATAATCACATTTCACAAGAATACTTTAATACCATCAATTACTTCAAAAATGAAGAGTATGGTCATGAGACCTAAAGAGCAAATCCTAGAACCACCTAGCTATGGAGAAGCTTAGGAGTTCTAGTGTTTAAAAATATACAAAGGAAAAGAGTAAAAATCACTACCACAAAAAGCTTTTGAGGTGCTTGGAGAGTTGAAAGGATGAAGAAGGTTCTCCTCCCTTAGTGCTTGACAATGGAGCTATGTGTGTGTTTGAATGTGTTTTTCAAATACCAAAAGGGTGGTCCTTGAAGGGCTTACTAGAATGGTGTTCAGAATCGAGGTTGGTTGGAGTAGGAAAGGTAAGAAGAAAAAGAAAAATAGGAAGAACAAAGAGAAGATAGTGTGGAGTTTAGAGAGAAGTGAGAGCTTGATCTTTTAGTGAGAGGATGAGAGTTGCAAAATGAGAGTGGAGGGGCTATTTTGGGGCATACATGTAACACACTACTAATTTAATGTTATGCTTAAGTCATAGCATGAAATTAGGTAGTCTGTATTACCGTGTTAACATTTTGCTTAAATTTCGTGATTAGTATTACAAAATAGTCGAAACGGTGCGCTGTCATATAATAGACGTGAATAGCATTATAAAACGTAATAAAGTTTAATATAACATAACAAAAAAGATACGAATAAGTGATATATTATCAACTGTATACATACATATGTAAGTCAGAAGCCAATGCTTCAGTCTATATATATATATATATATTAATAGCAAATGAAATAAAGGAACAGCAAAATTCTTATTGCTAAAAAGTAGAGGCAGAACTAGCAGGAGCAGGCTATGTGCAACAAGTCCAACTCGGAGTCATGGTGAAGCTGCAGGTCTGGGATCTCAATGAAAAGAGTGGTCGTTGAGCCCTTCGCCAGCGTCTGAGAATGATGCGGAAATACAACACGAGGTGAGAATTTAAGGAAATTCTTAGTAGAGTTCGTGTATAGCATTCATCTGACGTCACATTCATTTTCAGTTGCCTCGGTTTTTATTTAATTATAAAAACATGTGTTCAAATTGAAATATCCATTTTAATGAGTTTAAGAAAATGTCTGGTCCGAAGCAAGGTTCAATTTTACTTTAGACGGCACAAGAAACAAAATAGATTACTAATATTGATACATAGAATGATAAACAGAATAAATAAATAAATAAACAGCAGTAAACAAACATAATAGACAACTATAAACATCTTGACATAACTATTCCATGTATTCATGCATTCATGTAATCATGCAGACTCATTCTTGAACCTTCCTTCATAAACTTTTTCATTTTTTTTCATCATTTTTCCATCTCTTGGTCCCCTGGGAGTTCTTGGCCATTTAGACTCCTAGGTAATAGTCTGCTTTTCAGGATCGAGTTCATTCCTATACAGGAATGCCGGGTTTACTTTCCCCGACCTTCCCACCAATCTATTCCCCTTAACTTCTTATCCGGGGCTGGCCCAAGTAGCATGGAACTTTCATAATAACATAATTCTTATCTTAACTTCCATAGCCTTCTTGAAAATGCACATGCATTAACATGTATTTCATAACTTACGCATAGATTCTACCGAAATTTCGGCAGTATAACGGAATGTGTCCGCTTCCCCATGAATAGTGCCAATACACCAGAACATCATTTATCATAGAAGTCACAACATTGCATACATATTTTAACATTGAACTCATAGTAATAATAATCTCAATAAGGCAAAGTTTCTGCCTCAACATAGTTAGCCAACTCGATTTTTCTAAATCAAGCCATGATGTCTATTTAACTCATTTGGACCTCAATTTTGGGTATGTTAAAGTGTTATGTGTCTATTTTCTAACCTCTTTGGTCACATCTAACTTTGATGTCTATAGCTCAAGATATTTGAGTTTTATCCTGGCCTGCCCAGTGGCTAGACAGAATCAGACACCTAAAAGTAAAAATCCATAAAAATCGAAAACTGATTCAAATCCTACGAAATTGGTCTCATATTAAAGAGAACAGGGCAAAGTTTCATTTACAAAAAGTTCCATTCCATTTGACTTAGTAGGGCTCGAGTTATAAGTCTCGAATTCTGACCTTTCTAAACTGCCCTATTCTGTCCCAGTTTAGACATAGGGCAACTTTCTTGGATCACTGGGAGCAAACAGGACCTTATCTAATTTTGAAATTTTTATGGGACATTCTCCTATATGTAAGATTTTTAACAAAGTTAGTTTCACTCATTTTCAAGTAGTATAGGGCGAGTTCTAACCTAAACAACCCAGTCTACCCAGAATCAAAGTCAAAAACCTAGGTCGAAATTTAAAAATTCATAACTCTCTCAGTACTAATCCAAAAGCCTTATATGATACATGTATGGAAAGCCTTAGATGTCTAGTTTCATGTAAAAATGGTTTCATCGAATTTAATCGGCTGTAGGAGGAGCCGTACACTCTGCCGTACGGGCTGCCAAGGGTTTTTGGTTCTCCAGCCCTTCAGCTCTTCCTATTTTCATTCTTTCTTGCTTCCAATTCGATTTTAACCAAACAAACAGCCAATAAACAGCCATATATCATCATAATCATTCAATTTATACATCAAAGATTGTGGAAATAATCCACCCTCAGCCAGCCAAGATCACATAATTGATGCAAGAATTAAACCTCTATCTTTGTTATATGTGATTTTGTTTGATTTTTGGGGTTTGGGTGAGCAAAACCTAGTTGAACTTGAGAGTTTGATGGAGTTATCTGAGTGAAGAGGAGAAGGAGAGAGCTGGAGCAGAGGAGAGGAGGCGCAGAAAATGGCTGAATGAAGGAGAGGAGTTGTATTTATAAAAGCATGGAAGTAATTAGAATGAGAGGTTGTGATTGGTTGAGCATGTATGGCTGAAATTCAGCCAAGTTTCTTCATGTATTGTGGCCAAAGTGGTGCCACTCTCTTGCATTAAGTGGTTGAGTTATCAGCCACTCAAGGTAGGGTTAAATAATTGGAATTCTATTGGTTCGGTTCTGACAGTTTAAAATACCGTAAACTTACCGATTTCCTTTAAATTGGTAAATCAGTTTTCAATAAAATTTGATGAAATCTCCTATACTTCTAACTTAATTCCCTCATATCTAAACTTAATTATTTGCCAATCAATTGATCCTAAATAATTATTTAACCGAATTCTATTTATTCTTAATTATTCGATAAAACTGAATAATTAGGCGAAAAACGATAAAAGAATTTTGGTGGATGTTACAATACATACAAGGCATAGGCTAATGCAATTTTTTCTTTTTGCTATAAGGAAAGCTTTGTGACCTTTAGGTAGATAGGGTGTTGTTCTACTCTTGAGTCTTGAGTGCACAGCTAAAATCTCTTTGTGTTTTCTAAGGTGGTTAATGGCTAAATCCATGCCATTAGTGGGTTGATCCACTTTGGTGGTTAATGCCAAAATTAGTTTGATCCATGTGTAGGATAACCTTCTTTTTAGTTAATCTCACTTTAAGGCATCTTAACCATAATAAGCCTTACTCTTATGGTGAAAGATTAGGAAGCAAATGAATGGTGGATGATGGGTTTTGAATGGTTGAATTTTTCATCATGATTGGGGGGGGGGATTTTGAATTTTCATTATTATTAGAATTATCTAGATGTTAATAGATTAGATTAGTTTAAGTGCTCTTTAAATAATTTTGGTTTAATATACCTTTAAGACTTTTTCTCTAAAAGGAATGATTTTCACTAATTATGTACTTAGTGTGTAGGGATTAATTTATCATATTTAATTAAGGTAGAATATTCGTCAAGTGCTTAATTAATAAGATTATATTTCCTTAATTATGTTCTTTGTCATGAATTTGCAAGATTTGGTTGATTAAACCTTAATTAAATCATTTGGTGTGCTATTGTTCAATTGTTGACTTTTTTTGTTGATCATTGACTTTTAGTTGACTTGTTGACTTTTCTCTAATTACTAAGCTTTTGCTCTTGCGATTAGTTGATTAATTCTTAGCTAATCACTAACCTCTCTAATTAGTTAGTAATATTGAACTAATTAGCTTAGTTAGAATTGGGAATGTTACACTCCTATGTATCCTCTGGTGCAATAAAGAACTTAAAACCATGTAGTTCTTTAAAAAATGATTGGTTGATTTTATTTTTATGAAAAGAAAAAGTTATAAGAAAAAAAATATAGAACATCAAGCTATCACAACTCAAATGTCCTACAAATATGGTGCCATATAAAATGGTCCAACGTATGTTTTGGGCCATTGGTTGGTCCCCACTTCATAGCTATTAGATGGACATTAAGTGAGATCGGACAGATGAGATGCAACCCATGTGATTTTGTTTTAAAATTAACATGGAGTCTATTAACTGTTTATTTTTGCTGAATGTTGACTCGAGGACGATGAGATTATAGCTGCGGATGGGAGGAAACCCTAATCCCCAATTGGAGTTAACGTAGTGGAAGATCAACGGAACGTGTAACTATGTTGCGTTGTTGCACTCAGCTCAATAGTGGATCCTCAACTCAGCTTTTATCTACCTCATTGCACTCTGCTCCACCTCGCTCCATGTCAACAGCTTAACCGCAATGACTTCAGCTGTTTCAAGCTCCAAATGAAACCACCGTCTTCAAAGAATCTCAGATGACAAATCCCATGCCATAGACTTGCTTCCAAAGTTTCTCAGGCCCAATGCAAGAATAGCTATCTGTGTTGTTGTAAGTTGTTTGGATCCTCTGTTTGTGAATGTAATTGAATCCATTGTAATCAAATTTGAACTTTGCCATCGCATGTAAACCCCATTGTAGATGACGTTCATGAAAGAGGCAATGTCACTGTTAAAGATTTTGTGTTTGTTCATTGGGGAGTTTTCTAAACTAAAAATTAGATAGTGATGTACCTTCTTAGTAGAAGTGTTTCAAATTAAATTTAGTGAATATCAACAGTTATCAATTTTAAAAATTACGCATTTTTATTAATGTTGCAACTTTGGAAGACATGAAGCAGGTTTAGCATTCTTTATCATTAGACATGGTTGCCTGTGTCTACTATTAAGGATTTCGATGGAAATAAGAGGCCAGGGAGTATTGAAGAAGTATCTGTGTATATACCCGGTGTAGGAATTACTAAACCTGTTGATATGGCACAATCACTTGGTGATTACTTGTCCAAAAATATAGTGGAACCCCTATATGGTCTTAAAATTCGTATAGTTGTAATGGTTGGCCAAGAAGGTCATACAATTACAATAATAAAAAGGAAAAGTGCCACCCAACATGGTTAGTTTTAGTAAGGATGAATCATGCTTAATAAATCCCATGCTCAAGTTTACTGATGTGTCATGTATGCAGGATGATCAACATTGGCTGATTGTCAACAAGCTCTTGAAGAGTACTTGCCAGTACTTTTGGGAATAGTCAAAGATGGTAAAACATTGTTAGTATTCGTGCTTGATGCACGTCCTGTTAACAACATGTCTTGATTAATTGCTTATCTTTATTATGCAGGAAGCCATTTAAAATAACAATGCTTTATCAGTAGATATTGCATTGGGATAGAAGTATCTTGCAATAATAGACTAATGAATTTAATTTAATTCATTTGAATGGTAGCCATGATCCAATTCTAGATAGGCAGTCCCAGCTTTAACACAAGAATATTAACTAATATTTTCTCTTCAATAATGATGAAATGGGAGCAAAGAGAAAAACTATATTAACATATACCTTGTGACTATAATGCAAATTGGATGTCAGCAGTTGAAATCCTCGATGATGACATATATGGAGAAAATAATTTCAATCTCTTTAGTAACATCCCAAAGTATGGTGCGTTTAATTAGCACCATTAATTGATTTATTTCATTGTGTTCGAGAGATACACTTAATTAGGGTTGAAATATGGATATTAGGGTTTAGAATATTTAGTTTTCCAATGTAGAGAATTTTTTGAAAAACTATTGATAATGTCATGTTAATTTAGGAAAAATCACCTTGATTTTGGTATTGTATAATGCAAGAACCGAGTCAATAGAAGTTTATATTATAGGATTGCATGAATACCAATTAAAACCCTAATTTGAGTGGCCCAAAATTGAGCCACACAACCCCCTTAGGCTAGCGCAAATTCAACCACATAAAGGTAAGCTAAAGTGAATTTAACTTGAGCCAAACATCCACCAATCATGTCGTAATGAGTCACCTTGTGTTATGACTCATAACAAACCAAAATTTCCCCATTTACTCCTCAAAGATTTTGGCCCCAAATCTGACCTCCTTTTCTCTCATTTTCTTTCTCAATTTCAGTCCTTCATCTCCAATTCTTCATCCTAGTCAATTTTCTTCACCCAAGGCTTGCTCCTTACTAACTCAAATTTAGAATTTAGGTAGGATTCTTGAGCTTTGCTTGATGTTATAATTATGTGGCTGATTAGGGTTTTTATGATTCTCCTTAATATAATGTGTTATATAATGATTTTATGACTTGTTTCAATTGATTGAACATGTGAATTCTTGGTTTGGGGTGGAAAATTTATAAAAAACTCAAAGAAGAACTCAAACAGGATCTGTTGGAACTTGAAGCCCTAAGACCTGCCCGTATTGCATCTTGAACGTTTTGACCTGTAGAGGTAAAAACTTTATGAAAATATTTTTAGATGAAACTAGATATTAAGAGGTTTTCAATCATATAAAGTATAAGCCCATTGGATCTGAAATGAGAAAGTTATGAATTTTTGAAATAAACCCTTGAATCCTATCCACTATTCTAACTAGTATGAGTTGTGAAGGGTATAACTCATCCTATACAACTTCAAATTTATTACAACCAATTTTTTTAGGAATCTAACACATAGATTTTCATGTCATAAAATTTTCAGATTCAAATCTTAAGTACATTACTCCCAGAAATTCTTCAAAATTACCCTATGTCTTGCTGTGGTTTAGACAAGGCATTACAAAATAGTCTAATTTAGGAGCCCATAACTTGAGCTCGACTCACCCATTCAAAATGAAACTTGTGGGAAATGAAAGATGGTTTAATTAGCTTTACATAAATTTCGGATGAAATAAATAAAGATTGGATTTTTGGCGAATTTTCACATTTAAATATTTAAGTCTGTCCAACAATTAGACAACCTTGAATAAAATTTCAATAATTCAATTTATACTCATCAAAACTTAGTGGGACTATAGAGGACTAAAACTAGACAAATAATTCCACAACATATTAAATTTTCAGATTTAAATGAGTTAAGATGAATTTATGGTATAATTTCTAAAGTAAGGCTAATTTAGGAGATTGAAGTGTAAATGTCAATTTTAAGTACTTAAATACTCTTAGGCCATGGTTGCCCAAGGATTGAAGTTTTGATGATGCAAATATCTATTATATTGCTAAAATGTTAGTGTAATATTATGTTGGTTCTGGTATTTTGACTGGTGGGCTGAAAATGTGTTTGTTGCATTTTTGGGGAAGCATATTTTAAGCCGTTATACTGCCAAATTTTTGGCAGAATACCTATGAATGGTGCATTATAGGTTTAAATCCCTCAAATTTGATTAGTCATAAGTACATGAGTTATGAGAAACATAAGGATTTCATATCACTTGGGCCAACTGCAAAATGAAATTAAAAGGGAATAGATTGGTGGGAAAGTCGGCGAAAGTAAACACGACTATCATGGATAGGAACAAACTTGATCCTAAGAAGCAGACTATTGCCCATGAGTTATATGGCCTAAACTCCCAGGGGACTAAGTATAGAAAATTATGATCCGAGTCAAGAAGGATAAAAAGTCAAGTGCATATGCATTAAATTCTTATTTGCACTTGTTATGCCTTTTATATGATTAGTTATAGTCTAGTTTAAATTTCGAATTATTCTCTGCAATATTTACTCTGTTTATCATATGTGTTCTTTTCGATTTATTTGTTTTATGAGTAAAATAAAAGTTTGCTTTGGACCACTTTTGTTTATATTCAATGCTTATAAATTGAGGCCTTTACTTTATTAATCACACTTTTACTTAATTAAATTAAACCGAAGCAACTGAGAATAGTTGTAGTGTCAGTATATACTAGATAGAGAATTCTACTGAGAATTGTTTAAATTCTCATTCTATCATATGTCCGTGTTATTCTCGGACAATGACAATGGAGGCGATGGCCTTCTTTACTGAGGTGCTCGAGTGGCACTGGCATTATGACTTGTTTATGGATTCCTTGTACTTGACTACTACCTATTGAGTCTGCCTGTATATATTCTTCTAGCGGGCCTTTGTTGCACATGTCCTTAGCCCTGTCTTTGATCCAGCTACTCTATTCCTAGGAGTCCTCCTATATATGGTGTAACACCTCACCAAGTATAGTCTTATCTTAAGCTTATAATATCTCACCAAGGAGTATTCATTGTCTGCTTAATCGAGCATGTTTAGCGATGGCCTTCACACCTTTAATCTTATTAGTCAACTCCGCCTCGGAGGACTTTCTTCGGAACTTCTGAACTATCTGGAGATAACACGAAAATAAACATGGTGAGCCGGTAATTATAAATTCTCAGAGGATTCAGTTAAATCATCATCATATGTGGTCATCGTTATTATCTCCAAATTGGTTTATTATGAAGAAGGTGATCATGCCAAATAAATTGTTTAGTTTTATAGTTTGAAAACATATTGTTCAAAGCAGAGTTAATTTTATTCACGCACTTGAGTCACATTGACAATATTTCATATTTCGAATAATAATCACAGCATAAATAGATAGAACAATCTCTGCATCAATAAAATATGGGATATAATTATGCAAATACTCATACTTGAATTCATACAAATGCACTGGTGTTTTTCTTAATTTCCTTTACTTGTGATGCATATCAGGAGTATGATCACATGTCATACTCAGATTGGGTGTGATTAGTATCGCTCGCTTTCTGGATGATAGTCGTCCAAAATATCTGAAGATGATCGTAATGTCATCTGCAGTGAATTATATCACACTCCTTAGGAATATGAGACTTTCATCATATTATTTAAGCTGGCCACAAGGCGATTAAGCTCGCCAGTGAAGGGATCCAAGCTTATTTTATTTAACTACCTTCACAAGGAGGGATCTTATAATTACCTCCAAGTGAAAGGATTCACATTTAATGTGTTCATGGCTTCATCTCATACGTTAAATCACGTTATGTCGTACAGACGTATTGGAATACACTTATATATATGCTCATCATTACTTTCGTATATCATTTGCAGATATAGAATTTCATGTTCATATCATGAATATTCATAATAGAAACTATCATAATTTCATTAATATACTTTGTATCATACTTAAATCATTCTTGTATATATAAATCTTATGAGCATATCACATAAATATTTATCACATTCATATAATTCACATATTTCTGCTAGAATTTTGGCAGCATAACGGATCAAGTTCCCCCATTTAAAGTGAATAGTGTCAGATAAATATTTATCTGTAAAAAATCAATCTGACGTATAGATGCTCCAATAATCAAACAAAGTTTCATAACCTTGATCTTGGATTAGTTTTCTACTATTTCCTTTTGATTCTACCTGATTTTTGTAACTTAGGCCATAATTACATTTTAACTCATTTAGACCTGAATTTTGGATATGTTGAAGTGTTATGTATCTATTTCCCAACCCTTTTGGCCCATCTCATTTTGATTTATATAACTCAAGTTATTAGTATTAGTACTATCCTCGAATCATCTTAACTTAATTACTCTTATAAGTGAAAATTCACTATAAATAGAAATCTAGGTAAAATTATACGAAATTTATATCAATTTAAAGTTAACAGAACAAGTTTTCAAATGAAAGAAGTTTCATATCATTTTCATGAGTATATTTTGAGATATAAAGTGAAGCTTTTTACAACTGCTCTGTGACCACTCGTTTAAATTTCTTAACTTAATTCATTGATGTGCTGGGAATAATTGGCAATTAATTTGATTCTGAAATTTTTATGGGATATTCCTTTATATGTTAGCTTTCAAACAATGTTCATTTCCCTCAATTTAGATTTGTGTAGGATGAGTTACACCCTTCTCAACTTATCTTCTTGCAGGATGAAATCCGCGATTTTTAGGTCAAACTTCAAAAATTCATAACTAATTCTATGCTAATCCAATGACTTTATATTTTATATGTATAGAAAGTTCTGAATGTTTAGTTTCATATAAAAATAGGTTTATCAAATTTAAACTACTGTAGACGGAGCCGTACACTTCGCCGTACGGACCACCGTAGGTTCTTCACCTAGACAGCATCCTAATTCTCCACTTCTAGTTTTCTCTTTCTAACTTTAATCTCAACTCAAAATTTCATGTTAATCCAACCATATACCATCAAATACATCCAATATATCATCAAATAAATGAAAAAAGTGAAACTTCATGCGGCTACAATTCAGAGAAATCAAGAACAAAAATTGAATCATACCTCTAAATTGAAAGATAGTTTGACTAGATGAAGAGTTTTGATGTTGAAGGTGCTTGGAGCTTGGAAATGGAAGAGAAATGAAGTGAAAAGGAAGGAAGATGAGAGGGAATAATGGGAGGTCTGTAAGGGAGAGAGGGAGGCCAAAAATTTGAAGGAAGTAAGAAAGGATTATATGAATTTGATATAGAGGTGGTGGGTGAAAGTAGTGGCTCATAAGTGAGCCAACCATGCTCACTCTTTGTGGCATGGTTGGTGCCACTTTGATGAGGGAGGTGGCTAAATTTTAGCCACTTGAAGTATGGTTTGGTAGGTTAAATTTGGTTGGTTTGGGTTTTGACAGTTGAAAATTCTGAAATTTTACTAATTTCCTTCAAATCGGTAAAACGGTTTTGAAGAATTTTGTGAGGTTTTATATGTTTCTATTTTAATTCTTCTTAATCCTAATCTCTCTAATTAACTTCTAATCAACTCCTAGTTAACCTCTAATTAACTTTTTAATTAACTTTACAAACTAAATAAAATCGAATAAATCGATTAACAGTGTAAATTAAACATTTTGCAAATTTAGGGCCTTCTATTTTCTATTATTTTCATGGCTAATGGCATTTTTGTAATTTTAAACAAATCTGGGGCATTCCACGTCATTTTACATGTGGACACGTCCGTGGCCCAATTGGCTAATTTAGTTTCTACGTTTTCACTACGTGGTTCTGCTTCGTTTAAAACCTTATTCTACTAATTCAATTGATATAAGGACCTAAATGTCATTTTCAAAAATATTGAAAGAGTTGAATAATAAAAATTTCTTTAGGATGTTTTCATTATTCCCTATAACATTATATGGGGAAGTTACATATGGCACACCTAGATCTTGTACCCCTGCACCAAGCTCAGCCACCTATAGCACCACCTCATCTTGTACAGTCAAAGTCCTCTAAGAGCAATCCATCAGAGTGGATGGATTCTTCATCCTCCTCATAATCAGCGCTAGGTAACGGTCACGCACCAGTCGCCACCAGATCCGCAAGCATCATATCGAACGGATTCCTTTCCTCGGAGTTTGGCTAGTGGGGCAATTAGACCCTTGAGACCGTAGTTTGTATAGTGTGGCCTTCTTTTGGAATCTTTTATATCACTTTGGACCATAAGCATAGTTTCTCTTTTAGTTTCCTCATGTACTATATCAATTGAAATGTTCCTTGCGGACCTATACTAAGCCGATGTTCATAGACATGGACTGAATTCCTTTTTGTTTTGACATCCTATTTGATGTACTTAATACTTACATATATGAATGCATGAGGTGATTGATATATATGTGCGAGATATATTGTGAGTAATTACTACGAAATTTTTGTTTGCACCATTTATATTTCGTTATATTGCAATACGCCCTATTTGATATGTAAATTGACCAACTGATGAACACCACATAAATAAAATGGAGCCAATAATTCACAATCAATTTAAAATTAACTTTGCTAAATTAATAATCAAAGGTAAATTAAATGAGAGTTAGTGACACGTGGCAAACTACCGAGTATAATACTATGACTTAAGCATAGTATTATAGTTGGTAGGTTGTTACATCTGCATTTTACTGAAAAATAGTGAAGATGCCACGGACAAAAAATGGGGTCATCTTGTAGAGACAGGAAACTATTATATGTTTAATCAGTTACTATTGTAATTTAGGAAAATAAGTATCAATAAAATGAAGGAAGACCTTGCCTAACATAGCTTTGGGTACCCAAGATTGTAGTGAGGGAATTAAGAAAAATAAGACAATTCAAAAGTAAGGTTTCCAATCGTAATTGTTGTCATTCCATGCACATGGGAATGTAGCAAAAATTCACTGCTATGACTTTGATATTGTGCTTATAAAAGCGATATTATGCCTAAAAGCTTGAAAGTTTTGTTACAATAAATCTTAGGATTAAAAAATGTAATAAAAAGTCATATAACTCAAATGAATCCTTCGACAAGCCTAAAGCCGGTGTTGAGGAGTCGAAAGCTGCAGCCAAACTATTGAACAACAATCTTGTTCAAATGGGGAACCATAGTTTGCTATTAGGTGCTCAGACAAGGAAGGACATGCTAGTGTTGAGGAACCAGACAACTGCGGCCACACTATCAACCAGCAATCTCCGTTTTGAATCCTGACCTTTTATGCAAATAAAATACAAAGAGAATAAATCCACAATTCACAATATGTATACTAGTTGCAGCATATTAAGATACAATAACATCAATATACTAGAACCTAAAATAAACATATGTACTTATATTTTCCTGTAACTTCCTTTTAATTTCTTTTCCTTGGCATATCTAGGTGTTACATATCGCTGTCCCCAGGGTGCAGTCCTACTCATTTTCCTTTACTTGTCATACATATTCCAGAGTATGATCGTCATGTCATACCCCATCGGGGTATGATCGCCTTGTCACACTCCTTAGGATGTGGTCGTCTTCCCATGTCCTAGAGTATAATCACTATGTCATACCCCATTAGAGCATGATCATCGTGTCATATTCTGTCATGACCCTCCCTAGGCCGTAACCGATGTATAGGGAATACTAGCTCCCTAGCAAGGCAAAGCCCAAAATTTTACGTGGAAAACTGATGGAGTTTCCTTTAAAACTAGGACATTCCCAAAATTTCTAAACCTGCAAAATTTATCTAGACAATCCAGTACATTTCAAACATATATGCTCATGGATAAATATTTAGTCATAGTTATAGAGTTTAGAGATTTGTACATATACAAGGGCTATCAAAGTGTTGTTTAGTCAACATGAACTCAACAAAATATACACCTTTGCTTTACTAATTCAAAATGAAAGGAAAAAGCTTAATACAAAACAACTGATAACCCAATAATTGGACCCTGCCTATGTTTCATGAAGCACTATATAATCAGGAGCCATGCATGGCTATATCAAATATACCAAAAGGAATAGCTAGGGCCCTCAACAATGAGCTCACCAAGAAGGGTAACCAGCAGAAATCCTAATGAGCAGGAGGCGCAGGAACCTCCTCTACAACAAAAACTGAAAATAGATAAGGGAAACCACTGGGTGAGTTATGAAACTTAGTGAAGAACAATATATTTATAGTTAGCATGAGACAAGTTTAAAAGTTCAAAACTATGCTTCAACTTTTATATATAATAATGGAAATACTTCTCAAAAAGTAAATAAATAAGTTAATATTCAAATAGAACTTTAGGAAAAATTCTATTTTAGAAATTAACTACCTGACTAGGCTTGCCCAGCATGTCTATATCTTCTGGACTTGTTGGCCAAACATGCTAGGCTAGCAATCACCCTGCTAGCTGGGTTATTCAAGGTGCATTAAGGCTAATGCTACTGCCATTAGCAAATAGTTTCTCTTACAGTTCCCTCCTTTTTTAAAAAAAAATAACTTTACTTCTTGCTACATAATTTATCTAATTGACTTCTTTTTTTCTTTCTTTTTCACTACTATACTTTCTTGTTCATAATTTCATGCATAGGATCAAATCTCGTCAAATTTTCATGTACATATTACAAGTATAAAATGTATAACTATAGAACCTTGTCTCATGCCCATTATGCTTAACATCAATTATGTAGTGAGTAGTAACTAAACAAGATTCCTAAACATAACTTATGAGGCAATTGCCTTAAATCTTGGAAATAAATCAATTTGCAACTCTTCAAGTAATTAGCAATATAAGCGCATGTATATACATATAATTTCATTTCATGTAAACAATAAACATATTGTCCACTCACAACCAAGACTCCAAATCAAGAGCTCAGGTGGGGTGGTGCCTCTGAACCAACTGGAAACTCTTTGGAAGAGTTCGAAGCTATAAAATACACCAAACTAACATAAATAAACTTTTACAAACTAAATCTAACCACAATCTACTGACAACCACAATTTCCCCACATCAATGACCTAAGCCCTTTTTCCTCATAACCCAAAATCTAATCCTATGCAATAGGCAACAAATCTATAGCTAAGAAAGGAAAGAAAGCAATAAAAGTTTACTTGAAGACCTTCAAATGAAGATTGGACAAGAGAGGAGTGGTGGGTCTCCTCCACTCCTCACTTTCTTTGACTTCAAGAAGATAGAGAGGGACAGAGCTTAAGGAAGAAGATAATGGTGGTGAAGAAGAAGAGGGAGTGAGAGGATGAAATTGTGAGCAAAGCTAAAGGGAAAAGGTGGTTGATTGATGGAATAGATGATGGTGGAGAAATTTTAAAGAGAAGGCCAAGAGAGAGAATGGTTTGGAGAGAAATGGGGTTGGGGTTGAAACCCCGAAATTTTAAAATTCAGCGGGCGCCTGGGCGGTGAATTCTAGGTGCCCGAGCACTAGAAATCCACCCATTCTGCCAATCCATCGCCTAGGCAGCGGATCCTATTTTCAAAATAACCTATTTTCTCTCCATTGCAAGCATTCTTAGGCCCTAAATCATACTTTTAGACATATATTCACTTCAATGATCATCAAATGCTCAAAAATAAAGTCTTAAAGGATCAACCAAAATTCCTCGCTTAAGAAAATCAAAACTCATATAAATTATAAAACTCGAGCTATTATAGTCTCCCCCCCTAAAAAAAAAATTTGGTCCCCAAATTCCACTACATTTACCTTGTGCTTCAATTAGGTGTGAATACTTGGCATGCATAATATCTTCTGATTCCCAAGTGGCTTCCTCAGCCGTGTGATTCCTCTATATCACCTTCACTAAAGCTACTTCTTTTGAGCGCAATTTCTTTACTTGCTAATCCACTATAGCTATTGGTTCCTCTTGATAACATTGATTATCATCCAATTGAATCATGCGAGGTTCAATGACATGAGAAGGATCATGCATATATTTCCGAAGCATCGAAACATGGAACACTAGGTGAATTAAAGATAAATCTCATGACAAGGCTAGTCTATAAGACACTGCACCAACTCGCTCAAGAATTTCAAAGGGATCAATATAACATGGGCTAAGTTTCCTTTTTTTGCTAAACCTTGTAACACCCTTCATGGGAGACATTCTGAGGAGCACATAATCTCTAATCGAAAACTGCAATTCTTATCTCCGGTTGTCTACATATGCTTTCTGCTTGCTTTGAGCGACTAAAAGCCTTTCCTTTATGATGCAACCTTCTCTAGGGAGTCTTGAACTAAATCAGGCCCCAAAAGCTTAGCTTCACCAATTTCAAACCAACCAATCAGAGAGCGACAACGCCTTCCATATAAAGCTTCAAAAGGTTCTGTTTGAACGCTTGATTGGTAGCTGTTGTTATAGGAGAATTCAATCAAAGGCAAGAAATGGCTCTAATTCCCACCAAAATCTAGGACATAAGCCTTTAGCATATCCTCAAGGATTTGGATGGTTCTCTCTGATTGTCCATCTGTTTGAGGGTGAAAGACGTGTCCCTAAAGCCTCTTGGAATGCTCTCCAAAAATGAGATGTAAATTGAGACCCCCTATCCGAAATAATGGATGAAGGTACCCCATCCAACCTGACTATCTTATCAATGTACATTTGTGCATACTAGGCTACATTGTAAGTGGTTTTCACTGGGAGAAAATGAGCAGATTTTGTTAATCGATCTACTATAACCCAAATGGAATCGAATCCCTTAGAAGTCCATGGTAATCCAGTGACGAAGTCCATAGTAATACGTTCCCACTTCTATTCTGGTATTTCTATTGGTTGATGAAGGCCAACGGGTGTTTGGTGTTCTGCCTTAACTTGCCGGCAGAGTAAACATCGAGAAACGAAGTCGCCAATATCTTTCTTCAAGCCTTCCCACCAATACAATTGCTCTAGGTCTTAGTACATTTTAGTCAAACCCGGATGAATGGTGTACTTGAAATTGTGAGCTTCTTCAAGAATAGTTCTCCTTAACTTACTTACATTAGGTACACACAGCGATTCCCAAGCCTTAATGCACCTTCTTGATCCAAGGTGAAATTAAAATTCTTGCCACTCTGAACATCTTTTAGTACCTTCCTTAACTTGGGATCCTCGCTTTGAGCTTTTCTAATTTGTTCAATTAAAGAAGATCAAGCTCTAAGATAAGCCACGAGTGCTTCAGACTCCTTCAATTCAAACTGTACACCTTCTAACTCCAACTTGTGAATTTCTTCTATTAAGGGTCTTTTAATAAGAGTTATGTGAGCTAGGCTACCCATTGATTTCCTACTCAAAGCACCAGCCACAACATTTGCTTGTCGTAGGTGGTACAATGTTGAGTAATCATAATCCTTTAACAATTCCACCTACCTCCGCTGCCTCAAGTTCAAATCTTTCTGCTGGAAAATATATTTAAGATTCTTTGATCCGTGTAAATCTCACAAGCCTCACCATATAAATAATGCCGCCATATTTTTAAGGCGAAAACAACTGTTGCTATCTCCAAGTCATGGATGGGATAATTTTGCTCATGCTTCTTAAGTTGTCTTGAAGCGTAAGCAATTACTCGACCATGCTGCATCAAGACGCACCCAAGACCTACCCTTAAGGCATCACAATATATCGAGAATCCACCTGAACTTGAAGGCAAAACAAGAATTGGAGCTGTGGTTAAGCAAGTCTTGAGCTTTTGAAAGCTCTTTTCACAAGCATTTGACCATTGAAATTTCACATTCTTTTGGGTTAGCTGAGTTAGTGTTGCCGCAATCTTGGAAAAATCCTTGACGAAACGGCGATAATAACCAACTAATCCCAAGAAACTACGGATCTTAGTGACAGTGGTAGGTCTTAGCCACTGTTGTATAGCTTCCACTTTCTTCGGATCTACCATAATTCCTTCCTTAGACACAATATGCCCCAGAAATGCTACTTTATCTAACCAAAATTCGTATTTGGAAAATTTTGCATATAAGTGGTGGTCTTGTAGAGTTTGAAGGACAATTCACAAATTTTACACATGATCTTCTCGGCTTTTAGAATACATAAGAATATCATCGATGAAGACGATTACGAAGCGACCTAAGAAAGGCTTAAAGACACGGTTCATTAAGTCCATAAAGGCAGCTGGGGCATTAGTTAACCCAAAAGACATTACCAAGAACTCGTAATGTCCATAGCGGCTACAGAAAGCAGTCTTTGGGATGTCTACTTCTTTAACCTTTAGCTGGTGATATCCAGATCGAAAGTCAATCTTGGAAAAACAAGAAGCTTCTTGAAGTTGGTCAAACAGGTCATCTATGCGAGGCAAGGGGTACTTGTTACGCACTGTCACCTCATTCAGCTGACGGTAATCCACACACAACCTTAGAGACCCATTCTTCTTTCTTAAAAATAAGACGGAAGCACCCCACGAAGAAGTACTTGGAAGTATAAAACTCTTATCCAACAAGTCCTGGAACTGCTCCTTCAATTCTTTTAATTCTGTGGATGCCATACGATAAAGAAGTATGGACATAGGTTGAGTGTTTGGAAATACATCAATTCTAAACTCAATTTCCCTATCTAGAGGCATTCCAGGTAATTCTTCTAGAAATACATCTAGAAAGTCCTTAACCACAGGAACTTGTTCCAAGCTAGGAATCTCGGCCTTAGCATTTCTAACCATTGCAATATAACCCTGACTTCCCTTGCTCATAAGCTGTAAGGCATTAAAGGAAGAGATCAAGCTGGCATAGGTGATGTAGTTACTCCCCCTGTATATACATGGCAGTTGTCTAAGAATTTTAAAGCTCACTTCTTTCGAATGGCAATCCACCATAGCATGACATGAAACTAACCAATCCATACCCAGGATAACATCAAAATCAACCATTTCTAAGAGTATTAAATCTACTAAGCTATCCATACCACATACACTGACCATGCAAGACTTAAATACTAGTTGAACCAGGAGTGATTGCCCCATCGGGGTACCAACCCAAAACGGATCGCCTAATTTCATGGGAGGATCACCAAATTGAAAAGCAAAATAAAGGGACACATATGAATGTGTAGACCTCAAATCAAATAACACTTAGTCATCAAAGGAACACACTTGTAGTATACCTGCCACTACCACATTAGAAGCTTGAACAACTTGACATGTTAGAGCAAATAGGCATGGTTAACCTCTCCTTGCTCATCCAGCTCCTCTACCACTAGCATTTTTGCCACCAGACCCTCTACCCCCTACTCTTGAAGCAGCCCCTTGAGATGGTGTAGAAAAAGAAGTGGATGGAACAACGGATTACAGTGGATCTTGATTAGATCCTCCTACTAGCTAGGGGTAATCCTTCTTAAAATGGCCCTCTCGACCACAATTAAAACAGGCTGCTGATCCCCTACGACATTGCCCTACATGTGGCCTGCCACAACTTTGGCAAAAGGGCCATGCTTGACTCGAATGTCCGAGTCCTTGTGTACTCTACTGTAATGAGCTTCCAGATTGGGCACCGTGGTGGGAATGTTCATTCGGTTGGGCTTTGATGAGGGAACCACTACCAAAGAAACCCACTGTTGACCTTGAGGACCATGACTTCCCCTAAAACTTGACCCACAAGAAAAGAAACCTCGAGTCTTTGGCTTCTTTGTTGTTTCCTTGGAGGTTTTTCTCTCCATCTTACCTGATCAATCAATAATGCAGCTTTTGCTGCTTTCACATAAGTCATCTTGCAAATTTGAGGGGCTAGTGCGATAAACAAAGGATCCACCAGCCCTCGAATAAACCTCTCAGCTCTTAATGCTTCAATGGTCACCAAATGTAATGCATAACAAGAGAAGTGAGTGAACTCCATATTATACTCAGTAATTATCCCCGGTGTTTGCTTGAGCCTTTCGAAATTGGCAGCAAGATTTGCCCTCTTACTAGTAGGTAGAAATCGAGTCATGAAAACCTCGGAGAATTTCTCCTAAGTGATGGGATGTAAGGCAGCTGATCTTCCCATTCTCAAAGTTTCGTACCATTGCTATTCTAACTCATCCAACGGATAAATTACTAGCTCCACCACCGAACATTCAAGGACACGAAGAGCCTTGAGAGTCTTGTCTAAGAACAATTGAGGGTCCTCTTGCAAGAGATTTCTTGTGAAAGTAGGGGGTCCAACTTGAGAAAGTCTTGAACCGTGACGTCTCTCCTCATAGGAGGTAAGATTTGCAACCGCTTAGGGGCAAAGATGCCATCGCTGGTACCTAGGGTTGTCCTCCAACCTATCCCTGTTCTATCATCAACCCTACCAGGTTTGAAATAGCCTGGTGGACCCCACAAATCTCAGTCACCATATCAGGCATGACTCCACCAAGGGTAGGTTCCTCAGCTTGCCTTGTTGCTTTGCCACGGCTTCTACCTCTAGCTCAACCATGGCCCCTCCTTCTTGGTATTGGAGAGGGGGCTCGGTCAGATTCAACATCGAGGGTTTCTTGATTTGTAACCCCTCGGACTTGAGTACGCTTTCTAGGTGGCATCTCCACCTATCAAAAGGAAGCTTTATTAACACATATTAAAGATTTAAAATGCCAAGATAGAAATACTTGAGATAGGAATACAGAAATCGACTTCCTAAAGGCCTCGGGTAGCCTCATGTTTTGTGAAAATGGATTGGCTACTATTTGCACAATTGTGACTCTACCTAAGGGCACTTGCTTGACGAATCACAAGGAAACTTAGGCTCTGATACCACTTTTGTCACGACCTTCCTCAGGTCGTAACGAATACATAAGGAATACTGGTTCCCTAGGAAGCCGAAGCCCAAAATTTTACATGGAAAACTGACGAAGTTTCCCCTAAAACTAGGACATTCCCAAAATTTCTAAACCTGCAAAATGTGTCCAGACAATCCAACACATTTCAAACATATATGCTTATGAATACATATTTAGTCATAGTTATAGAGTTTAGAGACTTGTACATATACAAAGGCTATCAAAGTGTTGTTTAGTCAACATGAACTCAACAAAATATACACCTTTGCTTTACTAATTCAAAATGAAAAGAAAAACCATAATACAAAACAACTGATAACTCGATAATTGGACCCTACCTGTGTTTCATGGAGCACTATATAATCAGGAGCCATGCATGGCTATATCAAATATACCAAAAAGAATAGTTAGAGCCCTTAACAATGGGCTCACCAAGAAGGGTAATCAGCAGAAATCCTAATAAGTAGGGGGCAAGAACCTCCTTTGCAACAGAATCTGAAAATTGATAAGGGAAACCACGGGGAGAGTTATGAAACTTAGTGAAGAACAATATATTTATAGTTAGCATGAGACAAGTTTAAAAGTTCAAAACTATGCTACAACTTTTAAGTATAATAATGGAAATACTTCTCAAAAAGTAAATAAATAAGGCAATATTCAAATAGAACTTTAGGGAGGATTCTATTTCAGAAATTAACTACCTAACTGGGCTTACCCAATAGTAGCTGATAAATCTCACGTCTAGGCTTGCCCAACGTGTCTATATCTTCCGGACATGTCAGCCAAATATGCTAGGCTAGCAATCACCATGCTAACTAGGTTATTTGAAGTGCACTAAGGCTAGTGCTACTGCCATTAGCAAACAATTTCTATTACAATTCCCTCCCCTTTTTTTTTTGGGTTAAAATAACTTTACTTCTTGCTACATAATTTATTTAATTGACTTCTTTTTTTCTTTCTTTTTTGCTCCTACACTTTCTTGTTCATAATTTCATGCATCGGATCAAATCCCATCAAATTTTCACGTACATATTACAAGTATAAAAAGTATAAATATAGAACCTTGTCTCATGCCCATTATGCTTAACACCAATTATGTAGTGAGTAGTAACTAAACAAGATTCCTAAACATAACTTATGAGGAAATTGCCATAAATCTTGGAAATAAATCAATTTACAACTCTTCAAGTAATTAGCAACATAAGTGCATGTATATACATATAATTTCATTTCACGTAAACTATAAACATATTGTCCATTCACAACCAAGGCTCCAAGTCAAGAGCTCAAGTGGGGTGGTGCCTCCGAACCAATTGGAAACTCCCAAGAAGAGTTCAAAGCTACAAAATACACCAAACTAACATAAATAAACTTTTACAAACTAAATCTGACCACAATCTATTGACAACCACAATTTCCCCACATCAAAGACCCAAGCCCTTCTTCCTCACAACCCAAAATCTAATCCTATGCAATAGGCAACAAATCTATAACCAAGAAAGGAAAGAAAGCATCAAAAGTTTATCTCAAGACCTTCAAATGAAGATTTGACAAGAGAGGAGTGATGGATCTCCTCCACTCCTCACTTTCTCTCACTTCAAGAAGATAGAAAGAGAGAGCTTAAGGAAGAAGATAATGGTGGTAAAGAAGAAGAGGGAGTGAGAGGATGAAATTGTGAGGAAAAATAAAAAGGAAAAGGTGGTTGATTGATGGAATATATGAGGGTGGAGGAATTTTAGAGAGAAGACCAAGAGAGAGAATGGTTTGGAGAGAAATGGGGTTAGGGTCGAAACCCCAAAATTTTAAAATGCAATGGGCACCCGAGCACTGGAAATCCACCCATTCTGCTAGTCCACTGCCTAGGTGGTGGATCTTGTTTTCAAAATAACCTATTTTCAATCCATTACAAGCATTCTTAGGCCCTAAATCATACTTTTAGACACATATTCACTTTAATCATCATCAAATGCTCAAGAATAAAAGTCTTAAAGGATCAACCAAAATTCCTCCCTTATGAAAATCAAAACTCATTTAAAATACAAAACTCTAGCCATTACAAGTTCCTTAGAAATATGGACTCATCTTTATATCTTTAATCACAGAATCATGAACGTATGTACTTTATATGTTATTCCTAAATAATCGTACTTGCTTGATATTCATACATATCATCTATAAATATTAACACAAAATATTTAGAACTATTGTTGATTTCTGCCAGAAATTCGACAGCATAACGGATTAGATTTGTTTCCCCATGAATAGTGCCAATTTTAACAGATAGTTAGTCAAGGCAATAGAACCAATATAAATATTGACTTTCAAACATCAACTTAGAATTGCATCACTTAGACTACAATTTAACTCATATATGCACTAAGGTGCCTAATCCTTTAATTTTAGAAATCTTGCTCATATTCTTCAATTCTGCTCGGTCTTGTTATCTATGCCATAATTTCAACTTAATGCATTAAGTTCTGCATTTTTACTATGTTGAAGTGTGATTTGTCTAGTTTCTAACATCTTTAGTCCCACTAGATTTGGATGAGTATAACTCATGTTATTAGCATTTTTCCTAAGTTTATCCTGTTACTAGGAAAATTTACGCTTCGAAAAGTAAAAATTTACTAAAAATAGAAAACTAGTTGTAATTATACCAAAACTATACCATATTAAATTTAACTGAATTAAATTTTATTTCCAAGAATTTTCATTTCATTTGAGTAAATAGAGCTCAAGTTGTGAGCTCTGGAATTTGGGTAACTGGAATTGCCTTGTTCTAGCCTGGTCAGGATATGGGATAACTTTAATAATTTACTGGGAGAAATAGGGATCGAATTTACTCTGAAATTTTTATGTGATGTTTATCTATGTGTAAGATTTTTAAAACAGTTAGTTGCACTCATTTTTGAGTTATATAAGGTGAGTTATACCCTTCACAACCTATACTGCCTGAAATAGAACATAGGATTCGTAAATAAATTTCAAAAAATCATATCTCTCTCAATTCTAATCCAATAGTCTTATAATTTATATGGTTTGAAAGCTTTAGATGTCTATTTTCATCTAAAATTAGTTTCATCTCATTTTCATATCTATAGACTAGTTCGTACAACGTGCAAGTACAGATGCCATAGGGATTTCAAGGAAATCCATATTCTGTTTTATTGCTTCTTGTGTTTCTCATTCAATATTCAATCTAAACCAAGCAAATATATACTAAACCAGCCATGAATCATCATATAAACATAGCATATTATCAATTAAGAGAGGACAAATATGATCCTCATCGGCCATCATAGCACAATAATAGAAGAATTTGGAGAATCCTACCTCCAATTGGTGTAGAAACTAGCTAGAGTTGAGCTCTTGGTGGAAGAAGTGGATGGGGCTTGGAGTTTTGAGGAAGATGAAGTGAAAATGGGAGAAGGGAGAGTGAGAAATGGCCAGCTAAAGAGGGAGCACGAAAATGAGGGAGTTAAAGGGAATTAATGAGGTTTTATGAAGTATTGGTAGTTGGAAGCTTAGGTTTTGATTGGTTAGTGTTTATGTCGTGATTACGAGGCCAATTCTCCTTCCTTTGGTGGCTGAAGGTGGCACACATTTGTGGGGTAAAGTGGCTGAATTTTTAGCCACTAAAGTTAGGGGTTTTTGATGTGTAATTCTATTGATTCAGTTCTAGCGGTTTAAAATACCGAATTTTTACTGATTTCCTCAATTTGGCAAAATAGCACTAAATAATTTTATACGGTTTTCTATATGTCTATTCTAATTTTTCGTAAGCCTAATCTCTCCAATTAACATCTAACTAACTCCTAATTAACCTTTAATTAATTTTTATTTATCCTTACATATTTAATAAAATCGAGTAAATTGATTAACGGCATAAATTAAACGTTTTAAAAATTTTCGGACATTACGCCCACCACTCTCCTCGTGCTCCACCGCCTTCCTCTACTCTCTAAGGTAATTCTTGAGCTTAATCCTCTTTATTATACCATAGATTAACTAGTTCTTTTCATGAATTCTATATTTAAGTTTATGAAGGGAGGGTTAGGGTTCTAAAAATTGGGGGTTTTACCCCAATGAGGCTAATCCTAGTAAATTCCTAGAATAGTTATGTTGTGAAAGTCTAATCTTTATATTTGTCATGTTAGATGCTCTCTAGAATCCCTTGGTGGCTCTAAGGCATCGTAGAGCTTGAGCTTCTTTCTTTTCGAGCTTAAACAGTGAGTTGATAACATATCTATAGCTAATTTGTTTTAAGTATATGTATAATGTATAGTTTGTTTTATGTATATCCATGATTTCAAAAATGTTATGTTTATGGTTTGAGTTATTAAAGGTCAAAGAAATTGAAATAGTATTTTAATGCATGATCTTAGTGAATTCTTGAAAGACAAAAGATATTACTCTTTTCTCTATATATATATATATATGTGTGTGTGTGTGTGTGTGTGTGTGTGTGTGTGTGTTTGTGTGTTACGACCTCACTCAGGACGTGACCGGCGCATAGGGGACACGTCCCCTAGCAAGCTTACACTAGACCTTTTCTAAAAAAAAATTGGGCAGAGTCTCCCTTATATTTAAGACTATTTCCAAATATGGATCCTCCACCTACACAACAATCCAAACACACAAAATCATTGGGGATCCAAGCATTTTCCGAATGCACTCCACAGCACACAATATAGGAATTTAAAACGTAATCATACTTATGAAAATATATACATACGTATCCATCATGAACATTAACCCATAATCATTAAAAAGCAACTTGACTTAACTAAAAACAACATGCATTTTTATTACAAATTAAAGTTGATACAGGGAGGACCATACCTGTGGACTAATGGAGCACTTCTAGAGATTTTGCAATTAAGCCTAAATGCTTAATCTTCTAGTTAACTGCGGAAGTTTGAGCACGGTCCCGCACCTGTCTAAAAATATATAGAGAGAGAAAAGAGTGAGTCATACAGACTCAGTGAGGGATAATATATCCATAACAATAGTGGAAGAAGTTTTAACATTAACTTTTAGCAAAAGTATAACTCATAAGTTGTTTCAAAAACTTATACATCATCTCTTAAGGAAAGACTTTGTTTATATGTTAACATATTGTAAACTTTCTAGCAAAACATACCTGAAGTATAATCTGTCCTTAAAACATCCATATATATATATATATATATATAACGCTTTTACAACTAGATGTAACAAATCATATACATAATAAGGATATAAGATCTGGGCTTAGGGATAGAAATACTTTCTCATAACATGAAAAGTAAATACTTGTTTCAAAATCATCATAAAGCTTAAAGGAGGATTCTATTTCAGAAATAGCTGCCTGATTGGGTGGCCCTGTGGCCTAACTCCAGTGATAAAAGATAACTTCACGCCTGTGTGTGTCTATATATTCTGGACATGTTGGCCGACATGCCGGGCTAGCAATCACCCTGCTAGCTGGGTTATTCGAGGTACACCAAGGCTAATGCTGCTGCCATTAGCAAACAGTTTTATTACAGTTTTCTTCCCTCAAAAAGGCACTCACACTTGCTGGGTCTTCGCCATGCCTCATGTGAGCCCTTGGTTAAAACTCCTTTGAAACACACTTTCTTCTTTTCAGCTTTAAACTAGTTTTAAAACATCACAATTTCTAAAAATATGAAACTTCATCTTTTCTAAGTTCTTGTCATTAAGATTCTTCTTTATATCAATTTATATAAAATTTAACTGTGCTATTAACCATAGGTTAAAGGCATAATTCAAATCTTTCAAGCTTAAAGTATCTAAAGTTCTTTCTCAAGACATTGTAATTTCTATACACATGAAATTCTGTCTTTTTCTATCAAATTACTCAATGTCAGAAATCAATTTCTACAAGAGCTTATCCTATTTATATATATACACACATGTGCACATAACTAACATCATCACTTCAAGAATTCTATAAATATAAAGTAAAACGCATTGAATCAACTATTTCATAAAACTTCACTAGAATACATTTTAGGCATGTACTTAGGAAATCAAATATAAGAATAAGCTATAGATATACTATCACTTACTGTGCTAATTCAAGGGAAGGAACAGCCTTAGCATATTGAACCACGGAGCTATAGTCACCACATAAGTTATCTAGCATCAAAATTATCATTATCCAAACACTAATTAGCCTACAGAACCAAAGATTAACTTGAAATATTTTCAAAACATAAAAACCCCAATTTGGAACCCTAGGTTCCCAAACCTAAACCTTAAACTTAATCCTCCAAGAAAATCCTTCCCTACCCATGAAATAGAAGAAGATTTGAGCTTAGAGAGTTACCTTGGATTGCAAAAGAAGGAAGAAACTTGATGGAGGACTTGGTTCTCCTCCATCTTCGTTTCTCTCTCTAAAAGAGAAGAGAGTGAGAGTTTCAAGGAAAAAGATTGATGATGATGATGATGATGAAGAGGGATTTGTGGAGGATTTGAGTAGAAAAATGGTGAATGAGTCATGGCATCCATGAGGAAAGAGAGAGAGAAGAGATAGAAAGAAGAGATAGAAAGAAGAGAGAGAGGAGTTGAGGAAGAATAAAGAAGAAGGAACGGAATCCTTCTTTTAAATTTAAATCCAGAGCGCTGGGCACCGCGACTGCTGCTCAGCGCCGCCCACCCAAGTCGCATCACTTCTGCAAAGATAGGTGTGGCCTTGCGCCTAGGCTCAGCCTCTTTTTTTTCATCTACACTTCTTAACTATCATCATATACTTATTTATATTTCTTAAGTTAATGTTCTCATTTATTTTATTCTCCATTAACTTTAAAACACAAATATAAATAAGAGAATATCCCCCATTTAAATCCAATAAAAATATTGGAAAAATCAAACTCCTTAAGAATCAAAATCCAACTTTTGGATTTTAGTACAAACTTTCGAAAACTTACATTTTCTTAAACTTCAAGCTTGAAAATGAAAGAGTTAATAACTTCCAAAAATTCGTTAAAAATCGCTCTTCAATTCTTTGATATCCAAGGATTAATTACCAGGACTTTTGATCCCATGAAAATGTCCCAATCCTATAGCCCTCCAAGAGGGCATAGGGTCCAAACTTAGAGCTCTCACAGGGTCCGACAGAACAAAGTGTCACAATTCATATGACTCTTGACTAGGGCATTACAGTGTGTGTGTGTGTGTGTGCGTGTGTGCGTGTGTGTGGGACAAGCACCTTAAAAGTAATTTTCGATACTTGAACAGTTTGGATAAAGATATGATTTCAAGTTATTAGATTTTAACTATTTAAAGGCTTGAAGTTGATATGACGTTTAGAAATTATAGATTTTTATGAATTAAGCTTAATATTGATTCCCATGAATTATTTCCAAATTGATGATTGGATTTTAAAGCTTGATATGTTGAGAACTATGAACTTTTAATGCTTTAAGAGCTTGAGCAATATATTTAGAATCCAGAACTTTAGGTTTGGAGTAAAGTTATTTAAGGAATTTTAATGACAATGAATTAGAAATAAGTAAAGGTTTCTAAGGCGACGAAACTATGACAGAAACTATTTGCTAATAGCAGCAGCATTAATCTTGGTATACCTCGAGTAACCCAGTTAGCAAGGTGATTGCTAGCTCGGTATGTTTGGCCGATATGTCTGGAAGATATAGACATGTTGGGCAAGGCCAAATGTGAGATCAATTATTTACTAGCAAGACCTACGTGAGGGGCCAAGACCCAAGTCCATGGGTGCTAGGCAGCTATTTCTGAAATAGGATCCTCCCTTAAGTTTTATTATGATTTTGAATCAAGTATTTACTTTTCAAGTTTGAGAAAGTAGTTTTTATCTTTAAACCCAACTCTTATATCCTTATTATATATATGATTTATTACATCTAGTTATAAAAGCGTAATGTTTATATATGTTTATAAAGAAGTTTTATCCAATGGAAAGAAAAAGATGATTAAGGGTCTATGGATGTTTTAAGGACAGATTATACTTCAGGTATATTTTACCAAAAATTTTATAGTATGTTAACATATAGACAAAGTCTTTTTCTTAAAAAATGATGTATGAGTTTTTGAAGAAGTTTATAAGTTATACTTTTGCTAAAAGTTAATATTAAAGCTTGTTCCACTACTGTTGTAGATATATTATCTCTTACTAAGTCTGTATGACTCACTCTTCTCTCTCCATGTTTTTAGACAGGTACAAAGTTATGCTTATGTGCCTCCAGCCTGCTGAAGTCATTAGATTTTCAGAAATTCCACACCTTTGTTCGTGTGGTTTCCAAAGGGTATCGTTGTTGAGAGTTGTGTTTATTGTATACCAGTGTATATATTGTTTCCCAATAGGGCTCCATTAGTCCACAGGCAAGGTCCTCTCTATGTCAGCTATAATTTGTAGTAAAAGCATGTTGTTTTTAGTTATGTCAAGTTTCATTTTAACGATTATGGATTAAATTTCATGATGGATACGTGTGTGTGTGTGTGTGTGTGTGTGTGTGTGTGTGTGTATATATATATATATATCCATAAGTATGGTTATGTTTTAAATTCTTATGTTGTGTACTGTAGGGTGCATTTCAAAAATGCCTGAATTCCTAATGATTTTGTGTGCTTGTATTGTTTTTGTAAGGCAAGGATCCTTATTTGGGAATAGTCCTAAATACAAAGGGGACTCTGCCCTATTTTATTTAAAAAAAAGAGTCTAATGTAGGTTTGCTAAGGACGTGTCCTTATGCGTCGGTCACGTCTTGGGTTAGGTCATGACATATCATAACCAAATTATCTAGCAAAGAACACATTTCGTTTTTGTACATTTTAATAGTTAAATATTCCCATCCGTTACACAAGCAAATACACTAGTTGAAGAACCATTGGCCAAATCGAAGCGACAGCCAATAACCATGAATGGTGCATTAAGAATAGCTTGAGTATAGTGAAGTAACTCATATGCTCTGGGGAATTGATAGAGTCATTTGTGGATAAGATAGAAACCAAGAAGAAGAGAGAGAGAGAGAGAGAGAGAGGAAATTAGCGTTTGAAACAGTGATTGAAAATAAGGGATGTTTGTTATGTTTGTGAATAAAGGGTTTTATGAAATTGGGCCTTACTTTATTGTGCTCATCTTTTATCTTCTTTTTTTTTTTTTGTGAATGGATGTAGCTGTATTTGCAATCTGGTTCATCAATTATTAGGAGAAAAAAAAAGAATAATGTTTATTTAAAAAATAATTAGTGGAGAGAAGAGTTAATGTAGATAGCGGGTGGAGAATTATTAGGGATTTTGACCAATGAAAAAAATTTAAAAAACACTATAATAATCAATCCTAATTATATGACAAAGATTGCAAAGAAAGTTTCTAATCCTTCCACTACAAAGAGTATAAAGGAAGTTTCTAGCCTTTCCTTAACTAGTAATTTTTTTTTAATTGGCACTTAAGATTACAAGCACCAGAAGATGACAAGTGGTAAAACTTTCCATTTAATGCTTCTAAAATATTAGTCACATTGATTGATTTCTGACAAAACCATTTTTTTTTACGTAACTTAGACACACTAGGAGGAGGAGGGGGGAGCATAGGGTCTCTGACCCTAAAATGTGGCTTCCTTTTGGTGGCAATAGATTCTCACTATGCCATATGCCTCGGCCACACATAAACATGTTAAAAGATTCCTTTAAAAAAAAAAAATAGGAATCACCCAACCTAGAGCCCGGAAAGTCTAGCTGAACCTAGTCCATATGGTTAAGTCACCAAAAAAAAATGATTGTCAAAATTTAAATTTAAATTTAAAAATAAAAATAAAAACCAACATACAAATAATATTGAAAAACAGGTCAATCCGTCCTGCCCTATCCTGACACATTATGAGTGAAGCCTTAAACGAGATAGGGTAGGCTAGCCCACATTAGTAATATGGGATAAGTATGCCAATCCACCCTACTTATGTGCGGGCTGGAAGTAAGTAGGCTGACCCACCAAAAAACAGAAAAACTATAAATAAAATCTTATTTTAAGTAAATTAATTCATCTAAATTTAAAAAAAAAATAGAAATTTTTGTTTAAATATAGCAAAATAACACGTATACAAACTTACAAAACACTCTTAATCATCTAATTTATGTGTGTGTATGGGCCAACAAGAGGCTCAAATATTGAGTGTATTGTGTATATAATTAAAAAATATGGAGAAAAAAAAAAACAACCCACAAGTCAAACCCGTCTCGTCTGTAACATCTTGAAGAAACGGTGTGATTGATTAGCACTACTAATTAATTTATTCTGTTACATCAGAGAAATAAGAGCAATTAGGATTAAAATATAAACATTAGGGTTAGAAAATTTTGAATTTGTTATGTAGAAAATTTTTGATAATCATTAGTAACATTTTGCTAAGTTAAAAGGAATCGGTTAAGCTTTGCTATTGTACAATGTAAGAACTAGATCAATAGAAATTTACGCTGTGTAACCCAAATTTGAATGGTCATGATCTAGCCATCTACATCTCTAAGTGGCACCATCATAGCCCTTCAACTGATCAACCCAAACAAATTGAAATAAAGCTATACATCCACCAATCACCACCCATGAGTCACTTTCATTCTTTATGACTCAACGCCAAGTTAATTCCCATCTTTCTCCTTCAATTTTTGGCCTTTACCCATCAGACCTCCCTCTCTCTTTTTTTCCTTCTCAATTCCATCTCTCCATCTTCAATTTTTCATCCCTCTCATACACCTTCACCTAAGACTTACTCCTTTACTAGTTCAAGCTTGAATTTGAGGTAGGATTCAACATCTTTATTTGTTATTAGTGATCTTGTGGCTATTTAGAATTTCATATCTACTAACTTGTTCGATGATATGCTGAGTTCATATGAGTTTTATGGCTGGATTAGTATGTGTATATTGGGTTTGGATTGGAACTTGAGTGAAAAGCCAAAAGAGTAGCTAACCAGAATTGGCTAGATTGAAAACCCTAGGTCTGTCCGCACTGTGAAGTGTACAGCTTCACCTACAACTATCAAAATTTGATGAAACCAATTTTAGATGAAACTAGACATCCAGAGCTTTCCAACCATATGAATTATAAAAATTATAAGGCCATTGGTTCTGTAATGAGTGAGATTTGAAATTTTGAAGTTAACCCTGGAATTCTATCCACTATTTTGATCAGTATAGGTTGTGAAGAGCATAATTGCCCTATACAATTTCAAATTGAGTGCAACTAATTTTTTTAGAAAGCTAATGTAACATCCTCCCAGGTACAGTATTATGCTTAAGTCATAGCACCACACTCAAGAGTTGTTACTATTACCTGAATGGACCTTGTCTGATAACAACCTCTGGCCGTCCCCAATATTCCTTGAACTATTTGCAGATAATACAGAAATATAATGAAAATTATAAATTCTTAGTAGGATTCAATTAACTATCACATACCGTGTCATCGTTATTATCTCCAGTTGCTTCGATTTATTATGAAAAAGGTGAACATGTTAATAGACTTTTCAGTTTTATAGTTCAAAAACGTATTATCCGAAGCAGAGTTCATTTTAGTCGTCCACTTGATAAATAGAAATGAACTTCAAACAAATAACTTATCAACATGAAGGACAAGTAATCATAATGTAACGATTCATAATAAGATACAGCACAATTGAATAACTTGCAGAGATGGATGCAAATAACTTCTTGATGTGAGCGCATTCATCTCTCTTTAGTTTTCTTTCCTTTCTTTTTCTTGGCACACCTAGGCATTACATATCACCGTCCCTAGGGTGTGAGCTTAGATGTGCCTCTAATTGGAGGGATCTCATTTTGACCACTTGCCCCTAATTCGGAGAGATCTCATTTGGCTACGTGCCTCCGAGGTAAAGGGATCTCATCTAGCCACGTGCCTCCAAGTAGAGGGATCTCATTGTCATGTCACATGCCAGAGTATGATCGCCATGTTATACCCCATCGGGATATGATCGCCATGCAACACTATTTAGGATGTGCAATCATCATCATATCCTTAATCATAGGGTTCATGGATGCATATGCTTCATACCTTATTTTTAAACATCTCATACTTGCATGATAGCCATGTACTCATCATATGAACATCTCTAACTCTCACATATTTCTACTGAAAATTTGGTAGCATAACGGATCAGATCCGTTTTCCTATAAATAGTGCCAGTTTTAATAGACAATCAGTCATAGTAAGAGATCAAATATAATGTGTTAATCTTTCAAACACTAACATGGAATTACAACACTTAGACTTTAATTAAACTCATATGTATTAAGGTGCCAAATCCTTTAATTTTGGAAATCTTGCTCATATTCTTCAACTCTGCCTGTTTTTAGAAATTAAACCTTAAATTCATTTTAACTCATTTAGACCTAAATTTTTGTATATGTTGAAGTATTATGTGTCTAATGTAACACCCTATATTATATAAGCCATGCTCGAGTCATGGAGTTATATTAAGAGGTTGTCACTGTGCTAAGAAAATTTTAAAATATGGAAAATACAATATATGGCCCTTTAATTGCTTACTTTATTAACGACTAATAGTCTCTGATACATGGAAAAATATAAAATAATTACACTTTAAAAGAAATTGTGACTGATATAATACACAGCTTCTACTTCTGACTAGTCGTTACTAGCTTCAATGGTCTCTTGATCTGGCTTACGCCCGATCCTTGCTCCATGAATAGCCCTATACTCTGCCTCGCACTTAGTTTCCAACTTGGGTGCTGGAATGTTTACGGAAAAGAAAAATATGCAAGCAGGCAGTGAGAACCTAAGGTTCTCAGTAGATAAACATGAACTATTCTCATACAGTGCCATCATAAACATTCCAACCGCTTCGGTTTATTATGAAAATATGAGCACATATACACAAACAGTAGTTCAATTTTAAGTGGAAAACATCTTTCTCGAAGCGGGTTATATTTTAACAATCACTTGCCATATTATATGACAAACATAGAAATACAAATAGTGCAATATGCTTCAACAAGAATCTTAATAACCTTATGACTTAATGGGATAACTGAAGATGCACATAAAGATGCTTGCACTTGTCTGTATGCAAGTGCACTTGACTTAATTCGTATCTTTCTTTAACTTGCAACTTGATATTGCTCTTTTCTGTACTTGGTCCCCCGGAGGTGAATGGCCTCTCTCACCCCTAGGTAATAGCCTGCTTTTCAGGTTCGAGCTCGTACCTATACATGAGTGACGGGTTTACTTTCCCCGACCTTCATACCGGTCTATTCCCCTTAAATCTGGTCGAGGGCTGGCCCAAGTATTAGACAGTACCGCTCTGGCCCACGCTAGCTAGGTCTATGCCATGCCTCACGTGGTAGCTTGGTACGTCCCTCTTGCAAGTTCTTATTATCCTTTTCTTTCCATATCTTATCATGCATGCGGATGCTTTGAGCATTCATGGATATGTCTATTGCCTTACTTCTCATATCATATTTTAATTATGCTTGCATGCATTATGTACATGAACATGACATATAAATATGTTCAAAGCATAATCACCCATAGCATAAGTTCTCATAAATCCCTACCGAAAATTCGGCAGCATAACGGATCGAGTCCGCTTCTCCATGAATAGTGCCAGACAACTAGTACAATTATACAAACTTATAATTCAATATAAACCAGCAATTATATATATGCATTCATAAATTCATTCATTAGTTTCAACTCAGCATTGATATGGCCTCAGTTTACTCTTCCTTGTCCTGCCCGAGATTTGTATGCTTCACCCTTATTTCAATTCAACTTATTTAAATTTAATTTTTGGATATGTTGTAACCTTATATGTCTAGTTTCTAACCTTTTTGGTCCCATCTCATTTTAATTGTATAGCTCAAGATATAACCAATTTACCTCAGCATGCCATGTTCTTAACCAGAATTGGGTTCCTATAAAAGAAAATTCACTAAAAATCGAAAATTAGGTGAAATCATGCGAATTTTATAAAAACTAAAGCTAACATAACAAGCTTTAAAATGAGTTAAGTTTCATGTCATTTGCCTAAGTAGATTTTGAGTTATGAGTCTCGAAACATTACTCTACTGGGCTGTCCTGTTCTAAGCTAGTTTAAACCTAAGCCAACTTCATTGATGTGCTGGGAACAAATGACAATGAATTAAATTCTGAAATTTTTATGGGATATTATCTTATGTGTTAGCTTTCAAACAACTTTAGTTGCAATCAATTTGAGGTTGTATAGGGTGAGCTACACCCTTCTCAACCCATGCTGCCCGGGTGAGAACCCAAATTTCCAGGTTTAACTTCAAAAATTCATAACTAATTCTATACTAACCCAATGGCCTTATATTTTATATGTATGGAAATCCCTGAATGTCTAGTTTCATTTAAAAATGGTTTCATCAAATTTAAATGGAGGTAGGTGGAGCCGTACACTCCGCCGTACGGACCGCCGAGGGAAACCCTAACCTGCTTCTAGGTTTATCTCCTTCCTTTAAGCTATTTGCCCTCAATTCCAATTTTAATCACAACATACATGAAAAACCAATCATAAAACATTATCATCACTCTATATAACATCAATATTTCAGATTGAACATGCTTACCATGCAGCCCCAAATCAGAGAAACCAAGAAGAGAAGTAAGATTTCCTACCTTGTCTTATGAAATTTGTGCTGATTTTGTGTCTTTGATGGTGGTGACTTGGGATGAGACTTGAAGATGGGTGAGAATGGAGTAGAAATGAGAGCAAAGAGGAGAGAAAGAAAAGAGCTTCAGTAGCTGGAGGAGGGTGGCCGAAATTCATAAAAGGGAGAGGAAAGAAAGTAGAGATATTTGGGTGTTGATACATGTGATTGGTGGATGTAACTTCTCCATGAAATTTGATTTATCTTCCACCATCAAGGGCTGCCTTAGGCGCCACTTGGATGGATTATTTGGCTAAATCTTAGCCATTGATCCTAGGCCACCCATGGCATGATTTCTACTGATCCGGTTCCGACAGTTTAAAACACTGTAATCTTACCGATTTCCTTTAAATTAGTAAAACGGTTTTAGAAGAATCCTATGAAGTTTCCTATGGCTCTAATCTAATTCCATTATACCTAATCATTCTAAACCACACTCAAACCAGTGAAATTCTACTGATTCGGCTCTGGCGGTCTAGAGCACCGAATATTTGCCGATTTCCTTCAAATCGGTAAAATGTTACTTAATAGTTTTGTAAGATGTCTACATGTTCATTTTAATTTATCTTAAGCCTAATCTCTCTAATTAACATCTAATTAACCTCTAATTATCCTTTAATTAATTTCTAATTAGCCTTACCTAATCAATAAGATCGAATAGATCAATTAATAGCGTAGATTAAACGTTTTGCAAATTCCGAACCTTTCTGTTTTATGTTTTCTATAACTAATGGCATATCCGTAATTTTGAGCAAGTCCAGGGGTACCCCACGTCATTTCACACCTGACTACCTCTATGGCCCAATCGACAGAGATTTAAACTTCTACGTTTTCACCACGTGATTCTGCTCCGTTTAAAGCCCTATTTTGCTAATCCTATAGATGTGGGGATATAAGGGTCATTTTATGAAAAGTTATAGGGTGGACACAAAGGTCATTTTATAAAAAGTTCAAGGGTTGTTGTGGAAATAATTCTTTGGGGTCAAAACATAATTTCTAAAAATCCAGGGCATCACTGCGATTAACAAAAGTTTGTAGGGGCACTTTTGTCATTTCTTAATTTTAAACATATGGCAGTGCCATATTCTCAGAGGCAATTTTACACTACCCTATAATTCCAAGTGTGAGGATCGTCATGGCATAGTGCTGCCTGAGAATTTCTCACACTGCCTAAGAGAAATAATTCAGAGTTTCCATTACGTTCTGTTTACGAAAGTGGGGATGTTACATCTAATTTCTAACCTTTTTGGTCTCATCAAGTTTTGATATATGTTGTAACACCCTAGCATGAGTTGCGGTTACCTGTCGATACCGGAGCCTGAGAAATTCTGAGTCTGAACCCTATGTCTCCTTGGAAGGCTATAGGATTGAGGAATTTTCTTAAAATCAAAAGTCCCGGTAATAGTTCTATAGGTATCAATGAGTTGAAGAGGGATTTTTAATTAATTTTAGGGAATGGATAACCCATTTGTTTTCAACCCTCAAGTTTTAAATAATGCAAGTTTTCGGAGAATTGTACCAAAACCCAAAAGTTGGATTCTAATTCCTAAGGATTTTGAATTTTTAGATATTTTTATTGAATCTAAATGGGGGGTATTTCCTTATTTACTTTTATGTTTTAAAGTTAATGGAGAGTAAAGTTAAAGAAGATGTAAATAAGTCTGTACAATATCCTGGACCTGGGAAAGGACTGCAAAAGGAGGGAACCAAGTTTTTGGAGTTGGTAATCGATTACAAGGGATCTTTAATTAATTACAATCCTCTCTGTATGCCACAGGTTAAAATTTTTCGTGTGGTAATCGATTACCAAGGATAGTAATCGATTACCAGTTATGGGTTTGTGGTAATTGATTACCAATTCTTCGTGGGAATCGATTACCAACCCTTAGTAATCGATTACCACAGGCCAATATATAGGCCTGGAAGCGTCCCATGCCCTCATTTTCGAATTTCTAACCCAAACTCTCTCCCTTCTGTTTAAAATCCTCTCCTTCCACCACTCCTCACATTTAATACATCCATTCCACCATTTTCAACTAAATCAACAACAACAACACAATCTTCACTCCTTTTAAACACAAATCATCCATTTAATCCGTTCCTCCTTCTCTCCTACTTGCTTGGGCGGATTTAAAGTTGGAGGGCATATCTCTATCCATTTCCTCTTCACTCCAATTCTAACGGTAATTCTCATGCCTTATTTCTTCTTCTTCTTAAAAATTAATTTCAACTCCCTGATTGTTAGTAGAATTCTTGAAACCCTAAGGTAGAGAGATTAGGGATTTATTATATGGAGGTTATTAGTGACCCATAAATGATTAATTTACCATATTGTGGTGTTAGATTTTTCCAAGGAATTTCCCTTTAGCTTTGTGGCTTCGGAGAATTAAGATTTCCCTATGACTAATGATTTGTGAGTAGATAGAGTACTTTTGAATTAATTTTGTTTTTAATTTATAATTGTTTATTTACTTTAAGATTGCTACTCATGAGTCAATGATGAAAGAAATTTGAATATGATATGAGATTTATGATTTATGAATATGAAAGAATAGGAAAGTCTGTAACAGGATCTGTTTGCTAACGGTAGTAGACATTAGCTTTGGTGCATCTTGGATTATGATATTACATGGCCACCCAAGGGGGTGGTGCATGACGGATATTTCACGGCCATACACATAGTGTGGTGCGTGCCTATACTTCACGGCCTCTCAAAAGGGGGTGCGTGCCTGATTTCGGGATTCACCCGAAGGAACGACCACCTAAGTGTGAATCCTACCTATTTATCCCGTTAGATATTTCCGCTGTTTTTCTCATTTGAATGAAAAATCGTTTTAAGCTTATGTATGCATTGACTCATGAGGTTCAAAAGTATCCTGTCTCTCACTGAGTTTCTCAAACCCATCCCGTGGTTATTATATTCTTCTCAGATACAGGTTCAGACTTGGGAGTCGATCCTTCTACTCAGCATCATTAGATTTCTATCGAGGTGAGCCCTATATAGTAAGGGCCTTGATTTGTACTCTGTTTTGTTTGTAATCTTAGTTGTAGCTCCATAGTACTATAGGTAGGGTCCGACCCTTGCTGGTATGTTAAGCTTATGTTCAGAGACTGAGTTGGATTGAATTTTGTATGTTAAATTTGATGAATGGATTATGTTGGACTGATTTTGAATTGAACTTGGAATGTGTACATATATTTATGATTGGATGAATATGTTGAATTATAAATTATGCTGTGTGCTGAGGGGTGCATTCTGAGAATGCCTGGATCCCCTATGGAAGTGTGGGTTTGATGAATTGCAGGATAAGTATTTGTATTTGGGAAATATCTTAAATATAGAGGAAACTCTACCCAAATTTTGTGAAGTCTTATTGTGTAAGGCTTGTTAGGGAGCGTGCTCTCTAAGCGCCAGTCACGGCCTAGATTGGGTCGTGACATATGTATCCAAGTTATTAACATTTTACGTAGGTATGTCCTGTTGCTAGGCAGATTTGCCTATCAAAAACTAAAATTACTAAAAATAGAAAATTGGTTGAAACTATACGAAACCTACATTGACCTAGCTTTTATTTCTAGCAAATTTCATCTCATTTGAGCAAGTGGAACTCGAGTTATGAGCCCACGAATTTGGGTAACCTTCGCTGCCCTGTTCTAGCCTGGCTGGGACTTAGGGCAACTTTCATGAATTACTGGGAACAATAGGGATTGATTTAAGTTCTAAAATTTTTATGGCATGTTACTCTATGTCTTAACTTTCTAAAAAAATTCGTTTCACTCAATTTGAAGGAGTATAAGGCAAGTTATGCCCCTTGAAATCCAGTCTGCTTAGAATCAGGGTTAGAATCCTAGGGTAAAATTCAAAAATTCATATCTCACTCAATACTAATCAAATGGCCTTATATTATATATGGTTGGAAAGCTCTAATGTCTAGTTTCACATAAAAATAGGTTCATAAAGTTTCAGTGGCCATAGGCAGAGCCGTACACTCCACCAGTACAGATGCCGTAAGATTTTCTAGGTTTCAGATTCTAGTTTGTTATCTATCTTGTTTTTCATGCAAAATTCAATCTCAATACCATCAAATACTTGATAAGCCAGCCATAATTCATCATATAACCATTATATATCATCAATTACATGAATAGAGAAGAAATTTCTAGCAGCCATCAACTCAATAAACTCAAGCAAAGAAGCTGAATCCTATCTCTAGTTGATGCAAAACTAGCTAGACTTGAGTTTTTGGTGTAGAAAGTGGGTGGAGCTTGGAGATTTGGGAAAGAGAAAGTGAGGAAGAAGAAGGAGAAGGAAGAGAAGTTAGCATGAAAGAGATGCACGAAAATGAGGGGAGTTGGAGGGGATTTGGTGTTTTAAAACTTGAGGAATGGCTTGTGATTGGTGGAGAGGTGTGTGGTGTATAGAAGACCAAATCTCTCCTCTCCATAGGCACTATATGGCACCAGCTATATGGGGGAAGAGTGGCAAAGTTTTAGCCGCTCTTGTTAGGATTTTTAGCGTGGAATTCTACTGATTCAGTTCTGACAGTTTAAAATACCGAATCTTTACCGATTTCCCTCAAATCGGTAAAATATTACTAAGTAAATTTGTGAGATTTTCTATATCTCTATTATAATCTTCTCAAGTCTAATCTCTTTAATTAACACTTAATTAACACCTAATCAATATTTAATTAACTTCTAATTAATTCTACACAGTCAATAAAGTCAGATAAATAGATTAACATCGTAATTTAAATGTATTGTAATTCCGGACGTTATACTGAATAATTTCTCATAGTCTTTTACATAACAATCTAAATTTCCTTTAGTTCTAGTATTTGTAATTCATCCCTAATTACTCTTATTTTTTTAATAAATTGATTAACAGCGCAAATCAATTGTACCATTTTTTTGGGATTGTTATATTTTCGCTTTTTCGTAAATTCTTTAGAAATTTCTGTTTGGTTTCCATAACTAGTGACATTTTCGTAATATTGAGCAAGTCTAAGGGCATCCCATGTCATTTCACATATGGATACCTCCATGGCTCAATCAACCGAGATTTAGGTTGCTACGTTTTCACTACGTGATTTTGCTTCGTTTAAAACTTTATTCTACTAATCCTATTGATATAGGGACTTAAATATCATTTTCTAAAAAGTTCAGGGGCAAGGTTGTAAATAATAAAAATTTGCCCAAGGACATTTTCATCATTTTCATCATTTTGTAAATAACACATAGATGTTTATGCCATAAAAATTTCATATTCAAACCCTAAGTATTTTGCTCCCGGTAATTCACTAAAGTTGCCTTATGTCTTGACTGGACTGAAATAAGGCAGACCACTTTGGTCAACTTTAAGAGCTTATAACATGAATTCTACCCACTCAAATGACACAAAAATTGTTGGAAATAAAAGCTAGTCCAATTAGCTTTAAAACGACATAGGTTTCAAGCAAATCTAATAAGATTTATATTTTTAGTGAATTTTTACTTGTTAATACCTAATTCTGCCTAACAGTAGGGCAAACCTAGGTTAAACCTCAATAACTTAAGCTATATTTATCAAAACTTAATGGGACTAAAGAGAATAAAAATTAGACAAACAATACTTCAACATATTAAAAATTCATATTCAAACAAGTTAAATTGAAATTGTGGCATAAATTCTAAAATAAGGCAGACTTGAGTGAGTTAGGTATAAGGTTATCAAACTCGAAAGTTTAAGTAAACTCCTGAAGTCCTAGCAAACTCAACTCGTAGACTCGTAAGAGTTTATGCATCTAAAAAATATTACTTTAAAAATATATTTTAGTAATTAAATATAATTAAATGATATTTTTATGATTAATATTGAACAATTGTAACTTTAATTATAACAACATAAATACAAAAAATATAAAAGATAGTCCAATATATAACTTCTTTTTTTATACCATACTTTATTTCATATGTAAATTATTTTGTAGTTTGACAAAGCATAATTAAATAATAACAAATAGATAAAATTAATTGAATAAAGCCAACAAATATTGCATGAAATAAAACTAAAGTACACAACAAAAATGACCAATATTTTACATTTGAAGAGCAAAATCAAGTATAATTTTAGACTCATAAACTCGTTTGTGGAATTAAGAGTTTACTGATTTTGTTAGAGTTTACGTAAACTGTAACATCCTCCGAAATTCTTTTATCGTTTTCTGTTTAATTGTTCGATTTTTACCGAATAATTGAGATTAATTAAAATTCGGTTAAATAATTATTTAGGATCAATTGATTAGCAATTAATTGAGATTAGGTACAAGTTAATTAGGTTAGAAATATAGAAGACTTCATAAGAATTTTCACGAAACAGATTTACCGATTTAAACGAAATCGGTAAGTTTACGGTATTTTAAACTGTCGGAACTGAACCAGTAGAATTTCAACCTATTAACCCTACTTTGAGTGCTGAGAACTCAGCCACTTAATCCCTCAAAATGGCACAAAGAAGGCCATAGAAAGTGAAGAGGGCTGGCTGAATTTCAGCCTTAGATTCTAAGCCAATCAAAAGCCAAAGCAAATCAACAACAACCACACAAGTAATCACAATTTTTCCACCCTTTTAACACCCATTCAGACCTCTTCTTGCACCACTTTTCTCCTCTTCTTTCAGCTCTCTTTCTCTCTTCTTCACACACATAACTCCAGCCAACATCAAGCTCTACTCATCCAAGCCCTCAAAAATCCAGCAAAATCACTTACAACAAAGGTAGGAGTTCTATTCTTGCATCAATTCTGTGGTCTTGGCTGGCTGAGCTTGGATTATTTTCATGATCTTTGATGTGTTAAATGAATGATTATGATGATATGTGATTGGTTTTGGGCTGTTGGTTTGGTTAAAACTGAATTGGAATCAAGAAAGACTGAAAATAGGAAGTGCTGATGGATGGGAGAACCAAAAACCCTCGGCAGTCTGTACGGCGAAGTGTACGGCTCCTCCTAAAGCCGATTAAATTGGATAAAATCATTTTTATATGAAACTAGATATCTAGGGCTTTCCATACATATATCATATAAGGCTTTTGGATTAGTATTGAGAGAGTTATGAATTTTTGAATTTGACCTAGGGTTCTGACTTTGATTCTGGGCAGACTGGGTTGTTCAGGGTAGAACTCGCCCTGTACTACTCGAAAATGAGTGAAACTAACTTTTTTAGAAAGCTTACACATAGGAGAATATCCCATAAAAATTTCAGAATTAAATAAGGTCCCAGTTGCTCCCAGTGACCCAAGGAAGTTGCCCAATGTCCAAATGGGGCCAGAATAGGGTAGGTTAGGAATGTCAAAATTCGAGGCCTATAACTCGAGCTCTACTAAGGAAAATGGAATGAAACTTTTTGTAAATGAAACTTTACCTGTTAGCTTTAATATGAGTCTAATTTTGTATCATTTGAGTCAGTTTTCGATTTTTAGTGGATTTTTAATTTTAAGTGTCTGATTCTGGCTAGCCACTGGGCAAGCCGAGGTAAAATCTAAATATCTTAAGCTATAGATATCAAAATTAGATGGGACCAAAGAGGTTAGAAAATAGACACATAACACTTTAACATACCAAAATTTGAGATCCAAATGAGTTAAATAGAAATTATGGCTTGAATTATAAAAATCGGGTTGGTTGACTATGCTGAGGAAGAAACTCTGCCTTAATGAGTTCAATGCTATTATGAGTTCAATATTGAAGCTTATGTGAAATGTTGTGACCTTTATGATAAATTGATGTTCTGATGTGCTGGCACTATTCATGGAAAAGCAGACACATTCCGTTATGCTGCCAAAATTTCGGTAGACCCTTGCATAAGTTATGAATTTCATGTTGATGCATATGTAATTTCAAGAAAAGCTATGAAAGTTATGATAAGAATTGTTACTATGAAAGTTTCATGCTACTTGGCCAGCCCCGGATAAGAAGTTAAGGGGAATAGATCGGTGGGAAGGTTGGGGAAAGTAAACCCGGCATTCGTGCATAGGAACGAGCTCGATCCTAAAAAGTAGATTATTATCCAGGAGTCTAAATGGCCAAGAACTCCCAAGGGACCAAGAGATGGAAAATGATGAAAAGAAATGGAAAGACCTATGAAGAAAGGTTCATGATTAAGTTTGCATGATTACATGAATGCATAAATACATGAAATAGTTATGTCAAGATGTCTACAGTTGCCTATATTATACTTCTACTATATTTATTTACTGCTGTTTATTTATTTATTCTGTTTGTCGTTCTATGTATCATATTAGTAATCTATTTTGTGGCTTGTGCCGTCTAAAGTAAACTGAACCTTGCCTCGGACCAGATATTTTCTTGAACTCATTAAAATATATATTTCAGTTTGAACACATGTTCTTATAATTAAATAAAACCCAAGGAAACTGAGAATGCATATGATGACAGATAACCATTAAACATAACCCTACTGAGAATTTCTTTAAATTCTCACCTCGTTCTGTATTTCCCGCATCATTCTTAGACGCTGGCGAAGAGCTCAACCGCCATTCTTTTCATTGAGATCCCAGACCTGCAGCTCCATTATGACTCCGAGTTGGACTCGTTGCACATAGCCTGCTCTTGCTAGTTCTGCCTCTGCTTTTACCAATAGGAATTTTGCTGTTCCTTGTTTCATCTGTTGTTAATATATATATATGTATAGACTGAAGCTTTGGCTTCCGACCTACATATGTACGTACACAGTTGATAATATATCACTTGTTCGTATCTTTTCTATTATGTTATATTAAACTTTATTATGTTTTTTTTTTTAATGCTATTCACGTCTACTATATGACAGCGCGCCGTTTCAACTATTTGTAATACTAATCACGAAATTTAAGTATAATGTTAACTCGGTAACACAAACTACCTAATTTCATGCTATGACTTAAGCATAACATTAAATTAGTAGGGTGTTACATAAACTAATACAAGTTTGACAAAAACGAATTTATGTGTGAGTTAACTCATTTTTATATAGTAGGATCGTCAACTCGTAAGAGTTTAAGAGTTAACTCAAGAGTTTAATAACCATGGTTGAGTATAAGTGCCAAATTCAGTGCTTAGACCTCTTAATGTATTCATGAGCTTTGTCTAAAGTTGAAATGATGCAATTCTATATTGATGCTGAAAAGTTAATGTGTTATATTAGTTCTGTTGCCCTGGCTGATTGTCTGTGTAACATGGCACTGTTCATAGAGAAGTGGATTTGATCCATTATACTGCTAAAATTCTAGCAAAACTGATGTACATAATGTACTATGCCTATAAATACATCTATTATCCAAGTTGACTATTCATGAATGCATGAACTATGAGACACATAGTGTGAGACATATGCATGAATGCACAAAGCGTCCACATGCATGATAAAGTATGGAAAAGAAAAGATGATAAAAAACTTGCAAAGGGGACTTATCGAGCCTCCACCTCACAATGGGCCAGGGCGATATTGTTTAAGACTTGGGCTAGCCCCAACCAAATTTAAGGGGAATAGATCAGTATGAGGGTCGGGAAAAGTAAACCCATCATTCATATATAGGTACTGTAACACCCTCCGAAATCCTTTTATCATTTTCTTCGTTCAATTGTTCGGTTTTTATCGAATAATTGAGATTAATTAGAATTCGATTAAATAATTATTTAGGATCAATTGATTAGAAATTACTTGAATTTAGATAAGAGAGAATTAAGTTAGAGCATAGGAGATTTCATAAAAAAATTTATTGAAAACCGATTTACCGATTTAAAGGAAATCGGTAACATTACGGTATTTTAAACTGTCGGAACCGGACCAATAGAATTTCAACCCATTAACCCTACTTTAAGTGGCTGAGAACTCAGCCACTTAAGCCCTCTAAATGGCGCAAAGAAGGCCATACAAAGGCAAGAAGGGCTGGCTTATTTTCAGCCATGGAAAATCCACCAATCAAAAGCCAAAGTAAATCAACATAAACCACTCAAAGTAATCAGATTTTCTTGGCCCTTTTCTTCACCCATTCTGACCTATTCTTGCGCCACTTTCTCTCCTCTCATTCAGCTCTCTTTCTCTCTTCCTCACACTGCAAAAGCTCAAGCCAATTCCAGCCTTGTTCATCCAAGCTTCAAAAATCCAGCACAATCACTTGGAACAAAGGTAGGAGTTTAATATTTGCATCAAATCTGTGGTATTGGCTGGCTGAGTTGGATTATTTTCATAATTCTTAATGTGTTAAATAGATGATTATGATGATATGTGATTGGTTTTGGACTGTTGGTTCGGTTAAAATCGAATTTGAAGCATGAAAGAATGGAAATAAGAAGAGCTAAGGGGCTGGAGAACCAAAACACCTCGGCAGTCCGTACGACGGAGTGTACGACTCCGCCTACAGCCGATCAAATTGGATGAAACCATTTTTATATGAAACTAGACATCCAGGGATTTCCATAGATATATCATATAAGTCTTTTGGAGTAGAATTGAGAAAGTTATGAATTTTTTAACTTCGACCTAGGGTTTTGACTCTGGCTCCGGGTAGACTAGGTTGTTTAGGGTAGAACTCGACCTATACTACTTGAAAATGAATGAAACTAACTTTTTTAGAAAGATTACACATAGGAGAATATCCCATAAAAATTTCAGAATTAGATAAGGTCCCAGTTGCTCCCAGTGATCCAAGAAAATTGTCCTATGTCCAAACCGGGCCAGAACAGGGCAGTTTAGGAAGGTCAGAACTCGGGGCTTATAACTCGAGCCCTACTTAGCCAAATGAAATGGAACTTTTTGAAAATGAAACTTTACCCTGTTAGCTTTAATATGAGTCCAATTTCGTGTAATTTGAGTCAGTTTTCGATTCTTAGTGGATTTTTACTTTTCATTGCCTGCTTCTAGCTAGCCATTGGGCAGGCCGGGATAAAACCTGAATATCTTGAGCTATAGATATCAAAATTAGATGGGACAAAAAAGGTTAGAAACTAGACACATAAGGCTACAACATATCCAAAAATTAGGTTTAAAGGAGTTAAATTGAAATAAAGGAGGGATATATTATAACCAGGCAGAATGAGGCAGACTGATGTCTAAAGCCCTATTGATGCTTGATTGAAACTAATGAATGTATATGTCTAATTGTTGATCTATACTGAATTTGCAAATTGTGTAAATGTATTGGTTGGCTGGCACTATTTATGTGGAAGCGGACACGTTCCGTTATGCTGCCGAAATTTCAGTAGAACCCATGCACAAGTTATGAATTTCATGTTAATGCATATGCATTCTTAAGAGAGTTATGAAAGTTATAAAAAGGGTTATGTCGCTATGAAAGTTCCATACTACTTGGGCCAGCCCTGGATAAGAAGTTAAGGGGAATAGATCAGTAGGAAGGTCGAGGAAAGTAAACCCGGCATTCCTGTATAGGAACGAGCTCGATCCTGAGAAGCAGACTATTACCTAGGAGTCTAAATGGCCAAGAACTCCCAGGGGATCAAGAGATGGAAAAATGATGAAAGGAAATGAGAAGTTTATGAAGGAAAGTTCAAGTATGAGTCTGCATGATTACATGAGTGCATGAATACATGAAATATTTATGTTAAGATGTTTACAGATGTTTATTATATTTAATTATTATTGTTTGTTTATTTATCCTGCTTATTACTTTACGTATTATTATTAGTAGTCTATTTAGATTTTCGTGTCTCCTAAAGTAAAACGGAACCTTGCCTCGGACTAGATATTTTCTTAAACTCAATAAGATGGCTATTTCTGTTTAAACACATGTTTTTACAATTAAATAAAACCCGGTGCAACTGAGAATGCATGTAACGTCAGATAACCACTAGACGTAACCCTACTGAGAATTTGTTGAAATTCTCACCCCGTGTTGTATTTTCCGCATCATTCTTAGACACGGCGAAAGAGCTCGTGACCACTCCTTTCATTGAGATCCCAGACCTGTAGCTGTCCCAGGACTCCGAGTTGGACCCTTTGGACACAGCCGGCTCCTGCTATTTCTGCCTCCGCTTTTTTTTTTTTTACCAATAGGGATTTTGTTGTCTCTTTATTTCCTCTGTTTTTAATCTATATACAAAAACAGACGGAAGCACAGGCTTCCGACATACATATGTACATATACAACTGATAATATATCACTTATCAGTATCTTTTCTGTTATGTTGGATCAAACTTTATTACATTTTATAGTGCTAGTCACGTTTATTTCATAACAGCGTGCCGTTTCATCTATTTTATGATGTGATACTGATTACGAAAGACAAGCAGAGTGTTAACACGGTAACACAGACTACCTAATTTCATGCTATGACTTAAGCATAACATTAAATTAGTAGGGTGTTACGTTTTTGGTATCAGAGCCTGGTTCATCCTAGCTAAGGCCTGAGGATTAGACTGACTATGCTTCGCGCATATTTTGTGTTTTTAGTTGATGACATGCATTAGATCTTGCCTGTATGGTTGGGATATAGTTTTGCATGTGTATGACGTGCCTGACCGTGTCAGCTATTATTTACTAGCACATTAGACTTAGTATTGAGCCTGATCAACTCAATAACTTTTGTTTTGTGTGCTCAGAACTCAATGGCTTCCGGAAAGCGAGGCAGACGCGTGCAGAACCAGCTCGAGAGGACCCGAATGACCTGATGGCCACAATGTAAGAAATGGCTCACGCAATATGGGAGCAAGCCGCGACAGCTCACCAGATGATGGAACAGCTTGGCAGGCGACCTGTGGCAGGCTGTGAAGGGAACCCTCATGGCCCAAGAGCTGACCTGGATTATCTCAAGTTCACCGAGTTCAGGAAGGCGAATCCGCCCAGCTTCCGAGGGGCGTATAACCCTGATAAAGCCGATGAGTGGATCAAAGCCATGGAGAAGATTTTCTCTGTCTTGGATTGTTTGGATCATCAAAAGGTGACTTTTGCCACCTATATGCTCGAGGCAGACGCCGAGTTCTGGTGGAACGGCGTACGAAGATTATTTGAAGAATCTCATACAGTAGTCACCTGGGCGATGTTCAAGGATGTATTCTACCAGAAGTACTTTCCATCTTCCGTTCGAAATGCCAAGGAGCTTGAATTTATGCAGCTTCATCAGGGAAACAGGACGATATCTGAATACATCGCCAAGTTCGAGGAGCTATGCAAATTCTCCACAATTTATCAGAGGAACCCAGATGAAGCTTGGAAGTGCATTAAGTTTGAAGGTGGGTTACGAGAGGACATTGTCACTACGATAGGGCCAATGGAGATTAGGGATTTCCCTACGTTGGTGAACAAATGCCGACTGGTGGAGGACTGCAGTTCAAAATTAGCTGTAGCCAGAGCATCTGGTGGGAATTTCAGGAGGGGGTTAGCCCCACAGGGCTCAAGATTCAAGCCCAACGTACAACAGAAGCGAAGATTTCCGCCAGCAGGCAATAAGGGCAAGCAGCCCCAAAGGCCTTTTCCAAATTCAACCTGCACCAAATGCGGTAAGAATCATGGCGATCGGCCATGTTTGGTAGGCCAGAATGTCTGCTACGGATGTGGCAAGCCAGGCCACAAGATTTATGAGTGTCCAACCAGAAATCCATCACAGCCGCCTCGACCCCAACGTCAAGGATGGGTCTTTACAATGAGCGCGGAAGAAGCTGACCAGTCGGAAGGACTAATTCAAGGCACCTATGACGTGGATGGTGAGACTCTAACTGTACTCTATGATTCGGGTGCTTCACATTCATTTATTTCTCATAGCTGTGTAGCTGCTTTGCAATTGCCAATTTCTGAATTATCTTGTGATCTATTGGTTTCTACTCCTACCAATGGACCTGTTAGAACTAGTCAAGTATGCATTAATGTTTCTCTTCAAATCGAGGGTAGGACCTTTGTTGCCAATTTGATTTGTCTCCCTCTGTCTGGTCTTGACATAATTCTGGGCATGGATTGGCTCTCTGCCAATCGAGTCGCATTTTAATTGCTCGATAAGACAAAGGGTACTCCCTCTGTCTCACTTTCTGAATCCCAGACCGTAACACTCTTCTATTTGAATTCTTTCGGGCCAAAGAAGCAAGGTTATATCCTCTTATCAGTTAATGTGACAGAAGCTGAGCAGGAACTAGAAGAGATTTCGGTTGTTAAGGAATATCCTGATGTTTTCCAGAAGATATTCTGGAATTTCCTCTGAAAAGAGAGATTGAGTTTACTATTGAGTTGGTTCCAGGTGCAGGACCAATATCTATAGCTCCATATTGTATGTCACCTATGGAGTTGACGGAACTAAAAAGACAGATCGAAGAGCTTTTAGGAAAAGGATTTATACGGCCAAGCGCATCGCCATGGGGAGCTCCGATCTTGTTGGTCAAGAAGAAAGATGGGAGCATGCGCCTATGCGTGGATTACAGGCAATTGAATAAGGTGACGATTAAGAATAAATATCCATTGCCAAGAATTGATGATCTCATGGACCAACTACAAGGTGTAACAGTATTCTCCAAGATTGACTTGCGCTCTCTGGATACCACCAGATTCGAGTTTAGGAACAAGATATCCCTAAGACAGCTTTTCAAACTCGTTACGGGCACTATGAGTACACCGTGATGTCGTTTGGACTGACGAATGCACCAACGGTATTCATGGATTACATGACTCGAATATTCCGTCCATATCTAGACAAATTTGTAGTGGTCTTCTTCGACGATATACTTGTTTACTCGAAAACGGAGCAAGAGCATACGGAACACTTGCGGTTAGTTTTACAAATTTTAAGAGAAAAGAAACTCTATGCCAAACTATCCAAATGTGAATTTTGGATGAAGGAGGTAAAATTTCTCGGCCATGTAGTATCATCTGGAGGAATCTCTGTAGACCCCAGCAAAGTAGAAGCAGTTCTAAACTAGGAAAGGCCGACCACTGTCTCTGAAGTCAGGAGTTTTCTGGGCTTAGCTGGATATTATAGGTGGTTCGTTAAAGATTTTTCTCAATAGCCTTGCCCTTAACCAAGCTAACCAGAAAGAATGTTCCATGGACGCCGGAGTGCGAACAAAGTTTTCAAGATTTGAAGAGGAGATTGACTACAACACCAGTGTTAGCTTTGCCAGACCCTCATAGACCATTTGAGGTCTATTGTGATGCTTCTCAACAAGGGTTAGGGTGCGTGTTGATGCAAACCGGAAAGGTGGTCGCGTACGCCTCCAGGCAATTGAAGCCCCACGAAAGGAACTACCCGACTCACGACCTCGAATTAGCCGCAGTAGTATTTGCTCTGAAGATATGGAGACATCACCTGTATGGAGTGAGGTTTGAGGTCTTTTCTGATCATAAAAGTTTGAAGTACCTCTTTGATCATAATGAACTAAACATGAGGCAACGGAGGTGGATGGAACTCCTTAAAGACTACGAGTTTGAGTTGAAATACCACCCAGGTAAAGCAAACATTGTGGCAGATGCATTGAGCAGAAAGTCATTGACCATAGCCTAGATGATAATTAAGGAGATGGAACTTATTGAAAGCTTTCAAAATCTTAATTTGGGAATCCTTGCAACTCCCAAGACCCTTTTGTTACACCAGATAAAGATAACCAGTAGCTTTAAGGACCGGATTCGGCAAGCACAGCAGCAGGATGCTAATTTTCAGCATACGATTAATCTCGTGCAATCGGGGAAGCTAACAGGTTTTGCCCAAGATAAAGAGGGCATCTGGCAGTATCAAGACAGAGTATATGTTCCCGAAAGGAACGATCTCCGAACAAGAATCTTAGAAGAAGCGCATAGAGGTGAATTCGCTGTACATCCTGGCATAACCAAGATGTATCAAGACCTCAAGAAGATGTTTTGGTGGCCGAGCATAAAGTCAGATATAGCAAACTTCATGGGTAGATGCTTGACCTGTCAGAAGGTGAAAGTGGAACATCAGAAACCTTCTGGGATGTTACAACCCTTGGAAATCCCTGAGTGGAAGTGGGAGAGTATCTCCATGGATTTTATAATGGGGTTACCAAGGACACCAGCAGGATATGATGCGATATGGGTCATTGTGGATAGATTAACTAAATCTGCTCATTTCCTACCCGTTCGAGCAAGTTACCCGCTGAAAAAACTAGCTCAGCTGTACATTCAAGAGATTATAAGGTTGCATGGGACCCCTTCAACTATTATCTCTGATCGACACCCAAGGTTTACCTCGCGGTTTTGGGAGTTTCTACAAGGTGTTAGGTCTGAAGGCTGTGTTTAAGCACTGCATATCACCCACAAACAGATGGCCAAACTGAAAGAATGATTCAAACCTTGGAAGATATGCTACGAGCTTATATACTGGAGCAATGCAGAAATTGGGATCGATACTTACCGTTGGCCGAATTCGCATACAACAATAGCTATCACGCTAGCATCGGCATGGCTCCTTACGAAGCATTGTATGAACGGAAGTGCCAATCTCCCCTATGCTGGTATGAGACAGGAGAATCAACTTTATTGGGGCCTGATTTAGTCAAGTAGACCACCGAACAGATCAAGAAGATACGAAGCAAGATGCTTGCCGCTCAAAGCCGCCAGAAGAGTTACACGGATACCAGAAGGAAACCTCTAGAATTTCAGGAAGGAGACCACGTATTCCTGAAGGTTACCCCTACAACAGGGATTGGTAGAGCAATCAAAGTCAAGAAGCTAAATCCTCACTTTATTGGTCCCTTTCAAATCCTGAAGCGAATCGGATCAGTTGCATACCGAGTCGCTTTGCCTCCACATCTATCAAACGTCCATAATGTCTTTCATGTCTCCCAACTCAGAAAGTATCAACCTGACCCTACACACTCCCTAGAACTCGAATCAATACAGTTAAAGGAGGACCTTACTTTCCGCTTACAACCCGCACGGATCATAGACAGAAGTACCAGACAACTTCGAAACAAGACCGTGCAGCTAGTAAAGGCAGCATGGGGAAAAGGAGATGCTGAAGACTACACTTGGGAGCTAGAATCAGATATGAGAAAGGAGTATCCTGAACTATTTTCAGGTACTAAATTTTGAGGACAAAATTTATTTTTAAGGAGGGTGGTAATGTAACACCCTCCGAAATCCTTTTATCGTTTTTCTTCGTTCAATTGTTCGGTTTTTATCGAATAATTGAGATTAATTAGAATTCGATTAAATAATTATTTAGGATCAATTTATTAGCAATTACTTGAATTTAGATAAGAGAGAATTAAGTTAGAGCATAGGAGATTTCATAAAAAATTTTATTGAAAACCGATTTACCGATTTAAAGGAAATCGGTAACATTACGGTATTTTAAACTGTCGGAACCGGACCAATAGAATTTCAATCCATTAACCCTACTTTAAGTGGCTGAGAACTCAGCCACTTAAGCTCTCTAAATCGCACAAAGAAGGCCATACAAAGGCAAGAAGGGCTGGCTTATTTTCAGCCATGGAAAATCCACCAATCAAAAGCCAAAGTAAATCAACATAAACCACTCAAAGTAATCAGATTTTTTTGGCCCTTTTCTTCACCCATTCTGACCTATTCTTACGCCACTTTCTCTCCTCTCATTCAGCTCTCTTTCTCTCTTCCTCACACACCAAAAACTCAAGCCAATTCCAGCCTTGTTCATCCAAGCTTCAAAAATCCAGCACAATCACTTGGAACAAAGGTAGGAGTTTAATATTTACATCAAATCTGTGGTATTGGCTGGCTAAGTTTGGATTATTTTCATAATTCTTGATGTGTTAAATGGATGATTATGATGATATGTGATTGGTTTTGGGCTGTTGGTTTGGTTAAAATCGAATTTGAAGCATGAAAGAATGGAAATAAGAAGAGCTGAGGGGCTGGAGAACCAAAATCCCTCGGCAGTCCTTACAGCGGAGTGTACGGCTCCACCTACAGCTGATCAAATTGGATGAAACCATTTTTATATGAAACTAGACATCCAGGGATTTCCATATATATATCATATAAGGCTTTTGGAGTAGAATTGAGAGAGTTATGAATTTTTGAACTTCAACCTAGGGTTTTGACTCTGGCTCCGGGTAGACTAGGTTGTTTAGGTAGAACTCGACCTATACTACTTGAAAATGAATGAAACTAACTTTTTTAGAAAGATTACACATAGGAGAATATCCCATAAAAATTTCAGAATTAGATAAGGTCCCAGTTGCTCCCAGTGATCCAAGAAAATTGTCCTATGTCCAAACCGGGCCAGAATAGGGCAGTTTAGGAAGGTCAGAACTCAGGGCTTATAACTCGAGCCCTACTTAGCCAAATGAAATGGAACTTTTTGAAAATGAAACTTTACTCTGTTAGCTTTAATATGAGTCCAATTTCGTGTAATTTGAGTCAGTTTTCGATTTTTAGTGGATTTTTACTTTTCATTGCCTGATTCTGGCTAGCCATTGGGCAGGCCAGGATAAAACCTGAATATCTTGAGCTATAGATATCAAAATTAGATGGGACCAAAAAGGTTAGAAACTAGACACATAAGGCTACAACATATCCAAAAATTAGGTTTAAAGGAGTTAAATTGAAATAAAGGAGGGATATATTATAACCGGGCAGAATGAGGCAGACTGATGTCTAAAGCCCTATTGATGCTTGATTGAAACTAATGAATGTATATGTCTAATTGTTGATCTATACTGAATTTGCAAATTGTGTAAATGTATTGGTTGGCTGGCACTATTTATAGGGAAGCGGACACGTTCCGTTATGCTGCCGAAATTTCAGTAGAACCCATGCACAAGTTATGAATTTCATGTTAATGCATGTGCATTCTTAAGAGAGTTATGAAAGTTATAAAAAGGGTTATGCCACTATGAAAGTTCCATACTACTTGGGCCAGCCCTGGATAAGAAGTTAAGGGGAATAGATCAGTAGGAAGGTCGAGGAAAGTAAACCCGGCATTCTTGTATAGGAACGAGCTCGATCCTGAGAAGCAGACTATTACCTAGGAGTCTAAATGGCCAAGAACTCCCAGGGGACCAAGAGATGGAAAAATGATGAAAGGAAATGAGAAGTTTATGAAGGAAAGTTCAAGTATGAGTCTGCATGATTACATGAGTGCATGAATACATGGAATATTTATGTTAAGATGTTTACAGATGTTTATTATATTTAATTACTGCTGTTTGTTTATTTATCTTGCTTATCACTTTACGTATTATTATTAGTAGTCTATTTAGATTTTCGTGTCTCCTAAAGTAAAACGGAACCTTGCCTCGGACTAGATATTTTCTTAAACTCAATAAGATGGCTATTTCTATTTAAACACATGTTTTTACAATTAAATAAAACCCGAGGCAACTGAGAATGCATGTGACGTCAGATAACCACTAGACGCAACCCTACTGAGAATTTCTTGAAATTCTCACCACGTGTTGTATTTTCCGCATCATTCTCAGACGCTGGCGAAGAGCTCAACGGCCACTCCTTTCATTGAGATCCCAGACCTGTAGCTGTCCCAGGACTCCGAGTTGGACCCTTTGGACACAGCCGGCTCCTGCTATTTCTGCCTTCGCTTTTTTTTTTAGCAATAGGGATTTTACTGTCTCTTTATTTCCTCTGTTTTTAATCTATATACAAAAACAGACGGAAGCATAGGCTTTCGGCATACATATGTACATATACAACTAATAATATATCACTTATCAGTATCTTTTCTGTTATGTTGGATCAAACTTTATTACATTTTATAGTGCTAGTCACGTTTATTTCATAACAGCGTGCTGTTTCATCTATTTTATGATGTGATACTGATTATGAAAGACAAGCAGAGTGTTAACACGGTAACACAGACTACCTAATTTCATGCTATGACTTAAGCATAACATTAAATTAGTAGAGTGTTACAGGTACAAACAGACTATTACCCAAGGGTGAGAGAGGCCATTCACCTCTGGGGTACCAAGCATAAAGAAGATACAAGTAAAGGAAGGTAAGTAAAGGTTGCATTTGAGGACGATGATACGTAACGCTCAAGTGCAGGCCCCTATAGGCACCCTAGGGATGGCAATACGTAACACCTAGGTGTGCCAAGAAAAGAAGGTAAAGAAAGTTAAAAAGAAACAGGACCACTTGCATCAAAAGTCTAGTTGCATTCATATATACATATTATTTATTTGTTCTTTAATCTGCTATACTTATGTTTAGATTCTTTCTCTGTTTAACAAGTGAATGAATAAAATGAACTCTGCTTCGGATAATATGTTTTCAAACTATAAAATTGGAAAGTTTATATAACCTGTTCATCTTTTTCATACTAAACCGAAGTAGCTAGAGATAATAATGATGACACGGTATGTGGTAGTCTAAAGAATCCTATTGAGAATTTATAATTTACAACCCTATGTATATTTCCATGTTCTTTGTAGATATCTCAAGAGAGCTAAAAGATGATCATACTGGGTAGAGTTAGGAAGATTAAAGATGGCCAAAGAACACTGCCATATAAGGTTCGTTTAAGTAATAGTAACAACTCCTAGCGAATGTATTATGACTTAAGTATAGTACTGTAACTAAGAGGGTGTTACATCATCTAGCTTCAATATATGCATGAGTGGATTATATGGGTTAAAAAAAATTTGTAAATTGAAAATATCATCCTACCCTTGCAAAATTAAAGGGTTATTAAGGTTAACGTGGCCCATTTTGCCATCTTTTGATACAAACCCATGATTCTAACCATTAAAATAGTAACCTGATTCTTATTGTCTATGCAAATCCACCCAAATGCGGCATGCCTTCTGCTCTATCGCCATTTGCCACTCACAACTACCTCTCACAAGTGCATCCTGAACTCATTTAGCATTGGCTGGGTTGCTACAATGTTCCCACCCAAATATCGTTATTTATTGATTTTTTAAAAGTCTAGTTCTAGCATTGGCTGGGTTGCTGTGATTTAGCCTAGACATTGCTGGTTGCTGCTAAGCATACAAACACAACATCCCTATGGCCATTGAAACTCTAGTCCTAGGAACTGACTTATTTCTTCCTTTCTTCTCTTCTTCTTTCAAGCACGTGGTTCTTCAATCCCATCCCACACTCACTTCATGTCTTCCTCGTTGGTTTTGCAGGTGCTGGACAAGAGGTAGGGAAGAGCTGTGTGGTGTGAGCATCAATGGGAAGCATATCATGTTCGATCGCGGCATGCACATGGGCTACTTGGACAACTGTCATTACCCTTACTTCAGTCTCATCCCCCACTCTGGTGATTTTGACAGTGCCCTCTTTTGCATCGTCATTACTCATTTGTATCATTAGACCTCTCTTATTTTTTTTTTCAAATTTTCTTTTGGTGAAAAAAAATTTTTTTTGGCATTAACATTTTTGTGTCGATGTTTTGCAAAATGTGGTAGTCACCTTGACCATGTTGGGGCATTTCCTTACTTCACCGAAGTTTGTGGGTATCACAGACCGGTTTACATGACGGTGAGTAGTCCTATTACGTGTTTGACAATATCCTTTCCTACATTGGATGATGAGGATTTTCACACATATGTATATAATTGAATAATTATCAGGCATTTGGCATTATGCTATGAGACACAAATACTTTAAGGGTTTGTTTGTGAATCAAGGTTTTTGAGGGAAATGGAGGGAAGGGAAGGGTTTGTTCCTCTTTTTCCCTCCAAAATCTCAACTTACAAACACACCCAAAAATTAGTGATGTACCCATATTATACTCGTATCCTATACTGGTATAATACTTCAACATCTATATTTTTGGCATATCTTTAAAATTTTTCATTTTAGTGGATATTTACCATCTTTAAAGCTTTGTTATTTGAAAATTTTAAGATAGCAATCCAAGTTTTATCCTTAGTTATATTATCATTTTTTATAAATATTTTATTAATATTTAACTTTTATCGCATAATATAATATTTTATTTTATATATTGCTGTACACATATTTTAATTTTTTATAAAATTATCGTATTTACGTAGTCAATTCGGATACCCTACCTGTGCAACATAGGCATTAAGTGGTTGCTTATATTTTTACATTTTCAGCAATACGAATCAGAAGTAAAAAGAAAGTAAAGCCTTTTGTGCCTTATACAAAATATTTCAGTAATGTGGAAGATGAATATGTTTTCGGAATAATGTGATTGTTAAGTTTTCTCGTGGAGGAAGGTGCTACGTTACTCTTGCGAAAGAGGAAGAGATTGCCCTGGTGAAGACTGATCAAAGTGAAAAAAAAATAAAAAATAATTTTAATAGGATAAAACAAAATCCTTAAAATATTTTGATTGGAAAATCTCCGGCAAAAAAGAATATGCTTAAATAAAGTTTCAAAATTTTTCTAGAGAAGGAAATAATGAGCAGAATATTACAGCATTGGCAATATCAATTGTTAAAAGTGGTTATTGCATTTTGATGTTCCTCAGATGATTTTTATTGCTTATGCACATATTCATGTTCTGATTTTTGTTTGAATATTTGGATGCTATTCTGGACCTGGTCAGTGCTGACCGTACTGATGCTAAGATGTTATCAATATGCTGGAGCTTCAAAGCCAGAATGATTTGCCCAAAGGCATTTTTTTCCTTTTGTGCTTCAAATATTTTAAGTGCTGGCTTCTAGATTCTATTTTGTAATATCTATGTATTGGGACAACAAGTACTTTTGGTTTAGATAACCACTGATTTACTTATATCCAATGTAGTCAAGCCTCTCAGTGGACTGCACATTATGTGATGCATTTACATAGTTGACAGAGTTATTTCTTAATATGGTCATGACGGAAAGTTATTCTTTTTTGGTCTATAGAGATTGTCATTTATTTATTTATTATTGACAATGTGGATTGTGGACAAACTACTTTTACATGATTTATATTTTTACGTGAATTTTAAAATGGCTACATTAAAAAGAGTCTACTATACATATCAGCAGTTTAGTGTGCATTTTGGGGAACATAGCAAGTTCCTAACCGAAATCACCATACCTTTACATTAGTATCTCAATCTCTTATCTTTATAAAACCATTTTAAACTAATTTATTCTTGTGTACTGTACAATTATAGTTGTAGACCTGAGGTAGACTATGCAAGTAGATAAAGATCTTCAGATTCATGCCTATTATGTAGGACATGTAAGGCTTGTGAGCTTCATGTCTGAAGCTATATTTTATTTGCCCCAATATATTTAGCTTCATATATGTTAGTAAATTTCCCACCATTAAAGTTTTTGTTTAACTTTTGTGAATGAAGACACCTGAGGATGAGATGCCAAAAAATTGGTTAATAAAAACTGGATCATAATAAGAGGAAGATGAGAGTATCTAGTAATCCATTAGGAAGTTTGGAAGAGATAGCTTACTCGAATTCTAGTAGCATAACACTTTTTGGAATCCAAAACAAGTCTATCCCAAAGTAATTGTTAACTTGTTGTAATCCATAATTTTTAAACTTCCGGCATTCTTCTCCAGTTGGACGCACCACATAATTATGTCTATAGGGTGCCTATGTAGATTCTTTTTCTATTTCTTCAAGTCCTAAAACGTGATTGCTAAAATGATATCCAGTCATCCAACTTAGATACACTTAATTGATTTCTTAAATTTGTTCGAAGTCTATTATGGTTACATTTTTCTTTTCTTTTTTTGAAAAAAAAAATTGCTGCATGATGATGCCTTTTATGCCTGTTGGCATTATTACTATCATGAACAACTTGCCTAGTTGCACCACCAGAGTCACATTGCTCAGTAAGGTTTGCTTGGAGAAGGTTTGAAGCTAGATGATTTTTGGGTGGGTGAATGCAAAATGCCATCATTTAACTGTGAATGGGTGAATTTTTAGGCTGGACTGGGTTATTTTGTCATCTGTCTCACCCAACAACCAAATTTAACAAGAAAATGTATTGAAGGATAAGTTAGGAGTTATTTAGTTAGGATTAGGATAAGTTTTGCTGTGCTTTGCTACTTATCTGTTAGGGTAGGAGTTATTTAGTTGTATTTTCCTTAATTGTCTAAGGTGCTGAGATATTCTTGGAGAAACCTTTTCTCTATCTCCTATCTATCTAGATATCGTTGTAGTACGCATTCTACTGAAAAATAAGAGAAATACTACTCTTCTCCTTACTTTCTATAAAATGCAACTTGTTGGAAATGCATGTTACAATGTTTTATGTACTTACACGGAATTCATTAGCAATCCCACAAAACATGCTCACAGCTAGGAATGGGATCGCATACACCAGAGGAACACATAGAATTGTACAGTTATGGGACCTGAATAGGGAGTTTGCTAGCATGTTTTGAACTTATTATTACCGAATGCAAGATTGCTATTTGTGTAACATATCCTAACTGATAACCCAACATTAGTATTATTAATATTGCCATGTGAAGTAGCATTCTTGTAACATGATTTTTCATTTAATTTAGGTTGTATCCAACACTTTTTTCGCTATTAGGGTCACTATTTGTGTCTAGTCTGCCTTGTATGAATAGATTTCTGTGTTATCAATACCTTCAATTAATGTTTTAGTACTCTTAGCTAATTATTTCTCCTTTCGTAAATTGTTAAGGTTATTGGAATTGAATGTTCTATGCAAAGGTGGGAAACACAAAAATGGTATATACGAGAGACTACAATATGACACCAGACAGACATGCTGGAGCAGCTCAAATTGATCGATTACGACTTGACCTTGTCATAACTATGTACGAGCATCACAGATTGAGTGAATACATCTTATAACGATGTTCATATTTTAATAGTATTAGACCAGTTTCTACAATGATTTTAGATTTTGAATAAACATTTCTTTCACTGTATGCCTGCATGCATGCAAGGTTAATTTCTTTTTGATAATACTGTTAGAAATATGAACCATTCCTTAGCCTGCATATAACAGTCTAAACTTTTGGAAAGTTGGTAGTATATGGGACCAAGTGGTCATGACTTCAATTCTTGTTGCCCCCATTTTTTACTATTAAATCTATTTAAATTTTAGGGTTAAATACATTTTGCCACCTTAATTCATGAATCTTTTTACACTTTCCACCCTGATTTATGTAATTGACCACATTGCAACCTGAATTTAACATATCTATTTCAACATTCTCCTTTCAGATCCATATATGTGACTACAATACATGATCCAAAATATGCTCGTGTGAGGGAATTCCTCAAAGCTGTATGTATATGTAACACTCAATATGAAGAATTTATGTGCTTAAACTGTTTATGTAATTTGGTATCTTTATTTTCTTTCAAACATCTATTTAAGAAAAGGCATTGTTGATCTTACTTTCTTAGTCTAGTTGTTTTTTCCCTTAAAATAAAACCATCTTTTATTTACAAAAAGGGAAAGAAAAGGAAACTTTATTTAGGAACAAAATTTGTCTAGAGTTGGGGTTATTCAGTGTTGCATGTTTAAGATACATTGTGTGACTGTGATTATCTACTACTACATGGTCCCCTTGTTCATTTTCTATGGTGTTAATGGATCATATTTCCGCTATAGTTTATTGTTGAAATTGTAGGGATAAGATAGAAAAGGGGAATGTAGATTCTAAATAATTTATATTTTGATATGAGATTGACACAAAGCACTAACTTAATTAATACACCTATTTATACTTAATATTCTAGGTTAAGTATTACTGTAATACAACTAGTGAAGCCAAGCATGATAACACCATCATTTACTAACACAATAAGATTCCATAAATAACAATTGTAATATTGTAGAAATAATAATGATGGTGGTGGAATATTTGGAGTAATCAGTTAATCAAAAAAAGCTGATGATAATGATGATGGCGGTGGTGAAATATATGGAAAATCTCTTTGGTATCTTCAGTGAGCAATGTGTCTTTTCCGACTTTGGAATTCAGTTTGAAGAGCTTGGCTTCTTTTTTTCATTAAAGGGAAAGAAAAGAGTACTAGGAAGGAGGATATGATATCATCAAAAGAAGCAAACAAGAAGACCTAAGACCTAAGAGATTGAGTCATGGACCAGCATGCTATTCTCTCTGCATATCTAACAGAAAAACCTCTAATAGACCATGAGCAGAACACTACAGACAAGCTGGCAAAAATTATCCCATTTTTGTCTAAAGCATTTCTCTTCAACATTCTAGCAGTCCTTTTCAGCCAAAGACACCAAACAACAGTAAATACCAAGCATTGCCATAGAACCTTAGGGAATCTAGACTAAATATTTGACCTTAAGGGGAGCTTTTGAGTTCTAGTTGGATTTGTCCAAAAGAAAACTATCTTTATTAGGGTCTTAGTCAGAGTCAACAACAAAAAAAATAAGATTTACAAGAAATTACAACTGAAGAGTGAAGAGACCAAATTCTTTTTATTATTATCAGAAGAAAGGTGAACATATTACTTGAAAGTGTGATTGAATTGCTTGAGAGAAAATTACTCTCAGCACTGATATATATAATTACATAATGTACAAAGGGAATCCCATGAATTTAGGATTCAGATCTCTAATCTCTAATTTCAGTAACTATCTAATCTAACCTAAAAGATATGATAGGATTACGTACAAGATAAACAAATCATCCCATATCAACAATATTCAAGCAAAACTATAATAGACTCTAATTCACTATCATCCCTCTTGTGCAAGTTCTTATAAAAATGAAAATTCCAAGAGAAGTCAGATGAAAAGGAAGAGTAAAATTGACAAACAAGGGTATCACAAAAAGAATAAAGCTGAAAAAAGCCTTATAAAGGGGAAAATTTTCGACCCAAGTATCCTCCCAGAATTTGATCCAAAACTCATTAATAGTCAAGGAGAGGAGAGATATAAAAGAAGATAAATCTCGTAATAAACTACCAAGGACTAGCATAGTCTTTGGAGGAATCTAGCGTACATGGTTTGAGCACAATGTTACTTTATAATAATAAAAGCTTTTTACTTCCATGTCATCTTTTGCCGAAAATGATTGAGTTTTTGGCTTCTTATGAGTGTTAAGCTTCAGCAAGCCAATTAAGCAAGTACTTTGATAGATAGTTAGGGAGTTTGGTTGGCTCTTCCTATCAATATATAACTTTTATTACAGTCCATTTGTTTTATAATTTTAGGAGGAATCAATAACTTATCCTTTGCTCGCTTACTTCCTTTTGTCTCCATTTTTGGAATATTTTTCTTTTTTAAAAAAATGAAGAATTCGCTCATAATTTTGCAAGAATTAAGATTTATTCTCCTTGTGACTTTTTCTAATGAGTTCTATATACTAACATACATGTATATATGTATGTATGTTTGTACATAAATCCTCTTGTGTTTCTTTTACTTTCTGTTTTCCTTTTTATTGAAGTGCACTTGATCTACATTTACTCTTATATTGGGTATTAAGTTTTCAAATTAATTGATTTAGGTTCATAAATGTGTTTCTGGTGGAGGAAAGGTGCTTATTCCAACAGTTGCTCTTCGAAGAGCTCAGGTATTCTCTTTAAAATGACCATTCGTCCCATTGATCCTAATTTATCTTTATATGATTCTAATAACCAATGGATGAAGTTCAAGCAATTATTGCACCAGTGTTCATCACATTGATTCCATGTTTTATTTATGATTTCCCTTGCACATCCCAAAACCCTCCTCAAAAGAACAACAAAAAATGGAAATTAGTGTTACTTCTTACCAATGCTTATTTTTGGGATTCAATGATCTTAAATATTGCCTTTAATGTCTTATGCATTTGTACTACGTACATTTATGGGCTTTGTATTTTTATGTCTTAAATGATTTATACCTTATATAGATGCTAGCAAGATATTGTTTCTACTATTCATCAATCTATATTGTTAATTATGCTCCCCCAGCTTTTTTTTATGTAATTATTTTGCATATCATCAAAAATGTATTTCTTGAAGCGTGAAAATTTTATTTTTGATAGAGTCCAATGGAATCGTTTGATGCATGTAGCCAGCCGCCATTTAATAGGGCTTGTTTGTTCTTGTTGTGCTATAAACAATGAAAATCTATTCTATGGTATCTAGTTTAGTATCATAGAAAGCATAAAACACAACCTGTTGGAATCTCAAACTTATTGTGTTTGTGTCATGATGTAGCTTTGCGATGATAATATCTTAATAAACTTTTGTTAGTCCATGGTTGAGGGTATGGTTAAATACTATGTATGAATATGGGATTGTAGGTAAATTTGTTTGATAAACGAAGAATACATAAAGAGATGAAACTAGTACATGGAAAGAATAGGGAGCAAGATATCCTCCAAACTGAAACTACAATGAAATGACACAAGATACATAATAAGAAATAAAATAGGGCAATAACTATAGGATAATAGCACAAAATCAGAAATATGCATGTTTTTCAAACTGTAGGTTGGGAGAAGTGTCCAAATTTAGTGTCCAATCATGCCTCGAATAGGTTTGCCTCTAATGAAAGATTTTTCTTTTCGACAAAAGAAGAATTTTATTAAGATAAAGATAGAAATTTACTACAAGATAGAAAGACAAGAGATCCTCTAAATGATACCTATGGGAAACCCAAAAAAGAATTTGAAGGATAAGGAGCACTCCTTAAGACTTAGGAGCAAACCACAAAACAATAAAGTAAAAAGAAAAAATCAATGAAATAAAGGTGCCAATCCATTAAAACATATTTGTCAAGGAAGCCTGCTTAAAAAGGCCATGCGCTTTACACCACATAGAAGCCACATGCCTAATTCAGCTATTGTGTCTAAGAAATCTCCTTAAAGATACAAAAGCTACACTCTAACCATATGTAGCTTCTGTTTCATATTTGTTCAAGACTTTACCCTCTTTTCTTTTACCAAAATCCTTGATGTTTTTCATAAAAAATTGATCCTTGGACCTAAGGCACACACACCATTCACTAAAACTTCCAAACATAGAGTTCCCAAGAGAAATTGCTATAGAACAAAGTAAGAAGAGATGTGGAACTGATTTTTGTAACATCCCTACTTTCATAAATAGAATGTAATGGAAACTTTGAATTATTTCCCTTAGGCAATGTGAGAATTCCTTAGGCAGCATTATGCCATAACGATTTTCACACTCAGAATTATAGGGTACTGTAGCACTGCCATATGTTAAAAATTAGGAAATAACAAAAGTGCCCCTATAAACTTTTGTTAATTGTAGTAATGCCCAGAAATTTTAGAAATTATATTTTGACCCCAAAAACTTATTCCCACAATAACCCTAGAACTTTTCATGAAATGACCTTTATGTCTCCACATATGTAGAATTAGCAAAATAGGATTTTAAACAGAGCAAAATCACGTGGTGAAACCATAGAAATTTAAATCTCTGCCGATTGGGCCATAGAGGCAGTCTGGTGTGAAATGACGTGGGGTGTCCCTGGACTTGCTCAAAATTATGGAAATGCCATTAGTTACAGAAAACAGAAAACAAAAAGGCTCCAAATTGGCGAAAATGTTTAATTTACACCGTTAATCTATTTATTCGGTTTCAATAGTAAGTAAGGGCAATTAGAAGTTAATTAAATATTAATTAGGAGTTAATTAGATGTTAATTAGAGAGATTAGGATTAAGAAGAATTAAAATAGAAACATATAAAACCTCACAAAATTCTTCAAAACTGTTTTACCGATTTGAAGGAAATCAGTAGAATTTCGGTATTTTAAACTATCGGAACCGAATTAACAGATTTACACATTGAAAACCCTAAATTTAGTGGCTAGAACTTAGCCACAAGCAGCCTAAAAGTGGCACCATTTCAGCCATAAGAATGGAAGCTGTAACATCCCTAGTTCCGACTTCCGACTTCCCCTTCAAGTCCCCATGATTTCCGACTTCATCTTCAAAATTTACCTAAAACGGATTATTTCCGAGTTCGTCCTATAAATTCCGACTTCATCTGGCAATGATTTCCCGACTTCCGACTTAACCTTCGAATCCACGTGATTCCCGATATCCGACTTCTTGTCTCAAAGAAACGTACTCAATGTCCAATCTCATAACTTATTCCCAAGTTTCAAGCAGATGTATGCGAGTTCCGACCTCATACTTCATGTTCGAATAGTATACATGGTTTCCAACCTCCGAATTGATAGTTTAACACAATGGTACAAGTACCGACCTCCGAGTTTAATGTAACAAGCTCCGGCCTTAGAGTTGAACTCAACTAGAATGGACACGACTTCGGATCCTTGAGTTGATTTCCAAGTCATACACGAGTTTCGATATCCGAGATTATTCCCAGGAGATTTCCATTTCCGTTGGTGTTCACGAGTTTGAATGAGAGTTCCGAGATTCCATAAGTTTCGATTTCCTGGAACATAAGATAATGTTTTGATTCTCGACCTCCAGTGTTATACTTAGAATCGATTCAAGTTCGCCTGATGTCCCCGACTTCCGGGTTTAAGTGTTTGGTTTCACATCCAATCTTGCTTCCAAGTTTCGACTAAAATAGCAAGGTTTCTGAGTTCCTACGAGTTCCAACTTTAAGGAGAGCACGAGTTCCAATGTCATTTTCAGATACCTTGGAAGCGAGTTCCACTTTTAGGTGACATGGAGAGCAAATTTGCCACAAAAAAGGGAGACATGGCTGAACTTCACCCACACAATTTCAACCAATCAAAACTCACAAAGCCTACCACCGCCTCAAGCTTGTATATAACTCATTCTTTCTCTTCTTCAGCCCCATATCTACGCTACCTTCTCCCTTGTTCAGCTCTCTTTTTCTTTTCTCCAACTCCATCACTCCTTCAAGCTGTTCTATCAATTCAAGCTTCAACACTTAGCTCAAATCACACTCCAAAGAGGTAGGATTCCATTTCTGTTCTTGAATTCCTTGCACTATGGCTGTATGAGATTGTACTCTTCTTCATGTATTTGATGATATATTGGATGTATATGATGGATTATGATAGGATTAATATGAAATCTTGAGTTGGAATTAGAGTTAGAAGAAGAACACTAAGAGAAGTGGAGGATTGGGATGCTGCCTAAGTTAGGAATTCCACGGCAGTCTATATGGTGGAGTGTACGGATCTGCCTATAGCCGGTTAAACCCAATGAAATATTTTTAGATGAAAGTAGACATTTAGGGCTTTCCATACATATATCATATAAGGTTATTGGATTAGTATTAAGAGAGATATGAATTTTTGAAGTTTGACCTAGGAATCAGGACTTTCATCCGAGTAGGGTGACTTGAGGAGGGTATAACTCACTCTACACAACTCCAAATCGAGTGAAACTAACTTGTTTAGAAAGCTTACACATAGGGAAACATTCCAATATGAAATTTCAAGTTTGTTATGATCCCAATTGTTCCTAGTGATTTGAGGAAGTTATCCTATGTCCAAACCAGGCTAAAGCAGGGTAGTTCAGGAAGGTCGACTTTCAAGATTTATAATTCGAGCTATACTAAAGCAAATCAAGTGAAACTTCTTGCAAATGAAAGGTTGTCCTGTTAGCTTTAATATGAGACCAATTTCATATGATTTGAGCTTAGTTTCGATTTTTAGTGAATTTTTAATTCTAAGAGTGTAATTTGGGCCAGTGACTGAATAGGCTGAGGCAAAAGTTAAATATCTTGAGTTATACGAATCAAAATGATATGGGACGAAAGAGGTTAGAAAGTATACATATAGAGCTATGACATATCCAAAATTCAGGTTTAAATGAGTTGAATAGAGGTAAAGGTGGATTATGCAAAATTCGGGCAGAACCGAATAGAATTGGCAAAGATGATCAAATTGATGGTTTTACAAGTGTTAGTGAACATATAAGGTTTGAGCTGAGAATTACAAGTTTTACATTGATAGATATGTTAAATTGATTATATTACTATCACTGATTTGTCCGTGAGAGCTGGCACTATTCATAGGGAAACGGACCTGATTCGTTATGCTGCCGAACTTATGGCAGAAGTCTATGAAACTAGGAATGTTTATATGCAAGGATGAGTTTAAGTATAATATGAGTTATGAGGCATATGAAAATAAATCATGAAGCATATGCAAGTACCCCACTCACATTAGGCATGGCATCGACCCAGCTAGTGTGAGTATAGGGGATAGGACTTACATGAGGCATGGTATGACTCAACTAGTGTAAGTACCGAATGAAGGTCCTATATTCCTAAGGAACGTGACATGGCGATCACGCTCCAACGGGGTATGACATGGCGATCATACTTTGGAATGTGGCATGTAAAGATATGATGATGAGTCTATATTCCTAAGGAACGTGACATGGAGATAACTCTCTAATGGGGTATGACATGTCGATCATACTCTGGAATGTGGTATGATGCTGCACTTAAGGACGGCGATACATAACGCTCAAGTGTAGGCAGATGCAAGCACCCTAGGGATGGCGATACGTAACGCCTAGGTGTGTCGGATGAATGAAAAGTAAATTTTATGTATATGTATAAATTCAAGTACGAGTAAAATCAGGTGTAGATGTTATGTATCCAGTGTAATGATGCTATTGTATTTTAATGTGTAGTTATTATTCATAGTATAGTTCATAAATTGGGGTTGTATGGGCTCACCCCCAAAAGACAAGTGTATGAGTAAAAATGAACTTTGCTTCGGATAATATATTTTCGAACTGTAAAATTAAACAGTCCACATTATATGTTCACCTTTTTCATAATAAACCGAAGCAAACTGGAGATGACAATGATGACATTATGTATAATAATTAGAGAATCCTACTAAGAATTTATAATTCTCACCTCTATTTTCCGTGTTGTCTCTAGAAAGTTCAAGAAGTCCCGAGGACGGCTGAAGTTGCTATCAGATAAGGTCCGCTCAGGTAACAGTAACAACTCGAGGGTGTGGTGCTATGACTTAAGCATAGTACTGTACTTGGGAGGGTGTTACAGAAGCCACTCAAGCTTTAGCAACACCACAAGTTCCACCTACCACCACTTATGTCACTTTCACTCTTTAAATTCAAAACTAACCTAACTCACCTTCTCTCCCATAGCAATTTCGTGCTCCCCATTCAGCAGAGGTTTCCCCCTTTATTTCTTCATCCATTCCATCTTCTTCTTCTTCCATATTCAACCTCCATCAACCCCTTGCACTCAAAACTCAAATCTAGCTAGTCTTTACATCAATTTGAGGTAGGAATCCTCAACTTTCTCCTTCTTTTCTTTGAATTGGGGCTGCCTAGTGTCCCTTGTTCATCCATGATTTTGATGTTGTGATGGGTGGGGATGATGAATTAAGGTTGGTTTAAGGTGTATATGTGAGTTTAAATTGAAGATTGGATAGATTGATTTAAGGAAAACATGAATCCAAGAAGAATTCAAGAAGCTGTTAGGGTTTTTCTCTCAACGGTCCGTATGGTGGAGTGTACGGATGCATCTACAGTAGTTTAAATTTCATGAGTCCATTTTTATATGAAACTAGACATTCAGGGCTTTCCATACATATAAAATATAAGCCATTAGATTAGTATAGAATTAGTTATGAATTTTTGAAGTTTGACCTAGAATCTTGGATTCTCATCTAGACAATATGAGTTAAGAAGGGTGTAGTTCACCCTACACAACTCTAAATTGAGTGAAACTAATGCTGTTTGAAAGCTAACATGTAAGAAACATCCCATAAAAATTTCAAAGTCAGATTCATTTCCATTTGTTTGCACCACATCAATGAAGTTGCCTTAAGTTCAAACCCAGCTGGAACAAAGTAGTCCAGTAGGGTCAATTTACGGGGCTTATATCTCAAGATATACTTATGCAAATGATATGAAACTTCTTTCATTTGAAAGCTTGCTCTGTTAACTTTAATTTGGCATAAATTTTGTATGATTTCACATAGATTCCTAATTTTACTGAATTTTCTCTTATGAGGGTGCAATTCTGGCTAAGAATAGGGCAGTCTGAGGTAAGATACAAATAACTTGAGTTATACAAATCAAAATGAAATGGGGTCAAAAGGATTGGAAACTAGATATATAAAGTTATGACATATCCAAAATCCAGGCTTAAATGAGTTGAATTGGACTAAAGGTGGATTATACAAAATTTGGGCAGAATCGGATGAAGTAAGCAAAAAACTCTATTGATGTTTGCATTGACTTTGATGAATGATATTGTGAATATATAATTGCTATTCCATATTGATTTGCATGTTTGAATGATTTTACTGGTAGTCTGGCACTATTCATGGGGAAGCGGACTTGATCCGTCATGCTGACGAATTTTCAGCAAAAACATATGAAGTTATGATAGCTTGTGTTATGAAGATTTAAGTTATGAATATGAAATTCTAAATGCAAGAGTGTTCGAAAGTAAGTGCACTATAATGCATATAAACATTGCATGATGATATGATCATGATTCCTTTTATGAAAGACGGCATCTTTGCATGCAAAGGAAAAGATATATAAATATGTGAGAATGAATCCCTTCACTCGGAGGCAGTTATTTGGATCCCTTCTACAAGATATGATGAAGGTCCCATATTCCTAAGGAGTGTGACAAGGCGATCACACCCCGATGGGGTATGACATAGCGATTATACTCTGGATTATGACATGATAACCACATCCTAAGGAATGTGGCATAGCAATCACACTCCGATGGAGTATGACATGGCGATCATACTCTAGAATGTGCATGACAAGTAAAGGAAATTAAGAAAAATTGCACTCCGAGGACGGCGATATGTAACACCTAGGTGTGCCAAGAAAAGAAAACAAAGAAAGTTAAAGAAAAACACCAGTGCATTTGCATGAATTCAAGAATGAGTATTTGCATAATTATATCCCATGTTTTATTGATGCAGAGATTGTTCTATCTACTTATGCTGTGATTATTATTCCAAATCTGAAATATTGCCAATGTGACTCAAGTGCATGAATAAAATGAACTCTGCTTTGGACAATATATTTTCAAACTATAAAACTGAACAATTTATTTGGCATGATCACCTTCTTCATAATAAACCGAAGCAGCTAGAGATAATAATGATAACACAACATATGGTAGTTTAATGAATCCTATTGAGAATTTATAATTCTCACTCCTATGTTTATTTTCGTGTTATCTCTAGATAGTTCAGAAGTTCTGAAGAAGGTCCTTTGAGGCGGAGTTGGCTAGTAAGATTGAAGGTGGCCGAAGGTTGCTACCAGATAAAGTCCGATTAAGTGACAGTAACAACTCCTCGGTGAGGTATTATGACTTAAGCATAGTACCATACTTGTGAGGGTGTTACAATTTTGGGCTAGCATCAACCATACCACTTATACTAAGGGGGAGATTCTTATCTGGCCTACGAATTTGCAACGAGTCATTTAGCAGCAATTTTGCTAAGAACTGTAGTGCATATAAAAGGCTTGACCTAGGAAGGGAGCTTGGACATCCACAAGGGTTTATCAAAATGGAAGGTAGCTCTAATCGTTTATAAGAAATAAATACATGTTAATCATCTACCTTCCCAAATTACTAGAGTGACTTTTAGTTTATGCTTCTCACTAATGTAGTTTTTACGTTGATTGAAATGCAATTGATTAATTGAGGAATTGAGTTAGAGTGATTAAGGGATTAAGGGATGGAGTTAGAGAGTGATTGATGGAGAGGCAGATGTTGAGGAGAGCCAAAGTGTGAAATGCGATTGGGAAAAATGTGTGTGGCTGCCACTGTTGTCAGAATGTTTTGCAATTTTTTTCTCAACCTAATGTCCTAATCCGACCCAAGGTTGAACTTAATTTCCTAATGTAAAACTTGAAGGATTGCTAAAATAACCCAATAGATTGACCCGCAGGTTATATGGGGTGGGTTAAACATTTACTATTATTATTATTATTATTGGGTATGGGTTTAAATATGTAACCTAACCACCCCCCTAAAATGGCAAGTCAGGTGAGTTGACCTGATAGATTGGACCCATATATCCATCTTTATTAAAATGGGAGATGTTGAGGAGTTGAAGTTGCTTTGTGAAAATCTTGCTAGCTACGTTACATTTTGCTTCCAATTTAGTCTTCCATGAAAGAACCAAGCACATAGAGATTGAATGTCATTTTGTTTGAGAAAAGATTCTCTTAGGAGAAACCGCAATTGGTTTGTTAATTCTAATGATCAGCTAACTGATATAGTCACTAAATCCCTTAGAGGATCTCGGGTTGAATCTATATGTAACAAGCTTGGCAAATATGACATATATGCTCCAACATGAGGGGGAGTGTAAGAAATAAACACGTTAGACATGTGCCTTTCCATATTACTAGACTAGCTCTTAGTTTATAGTGCTTAATAATGTAGTATTTACACTATACATAGTATAAATGCAATACGTTTGTGAGTAACAAACACATTTTCTACTAACCTAATATCAACTAATGATTTAGGAATTGGAAAAGGATTTGCATGAAAACACCCTAGAAAGGTCAAAGAGACAAAGTCCATTTCTCAGAATAAGGAAACAAATAAACAGAGTCTCTGAGATCTCAAAGTGACTCCAATTCATAACATTCCTTCTCACACAAGTTATGAAAATCATGACAATTTCATGAGAAAATAGAATCATGAACTCTATAAAAATATACTACAATTTTTTAAGTGATTGCCCAAAACATAAAGAATTTCAAATTCAAGAATATTTTTTTTCATGTCTTTTGTTAGAAATTAGAAGCTTTTACTAGATATTTGGCTAGATTTAAGTTTTCTACAGCAAATTCAATCCCCTTTTCATTTTGCTAAAACAAACAATCCATAATCTATTTTGTGAATGACTATAACTGTAACACCCGGGCATGAGTTGCAGTTACCTGCTGATACCAGAACCTGAAATGTTCTGAGTTTGAACCCTATGCCCTCTTGGAGGGCTATAGGATCGAGGCATTTTCATAAGATCAAAAGTCTCGATAATGGTTCCCTGGGCATCAATGAGTTGAAGAGGGATTTTTAACGAATTTTATAGAATGAGAAACCCCTTCTTTTTTAACGCAAGAGTTTATTAAAATGCAAGTTTTTGAAAAATAATACTAAAACCCAAAAGTTGGATTTTGATTCCTAAGGATTTTGAATTTTTAGATATTTTTATTGAATATAAATGGGGGATATTTCCTTATTTTCATTTATGTTTTAAAGTTAATATAGACATTAACTTAAAATTAAGAAATGTAAATAAGTATGTGCAATATCCTGGACTTGGGAAAGGATTGCAAAGGGAGGGAATCAAGTTTTTGAAGTTAGTAATCAATTACATAGGACCTGTAATCGATTGTAATCGATTACAATCCTCTCTGTATGCCATGAGTTCAATTTTTTCAAGCAGTAATCATTTACCATTCTAGGTTCATGGTAATCGATTACCAGTTCTTCGTGGTAATTGATTATCAACGTTGGTAATCGATTACCATATATAAATCGAGACGCGTCCCTCCCCCTCATTTCCACTTTTTCTTTCTCTTTCTACCCCTCAAACTCTCTTTTTTCTCTCTAAAACACCTCCCCCTTCATTCTTTAACCCAATCTTTCAAACATTTCCATCAAATTATGCCCTTTCCACTCACCTAATCTCAATTTCTTTCTTTAATCTCAAACCATATCTTCATCCCAAAAATCAACAATTTGGTCTTGGAGCTTGGAGGAGGTGACACCAAGGCTCTCCAAAGCCTTCTTCTTCCTTTTTTCCTTTCAAAAAGGTAATCTTTAAACTCCTTTCCTCTTCCTTTCCTATGAATTATAGATTATTTCTCCAATAGTAAGTTCCTAGAGAACCCTAGGTTAGAAGAATTAGGAATTTTGTTATCTGAGAGTAATGTAGGTTAATCCTTGGTCTTAATGACTGATATTGTGTTAAATTATCATAATTGTGGTAATAGATTCTACTAGAAGTCTGGTTCTTGGCTCCGTGTCCCGTGGGCTCACAGATTCTGCTATTAATTCTGTAAGTAGATAGTTTATCCTTAACTTATTTTCTAGTGTATTTATTTGGTATATATGTAAATTGTAACAACCTCTATCATATAAGCCATGCTCGAGTCATGGAGTTATATTAAAAGGTTGTCACGGTGCTAAGAAAACTTTAAAATATGGAAAAATATAATACATGACCCTTTAACTGCTCACTTTATTGCTGACTACTAGTCTCTGATACATAGGGAATAAAATAGTTACACTTATAACTGAAATTGTGATTAAGATGATACACAGCGCCTACTACTGACAAATTGTTAGCTAGCTTCGATAGTCTCTTGATCTGGCTTACGCCCGATTCTTGCTCAATGAGTGGCCCTGCATTCTGCCTTGCACTTGATGTCCTACTTTGGTACTGGAATGTTTACGGAAAAGAAAAACATACAAGCAGGTAGTGAGAACCTAGGGTTCTCAGTACGTAAACTTAAACCAATATTATAGTGTCATCATAAATATTCTAGTACCAAAGTAGGACATCAAGTGCAAGGCGGAATGCAGGGCCACTCATTGAGCAAGAATCGGGCGTAAGCCAGATCAAGAGACTATCGAAGCTAGCTAACGATTAGTCGGTAGTAGGCGCTGTGTATCATCTCAATCACAATTTCAGTTATAAGTGTAACTATTTTATTCTCTATGTATCAAAGACTAGTAGTCAGCAATAAAATGAGCAGTTAAAGGGCCATGTATTATATTTTTCCATATTTTAAAGTTTTCTTAGCACCATTACGACCTTTTAATATAACTCCATGACTCGAGCATGACTTATATGATAGAAGTTGTTACAAAAATAAATTAATATAGCATGGTGATTTAGATTTCGGTAGTCTGTTTATTCCTAAATTACCACATGGGACAATGACTGGTTTTCTATTGAATTTTGAAAATTGTTCTTTGTAACACCTTCCCAAGTATGGTAATATGCTTAAGTCATAATACCTCCTCTGGGAGTTGTTACTGTCACTTGATCGGACCTTGTCTGGCAGTAACCTTCGGCCACCTTCAATTTTACTAGTCGACTCTGCCTTGAAGGGCTTTCTTCAGAACTTCCGACCTATCTGGAGATAACACGGAAATAAATATGGGAGTGAGAATTATAAATTCTCAGTAGGGTTCTGTTACTGTCATACATAATGTCATCATTGTCATCTCCAGTTGCTTCGGTTTATTATGAAAAAGGTGAACATATTATACAAGCTGTTTAATTTCACAACTCGAAAACACACATTCCGAAGCAAAGTTCATTTTATTCATATACTTGTAATTTAGGCAAGCCAATACAAGATCAATTCATGAATTGTACTGTGAATAATAACTGGAAAATATTAACTTATAATAACACTGATATACTAGAAACTTAAAATCTGCATATGCCTTTACTTGTACTTGAATTTATGCAGATACATATAACTTTCTTTTCCTTCCTTGTCTTCTTTTACTTGTCATATATATTCCAGAGTACGATCACCATGTCATACTCCATCGGGGTGTGATCGCCAGTCACACTCCTTAGGGATAGGTCCATCGGGATGTGATCGCCATGTCACATTCCTTACGGTGTGGAATCATCATGCCACATTCCAGAGTATGATCGCCATGTCATACCCTATCAGAGCGTGATCACTATGTCACGATCCTTAGGAATATGGGACCTTCATCATATCCTTTTCGGTACCTACACTAGCTGGGTCATGCCATGCCTCATGTAAGCCCTACTCCCTATACTTACACTAGCTGGGTCAATGCCATGTCTCATGTGAGTGGAATATTTGCATATGCTTCATCATTTACTTTCATATGTCCTTGCGTATAGAATTTCAAATTCATAATAGAAACTATTATAATTTCAGTAATATACTTTATGTCATACTTAATCATTCTTACATATATGACTCTTATTAACATAACACATAAATGTTTATCACATTCGTATAATGCACATATTTCTGCCGGAATCTCGGCATCATAACGGAACGTGTCCGCTTTCCCATGAATAGTGCCATTCCAGTCCACCAGACAGTCATTCATACAAAAAAAATCAATGCAAGGTATAGATAACCCAACGATCAAATAAAGTTTCATAACCTTGGTCTTGAATTAGTTTTCTGCCACTTCTCTTTGATTCTGCCCGGTTTTTAGAAATTCAGTCTTAAATTCATTTTAACTCATTTGGACCTCAATTTTGGATATGTTAAAGTGTTATGTGTCTATTTTCTAACCTCTTTAGTCTTATCTAATTTTGATATCTATAGCTTAAGATATTTAGGTTTTATCCCGACCTACCCTGTGGCTGGCTAGAATCACACACTTAAAAGTAAAAATTCACTAAAAATAGGAAACTGATCCAAATCATACGAAATTAGTCTTATATTAAAGATAACAGGACAATATTTCATTTGCAAAAAGTTCCATTCCACTTGACTTAGTAGGACACGAGTTATCGGCCCTGAAATCTAGCCCTCCGGAACTACCCTGTTCTGGCCCAGTTTGGGCATAGGGCAAGTTTCTTGGATTGCTAGGAGCAACCGGGACCTTATCTAATTCTGAAATTTTTATGAGACATTATACTATATGTAAGCTTTCTAACAAAGTTAATTTCACTCATTTTCAAGTAGTATAGGGCGAGTTCTACCTTAAACAACCCGGTCTGCCCAGAATCAGAGTTAGAACCCTAGGTCAAAATTCAAAAATTCATAGCTCTCTCAATACTAATCCAAAAGTCTTATATGATATATGTATGGAAAGCCCTAGATATCTAGTTTCATATAAAAATAGTTTCATCAAATTCAATCGGCTATAGGCGGAGCCCTACACTCCGCCGTACGGACTGCCGAGGGGTTTTGGTTCTCCAGCCCCTCACCTCTTCCTATTTCCATTCTTTCTTGCTTCCAATTCGGTTGTAACCAAACAAACAGCCAATAACCATATATATATCATCATAATCATTCATTTAACACATCAAAGATGGTGAAAATAATCCAACCTCAGCCACCCAAGTTCAGAGAATTAAGACAAGAATTAAACCCCTACTTCTTATTATGTTGTGATTTGACTTGATTTTGGAACTTGGATAAACAAAACTTGGTTGAACTTGATAGTTTGATGGAGTTGGGTGATTGAAGAAGAGAAAGAGAGAGCTGGAGCAGAGGAGAGGAGGCGCAGAAATGGCTGAAGGAAGGAGAGGAAGTGTGTATATAAAGGCATGGAGAAAGGTTGTGATTGGTTGAGCACATATGGCTGAAATTTAGCCAAGCCTCCTCCTTTCTTGTGGCCTTGTTTGCACCACTTTTGGGGGTTAAGTGGCTGAGTTCTCAGCCACTTAAAGTAGGGTTAATGAGTTGAAATCCTATTAGTTCGATTCTAACAGTTTAAAATACCGTAATCTTACCGATTTCCTTCAAATCGGTAAAACGGTTTTTGAAGAAATTTGTGAAGTTTTATATGTTTCTATTCTAATCTCTCTAATCTAACATCTAATTAACTCTTAATCAACCTTTAATTAATTTCTAATTAATCTTAAGGATTCCATAAAATCGAATAAATCGATTAATAGCGTAAATTAAACGTTTTGCAAGTTGAGGGCCTTTATGGTTTTTGTTGTTAATGACTAAGGGCATTTTCGTAATTATGGATAAGTCTAGGGGCATCCCATGTCATTTCATATATGGATACCTCTGTGGCTCAATCGGCCGAGGTTTAGGTTTCTACATTTTCGCTATGTGATTCTGCTTCGTTTAAAACCTTATTTTACTAAACCTGTTGATATAGGGACTTAAATGTCATTTTCTAAAATGTTCAGGGGCAAGGCTATAAATAATATATAGAAGGACCTAAAGGTCATTTTTTTTAAAAGTTCAGGGGCAAAGTATTAAATAATAAAAGTTTGCCCAAGGACATTTTCATTAGTTCCTATAACGTTATATAGGGATGTTACATACTACCCCCCTTAAAAAGAATTTTGTCCTCAAAATTCGATTAATAAATTAAATAGCTATAATTATAACAGTTTAAATAAAATTCATACATAAGCACACAACAGATGTAAAACCACTTAGCCTAATAAGATCAACTAAAACTAAATTAGCCAAATCTTTATTCTGATTTGTCTCTAATTCTCGCTCTGGCTCCCTTGGGGTGTAGTCCCCTCCGCGTTTATAGCAAAAACTCTTCCCGAACGTTGCGGTTTAGGAGTCGGTGGTTGGTTCTCGAGGCATTCTCTGATCATATGTCCTGGCTTACCACATCTGAAACACACATACTGTTTAACTAGGCAAGGCTTATTTCCATGATTTTTCCCATACTTCGGACATCATTACTTAACCATCGGTTCCTGCAGTTGCTTGCCCTCATACTTGCTAAGGCAAAACTGCTTCTTTGGTGGTGAGGCAGATTCGAGTTCCTAGTTTTCAGGTGCCGGCCTTTTTCCATAAGCATTAGACTGGGCAATTTCTAACTTCTTATTATAGTCTTCCACAAGTCTGCACTTGTTTACCAAGGTGGAAAAATCCCTGATCTCCATAGGACCTATTATTGCGATGATATCTTCCCTCAATCCACCTTCGAATTTGACACACTTCCATGCCTTATCTGGATTCCGTTGATAGATTGTGGAAAACTTGCATAACTCCTCAAACTTAGCGATGTACTCTGACATGCTACTGCTTCCCTGGCAGAGTTGCATAAATTCCAACTCCTTGGCGTTCCGAACTGATGGGGGGAAGTATTTCTAGTAAAAAGCATCCTTGAACACAACCCAGGTGATCTCCGTCTGGGACTCTTCTAATAGCTGTTTCACACCATTCCACCAAAATTCTGCGTCTGCTTCGAGCATATAAGTGGCGAAGGCCGCTTTTGGTGGTCGATCTGATCGAGCAGAAAAGACTTTCTCCATTGTCTTAATCCACTCGTCCGCCTTATTAGGATGAAAACCTCCTCTAAAACTGGGCGGGTTCGCCTTTCAAAATTCTGCGAACTTGAGGTATTCCAGGTCCAATCCTAGGCCATTCGAGTTTCCACCGCGACCGGCTCTAGGTTGTCTTCCTAGCTAGTCCATCATTTGGTGTGTTGCAGCCGCTTGTTCACGCATGGCATATGCCATCTCTCATAGAGTGTCCATGAAATTAGCAGGGTCTTCTGAAGTGGGTGCAGTTTGTGGCCTACCATGCCCCCTGGAAGCCATTAGTTCCTAGTCACACACAACAAAAGATTGAGTTGATCAGGCTCAATAATAAGTTAAGTGTGATAGCAACTAATAACAATCACAGTTAGGCAGCCATGCATATCTAATTTCCTATATCTTATCTGAGCAGATAAGATTTATCGCATGACATTTTCTAAGGATTCCAAAGTGCACTGGAAATGTAGTCAGCCCAAATCCTCAGGTCCGAAGAGGATCGAACTGCTCTGATACCATTAATGTAACACCCTCCTAAGTACGGTACTATGCTTAAGTCATAATACCTCCTCTAGGAGTTGTTACTGTCACTTGATCGGACTTTCTCTGGCAGTAACCTTCGGCCACCTTCAATTTTACTAGTCGACTCCGCCTTGAAGGGCTTTCTTCGGAACTTTCGAGCTATCTGGAGATAACACGAAAATAAATATGGGAGTGAGAATTATAAATTCTCAGTAGGGTTCTGTTACTATCATACATAATGTCATCATTGTTATCTCCAGTTGCTTCGGTTTATTATGAAAAAGGTGAACATGTTATACAAGATGTTTAATTTCACAGCTCGAAAACATACATTCCGAAGTAAAGTTCATTTTATTCATACACTTGTAATTTAGGCAAGCCAATACAAGATCAATTCATGAATTGTACTGTGAATAATAACTGGAAAATATTAACTTATAATAACACCGATATACTGGAAATTTAAAATCTGCATATGCCTTTACTTGTACTTGAATTTATGCAGATACACATAATTTTCTTTTCTTTCCTTGTCTTCTTTTACTTGTCATATATATTCCAGAGTACGATCGCCATGTTACACTCTTAGGGATAGGTCCATCCTGCCACGTCCTAGAGTATGATCTCCATGTCATACCCCATCGGGATGTGATCACCATGTCACATTCCTTAGGCTGTGGAATCATCATGCCACATTCCAGAATATGATCGCCATGTCATACCCTATCATAGCGTGATCGCCATGTCACGATCCTTAGAAATATGGGACCTTCATCATATCCTTTTCGGTACCTATACTAGCTGGGTCATGCTATGTCTCATGTAAGCCCTACCCCCTATACTCACACTAGCTGGGTCGATGCCATGTCTCATGTGAGTGGGATGTTTGCATATGCTTCATCATTTACTTTCATATGTCCTTGCGTATAGAATTTCATATTCATATCATGAATATTCATAACAGAAACTATGATAATTTCAGTAATATACTTTATATCATACTTAATCATTCTTACATATATGACTCTTATTAACATAACACATAAATGTTTATCACATTCGTATAATGCACATATTTCTGCCGGAATCTCGACATCATAACGGAACGTGTCTGCTTCCCCATGAATAGTGCCATTCCAGTCCACCAGAGAGTCATTCATACAAAAAAAATCAACGCAAGGTATAGATACTCCAACGATCAAATAAAGTTTCATAACCTTGGTCTTGAATTAGTTTTCTGCCACTCCTCTTTGATTCTGCCCGGTTTTTAGAAATTCAGCCTTAAATTCATTTTAACTCATTTGGACCTCAATTTTGGATATGTTAAAGTTTATGTGTCTATTTTCTAACCTCTTTAGTCCTATCTAATTTTGATATTTATAGCTCAAGATATTTAGGTTTTATCCTGGCTTGCCCTGTGGCTGGCCAGAATCACACACTTAAAAGTAAAAATTCACTAAAAATAGGAAACTGATCCAAATCATACGAAATTAGTCTTATATTAAAGATAACAGGACAATATTTCATTTGCAAAATGTTCCATTCCATTTGACTTAGTAGGACACGAGTTATAGGCCCCGAAATCTGGCCCTCCGGAACTACCCTGTTCTGGCCCAGTTTGGGCATAGGGCAACTTTCTTGGATCGCTGGGAGCAACTGGGACCTTATCTAATTCTGAAATTTTTATGAGACATTCTCCTATATGTAAGCTTTCTAAAAAAGTTGGTTTTACTCATTTTCAAGTAGTATAGGGCGAGTTCTACCCTGAACAACGCGGTCTGCCCAGAATCAGAGTCAGAACCCTAGGTTGGAATTCAAAAATTCATAGCTCTCTCAATACTAATCCAAAAGTCTTATATGATATATGTATGGAAAGCCCTAGATATCTAGTTTCATATAAAAATAGTTTCATCAAATTCAATCAGCTATAGACGGAGCCCTACACTCCGCCGTACGGACTGCCGAGGGGTTTTGGTTCTCCAGCCCCTCACCTCTTCCTATTTCCATTCATTCTTGCTTCCAATTCGGTTGTAACCAAACAAACAGCCAATAACCAGCCATATATCATCATAATCATTCATTTAATACATCAAATATGGTGAAAATAATCCAACCTCAGCCACCCAAGTTTAGAGAATTAAGATAAGAATTAAACCCCTACCTCTTGTTATGTTGTGATTTGACTTGATTTTGGAACTTGGATGAACAAAACTTGGTTGAACTTGATAGTTTGATGGAGTTGGGTGATTGAAGAAGAGAAAGAGAGAGCTAGAGCAGAGGAAAGGAGGCGCAGAAATGGCTGAAGGAAGGAGAGGAAGTGTGTATATAAAGGCATGGAGAAAGGTTGTGATTGGTTAAGCACATATGGCTAAAATTCAGCCAAGCCTCTTCCTTTCTTGTGGCCTTGTTTGCGTCACTTTTGGGGGTTAAGTGGCTGAGTTCTCAGCCACTTAAAGTAGGGTTAATGAGTTAAAATCCTATTAGTTCGGTTCCGACAGTTTAAAATACCGTAGTCTTACCGATTTCCTTCAAATCGATAAAACGGTTTTTGAAGAAATTTGTGAAGTTTTATATGTTTCTATTCTAATCTCTCTAATCTAACATCTAATTAACTCTTAATCAACCTTTAATTAATTTCTAATTAATCTTAAGGATTCAATAAAATCGAATAAATCGATTAACAGCGTAAATTAAACGTTTTGCAAGTTGAGGGCCTTTATGGTTTTTGTTGTTAATGACTAAGGGCATTTTCGTAATTATGGATAAGTCTAAGGGCATCCCATGTCATTTCACATATGGATACCTCCGTGGCTCAATCGGCCGAGGTTTAGGTTTCTACGTTTTCGCTACGTGATTCTGCTTCGTTTAAAACCTTATTTTACTAATCCTATTGATATAGGGACCTAAATGTCATTTTCTAAAATGTTCAGGGGCAAGGCTGTAAATAATATATAGAAGGACCTAAAGTTCATTTTTTTAAAAGTTTAGGGGCAAAGTTGTAAATAATAAAAATTTGCCCAAGGACATTTTCATTAGTTCCTATAACGTTATATAGGGATGTTACATTCTTGTTTTGAAAAGATTTGGTATGCTTAATGGTACATGGTTTTGCATGGAATTTCTGTGTATCTGAATTGTGAATGACTATGTAAGAGATGAAATAAAAGGTTTCTGGATGAAGCTTTATTTTCTTTGAGGGTACGATTTTATGTTTGTGTAAGATATATTACTATGTTTTGTAAGAATTATTATTAAATGTTATGTGTAATGGAAAGGAAACATTTGGGAAAGTTTGGACCAGGATCTGTAGGCTAACGGCAGTAGGCATTAGCCTGGGTGCACCTACGATGGGATACTACACAGCCACTCAAGGGAGTAGTACGTGACGGATATTACACGGCCACGGTAAAAACTGGTGCATGATGGATTACAAGGTCATACAAAGGAAGAGCCACCTAAGTGTGATTCCTGACGGACTATCCTGTTATAGATGGTTTTCCTCGTTTTTATTTTATATATATCAAATATGTTTTTGGGAATAAAGGATTTCCCTTATTTAACTTTATATGTCATTATTATTTTGAATTACTATACATTATCTCATTTAGGTTAGGGACACTCTATGTCTCACTGAGTTTCACAAACTCACCCTGTTATTTCTTTCTCTTTTTCATATACAGGTGTTCAAGTAAAGTCTAATCCGTTGGTTCCTATTAATGAGTTCTGAATATCATGGGTGAGCCCTTCTTTGTTCAAGGGCATTTTTGTCATTGTCAAAGTTTTTGAAATTCTTAGATTGTGGTAGCTCCATGGTACTACAGGCAGGGTCCGACCCTTGCTAGTTTGTAATGATTTTAATGCTAGAGAATTATGTATATTGAACTGAATGGATTGTTATGTGTTATAACTCTGAATTGAATGTGGAATTTGTCTGTATACTTATGTATTGGTCTATGTATATTGTAACATCCCCAATTTTTATCTAAGTTAATTAGCTCAGTGATCTTGGCTAATTAAAGAGGTTAACGATTAACTGAGAATTAATCGGCTAATCTCGATGAGCAAAAGCTTAGTAAATTCAGTCAAGTCAATAATTGAATCATAATGTACTAAATGTTTTAATTAAAACCTAATTATTCAAACTTCATAAATTCATAACTTAGAAATATAATTAAGCTAATCCAATCTTATTAATTAAGTATAAGATAATTGTTTACCTTAATCAATTGAGATAGATTAATTGTTACACCCTAATTACATAATTCATAAGATCAATTCTTTTAGAGGAAAAATGTCTTAAAAGTGTAATTAATCGAAATCGGTTAAAGAGCAATTTAACTAATCAAATTGATTAACAACTTAGGTAATTCTAATAGCTTTGAAGATTTACAAATCTCCTAATTTATGCACCAAATTTCGGCCAAGGACAAGAGCAAAATCCAACCATCCATTTGCCTTCTCATTATGCACCCTTAGATCAAGAGTCTATGTTAGTAGTATTCCTTGAGTCAAGACAAGAGATGTACTTCCCTCTATCAAGATTATGCCACTTGGAGTGATCATATTCACCCAAGCCAATCCCAAGAGTGGTTATGCCTTTAGCCACTTGAGGAAACACAAAATAGTTTTTACCCAAGTACCAAGACTCAAGAGAAACACAACCCTCTCTTTTACCCTATGGTTCCTAGTCTCCTTGCTTGCAAAAGAAGCAAAATCCAACCACCCCATGGCTTAGAGTGGGACGCCACTCTCTCTCTCCTCTCACACTTTCATTTTTGCAACTTCATTCTCTCACTGAGTCACAAAGCTCTCATCTATCTCGAAACCTCTCTTTGTTCTTCCTAATCTTCTTCTTGTTCTTCTTGCTTTCTTACTCTAACTCATCTTATTTCCACCACCATCCTCACAAGCTCTTCAAGGACCACCTCTTTTGGTCTTTGAAGGATATACTTGAACACATATTTAGCCCCATTGTCAAGCTCAAAAAGGATGAAGGCCATCTCCAACCCATCAACTCTTTCTACTCCTCAAGCAACTCATTTGGTAGTGACTCTAACCCCTCTTTCTTCTATGTTTTTCAAGCTCTAGAACTCCTAAGCTCTCCATAGCTAGGTGGTTTTAGGACTTGCTCTAAAGGCCTCATGGCCATGCTTTCATTATAAGAAGTTGTTTGTGATTTTTGCTCTTTTCTTGGAAAATGACTTGTTATGCATTTATTCTTATTTTGAACCAAACTTTTTAGAACTCAAAATATTGATTTTTCATCAAGATCTCAAATTACAAAATGGGTTTGGAAGAGAAAAGTGGTCACTTGAAGAAAAGACTTAATGTTTTTACAAGAAAACTCATTGAAACCAAAATCATGGAAGCTGGGAGATTTTGGCAGTCTGTCTAGCGCAACTAATAACTCTTTCAATATAATCCAAATGGAACGAAACTAATTTTAAATGAAAATAGACTCATAGAGCTTTTTATACATATAAAATACGTGAAATTTGGCCTTAAAACGAGAGAGATATGAATTTTCAAAGTGTGCTGTCCCCAAATGTGTTTCAGTTTGGGCAGTATGTAATAAAATTTTAATAACTCAAGTTATACAGAACATTTTTTACTGGGACCAAGTTTGTTAGAAATATAAGATATAGAGGAACATCCCCATAAAACAATTTTATCAAATTCCTTATGAGGAACTCCCAGTAAAGTTTAAAAGTCACTGTACTGAGAATAACTTAAAAGCTGAGCAGTCAGAATAAAACGTGCATATTTCAAGTCACAGAATGAATTTTTGAGTGGGGTTTCTTTTGTTTAAAAAAAGACTCAAAGAACAATAATCATATCAAAATTCAAGTCAAGATTATAAAAGATAAAATTATGGCGAATTTTTGAAGTTACTGCCCCACTATAAAAGTAAAACTAGTTATGGTTAAATTTTAAAAGTTAACGAGAAATAAGCTTAAAGACATTAAGACCCTTACAATAAGATATTGAAAAACCTTCATAATTCAACTTAAAAGTTTCAAAAAGGATAATAGATGAAATTGGCCCTATGCCTAATAAAAAGAATTTATACAAGAGGCAACCTCAATTAAAGGCTTGCACCAAATTTACTAAGCTAAGCTCATAAGACTTTGTATGATATGTATGCCTCTATGTGTCAATATGATGACAATGATAATGATCATGATCATGATCATGATCATGATTGTAATGCCCTGATTTTCGACTTTCGACCTCATCAGTAAAGGTTTAAAATTTCCAATTTCCGATTTTATTAAGGCTCTAATGGACTGGCTAGAATTTTCCGATTTCTGATCTTATGTACATAATATACGAGTTCCAACCTTAGGTGAATTAGAATGTACATGAAATTCGATGTTCGAGTTGATCTCAACCAGAAATGGACGCGAGAACAGATCTCTTAATTGGTCTCCAAGTTCGACCAAATTTACATGAGTTCCGATATCCGAGCTTATTACCAAGAGCTCTTCATTTCCATTGATGTTCCCGAGTTTGTCTATTACAGACTTCCGAGATTAAATTTGGAGCTCCAAGATTCTAGAAGTTCCGATTTCCTGAAATATAGGATTAATGATTTTGAATCCCAATCTCCGATGTCATGTTTAGAATCAATTCAAGTTTACCTAATGTCCCCAACTTCTAGATTTAAGTGTTTGGTTTCACATCCGAGTTTGCTTTCGAGTTTTGAATAAACCAAACAATATTTCCGAGTTTCGATTTCACCTCTTCGCACTAGTTTTGACTTTAAGGAGTGTACGAGTTCTGATGTCATTTTCAGATACAATGGAAGCAAGTTCCACTTCTTAGGTGACGTGGAGAGTAATTTTGTCACGTATGGCGGAGTGTACAGCTCCGCCTCCCGCCATTTAAAATTGATAAAACCATTTTTAAGTGAAACTAGACATCTAGGGCTTTCTATACATATATCATATAAGGCCATTTGATTAATATTGAGATAGGGATTTTTGAAGTTTGACCTAGAAATCAGGACACTCACCCGGGCGGTATGGCTTGAAAAGGGTGTAAATCACCCTATACAACTCCAAATTGAGTGAAACCAATTTTGTTAGAAAGCTTATACATAGGGGAGCATCCTACAAACAAATTTCGAGTTTGTTACCATATCATTGGTTCCCAGTGATTCAAAGAAGCTACCCTATGTCCAAACTAGGCCAGAACAGGGCAGTTCAGGAAGGTCAAATTTCGGGGCTTATAACTCGAGCCCTACTAAGGCAAATGAAATGGAACTTTTTTCATATAAAAGATTGTCTTGTCAGCTTTAATATGAGACCAATTTTGTATGATTTGAGCCAGTTTTCGATTTTTAGTAGATTTTTACTTTTGAGTGTGCAATTTTGGCCAGCCACAGGGCAGACCGGGATAAAACCTGAAAGCTTGAGTTATGGTTATCAAAATTGGATGGGACCAAAGAGGTTAGAAAATAAACACATAACACTTAAATATATCCAAAATTGAGGTCTAGATGAGTTAAGTAGAAATTATGGCCAAATTTACAAAAATAGGGTTGAATGATTGAGCTGAGGCAGTACCTTTGATCTAATATAACTAATGTTTCTATGAAGTTAATGTTGCATTATGAATGGAATGGTATGATTTCTTTGATAAGTTGATATGCTGAGTACTGACACTATTCATGAGGAAGCGGACACGTTCCGTTATGCCGCCGAAATTTCGGTAAAGTATATGCATGAGTTATGAGATATATGGAGATGCATGTGCTTTTTCAAGAAAGCTATGAAAGTCATGTTATGAGGAACCTAAAGATTATGTTATGATGAAAGTTCCATGATACTTGGGCCAGCCCTAAATAAAAAATTAAGGGGAATAGATTGGTAGGGACGTCGGGAAAAGTAAACCCGGTATTCCTATATAGGAACGAGCTCGATCCTGAAAAGCAGACTATTATCCAGGAGTCTAAAATGGCCAAGAACTCCCAGGGGACCAAGTGATGGAAAAAGTTTATGAGGAATGGAAAAATCCATGAAGAAAGGTTCAAGAGCAAGTTTTGCATGATTGCGTTAAATGCATAATTACTTTGAACGGTCATTATAAGTCATTTACAGTTTGTTTGTTAAAATCACTTGCCGTTGTATGTCCATTATTCTGCTCATTATTCTGTGTATTGTTGATATTAGCTTATCCTATTCCTTATGTTGTCTTAAGTAAAATTGGACCTTGTCTCGGACCAGACATTTTCCCCAACCTTATTAAATATGAATAGTTAAGTTTAATCTCATGTTTTTATACTTAAATAAAAACCGAGGCAACTGAGAATGAACGCGACAGCAGTTAAACACTATACATGAACCCTACTGAGAATTTCTTCAAATTCTCACCTCGTTTTGCATTTCTGCCTCATTCTCAGACGTTGACGATGGACTCGATGGCAACTCTGTTTATTGAGCTCCCTGACCTGCAGCTCACCAGGATCCCGAGATGCACTCGCTGTACTTAGCTGGCTCCCGCCATTTCCGTCCCTACTTTTTAGCAATAGGAATTTTATCTATTCCTTTATTTCACTTTGTTTTTGGAACATATACATAAACGGAAGCATTGGCTTCCAACTTATATATGTATGTATATATAACTGATAATATATTTCCTGTATTTATTCCTTCCTGTGGTGCTTTTTATTAAACTCGGTCACGTTTATTATATACAGCACTCCGTTTCTTCTATTACAAAACAAAAAAAATGATATGATAAGCGAAACGTAAGCAGAGTATTAACACGGTAACACAATCTACTTAATTTCATGCTATGACTTAAGCATAACATTAAATTAGTAGGGTGTTACAATGATGATATGATATGATGATGATGATTATGATAATGATATGAGAATGATGATGATATGAATATGATATGTTGATGATATGATGCTTAATGATATGTGATAAAAGAATCACATTTGGGGACGGCATTACGTAACACCCAAATGTGGAAAAGAATTAGAATAATTTTGTATCATAAGCCTTAATAAGAAGAAAATGAACTAAGGGTGTAATCCTTCAAAAGGGAAGGTGACCCATAGTAAGCTCCCCTCACCCACGACTCACATAAGGCATGGCATCGACCCAGTTAGTGTAAGTATCAAAAATTTATGGTGGCGACGGCCACAGTATGAGCTCATTACCACTTATGTTTAGTGGGTGAAAAGAAAAAGACCTAAGATAAAGTCAAGTTAAGAAAAAAAAAAGGAACTTCGGTCCAAACCTTGAAGGGAAGAAGTTAAGATAAGCTTATAGCACAGTTATGCATGTTTTATATAATTCTACTTGTGCCCATGCATGTTATGATATAAATGATTAAAGGGTATGTTAAAATTGAATCCGCTTCGGATATTCATGTTTTCGAAAACCTAAGAACTGAACCTTATGAATGCTCACTATTTTCATTAATAAAACCGAAGTGGCTGGGACGATGACGATGACACTTTTGTGTCGAGTTCGAGTCCTACTGAGAAATCCCATTTCTTACTCTAGTTATTTTCTGCATCATCACTAGAATCCGATGGCGCATCCGGTGGAGTGGAGCATGGATCCCCCACATTGTGAGTGGACGTATGACGTGGGATGTCAGACAATGCTGATTTGGACTTGTAGTTGCCGTAGCTCTGCATCTTCATACACTTCTTTTTGTGGCGAACGATGTCAATTTAAGTTTGTATCTAGTATTTGGATCATGGCATGACCATGAACCTCCTTCAATGTAATGCTGATATATATGTATGTGTATATATATTACGAACCCATATGAATGATTAGTTATATAATGCAATGTATTTGTGAATTACTATTTATTTACCTTTCTCATGTTTTATGATATTCGGATATGTATTTTATGCGACACGCTCTTTCTCTATTTGTCTTCTCGCTCAAAGCTTTACTTTCCAAAACACTGCAAAGCGACGACATATTTCAAAAAAAAATTTATCGTATTTTCCGCGTAACTTAACTTATAAATAAGGTTTAGTTTTCCACGAGTATAAGTAACAACTAATAAAATGCCATAATACGACTTAAGCATAATATGGATTTATTAGGGTGTTACATATATGGTGTGTTTGGATATGCCTGATGATTAATCATGTTGAGTGCTGAGGGGTGCATTCTGCGAATGTCTGGATCCCCGATGGAAGAGTGTGTTTGTTGAATTTGCAGGATGAATACTTGTATTTGGGAAATATCCTAAATACAAGGGAAACTCTATCCAATTTCTGTGAAATTTTGTGGTGGAAGGTTTGCACGGGGACTTGTCCCTATGCATCAGTCACGGCACGGATTTGGGTCATGACAATAGCATTCATGTCTTGGATCTACATTAATATTAACTTTTCCAATTCAGTATTTGTATCTACTTTCTAAGCAATGAACTGGACTATCCGGCTCTAGGAACTGGTCTGTGATCTAGTTTGGTTCCTCTTTGAGAACTGGTTTCTATGAAATTTGATTGAAACCATATGCATCAAATGGTTTTCTCAACCAGTAAAGCTGAAGCTTATTTAGTAGGTCAACCCTTTCCCTGGTGGTTGCTGTGGTGGATGTAAATAGATCATGTCATCCACCATCTATTTTCTTAGCACAGCTGCATTTGTCCAAAAATGGCAATACTAAGAACTAAACCCTGCTACAAGCAATTAATCGGTAACATAGCAACCTGAAAGCTAGGCAATTACAAGCTTTCATACTAATTTATTTATTATCTTATTAGCATTTAACAACAACAACAAAAAAATATCTTAAAAATTACATAATACAGAAACAACCAAGCCATTTTAGTCTATGTGGTTGGCTTTGTGGATCAAAATTGACATAATTGGGCTTTATCAAAATAAAACCTAAACCAAATTTTTGACGAAAGCATTTTGGCCTTTTTTGATGATTTTTCCTAGTATGTTCTTAAGTTTTCTATCCCTGGAAACATGGACTATCTTCTATTTGATCATGGAGAATTTGCTGGTCACATTTGACCAAATCACCTTAGGCAATTTCTTTCATTTTCTCCTTTATTGATGTTATTCCAACTTTCTCTTAGGTACATTTGTTCTTATGTCTATTCTTTCTTGTATGTCTACTGATCATTCACTACCATAAAGTATTGCTAGTCTTATAGTTGTTTGGTATAATTTTCCTTTGAGTTTGATAGGAAACTATGCTATTCTGAAATAATCCTTAAACATTTCTCCATTTTATCCAGCTAGCTTGAATCCTATGTAACATTCCCATCAATCTCAAAGTCCTAAAAATAGAAAATAATAATTTTAAGTATTCGAAAGATGTAGCTATTATAGTTAAACTGATTAAATATTTTTCTAAAAAATCAGTTGGTATTAAATAAAGCATTAAAATATAATATCAAAATTAATCATATAAAAGTGTCTAGCTAATAGTTTTTTCTCTAATACTTTATTGTTTGCAAGACTATACACCTATAGATTTTGTACTAGTTTAATATTATAAAAATTGTTATATTGATTATTTATCATATTTCTTGTAGTTCACTTATAAAATTTTGCTAAAGATGTGTATGTATGTGTGTATAAGACATTTCTTTAAAAATTTCAATTCGACCACAATTGGATTAATGAGCCATGAGCCACTCACTTCTAGTTCAATAACCAGTTTAATAATCAAAATATTGATTAAGATGTAATGGTTGTCTCATTTTTACCAAGTTATTATGGTGTATAGGAACTATGCATTTTGTTGGATGACTATCGGGAACGCATGAATTTGAAGGCTCCTATATACTTCTCAGCAGGTTTGAATCAGCTAGTGTTCCATTTTAAAATATATACTTATTTATTATTTATGCCAAATGTTGCTATTCATCACATGCATTTTGATATGTTATATATTCTGAAATCACACAGTGAAATTTTGTAGTGGGGGTTTATCAAATTTTTTATTTTAAAATGTTTTTCCATGCAATACAAAAAAGGAAGGCCTATGTGTAAAGACTTCAACAGTGTATTAAAAGAAAAGGCTGCTTAATTTGCTAGGATAAAAGAAAGAAATGTAGGGCTTTTATGATACTAAGCCATAAGTAATGAACATTGCTATTAAGCGATAGAGAGAAAAGAGAAAGGCTTATGAAATCAGTGTGTTTCAACTATATAGCAAAGGCTAAATTATATAGACTCTATGTAATAAATATAAATAAATACAAGGATATTTACAAATATATGATTTCCCTAAATACATGATTTGACCTAATTACAGATTCTAATATATCATAATTTACATATTTTAACACTCCTTCTAAAGCTAGATCATATAAATTATATTCACCAAGTTTGTTACATAGATAACTTATTCTAAGACCTCATAAAGACTTAGTGAAAATGTCTACCGATTGATCATTTGAGTTCATGAAACTTGTGGTGATGTCACCAGATAGAATCCTTTCTATAATGAATTGACAATCAACTTCAATGTGTTTGCCCCTCTCATGGAATACTAGATTAGAGGCAATGTGCAGTGCAGCTTGATTGTCACAAATAAGTGTCATATGACTGATCTCCCCAAATTGAAGCTATTTAAAGAGTTGCTTAATCCAGATAAGTTCGTACGTGGTGGATGCCATGGCACAATACTTTGCTTCAGTTCTAGAAATAGTGCATCTCTTGCTAAACTTATATCCCATATACTCTATCTTACTTCTACTTAAACGAAAGTCAACAGCTATAAGTTTCCACTAATTCTTCTCTTGCCTCTCCAACTATGATTATATTATTTGCAAAAAACATGCTTTCCTTGTCTTTGTAACACCCCCACTTTCATGAATAGAACAACGATGCCCCCGTAAATTTTTGTTAAATTTAGTGATGCCCAGCATTTTTAGAAACTATATTTTGACCCCAAAGACTTATTCCCATAATAACCCTAGAACTTTTCATGAAATGACCTTTATGTCCCCACACCTATCGAATTAGTAGAATGAGATTTTAAACAGAGCAGAATCACGTGGTGAAACTGCAAGAGTTTAGATCTCTGCCGATTGGGCCATGGATAGCTTCCCAGAAAGCGTAAATGACGTGGGGTGACACAGAGCACTCAAAATTACGAAAATGTCATTAGCTATGAAAAATAGGAAATAGAAAAGTTCTGAATTTGTAAAAATGATTATTTTACGCTAACAATCAATTTATTCGATCTTATTAACTAAGTAAGGTTAATTAGGAGTTACTTATATGTTAATTAGGGGGATTAGACTTAGGAGCAATTAGAATAGAGATATAGAAATTTTCTCCGAGTCATTAGTAAAATTTTGTCGACTTAAAGAAATTCAGCAAAGACTCGGTATTTTTAAATTGTCGGAAACGGACTAATAGAAATTTTTCTATGAGTGCCCTAGGATCATGGCTAGGATTTAGCCAAATTAACCCCTCATGTGGCGCCTTGATCAGCCATTGAGGAAGGGAAGCTAAGCAAAGTTGGATGATGAAGTGAAGTCCACCAATCACATGAGCTTTGCTTCCAAATATCTTTACCTTTTCTTTCTTTATCTTCTTGTCATTCTCGGTTACCCAAAAGCTGCTGAAGCTCATCTCTTTTCTCTTCTCCTCACTCTTGTTTCACTCCATCTTCATCCCTTCTTCAAGTCTCATCACAAGTTGCTTCCATCAAAGCCACTAAAATCACCTCAAATTCAACTAGACAAGGTAGGAATCCTACTCCTCTTCTTATTTTCCTTGGTTTGGAGTTGTGTGTGGGTCTTGTATACCTTGTAATACTAGTGTTATGTGAAGTGATGATGATGAATTACAGTTGATTATGCATGAATATTATGATTAGAATTAGAATTAGCATAAAAGAACTTAAAGGAAGGAGAACAATCATGAAGTTGGTAGGGTTTTTCCTCGGCAATATGTACGGCAGAGTGTACGGCTCTGCCTACAGCCATTCAAACCCCATGAATCTATTTTTATATGAAACTAGACATTCAGGGCTTTCCATACATATATAATATAAGGCCATTGGATTAGGAATGAGGAAGTTATGAATTTTTTAAGTTTAACCTAGAAATTAGGACTTCCAACCGAATAGTATGAGTTAAGAAGGGTGTAACTCACCCTATACAACTCCAAATTGAGTGAAATGAACTTTGTTAAAAAGCTAACACATAGGAGAATATCCCATAAAAGTTTCCAAATTAGATAAGGTCCCGTTTGTTCCCAGTAAGTCAAGAAAGTTGCTCTATATCCAATCTGGGTTAGGACAGGGTAGTCTAGTAGGGTCAAGTTTCAGAGCTCATATCTCGAATAATACTCATTCAAATGATATGAAACCTCCTCCATCTGAAAGCTTGTTCTGTTAGCTTTACATGGATGTAAATTTCGTATGATTTCACCTAGATTTCTATTTTTAGTGAATTTTCCCTCAAAAGAGTGCAATTCTGGCTAGAAGTAGGACAAGTCTGGGATAAGACACAAATTATTTGAGTTGATGTCGGAAGTCGGAGTTTAGCAGACAGAGAGCTAGGTCGGTATACTTAGGGTTGAACTCTAAACCTAGTAAATGAGGGTCTAAATCGGGAATACTCGAGGATTGAAGTCGGGATTCAGTAAAACAGAAGGCTAGGTCGGGAATGTTTAAGGTCAAACTCGGAAGGATACACTTAAAGTTGAACCCGGAAGGGTGTACCTAATAGCTGAACTCGGAACTTAGAAGCAAGAAGGGTGTACCTAATGGCTGAACTCGGAACTTAGAAGCAAGAGCTAGATCGAGTATGTTTGATATTGAACTCGGACTTAGTAGATAGGAATTCACATCGGGTATGCTTAAGGCTGAGCTCGGAACTTAGTGGGGAGAGAGCTGGATCGGATATAATTGATTTTGAACTCGAGACTAAGCATATAGGGAACTAGTCGGGCATAGTTAATGTCGTAACTCGGAAATTAGTGAGAATGGAATATGATTAATGTCAGAAGGCGGGAAGTAGAAAACATACACAAGTCTTGGACGACCATATTAAAGTCAGAAATCAGAATCGAGATATTGACCTTATATGCATGATCCCGGAAGTCGGGAACCAACGCATGAACATTATACGTGTAATTCCGGAAGTCGGGAACCAAGACCTAGGCTTATAAACTCCGGATGTTGAAACTGATATTACATCGGAACTTGGAATTCAGTTATAAACTCGAACTCGGGAACCCTGATAGAAATTAAAAGCTTGCAAGATAGATTAATACTTAAGATTCCAAATTTCGTACTTATTGATATTATTAGATTCTTGGTATGAATATGAAGTTTTGTATTAGGATTAAAAAGTCCCCTGGTCCTCTGGCACTATTTATAGGGAAGCGGACTCGATCCGTTATGCTGCCAAAACCCTGGCAGAAATACGTGAATTATATGACTGATATGAACATTTATATGTCATGCTCGTAAGATTCATACATGCAACAATGATATGATGTATATGAATGAAAGCATGTAGCATATGCATATATAATCATGTTCAAAGAAGAATAAAATTTACGAGAACTTGCAAGAAAGACGTACCAAGCTACCATATGAGGCATGGCATAGACCTAGCTAGCGTGGGCAGGTTAAGCGATCTGTCATGACTTGGGGCGACCCTCGACTGCATTTAAGGGGAATAGGTCGGTGTGAAGGTCGGGGAAAGCAAACCCGTCACTCATGTATAGGGACGAGCTCGTACCTGAAAAGCAGGCCATTACCCAGGGGTGAGAAAGGCCATTCACCTCCGGGGGGGACCAAGTATAGAAGAGTAACATCAAGTTACAAGTTAAAGAAAGATATGAATTAAGTCAAGTGCATACAATCAAGTATAAGCATCTATAAGTGCATCTTCAATTATCTCATTAAGTCATACCGTCAATATGATTCTTATTGAAGCATATTATACTATTCATATGTCTATGTCTGTCATATGATATGGCAAATGGTTGATAAAATATGACCCGCTTCAATAAAGGTATTTTAAACTTAAATTTGAACCACTAATTGTTTATATGTGCTCATATTTTCATAATAAATCGAAGCGGCTGGAATGTTTATGATGGCATTGTAAGTTTGGTTTAAGATTACCTACTGAGAACCTTAGGTTCTCACTGCTTGCTTATATGTTTTTCTTTTCTGTAAATATTCCAGCACTTAAGTTGGAAAACAAGTGCGAGGTGGAGTACTGGGACGTTTACTGAGCAAGACTTAGATGCAAACCAGACCAAGAGCCTATTCAAGATAGCTAACGACGCGCAGTGGAAGCAAATGTTGTGTATTGTGTTAGTCACAAATTTTTTTTTAAAAAAGTGTAATTATTTTATTCTTTATATATCAGAGACTATTAGTCAGTAATAAAGTGAGCAGTTAAAGGGCTTTGTATTATATTTTCCATATTTTAAAGATTTACTTAGCATAGTGACAACCTCTTAATATAACTCCATGACTCGAGCATGGCTTATATAATTAGAGGGTGTTACATCTTGTGCAAAAGAATAAAATTAAGCTTGAGCAGTCTATCTTCCTAGAGATATTTCTCTTATTATTGTAATACCCGAGTCATGGATTACATGAATTGTGTTAAGTTGTCTTGTCAAACCTCGTGGAAGTCCTAAGTCTAGACCCTATGCTTTCTTGGAAGGCTATATGATTGGGACATTTCCATGGGATCAAAAGTCCCGATAATTATTCCCTAGATATCCAAAAATTGAAGAGTGATTTTTAACGAATTTTTGGAGGTCATTGACCCTTTCGTTTTTAGCCTGGAAGTTTAAGGATGCGAGTTTCTGGAAATTTGTACTAGAATCCAAAAGCTGGATTTTGATTCTTAAAGAGTTTGATTTTTCTAATATTTTTATTAGATTCAAATAGAGGTATTTTCTTATTTACATTTATATTTTAAAATTAATGGAGAATAAAGTTAAAATTAGTAAATGTACATAAGTGTAAGATTATGGCTTGAAGAGTATTGGAGATTAAAAGAGGAAGAAAAACCAAAATTCTGGGAGTCTGGCAGCCACACTCGAGCACACACCCCTGCACTCCAGCATGCTCCGAAGACAGTGAAAGGAAGAATCTGGAACCCGGCCACACTAGAGCGCGGCCCCCGACACTCCAACGTGCCTAGGTTGGTGAGAAAAATAAAAATAGGACTTCCAACCCCATTCTCTCTCATCTCTCTCTCATCTCTCTCTCCCCTCTTGTTCCTCTCTTTTCCCTCAAGCTCTCTCTCTCTTTTCTTTCCCAAAATTTCTCATGTATGGTATTTTTACCATCTATTGCCATCGTTTGTCCCTACCCCACTTCATAACTGTCATATTTCTAACTAATCTACTGATTGATTTTCTCATTTCAGTAAGGAAGGGAAGCTATGAGGAGTCCTGGGAGAAGATCCAAGCTTTCTATCACATTCCTTTACATTCTTTGGTACTCAACGATAAGTTATAAGCTCAAACCTCTTCCCTGTCATGATTTAGGAAAATTTTTCCCAAAGGATTTGCTCTTGGGCTTGGATTTAAAGTCCTAGAGTCCTAAATCCCAGGATTTTTCATGTTTAAAAGGAAGTTTAAGTTAATTTCTTATCTCTATAGGTGAGCTTTAGTTATATTCTCCTATTATGGTGTCAGATCTGCTCCTGGAGCGACAGTTTGGCTCAATGGTTTCACTAAGGAGCTTCCACCCTTTATAGCGGGAGTACTGTGAGGAGATAATTTATCTATAATAAATTTGAAATGAATATAATTATAAGATTTATGTATGCTATGAATATATCTTTTTTATATTATATGAATTTATCGGGAAGTTAGACAGTAAAACAAAGGTTTAAGAATTAGTTTTCCGATAAATAAAAAGTAACTGTATGCTACAAATTTTTTTTTTATGTAAAGAGCATGGGACTAACTGACCTATGTATTGTTTCCAATTGGATTTGAAATGATTACAAATTCCAAGTTATTATCTGTTTATATAAAGAAAGAAAGAAGTAACTAGGTCAGTTATACCATGTTAGAAAAGTTTATGTTCATTAAAAAAAAAGAGTTTAGTTGTGTTATGTTTCAAACCAACCTTGAAATTAGATGTTTTTATGAAAGGAAATGAGTTTTGTGGGATGAACATTTTATAGAACCGTAGCTAATAGTAGTAAACGTTAAACTTGGTGCACCTTGTATGACCCCCAACTAGCAGAGGAGGTGCTAGCCCAGTGTGTTATGTTGACATGATCGGATTACATATTACAGATCATTGAGGACGGTACCAATGTGGCCGCTCAGAACATATCAACAATTTTAAAGTCAAATGATATGGCTAAAGTAAACATTATTTTAAAAAAACTAATATATGGCTATGGAAACATGAAATGATTTTAATTGAACAACGTATTAAAGGATTTTCTTCAAGATCCATTCCATTAAACTAATATATGCAGTTGGTGGAAATTAGGCTCGATTATTATTAATGGAAAATAATAGGATTTAATAATTACTTTAAATTCTCTGTATGCTATTTTACAAATCTAACCGAGTCATAACCTTAAGGGTAATGTCAAACTATTCTTATATTATATCTATTTAGATATTGTATTAAAGTACTTAAAAAGTATTTGAAAATTACTGAAAATTGTTCGTATCTATCATTCACATCTACATATAGTAATTCAATGCTAGCTTTAATTACAGTGTTTTATTATATAAATGAGTATTAAACTAAGTTTGTCCTATACCAGCTTATGATATCCATGCTCAGTTAAGTTTGCTCTATAGAAACTTAAAACATTTGTCATATCAGATAATCTATTATCTTATAATACTTAAACCTATCAACTATTTTAATTTCTTTTCGTGCAATATATCAGCTATACATATTTTATAAGTTGAGAACATAAATATAAATATTTAACTACATATAAAAGTCATTTCAATAATCCCTCATGATTTTAGTCAAAGAAAATTGAAGCATAAACTATTGGAGTTATAATTTCTAACAACTAAATATATACTCTAGAAATTTTCATTTTCAAGAACTAGAACATTTATTACACAACATATTAATCATGTTAGGTTACTAGCTCCGCTATTCATTTATTCATTATGACTAGTTGTCTAGCATGTCTATTGGGAATTGCAAATTATTTTTCTGTATTCATCATTAACTACTTTTAGAATATGAAAAGTTAGGCTTATTTTGCATGTTCACATACTGAAATTACATTGGCGCCTTAACAAAAGTCTTTCACTTTCTATGACACAACTTCCGCATCAACCTATTTTAGACAAAATGAATTTTTTATCCTGCAAATATTTATAGTTCTGTTGATTCACCTATTTCACTTTACATATAAGAAATGGATTATTTTAGAAAATGGGAACACAAGATGGCAAGATACAGAAGAAGGCTAATAGCATCAAGAAAAATGCACAAGATTGAAGATTCAGAATAGAATAGCAATGCACTTCCAAGTTAGCATTCTTTACATTAACATTTCTTCTTGGTTCAAAAATAAAGTTCTTTAAATCTAATATTTCGTACAATTGTTTGCTTTCAGTGGCCTTACAACACAATTAACCATCAAGAACTTCAACTAATATCAACAAAAAAAACCTCTAATTTCTCCACCACGACAAAATGGAAGTTATTCCCAACTAGGTTCTGCAACAATGACAACTAAAGCATCATCTTCCTCGGCCAATGCCATTATATGTAAGTCAAATACATCAAATTGTCTAAACTTCTAAATTCAATTCTGAATTCAAACTATAATTTCATTATACTTCATATGAATAATAAAAATTTGGCTTTACCATCTATAGGCAACATTGCTTGTGAGCTATCAACCAACGACAATGCAATACTAGACAAAGAAAATGTCTTCAATTTATGTACTTCATCATGTCATGGTTCTGCAGTTATAAAAGACTCAATCAAAGCATGTTCATCTAATAACATGAGGTCTCCACTATCAAATATCACAAATGGTAAGTTAGTGTTATTAAGTTATAAATCTTACTTTCAAGTATTTATTTATCATTCTTTGGCATTGCATTATACTTTAATTTACCAACAAAAAAAATTCCAAATACTTTTACCTTTTTAGGCATTTGTATTTTGAAATGGCAGCTTTTATCATGAAATGTAACATTAACAAGTTGATATACTGCAACATTATCATTCTCAATTATGTTATATAACTAAGCTTGTCGCAAACTAATTCTGTAGCCAAGGAAATTCATTGCAACAAATTGGTAAAATCAGCATATTCAATAGGAATAATGGAAATCAGACAATCTCATTTCACTCCAATGACATGTAAGGATACTCCAAGGTAATTAGATTTTGAGATTATTTTGCTTCTAATTTTCTGATAGCTTCTAAATATATGTATAAAAGCTGTTATATATTCAAGTTTTATAACTTCTACTTCAATTTTAACAATGCCTTGAAATTAGGGAAATACATGATCAAGAGCTTAAGAATAATCAATTTCATTACAAGGAATCCATCTATTCTTTTTATTGAAGATCCACATGATCAAACAATGGAAGAAGGAAATTAGGTGCATTTTGAAAATAGTATTGATCTATTTGTTGATTATGAAGGTATAATTTATAGTTTAACTATCAAAACAAGTTAGTTCACCTTATTAATTGAACTACTTAAAAAATCTTATTTGTATTAATAACAACTAGTTTTTTTCAATTCTCAATGGATTTGATGATTCAAATCCAGATGAAGATATACTTGAGTTCCTTTTCTATGATGAAATAGATTTAGGTGGTATGTTGTTTATTTTGTTATTGCTATGTTAGCATAAAACCTGTTGTCATTTTGATGTTATCATTTGCATATTGATTTCCATTTTAGCTTCTTCTTTTGATAATTACATGATATTAATTGACATCTTTAAATATATTATCCAGATCTAATCCCATATGAGGAAGAAGATGGTATGTAACTACAAACATTATTATCTATATCAGTATTAGAATTTAAATAAATTGGCTCACTATTTTGGAAATTATACTTTAGTAACAAAAACTTGAATATCGGCAATCCTATTTATGAGTGTGAATTCTATTATGCCTTACTATGTTCAGACGAAAGGCTTTCAAAAAGCAGAAATTTTGCACATCCCAGGTTTTCACTATGCTGTATAGAAGAGAAAGTGCAATTGCCATTATTATGTGAAGCACCTAAAGAAATTTTGGAACAGCATGATAGTAAAGATTATAGAAGCAATTATTTCTTCAAAAACATAAGATCATTCAATGAAATGTTCTATTTTACTTCAATGGCTGGAAAGGTAGACCATCAACTAAACCTACTTCTCCTATTTTTGTGCTTGGTGGCCAAAATTAACATTCCATAGGTAGCTTGCTGCCTCCTAATGAAATGAAGCCAAAGTTTGCTCAATTGTACATATATGACATAGAAAATGAAGTACAAAATAGACTCAACTACATTTACTTTTTAATCTATTATTATCTTTCAAATAAAAATAATCAAGGTACCTATAAAATGGGTGCTACTTTTTTTTTAACTTTCTTTTAATAGGTCCAGTGATGAGATAAATCATGAAGATGTTGAGATTATTTCAATCTTCAAGACCATGCTTGATACACACAATGTTTTGGCAAAATCATTTAGATTTGCTTGAGATCAATACTGTGAAGGAGGAGTCTTTGTAGTTAAAGTTGAAACTAATAAGCAAAAGAAGCACTGATGGTCGAACATATAACCTGCCCATTATTTCTGAAGTGGCTGCACTAATTGTTGGTGATATTGATGAACTTTCTAGAGATAGAGACATCATAATTGAGACTAAATCAAGATCCTTAAAATGTTTAGATATGCTTTATCCCATGTATCTTGCACTGCAGTATCCTCTGCTCTTTCCGTATGGACTGTAACACCTTACCAGACAAAATACTATACTTAAGTCATAATATATTACCTGACAAGTTATTACGTGTCATTAGCTATTTAAAGTTTCCCATAAATCCAACGTTATATGCTCAAAACAAGGTTGACTGTTGATTTGTATATTTATTTTTAGCCGTAATGTAAAATAAACGGGTTAACGTCATAACAGAACCAAAATCATGAATAAACAAAATGTAACTCACTACATATATATATATACATATATATATATATATATATATATATATATATATATATATATATATATATATATATATATATATATGTCGATTTTCAGAATTTACAAAAAAAGAAAACCATAAACAGTACAGGGTATAGAAAATGAGGCTGCTAAAACAAAATAATCCGATTTGTCTCTATAAAACAAACCCTATATGGTCCCCACGGGACATTTCATATGCTATCCCTATCCACTAAACCTTTACCTATAGCCCAGACTACCAAAAGAGGGCCACTCTATACATCTCCTTCTACGGCACTACATAAGCTCCCTAGGTGGATTCCAAGGAAAGGAATCCATTTGGTATGCCGGCATCTGCCGGAGCATAGCCACCGCTGGGTGTAGAAGACGACGAGGATGAGCTCGCTACCTCGGATGGTCCTCCTCCTCAAAAAATGAAATGGAGGGAGCCTATAGAGGTGATGTCGCCGGTGGTACCGCGGGGGCTGCTGCTGCTGCTACTGCTGGAGGTGAGAATGGGCATGCCATGTAAAATGAGATAGCAATATAAGGTGCGGGAAGGTCAAATAGTGGGTGCATAAGTGAAACGGCAAAGTCTCTACGGAAAAAGAAATAAAAACGGAATCGGCAGCTACCAAATATGTATATAAAGTCTAGAAATGGGTCGAGGTGGATATGCAGGCCAGGGAACCCAATGTAAAGGATGTCTGTTGCTGCGTTCTCCATGATCTGAGAATGACACAGAAATACACAATAGGGTGAGAATTTAAAGAAATTCTTAGTAGGAATCCTAATTCTATGCACATCTGTCATCGCTATCATTTCCAATTATTTTGATTTTTCTTAATTTTAAATGATACAATATAACAGTAATATTCAACTTAATTTAAATTGTAGAAAATAGAACCCGAAACAAAGCTAAATTTTAAATTAGATCAATACAAGTATATTTAAATAGGCATGCTAACATAGTTGAAACAGTAACCATAGGTAAACAGTAATATAATACAAGCAATATACAGTTAACTATGACGTTAACTTAGAAATTAACAAACATAGCATATATATGTGAAATGGGAATTGCATGTTGTCTTTGGAAGCTTTCAACTTATGCAACTTATATTTTCCACTTTTGGTCCACTAGGAGTCTTTGGCCATATGCTCCTGGGTAATAGTCTACTTTTCAGGATCGAGCTCATTCATATATAGGATTGTCGGGTTTACTTTCCTTGACTTTCCCACTGATCTATTTCCCTTAAACTTATTCAGAGGCTGACCCAAGTAATGTGGAATCCTTGGTAATCCTTATAATTTGCATGCACCATTAATATTATCTTACTTAAGCATCATATGTTCATACAAATATCTCACATAGCATGTAAATTCCTTGTCGAAATTTTAGCAGCATAACGGATCGAGTCTGCTTTCTCATGAATAATGCCAGGCTACCAGTACAATCAATCAAGTATTCAAATCAAGATAGAACAACAAGCTTATAGTAGCAATATCAACCATGTGGTGTGCCAAAATCATTAGAAATATCAATAGAGTTTTCTGCTTACTCTACTTTCTTCTACCCAAGTATTGTAAAATTCACCATTATTTCTATTCAACTCATTTGGATCTAAATTTTGGATATGTTATAGTTATATGTGTCTAGTTTTCAACCCTTTTAGTCCCATCTCATTTTGACTTGTGTAACTCAAGTTATTTGAATTTTACCCTAATCTGTCCCACTCTTGGCTAGAATTTCACCCTTAAAAGTAGAAAATCACCAAAAATAGAAACGTAGGTGAAATCATACGAAACCTATACCAAATTAAAGCTAATAGGACAGGATTTTTAATGAAATAAGTTGCACCTCATTTGCATAAGTATTGCTTGAGTTATAAACCCTGAGAGTTAACCCTCCTGGACTACCTTGTTCCAGTCCGGTTTGGACTTAGGGCAACTTCATCGAATTACTGGGAATAAATGAAATGAATTTAACTCTAAAATTTTTATGGAATGTTTCGCTACATATTGGCTTTCAAACAGAGTTAGTTGCACTTAATTTAGAGTTATGTAGGGTGAGTTACGCTTTTCTCAACTTATACTACCTAGAAAAGGACCCAAAAATTCAGACTAAACTTCAAAAATTCATAACTCACTCAATACTAATCCAATGACCTTATAATTTATATGCTTGGAAAGCCCTAAATGTCTAGTTTCATATAAAAATACATACATCAGGATTTGATGGTTGGATTCTTGTCCATACACATTGAACGTACGGACGTCGTAGGGTTTTCACCCAACAGCCCCTTGCTTCTTTCTATTTTCAAGTTCTTCCATTTCAACTTCAATTCTAATCATATCAAATCAACCCTAACTCATCATCTCTACTCAAGATAACATCAAAATCATGAAAGAAAGAAAAGCCCCAAGTAGCCCCATTCCAAAGAAACAAGAAGAAAAGTTGAGATTCCTATCTTTCCTAGGTGAAATCTTGTTGGATTTGTGTCTTAGATTGAAGAAATCTTGGTGAAGCTTGAAGAGTTAATGGAGATGAAGATGAAATAAGATGAGATGAGATGAGGAAGAAAGGAAATGGAGAGGGTTCAACATGTATGTTGGCTGAAACTTGTAAGGGGTAGGAAAAGAAAAAAATTGAAAACTTTTGGAGGAAACTATCATGTGATTGGTGGATTCCTTTTCATTTTCCAATTTGATTTGGCTGCCTTCTTGAAGGCTAATTATGGTGCCACTTGTAAGGGTGTGTTGGCTGAATCTTGGCTATCCATGCTAGGGTTCTCATAGTATAATTTCTATTGGTTCGGTTCTGACAGTTTAAAATACCGAAATCTTACTAATTTCTTTTAAATCGGTAAATTGGTTTTAGAAATAGTTCTATGAGGTTTTCTATGTTTCTAATCTAATTTCCTTACATCTAATCTCTCTAAGTGACACTTAATTGGCTTTAATTAAACACTTAATCGAATTCTAATTAATCTCAATCATTCGATAAAAATCGAACAACTTGGTTAAAAAGGGTAAAATTTTTCGGACATTACATGGAGAAGATGGATTTTGACCTAATATTGAAACTACAAACAATCGATCACGCAATAAAAGGTTAACTAAAAGCATGGGAGAATTCTTTGCTTATAGGATATAAGATAGGATTAATGACTCTCCAAGTATTCTACAGTTAAGAAGGTTACTCCAATAATTTTTGGTTGACGCATACACAATGGTTGAATCATAATGGTCAAGGTACTTCCGATACAACAAACCCAAATTAAGAGTTGATAATTATAAAGTTTTGCATGAATGTCTTTTATGAGATGAGATGGATGCTACTTTAACTAGAAAAAGAATTATACTCTCAAGTTCGTTTACTAGAGAACCAAGGTATATGTTCATCAACTGCAAAAGATGTATTTGCAATTTGTAAATTTGCTGGCTATCAAGCTTTTTTATCACCATGACATGCAATCCAAAATGGAAGGAGATCAAAAGATTTGTAAGCATACAAGGTTTAAAGCCGGAGATTTGCCTAGATATTCTATGTAGAGTATTCAAATTTAAACTGGACAGATTATTAAAGGACCTAAAGTAAGGTCATGTTTTTGGTAAAATTTTGGCACATATGTCACTACTTCTTTTCTCATTTATAATTCTTATTTCTTATTAAATAATACTTACCTATTTTTTTTTTACATATATGATGCGTATATTACAGCATTAAACTAATTTTTGAAGTTAACAAATTGATAGATGTATGTACTATAGAATGTCAAAAGTGTGGGCTTCCACATGCTCATATCCTCTTATTCATACATTCTAATTTTAAGCCACAATCATCAAATGACATTGATAAGCACATTTCAGCTAAAATTCCAGATATAAATGAAAAGCAAAAGCTATATGTGGCAATTCAAAAGTTCATGTTTCATGGTCCATGTGGCTTCCACAACACTAATTCTCCATGCATGAGAAATGGAAGATGTACAAAGCAATATCCAAAAGAATTCAGAGAAAGAGCCATTATTAATGAAGTTGTCTTTCCACAATATAGAAGAAGGGATGATGAAAGAATAACACCAAAAAAAAGAAAAAGATTGTATTCTAGACAATAGGTACATAGTTTCATGCAATGCAAAATTATTTTTAAAGTAGGGATGCCACATAAACGTGGAGTATACTTGTCAGACAAGTTCTATAAAGTATTTGTTCAAGTATGTCCATAAAGGTAATGACAGGATGATAGTAGCTTTATGTGAACAAGATGGCTCAACTGATAGAATCCAAATTATGGATGAATCTAAAAATTATGATTGTAGATATATATCTGTGTGTGAGGCAACATGGAGATTATCTAGTTTTGAAATTCAAGTCAAGGAGCTACCTGTTACAAGACTTCCATTTCATTTATAGAATGAGCAGTAGTTTATAAAGACTGCAAATATTTAGCATGTTGTTCATAATGCATAACAAAAGAAGACAATGTTCTTATCTAGGGTGGAAGCTAAAAAGATGTATCCATATACTAGAAGTCTTACCTATCCAGAGTTTCCTACAAAATTTGGTTGGAAGGAAAATTGGTCTCAATGGATGCCAAGAAATCAAGGATTCGCAATTGGAAGAACTTCACATGTACCAACAATATATGGAGAAGACTATTATCTAAGACTGTTCTTGAATATTCGAAAGGGATGCATGGATTTCAAAGACATAAGAACCATTGATGGCAAGATATATGATACCTTTAAGGATGCATGCTTTGCGTTGGGCTTATTGCAAGATGATTAAGAATTTATAGATGTAATTAAAGAAGCAAGTCCATGGGCATCAACTTCGTATGTTAGAAGACTTTTTGTAATTATTCTAATTTCCAATAATATGTCTAAGCAAAAACATGTTTAGGAAAATTGTTGGCAAGAGCTTTCAGATACAGTGGTATATAGACAAAGAAAACTATTAAGCATTAATGGTAAGTTCATTATAGTACAAAAATATTTTGATATTAATATATAATGGCAGCTTTTGTTTGAATACAATAATAGTTATTACATTGTCTTTTTGCTACAAATTTGAATATGATAGGTGATGAAATAAAAAATGAAGCACTAGCTTAGATAGAAAACATACTACAATCTAATAGTAGAAGCTTGAAAGATTATCCCCCAATGCCAACTCCATTTGAAGGCAATTTTAATCATTTAGAAGATAGGTTAATTGCTAAAGAGTTGAACTTTAATAGGGAAGAATTGAAGTAAATAGTTCAAAATATGTTGAACACAATGACAAATGAGCAAAGGAAAGCATATGATCAAATCATACAAGCTGTTTATAGAAACAACAGTGGGCTTTCCTTTTTATATTGCTATGGGGGTACAGGAAAGACATTTCTCTAGAATTTATTATCTACTGCAGTTCATTCAAAAGGAGATATACTATTGAATGTGGCTTCAAGTGGAATAGCATCCTTATTATTGCCAAATGGAAGGATTGCACATTTAAGATTCAAAATTCCAGTAAATGTAACTCAATATTCATCATGCAATGTCAAGCAAGGAACAACTCATGCAAAGTTGTTAAACAAAGCAAAGTTGATATTTGGGATGAGGCTCCAATGGTAAGCAAATATTGTTTTGAAAGCTTTGAATAAATGCTCGAAGGATAATTTGAGATATAATTCATCATACAATTTAACATTACCTTTTGGGGGCAAAGTAGTTGTGTTACGTGGGGATTTTCGGCAAATATTGCCAATGATACTAAGAGGGTCTAGACAAGATATAGTCCATGCAACTATCAATTCATCATATTTATGGCAGTTTTGCAAGGTATTAAAGCTTTCAAAAAATATGCACTTATCTTTGGGTACAATGAACTCAAATGAAATGGAAATACAGCAGTTTAGTAAGTGGTTGTTGTAGGCTAGAGATGGTGTCATAAGTGGTAACACAGATGGGGAAATCTAAAACTGAGTTCCCTATAGAAGTATTGATTCTAGATTCTGATATAGCACTTGATGAATTGATCAATTTTGTTTATCTTGGTTTGCTTGAAAACATTAAGTTCATTGATTACTTCAAGGAAAGAACCATATTGGAACCAACATTAGACGCTATTAATGAGGTGAACAATTACTTGATGTTCGTGATTCTAAGGAAAGGAAAGAAAAAGTCTATCTAACTTTAGATTGACTTTTTGTAGAAGAAGATATTATGGAAGGTGAGTTAGAGACAATTAGACTTGAAATGCTAAATTCAATGAATTGCTTTGGCTTGCCACCACATAAGTTGATACTGAAGGTTGGGATTCCAATAATGCTACTGAGAAACATTGATCAATCTAATCGACTTTGTAATGGTACATGGCTTCAAATTAGAAGATTGGGAAATCATGTCATTGAAGCTACAATTCTTACTAGTAAAAAAATTGGAGAAGTGGTTTTGATTCCAAGGATGACAGCGATTCCTAATAATGAAACACTTCCCATTAAATTCCAAAGAAGACAATTTGCATTGATAGTTTCTTTTGCAATAACAATAATCAAGTCACAAGGACAAACATTGACTTATATGGGATTGTATCTAGCTAGACCAATTTTCACCCATAGACAACTTTATGTAGCTCTTTCAAGAGTCAAGAACAAAAAATGGTTGAAAGTTCTACTAAAGCATAATGAAGAAATTTCTTAAGATTGCACAATCAATATAGTCTACAGAGAAATCTTTGAAAAGTTAATCCAATAAAGTAATAATACATAATATCCATTTAATCATACAAACACTTTAGTCTTATCTAATGCATTTGATAACTTACCATGTTGCATAAACTAGTTGATGCAGTTTACTAATGTTCAATGAAGCATTGCTAAATTTTACTAAATTCTAAACAAATTCGAAGGTAAAAACTGTTAATGGCATTGTTCAATTCCAATATTTTAATAGAACAATCTTAAAATAGTCCTTTTATGCAATGAAATTCACCAAACAATTTTATTCAAACAAAATTATTGTACTTTTTATCTATTTTGTACTATTATACCACAAACTATATATATATTAAAAAACTATACATAATTCAACATTTTCTATAATATTATCACTAATGCACTTTTATCTTTTGTTTCTTTTGTCCCTTTTTTCTCCCCAATAGTGATACTCCTACTAGCAAAGTTCTCCAATTTAACATGCCTTTTAGGATAATAGAAACTATGGATAGGTTGCAAATAATTTGGAATATTGAAACATTTTGATACTTTATATTAACAATCTTTGTATGAACATCGAGACAGAATACAACATTAAAATTTAACTCATGTACTATGTTCTTGGAATCCTTCTGCACAATTATATATTGATATCTTATAAAATAATATTTATGCAAAAAAACTTATAAATTAATTCTTATGTTGATTAGCATGTATCAAGTATACTGCTTAATACAATTTGGCATAATGTTTTATTAATCATTTACTATTCCATATAACTTATTCTAAAAATGAAGTGATATTACAAGTCTTAACCACTTACTACATCATAAAGTTGTTATACAATTTACTGTGTATAATTCTAATATATAAGTTGAACTTAAGTTTCATGATAAGTAAAAACAATAGAATCAAAGAAAACTTAGTAATGTTGCATTAGAAAAAGTAATTATTGTGACAACTACAAATTCGCTCTCAACAATGCATGACAATATATGAGACTAAATCAATGACATGGAATAATATCATAACCAAATTATCTAGCAAAGAACACATTTCCTTTTAGTACATTTTAATAGTAAAATCTTGTCGTGCATTGTACGGGCAAATACACTAGTTGAAGAACCATTGGCTAAATCCAAGTGACAGCCAATAACCATGAACGGTGTGTGAAGAATAGCTCGGGTATAGTGAAGTAACTTGCATGCTTTGGCGAATCAGTAGAGCCATTTGGTGGATGAGATAAAACCGAGAAGGAAAGAGAGAGGTAATTAGCATTTGAAACGATTATTGAGAATAAGGGATGTTTGTTAAGTTTGTGAGTGAAGGGTTTTATGAAACTGGGCCTTGCTTTATTAGGCTCATCTTTTATCTTTTGTTTTGTGAATAGATGTAGCCAAATTTGCAATCTAGTTCATTAATTATTAGGAGAAAAAAATAAGAATAATATTTATTCAGAAAATAGTTAGTGGAGAGAAGAGTTAATGTATAATGTAGGTAGTGAGTGACTAAAGTAATCTAGAATAGTAGGTGGAGAATTATTAGGAATTTTGACCAATGAAAAAAATTTTAAAAAACACTACAATAATCAATCCTAATTATGTGACAAAGAGTGCAAATGAAGCTTTTAATCCTTCCACTCCAAAGAGTATAAAGGAAGTTTCTAACCTTTCCTTAACTAGTAATTTTTTTTAATTGGACTTAAGATTAGAAGCACCAGAAGATAACAAATGGTAAAACTTTCCACTTAATGCTTCTAAAATATTAAAGTCACATTGATTGATTTTTGACATAAATATATATTTTTTTGTCATAACTTAGACACACTAGGGGGAGGAGAGGGGAGCATGGATCTTTGACCCCAAGATTCAAACTGAGTCGCTCCATGATGTGGCTTCCTTTTGGAGGCAATAGATTGTCACTATGCCATATGTCCTAGCCACTCATAAACACCTTAAAAGATTCCTTTAATAAAAAAAATTGGAATCACCCAACCTAGAGCCCAAAAAGGTTAACCCAATCCATACAGTTAAGTCACCAAAAAAATATTATTGTGAAAATTAAAATTAAAGTTCAAAAATAAAAATAAAACTAACATACAAATAACATTGCAAAGCGGGCCAATGCGTCCCACCCTATCCTAATCTACTATGGGTGAAGCCTTATGCGGGGCAAGGCAGGGCAACTGTCATTAATAATATTAGTTAAGTATGTTAACCTACCCTGCTTATGTGTAGGTTAGTGGTCAGTGAGTTGGCTCATTAAAAAAATAAAAAATTATAAAAAAATCTTATTTTAAATGGATTAATTCATCTAAATTTTTTTTAAAAGGAATTTTTATTTAAATATAATAAAATAACATATATACAAATTTACAAAAAAAATTCTTAATCATCAAATTTAGGTGTGTGTGTGTGCGACCAACAAGAGACTCAAACATTCAGTGTATTGTGCACATAATTAAAAAATATAGAGAAAAAAAAACCCATGAGCCAAACTTATCTCGCCCATGTGGTACCCTAGCCTAAAATAAAATATTTGGTTTAAAATAAAATATTAGTAATAGAAAAGCAGTTTAAATCTATAATACCTTATTAAAAATAAAATACCAGTTTAAAATAAAATATTTATAATCAAAAACTCTTAACAAATTTTCATAACTTATGTTTTGGAGATTTCTTTTAATTAATTTTAGGAATATAGTAGTAGAGTAATTAAAATTATTGGATAAAATTTTTGAAGTGTTTGTAATTAAAAGACAAAAAAAGAAATGAGACTATGGTGCACTATAAGTGATATGGTGCACCGTAGACCTCTCTCTCTCCCTCCACTTTCACGCTTGGAACATTCTTCCTGCCGCTCTATTCTTCAATTTTTGTTTTCCTACTCCGTTACTCTCTTTCACTTTCACTCCCTCCCGCTTGTGCTCTCTCTTTTCTTGCTGTTTCACCCACCACCGCCATCAACCTGTCCTCCGCCACACCTCAACCGTCGCGGTTGCTTCTGTCTCTCCCTCCACCGCGACTTCCTTTCTTCGTGGCACCCCTCACCGCCGCTGGTTACTCCTTCCTCCGCTGCGGGTTGCCTCTCTTCTCCGCTGAGGTTTGCCTCCCTTTTTGCCACGAGTGGCTTCTTTTCCTGTTGTGGCTCTTCCACCATGGCAGTTAGGACTCTTGATTTGACTCTCTAAATTTACAAATTTGGGTAAGAATCTTGGTGTCAGTGTTCTTATGAGTGAGTTCTGTACTTGAGTTTGTGTGTGAGTCACAACACTAGGTTATTATGTCCTAGAGTTTTGTGTTTTGAAAATGATAAATTATATGGAATTATTATGTTGTTAGTTGTAAGATAATCAAAATAATTTGGAGCATGTATGTGTGTTTTTGGCATTGGTTGAATTTTAGAATTTGGAGTTCTCTACAGGGTTGTTAATTACTCATGTTCTTGTGTGTATATGTGCTTTTAGGTTTCAGATGAATTGTTTTGAATTAAGGGTGTGTTTGTTTGTGCCCTTTTTTAGCAAAAAAAATCACTTTTTTTTTATTGAAATATATCAGTCTTCATATATTTGGATAAATTTTTAAAAATAATCAGATTCTAAAAAAAAAATCAGTTTTCAGCTTTTTCTATTATATATAAAATTTAAGTTTCAAAATCAATTTTTTCAAAATCTGAAACAAACGCACTCTTAATTTTGTGGCGATTAATTGGATATGGACATAGTGAAGAGTTAGAACTAGTAAATGAGATAAGTCATGAAAAGGATAAGTTGAAGAGAGAGTAATTTTAGAATGAACTAAAAGAACTAAGAATTAAAAGTAAGCCGAATTTTATTTTAATTTTGGAAGGCAGTAAGTTAACTGGTTAGTTAGGTGGTTGATTTAATTAAAGGTTATAACAAAGTAGTTATACATAAGGGTAATTATGCGTAAGTAAGAATTGATGTAATACCTTCTTAGTGAAAGAGATTTCTTGGATGATTCTTGGCTCTACAGGTTAATTGGTTTGTGATTGGTGACGTTTTGGTGCTGGAGTCCCTTGGGTTGCGATCGAGGTTCCGAGATACCATAATCTCCAACCACCACTTCTCGGTTTAGTCTGTGAGTGATAATATATTTATAACTTGTTTTCTGTTCTTCTTATTTTCCTAAATATATGTTCTGACAGCTACTTGTTTTCTGCCGAACCTTTAAAGCTGCTTATAGTATTATTATGTTATTAGTTTTATACATCTGCAGGTGGGACAAGTATTTTGAAGAATTTACTCTTTGATACCCCATTTTAGTTTAAGAATTCCCTGTATTGTTATTAATGGGTGTTTGAGATTTGATTATCTAAAGGTTTTGAAATGGATATGATGTTTCAATTGATAGTATGAACTCGGACAATAGAAATTACATATTTTGATATAGTAAGTTTTGAAAAGGTTTGGAATTGGTATTTTAGATTCTAAAATTTGATATGCTTGAGAACTATGTTGGATTTTAATATTATAGGAGTTTGAGAGTCTGAAGAACTTGTTTTCTAAAATGAAAATATTTAAGAATTCTACTTGAATTTTTGGATTAACGGTTTTCTTATGGCTAGGTTGCTGTGATTTAGCCTAGACACTGCTAGTTGCTGCTAAGCATTCAAACACAACATCCCTATGGCCATTGAAACTCTAGTCCTGGGTACTTACTTGTTCCTTCCTTTCTTCTCTTCTTCTCTCAAGCATGTGGTTCTTCAATCCCATCCCATCCCACACTCACTTCACATCTTCATCGTTGGTTTTGCAGGTGCTGGGCAAGAGGTAGGGAAGAGCTGCGTGGTGGTGAGCATCAATGGGAAGCGCATCATGTTTGACTGCGGCATGCACATGGGCTACTTGGACAGCCGTCGTTACCCTGACTTCAGTCTCATCCCCCACTCTGGCAATTTTGACAGTGCCCTCTCTTGCATCATCATCACTCATTTGTATCATTAGACCTCTCTCATTTTTTTTTTCTTTTGGTGAAAATTGTTTTCTTGGCATTAACATTTTTGGTACTGATCGATGTTTTGCAAAATGTGGTAGTCACCTTGACCATGTAGGAGCATTACCTTACTTCACCGAAGTTTGCGGGTATCGCGGACCGGTTTACATGACAGTGAGTAGTCCTATTACATGTTTGACAAAATGCTTTCCTGAGTTGGATGATGAAGATTTTCACACATATGTATATAATTGAATAATTATTAGGCGTTTGGCATTAAGCTATGACACACAAATACTTTAAGGGTTTGTTTCTAAATTGAGGTTTTGGAGGGAAATAGAGGGAAGGGAAGGGTTTGTCCCTCGCTTCCCTCCAAAGCCTCAACTTATAAACACACCAAAAAATTAGTGACATACTCGTATTATACTCGTATCCTATATCAATACTGGTATAATACTTCTACATCCATATTTTTGGCATATCTTTAAAAATTTTCATTTTAGTGTATATTTACCATATTTAAAGCTTTGTTATTTCAAAATTTTAAGATAGCAATCCAAGTTTTATCCTCAACAATTACTTTCCTCTAATTGTATTATAATTTTTTATAAATATTTTATTAATATTTAACTTTTATTGTGTAATATAATAATTTATTTAACATGTATTGCTGTACCTGTATTTTAATTTTTTATAAAATTATCGTATTTACGTAACTGATTCAGGTACTCTACCTGTGCAACATAGGCATTAAGTGGTTGCTTATATTTTTACATTTTCAGCAATATGAATCAGGAGTAAAAAGAAAGTGAAGCCTTTTGTGTCTTATACAAAAAATTTCAGTGATGTGGAAGCTGAATATGTTTTCAGAATAATGTGATTGTTGTGTAGGAAGATGCTATGTTACTCTTGCGAAAGAGGAAGAGATTGTCCATGGTCAGGACTGATCAAAGTGAAAAAAAAGAAGAAGAAAATTTAATAGGTTAAAACAAAATCCTTAAAATAATTTGATTGGAAAAATATCTGGCAAAAAAGGATATGCTTAAATGAAGGTTCAAAATTTTTCTGGGGAAGGAGATAATGAGCAGAATATTACGGCATTGGCAATATTGGTTGTTAAAAGTGGTTATTGCATTTTGATGTTCCTCGGATGATTTTTATTGCATATGCACATATTCATGTTCTAATTTTTGTTTGAATATTTGGATGCTATTCTGGACCTGGTCAGTGCTGACTGGACTGATACTAAGATGTTATCAATATGCTGGAGCTCCAAAGCCAGAATGATTTGCCCAAAGGCATTTTTTTTCTTTTGTGCTTCAAATATTTTAAGTGTTGGCTTCTAGATTCTAATTCTATAATGGTAACTTTAACTTGACTGTCATGTGATTTTAAGCAGTACCCAACAAAAGCTTTGGCTCCTTTGATGTTGGAAGATTATCGGAGAGTGATGGTTGATCGTCGTGGCGAGGAAGAGCAATTTACTTCTGATCATATTGCTGAGTGCATGAAGAAAGGTAACGTCGGAGGATCCTCTTTTATTTTGTAGTATCTATGTGTTGGGATAGCAAGTACTTTTGGTTTAGACGCAACCACTGATTTACTTATATCCAATCTAGTCAAGCCTGTTAGTGAACTGCACATTATGTAATGCATTTACATAGTTGACAGAGTTATTTCTTAATATGTTCATGATGGAATGTTATTCTTTTCTGGTCTATAAAGTATGTCATTTATTTATTTATTATTGACAATGTGGATTGTGGACAAACTACTTTTACATGATTTACATTTTTGTGTGAATTTTAAAATGGATTCTTTAAAAAGAGTCTACTATACATATCAGTAGTTTGGTGTGCATTTTGGGGAACACAGCAGGTTCCTAACCAAAATCACCATACCTCTACATTAGTATCTCAATCTCTTATCTTTATAAAACCATTTTAATCTAATTTATTCCTGTGTACTGTACAGTTATAGCTGTAGATCTGAGGCAGACTGTGCAAGTAGATGAAGATCTTCAGATTCGTGCCTATTATGCTGGACATGTAAGGCTTGTGAGCTTCATAACTGAAGCCATATTTTATTTGCTGCAATAGATTTAGCTTCAGATATGTCGGTGAATTTCTCACCATTAAAGTTTTTGTTTAATTTTTGTGAATAAAAGACACTTGAGGATGAGATGCCAAAAAATTGGTTAATAAAAACTGGATCATAATCAGAGGAAGATAAAGTGTCTGGTAATTCATTACGAAGTCCGGAAGAGATAGCTTACTTGAATTCTAGTAGCATAACACTTTCTGGAATCCAAAACACGTCTATCCCAAAGTAATTGTTAACTTGTTGTAATCCATAATTTTTAAACTTCTGGCATTCTGCTCCAGTTGGACACATCACATAACTGTTGCTATAGGGTGCCTATATAGATTCTTATTCTATTTCTTCTTCTCTAGTCCCAAAACGTGATTGCTAGAATGACATCCAGTCATCCAACTTAGATACACTTAATTGATTTCTTTAATTTGTTAGGAGTCTCTTATGGTTGCCATTTTTTAAATTTTTTTTTTTTCCTGCATGATGATGCCTTTTTATGCTTGATGGCGTTATTACTATCATGAACAGCTGGCCTAGTTGTACCACCAGAGTCACATCGCTTGGGCAGGTTCAATTGGAGAAGGTTCGAAGCTAGATAGTTTTTGGGTGGGTGAATGCAAAATTCCATCATTTAACTGTGAGTGGGTGAATTTTTGGGCTAGACTGGGTTATTTTGTCGTCTTCCCCACCTGACAACCACATTTAACAAGAAAATGTATTGAAAGATGAGTTAGGAATTATTTAGTTAGGATTACGATAAGTTTTGTTCTGCTTTGATACTTATCTGCTAGGGTAGGAGTTATTTAGTTCTATTTTCCTTAATTGTCTAAGGTGTTGAGATATTCTTGGAGGAACCTTATCTCTTCTCTATCTCCTATCTGTCTAGATATTGTTATAGTATGCATTGTGCTGGAAAATAAGAAAAATACTACTCTTCTCCTTACTTTCTATGAAATGCAACTTGTTGGAAATGCATGTTACAATTTTTTACGTACTTACACGCAATTCATGAGCGATCCCACAAAAACATGCTCATAGGTAGGAATGGGATCATAGATACCAGAGGAACACATAGAATTGCACAGTTCTGGGACCTGAATAGTGAGTTTGACTGGCATGTTTTGAAGTTACTACTACCGAATGCAAGACTGCTATGTGTGTAACATATCCTAACTGATAACTCAGTGTTAGCATTATTAATAATGCAATGTGAAGTAGCATTCTTGTAACGTGATTTCTCATTTTATTTAGGTTGTATTTGACACTTTTAAAATTATTAGGGTTACTATCTGTGTCCAGTCTGCCTTGTATGAATAGACTTCTGTTTTTTCAATACCTTCAATTAATGTTTTAGTACTCTTAGGTAATTGGAGCTGCAATGTTCTATGCAAAGGTGGGAGACACAGAAATGGTATATACAGGAGACTACAATATGACACCAGATAGACATCTTGGAGCAGCTCAAATTGATCGATTGCGACTTGACCTAGTCATAACCGAGTAAGAGCATCACTGATTGTGTGAATACATCTTATAATGACGTTCATATTTTGATAGTGTTTGATCATTTTCTACAGTGATTTTAGATTTTGAATAAACATTTCTTTCACTATGTGCTTGCATGCATGCATGCAAGGTTAATTTCTTTTTGATAATACTGTTAGAAATATGAAGCATTCCTTGGCCTACACATAACGGTCTAAACTTTTGGAAAGTTGGTAGTATATTTGACCAAGTGGTCATGACTTCAATTCTTGTTGCCCCCACTTTTTACTATTTAATCTATTTAAATTTTAGGGTTAAATACATTTTGCCACCTTAATTGATGAATCCTTTTACACTTTCCACCTTAATTTATGTAATTGACTGCATTGCACCCTGAGTTTAACATATCTATTGCAACATTCTCTTTCAGATCCACATATGCGACTACAATACGTGATTCAAAATATGCTCGTGAGAGGGAATTCCTCAAAGCTGTATGTATATGTAACACTCACTCTGAAGAATTTATGTGCTAAAACTGTTTATGTAATTTGGTATCGTTATTTTCTTTCAGAGATTTATTTAAGAAAAGGCATTGTTGATCTTACTTTCTTAGTCCATTTTTTTTCCCTTAAAATAAAACCAACTTTTATTTACAAAAAAGGGAAAGAAAAGGAAACTTCATCTAGGAACAAAATTTGTCTAGATTTGGGGTTGTTCAGTGTTGCATGTTTAAGATGCATTGTGTGATTGTGATTATCTACTATTGCATGGTCCCCTTGTTCATTTTCTATGGTGTTAATGGATCATATTTCAGCTATACTTTATTGTTGAAATTTTAGGGATAAGATGGAAAAGGAGAATGTAGACTCTGAATAATTGGTATTTTTGATATGAGATTGACACAAAGCACTAACTTAATAGTCAATACACCTATTTATACTTAATATTCTAGGTTAAGTACTACTGTAATACAACTAGTGAAGCCAAGAACAAGAACACTATCATCTACTAACATAATAAGATTCCATAAATAATAACAATTGTAATATTGCAGCAATAATAATGATGGTGGTGGAATATTTGGAATAATCAGTTAATCAAAAAAAGCTGATGATAATGATGATGATGGTGGTGAAATATATGGAAAATCTCTTTGGTATCTTCAGTGAGCAATGTGTTTTTTCTGAATTTGGAATTCAGTTTGAGGAGCTTGGTTTTTTTTTTTTTTTTTCCGCCCATTAAAGGGAAAGAAAAGAGTACTAGGAAGGAGGATAAGATATCATCACAAGAAGAAAGCAAAAGACAAAACCTAGGACCTAAGAGATTGAGTCATGTACCAGCATGCTATTCTTTCAGCATATCTAACAGAAAAACCTCTAATAGACCATGAGCAGAACACCACAGACAAGCTGGAAAAAACTATCCCATTTGTTGTCTAAAGAAGTTCTCTTGAAAATTCTAGCATTCCTTTTCATCCAAAGACACCAAAGAATAGCAAATACCGAGCATTGTCATTGAACCTTAGGGAATCCAGACTAAATATTTGACCTTAGGAGGAGCTTTTGATTTCCAGTTGGGTTTGTCCAAAAGAAAACTATCTCTATCAGGGTCTTAGTCAGAATCAGCAACGAAAAAAATAAGATTTACAAGAAATAACACCCGGAGAGTGGAGACCAAATTCCTTTTATTATTATTGGAAGAAAGGTGAACATATTACTTGAAAGTGTGATTGAATTGCTTGAGAGAAAATTACTCTCAGCACTGATATATATATAATTACACAATGTACAAAGGGAATCCCATGAATTTAGGATTCAAATCTCTAATCTAATCTCTAATTTCGGTAACTATCTAATCTAACCTAACAATATGATAGGATTACATACAAGATAAACAAATCAGCCCATATCAACAATATTCAAGCAAAACCATAACAGACCCTAATTCACTAACATCCCTATTGTGCAAGTTCTTGTAAAAATGAAAATTCCAAGAGAAGTCAAATGAAGAGGAAGAGTAACATTGACAAACAAGGGCATTACAAAAAGAATGAAGCTGAAAAAGCCTTGCAAAGGGGAAAATTTCCTACCCAAGTGTCCTCCCAGAGTTTGATCCAAAACTCGCTACTAGTCAAGGAGAGGAGAGATATAAAAGAAGATAAACCTCGAGTAGTAAACTACCTAGGACTAGCATAGTCTTTGGAGGAATCTAGTGTACGTGGTTTGAGCACAATTAATAAAAGCTTTTTTACTTCCATGTCATCTTTTTCCAGAAAATGATTGAGTTTTTGGCTTCTTATGAGTGTTAAGCTTCAGCCAGCCAATTAAGCAAGTACTTTGATAGATAGTCAGGAAGTTTGGTTGGCTCTTACTGTCAATATGTAAATTTTATTGTAGTCCCCTTGTTTTATAATTTTAGGAGGAATCAATAACTTATCCTCTGCTTGCTTACTTCCTTTTGTCTCCATTTTTGGAATATTTCTCTTTTTTTCTTCAAAAGAAAAAAATGAAGAATTCGCTCATAATTTTTGGTGGTTGTACTGCCTTTTGCCTGAATGCAAGAATTAAGATTTATTCACCTAGTGGCTTTTTCTGATGAGTTCTATATACAAACATACATATGTGTATGTATGTATGTATATGGATCTTCTTGTGTTTCTTTTACTTTCTGTTTTCCTTTTGATTCAAGTGCACCTGATCTACAGTTACTCTTATGATGGGTATTAAGTTTTCAAATTAATTGATTTAGGTTCATAAATGTGTTTTTGGTGGAGGAAAGGTGCTTATTCCAACATTTGCTCTTGGAAGAGCTCAGGTATTCTCATTAAGATGGCCATTCGTCCCACTGATTGTAATTTATCTTTCTATGATTGTTATAGCCAATGGATGAAGTTCAAGCAATTATTGCACCAGTGCTCATCACAATGATTCCATGTTTTATTTATGATTTCCCTTTCACATCCTAAAACCCTCCTCATAAGAACAAGAAAAAAATGGAAATTAGTGTTTCTTCTTACCAATGCTTGTATTTGGGATTCGATGATCTTAAATACTGTCGTTAATGTCTTATGCATTTGTACTTTGTACATTTGTGGGCTTTGTATTTGTATGTCTTAAATGATTTATACCTTAAATAGATGCTGGCAAGATATTGTTTCTAGTATTCATCAATCTATAATGTTAATTATGCTCCCCTGGCTTTTTTTTTTTTTTTTATGTAATTATTTTGCATATCATCAAAAATGTATTTCTTGCTGGCGTGAAAATTTTATTTTTGATAAGAGTCCAATGGAATTGTTTGATGCATGTAGCTAGCCCCCACTTAATATGGCTTGTTTGTTCTTGTTGTGTTATAAACAATGAAAATCTATTCTATGTATCCAGTTTAGTATGATCAGTTGTAGCTTTGTGATGATAATATCTTATAGACTTTTGTTAGTCCTTGGTTGAGGGTGTTGTTAAATACTTTGTACGAATGTAGGATTATAGGTAAATTTGTTTGATAAATGAAGAATACATAAAGAGATGAAACTAGTACAGGGAAAGAACAGGCAGTAAGATATCCTCCAAACTGAAACTACAATGAAAAGACTTAAGATACATAATGAGAAATAAAATAGGGTAATAACTATAGGATAATAGCACAAAATCAGAAATATGTATGTTTTTCAAACTATAGGCTAGGAGAAGTGTCCAAATTTAGTGTTCAATCATGCCTCAAGCAGGTTTGCCTCTCTTAGAGACCCCAAGTTTGGAAAAATGTATACCCATAGGAAGAATAGAGTTAATGGGCAGACTTTAGGCCCATTAGTAGGATGAGGACAAAATAGAGGTTTGTTGTGCTGAGTTGGTGAGAGAGAATAGCAAATCATGTGGGATTTGCTGTGGTGGGGAGTGTTATATTTCTGTTAGGGAGAGAGGGTGAGGATTCAGATATTTTGGGAGAGTAGAATTGAGAGGCTGAAGGGCTCCTCTATGCCCAGAAACTTTTATCTTTCTTTGTATTTCCCCTTTATTTTCATTCAGTGAATACAATCAAGTCCTAGACTAGATTTCACTTTGGAATCTCAGTCTAAGGCACATTTTCAGTGATCTATTCTTCTATCTTTTATGGTGTTTGATACTAGTTCTAACAACCGGTATCAGAGCCTATTGATTCTTGAGGGCTTTGTGAGGGTATCCACGCATGCTGCAATGGATTCGGATTGGGAGGAGCGCATGAAGAGAATAAAGCGTATGTTGAAGGAAAACGAGAGGAAGTTGAGAAAAAGAAGACCTAGGCAATGTTGACTGCTTGTGTGGGAGGATGACAAAGCTGGGTGGCGAAGGAGAAGAAGAAGATCTACCACAATGTTCTGGATTCCTGAATTTCTAGCTCTTCTTGAAATTAAGCAGGATGAGGAGGAGGAAGCAGAGGAAGACAATGAAGGGGAGGATGAAGTTGAGGAAGAGGAGCAAGATGAAGACAATGAGGAGGAGGATTTGAGGGTTGCAGATCAAAAACCCCTTATTACAGATTGCGACTCAAGAACAGAGGAAGTGGTGGATGAGGTGAATATAGAAGCTCAAGGGGGAAGTGTGGCCATGGTGACTCTTCAGGGCCTAGAGTCGATTGAGGTGAGAAAGAAAGAGGAAGAAGCCAAAAAAATGACTATGACCTCAAGGCAGGGACCACCTCTATTTTGGTTAGGAGTTGATGAGGTAGTGGAGAACAAGAAGGATCGCAACTTGTTTCCAACGGTGGAGAAAGGGCAGAAACACTATGACGGACATGTGGTGCGACATCTGGTCAGGCACCCAGCCGCCACCGGAATTGCCGGACCTCGATTCGCCTTGGGAGGAGGATGGGTCAGTGGCTGTGAATAACTGCGTGATCCTTTGGTTGCCAATCGGCCTTTCCCCACCCGATCCAGGCTATCCTACGGCGCACATCAGCAAGCAGCCACTGCCGAAGCTACATGATCTTAAGGCCGCATTGACCATCGCAGCGGAGAAGTGGTTGGAGACACCGGAACCAAATGCACCACCACCGCTGCCAAAACCCCCAGACACAATTTCACAAGTGGAGATAAAGAGGAAAGGAGCTGCAACACAGCTTGGGTTTGCGTGCCCACTAAGCCAGCTCCCACTGTTGAACCCGCCGGATCCAGCAGTAGCGGAGACGCGAGCAGAGAGGGTGGGGATGATAACAGCGGAGATTCAGGCGAGGAGGGTGGCTATGCAACATTTTCTTGCCAACAGCTGCACGGCAAAGAAGAAGGGAGAAGAGGCAAGCGGTTCAAGTTTTCAGCAACCAGGTGAAAATTTTGATCTATTCGGCCAAGCTCACATCCTTCTTGTGAGTATTTGGCATATTGCTCTGGAAATTTATTTTCCAGGGGGAACTAGCTAGGCCCAAATATGTGAGGTTAGGATTGCTGAGCTAAACGTGGCTGTTGAAAAGATTTGGGGCCTTACAATTATTGAAGGCTCACATATGACTAATTGGGTCAAGAGGTCATTTGAGAAGGGAGATAAAGTCATCAAGTGGGAACTTACGCTGGATTTCTCTAGCGTCTTGCCTGGCGTTCTTCAATGGGGTAAGTCAAATTCTCCTTTGTATGACTCCATTGGCAACGGAAAGAAAAAAAGCTGGTGTGAAGAATTTTATTATGAGCTGTCAAAGGCAGCCAAACACCTTCATTTGGAGGAATTCTTGATTTCTAATGAATTGGGAAATGGATTTGAACTAAGTACACCAATGGAAGGCAAGGGCAGTGTTGGTGATGTTGTCGGGCAATATTTGTTGAGAGCCCAAGTCACAGAGGGTGTGAATGAGGTTATTGGGGTAGTGTTTGCATCAGAAAAGGATGAAACCCGAAAGGAGCTAGTCACCAAACTTGGGCCAATGCTCAATAGGTATGCTAAGGTTGGAACGAATATTCCAGCAACTTCAATTGCCATCCTTTTAACCGTATCCAGTGGTGGAACGGCCAAGAGTAGTCAACCCATGGAGGGGAATTGGAGTGACATGGGAAAAGGTAGTGTCCACCAACCCAAAGGTAAGGAACTTCTAGAAAAAGAACACCAATGGTGTTGTTTTGGAATGCCACGATTTTTCATGTTGGGAGAATTATGCATGATAATTGCTGTGAAGGTAGAAGATGCTTGTGGCTGGTTCGATGATAACAAAGTGGAAGAGGGTGTTGGTGTCTATATTGGAGAATTGCTAGCTTTCTTGGGGAGTGAAAGTGTCTTAACTCTTGCTACTTCTAATAACTTCAGGGTTGAAGCAAAAAGGCCCATACACTCTAAGGACAAGAAGATAGTGGATTTCTGTTTCAGACCATTGAGTTGCAAAGTTGTCAATCACTGGGCTGCTAATTTTCTAGCAAGAGAGAGGGACACAGGAAAAAAACTGTTCCCAGAGTTACTCCTGGTATGTTCAAGTTGTAGGCAATGGGTATCCATGGTGATTAATTTTGTTATTAATTATGTGAGTCATCACTGGTTCCTCATTTTCATGGAGTGCTTATTTTCACTTGAACAAACAATTCAAGTGGCTATTTGCCCACTTGGCAATCATCTTATGGACTCTAAAACACTGAAGAGTTTTGCTTTTGATGGGGGAGGGAGCATAACCACAGTTGATGGAATTGAAGTCCACTTAGGTGATCTAGGAAGCAGTCTTATGGTGCTAGTACTACCGGGGAATGGTGCTTTAGAGGATGAGTTTGTTCAAAAAGTTCCAATTCTGAAGCAGGTGCATCACAAAGTTATTGTTCAGGTCACTGGTGCATGTACAAAATCTGTGCATTTGTGTATAGTCGCAAAGTGTATGTTGGGAGGAAGCAAAGTGTATGCTGGGAGGAGGTCTGTGTGATCACATGCACAAAATCCATAACAATGCAGAGTTGTCACCAATGCTGAAGCTTGGAATTGATGTTTGCAATAGCATTGAGCACTTGCAGGAAAACAGCATTTACAGGGATTTGGTACTTGATGATGGTGGTATCCTATCAATCTTAATTGCTGTCTTGGAGAAAGGTTTTTCATCACAATCAAGGGATCTTTATAATTCTTGTGCATTTGATGGTTGTAAATTGTTTGGTCTGGATATGAAAATACATTCAAATTATAGATGGCATCTCAACAGTGTATTGAATATGGAAGGTGTACACCTTCTCAGGTTGTTCCTTGGCTGTTTGGTGCTGAGAATTTTCTCAAATATTACTGCTCCTGGCAGCAAACATTTGACCCCTGAACTTGAAGACTTCATTGCTTATGACAACCTCACAAAGGAGGGTGGTATCCTTTTTCAAGATTTGGGACCCAAAGTACTTCCAACAGTAAGATTTTGCTTTCCATTGCATCACCTTGAGGACAAGGTGATTCTTGAAGGAGGGGGTATTGTTAGAGATCCCAAGTTTGGAAAGATGTATATCCATAGGAAGAATAGAGTTAATGGGTTGACTTTAGGCCCATTAGTAGGATGAGGACAAAATAGAGGTTTGTTGTGCTGAGCTGGTGAGAGAGAATAGCAAATCATGTGGGATTTGCTATGGTGGGGAGTGTTATATTTCCGTTAGGGAGAGAGGGTGAGGATTCAGATATTTTGGGAGAGTAGAATTGAGAGGCTGAAGGGCTCCTCTCTACCCAGAAACTTTTATCTTTCTTTGTATTTCCCCTTTATTTTCATTTAGTGAATACAATCAAGTCCTAGGCTAGATTTCACTTTGGAATCTCAGTCTAAGGCACATTTTCAGTGATCTATTCTTCTATCTTTTACGGTGTTTGATACCAGTTCTAACAGCCTCTAATGAAGGATTTTTCTTTTCGAAAAAGAAGAATTTTATTGAGATGAAAATAGAAATTTACTAGAAGATAGGAGGACAAGAGATCCTCTAAATGATACTTATTGGAAATAAAAAAAAAAGAATTTGAAGGATAAGAAGCACTCCTTAAGACTTAGGAGCAAAACACAAAACAACAAAGTAAAAAGAAAAATTCAATGAAATAAAGGTGCCAATCCATTAAACATATTTGTCAAGGAAGCCTGCTTAAAAAGACCATGTGCTTTACACCACATGGAAGCCAAATGCCTAATCTTATCCTAATTCAGCTATTGCATCTAAGAAATCTACTTAAAGATATGAAAGTTACACTCTGACCGTATGTAGCTTTGGTTTCATATTTGCTCAAGACTTTACCCTCTTTTCTTTTACCAAAATCCTTGATGTTTTTCCATAAAAAATTGATCCTTGGACCTAGGGCATACCCACCATTCACCAAAACTTCCAAACATAGAGTTCCCAAGAGAAATTGCTGTAGAACAAAGTAATAAGAGATATGGAACTGATTTTGGGCTAGCATCAACCATACCACTTATACTAGGGGGGAGATTCTTATCTGGCCTACGAATCTGCAGCAAGTCATTTAGCACCAATTTTGCTGAGAACTGCAGTGTATATAAAAGGCTTGACCTTGGAAGGGAGCTTGGACATCCACAGGGGTTTATCAAGATGGAAGGTAGCTCTACTCATCTATAAGAAATAAACACATGTTAATCATCTGCCTTCCCATATTACTAGAGTGGCTCTTAGTTTATAGTTCTCATTAATGTAGTATTTACATTGATTGATATGCAATTGATGGATTGAGGAATTGAGCTAGAGTGATTAAGGAATTGAGGGATTGAGTTAGAGAGTGATTGATGGAGAGGGAGATGATGTTGAGGAGAGCCAAAGTGTAAAATGTGATTGGGAGAAGTGTGGCTGCCGCTGTTGTTAGAATGTTTCCCTATTTTTTTCTCAACCTAATGTCCTAATCCGACCCAAGGCTGGACTTAATTTCCTAATGCACAACTTGAAGGATTGCTAAAATAACCCGATAGATTGACCCACCCGAACATGCTTCAACCCATAGATTATATGGGGATGGGTTAAACATGTTGGTTTTTTCTTCTTTTTTTTTTTTTTTTTTTGGGTATGGGTTTAAATATGTAACCTAACCCCCCCCCCCCCCAGCATTCCCCAACAAAAAAAAAATGGTAGGTCAAGTGAGTTGACCTGGCAAGTTGGACCCATATTGCATCTCTATTAAAATGGGAGATGTTAAGGAGTTGAAGTTGCTTTGTGAAAATCTAGCTAGCTACATTACATTTTGCTGCTAATTCAGTCTTCCATGAAAGAGCCAAGCACACAGAGATTGATTGTCATTTTGTTTGAGAAAAGATTCTCTTAGGAGAAACCGCAGCTGGTTTTGTCTATTCTAATGACCAGTTAACTGATATATTCACTAAATCCCTTAGAGGATCTCAGGTTGAATCTATATGTAACAAGCTGGGCAAATATGACATATATGCTCCAACTTGAGGGGGAGTGTCAAAAATAAACATGTTAGTCATGTGCCTTTCCTTATTACTAGACAGCTCTTAGTTTATAGTGCTTATCATTGTAGTATTTACATTGTACATAGTATAAATGCAATACGTTTGTGAATAACAAACACATTTTCTACTAACCTAATATCAACAAATGATTTAGGAATTGGAAAAGGATTTGCATGAAAACACCCTAGAAGGGTCAAAGAGATAAACTCCATTTCTCAGAATTAGGAGACAGATGAACAGAGTCTCTGAGATCTGAAAGCAGCTCCAATTCATAACATTCCTTGTCACTCAAGTCATGAAAAATGTGACAATTCCATGAGAAAACAGAATCATGAACTCTGTGAAAACAGACCCAAAACATAAAGGATTTCAAATTCAAGATTTTTTTTTTTTTCCATGTCATTTGTTAAAACTTAGAAGATTTTGCCAGCTATTTGGCTAGATTTCAGTTTACAGCAAATTCAATCCCCTTTTCATTTTGCGAAAATGAAAAATCCAAAATCTATTTTGTGAATGACTATAACGTTGGTGTCTTGGTTCTACGTTAATATTAACTTTTCCAATTCAGAATTTGTATCTATTTTTTGAGAATTGAACTGGACTATCTGGTTCTAGGAACTGATCTGTGATCTGGTTTGGTTCTTACCTAAGAACTGGTTTCTATGAAATTTGATTGAAACCATATGCGCCAATTGGTTTTCTCAACCAGTAAAGCTGAAGCTGAAGCTTATTCAGCAGGTCAACCCTTTCACTGGTGGGTGCTGTGGCAGATGTAAAAAGATCATGTCATCCACCATCTATTTTCTTGGCACAGTTGCATTTGTTCAAAAATGGCATTACTAGGAATTGAACCCTGCTACAAGCAATTAATCGGTAACATAGCAACCTGTAAGCTAGGCAGTTGTAGCCTTTCATACTAATGTATTCATTATCATATTAGTATTTAACAATAACAACAAACAAATATCTTAAAAATACATAATATAGAAACAACCAAGCCATTTTAGTCTACGGGGTTGGCTATGTCGATCAAAATTGACATAATTGGGGCTTTATCAAAATCCAAAACCTAAACCAAATTTTCAATAAAAGCATTTTGGGCAAGGTCTTTTTTGATGATTTTTCCTAGTATTTTCTTAAGTCTTCTATCCCTAGAAACCTGGACTATCTTCTATTTGATCTTGGAGACTTTGCTGGTCACGTTTGACCAAATCACCTTAGGCAATTTCTTTCATTTTCTCCTCTATTGATGCTATTCCAACTTTCTCTTGGGTACATTTGTTCTTATATCTATTCTTTCCTATATATCTGCTGATCCACCATTCACTACCATAGAGAATTGGTAGTCTTATAGTTGTTTGGTAGAATTTTCCTTTGAGTTTGATAGGAAACTTTGCTATTCTGAAATAATCCTTAAACATTTCTCCATTTTATCCAGCCAGCTTGAATCCTATGTAACATTCCCATCAAGCTCGAGTCCTAAAAATAGAAAATAATAATTTTAAGTATTTGGAGGATGTAACTATTATAGTTAAACTGATTAAATATTTTTCTAAAAAATCAGTTGATATTAAATAAAGCATTAAAATATAATATCAAAATTGATCATATAAAAGTGTCCAGCTAATAGTATTTTCTCCGATACTTTATTGTTCGTAAGACTATACATCTGTAGATTTTGTACTAGTTTAATATTATAAAAATGGTTATATTGATTATTTATCATATTTCTTGCAGTTCATTTATAAAATTCTGCTAAAGTTGTGTGTATATATATATATATATGTGTGTGTGTGTGTGTGTATGTGTGTGTGTGTGTGTCTGTGTGTGTGTGATATATTTATTTATAAGACATTTCTTTAAAAATTTCAGTTCAACCACAATTGGATTAATGAGCCATGAGCCACTCACTTCTGGTTCAGTAACCAGTTTAATAATCAAAATACTGATTAAGATGTAATGGTTGTCTCATTTTTACCAAGTTATTATGGTGTATAGGAACTATGCATTTTGTTGGATGACTACTGGGAACGCATGAATTTGAAGGTTCCTATATACTTCTCAGCAGGTTTGAATCAGCTAGTGTTCCATTTTAAAATATATACTTATTTATTATTTATGCCAAATGTCGCTATTCATCACATGCATTTTGATCTGTTATATATTCTGAAATCATACAGTGAAATTTTGCAATGGGGGTTTATCAGATTTTTGTTTTTGAAATGTTTTTCCATGCAATACAAAAATGGAGTGCCAATGTGTAAAGACTTCAACAGTGTATTGAAAGAAAAGGCTGCTTAATTTGCTAAGATAAAAGAAAGAAATGTAGGGCTTTTATGATACTAAGCCATAAGTAATGAATATTGCTGTTGAGAGAGATAGAAAAGCAAAACGCTTATGAAATCAGTGTGTTTCAACTATATAGTAGAGGCTGAATTATATAGACTCTATGTAATAAATATAAATAAATACAAGGATATTTACAAATATATGATTTCCCTAAACACATGATTTGACCTAATTACAGATTCTAATATATCATAATTTACATATTCTAACACTCCCTCTCAAGCTAGATCATAAAAATTATATGCACCAAGCTTGTTACATACATAACTTATTCTAAGACATCCTAAAGACATAGTGAAAACATCTGCTGGTTGGTCATTTGAGTTCACGAAACTTGTGGTGATGTCACGAGATAGAATCTTTTCTCTGATGAAGTGACAATCGACTTCAATGTGTTTGGTCCTCTCATGGAAGGCTAGATTAGAGGCAATGTGTAGGGCAGCTTGATTGTCACAAATAAGTGTCATATGATTGATCTCCCCAAATTGAAGCTATTTAAAGAGTTGCTTAATCCAGATAAGTTCGTACGTGGTGGATGCCATGGCACATTACTTTGCTTCAGTTCTAGAAATAGTGCACCTCTTGCTGAACTTATATCCCTTATACTCCATCTTACTTCTACTTAAACAAAAGTCACGTGCTTCTAAAGATTGTCTCTACAACACTAAGTTTCCATTAATTCTTCTCTTGACTCTCCAACTACGATTATATTATTTGCAAAAAGGCATGCTTTCCTTGTCTTGTGCAAAAGAATAAAATTAAGCTTGAGCAGTCTATCTTCCTAGAGGTGTTTCTCTAATTATTTATTTGTATGTATGTTTTTTGTTAGAACTAACGACTTGAATTTTATTTTTTATTTTTCAGGTTTAACAATTCAAGCTAATATGTATTATAAGATGCTTATTAGTTGGACGAGCCAGAAGATTAAAGATACATACCCTACACATAATGCATTTGATTTTAAGAATGGTAATTTCCATATTTTTATACATCACTTCTTTTCAGGAATTTTGTCTATCATAAATTATGCATTTATATGCATTGTCACATTATGCACAGAGTTCCATTTTTGTATTTCACAACAATTACACAATTATGTGATACAGATTCTTGCTGTTGGAGCATTCCTATGGTTAGAGATTACAATACTTTATATACAATAGTTATAACAGTTAGTTGATATGAAGATACTATTTTGCCATGTGATTAAGGGATTTTAAAGTAAAAAATATGAAATTTCTAGACAGCAGAAAGTGAGGACTTTGGGGTTGATCAGGTTTTACTTTGAAGATTAGAAAGCTCATAAGAAGGGACGTGAGTAAGTGCTTTACATGTTGTGGACTTGTGGGATGAAAGAGTGGACTTTATTTTATGGCTAAAATATGGATAGTTGACTAATGGTATTCTAGAAGGCCAGAACAGAATAGATGCATCATAGGGTTTATGCTAAAGCATGTCTACCACCAGGTCATTAGACATGACATCAAATGACACATATTTACATATGCTAGAGCTTTTGAAGGTATGGAATTTTAAATATTTTCATATCTGGTGCTAAAAAATTTAAATTTGTTGAAAATTAAAAATAATTCAAACTTTAAGAAATTGGTATATTTGTGAGATATTTTCTTCTTGGTGTTCAAATATATGTGATATATGATGGTTTGTACTCTGACGGACAAGATAAACAATATTGAGAAATTGTCTTTGCCATCTAAGGCCTTGACTTTTCATCTTTAATCAAAGCAATTTTGAGGTTTCCAGGTCAGATGGTAAAAACTGGATGGAAAAAACTGTAAGTCCTAATGGAGTATCGTTCATTCATATTGAACTTATTTTTTTAAGAAAAAAAACTTGATCAAATTAGTCATATTGAACAGCCATAAGTATTTTTTTTCCTTTTCATTTCATATAAATTTTATAAAAGTTGAGATTGGAGGTATAATTTGCTGCACGGTTGTGTATCCTTTGATATTTTCATGCTTCATTCATCTGGTTTTGATGCTGCAGTTCACAGCTTTGAAAGGTCTATGATAGATGCTCCTGGTCCTTGTGTTCTTTTCGCCACTCCTGGGATGATAAGTGGTGGGTTTTCACTTGAAGTTTTTAAGCACTGGGCACCGTCAGAAAACAACCTTGTCACTTTACCTGGGTACATCCCTATTTATTCTCTTTTTTGTATCCTATCTTTTCGCATTAGCCATTAGATCACATGATGAGCAAAAGGCAGAAAATTTGTGCCATGGCTGTCAGTTCCTCAGCCACCCAGCATGCCTGAGTGAGGAGCAGACCCAGCACACCGTAAGTGGTGAACGGAGCACCACCACAGCATACATGGCACCTCCTCCCAAATTGGAGCAGAAAATGCTGTTCGGAGACTCCCACTCTGTTCTGGTTACCGCCATTTGCCTCAATGGGGCAAACTTCCTCTGGTGGCCACAGTCAGTTAAGATGTACATCCATAGCAGAGGTAAGCTTGGATATCTGACCGCTGAGTAACTCCAGCTCGACGTCACCGACCCATAATATGCAGTGTGGGATGCTAAAAACTCCACAGTGATGACATGGCTGCTAAACTCAATGGAAGAAGATATCTGCTGCAATTACATGTGCTATCCCATAGCCAAGGAATTATGGGATAGTTTCATTGCCGATGTACTCTGACTTGGGGATCAAGTCCCAAATCTATGAACTCACCCTACAAGCTAGAGAGATTTGACACGGAGTAGATAGCGTGCACATTGTTGTAACAGGCTTAAACAAAGGAAGCACCTGTTTTTTGAAATTTCCCCTCCTTTACTGAAAATATCTCTCCCTTCTACTCATTTTTCATCTCTCTTTCCAATATCTGTCATCGGCTAGGAGAATTGAAAATTTGAGATTTCTGGAATAAGAGGTGTACTTACTAGTCTGGGAATCTAGATTTTTGGGGGCTTAAATGCAGCCTTGGTGTGGATGTTATTGGTTGCCAATTACACATACTTATATGTAGATCTGGTTTGTTCTCTTTAGTTTCATTTTGTGGGTTCCTCTTTCAACGCCATGTCACGACTCACTACTTACATTGTGGGTGTGGAGATGTTCCCCTTCTCCCATTCATTTTCTTGTCTTTACCATAATTTTTTATTTTCTTTTCTGGAAAAAGCATGTATAAATCTATCCTATTTTTTATGTACTTATACATCAGTTGTGTTGTAATTGTATAAATCCGTTATTTTGTTACTCTTGTAGGTATTGTGTGGCTGGAACAATAGGACATAAATTAATGTCTGGTAAGCCCACCAAAATTGATCTGGATCCCAACACACAAATAGATGTGCGTTGCCAGGTACGTATTTCTGTCGTACCCATTTTTTTATGGGGAGATATATCTTCCATACAAGCAATTCAGTAGTTTTCTTTCTTTTTTGAACATAAGTTTACAGATTATCCAGTTTCCACCTAGGTCGACAAAAAGTGTAAGCAGCATATACATGTAAATAAATTATAGGAGACTGAAAATTACAAAGTGTATGAAAGGAGGGGAACTTGTGAGGTCAGGAGTGGGGAAATCAAAGAATACACAAGGGCTCACTAATGCATAACTAACTGCTAAGCTGGCAGTAAATTTGGAGAGTTAGAGGATCTTGTGTGGTTCTGGTGGGGTGGGAAATATTTGTATGGAGAAAGAATGAGAGAGCTTAGGAAAACAGTTAGAAGGCTGGTGGGAGAGTCCTCAGTCTCTGGAATAGTCAGGTGTATCTTTTCTTTTTTGTTCATATTTCATCACCATAGCCATTCTGATATCTATCATATCAGCATTTGCTCCATTAATATACCATAGTTTTCTGCATCTGTTAGCTTTCTAATGCCAGTATCTGTCAATAAATCTGCCTAGTGAATAAAATAAGATGATAGTATATTGAAAGCACACCCCCCCCTCAAAAAAAAAAAAAGAAAAAAGAAAAGAAGAACAAGAACTCTTCACTTTCACATATTGATATATTAGTGTAACTTTTTGAGTTTCATGTGATGAGTTCGCATCTGACATGACTTGAGAGCAAGTATACAAAAACCATGTTTTATTTATTCTTTCTTTTTTAGATAAACAAAAATCTAACCTCTTTTGCTTAAGTTGACATTGGTTTAGTGGGTGAAAACTGATATTTAACAAGTTTGTTTTCCACTTTTACAAAATGCTTTTGTCGTTTACTGAAATTCCTCCATTTTTCATGGAATTGATTCATCAACTTAATGTGCTTTAGAAATAAGAGCAAGGATACTATTCAAATAAATGTTTTCCTTCTCTTGAAATGCTTGAGTTCCCATAAAAAAGATCATGATTAAAAGTACACATTTATATATATTTATATTGAAAAATGTGTACCAACATGAGGTTTGGTCAAGGTGGTAAGTGCCTTAATCAAAAGTCTCAGATTTGATCCTTGGGAATGGAAAAAATCCACGTTGGAAGAACCCTACCCTCTTTAGGGACTATAGTCGGGTCGAGCCGGATTGGTCAGGTCCTAGCAATAGGGCCCATATACCGGTGGTTCCATCGAGACAAAAAAAATTGAAAAATGTGTAGTACAAGTTGGCATGGATTTAGTTCATTTTGTTTAATCCCTGGAATAACTTTGACTACTGTCGTAAATTGACAGGTTCATCAATTGGCTTTCAGTCCTCACACCGATTCTAAAGGGATAATGGATCTAGTAAAATTTCTCTCCCCTAAGCATGTTATACTGGTGCATGGTGAGAAGCCTAAGATGGCTTCTCTCAAAGAAAAAATTCATTCTGAATTGGGGATTCAGTGTTATTATCCTGCAAATAATGAAACCGTATGCGTTCCTTCAACTCTCTACGTGAATGCTGAAACTGATGATACTTTCAAGAAAAACTGCTTAAACCCAAACTTCAAGTTTCAGAAATGCAGTTCAGTGGACACAAGTAACTCTACTTTGACAGACAAAAACTTAGTGCCTGAGCTTCAAGTGACAGATGAAAGGGTTGCAGAAGGAGTTATAGTTATGCAGAAAAGCAAAAAGCCAAAGATTGTACACCAGGATGGTGTTTTGCTCATGTTGGGGGAAAAGAAGGAGGTTTAGTATGCACTTTGTTGTCTAGTATATCTTGGTGACTCAATGGATAGCCTAACTGACAAGTGTGGCTCAAATTTTTGGTGAGTTATCTGGAAGAGAAACAATTTTCGAGAACATTTGTGTAGGATTCAAAAAAATTATAAATTAAACCAAAGCAGTGTATTTCTGCTGCATTTAGTCAGCAATGGAAGGGAAGCTTGCAATGAAACTGGTTTTACTTTTTGCAGTGGCAAATGTTAGTTTAGCAATGTAGAGCGTGATAGTTGGTTCATATGTTTGTGTCACAGCTGTTAAGCATGTATATGAATGAACAAAACGATTTGTTTGAAAGAGAATCAGTTTGAATTTTGAACCGAATAGCATGAGTTTGATGTTGAAAATAGACTTCTGCAATACATTGAGCGATTGATGGAAGTGAATATCAGTTAGTGAATTTACAACATCAATTAGGGTTATGGTAGTGCAGTGTCTTGCTGTCCGTTTAAGGTTTCTACAAGATACTATATGCTCTAATTATAGCCTTAACCGTTTCTGCTACAAGATAGAATCATTATGATTCTAGTGATTATATGTATATTGTTTTAGGGTTATGATATTTGTACATACTCAAAATTCCAATATTCTTATACCTTCTTTCAGTTTTTTCTCTCTTCATCAATCATTTTACTCTTTTCACTTTCTTTTACAATTTTTTTTCTCCTTTCTTAGGTGTCTAAGATATCTACCTACCACAGTGGTACGAAAAATATTTCTCATTGTTTTATTATCTTTGGAAATTCCATTTTTGTCAAGACTTGTTGGTACATATTAAAATCAATGGAACTTTGAAATTGGATAAAATGGAATGTAACTTGATAGACATTATTGTATTTCATTTTATCCAATATTTTTAATTTTTTATTACCTCTAAAATTAAATAGAGAAAAGGATTTAACTTGCATATATTATTAGTATAAAATTTTTTTACATAAACATTAAATCATGTATTGTCACATTAACAAAAGTGTTTGATTTGACTATTTACTACTTGAATAGTCATATAAATAAAAGGTTTTGATTGGACGATAATATAAAAATTTCATATTATTAGTGTACCAAAATTAAACTTCAAAGAAAATAACTTAAATTTGTAACATTTCATTTCCATTTATTTTAAAGATTAATTTTAATACACTACTAGTATAAAAATGTTTCATATAATAAATGATTTGATTACAGTGTAAAACTCTATTTCCAAATATGAGAGTGAACATTTATCTTCATTTTGTACATTAATATTCAAATGTTGGTATGAAATTTTTATTCTATTTCATCGAATTTTATACCATTACATAATGTTTTATTCTATTTCATTTCCATTATTATTCAACAAATTGTTAGTTATTAAAGCTATCTTTTCTATAAGTATTTAGAGCAATAAGTGAGGCAATTTCTTATTACGCAAATACTACATTCTAACTAAGGGTATGTTTGGTTTGTTTTATTAGGTATAATATAATAAGTTAATACAATATATTGTGGTCTTTTTGTCTTAGTTGTTTTGCATAAACAGTATATTGTATAAGCATATTTATCAAGTATCTCCTATACATCAAAAGTATAGATAACTTAAATCAAATCTAAGAAAGTAGAATTAGACTTGATTAACTTTTAATGTATAAGGTCTTTTTTACTCTCTGTTATTTTATATATTTTATTAAAAATTTCTTAAATAAATAGTATTTAATAAAAAATTATTTAAAATAGTATAAAGATATATAAATAATAGTTAGCTATTAGCATATATAAAGAAATAAATAATAAATAAAGTTAGTAATAAATAATATATAATATAAATATCATCATATAAAATAAAAATAAACAATTTTAAAATAATTATAGCTAATAAGTAAATATTTTAATTACAATATTTGTTTTGAAATTAAATTTAAATAATTAATACAAGTTATTATTTTAAATAATTTTCTTTTTATATATTTTGAAAAAGCACAAGCAAAAAATATTAAAATATATAAGAGAAAGATGGTATTACATTTGTTAATTTTTTATATTTTATTAAAAATATTGAAATAAATAATAAATATAATTTAATATAGATTACAATTTTAAATAATAAAAATAATAAATATTTATAATAAATATAATTAAAAATAAGAAATATATTCATAACATTTACTTTTTTACTTTAAATTAAATAATTAATAAAAATTATAATTTTATTTTTTAGTAAATGTTTACTTATAATTAAAATTACTTTTTATAGCAAGGGAATAATATTATATTTTATAATATAATATCTTATATAATATCCGACCAAATACTATTTGATATTAAACTTTTAACGTGCCTTACAATATAAGTTTTATACTAATAGAATATATCTTATCAGGTATATCGAATAGACTCTACGTCTATATCATATATAATGTGAAAGAGATACACATTCCAAGGTTAGGTGATAAAAGAAATAACGAAAATTTGATAGTATCAATTTATATTTTTGTTACCATTTAATGTATTAACGACAAAAGGCACTTCTCTGTTTTCCTATGCCTTGTGAATATCTTATATAGTCGTCAATTTCTCTACCTATCGAGTAACGTTTGGCTATAAAAGTGGCAGGAACTTGTCATATACCCAGATAGTCGTCGAATAACAATACCATAACAGTAAAGTTTAATTTTTATTTTATTTTTTATTATGAAAAATTTTATACTATTATCCAACTGTTACTATTATAACATAGTAGGATTTGGGGCAAATGTTACTCTGAAGACACAATCTCTGGAAACAGAGCACTAAGTATCAATAACTGACATCTAGATGACAAAAATGCATGTATTAGAATGGCCATAGTTTCTAGTCCTAGCAATGAACTGAAAAATGATAGCTTCAGAAGTCAGCTGATTAGAACAAGGCCTAATGCTATTTAGAAGCTCAATTGTGGAGAAAATGTAAAATTATCTGGTGATTAAGAGCCTACTCAGGTAAAGCACTGGAGAAGTTTAATTAGATTGTATACCTAGTATCTCCCTCATGGACACATTACTACACCTGCTCAGGCCTCAGCAGTATCTTCTGGTACTTACTTGCATATGGGATTTGGAAGCTGACAAACTTCTGTGGGAGGTACGATGACTATAGAAACTATAGTGATATGCGAAGGAAACTTTAATTTTCATGGTTTTTGTCCCATCACATTGGAAGGTGGATCTAAATGAAAGGCATCTACCCATGTTTCTAATATCTAGCTATCTAAGTAGGCTCGTGTTACGTTAGTCCTGTCCAAGTATCGGAGTAAGTTAGTCCTGTATAAAATAACCTCACATAATATTGCAAAAAAAGTGTCTCCTTTGCAAATAGGGCTTGTTTCCCTCTCTCACGATCAAATTGTACACCGCCCCCATCCTTGAAATCGAATTGTATCACAAAACTCAAGTGGCCATCGGCATTATCAAACTACACATCCTGAAACCCTCCATGGTAATCATCAGGAAAAACAGCCGCCACCTTCCTCAAAACACGCACGTCTTTCCCTATCTAGATTTGCTTCACTCGAACCCCCTCGGCAAGGAGAATTCCCTGCAGCTTCCTCCTCCAAGCTTCTTCTCCGCCAAAAAGCCCTTTTTCTTTTGTGTTTCGCAAGGACATCTCTGATTGATTGAGGTGTTTGACGAGCTCATGGTCGGAGTAGTGGAAGAGGAGGTCGTCGTGGATAAGTGGCTGCCTGGGGATGAGGCACAACAGGTGGATGAGGTGCTCTGCTTCTTGGCCGACATGGCTGCGAATGACGTCACGACTGGTGAAAAGGTTGAAGATGGCGAGGTTGATGCACGAGTTGGAGTAGGTGGAGTTGAAGAGGCTGCAGAGGTAGACGGAGTCGAGGGCTCTCCAAAGCTTGAGGATGCTGTCATGCTTGTGCCAGCACTCGCCGTCACCCATGGCACAGAAAAGGGAGAAAAAGGAAGGGAGGTTGTTGTCAACAGAGTGAAGTTCACGCCGGAAGAAGGGCCAAGCAGGGACAAGCCTCTGTTTACAAATAAAGATAGGAGACACCCCTTTTGCAATATTTTGTGACGTTATTTTACATGGGAATAACTTTCTCCTATACTTATATGAAACTAACAAAACATGAGCCACCTAAGTAATATAAGCTTTTCATCCAAACATGGAAGTTATAAAATTGGCCATTTCAAACGAAAAAGTTGTGTGCTTTTTGAAAATTTAATTTTCATTTGCATTTTTTTGGGGCGCAGGGGACCTAAGATAGAGGAATGAGTTGTAACTTTGGGTAGCAAGTATTTAGCTATAGTCTGTGTGCGTTGTCTATGCATGCCATAGGCGTGTCTACATGAGTGGCATGTCCTTTTCCTTCCTTTTATCAATAAATAGCCATCGTCAAAAAAAAAGGCACTTAGGGTGTACAATGTAGCCAAACCAAAATCATAAAAAAAGACTTAGAGGACACAACAATTAGAGTAAAGTTCAAGATTTTAACTATCTATTGGTCATTTAATGCCATGGTCAATATCACTGGCGAAGAATTTCCATCCTCCTCGTAGGCTATCGTGGTAGTGAATCTCCATCGTCCTCAGAGGCTAAGGTGACTTAGATAGAGTCATCTCTTCCTCCTCCTCCAGTAGCAATCTAGGTTTACATGCTAAAATAGAAAGAACTTCAAAATTTCTGTAAAGCTTCAATACTGAAAGCAAGAAGAGTAGGATGACAAAGCTCTATATTCAGCCAATTTATTACAACTTGCTAGTCTAACTTTCACATGTAGTATAGATGAACAAATTATCTCAATAATCTGTACTATCATTTGCACCATACTCATACGGAAGAAGAGAGATCATATGATGCAAATAATAATAGTAACAATGAAACATGCAGTCACTAGTTTGCAAGCGTTACTGAGACATATACAAAAAATTCTACACAACCCTTTCTGTACTTTGCCTACATCACAATATACATCCTCAAGTAATAGAAAATCACTTTGTTCTTCTCACCCAACACCACTTTGTACAGCACCAAATTAAGACGAGCAAATGAACTCTACGGAAAAAAAAAACCAAGATATTTCTTAGGAAAAATCAATTTAAGTGCTTTTTTGGTATATTAAACTTGTGATTTTGCGTAGTAAGTATATGGCTTTAGTGTGTGTGCGTTGTTCGTGTGTGCCGAGCCTCACTATCGACGTCAAAGATGGTGAGATCGAGCAAAGCAAATTCTGGATTCATTGTAGTGTAGGGAATGGATAGGAAAGGGATGTGCGAGTGGACCAGAAGGAGGCAAGAACCCTCACCATCGACATCAGAGATGGTAAGATCTCCAATGTCCTCTTGGGATCCCAGTGGACCTATAGCAATGGCGGCACAGTGTGAAGGAAAAGAGCAATGCCGAGCATCATCAAGAAAATGACAAACAGGGTGGCAAGCCAAAATGGAGACATAGGTTTACGAGCCTAAAATATAGAGAACTTTAGAACTTTTGCAGAACTTTGGTACTAAAAACAAGAAGAAAGAGTAATTGATGACAAAGTTCCATATTCAACCTATTTATTACAACTCACTAGTCTAACTTTCATATATAGTATAATTGAACAAGTTGGCACATCTTAATAATCTTTACTATCATTTGCATCATACTCCTATGGAGGAAGAGAGATCATATAATGCAAATAATAATATTAACAATGTGCATGCTGTCACTAGTATGTAAACATTGCTGAAACATACACAAAAAATTCTACACAACCTTTCTATATTTTGCCTGCATCTCAATTTACTTCCTCCATCAATAGAAAATCACTTTGTTCTTCTCACCCAACATCACTTTGTTCTGCACCAAATTAATGCAAGCAAATGATCTCTATTGAAAGAAAAAAAAAAGATATTTCTTAAGAAAAATTAATTTAAGTGCTTTTTGGCATATTAAACTTGTGATTCTAGGTAGTAAGTATATGACTTTAGTGTACGTGCATCATGCGAGCGTGTTAAGCCTCACTATCAGCATTGGAGATGGTGAGATCAAGCAAAGCAAATCTTGAATTGATCATAGTGTAGTGATGGGGATGAAGGGAATGTGCGATTAAGACTAGAGCAAGGCAAGAACCTTCACTATCAGAATAGGAAATGGTTAGATCTCCGATGTCCTCTAAGAATCCCAGTTGGTGTGTGGGGGCGACCGCGCAACTAAAAGAGGATAACAATGTCAAGCATCACCAACAAGGCCACAACAACAAGGTCACTGAGACACAGGTTTACAAGCCTAAAATAGAGAGAACTTCAAAACTTCTGCAGAACTTTGGTATTGAAAACAAGAAGGAAGGGTAATTGATGACAAAGTTCTGAATTCAGCCAATTCATTACAATACACTAATCTAACTTTCACATATGGTATAATTGAACAAACTGGTACATCTCAATATTCTTTACGATCAATTGCGTCATCCTCCTGCAGAAGAAAAGAGATCATATGATGCAAATAATAATATTAACAATGCACATGAAGTCACTAGTTTGTAAACGCTGTTGAGACATGTAAGCTTTAACACCTTTCAGAAGCCACTAAGTGGTTTTGGGTATATTCTTCAAGGTTTTGATGGATAACGAATCAAATCTTATAAAAATCTTTTGTAAGAACTAATGATTTGCTTGAGTATTTGTTTATAAATAGCATAGATCACTCTAACACAAGTACGAGAGAAATGGATCACATACAATGACGCCAATTAGCTTCAAAATGTATCTTTCAAATTCAAAATATCTTTTGTTGAAGCAAAGATCATCACGAGAGCATAATCTACACTCTCAATGATCAAATTTCTCATAAGAAGATGATTTGAAGCATCAAAAGGATGAATATATGTGATCAAAAGGCTACCAAGTCACCAGAAGGCACATAAGTAGATCACATGGATGATTTGTCCAGAAAGTTGTGACCAAAAGGCTCTCCTCCAAAATGTTACTCCAAGTAAAGAAAACATCATTTAGATTCCACCTTTGCATGTTCAAAGATATTTTCTAGAGGTCAAAAAGTGATAAGATAGATCTCCAAAAGTTGTGTTGACACACTGCAAAGCTGGTTGATTCATAACGACTAGTTTCCTCTTTGGTGCTATACTTGCTTGTTAAGAAAGAAAGCCCTTAAATTTTCTCTTCAGTTTAAGATCAATAGATCTAAAAGCTCAAGACTCAAGACCTAAGTCACAACAGCTTTATCTTGGAGCTTGTTATGCAAATTAATTAATAACTATAATAATATTTATTTTTCCCCTTTGAAAATATAACAAAAAATGGAAGAAATTATTTACAAAAGGAAAAAAAAAACATAATCAATGTGATAACTATTTACTAAATAAGAGAAAAGAAAAATTGATATGATAACTATTCCAAAAAAAAAGATTAATATACAATTATTTACAAAAGGAAAGTAAAATTAATGTTATGATTATTTAAAAAAAATAGAAATTGATATAATAATTATTTATAAAGGAAAAAGGAAGTGAAATTAATGTTACAATTATTTAAGGAATTAAAATTGAACCAAATTTAAAAAAATTTAATTTTTAATTTGACAGAGATTATCTGATCCTATGTATCCTTTGGTGCAATGAAGAATTCAAAATCACGTAGTTCTTGTTGAAAGTGATTTTGTGTTCGATTGATTTATTTACAAAAGACTTTTTTAAACAAAATCCACTTTTGTAGGATAGCGTAAACTATACAATAAACCCTTACAATTCTTACAACCCTTAAAGATGGTTAAACCATACATCAATGTCATAAGTTTATGTCTGTGGATTAAAAAAAAATTCTTTTTTTTTCAATTTTTAATTTATATTTTCCGCTCATTTGAAAAATTGGCTAAAAACTAAAACACTATATCGAAGTTCATTTATTTAGATTGCTCACTCTTTAACTATAACCAAAACTTACTAAGACAATAAAAATAAAAAATTTTAATGCACTAGAAGAAAGAGAAAAAAAAAAAAACACACACACACACACGCACATCCGAGAACGGAAGCAATTCATGATTACAAAACATCCAAATGTAATATGAACTAAAAGAAATCATGCTAAAAACCATCAGCTCTTAAAAAAAGGCATAAGCTCTTAAAACTAAAAAACAAAAAAAAAAACTAAAGACCAAGTGGTAACATGAAAAAAGATGCAGGCTGACAGTGCTATTTTCTATTGTGTTGGACTTTTATTGTAACAAGTGTTGATTTTTGGGCTGATGATGAGTAAAAAGGATTATGAACATGACAATGACTCTATGAATGCCTTTTGAATTCTTTTGGATGAAAACTATGGAGAAGCATGCATATAGATGATGCCAACCAAAAGAATGGATATGCCAAAAGCAAAGCTAGGACAGAGATTTACCGTAATATAGACAAAGAGATTGACGATGGAGACGATGTTGCAATAGCAATTTGACTCAAGCAAGGATTTTTGGTTTTTGTGTTTTTTTTTTTATAATGGCTAATTGTTTTTCTCCCTCCCATTGTTGATGTTTAATACCTATTTATAAATGCTTGGGAATGAGTAGAATTAATGACAAAATAATTTAAATTGATGCTCATTATGACATTTGATTTTATTGACACTGATTTAAGCAAATTAAAATATGCTGATTGACACTAATTGATAAATTAAGATATGCTGATGGACACTAATTGACACTAAATGGATGTGATTTTGATGCAATTTTGATTTATTTCTTTTATTTTTTTTATTTTATCTTATTATTTTTTGATTTTTTTTATATTTATTAATTGTTGAACTAAGAAGCTACTTGGATATGGGCCAAAAGATTGTGCTTTTCATTTTTTTAATTTTTTTTCTTGTTTCTTTTTGTCTCTTTATACATTTTTCATTTTTTTATTTTTTTACAAAAGGTTCGAATAAAATATGATGTTCACAGTTGCTTCTCTTTACTTGTTACTTACTAGAAAATACAAAACCATAGGGTTTAATATTTTCGTGGTAAGGAACTAGTAAAGATATGAACACATACTTTTGTCCGAATAAGGAAAGTGATGGAAGTAGATGCCTTGTGAAAATGAAATGCAATCATGCAAATGTAATGCGGCCTTGTAGCCATGTGAATGAAATGCATATTTGTGAATGAAATGAAATACAATTATGCAAATGAAATATAGCCTTGCAATATTGAAATAGATTTAAAATGCAATTTTACAGAATTGAAATAGATTTGAAATTGAATTTGAAAATGCAGCTTTGCAGAATTGAAATAGATTTGAAATGCAACTTTTCAAAAATGAAATAAATTTGAAATTGAATGCAGTTTTGTAGATGAAATGTAACCTTGCAGATGAGATGCAGCCTTACGGCCTTGCAGATAAAATGCAACCTTGCATATGAAATGAAATGTTGCCTTACCACTTTGCAGATGAAATGCAGCTTTGTGGCCTTACGGATGAAATGCAGCCTTGTGGCCTTGCGGATGACATGCAGCCTTACGGCCTTGCAGATAAAATGAAATGCAGCTTTACAGTCTTGTGAATGAATGCAACCTTGTGGCCTTGCGGATAAGATGCAGTCTTGCGACCTTGCGAATGAAATGAAATGCAACCTAGCACCCTTGCGAATGGAATACAACCTTACGACCTTGCCAATGAAATGCATCTTTACGGATAAGATGCAGCCTTGCCAATGAAATGAAATGCAACTTTATGGCCTTGCCAATGAAATGAAATGTAGCCTTACGGCCTTGCCAATGAAATGTAGTCTTGTGGATGAAATGCAGCCTAGATGAAATGAAATGCAACTTTATGGTCTTGCCAATGAAATGAAATGTAGCCTTACCCAGGAAATGCGAAAGTTAAATGCTTGTAGTGCAGAAAGTATGTGAAAGGTAAATGATTTATGATGATTGTAATAAGATAAAATGATGGTGATAATGACTGAAAAGTAAACTGGTGGTGATAATTGTTAGAAAAGTAAAGTGACAATAAAATGATGGTGATAGTTGCACAAAAGTAATGTGATGGTGATAATTGCAAAAAAGTAAAGTGATAGTGATAATTGTTGAAAATAAAGTGATGGTGATAATTGCTGAAAATAAAATGATAGTGATAATTGCATACTGATTGTGATATTTGCAGAAAAGTGAAATGGTGATAGTTGCAAAAAAACAAATTGATGGTGATAGTTGTTAAAAAAAGTAAAGTGATGGTGATGATGAACAGTAAAAATGATGGTGATAGTAACTAAAAAGGGAATGATTAATGATATGGAATATTTACAAAAAGAAGTAACTTGTGAAGATTGTTGAGAATAAATGATCTCTGATGTGTTATATTTACAGAAGAGGAATTGATTCATGATGCAAAATGTGAAAGCTTAGATGATATGATGAATGATAAATGCCCTAATTATGATGAGAGAGATTTAGAGAGAGGGAAATGAAAAGAAGAGAGGCAAGGGAAAAAAAATTGCCCCAATTTGCAAAATAAAAAAAAAAATTAAAATGAATGATATGAAAAGTGAATGATATGAAGAATGAGGTAGTGAAAATGGCATGTGTATTGCTTACAAGACATAGATGATTTGATTATGTAGAAGATGAAAGACTTAATATGATGAGAAAAAGAAAAATTTGCCCCAGTTCGTGGTTTCCAAACATCGCTCTCTTGATAAGTCTTTGTCAAATTCTAATAAATCATTCTACTTGGAGAGCCATTGCATTTGACCTCTCTTATAAATTGTTTGTGTCATGAGACTTTGTCTTGGCCTCCGTTTTCGACCCGATTCCTGACCTTGCGACAACTTGGATTTTATCATTCTTTTGCCCTAACTTTTGCCTAGATTGTTCTTCCGAGTTTTCAATCTACCAAGCTCCCTCTTTTTTTTGGGCTCGAACTTTTGCCTAGAATCTATTTCTGATTTTCAATCTAGCGAGCCTTTTTCTTTTTCCTTGCTCTAATTTTTGCCTAGACCGCTTTTTCGGGATTTTGATCTAGCGAGCTTTTTTTTTGCTCGAACTTTTGCCTATATTGCCCTTTCGAGTTTTCAATCCAGCGAGCTTTCTTTTCTTCCCTTTTTTTTTAAACCCATTGCAATGTGGATTTTGAATCTTACCTTGACTTGTTGTAATCAAGCCTCGTTGGATAATTCCCTTTGCATCATTTGGATATAATGTTCTGATTATGTATGATTTGAGAGAGAAGAGGTGAATTTGGTAAAATGCTGTTTGTGATAGTGAAGGAGATAGAAGAAAAAAGAGTGAAGAATAAGGGATACAAAGGAAAGTAAAGGATAATATTTACAAGACATAGATAAGGATGATGAAAAAGATAACGTACAAAAGGGTTGTAAAGGCTTGTAATGCAGCTTCAGATGATTAACACATTTTATTGATTCTTTGGTTACATCAGACCAAAACTCATGACCAAGATTATAATCCATTGCTATGTGACAACCTAATCTGCCTTTGATTGTTGACTCCTCCTCTCTTGGTGAATAATTCTTCTATGATCTTTTGTGATTAAATTGCCCCAGTTTAGTAGTCCTTCAATGCGCTTCCTTGTTTGTTATCTCATTGCCTAACTTCCAAACTGATACAACTTCACCTAGATTGCCTTCTCGGGTTTTCAACCTAGCAGATAGTTTATTGCTCTAACTTTTGCCTAGATCACCCTTTCAGGTTTTCAATCTAGCAAGCTTCTTCTTCTTCCCTTTTTTTTCTTTTTTTTGGCCCTAACTTTGGCCTAGACCATTTTTGAGTTTTTGATCTAACGAGCTTTTTTTTTTCTTTTTTTTTTCGTCCAATATACTGTACTTGAGTTGACTAACTTGCCAAATTCTACTGCCTTTTTGCCTTGGTTGTTCGCTTGATTTGGTAAGATCTTTTCAACACTAGGTCATCCAGCTAAAAAGTTTGAGGCTGAACACCTTTGTTAAAGGCTCTTGTCTTCCTTCTTTGATACAATTGCCCATGGGTAAATTGATGTCAATCATTTCTCCTCCATGATATTCAACCTTTCGGGTGTTGTTGCCTTCATACAGAGTTGCCCTAGTTGATGGTTCAATTGAAATGCATGGGGGCAACCTTTCGCTATCTGGTCATTAACTATTTTGTCATTTTTCAATGAATTTGACATCTAAGCAAATTGTTGACATAGCTAAGGACCTTTATCATGCTCATGACTATTCGTGCTTATTGTAACACAAGGATCAATTCATAGGTTTTTTCATGATATCATCTGCATTGGATTGAGGTTCCCAAAGAAGAGAATGCTTTGAAAAAGGGGGCAAAAGAAACAACAAGAAAAAGAAGGAAAAGAGAAAAAGAGGAAACAATGGAAACAATAAAAATAAAGAAATATATGATCCATTAAAAAAACCATGCATAATCATAAATGTACTAATGGATCTCAAAACATAAGCAAAAGAAACATGATACTCTTTCTCGAAATACATCAAGTCAAGTAAAAACTCAAATCTTCAATCATTTTGCAACTTGGGTCAATTACAGTGTTGATGAATAGAATTAAGCTCCACCACTTCCAACATGGTCTTCTTCTTTCCCTGCCGCCGGCACTTCAATGGCCTCAATTCTCTTTCCAATTTCTATCAAGTCGACAAACTCCTTGACATGGGTCCCAAGTATATTCCTGAAGAATGGGCCCTCTAGTGTATGGATGAAGTAAGAGCACATTTCCTATTCTAGCATTAGTGGAACAACCCTAGCTGCCATGGCTCTCTACCTTTGAGCATATTCCTTGAATGACTCCCTTTCCTCCTTTCTTAAAGGTTTTAATTGGTCCATGGCCGGTGCAACATTCAAGTTAAACTTGTATTGGCTGGTAAAAGATGTAGCAAGGTCTTCCCAACATCTAATTTGGGTCCAGTCTAGCTAAATATACCATTCCCATGTGGCTCCATCCAACCTCTTAGGGAAAAAGTTGGTCATGAAGTTCTCGTCCTTAGACCACATCCCTATTTTGGTGCAATATATCTTCAGATACATCATAGGATTTATATTGCCATCAAACTTAAGGAACTCAGGCATCTTGAAATCTTTGGTGACAGTGACATTTGATGCCAACTAGAGATCATTGATGCTTATAGGATTTTATGGGTTGGGTCCTCGCAGCATTCGGAAGTGTTCTTGCATCTTTTCTTCTAGTTCTTCCTTTAGTTTTAGCCATTCCTTCTCTTTTTCGATCTCAACCCCATTGTCATTCTCCAATTCATATCCCAGTTGATCATGAGGGTCATTGTTCTCGGCATCACCCTTAGCTTTGCTTATAGTTGCAAGAATCTTTCTAAACTCAGCTCCTTGTTCAACCATCATGGTCTTCAAATTGTCGATCTCTTGGCTCAGATTTCTTTCACTCTCCATGTTTTTTAGATGGGTTTTGGATCGTAACTCGTACGGATCTCGAAATGAGTTACTGGGTTTAGACGAAGCCTTCTTTCAAGGAGCAATGTTTGGAGACTATGAACCTTTACTTTTATTAAAAGAAACAAATTATTCAAGACGAAAAAGGAAGCATCCTCTATGCACAAGAAAAAATGCATGCTAGCTTGATCCTCTTTCTCTCTCTCTCTCTCTCTCTTCTCTTTCTTTTTGTTTTTATGAATGATGATTGCATGTTATGAGAGAAAAATGCATATGGGTGAGACTGTTATTTTTTGTGTTTATTGATGTATGCATAAGAGAAAAATACATGTTGGATGGATTCTTTCTTTTTCTTTGGATGATTATTAATGCATGAAAAATGCATGTGAGTGTTTTTTCCTATGCATGTCATGAATGTATGGAAAGGATAAAGGGAAAAAAAAAATGCATGTCATGAATTTTTTTAATCTATGCGCACCATGAATGTATGGAAGGTGTAATGTCCCATTTCCGATTTCCGACCTCGTCAGTGAATTTTTAAAATTTCAGATTTCCGATCTTAGGTTTGGATTTTCTGATTTCCGACTTTATGTAACCATGTAAGGATTCCGACCTCATCAGTAATGAATCCCGATTTCTGATTTCATTAGGAGTGGCTGATGCTTTCAAATTCCGATCTTAAGATTTCCTACTTAACACGAAATCCGACATCCGATTTGATCTTAACCAGGAATGGACGCGAGATCAGGTCTCTGAATTGATCTCCAAGTTCGACTCAAAATTTCACGAGTTCCGATCTCGAGTTTAATACCGAGAGCCTTTCATTTCTCTTATTTTCCCGAGTTCCAAGATCGAGTTTCGAGTGCCAAGTCCTATGAGTTCCGATTTCCTGATACACAAGATTAGTATTTTGAATCCCGATATCCAGTGTTATGCTTAAAATCGATTCGAGTTTACATAATTCCCCCGACTTCCGGGTTTGAGTATTTTGGTTCACCTTCTGGCCCTTGACCTTCAATTTTAAGGTGATTGTACCTTACGATTTCCGACGTCCGACTTTACTCTCGAGTTTTGAATAAACCAAGACGATAATTTCGAGTTCCGACTTAATCATGCACGAATTCCGACTTTAATAAGTGTACGAGTTCCGATGTCACGTTCAGATGCGCTGGAAGCGAGTTTCATTTCTTAGGCGATGTAGAAAGCAATTTTGTCACAAAAGAGGGAGACATGGCTAAACTTTGCCTACAAAAATTTCACCCAATCAAAGCCACCCACTCTAACTACCATCTCAAAGCCTCGTTTATATATATTCTCCTCCTACCTCTTCAGCTCATTTCTTACGTTGCTTTCTCTTCCTCACTTCAGCTCTCTTTTCTCTTCTTCACTCGCCCAACTCGACCCAACTTTGAAGTTCAACTAAGTTCCAACTACAAACTCAAGCCAAATCATTCATAGTAAGAGGTAGAGGTTTTAACTCTTGTCTTGATTTTCTGATTCTTGGGTGATTATTGGTGGTTTAATTTCTTAATTCTGATATATTGACTGAATAATCATGATGAATTATGGCTGGTTTATTAGCTGTTTGTGAGATTAAAATTGAATTGGAAACAAGAAAGGATGAAGATAGGAAGAGTTGAGAGGTTGGAAAACTCAAAACCCTCGGTAGTCCGTACGGCGGAGTGTACGGCTCCACCTCCCGCCGTTTAAAGTTGACAAAACCATTTTTATATGAAACTAGACATCTAGGGCTTTCTATACATATATCATATAAGGCTATTGGATTAATATTGAGAGAGATATGGATTTTTGAAGTTCGACCTAGGAATCAAGACATTCACCCGGGCAGTATGGGTTGAAAAGGGTGTAACTCACCCTACACAACTCCAAATTGAGTGAAACCAATTTTGTTAGAAAGCTTACACATAGGAGAATATTATACAAAGAAATTTCGAGTTTGTTACCATGTCATTTATTCCCAGTGATCTAAAGAAGTTACCCTATGTCTAAACCAAGCCAAAATAAGGCAGTTTAGGAAGGTTAAGTTTCGGGACTTATAACTCGAGCCCTACGAAGGCAATTGAAATGGAACTTTTTGCATATGAAAGTTTGTCCTGTTAGCTTTGATAAGAGACCAATTTCGTATGATTTGAGCCAGTTTTCAATTTTTAGTAGATTTTTACTTTTGAGTGGGCAATTCTGGCCAGCCACAGGGCAGGCCGGGATAAAACCTGAATAACTTGAGTTATGGTTATCAAAATTAGATGGGACCAAAGAGGTTAGAAAATAGACACATAACACTTTAACATATCCAAAATTGAGGGCCAAATGAGTCAAATAGAAATTATGACATGATTTACAAAAACTGGGTTGAATGATTTATGTTGAGGCTGTAACTCTGCCTATGGAGACTAATGCTTCTATGAGTTCAATGATGAATTGTGCATGCAACATTGTGACTTATATGAGAAAACGATATTCTAATGTACTGGCACTATTTATGGGGAAGCGGACACGTTCCGTTATGTCGCCGAGATTTTAGTAAAGTATATGCATAAGTTATGATATACATATAGTGGCATGTGCATTTATCAAGAAAGCTATGGAAGTTATGTTATGATGAAAGTTCCATGATATTTGGGCCAGCCCCGGATAAAAAGTTAAGGGGAATAGATCGGTGGGGACATCGGGGAAAGTAAACCTGGCAATCCCTGTATAGGAACGAGCTCGATCTTGAAAAGCAGACTATTACCCAGGAGTCTAAAATGGCCAAGAACTCCCAAGAGACCAAGTAATGGAAAAGTTTATAAGTAATGGAAAAGTTTATGAGTAATGGAAAAGTTTATGAAGGAAGGTTCAAGAGCAAAGTTTTGCATGATTGCATTAAATGCATGATTACAAGTTATTTACAGTTTAACTATTATGTTTACTTACAGCATATGTTCATTTATTTTGCTTATTATTCTGTGTATTACTGTTAGTAGTTTAGTCGGTCTCTTATGCTGTTTAAAGTAAAACTAGACCTTGCCTCGGACTAGACATTTTCCTAACCATATTAGATATGAATAGTTAAGTTTGATCTCATATTTTTATAATTAAATAAAACCCAAGGCAGCTGAGAATGAACGTGACGTCAGTTAAACGTCATACACGACCCTACTGAGAATTTTCTTAAATTCTCACCTTGTTTTGTATTCCCGCCTCATTCTCAGACGTGGACGATGGACTCGACAGCTACCTTCCTCGTTGAGATTTCAGACCTGCAGCTTCACCAAGACCCCGAGTTGGAATCGTTGTACCTAGTTGGCTTCCACCATTTCCGTCTCTACTTCTTGACAATAGGAATTTTGTTGTCCCTTTACTTCACTTTGCTCTTGATGTGTATATTTATAAACTGAAGCTTTGGCTTCCAACTTATATATATGTATATATATGCAACTAATGATATTTCTATGCTAATCACGTTTATTATATAGAGCACCCTGTTTCGTAGATATATTCGTCCGTCATATACATATATATCAGAATATAAAATAATGAATACAACTTTTGACAGCAGACTAATGCGGTAACACAACCTAACCAATTTCATACTATGACCTAAGCATAACATTAAGTTGATAGGGTGTTACAGAAGGGATTTTTTTTTTTTTTTTTTTTTTTTTATGCATGTGGTAAATGTATAGAAGGAATAGAAGAGAAAAAGAATGAAAAATGCAAGTTCAATGTTTTTTTTTTTTTGGTGCCTATTTATGTATGCCATGTTGCAATCTAATGAATGAATGGAAAGGGCAAATGAAAAATGCATGTTCAATGAGTTTTTTTTTTTTGTTTTGCCCATTTTTGTATGCTATGTTGCAACCTAATAATTGCATGGAAATGATAAAGGGCAAATGAAAAATGCATGTTCAATGAGTTTCTTTTTTTTTTTTTTTGGCCTATTTATATATGCTATGTTGCATGATTTAGATTATGATGAGAAAAGTATGCTCCTTTGTGTTCTAAAAAGGTGGGACCTAGTGGTTAGGTATTTCTAAGATCAAGACCCTAATTTAGATAGCCGCTAAGCTCAATCTATTAGTGCATGGTTCTTGGGATGGATCTAGAAACCCTAAAAGTCAAGGTCCCCAGATTACCCTTATCCATAGGATAAAAATTCGGACTTATGAGCAAAGCCATAGGGACATAGAAGTCATAATATGGTAGCTCACAATTCCAGTAACAATCTAAGTAGAGAGTTAACGACTGTTAGGGAAGTATAAGCCTCACAATAACCTCATCAAAACTTCTTCTAGCCGTACGGCTTTCCAAGGCTTGGGTATAGAGCCAGAATGGTGTGTGAGAAAAGTGACGGTGAAGTGTGTGTAAGGAACATAGAGACCTAAGCCCTAAAACTACACAATAAAACCCAAACAATATATACAAAAAGTTGACTATCCTAAGGTTCGAGATCTATACAACATATAGAAAAGATAAAAAGAAATTTGCTACCCTAAGGTTTGAGTGACAAATAATTACAAACAAAATAAATACTTTCAAATAAAAATTAGGTATAAAAATAATTATTTACAACCCAAAAAAAAATGAAAAGAAATAAGAAGGGGAAAACAAATATTATTTTAGTTATCCAATTTGCATAATTTACTCTAATGGGATTGACTCTTTAACCATCCCCAATAGAGTCCCCAACTGTCACAACATGCCCGAAGGGCGCTGCGACGAGAGGCAACAAAAGAATTGAAAAAATAATTTCAAATGGAGTCGCCACCAATTTTTATTATGGGAAAAATCGGAAAAACCTTTTAATTTTACAAAATTGGTCTTTTAAGAAATTGAGTTCGAGAGTCTATTTATGCATAGGGAATGATGGAAACTTAATCCCACTGCACCTCTAATACATTTATTTTATAACGGTTACCCTGGAGCTTGTTATGCAAATTAATTAATAACTATAATAATATTTATTTTTCCCCTTTGAAAATATAACAAAAAATGGAAGAAATTATTTACAAAAGGAAAAAAAGACGTAATTAATGTGATAACTATTTACAAAATGAGAGAAAAAAAAATTGATATGATAACTATTTCCAAAAAAAAAATATTAATATACAATTATTTACAAAAGAAAAGGAAAGTAAAATTAATGTTATGATTATTTACAAAAAAATAGAAATTGATATAACAATTATTTATAAACAAAAAAGTAAGTGAAATTAATGTTACAATTATTTAAGGAATTAAAATTGAACCAAATTTAAAAAAATTTAATTTTTGATTTAACAGAGATTATCTGCTCCTACGTATCCTCTGGTGCAATGAGGAATTCAAAATCACGTAGTTCTTGTTGAAAGTGATTTTGTGTTGGATTGATTTATTTACAAAAAGACTTTTTTAAACAAAATGCACTTTTGTAGGATAGGATAAACTATATAATAAACCCTTATAATTCCTACAACCCTTGATGATGGTTAAACCATACATCAATGTCATAAGTTTATGTGTGTGGATTAAAAAATTCTTTTTTTTTTCAATTTTTAATTTATATTTTCCATTCATTTGAAAAATTGGCTAAAAGCTAAAACACTATATCGGAGTTGATTTATTTAGATTGCTCACTCTTTAACTATAACCAAAACTTACTAAGACAATAAAAATAAAAAATTTCAGCGCACTAAACAAAAAGAAAGAGAAAACACACACACACACACACACACACTCATATTCGAGAACGGAAGCAATTCATGATTACAAAACACCCAAATGTAATATGAACTAAAAGAAATCACGCTAAAAACCATCAGCTCTTAAAAAAAGGCATAAGCTCTTAAAACTAAAAAATAAATAAATAAATAAAGACAAAGTGGTAACATGAAAAAAGATGCAAGCTGGTAGCGCTATTTTCTATTGTGTTGGACTTTTATTGTAACAAGCATTGATTTTTGGATTGATGATGAGTAAAAAGGATTATGAACATGACAATGACTCTATGAATGCCTTTTGAATTCTTTCGGATGAAAACTATGGAGAAGCATGCATATAGATGATGCCAACCAAAAGAATGGATATGCCAAAAGCAAAGCTAGGACAGAGATTTACCGTAATATAGACAAAGAGATTGACGATGGAGACGATGTTGCCATAGCAATTTGACTCAAGCGAGGATTTTTGGTTTTTCTGATAATGGCTAATTGTTTTTCTCCATTCCATTGTTGATATTTAATGCCTATTTATAAATGCTTGGGGATGAATAAAATTAATGACAAAATAATTTAAATTGATGCTAATTATGAGATTTAATTTGATTAACACTGATTTAAAAAACCAATTAAATTATGCTGGTTGACACTAATTGATAAATTAAGATATGCTGATGGACACTAATTGACACTAAATGGATGTAATTTTTATTCAATTTTGATTTATTTCTTTTATTTTTTTGATTTTATCTTATTATTTTTTTATATTTATTAATTATTGGACTAAGAAGCTATTTCGATATGGACCAAAAGATTGGGTTTTTTATTTTTTTTATTTTGTTTCTTGTTTCTTTTTGTCTCTTTATACATTTTTTTATTATTTTTATTTATTTACAAAAGGTTCGGACAAAATATGGTGTTCACAGAGCAATAAAAAATCACTTTGTTCTTCTCAAAAAACATCACTTTTTTCTGCACCAATTTAAGACAAGCAAATGATCTCTACTTTAAAAAAAAAAAAAAAAAAACAAGATATTTCTGAGGAAAAATTAATTTAGGTGCATTTTTGGTATAGTAAACTTGTGATTCTAGGTAGTAAGTGTATGACTAAAGTGTGCGTTCATTGTGCATGTATGCCGAGCCTTACTATCGGCATCAGAGATGGTGATATCAAGCAGAGCAAATCTTGAATTGACCATAGTTTGGGAACAAGCAAGCAGGAAATGCATAAGCGGGACTAGAGGAAGGCAGGAACACTCATTCTCGACATCGGAGGTGGTTAGATCTCTGATGTCCTCTTGGAATCCTAGTTGCGTGTGGTGGTGGCCCCGTAGCGTGAAATATGAGAACAATGCTGATCATCACGAAGAAAACCACAACAATAAGGTGGCAAGCCATTACTAAAACACAGGTTTATGCGCCTAAAATAAAGAGAACATCAAAACTTCTATCGAACTTTGATATTAAAAACAAGAAGAAAGGGTAATTAATGACATAGTACCGTATTTAGCCAATTTATTACAACTCACAATTCTAACTTTTACATATGGCATAATTGAACAAATTGGCCCATCTCATACTCCTGTGAAGGAAGAGAGATCGTATGATGCAAATAATAATATTAACAATGCATATACAGTCACTAGTTTGTAAACGTTGCTAAGACATACATAGAAAGTTCTACACAAACCTTTCTATACTTTGCCTCTGTCACTATATACATCCTCAAGCAATAGAAAATCACTTTCTTCTTTTCACCCAACATCTCTTTGTATGGCACCAAATTAAAACAAGCAAATGTTCTCTATGGAGAGAAAAAGAAAACATATTTCTTAGGAAAAATTAATTTAAGTGCTTTTTTAGTATATTAAACATGTGATTCTGGGCAGTAAGTATATAGCTTTAGTGTGCATGCATCATGCACATGTGTCGAGCGTCACTATCGGAATTGGAGATGGTGAGAACGAGCAGAGCAAATTCTAAATTGATCATAGTGTAAGGAACGGGCAAGAAGGGAATGCATGAGTGGGACCAAAGGAAGGTAGGAACCCTCACTATCGACCTTGGAGATGGCGAGATCTCTGATGTCCTCTTGGAATCCTAGTGGGCGTGCAGCATCAACAGCATAGTGTGAAAGAGGATAACAATGCCAAGCATCACCAAGAAGACTGCAACAACTCGGTGGTAGGCCTCTAATGTTGTAGTCATACACTATCCTTTACACATTTATACACCATAGGAATGGACTATATTGGATAGCCTCTTAAATGATTGACAAGAAACATTTTACCCATATGAACTTAACCTTTGAGGAATTCTCAAATTTATGTTGGATTACTATTACTCTCAATCCTTAAATTGGGCATATGCCCTATCCTTTTCGATGTATCACTCATTAGCTTTCGACTTAGTGGTTTTGTCATAGAATCAACCAAATTCATCTTTGACTTCACATAATTTAAGGAAATAATTCGATCATTTAGCAGCTATTTCACAATATTATGATGTATCTGTATGTATCCCTATTTTCCATTATAAACTGATGGTTTACTCTTGCTAATGCCGCTTGGCAATCACAATGTATAGATATGGACGATATAGGTTTCTTTCATAAAGGAATATCTGCTAAGAAATTTCGTAGCCACTCTACCTCAGATCCTGCCAAGTCAAAAACAATAAACTCCGCCTCCATAGTGGATTTGGTTATATAGGTCTATGCTTGGATGAGTTTCAAGTGATAGCACCACCATGAAGGGTAAAAATAAATCTACTTGTAGATTTAGTTTCATCCAAATGAGAGATCTAGCTAGCATCAAGGTATCCTTAAAGTGCATCTGGATAACCCCACAACAGACCAAGGTCTATAGCACCCCAAAGGTACTCCATAATTCTAGACAATTTCCTCTCCTTCTCCCCACATTATTGTAGGAGGCAAAAATATTTCTATTTGTACATATATGTTTGGTAGTCGCAATCTCTACCACCCAAGATTTTCCTCTATCACAAAATTATTTTCAAAAATAACTGCCACAAAATTAATTTCATTCTTGTATTTATATTGAATAGTGTGGTGTCTAAATTTTTCATAAATATAAAACTTCTCTGTAATATCGAGTTCTAGTGTTTCCTTCTCAGCAAATTCTTTTTCTTCCTTCTTAACTTTCACAATAGAACTTGTATAGTTGTCCTCAATAAAAGTGGTCAAACCACGAAAATTTTGGCATCTAACATAACTTACAAGTAGCGGAAAATCATTAGCGTTACTAAATCTCATGTGCTCCTTGATAACAATGGACTAAATTGTACTGAATTGTGTACAAGCAATATAAGGCAAAAACGGATCATCAATGTCACTATCTAGATGTAAACCATCCACTTCTCTATAATCATTTTGAATTACATTAGTTGAATCCCCAACCATTATCAGTAGATATAAGAGAGAATCAAATCACAAATAACAATTAAAAAACTAGTTTTAAAAAAGCACGGCATATAGATGGATTTTGAATAAGCATTAGGCCTTAACACCTAATTCTAAGCATTCTTAGCGACTGATATGGAAATTACGGATGCCTGAAAAAAGTAAGATTCTTGGCTTGGATGATTTTTCAACAGGTGCTTCCAACTAATAGCTTAAGGGTTCAAAGACACATTACCTCAAGCAATTCATGTGCTATTTGCAACCACCCTATTGAGGATGCTATCCATTGCCTCCATGATAGTCCTAATGTTATTCAGATATGGAACTTACTTGGGTTTTCTATGGTGCAAGATTTCTTTGCATTGGGGATTGAAGATTGGATGTCCAAATATGCAAGGAGCAATTAAACTGAAAATATTTTGAATGAAAGGCTAGTTGAATTTAAATATGAGTCACACCAATAAGTTTATTATATAGATAAAGCTGTTAAAAGGATAATAATAAAATAGGAGATAAATCAATAGATAACAAAAAAAAAATAAATATAAACCTACAAGTATGGACAAGATAGAAGAAATAGAATCAAAATTCTAACAAATTAAGTATCTAAATTTTAACTAAGATATGATATTATCTTTGCTTTATCACCCTCTTCAAATTGGATATTGCCATACAAAGGCCATGTTTGAATTATAATAGCAGCGGAAATGAGTGGTGAGGCTAAATCACAGTGAATGTAAATAAGGCAATCTTGATTGGGAGACATCTTGCTAACAACCATGGGATAATCACATATGATTTTGAAATACTAGATATAGATATGAAAAACATGTTGGAGTATCAACCAAACTTTTTGAGAAAATCTTACATCTTTGGCCAAATAGTGGGTGGTCACTTGGCACCAGTTTGAGCTCATTTGGACTTTTGTAGGCCGAGTTATGGTCCAAACACTAAACCTTGCTCAGATTTCAATAATAACACCTTTGGCATTGTTTCAAAGCTTAATTAAGTTGCTTAGACAATTGAATCAGCTCTTGCTCTCTCTATGAAAGTTGTAGGAATTTCTCTTATAAACAAATATCATAACTTTAGTGGCCTAGAACTCAAGATATGATCAAAATATTGAAGTAGTGTCAAATTAACCATAATGCTAAAAAATACAAATAGGCCCAAACAATAGATATGAGTCAAATGATAGGCAATTAAGAATAATTGAGGATTAAATCATTAAATATGAGGGTTAAAGAATATATCCAAAATGCATTATCCTATTTGGCTTTGCTTTGAGCACCTTTATCACTAGTTAGATCCATCTAGGTTATCTAATGACTTACTATTATAATCAAAATCAAATTCATCAATGGGTAGTGAAGGGGCTTTTAGAGGCCCTTGTTTCATTTGTTTCTTGTGGGGGATTTGGGATTGAGGAATCAATTGCATTGGTGCCCATTTCTAGTTGAATGGTTGTTCTTGGCTCATAGGTTGTTGAGGCTCTGCAAGGTTTTCAAAGTGATCATCATGATCACCATTATTTGCATTATCATCAAACCGAATGTGCATTGTGCTATCATCACTACTAACCTCCTCTTCCATCACTTTCTAACTTAATTTCATCATGGATATAGTTCTCAATCAATAAAATTACTTCAATTACATCACTTTCCTCATAACGAGAGTAGGCATATGTTTCTATCTCTTTAATAACTTGATGTTAATTTGGCCATGGTTATGTAATCAACATCATTCTTTAACTCATTTCACCCATTGTTAATTTCTCCACTAGGATTTAACTACCATATCTTAACATAACTCGAGATAACTTCTCTTTAATGATATGGTATGATTAGGTTAATTCAAATTCTTTTCCAACACCCTAAATTAAAGGTATTCGAATATAATCTAAATCACATTAAAATAAAAAATTGATCTAAAAATTCCAAAAACCAATCAAAACTAAAAATAATTAGTTTGGATTGGTTCTTATTTTATAAAAACTGATTCAATTTTTGATTTATTTTTTAAAATCGATTTAAACCAAACTAAACCAATAACATATTGCATGCACACACACATATATTACTTATCCATGAGCTATATTACATATTACTTATTTGTGTAAATATACTTATACATATGTGTATTTTATAATATTTTAATACCAAAATTGCTCTTATATTTTTATCACATCTTAATTCAACATTTTATAATGATCGATTATTTTTTTTAGTTTACTCAATATTTTTAGTTTATATATGATTTTTTTCAAATTTTTTTATCATATAATTAAATTGTTATATAACTTTTGATAATTAGATTAGTTTTTCAATTTATAAAGTTTTATAAAAGTATTGTGATTAGTTTAGTTTAATCAACTTAACAATTATTTTTCATATTTTGTAAAAATTGGAATAAGAAAAACAAACCAATCAAATAAATACAAACCCATTTTTTCAAATAGGACCAAACTTATTCAAACCAAAATCAAAATTAATTTTATGAGTTTTAATCACCAACCCAATTGTGAGTATTCTACCTTATATTAGGGATGAAAATTAGTATTTATGGAGGCGAGGATATGCCCCTCTCTCATTTTCATTTGGAAATTTATCTTCCGTGACCATAATGGATCTCTATTTCCCGCTTCTTGCAAGATACAAATTTTTGTGGATATTTGTAGATTTATGTAAAAAATTTAACAAAATAAAAAAGAAATTCTTAGATTTAAATAAAGCATATATAAATATCCATATTTATTATAGTATTATTAATAGAATACAAATGAAATTAAAAGTAAAAACATACTATACAAATCTAATAAAAGATAATTAAAAAAAACCAAATCAAAGCCACCAGAAAAATATTCAAATCACAAAAGCATGTAAATAAATTGACGTAAATAAAGACTCAGTCCCATTTTTATTTGGTTTTTTGGTGTGTTACTTTGAAAGATTTCCAGACCGGGTGTCGAACCGGTCCACTCGTTCCGGTTCTGATTGAAGTGCAACTATACTACAACTACAACTACAACTACAAAAAGAGCAAAGAAAAGCAGAAGCTACGAGTCCAAGCAGCATCAGTGTCGTGTGCTTCTCTGCTCTCTCTTGCTTGGTCTGTGGTGTAACGAGGTTGGAATGGCTTCTTCTGTTGGAGGAGGCAACACGGGCACGGGCACGGGCGTGGAGTGGCACGTGCGTCCTTCAAACCCTAAGAACCCGATCGTCTTCTTCGATGTCACCATTGGTAACATACCAGCTGGTAGAATCAAGATGGAGCTCTTCGCTGATATTGCCCCCAGAACCGCTGAGAATTTCAGGTGCTTCTTTATTTTTATTTTTTGCACTTTCCCCTTAAGTTTTTATTTATTTATTCTTTTTTTTTTTTTTTTGAAGATGAGTAGAAATATCAGAGAAAGATACTTGGGAATTTTTGTGAAAAAGTTTGGTGGAAATTTATAATTCTGAATTAGTGTTGTCTCTGGAGTGCAACCTGAAAGGACCCAGAGATGTTATGCCGCTTATTCAAGTTTCCTATGTATCTTTAGTTAAGAAAAATAACAATGATAAATGGCAACAATGATGAGAATCAATGAACAAGTTAAACTATAGTAGCTGAGTTGCTATGAGCATTGTAATGATGTTCCAGGAAATGGAGAAAACTTTAATATATAAATAAATAAATTATAGATGGAAAATGTCACAAGTACAAGCTATAAAAAGGGTCTGCATCTTGATTTGTGATCATTCCATTGAAACAGAAACAACTTATTCACCTATGAAGCTACTACTGCCCGGCAGTGATTTTGCCTAAGAGAATGGGGATAGGGTATATGTTTAAACTCGATATTATTGGGGAATGATAGATAACGAGTTCTGTGTACAATTGGAGTTATTTATATCAAAGTAAAACAAAATCAATCTTGGCTATGTAATGTTCTACTTTGTCACTAAAAGCTTGATTGTAGAGACACTTGTAGTGATATTCAATGTCTTAATCGATTTAGTTTTATTTGGATTTCAGAATATTTTCATATGAATTTATTAGTTGCTACTCAACAGTGGGAATTGGAAAACATACTACGAGAGAATTGGCATTGTTTTTCTTGGTTGATGTGATATTATGTGTTTCATTTTTAAAACATTGAAACTTAATTTTCTGTCTTACATATCATTTGGCTACATGGTCATGCAAAACATATTTATAAATGCAATATATACATGTTTGAAGCGTCCATGCTCATAGAATGGTATAGATTATTTGATTAATTCTAGACAGTAATTTGTTCTGTTTTGCTCGCTCCTCCTTGAACTACATTTTGGATTTTTCCTGTTGTTTATTGGTGTTTATGATTGTGCTTGAGATGCTCTTTATTGAGAAACCTATGCCCTTCTGACTGATGGATTTGACTTTTGTTATTTGGCAGGCAGTTCTGCACAGGGGAGTACAGGTAGTGAAACAATCTTTTCCAATCTGGACAACAATCTATTGTGGTTTTTTTCTTCTCCTCTATTATTATTATTATTATTATTATTATTATTATTCATTTATATTGATGGTAGCTCTGCTGATTTGATCTATAACCTTTTTTAAATAAAGGAAATATTTTATTGATACCTACCACATGATTATCATCTCTGTACTATAATAATCGAAACTGCTGAATGGCTATATAAGATTCCTAATCTTAATCTTTGAGTTGGCAATGTGTTCTTGTCATTTCCTGCTTTCAAACTCTGAAAGTTGAATGAGGATCAGCACTGTGGTGTTTTAGTGAATGCCTTCTACGCTATCAGCATTTGTTTTTTGGGGTTGGCATGATGATGGATTGATGATGACAATCATTCTAAGTTAGTATTGACTCTGTGATAATGAGTTGAGCATTCAATAAATCATAAAACTTATTCCGACTTCTGTTTCTTGTTGGGGATTGTGGTTGTCAAAATTGTGATTCTACTTGTAGAAGTACAATTCTGCAAATTTGTAAGTCTGGAGTGATCCTGATCCCAGCGCAAAACTTGTTCTGCTGGGATCGTATTCTAGCACATATAAGCAGCCAGATGATCCTACTGATCCCACCTTAGTCACCATCTGGTCTAGGATGAGCAGCTCAAATTCAGAAAGTGCCCAACCTAAACCCAGAAGATCTCAACCTTAAACAAACCCAGCCAAAAATGCTTGCTGCTGCAATCTTGTTGTGGCCGAAATTTGTGATTTGAATTTGGAATTTGAAACTAACTGATCTCGTTGCTGAAACTAAAATCTGAGTTTTTTTGCCTCCTTGCAACTACAATTGCTGCTTGCCACATGCAATTGTGAATGCTGCAAGTGAATGTCATTGCTTCTGGCCCCTTATATCTGTGATTGCTGCATCTCTAGCTGCTTCAACTTGGTCAATTGCAACTGCGCTTGGTTCCTTGTCTCTGCTGCAAGTGGATGCCAATTGGATGGGAGTGATGATGGAAAAATATAATTATTAAACTAACTAAATGTAAGAACAGAATATATGCTAAGATTGAATATCTAACAAAAAAGAAGAAATCAAAGTATAAGACACTTAATATGTATTTTGAATTAAAAGCTTATTTAAATGTCAGATGTGATTTTAAAGGTAGCACACTAATGTGTTATTTTTATGAGTTTACTTTTCTACTTTTTTTTCTCATAAGTTAATTGAGCACTGACTCATTTGCAAAGTGAATGCTAAATTGCCAAACAGCTACTGGTTCAGAATGGCATATTGTTTTCTTTTTTGTAGATGAGGTTAACTAACACTTTCTTTGATCTGATTTTGTTGCCAGGAAAGCAGGACTGCCTGTTGGTTACAAGGGTTGTCAATTTCATAGGGTGATTAAGGATTTTATGATTCAGGCTGGTGATTTTGTAAAGGTATTCTTCTGGCTGGTGTAGTCTTTTGACTTTATCTGTTTTATGTACTATGCAAGGGCAGGGGTCTCTGTGTTAATGTATATATATATATTTTGGATAAAGATATTGATTAAGATGAAGAGAAGATGATTACAAAGACGTAGGAGGATAAAGATCCTCCTTATAAAATGAAAAATTAAAAGAGGACAAACAAGGAGAACAAATAAAAAAATCAATGAAGTAAAGCCGACCAATCCCTCAACATACCTATATTTAGATGCAGATATGGATTTACGCTAAAATGTGTAACTGACTTCTACTGTATATTATTGTACACTTGAACTCTTTTTCTCTTATTTAACGTAGCTTTCAGTTGTCAACTCAATTTTAATCAGCTTTGATTATAATTGGTTAGCCCCGTTTATCCTTATGCGATACCTTCTTAAATGTTACATATGGGTTTTCTATCGCCATTCTTCCCTGTAGATATAGCGGTATCTCCTTGACTCCTTCAATTTATTTCTAAGAGGCATATTAACTTAATAGTTTGAATGCGATATTGGCTGGGTTTGAGACATGGTACTTCCATTTAAACTTTTAAAGAAAAGGCTCTCCCTTAACAGCCTGGCTCTTAAAAGAGCGTCTCACCTCTCCTCTACATCATGTTGTATCAAGGTTCAGTTTGTCAAACCCCTGTGGATGGACCGCTCTTCCCAACCTGTTGGGATTGATGCAGGTGTGTGAATCCTATATTGGTTGGGGGTGAGACACAGAAATCCCATTGAAACCAGGGCTCTTTCCTCTTAACAGCCTGGTTTTAGAAGTGGTTTCTCCTCTACATCACATGCTTTTTTATAACTTATATTGCTTGGCTTGTTTATAATCTGATAGGAAGTTAGGAACTGAACTAACTCCTGAATACAAACGAAGACCTATGAAGCTGAAGAAAGAAAAGAACCAGAAAAGAGATAACAATGGAGTTTCAAACCCCAGGGTGCTTTCAATACGGATGAGTCCCAAATGCATCAATTCTTGCCTCACTTTGCAGACCCTCCAATTATCAACTTTATCCTGTTTTCTGGTGCAGATCCCCACTCATTCCCTCTCTGCTTTACCTGTGATAGACTTCTAATTAATCTCATCTTCAAGCGGCCTCCTAGATTCTTAAACCCATTTAAGTTCATCCCATGCTTCCTCCTCCTTTACACTTGGGCTAAGGGTGTTTAATAATCCATCTTTCCTCTTCCCATTGAATCATTTGCCACTTGATTTGTGGTTATGTGTCTCAAAGTTTTCCATCATATGGTCATCTTAATCAATTCTTTAGATGAAGCACCCCTATTCTATTTAAATTTAATTTATTATCTTCACTGTAGGCCATCCATGCACCCTTTTGTCTGTTAGTTTTCTTCTGAGCCCATCATTTTTCACTCTAAATTATTATATTTGCACAAATTTTTTATGCTATCTTTATGAAATAATATCACAAATTATGGGCTTTTACTCTGGAGCATGACTTATTGAGATGCTTGGGGTTCAATTTCAATAGTTGTTTATGTGTAGTAAACTGCTATGTTTACTCCAAGCTAGTGCCATTATTCATGTAGATCTATTGATCTATCTACTGAATCTACCCTGAATGGCAATGCAGTTTTGCCTTCCATTTATAAGTCATAGGATAGGGTTTGTACTGCTTGTATAAATGTTGTAACAAATGTGGAATTAAATCATGTTGTCATATGAATCTGACTAGTATATTATTCCTTGGCAGGGTGATGGTAGTGGATGTGTTTCCATCTATGGCCACAAGTTTGATGATGAAAATTTCATTGCCAAACACACTGGCCCTGGTCTTCTATCAATGGTATGTTATTGTTGTGTCAGCCTGCATTCATTTTGGGTTGTATGAAAGTAGTGAGACTATGATGCTATTGTGTGTCCAAACCAGGCTACACAAGGATACATTTATATCAGTATGGTATTTACAGTAATAAATGCGATATTAATCAATTTGTGAAATAACTCTTTAATTAGAGCACTAATTGACTGAATGCATATACAGAAATGACAAATCTACAAGATATTTGCATTTGAAGTCTTAAAAAATAGGAAATGATTTTATGTGAATTGATTTAGAAATCAAATCTTATGTTTGGAACTCATTATAAATGAAATTAATTGACTTCATCTTATCAAATAGGCTATTTAGAAAGCATAAAATGTTTAACTTGTAAAATAAAATTTAAAATCAAATCAATTCTCACGAAATTCTTTCAAATTTTGGTAGGGTTTGTTAAAAAAAGTAATGAAATTCCATGGGATTTTAAAAAACATTAAATCATTTCTTATTTTTCAACATTCTAAGTACTAGAATTACTTCACAAATCAAACCAAATCCCATTATCATTCCCAGCACACTCTTAACAGGTTAACTTACAAATCTTGCTTCCTGAATGCTTTGAAGTCATATTATTTTCAATTGCTAAACCAATTATGCCATCAGTTGACTAGATTATGCTTTTACTGGTTGCAATGTAATAAGCTAAGTATGGTTTGTAATCTTCAGGCAAATAGTGGACCTAACACCAACGGCTGTCAGGTAACTTTTCAATGGGCATTAGCTTTCTCTTCCCTTTTCTCAGTCAGAACATTAAATTGGTAAAGCTCTATTTCTACTGATAAATCTTCTCTTCTTGCTCGCAGTTCTTCATAACTTGTGCAAAGTGTGACTGGCTTGACAACAAGCATGTCGTTTTTGGGGTATGCTTCGCTATCTTCTATTGCATATATTTATTATACTTTAAACAGCCAGTATGTAAATTTAGTTCTTCCTTAAACTATCTGTTATTGTTGACTTTTTCCTTCAAGTCTTAAAATTCTTGCAAGTGCACAAATCCAATGTTAGTACAGCTTAGCAAATACGATGTCTATCCCACAAAGACTTGGAGTTAGGTTAAGAATTAATTAAATTTCTATAATATAGTTAAACCAAAAATAATTATGATGAGAATGAAATAAAAATTAAAATAATCAAAACAAATATGAAATCAAATTAACCAAAGTTAAAATGACTAAGGATCAGAATCTACCAAGATTAATTAAAAAATTTAACTATTTCAAATATATTGTTCTTAGATAATTTATCTCTCGAATATCTAATGCCAAAGCATGTATTCATGAAAATTTATCAATTAATCCCTTACAAATGATAATCAAATTTATGCTTTATTTTCCTAATTAAAGATAATTTCTCAAATCATCAATTGTATCTCTAAATAGAAATAAAAATTGATATCCAATAATTATTATCAAAACTTGGATGGTATAATCAAATTGCAAAGCATGAGAAAAACATGACTGAACCTGAACTCATCTAAGATTTATTCATTGTAACTAATAGAAAACAACAAAAACGAAACTTTTCCCATTAGATGGATTAGTTACATGGATCAAACGATACCAAGTCTTATTCTCTTGGTGTATTTTTATCACTAAACATTCAGTCCCATACAATTGTAGGCCTTATAGTTGTGTGGTCAAAATTTGCCTTGAGCTTGAGTTGTACTTTTCTATCACAAATAACACCTGAAGAACTGTTCCATTTCATCCCCCGAGCTTGAACATATGGGACTGAAGTTGCATGACTTGTGAAATGATATGATCTCCAATATATAACATGAAGATTAAAAAAAATAAAAAAAATAACAAGGCCTAAAAGTCAAGTAATAAAAAGTCAATGATAATTCATGCTAAAATAATCAAGATTTGAACTTGTGACCTTAAGGTTGCAAGGCAACAATCTGTTGCGTTGAGGTTCACCCTCTATATTTAATATCTATTGGCAAAATAATAAGAAATCTTATAAAATGATATTAACTTAAATCTCATAAAAGGCTGCCTTTTTGGAAAAACCTTTCGAAGAAGAAGAAATGCGGACGGCAATTTGGTGTATGGATAAAGATAAGGCACCAGGCCCTTATGGTTTTACTGCTGGCTTTTTTCAAGGCTGTTGGGATGTCACTAAAGCTGATCTATTGAAGGTGTTTGAGGAATTTCATAGGAATCGTAAGATTGGGGTTAATATTAAAGCCACTTTTATCACCTTAGTTCCTAAGAAGGATAGGTCGGTTAGAGTTAAAGATTATAGACCAATTAGCCATGTTACCAGCTTTTATAAAATCATTACAAAGGTCCTTTCTATCTGCTTGAGTGTGGTTTTAGGAGGCACTATTTCAGAGAATCAGAGTGCATCTGTTGCTGGGAGGCAAATCTTAGATGCTGCTTTGATTGCTAATGAAGTGGTGGATGATATGAGGAAACGGTCAAAATAATGTCTTGCGTTCAAGTTAGACTTTGAGAAAGCCTATGACAACTGAGTTTTTTTGGACAAGGTGTTAGAGAGAAAAGGGTTTGGTTCTAGGTGGAGAAGTTGGATTTCAGGCTGTCTGGACCAGTACCTTTTCGCTGGTTGTTAATGGAGAGCCAAAATCTTGGTTTCGTGGTGAAAGGGTTGTGAGGCAAGGAGATCCTTTATCCCCCCTTCTTTTCACTTTAGTGGTGGATGTTCTTAGTCGCTTGATCTCTAGGGCAGTGGTGAATGGGCTAATTAGAGGTGTCAAAGTGGGATCTGAAGGGGTTGTGTTGTTTCTCATTTGTAATTTGTTGACGACACCATTCTATACCTAGATAATGATAAGGACAGTTTTTTGAGCGCTCTCTCTATTTCAGATTTTTGAGTTATCTTTTGGGTTGAAGATTAATTTGTCCAAAGTGGCTTAGCTGGTATTAATATAGATTCTCAAGAGCTTTCTTATACAGCTTCTGTGGTTGGTTGTCAGATTTTAGAATGGCTTCTTGTGTACTTGGGTGTTCCTTTGGGTGGTAATCCTAGAACTGTTTCGTTTTGGGACCCTGTTGTGGAAAAGATTTCTAAACATCTTGGAAATTGGAAAGGGGCTTATTTTCCTTTAGGTGTTCGGATGACCCTTACTCAGGCTTGCCTCTAGTATTCCACTTTACTTCTTATCTCCATTTCGTATCCGAGTGGGGGTGGCAAATTCTATAGAAAAGATTATGAGAGACTTTCTTTGGTCAGGTGTTTTAGAAACGAATCGGGATCATTTGCTGAGTTGGGAGCTGTGTTGTCGTCCTAGGAAGGAAGGAGGCTTGGTTCTTGGCAATTTGGTGTCTAAAAACATTTCCTTGGCAGCTAAATGGCTATGACGTTTTCCTTTAGAGCCTCATTCTTTACGGCATTAGGTTATCTGGAGTAAGTATGGCTTGGACAATAACGGGTGGGATGCTAATACTGCTACACAAGCTACTCATCTTAGCCTCTGGAAATTTATTTCTCAAGGTTATACTACCTTTAAACCTTTGCTCTCCTGCAAGTAGGTAATGGTTCTTGTTTTAACTTTTGGCAGGACCATTGGGTACGAGACTCCTCTTTTAATCTAGCCTCCCCTCCTCTTTATTGTCTATCTTCTTTACATAACTCTCCTATCCAGAATTTTTACAGTGTGTAGGAATATACTTATTCTTGGGACTTCCACTTATTTCGAAACTTTAATGATAGAGAGTCCTCTGAATTAAATGGTCCTTTGGGGTCTACTTGATTAAGTTCATTTGTCTTCTGGACCAGATAAAAGGCTGTGGTCTCTTGATCCCTCTGGATTGTTTACTTGTAAATCTTTTTTTCCAATTTCTAACTCATTCCTCAAACACAATGTCTTTCCACCTTGATAAACCTATTTAAAAGTCCAAAGCTTCCTCTAAGGTCAAATCCTTTATTTGGATAGATGTGCTTAACAGAATTAATACCAATGATATTTTGCAAGTTCGAAGACCATATAAGACTATTTCTCCTGATGTGTGTGTTATGTGTGGTGTGAATTCAGAATCAGTGTCACACTTGTTTTTGCATTGTCCTGTGGCTGACTTTTTATGGAATACTTTGTTTGGTGTCTTTGGTGAGTGTTGGGTGTATCCGACAACCTTAGATCAGTTCTTGTTAACTAGTTTTGTTGGGTTTGGGAGAAGGAAGGAGGCCAAATCGTTGTGGCAATGTGGCATGTATGCCACTGTTTGGAGTATTTGGCTGGAGTGTAACTCTCGCATCTTGAATGATAGATTTTCAGATAAGCAAGTTTTGTGGGATAGAGTTAGGCATTTCACCTTTATTTGGTACAAAGCTCATGATTTTTTTAGAGGAATTCCCCTCTCAAACATGTTGAGAGATTGGAAAACTATGCTTTGATAGTTTTTATTTTGTTTGTTTTTGCTCTCGTAAGGAGGATCTCTTGTCTTACCATCTCCTTGTATCATTCTTCTCTTCTTAATAACAGTCTTCTCTTATCAACCCAGAAAGAGAAAAAAAAAAAAAAAGGCCTTAAATCTTGTTCTAATGAAGCTTATTTGTTATAACAAAATATGCAATACCAATTATCAATTTTCCTGCCTTGAAGTTAAGTTGTTGGGTGTCTGGGTAGCAAGAGTGCAATAATTATCAGACCTGTGAACTTAGAATGGTACCTTAACCGGGAGCTGAACAAACCAAAGTCAATATCAAGTATCAAATTTATGCCTGGGCTTATCAAAAGGTTAAATTTTTTATCTTCTTATATGCACAAATTGCATATTATTTGCCGTGGATGATTGTAAATGGGAAAAGTGTCATGCTCCCTTGTAGCAGAGGACTGGTTTGAGTCTTGTGCTCTTTTCCTTGACACGCCCTGCTCACTTCTCATTTACTGTTGTTGTTTAAAAAAATAAAATTCACTTGCCTCTTTGCCTCTTCAAATATTTCATATACATCCTTGAATTGGTGCCCTTGTTTGAAATTTTACTAGTATGTTTCTTCTCCAAAACTGTAGATGTGTGTGCGTTTACCCTCTTTCCTTTCTGCAGAGAGTGCTTGGAGATGGTCTTTTGGTTGTCAGGAAGATTGAAAATGTGGCAACTGGACCCAATAACCGGCCCAAATTAGCTTGCGTCATTGCTGAATGTGGTGAAATGTAAATGTAGCTTCTCTAATTCAGACCAAAGAAAACAAGTAACTTCTCTAACAAATGACGGTGCTTAAAGCAATAATGGATTGAATACTCTGTAGCCACTGTCAATTACTGTACGGATGGGGGGCTTTGTATACAAACAATCTTCCTTTGTGATCCTTTAAACTAAACATTCTTGTTCTTGTAAGATCGGATAATTTTATCGCGAGACAATTGAATGGCACAACTAATAGAAAAATCATGCTTGGTAATAGTGGAATTTTCTCGCTGTGATGCATTTTGTTTGTTTTGTCCGAAATCATCCTTTGATGGTGATAAAATTTGTATATTTTTTTAACCCAGCAAATGTCTAATAAGTGGACATGCTCATATTTGGTGATATGGGCGAGTATACGAAGTGGTGATATGGCTAGACATAATCTAATTTCTGCTTTTTCGTGACTCTGCAAATTGTTAATGTTAGAAGGGGAGGGAATCTATTCTTTTGGAAATCTTTGTACGCTATGACACTTATTGCTTGGTGGTATATTTTTAGTAAGGAAAGTGTTTGCTATTGCTAGCCCAATTAACAAATTGCCGAAATTTCTTATAACTAACTGATTTGGAACGAAGTAGGTTCATTACTAGTATCATATTCTCCCAGCTATATTTAGTTCTTTTTTTCTCCTCCAATAAATATTTGAGTAAGTTATACCTTTTTCTCGAGAGATGTTTTTATTATATAGGTCATTCTGTTCCTAAAATATATACTCTTATTTTTTGAAAGATGAAAATGTGCTATATTTTAATCTATTTATATATTTTCTATTATATCTATGTTATTTTATGTTTATGACCTTATTTTTTTTAACTAAAATACTCTTAATTAATCTACTTATTTTTTAAATATATATATATAAAATTTTAATTATTACTGTATGAAGAAAACAAATTATTAACAATATAAAAAAAGTAAGAATTGCGTATATTTTTTCAATTTTTTGTAATAATTTGACCATAATATGTGGTAGTTGATGCAAGTGTATAAATGTTAATAATTTTTGTATTAATTTATTGTAATAAAAATAAACTATCAATTTTATATTAAATTTTATTTTTTAAAAAATCATTAAATAAGGATTAAATAATTTTAAGAAATACAGTACCGTTAATATTAGCTTATCAATCCGTAAGAATATAGAGATAAAAATAATTTAATAATGTTAAATAATAAATAATTAAAATAATATAATCATTCTGAAGAAAATAGTGATGCTAATTAATAAAATAGCTTGTAATAATTGATAGTTTCATAAATTTACACATATTTTAATTCATAAAATATTTTGGAGTAAAGTATATATTTTAAAAATAGATAAAAATATTGTATAATAAAGAGATCTCTTAAGAGAGTAGAGTGTAATTTACTATAAATATTGATCACGTGTATTTGGCAAATGCAATTCGAGCGCTCATTCGAGCTACCTAATAGTAAAACTTTTAAAATAATAATATATCCTCATAAAACATTCTCTTAATAATTCTCCTAATTGCTAAACATGAAAAATATTGAATATTTTGCAAATGAATTTATTATCTTGAAAAAATAAAAAAAATTCATTATTTTCCTTGTTTAGAAATTAAGAGGATAATTAGGAAGATGTTTTAGGAGGAGATAGTTTTACTCAAACTTTTAATAATTAATTGCAAAGTGCATGTCATTTCACATGGTACATAATGCGATCATGGTACAGTAATCCTTTTGTAAATGCATACACTGGGTCCTTTTGTAAGTACATAACTTATTTTTCCTTAATTATTATAATTTATATCATCCTCCATTAATTAAAAAGTTTTTGAAGCATCTTCTTGACTTAAAGGCTTGAAATCTTCCTAAGTTTCAAACCTTTGTGAAAATGTCGGTTAAATAGTCTTGAATTTTCACTTCAACCTTGCTTCCTTCTTTACAATGCATTCTACGATGAAATGATACTTTATGCTTACTTTATTTTATAAAGCATTTGGCTCTTGGAAATTCTTGTGTGGATTTATTATCGACGCAAATCTTTGTTCAATGCATTCTCGAAATACATGATATTTCAGATTTATATACTTCCTTCATTTATAGAACATTTTTGTTTCTTGGAAGTTCTTGTGTGGGTGGATTTATTATCAATGCAAATCTTTCTAATCTTCTTTCGAAACAAGTGAAATTTTTCCAACAATATAAGTGGCATGACATGTGACAAAGAATTACCAATCACTTGCAAAGTCATTTGCAGGTTTGCAGGAATGCATAAGCCTCTCACTTGGTGGGGACAAGAGAGGGCAAATATATAGAATCTTTTCATCACAAGTGAGGAGATTTTTTTTGTTTTTGGTTGTTTTTTTTTTGGTCCTTTTTTAAGATTTGAATATGTGACCTCCAAATTATAAAGCTGCTAACTTATCATCATTATGCTAAAACTCACCTACCATTAGAATTTAGAACACTACTATAAAAACTATAAAAAAAAATATAAATTGACAAGACTTAGTATCTTTGATTTATATTATTGATGAAGAATGCATTTAGAATCTTCCACTCACTCACTCACACACTCTCTCTCCCTCTCTCTCTCTCTCTCACACACACACACACTACCCCCTCCAAAAAAATCGAAGGTCACATTGACGAAGCTGTGAGTTGTTAAAGATATTAAAAGTAGAGTGGGGGTCTGCTCATAACCTAGTCCTCCTTTCAAAGACTGAAGTTACCAAGCCTTCACATCGTAATTTAACATACACATTATTGGGCTTAAGTCTAATAATATAACACATGGTGATTTTCAAATCCATAATGTATATGGATATCTAAGGTAACATCAGACTATCAATTTAACCCATTTTATAAAGCCAAAATATTATTAATCAATGAAGTATAAACCTAGACAGTTCTAACATATTTACACTCGACCTATATTGATTAGGTTTTATGTATGATGGTTTCTATGGTTTCCTTTCAATTTGAAGGGAAACCATATTTGTCCATGTTAAATAATAGTCCACATAAATAATAATGTGGCAATATTTTAAAATTTAGATTTTAACCCTTTAACTTAGATTTTGACCCTTTAACCTTTTTGTTATAAAATTTTTTGCAAGATCACTTAAAAAAATAAAAAACCAAACAAAGTCTAAACCATTATCCTTTGAATTTTCAACCAAAAAGAGGTATACTTGAAATTTTCCAATCGGTTAAAATAATGTGGCTAAACATCAAACCCACAGTCACAAATGAATTTGCTAATCAACATCGATCAATAACCACATTTAGAGAAAATACCTCAAGGCAGGGACTAGCTGCAGTACAAAATCTTGCTCCAACGAGGATTAATAGTTGCAATAAAAAATATTGCTCAAGTCATTGACATATTAGACCCCTTGATCTATTGTTTTTGATACAAAAAGGTGTTGAACAATAGAGAATGCTTTGAAAGGGGCAAAGGGTGAGGGATGTCCACTTCATTCCAGTTATTGGTCATCGTCGAGCATTTCACAAATGAAAATACTTCAAACAGGGAGTGAGTTGAGCTCCAATAAGGGAGTTTTATGAATGATACAGTTTCAATTCTTACAGTAAGGTTTCTTAGATTTAGGTGAAGGGGGCAGGGTTCTTCAGATTTTGGGATAAAAAGAATGTTTACATGTTAAGAATAGAATAATCTAATAAATTTGATGTTTGGGATTAAGATTTTAATTTTTAAAAATGACTTTGGGAAACAATTGTGAAAAAAAAACGTTAAAGAGGTCAAAATTTAAATTTTAAAGTATTGCCACATTATTATTCATGTGGATAGTTATTTGTCACATGTTTAAATATAGTTGGACCACATAAGAAGATTTTAAACCTCTTCAAATTGGAAGGTACCATAGAAATCATCTTTATTTTGTTGAAAAATTTTTGAAACAACTTCCAGGTGGAACAGATGGGACCACTAGCTATAGCCTAAATATAATCAACACAAACATGATTATTCTAGTCAACAAAGCTAATAGTTAAGAACCATACACATAGATAAATTATACAGAGTCTAAATATACACATTATAGTATAATATATGATCATCTCTATGCTACTATAAATGGATCCACATCGTGCCTTTCCAATAGATACAATCAACCTCCCATATGTGATTATAACATGTTTCTTATGAAGCATCATTTTCATAAGGGAAATAGTAATATCTTTCCCATAAAAGATCAATGTTCTTCAAAGAGAATATCTAGATCTAATATATTTATGGTGCCAATAAAATAACATGACAACATGGTAAGATCACATTTTCCATGAAATTACTACGATGTGCACAAAGTATAACTTATATTAATGAGAGTCCCAGTTGCACATATCTTATGAAGTCATAATTTTATCAACTCCTACTAACTAATTATATTAAAATGACATAAATTGCTCAAGTTTAAATAGGTGATTTTAATCAATCTTGTATAGCTCAACTATTAAATAACATTAACAACGTAAAATATGCTTATTACAACGTTAACTATCAATGATATCTGAAATCACATATATAGAATGAATTCATTAATCAATTCCAAAAAAATTGATTAAAAATGTCTTTAATTCACAAATGAGATCAAATAATTACCTCATATGTCATGAAGGACTATGCATATTCATACAGTAAAAATATTATCAAACTTTAACAATCGCATCAACCAGAACGACAAACCAAATTAAAGATAAACAAGGATAATTAATACTAAATAAATAGGAAACTGTTTATAAGTCATCAAGTTTGCCCTGTAAAAGTAATAAATTTTTTCTCAAAGTATAACATATACTTTCATCGGCTGCCTCTTTTATGACAAAGAAATTTTAACAATATAATTCTAAGATTATATCAAATAATGCAGTCTAATGCTCCATGGATAATTTATTCATAAAAATATGTGCTATCCAAATATGCATTTATTTTTTTAGGGTAACAATAAGTTTTGGTGGGTTCAGCATCGATCATCTCACCAAGGTAAGGGCAAAACCTTGGAGTTCAAAGAGCATTTATAAGAGACTCACAAGATTACTCACAAAGAGATCCTCACTTCAGTAGTGAGATCTTTGTGGGATACAAGACCTCTCCTTACCAATTATGTTAACTCTCATTGGCTCAGAACATGTAATCTATAATAGGGCAAAAATTAGTATGTGATTAATAATTCCAAGGGTATATATTTATTGCAAATAAATACTATCGCATTTCCCTAGGAAACAAGAAAATATGTATCTTGTATCACTTTCAACTACACATTAAGCAAAAATTCATAATAGTTTTTAGAAAATATTTTCACAAGACACATTTATACCAAAATGTTAGTTGCTTACCAAAAAGAAAAACAAAGACAAAATGTTGTAGTTGGTTCAATGCATGAATGCATGTACCACAAAAACAATATATTTAACTTGGATATATCGAATGTAATTCTTAAGAAAAATAGAACCGAGACAAAGAGTAGATTGAAAGGAAGAGACATCAAATGATGTCATATAAATAATGAAAGAACAAAGCTAGAGGTTGAGTGCCAACGAAGACAATGGTATATAGGGGTTTGAAAGGGTGTGACATCAAGTAGTGTTATTTCATAGTGAAAAATAAAATAAAAGGGCTTACCAAACTCTACAAGCAAAATATGTGACTTTGAATAGTGAGTGGTGTAGAGTATAGATAAAAATTAAGAGGACTTCGCAAAAATTTGAAAACATCATATAAATAATTAATATTTCTTAAGAAATTGAAAACCTAAAAGGATTTGAATAGGAATTACCAACTATTTTAATAATTATTTAAATAAAAAATAAATTTGATAGCAAATCTACATTAAACACATTTGTTAAAACAATTACATGTAAATAAACTAAAATAATCTCAGTTTGAGCAAAAGAATTGCTTTTTGCAATATTCCGAAGAATATTGTGTTTGATTAGCACTGTTAATTGATTTATTTTGTTGCATAGGAGATATATGAGTAATTAGTGTTGAGATGTGAATGTTAGGTTTAGAAAAATCCAAGTTGCCTTGCAAAAAATTTCATAAAGACTATTAGCAATATTTTGCTAATTTAAGGAAAATCAGTTTATTTGCAGTGTCGTGAACGCAAGAACCAAATCAATAGAAATTTATACTGTAGGATAACATGAGTACCAGTTTAAAACCCTCAAACATGTGGTTAGAAACTAGCCACCCACACCCCTTTGTTGGCCAAAGGATGGCCACAAAAATAAGGAGCTCAAGACTAACTCAACTCATTTTGAGTTCCACCAATTACAAGCCTATCAGTCATATTCACTTTATGACTCAACATACACAATTTTTCCCAATTCTCTCCTCCCATTTTTGGCCTACCATCATACCCTTTGACTCCCCCATTTTTCTTCCTCAACTTCATCTCTCCATCCTCATTTCTTCATCCCACTTCCACGTCTATACCCAAACTTGCTTCCTTTTAGCTCAAACTTGAGATTTGAGGTAGGATTCTTGAGTTTTTTTTGGATATTAGGGTTTATGTAACCTATTAGGATTTCTTTGTTCCTCTTTAATAGGATGTTGTATGATGATTATATGACTTGTTTTAGTTGAATTAACATGGAAATTCTTGGTTGGTGTTGGAAAATTTTTCAAAAACTCAAGAAAGTACTTAAATAGAATTGTTGAAAACTAAAACTATACTATGAACGTCTGTTTTGACCTACAAAAGTCAAAATTTAATGAAACTATTATTAAATGAAACTAGACATCTAGATTTTTCCAACCATATAAATTATAAGCCAATTGGACCCGAAATGAAAAAAGTTATGAATTTTTTAAATAAGCTCTTAAATCCTACCCATTATTCTGACTAGTATAGGTTGTAAAAGACATAATTCGCCCCATACAACATAAATTTAACATATAGATTATCATTCCATAAAAATTTCAAATTCATATATTAAGTTCATTGCTTTTAGAAATTTTTCAAAGTTATTGTATGTCTTGTTAGTGTTGAAATAGGGCAGTCCCTTTTAGCCCAAATTAAGAGCTTATAGCTTGGGCTCTACTAACTCATTCGAATGAAAGTTATGGGAAATGAAAGATGGTTCAATTAGCTTAACTTTGATATAAGTTCTGCATAAAATTAATGAAAATTGTATTTTTTGTGAATTTTTATATTTAAGTGCTCAAACTTGTCCAACTACAAGGCAACCTTGGGTAAAATCTTAATAACTCAACTTATATGCCTCAAAACTTAATGGAACCAAAGAGGTTTAAAAGTTTACTACCAAAGCTATAACATATTAAATTTTTAGATTTGAATGAGTTAAAATAAAATTATGGTGCAATTTGTAAAATAGGACATATTTGAGAACTTTAAGGTGCTTTGACAACTTCAAGTATTAGAAGCCTTACAAGCCATGAGTGGCCAATGATTAAATTATTGATGAACTTTTCTATCATAATGTTATGATTATGATGGTTCTTACACCTTGATTGACTAATTGATATAACGTTGTCTGTATATGGGGAAGTATCCTGTTTTTAGTTGTTTTGCTGCCGGATTTTTGGCAGAAATACATGCATCATGCATCATGATTTTAAGTCTCTCAAGCATGTGCATTCAAGAATAAATGATCCAAGATGTAATTATGATTCCATATGACTTGGGCTAGCCCCTGATTGGATCTAAGGGGAATAGACCGGTGTAAGGGTCGAGGAAAGTAAACCCGTCACTCATGTATAGGTATGAGCTCAGACCTAAGAAGCAAGCTACTACCCAGAGGTAAGTGTCACGACCCAACCCAGGCCATGACCGGCGCATAGGGACAAGTCCCCACGCAAGTCTTTTACCACAAAAATTTTATAAAAATTTCGACAGAGTCCCCTTTGTAATCCGGATATTTCCCAATTATAAAAGGATACCCTGCAAGATAAACAAACACAATATTTCATCGGGGATTCAGGTATTCTCATAATACACCCCTCAGCACACAGTATAACAGTAAAATATATAAATACAATCGTATATCCAAAAACATATACATAGTTCAAGTTCTTCAGAAAACAATTCCTTTAAACTACTTTAATTCCAACAAGTTGAAACATATATAAGTATATAGATATATGAGTGAATACATAACAACAATAAAAATAGAACTAGGCCGGACCCTGCCTGTAGTACTATGGAGCTACATACTAAGATACAACTAAAACGAAATTACAAATCAAGGCCCATTACTAAATAGGGCTCACCCAGATAGGAATCAAATGATGCTGAACTGAAAAATCGGCTCCCAAGCCTAAACCCGTATCTGAAAAGGATAGAACAATCACGGGGTGAGTTTTGAGAAACTCAGTGAGAGATAGAATGTCCCTAACCCACATGAGACAATGTACAAACTTAGATATTAAGATGATACTATAATATGTATAACGAAACCAAAAATAGAAATCTTAATCCATATTATCCAAATCTTCTTTCAAAAACAAAGTCCATCTATTCCAGGATAAATCCGTCAGGAAACACACTTAGGTGGCCATTCTTTCGTGTGAATCCCGTAATCAGGCACGCACCACTCCTCCTGTGGCCGTGAATAACAGGCACGCACCACACTATATGTGTGGCCATGAATAACAGGCACGCACCACTCTCTTGAGTGGCAATGAAATCCAACATCCTAGGTGCACCCAGGGCTAACGCCTACTGCCGTTAGCCTACAGATCCTGATCTAGACTTTCCCAAGTCATTCTTTCCATAAATAGAACATTTAATAAAGGTTCTTATAAAATATACCAATATAACTTATAATAAACAATAAAATTGTAACTTCAAAGAAAATAAAGCTTTAACACTTTAATAAATCAAAAACGAACAGAAGTCCAAAGCTTTTATCCAAAAGCCTTTCAAACAAAGAAATATTTTCCAAGGTTTAATAGGAAACCAAGGTAATGAACATTTGCCACATTTCTCTTTTTGAAATCAAGTCATTGTCTCATGTGAACTAGTAAAAATATATAAGCTGCCAAAACTTAAATTATATTGCTAAGACATACCAAATCATTTGCATATGAATATACATAGACAAAAATATGTTAAAACTAAGATAGGGATGAACTATCTACTCACAGACTTAACGCCAATAACGAACTCCTAATTCCATGAACTTTGAAAGCCAAAGCCAGTCCTCCAATGGTATATACTATCAACAATACGGAAATTTAATTCAAGATTAGTCAGTTAGACTATCGATTAATCTACTTTACTCCCAGATATGAAAATTGTTAATTCTTCTAACCTAGGGTTCTCCAGAAACTCACTATAGGGGAAATAATTCGTAATTTCATAGGAAAAGAGGAGGAAAGGAGTTGAAGGATTACCTTTTAGAAGGGGAAAGGAAGAAGAAAGATTTGAGAGCTTTGGTGTCACCTCCTCCAAGCTCTAAGACCAAATGTGTTGATTTCTTGTTGAAGATGTGATTTGAGATTAAAGGGAGAAATTGAGTTTAAATGAATGGGAATGGTGTAATTTGATGGAAAGATGTGAAGGATTGTGTTTAGGAATGAAAGGAGATGTGTTTTAGAGAGAAGGGAGAGAATTTGGGTTAGAAAGAGAAGGAGAATTTCGAAAATGAACGGAAGGGACGCGTCTCGGCTTATATATTGACCTTTGGTAATCGATTACCAAGGGCTGGTAATCGATTACCACGAAGAACTGGTAATCGATTACCAATTGTGGTAATCGATTACCACAGCCAAAAGTCTGGTAATCGATTACCAATGCTGGTAATCGATTACCACCAACCCAGAACTGGTAATCGATTACCAAATATGGTAATCGATTACAACGCGGAAAATTTCAACCTGTGGGCATACAGAGAGGACTGTAATCGATTACATATCCCCTGTAATCGATTACATATCCCCTGTAATCGATTACCAACTCCAAAAACTTGGTTCCCTCCTTCTGCAGTCATTTTCCAAGTCCAGAATATTGCACAGACTTATTTTTCCCCTTTAACTTTACTCTCCATTAACTTTAAAACATAAATGTAAATAAGGGAATACCCCCCATTTGGATTCAATAAAAATATCTGAAAATTCAAAATCCTTAAGAATAAGAATCCAACTTTTGGGTTTTAGTACAATTCTCCGAAAACTTGCATTTTCACAAACTTGAGAGTTGAAAACGAAGGGGTTTTCCATTCCTTAAAATTTATTAAAAATCCCTCTTCAGCTCCTTGATGCCTAGAGAACCATTACCGGGACTTTTGATCTCAACAAAATTCCTCAATCCTATAGCCCTCCAAGGAGGCATAGGGTTCAGACTTAGAATTTTTCAGGTTCCGGTTTCGGCAGGTAACTGCCCTCAGGCTGGGGTGTTACACAGTAAGAGAGGTCATTCACCTCCAAGAGACCAAGTAAAGGAAGGATAAGAAGGGCTACACTTTGAGGACGGCAATACATAACGCTCAAGTGTAGATCCATGTAGACATCCTAGAGACGGTAATACGTAACGTCTAGGTGTGTTAAGTAAAGAAAGTTAAATGAAGCCAAGAAAGACTTGTGCACTCATGTGATTATATGATTTGTATTTGTATATGCATAATTTATAATCTTTTTATTTCTATCATGAAGCTGCCCCTCTTAATTGTCAAGTGTGTGAATAAAAATTAATTTGCTTCAGAAGGATATTTTTGAACTTTATAAAATTGAAATTTATAGTTTATATGGTATGATCACTTTTTCATTATAAACCGAAGCAGCTAGAGATAATAATGATGACACTGTATGTGATAGTCTAGGAAATCTTACTGATAATTTGTAATTCCCAACCCTATTTATGTTTCCGTGTTATCTCCAGATAGCTCAGGAGGTATAGAAAATGGCCATACTGGGCAGAGTTATTTAGGATTGGGAGAAGGCCAAGGGTTGTTGTTAGATAAGGTTTGTTCATATAACAGTAATAACTCCTAGGTTTGTTACTATGGCTTAAACATGGTACTATACTTTGGAGGGTGTTACCCTTTTAAGGGAGCTATGGAATTAGGGCAAACTACTTTATATATATATATAAGGTATACAAATAGAAATCAGATACATAGAACATCAATTGTTGGTTTTTACGCCATGATTAATATAGTGATAAGCAAAACTCATTTCTACAAGGATTTGTACCTAAATCTTAGACCCATTAGAGTCATAGGTCCACGATTAGTTAATACGTTCAACTAATGTGGTCATGAGTGTGTTTGCCCTAACCTAGAATAATACGAGCACACACAAATATGAGAATTGAAATTCCCAGTAGACAATAGAATTATATGGCACACAAGTGTCATTATCATTATTCTATTTGCTTCGATTTATAAAGAAAAAGTCTTTCAGACATATCAATCAATATAGAAGAGTTTTATGTCCTTTAAAAAACATAATTCCGAAGCAAATTTATTTTAGAGCTTACAAGTTCCATTTAATACATCTAATAATGAATAAACATAATCCATAAGTTTTTCATGCAATGTGCACAAATAATCGTGCATATTATGAAATATCTCATTGTTCTTAATTCTTTGCATGTGCCATTCCTTTCTTTCTCCCTTGAAGCAGTTATACGGCATGCCTTACTCTTTAAAGACTAGCTCCCTTTGTAGAATATGAGCTCATTTCTTACACGCATCTTCCGTAAACATTATGGGGAAACTTTGATAATCCCTTTTTGTGAGGCGTTCTTCATCATGATTGTTATTTTAGTCATAGAGCAAATTATATGCATGATCAAAATAGATTCATTTCATATTTAACAAGACATAATTCAAGATTCTCATGTAAGCTACAATGTCGTTCTGAAACTGTCTCATAACTTAAAACGTTACAAGTTTTAAGATTTGATGAATACCAAATCAAGCTTTAAGTAAATCTTTTATCTGTGAGCGATTTGTTAAGGATAAAACGTATTCTTTCCTAAGCAAAATCATTTAACTCATGCTAAAACAGTTTTTGAACTAAACAAGTGTCTTAATCCATTGTACTTCTCACGAATATACTTATTTTGGAATAAATGCTTTGTCGTTTATATGATTTCTCACTTAAGAAGCAGACAAAAAGTTCAAAAGGATGAAATGATAGCATCAGAAAGGAAAATGTGTCACGAGAAGGATCACTGTTCATTCAAAAGGATGACTTCATCTAGAAGGGTAATAATCAGAAACATGCTTTTCATGAAATACTTCACCTTCAAAGGTTCTTCTACATGATTCATTGATAAATTCAAAAAGTCAAATATGATTTGACAAAATGCAAAAGAAGCACTAACAAGTCTGAAAATTTGGTGAACACTTCAACGGCTATTTTTCCTCTTCTATGTTAATTCTGCTTGTTGAAGAAGAAAACTACATTTCTTTCTTTTCAATCATAGACCAATGGATCAAAGAGGCACAAGACACAAGATCTACAAGCTGCAACAGTCATATTTTGAAGTCTATATAAAGCTGAAAATCAAAGAAGAAATGGTTAAAGTGATTTAATATTTTCTGCGTATAAAAGGCCTTCTTTTTTCAACCTTCTCAACCTTCTGAATCATCAGAAAGTTACTCATCATAACTTTAGCTAGTAAAATCTTCTTTACTGATTTGCATTAGCTAATGCTCTCATTTCGAGATTTTAGAGAAGTCACACACACTTTGTACTTTGTTGATTATACACGCTTTTAGAGCTTAAGTGTGAATGTTGCAAACACAAACCACAAACCTTCTCATATTATAACCAGACCCATTAGTGGTCACTGAGAGCTTGGATAGGCTAGGATAAAGACTACTCACACTTAGCTTGGAGAGGCTTGAGAAAACTACTCTGTTGTATAAGCTTTGAGAGGCTTGACAAAGAATACTCACGTGTAAAAGCTTGGAAAAAGAATACTTGATATATACAACTCTCAACAAAATATTGGGGATTGGAAGTAAGCAAGTGGTTGCTCGAACTAGTATAAAATTCTACTGTGTGAATTTTTATATCCCTTAGCTCTTTATTGTTTCACTTCACTAAATTATTAAGGCTGTGAGCAATTATTTATTCTACCTGATCAAACTTTCTAATACTAAAAATAACTTATACTTACCAAATAGCTCCGCTTTCCAAGTCCAAGATTTGAGAAATTTGTTTTGAAAAAGTTTCAGGTCTTAAATAGATTTGAAGCACGATTTAACCCCTTTTCTCGTGCTACCCCTATCAACAATGGGCATCAAAGCCTGCCTCTGGGGTTGAGCTTCCTAACGATTGTAGAGAATAAAGATCCATCAAATGGCACAACAGATCAACCATATTGTTGAGAGTCACTTTATCAATCATCCTCCATATTGCAACGGTGAAGATTATCCATATTGGAAGGATAGAATGAGACTATTCATTGAGTTTACACACATCAACATATGGGATATCATAAAGAATGGTGACTATATAACTACTACTGAAGTACCAGTGCCTCAAGAGGTTGCTAATCGAAATCAACCTCCACTAGTAGTAGTCATAATCATTCCAAGGAATGAATAGACTGATCAGCACAAGGCTAAGATTCAAATGAATGCTAACGCAAAGTATCTTCTCACATGTGCCTTGAGCAAAAGTGAATATGACAAAATCATATCGTGTGACTCTGCAAAGGAAATATAGGATAGACTTCAAGTCCTTGATAAAAGAATTGATCAAGTCAAGAAGACCAAGATTAGCATGTTAGTTCATCAATACGAGATGTTCAAAATGTTAGAACATGAAAATATTAATGAAATGACTACCAGATTTATGCATATCATAAATCAATTAAAAGCCTTGGGAAAGCGATATACAAATGTAGAAATGGTGAGAAAGATTCTAAGAAGTCTCTCCAAGACTTGGCACCCTAAGGTGACAGCCATTCAAGAAGCAAAAGACTTGAATGTGCTGAGTCTTGACACTCTCATTAGGTCATTAAAAACTCATAAGAGTTAAATGAAGGAGCTAAGGAAACCAATAAAAAAGGCAAGTCCATTGCCATAATATCCACTCAAAGAAAGTCGAGCTCCTCCAAAGACATGAAAGTTACAGAAGAGTCAGAAGAAGATGAGGAAGACTCCTCTAAAGACGATGATGATAAAATAACACATCTAGCAAGGAGGATATCTATAGCATGGATTAAAAGAAAGAAGAAAGGTGTTATTCCCAAAAAGGACAAGAAAGGCAAAGCAAAGCTAGATGAAGTCATTTGCTTTGAATGCAAAGAACTTGGACATGTTAGATCCGAATGTCCAAGATTGAAGAAAGCTTTGAAGAAGAAGACTCCAAAGAAGAGGGCTATGATGGCCACGTGGAAAAATTTAGATGAAGAGCAAGAGAATACAGAATCACAAGAAGAGGAAGAAATAGTGGCAAATCTCTACTTTATGGCTAATATAATTTCTAAAGAAGAAACTGAGGTATCAAATTCTGAACCTAAACATACATTTGAAAATCTTCAAAAAGCTTATGATGAACTTTTAGACAATTCTCAATTACTTGCTTCTCATTATGCTTCACTAAAGAAAAACTTTCAAAAATTATGCTTAGACTTTAAAAAACTCAAGGATGAGAACGAGAAGTTGGGGCATCAAAATACTGAGCTTTCAAAAGAAAAACCCTTCTCTAGAAGGACGTCACTACCTTAAAGATTGAAATTTCTGAAGTCAGTCATAACATATCTTCTGATGCTTTTGAGTTGCAGAAAACTGTCAAACTTCTCAAGTCAGATCTTGAGAAAATGGTAAATGGTTCCAAGAACTTGGATCTTATGCTTGGAAGTCAAAAACTATATTTTGACAAAATAGGACTTAGGAATGAAAAGGAAGATAATAAAAAATCATCTAAGGATTTTCAAAATAATTTCTTGCCGCATATATTGTTTCACAAGGGGATACTCTTATGAGAAATGCTCATCTAGAATGAAGGCAAAACAGAAAATGAAAAATCCCAAGAAATCAACTAACACAAAAGGCCCCAAGAAAATATGGTGCCTAAGGTAAAAATTACTACTGTTGTAGATGTGTCTTAAATCACAACACTAGAAGGAAAATAAGTGGTATGTGGACAGTGGATGCTCTAGACACATGACTAGAAATAAATCCTGATTCAGAAACCTAAAACGTAAAGATGGTAGGGTGGTGAAATTTATTGATAGTATCAAATCCAGGATCGTGGCATATGTAATGTAGGTAACAATGATTTTGATCTGATTACTGATGTTATGTTAGTAGAAGGATTAACTCACAACCTTCTGAGCATTAGTAAATTTTGTGACCAAGGCTATAGAGTTGTATTTAAACCTTCTCAATGTATGATTAAAGATTTCACATCTGATAAAATCATTCTTACTGCTAGAAGGCATGATAACACATATGTACTATATCTAGATGGCCTTCTAGATTAAAATGTAAAATGCTTAGCATCCTTTGTGGATGAAAAGTGGTTATGGCACAAGAAATTTGGTCATACTCATATGAAATTTATCTTTGAGATTTCTCAAAAAGAGCTAGTTAAAGGTTTACTAAAGATCAGTTTTGATAATGACTCAACTTGTGAGTTATGTTAGAGAGATAAACAGATCAAAAGTTCTTTCCACAGCAAAATGTAGTCTTAACTATTAGACCACTTGAGTTTTTACATCTTGAAATATTTGGATCAACTAGAACTGCCAGTCTAGGAGGTAAGAAATATGGTCTAGTCATTGTGGATAGCTTCTCTAGATTCACATGGGTATTATTTCTAATTCATAAGGATGAAGCTTGTGAGGTTTTCAAAATTTTTTCAAAAAGAGTTCAAAGTGAAAAAGGTTTTTGCATCACTTCCATCAAATCAGACCATGATGGAGAATTTGAAAATCACTCTTTTGAAAACTTTTGCAATGCAAATGACATTTTTCATAATTTTTCTTCTCCTAAAACTCCTCAACAAAATGGAGTTGTTAAAAGGAAAAATAGATCCTTATAAGAAATGGCCTAAACTATGCTCTTAGAAAGTAGTTTATCAAAAGATTTTTGGGCTGAAACAGTTAATATTACTTGCTACATTCAAAATTGTGTTTTCTTAAGGCCAATACTCAAGAAAATCCCCTATGAATTATGGAAAGGAAGAAAACCTAATATTTCCTACTTTCATGCTTTTGGATCTGATTGTTTTATACTTAACATCAAGGACAAGCTATCTAAGTTTGATCCTAAGTCTGATCGTGGAGTTTTTCCAAGATATTCTTTTGTTTCTAAGGCTTTAGGGTATTCAACAAGAACACTCAGACTGTGGAGGAAACCATACATATTACTTTCAAATAGAAGAAAAATGATGCAGTTAAGAAAGTTGTAGATTTGGAATATGAAATGGAGAATCTGTCTCTGAATGAAAATGATCATCAAACTGTGCAAGTAGCTATTAGGGATAATAATGAAGTTTCTGACTTGCCTACACATCAACATGTTTTTGATGACATTTCTGAAGATCTAGAAGATACACCCATTAAGAGAAGATATACAGAAGCAAGAGATTTGAGAGTTGTATCTCAAAATCAAATTGAACCTTCTCAAGGATTTAGACCCAAATCTTCTCTCAGAACTAAATCCAACTTGGCTCTAATCTTTGAAATTCAGCCAAAAAGTGTTGATAAAGCCCTACAAGATCAAAGTTGGATTGAAGCTATGAAGGAATAATTAAATCAGCTTAAGAAGAGTAAACTCTGGACTCTAGTCCCTTTACCAAAAAGACAATCTACTATTGGGACAAAATGGATATTCAAAAATAAACTTGATGAAAGTGGGAAAATGATCAGAAACAAAGCAAGACTAGCGACTCAAGGTTACAACCAGCAAGAAGGCATTAATTATAATGAGACATTTGCTCAAGTAGCAAGATTGGAAACAATTAGATTGTTACTTGCCTATGCTGCTTATAAAGGGTTTGTGTTATTTTAAATGGATGTAAAATCTGCATTTTTAAATTGCTTCATATCTCAGGAAGTTTATTTCAAACATCCTCCTAGTTTCGAAAGCAAAAACCTTCCTTAGGATGTCTTTAAACTCTCAAAAGCTTTATATGGTTTGAGACAAACACCTAGAGCTTGGTATGAGAGACTTAGCTCTTTTCTTCTCAAAAATGGTTTTGAAAAAAAAATATATTTACGCTACTCTATTCATTCTGCATGAGAAAAATGATTTTTTTATTGTATAAATTTATGTTGATGATATTGCTTTTGATGCAACTAATCAAAATTTGTGCAAGAATTTTATTGAGTTTATGCATGGAGAATTTGATATGAGCATGATGGGAGAACTAAAATTCTTTCTGGGGCTACAAATCAAGCAACAGAAGGATGGAATCCTCATTCATTTAGAAAAATATGCTAAGGATCTGCTCAAACAGTTTGATATGGACAAGGCCAAGAGCATCAATACTCCCATGCATCCTTCTCAAGTTCTAGAAGCTAAAGAAGATGGTGAGAAAGTTTTTGAGAAACTTTACATAGGGATGATTGGTTCACTACTTTATCTTACAATTAGTAGACCTGATTTATAATTAAATATGGGGATTTGTGCTAGATTCCAATCCAAAACAATCACACTTAAATGTTGTTAAATGGATTTTGAGATATTTAGCAGGTACTACTAATCTTGGTCTTTGATATTAGAAAAGTACTGCTTATGATGTTACAGGTTACTATGATGCTGACTTTGCTGGAGATAAAGTTGATAGGAAAAGCATAAGTGGTTGCTAGTGTTTTCTTGGAAAATCTCTAATAACTTGGTCAAGCAAGAAGCAGAACACGATTGCTCTTTCAACTGTTAAAGCTAAATATGTGTTTGTAGCAAATTGCTATACTCAAATTCTGTGGATTAAACATCAACTGAAAGATTTCAATTTGAGATATACCAAAATCCCTATCTTGTGTGATAACACTAGTGCAATTAATCTCACTAAAAATCCCATTCAACATTCTAGATCTAAGCATATAGAAATCAAACATCATTTCATAAGAGATTATGTTCAGGAATGAGATATTAAGCTAAGGTTTATAAATACAAAAGGTCAGATTGCGAACATTTTTCACAAAACCCTTAGCTGAAGATTGTTTCTGTCACATAAAGAACCTTCTAAACATGACTAGTTTCTAAACAGTCATTCATACTACATATGTACTTCACTCCTCTTAAGCTAAAGCTTAAAGCTGAGATTGCTGCGAGCCAAACGGATTTGGTTTCTGGAGAAAGTTCCTAAGTGTCAAAGCTTAGAAGCTATTCAAAAAAATCATATCAAGATAGACTGAAATTTGGCTCAAAAAGATAAATTCAGAGTAGATCACCAATTTGATTGAGTCAAAAGGATATGAAAATTAAGTTAAGAAAGATGGGTTTAGTGTTGGTTCAGAAAGGTACAATTAATTAGAAAGATGGCCTGAGTTTCAGATCAGAAATAAAGCTATGTAGAAGTTGTAACAACTTTGAAACGTGGGCCTAATTGGTAACTCCCCACTCTGTAATGATGGCACGATCTATTAAAGCAGGAAAACCAATAGCCTCAAACGATGCCGTTTTTCTTTTGAAAACCTTTCACATTCTTTAACCTTCATCTATCAAATCAACTTTTTGTTCGCTAAAACCTTTCACATCCCAAGTTATAGTTATTTACTATTCATCTTCTTCTTTCAGAACTCCAACTTTTGCTCTCCCTACTTCATACTTAGCCTATTTCTTTATTGTTTTACTTCACTAAATTATTAAATCTGTAAGCAATCATTTATTCTACCTGATCAAACTTTCTAATACTAAAAATAACTTATACTTCTAACCAAACTACTTCTACATTCCAAGTCTAAGACTTGAAAAATTTGTTTCGAAAAAGTTTCAGGTCTTAAATAGATTTGAAGCACAATTCAACCCCTCTTCTCATGCTACCCTTATCAACATCTCATACTCTTACATGTCAAAATTTCTCAAGCTTTATCAAAATTTGTTTATGGACATATAGATTGCAAGTCTAAAAATTATAATAATACTTTGAAAATAAGGTAGATCATGACCTTTTATCTACACTTAGCCATGTGACTTAGCTCCTTTAGTTACTATTATCTTGTAGAATTTCCATTGACTTAAGCCTCTAGTTAATATGCCTTTCAAATTCATTTATCATGAAATTTGGTAGGCTAATATCCATATGTCTTAGCTTTCAAAAGAAATTAGTTCCATTGAATTTGAAGCCCTCATACTCATTTTATGCAAATGGTGTATGTGCTGTCATTTGTTAGTTTTCTACAGCAATTGGCTAACTTTCAAACATCATTGTGATCCCATTTTAACTTTCAAATAAAATTGGCCCCATCAAATTTGAATCTACCTAACTCATTTTATGCAATATGTTGTGGGTGTTATTTTGTGTTAGTATTCTACAACAAATGACTAACTTTGAAAAATTACTAGGATCTTAATTCTAATAAATTTAAAATTTGGTGAGCTATTCTCCTGCATGTTAGCTTTCAAATGAAATTGGTCCCACTAAATTTGAAGCTTCATAATTCATTTTATGCAATTTGGTGTATTTGCTATTCTATATTAGTGTTCCTACAACAAATGGCTAACTTTCAAAAATTACTAAGACCTCAGTTTAATTCCAATAAACCTAAAATTAGGTGAGCTAATTCTTCTACATGTTAACTTTCAAATAAAATTGGTCCTACTGAATTTGAAGCCCCCTAACTCATTTAGTGCTTTGGGTGAACTTACCACTTAACTAGTCTTTCATAATTAGGTTCCCTACTTCCTTAGTCCCTATTTTTTTTATGTAACTTGTCTCGTACATTTACCTCAAAGTCCTCACTAGTCATAGTCCATTTTGTCTTTTCACCTTCTGTTTTGAGTCACTTATTCGCAAAAAATGCCAATTGCCAAGTTTGAGGTTTCTAGGTTGTTATAACATATTCTAGATTCCCTCCATTGTTCTTACATCCAACCCAAACAATTTTTAGACATAAACTAGTGCTAAAACATATTCCAATTGATTTAATTGCATGCAAAGAGATTCATAAGCACACCTTAGCACATGTCACATAAACACACACCAATTTCAAGAATCAAACATTATCAAACACATGCAATGGAAGATTCACCAAAAGTCTAATAACCTAGAGTTTTTGGGACCATGAGAATGTAACCCTAATCTAAATGAGAAAGGATTCAGCCACCTACCTTTATAGATCTAACTGTTGCTTGAAAATGAGTAGTAGAACTTCCCTAGCCAAAGACTAAAACCTTTTTCTCTTGCCCTTGGTGGATGCAGCTGTTCTAAGGAGAAGCTTTAGGGATTCTTCTTTGTTTCACCGCAAAAATGGGTTTGTTGTGGAGAGAATTTAGTATGGGAGAATTTTCACAAGTGAGATGATGGTGTTTTGGTGCTCATTTAAAGGTTGGAAGTGAAGTGCTTGCTGATGATGGAGTGTGGAGAGAAAGGGTTAGAGTGATGAATGGTGCAGGTGGCTGAAAATGATGAGAATGAGGGAGAATGAGTGGTTTTGTGTCTTATCATATGGGATTAGTGGTGGTTAGGGATGTCAATGGGGTGGTGTCGGGGTGGGGGATAGGCCCCCGTCCCCTGCTCCACGGATAAATATCCGCCTCCGTTTCCTGCCCTATATCCGCACGGGTACCCATTTTTTACTTCCCTGCGGGTTTACGGGTGTAACATCCTCCTTTATATAGTACTATGCTTAAGTCATAGTACTACACTCTAGAGTTGTTACTGTTACTTGAGTGGACCTTATCCGATAGCAACTTCATCCATCTTTGAAACTTCTCGAACTATCTGGAGATAACATGAAAACAGAAGTGAGAATTTTAAATTCTCAGTAGGATTCACTAAGAAATTTCATACCGTGTCATCGTTATTATCTCTAGCTGCTTCGATTTATTATGAAAAAGGTGGACATGTTATATAAACTAATTAATTTTATAGTTCGAAAACATATTGTTCGAAGCAAAGTCCATTTTATTCATACACTTGTCATTTGGGTGAGCCAATACAAAATCAATTCATAAATTATACTATGAATAATAACTGAAACGTATTAAAATATAATAACACCAATATATTGAAAATGTAAAATTTGCACATGCCTTTTCTTGTACTTGAATTTATACAGATACACATAATTTTCTTTTCTTCCTTTATCTTTCTTTACTTGTTGTACATATTCCAGAGTACGATTACCATGTCATACTCCGTAGGGATGTGATCACCATGTCGCATTTCTTAGGAATATGTTGATCCTGCCACGTCCTAGAGTATGACCGTCATGTCATACTTCATCGGGGTGTGATCGCCATGTCAGATTCCTTAGGGTATGGGATCATTATGCCACATTCCAGACTATGATCGCCTTATCATACCCCATCAGAGTGTGATTGCCATGTCACGTTTTTCGAAATATGGACTCATCATCATATCTTTCATCATAGAATCTTTATTATAGTTTTCATCATAATCATGAATGCATATGTATCAAATTGTATTTCATAACCTATGCATTTCGACAATATGACGGATCAAGTCCGCTTTCCCATGAATAGTGCCAGGTTACCAGTACAATCAATCAAGTATTCAAAGTAATATGAGATAGCAAGTATATAATCATAATATCAATTATCAAAATCAACACAAGCATTAACAGAGTTTTCTGCTTACTCTACCATCTTCTGCCCGAATTTTACAAAATTTAGCTTTACTCCTATTCAACTTATTTAAACCTGAATTTTGAATATGTTATAACTATATGTGTCTAGTTTCCAACCCTTTTGGTCCCATCTCATTTTATTTGTATAGCTCAAGTTATTTGTATTTTACCTCAAATTACCCTACACTTAGCCATAATTGCACCCTTATAAGTGAAAATTCACTGAAAATAGGAATCTGGGTGTAATCATACGAAATTTATACCAAATTAAAGCTAACAGAGCAAGCTTTTAGATGAAATAAGTTTCATATCATTTGCATTAGTATATCTTGAGATATAAGCCCCATAAATTAATGCTACTGGCCTACCCTGTTCCAGCCCGATTTGAACTTAAGCCAATTTCATCGATGTGCTGGGAGCAAATGACAACGAGTATGACTCTGAAATTTTAATGGGATGTTTCCTTACATGTTAACTTTTAAATAGCATTAGTTGCACTAAATTTAGAGTTGTGTAGAGTGAGTTACATCCTTCTCAACTCATACTGCCCAGATGAGAATCCAGATTTCTAGGTCAAACATCAAAAACTCATAACTAATTCTATACTGATCCAATAGCCTATATTTTATATGGTTGGAAAGCCTTAGATGTCTAGTTTTAGTAAAAATAGATTCATCAAGTTTTGATGGTTAGATTTTCATCGATATAAGACAAAAGTACGGATGCTGTAAGGTTTTCAGCCAACAGCTCTTTGATTCATTCTATCTTCAAGTTCTTTCATTCCAATTTCAATTCTAATCACAACATACATGCAAAATCAACCATAATCCATCATCATCACTCCAAATCACATCAGTATCATGAGAGAAACAGAGTCCCCACACAGCCCCAACTCAAGGAAGACAAAAAGAATAGTTGGATTCCTATCTCTCTAAGGTGAAATCTTGTTGAATTGGTGTCTTGGATTGAAGAAACATTTGATGATACTTGAAAAGGTGATGAAGATGGAGTGAAGATAAGTGTGAATGGAAGAGAAATGAGGAGAGGTCTGCCCCTTTAGATGGCCGAATGGGTCAAGGGAGAAAGAGGGAATTATTCACAAACTTTTGAAGCAAGTCTCATATGATTGGTGGATGTGTGTTGGTCATTCAACTTGACTTGGCAGCCCATATGGAGGGCTGAGATTGTGCCATTTGCATAGGTAATTTGGCTGAATCTTGGCCATCTATTTTAGGGTTCTCACAGTATAATTTCTATTGATCCGGTTTTGACAGTTTAAAATACCGAAATCTTACTGATTTCTTTTAAATCGGTAAACCGATTTTTAGAAAAATCCTATGAGCTTTCCTATTGTTCCTAATCTAATTTCCTAAATTCTAATCCTTCTAAATCACACTTAATTAGATTTAACTGAATCCTAAATCGAATCCTAATTAATCACAATTATTCGATAAAAACTAAACAACTTGTTAAAAAAAAAGGTAAAATTTTTCGGATGTTACAATGGATACCTGTGGATATCCGTAGATACCTGTTAAAATATTAAAAATTTAACAATTTTAAATTAAATATAAAGATTCTAATATCATAAAATACTTAAAATAAGTATAAATAATAATCCAATTCCACAATTCAAATTCTAACAATATAATATACTTAAACAAAGATAAACACATAAAATAAGTACAACAATCCAATTTCACAATCTAAATTCTAACAATTAAAAATATTTGAAATAAAAATAAACATATGATAATAATCTAACTATTAGTCTAACACATAATAAGTACAAATAAATCTAATTTCTAATTTTAAACCTTAATCCAATCAATTTAAATAACAATAATATTAGTCTAACTAAGTTAATAACTTAAAGGTAAAATAGTAATTTTATATCGGGTACCGTAGATATGGGGACGGCGATCCCGCCCTCACCACATTTAATATGCGGATATTTAAAATTCCTGCCCCTATTACCCGTGGAGGCAAAATCCTCCTCCATATCCGCCCCCTTGCGAGTATCCGTGGGGGCAGATTTTTTTAACATCCCCAGTGGTGGTGTGTCTCACAGTTTCGTGAAGTTGGCCATGCATGATGTAACAACCCGATTTTTGACTTCCGATCTTGTAAGGTTTGAAATTTCCGATTTCCAAGTTTTAAATTCCGACTTCCGATCTTAGTGCAATGTCAGAGTTCCGATTTCCAACTTCATCTCCAAGTCTTGAAGAGGACTGGCTGTATTTTCCGAATTATGACCTCATGCACGTAGTACGCAATTTCCGACCTTAGGAGTGCTCAAACGGATTGTCTTGAATTTTACAATTTCCGACTTCGTATAAGCATGTAAGAATTCCGACCTCATCAGTAATAAATCCCGATTTCCGATCTTACTATGCTCAAATGGAATGGCTTGGATTTTCCCATTTCCGACCTTATGGTGAATTATCATGTATACGATATCCGATTTCCGAGTTTATCTGAATTGTCTCCAAGTTCGGCCAAATTTTCATGACTTCCGAATTCGAGGCTATTGCTAAGAGCTTTTCATTTCTATGATTTTTCCGATTTCCGAGATTAAGTGTTGAGTTCCGATCTCGAGTTTATTAGCAGGAGATTCTCATTTCTCTATCCTCCCGATTTCCGAGATAGAGGTCCATGATTCCCGATTTACGACTTTAAGTGCTTGGTTTCACATCAGGTTTTGCTTTCAAGTTTTGAATAAACCAAGGCAATATTTCCGAGTTTCGATTTCATCTGAATAGATAGGCACGAATTCTGACCTTAAGAGTGCGATTTCCGACTTCATGCTCAGATACGCAGGAATCGAGTTTCACTTTTCTGGCGACGTGGAGAGCAAATTTGACACAGAAGAGAGAGACATGGCTGAACTTTGCCCACAAAATTTCACCCAATCAAAGTTACTCATTCTAACTACCACTTCGAAGCCTTGTCTATATATATATCCTTCTCCTGCCTCTTCAGCTCATTTTTCTTACGTTGCTTGCCTTCCTCACTTCAGCTCTCCTTCCTCTTCTCAACTCTCCCACTCTATCCAGCTTTCAAGTTCAACCCAGCCCTATTTCCAAACTCAAAGCAAGAGGTAGAGGTTTAAATTCCTGTTTTGGTTTTTCTGATTTTGAATGATTATCGTGGTTTAATTCTTCAATTCTGATATATTGACTGAGTGATTCATAATGAACTGTGGCTGGTTTATGGACTGTTTGTGAAAATTAAAGTTGAATTGGAAACAAGAAAGGATGCAGATTTGGAGAAGTTGAGAGGCTGGGAAACTCAAAACCCTCGGCAGTTTGTACGGCGGAGTGTACGGCTCCGCCTCTCGCCGTTTAAAATTAATGAAACCATTTTTAGGTGAAACTAGACATCCAGGGCTATCTACACATATATCATATAAGACCGTTGGAGTAATGTTGAGAGAGATATGAATTTTTGAAGTTCGACCTAGGAATCAGGACATCCACCCGGGCAGTATGGGTTGAAAAGGGTGTAACTCACCCTATATAACTCCAAATTGAGTGAAACTAATTTTGTTGGAAAGCTTACACATAGGAGAACATCCTACCCAGAAATTCCGAGTTTGTTACTATCCTATTTGTTCCTAGTAATTTGAAGAAGTTAACCTATATCCAAACCGGGCCAAAACAGAGCAGATCAGGAAGGTTAAGTTTCGGGGCTTATAACTCGAGCCCTACTGAGTCAAATGGAATGAGACTTTTTACAAATGAAAGATGGTTCTATCAGCTTTAATATGAGACCGATTTCGTATCCTCTGAACCAGTTTTCGATTTTTAGTAGATTTTTACTTTTAAGTGTGCAATTCTGGCTAGCTGTTGGGCAGGCCGGGATAAAACCTGAATAACCTGAGTTATAGTTGTCGAAATTAGATGGGACCAAAAATGTTAGAAACTAGACACATAAATCTACAACATATCCAAAAATCAGGTTTAAAGGAGTTAAATTGAAATAAAGGTAGGATATACCATAACCGGGCAGAATGAGGCAGAATCAGCCAAAAGCCCTATTGAAGCTTGCTGAAACTAATGAATTTATGACTGTATGTGTGTAATTGCTGCTCTATACTGAAATTGCAAATTGTGTAAATGTATTGGTTGGCTGGCACTATTCATGAGGAAGCGGACATGTTCCATTATGCCGCCAAAATTGCGGTAGAGCATATGAATAAGTTATGATGTACATATAGATGCATGTGCATTCTCACAAAAAGCTATGAAGTTCATGTTATGATGACCAAGAATATGTTATGATGAAAGTTCCATGATACTTGGGCCAGCCCCGGATAAAAAGTTAAGGGGAATAGATCGGTGGGGACGTCGGGGAAAGTAAACCCGGCAAATCCCTGTATAGGAAAGAGCTCGATCCTGATAAGCAGACTATTACCCAGGAGTCTAAAATGGCCAAGAACTCCCAGGGGACCAAGTAATGGAAAAGTTTATGAGTAATGAAGAAAGTATATGAGCAAAGGACAAGTTTATGAAGGAAAGTTCAAGAGCAAGTTTTGCATGATTGCATTAAGTGCACGATTACAAGTTATTTACAGTTTAACTATTGTGCTTACTTACAGCATGTGTTCACTTATTCTGCTCATTATTTTGTATATTACTGTTAGTAGTTTAGACGGTTCCTTATGCTGTTTAAAGTAAAATTGGACCTTGCCTCGAACCAGACATTTTCTTAACCTTATTAAATATGAATGGTTAAATTTGATCTCATGTTTTCATAATTAAATGAAACCCGAGGCAACTGAGAATGAAAGCGACGTCAGTTAAACGCCATGCACGACCCTACTGAGAATTTCCTTAAATTCTCACCTCGTTTGCATTTCCGCCTCATTCTCAGACGTGGACGATGGACACGACAGCTACCCTCTTCATTGAGGTGCCAAACTTGCAGCTCCACCATGACCCTGCAGTGGGTTCATTTGTATATAGCGCTCTTCTTGGGTTCCGTCTCTACCTTTTTAGTGATAGGAACTTCGCCGTCCCTTTGCACCATCCCGCTTTTGATCCTGCTTCCCCTTACTTTGCGGTTCCATTGTACGCGGCACACCCTCCCCCAGCACCTGCAGCACCTGTAGCTTCTGCCGATCCTACGCCAGAGTCACCTCCGCAGGTAGTACCCGACATCCCACTCAGCTCCGAGAGCGACCCGTCAAAGGCCACCGGCTCATCATCCTCCTCCTCCTCAGGACCCAGTACTGACTACTCGCCAGCCGGGCCTGATATGGCCAACGGCTACCTGACTGAGTAGAGGCCACAGCAAGATTGTATAAAGCATGACCTCTTTACAAAGATGCGCACTTTGGGTCATAAACTAGTGATAGGTTTTGAAATGTCCTTTGAGGATCACATGGGATCGTGAGTTGGTACACGCTATGTCTTTTACACTACCCCACTCATGTATCCTATTTTGATACTTTGTATATAAACTAAAGTAGAGGCTTCGATATATATATATATATATATATATATATATATATATATATATATATATATATATATATATATATATATATATATATATATATAGGCACGTGTTCAGTAATGTTATTGTACTATTCGCATCTTTGTGATATTCCGTTGAATTCGTTTCACTTTTAGCATAGTAGCGCGCCGTGTCTTTTGTTCAAAAAAAAAAAAAAAAAAAAGAGAACGTAAATGGAGCATTAACATAGTAACACAATCTACTTAATTTCATGCTATGACTTAAGTATAACATTAAATTAGTAAGGTGTTACACATGAAACCTAATTGTATGAAATTGCAAGGAGGCTAATTCTTTTATAATTAAAACATTAGTCCCTTGTTCATGACTTATTATGTCCCAAGAAAATCCAACTCTATTCCTATGATATTCTCAAATTAATTTTAATCCCTTGACAAATTTATTCAAGGAGCTCTGGGAATTTTTTGGGGTTATCCGAGCTTTTCCAAAGTATTCTCTATGCCAAGTATTCATTTTGTCGCAATTTTATTTGTAAGTAAAATTTTTTAAATATGTTATTTTGATAATTACATTTTTAATCCAAATTTGTTTGTGATCCAAATTCATTTAATTATGAGACTCTAATTACAAATACCAAAATCAAAGTATTTTGCGAATTACCACTCCTAGAATTGGGAATGTTACACCAAGCAGATATATTATATGGATAATACTTTACATATATCATAGTCGTTATCAATTTAGGATATAATTAAATTAATAAATTGTGTAAATATATTTTTAATCTTATAATAAACATATTTTTTAGACATGATAAAAAATATAAAATGTAACCTTTTAATGACGTGCTTGTATAAATATATTAATTAATTGAAAAACAAAATTATGTAAATAAATAAATAAATAATGGGACACTTAATTATATATTATCATATTAATAAAAAATTTTAATTCAACTCTATATTATTTTAAAAATTTTACAAATTAAAATATATAATTAAATAATAATATAAAATTTTTTTATACTTACACTATATTAAAATTAATCTCAAATAATTATATATAGCAAAAAATAAATAATAAATAATAACTAAAGAAGTAAGAACCGTTTCTAGGCAGGGCGGACACCATTACCTTTTTTTTAACTTTTTGGGTTATAATAATAATAATAATAATAATAATAATAATAATAACAATTGTATAAAGAGAGGCCACTTCGAGTTACAAAGAAGAAGAACGGGAACGGAGCTAGTTGGTGTGGTGAGTGAGTGAGTGAACGTGTAAGTGTAAGTGGAAATGGCGAACGCGCTTCGGAACGTGAAAGTGCCTCCGAACTCGGCGAGTCTGGAGGAAGCGAGGCAGCGAGTGTTCGATTTCTTCAGGACAGCTTGCAGATCGTTGCCCACCGTCATGGAAATCTATAACCTCCACGACGTCGTTACGGTCTCCCAGCTCCGCTCCACCATCGCCTCCGAGATCCGCAAGAACACCCACGTCACCAATCCCAAGGTCCCATTCTTCTCTTGCTTCTTTTGCAAAATTTTGGAACTATTTATTCATAAGGGTTAAATGCTCATCAGTGATTGATTCATCCTTATTTGTGGATTTTGGGAAAAATTCAAAATTTTGCTTTCGATTTTATCTGTTGCACTTCAGCACCATTCTCTAAATCCATTACTCGTTGAAATAAGTCCTATAAATTTTTGAACCTGAAAATTTTGTTATCTGAAATTGCGAGATAACCGTAGTAGTTACTTCATTTTTATTTATTTATTTAATTTTATCCAAAAGCAATCTGTATCTATTCTTTGAAGGTGCGAGTCTGGGCTCTTTTATAGTGCTGCATATTGGCTTTATTTAATCATCCTGAGAGAGTTAGAATGGTTGTGATGGCATCATGCTTGGACTGTTTATTTAAACCATGAGGACAAATAAAAAAAAAAACCAAGCCTTTTACCACAATCCCAATAGGTTGGATTGTCTAAATGAATCAAATGACACCATTGGGCTCTAACAAAAACCAAATTTCCAATAAATCTTATTATCGGGAAATTTTCGATTCTTATTGCCATCTAGGATAACTAGTTAGAAATTGACTGGTAGGCAGTAGTTTGATAATCAATGAACATGAATGTGAACCAAACTATCTCAGTGCTGGAAAACCTAGTGACTTTTGCTTGTTAGCTTTATGGAGCTTTCATGTTCATTTTCATTGGTGCCTTAGATTAGTTATCAAGTTTTATGATTGGCATGTTCCTACTGACAAAAAGATGTTTATGTTCACAGACATTATGCTTCTTCATATACAATTTTAAATCTCTTTTCATGATTGGGAACATTGCAATTGTTGATTAATTAGCCTTCACTTTCCAAGCAACAATATTTTTTCCTTTTAGGTTTTAAAAAACTTGCCTGAAAACTTTTGGGGATTTGACACTGGATTCAACTCAAGGTTATTGGTGCAAATGAAAGAATCCATTTGATACTTTCAAATTGGATTTGGAGCCATCTTGCTTGACTTATGTTTCAACTTTCAAGAACTATGCTAAAAGAAAGAAAGTCTATTGAGTAATTGACTTGCTTGATTGGATATTCTGCTAGAGATTTTAGTTACCTTACCTATAGAAGGAAGCAATTTTTGTCAATGGAGTACCTTGAAGTTATGCCTTGGCTTCTGGAGGTTAAAACCTGCTGTATGAATATTCTTGTATAGGTTATTTAGTGTTCTCCAATTGTTGAATTTGTTTTGTGAAAGTGAGTTTTGTTGTGCTATGAATATTTTCGTGCACAATATCAGCAGGTATTTAAAGTCTCTAGATTTAGTTTAGTCGCAATGGTTCTTAAATTTTAATATTGCCATATTGCTTGATTAAACATCTGCAAAATGCAGACAGTTTTCTAATATATAGTTAAGCTTTGTGAAATTCCCTTTCTAATGATTTCTGAATTCCAAATTTCCAATTCATCAGTATGATATGTTGGTTTTCCTAGTCTTTGAATTTAGTGGATGTTTTTCTGAGGATAAGTACAGTTTACATAATATATGGTATCATAGATCCTGCAAAACTTTGATCTGATGCCATCTTATCAGACTTCAAGAAGGTTGGGGTGTATTACACCTTTAAATGTATCCACGTCACAATAGAAAGTTATGAAAAAGACAGGCTTTGTTTTTCTGGTGTGTAATTTAATTGAGCTTGCAAGTTTTGTGCAATTCTGGACCTAATTTTGGCTGCTTCTAGTTGCGGCAACAACAGAATAAGTTGCATTGCCAGATGCTTTCTTCGAGTAGTGTATTTTGATTATTTGAAGGGAATAATTTGTTGCTTTATTGTTGTTTTCTCTTGTGCTACGGTATGTTGAATTTTGTTGTACTTCTAGCAATTGAAGGTGCGCTTGGTTTGGCCATTCCTTGCTTTCCATTTTCACTCAATACTGAAAATAGGAGAATAAACACGTTTGGATAGTTGTTTTATTTTATATTTCACAAAACAAAGCTGCCGTTTTTTGAATGTTAAAAGCAGTAAAAAGTCGTATCCAATATTTTCATTCCTTAAGCTGCGGCATTTTAATGACATTTGCTTTTATTTTTCTTTCACCTCTCATCTTCCCTGACCCCTCCTCTTTTTCTCTATCTATATTTTCTCTGTCATGCTTCTCATCTCTTATGCCTTTGTCAGTGACTGCACATCCACCTTCCACCTAACATTAACCAACACCTCGACAAGCCAATGCCATCAAAACAACACCTAAGCATAGACCTTAGCTCATCATCAAAACTCATCACCTTCTGCACCACGGAGATCTGTGACCCAACTATCAATGGAACCACCTCCGACATTCCATTTGCAACACTATCATCCACCGCATTAGCCCCTTTGCTACCATCCTTCCCGACCTCCATACACAACCTCCATACAAATTGGGCTGCATAATGTTGACCTTGAAAACAGATTGCCCAAAAATGAAATAGCAAAGGATTCTATCAAAAAAAGGGGAAATAGCAAAGAAAACCAAACAAATTTTTGAAAAGTGAAAATTTGGAAATGGGAACTATGTTCAGGAAGTGAAAAATGAGAAAGAAAATACGAAACATGTTGAGAAGTCAAATGTGCTTGAAGCTATTGTCTTTTTGTAGGTCACCTTATATCTTTCCAAATTTATGTCTGCTTAATCTGTAACATCTAAGTTGTCTGGAGTTGTCTGAAGATGTGTCTAATTCTTCCTTTTCACCCTAAACATGATGAAACTTCCAAGGATGAATTCATGGTTTCTGTGCTTGGGCTCAGAGCCTCTGATACATACTGGCAAGAGATGGAAACAGAAAAAGAAATAATACTGTATTATTGATGTTCTGGATCTGATATCAAGGTGATATCCGTACCAGGTTCTGCATATGGAAACAGAACAGAAAACTAGAAGAAGAGAGATAAGTCTGAGCAATTCAAGACTGCCCAGTGTCTCCCACTGGCCAAGGCAGCCCTTCCTCAGCTTCTCTCTCACATTCCCTCTTACAAATATTCCCTCTATAACTGAATCACAATTCCCTCCGGTTGCCACCTCAGTGGTTTGTTACAGTGTTTGTGGTTCCCTTATTCTCTGTCACAGTCTACACCCTTTGCAATTTGCATTATGAAATCTTGTCCTTACATATACATTAGTCACAACAGGGGTCCTATCAGCCTCTTGCCGGCCATGCAAAAGAACCCATATATTCTACTTGCATGTATAGGATTCATTCAGATGTGGCCAGTAGGTTATGGATTTAATGCATCAAGGCCACTAATACATTCAAAGACTTCGAATATTATGTATTAATTTGATGCTTCAGTAAAGGCAAAAGAATCTTAGCTATGAAACAAGGTTTTATTATTATCACTAACATCTGTGCACATACAGGTGATTGATATGCTGCTGTTCAAGGGGATGGAAGAGTTGAAGAATGTTGTGGATCATGCAAAGCAGAGGCATCATATCATTGGTCAGTATGTAGTTGGTCGGCAAGGGCTTGTGCACGATTCAGGCATGAAAGACCAGGGCATCTCACCTTTTCTAAAGAATTTCTACAGCAGCAATTACTTTTGAAGTTTGATCATGAGCTGTTCTCTGTTTGCTCAAACTCAAATAAAGAGTCATCTCTGACTGTTTTGTATGTCAATACCGGATAAAGATAACACTATTGCTTTTGGATCGAACTGCTGTATTCATTATTCCTGACTTGATCTAAGAAAGTGATGTTTTGCTGATTGTTGTGCACTTGTGCATGCTGCTGACAATATTGTCATGTATTACAACTTGACATTATTGCAGACGGTAAAAGTTCTCCCAAGTGAATATTTTGGCACAGCATGTTAGAGAGAGGATAATGTATCGAGTAATGCCATATCATTAGGTCCCTACAATTTGTAGTTACTACTAGTTCCTTTTTTTTTTTCTTTTTTTTTTAAATTACTACATAGTCACCACTCGTTGTTTATACTTCATAGTACATTCTGGCATTACATTTCTATGATTGTTTGCCTTCTAGTTCTGCATTTGCAAGTAATTCATTGGATGACAGCTTTGGAGCAGAGGGCCCTCCGCGAACAACGTGGAGTAAGCTAGTTATGCAGCAAACTTCTACAGTTTGCTGTTCGTTTGACAACACTATTTGCAGCTGGGACAAAAACTGTGAGAGCTATGGTTTGTCGTTGGTGAGTTAGCTTTGGCTGGGTAAGGTCAAATTATCGTGGATGCATGTCGTAATAATTTTTACATAATTTAGCTCGTGGTTTCACTTCTCCTGGCTATACTACGATATTTTAATCCAATTACCGAAGTGACTTTGTTTTAAGCCGTAGGTAGATCTCTCCATCTTGTATGCCTATAAAACTACAAAGAACACAAAAAGGGTAAGAGTTGTAAATCAAACATGTCAGTTATTTATTTTGGCCTTACAACTAAGTAGAAAGTAACTTTGATAGCTTCAAGTGATTGGTTAAAAAGGTAAAGATGGTCTGGTGATTTTTTTGTCCGTGGAAGATTGTTTAGTTTGGTGCAAGTAGCTTGGTACAAGAAGCAGTTGCAAGACAATGGGAGCTATTGTTTTCTGTTATGTGCTTTCCATTCCGAGTGGTGCTGCGCCTCCACCGCCGGTCATGCCTCATTTCCTCTCCGCCTGCGATGCTGTGGCCTGTGTTTTTCTCTCCACCTGTGATGCAGCATTCCCTCTCTCTCCGCCACGCCTCATTTTTCCTTCTCCGCTTCATGTTGTCCCTCCATCGCTGTTGTTTGATCTCCGTCTTGCTCCACTGCCGTTAATGCTTCCTTGTCTTTTCTTTTTAATGTAGCTTTCCGGTTATTTTAATGTTTTTTATCCGGTAAATTCGAAATTCTTCTTTTTTTTTTTTTTCAGTTTTTCATTGCAAGTTACGGAGGTATGGCTGTCTGAATTGTCAACATTGAATATATAATTTTGTTTAGAAAACAGTTTAAAATTTAAATGTTGTTAATAAGTTTAAATAAAAAAAAAATGAGTTTAGGATTTAGGGTTTTATGCGGGCCAGCCTGGGAACCTGCGGCTTATGTAAGTTGGACGTGAGCTAAGATTTCTATAGCCCATTTATTTTGTGAACCAATTTGGTCTGGCCTGTTGGTTAGTGCATTATAGACTAGGCTCATATGACCCAGGTTGGCATATATACCTAGTTCTATAGACTAGTTTGGAATGATTATACTCAGCTAAAATCAGACAAAATCAATTGAATTGCCTTGTTAATAAATTATTTTAATATGCTAGTCTGCACTTCCTTTTTTTCACAAAGAACTTAATATATTTTCACATTTTAAAAATATTTTTTATATCTTATGTTGTTGCTTAAAAGTTACTTTATAGATAGTGTTGTTACATCCTCATAATAATTAATTTAAAATTTCTCTTAATTTAAAATTTCACTCACAGTGACATGGGTTGTAATAATATATACAATATCCAAGTACTATTAAATAGATGCAAGTAAAATTTTGAATTAGGAGTGTTTTTAGGAGCACCACTTAGGAGGATTTAGCATTTATATTTATAGATATTATTCAACTCAATCACTTGATTTAACCAATTAAACCTTCACAAGAAACCCTTCGCTACTCCAACAAGAATCACAAACCTACACAGGAAACTTTGCGCGTGTGCACACATGCAAGATGACGGAACAATTTTTGGAGGAAAAGGTTAGGGACCACGCTTAAATTTTAGGCCTAATTTTAACAAGGCGGCAAATTTTGGCAAGTGATGCTTATAATGCTCATAACATATGTTCAGCAAGTTGCATTGATGATAAGTGTTGCACTTCATGATATACTGGGGAGTTACATATTAATTTCTTAGGAATTTAGTAAATTTACTGCCCCCTTTTCATATTTTTCACTTTTCATATACTTATTTACCAAGACAAGAAGTTTCAATTCCCCATTAAAAAAATGAATTCTTCATGTATTAACACAGTTCCCAAATAAATAAGTGTAGATTAAAAAAAGGGGTGAAGAGAGTTTCATATCCCTATCAAATATATTGAATTTTCCAAAAATTAAGATATGACTCTTTGGTACTATCATAAATCAAAAAAAAAAAAAAAAAAAAGGTTATGAGCATCACATTCTTTAAGTGCAAATATCATTTCTTTTTATATATGTTTTCTAATCGTTAGTTTTTTTTTTGAGTCAATTAATCATTGGTTATTATAATGTGCGAGTTGGCAACTGTTGCATGGACCAAGAAGCACAACACAAAGACTGCCTTAAAATTGCTATTCCTAGTCACAAACAACCATTACAACTATAGGCCATGGGCTAGTAGCTTGCCTTGGAAAGGTCTAAGTGGGGTCATCAAATTGGACTATTTTGCTTGATAATGGCCAATATACTTAAAAATATTTTATGCCCTAACTAACAGCTATATTTTTTGGTATACTGATAAATGCTCGATTTCGAATCTTAGATAGGCACAAAAAGATGCTTATAGGTACTGTGGGAGATGTTGATTGGAGGGAACATTATAAGGCCTAAGTGGAGTAAATTGAATTGGAGGCCCGATTCCTAAAAGGTACAAGCTGCTAAAGGCAAGTGCTAGGGAAGAGAGGGGGGATTATTAGCCATGGGCCAACAACATGCCTTAGCAAGGCTCAAGTGGGGTCAAAGTCAAATCAATGCTTAATAATGGCTGATAGGTTTAAGTAGTAAGAGTTATAGCCTGGCAAATAGCTATAGCTTCTAATACTAATAGTAAGCATTCAATCTAATAACCAACTATATCGATTACCACTCATCTCAACACCAATTCTAAGCTTCTAAAGGAAACTTCTAACATGTTCACAAAAGTGTCTAGAGCATCTCATGCTCAAATAATTTTGTTTATATACTTAATCACAAATTTAAAAATTCTAATTAAGTAATGAAAAATTTTAATCACCAATATTAACAAAAGTTATTTTCCTTGGATTTGAATCATTTAAAGTGAAAAAACTTATAAAGTGAAAAAGTAAAGGATTAACAACCCTTTGATTACTTAGCGAATCCTACTCACAACGAAAATTATTGATCCAAGAGTTGTTCACCCCTCACTTTCTCACTTTACAAATTTCTTCACATTAGAGGATGCAAATGCATTTTCCATACACTATTTAAAATATAAAATCATGTGTTAAGATATAAAAAATGTAGTTAAATTAGTGGAGAATCGAAAATCTGAACTTTGAAAACGGGAATTGAAATTTATTTTGTAATTAATTTTTTCTTTCCTTACTTATTAAACTAAAAACCTCAGAGTGTAACACTTGATTTTTCTCAATACAAAAATAAACAGTAAAAAAACCTTTGCATATTTTGTCAGCATGAAATGCTTTTACGAGCATTATAAAAAGCTCCCCTTGACCCTTGTAAATAACAATCCCCAACTTATTGTAAAAAGGTACATTTATTCTCTTTATATCATTTCTCTCTTAATTTTTCTTTGTATTCTTTTGAACACTAGCGTTTTGACTCTGCATCTTAACTTTCCTCACTGGGAGCATTCCCACAATCAAATTCATGGAACCTGAAGGACAGAAGTTTCTCCCAATAGCAAAAGCACAAGGAGTAACAAGTGAATGAGCAAAGGCAACGGAGTTGGAAAATGTAAAAGGAAAGAAAATGACAAACTGGTACAATAAGAAAAGAATGAACTCAGCAACTTCCGCGAACTTCAAAGTTCTATAATATAAATTCAGATCCATAGAAAATCTATGGCAACTGAACCAACCATTAAAATTGGTCATATAGTACAACTATTTCTGTGTTGAAAAAAATAAAATAAAATAAAGCCCTTCAGCAGCAATTACATGGACAATATTAGTAATAAACAAAATACATACTTCTTGTCACCGACTATCTGACTCAGTGAAGCGATAGTATTAGTGATACCAAGACTACAACACAGGAAAACTCGTGAAAAACTATGTTGACCAAGTAATTGCAGGTGAAGGAAGGATCCATGAAAATTAACTTGACAGACTATTTACCGCACCCATCAATCTCTTGGGCGGGCCAGCCAGAGTGAACTAAGAGCACGCAGCCGCGAAAAGTAGTCATGTATCGCAAGGAGTGCACGAGCTGATTGGCGAGTTGTCAGTATACGGTGCATTTGTTGCAGAGTTTGCTGGCGCAGATTGTCAGCCTTATAACCGTAACCACCACAGAGAGTAGGCCATAGTAAGATACTTTAATAGGGCTGGTATTATAAACAATATTGACATGAAATCCAGTTTACAAGAGCATTTTATTGGTTCTTTATTGTTAGGGGCAAGGGATAAGACATGCATAACTAAATTGAACCAGAACGAGTTTAGCAGGGCATGCAAATGATCTATGCAGCAGTGCAACGAAGCTAAATTTCCTTGAATTCAGATAAAAGCAACAAGGCAGCACTTTAGATGACAAATCTAGTCACACATGACACATGCAGATACAAATTTTACTATAAACCAGTCCCAACAGTTTTATCAATTCAAAATCTCATTCCTTTCTTCGACTGCCAAAAATTTTATGTAAGGGGAGCATTTCTATTTGGTTTTGAGCAAGAAGATAATCATCAATCGTAAATAATATTGGGAATTGGGAAACCAAGGTTGGAGCATAAGTGATTCCTCAATTATTCTGGAAAAATGTGTACAAGATTATTTGCACACAAGTGTGAGTAAGAAAAATTTACCTGTCGAATAAACCCCTCTAGTGTCCCAAGCTTACCCATGGCCATTGCCATTTGACCCATGTAATTTGCCACATTCCCTGATGAACCGGATGAGTTTTGTGCTCCGGTGGATAAGGTCTCAGCAAGGGACTGTTGCAATGCTTCCATGCCCTGAGATAATGCATCTTCTGCTTGTTGGGAGGACTCCTGCAAGTTTGTAATACCCAACAGCTGCTGCTCTGTGAGAGGTTCCAATTGACTTACCAGGAGCTGCAACCAAATTCATGCAACTCAAGTCAAGGGTAAGGAAACAGAAATAAAAATTCAGTTGTCACAGGACCATTTAGATATGACCCATCTTTTTTTGACATAGTAGGGATATAAGCATTAATAGTAGAAAATATCATGTGTAAAATAAAATGGAACATTTTTAATATGACCCATCTTTTTTTGACCTCTGTGGCTCAGAACCATTTAGATATGACGCATCTTCTTTTTTTGACACTTAGTTCCCAAAACCCAAGCAGATTCTCTGTAATATTTATATATCTTCAAATTAAGTCTCAGTCAGGGTTCAATTGATTTTGACCCACCAAAAAATTAGCCAAGTACTAGCAGAAGGCGGAATTTACCCAATTTTCAAAAGCGTGCAGGATACAAGTGTTATAGAAAGGCAATATAAAAGAAGTTCAAATTGTAGTTATATATAGATAGAGGGGCAGAAGCAAAAGATTATTACAGAATTGGTTATAAGCTCAACAAAACTGCTGAAGGTAAGAAGACATTATAGATGAGAAGAACAACCAGACCACCAGTAATTAAAATTCAAACCAGTTATGGATGTTCATAACTTTACTTGGAGATAAAAAGGAATGCCAGATTCCAGGGAAAGGTAAGAGAAAATAAATCCCACCTATCCCTTATTGCATTTTCTACCATCTAATCTAACCCTTATCTAATATCTAATTTGTGTGGAGGTAGCAAGTAAATCTAACCCCATCCTTGTTCCAAGCAAAGTGAAACCTCACAGATACACCACCAGTGGCATCAATAGCAGTATTCCCACATCCCCGCCAGTAAGTCTTGAAAAACTAAGTCCAATGTAATACAGTAGCAACATTCATATAGATTCTTGATCAACTAGCATTATGGGGCAGCAACTACAAATATAGACAACAAACCAACATAGCACGTGTATATAATTATAATTACTCTTTATGTTGCGAGGAAAACTACTGCTCAGGAACACCCTTTATATTTTCAGTAAACCATGAGTATCAGAAAGAGAATGGTCGGCCTAAGCTCACCTTGAGGAGTTCAGATGACCGAAAACCACCTAGCCACATAAAACACCTCTCAGCAGGTGTTTTCCACATACCAGACAACAAATGGAAAACATCGGCCTTAGCTGCAATGCCTTTCAGCCTAAAAATCTCATCATAGTGTGCCAATATACCATCAACAATCATTCGAAGTTCAGTGTCACTTGCATGGGAATTTACAGCTGCTCTTAGCTCATTAATTTGCCGATTCTGCTCTTCCAGCCACCTGGTATATTCAGCATCAAATTGCATTGCCCCTGTGAAACAGATGATGATTATGGTTTACCTATCATAACAGCAGAGGAGAATGTCTACTGGAATAATTTGTTACAATTTACAACATAACAAACAAAATTATACAACTATTACAACAAGTCTTGCTCCACTAGGTCGAGTCAATTACATGCACAAGACAATGTCAGTGCCTTATAGTAATCCATTAAAATATAAATCTTTTTAAATGGTTTAGCTATAGTTTCTCTTGGCCTCTGTCTGCCTATAGCTAGTGGACTACTCTCCGCCTAATTTACTATTACCAAGAGTTTTCACATGCCTTCTCCTCATATAACCAATCCACTTAAGGGGAGATTGTACCTGCTTTTCCACAATAAATGCTATCTCAACTTTCTCTCTAATGCATTCATTTCTAATCCTATATTGTCTAATGCTACTCATCCAACAAAACATCTTCATTTCTGCAACATTGACCTTACTTCCTTGTTGGTTTTATAAAGCCCAACATCCAGTCCCATACAACATTGCTGGTCTCATAGATGTACAATAAATTCTCTCTTAAGCTTGAGTGATACTTTTTCATTACAAACAACACTCGAAGCATTCCTCCATTTCAAGAATATTATTTATAAATGTTTATTCAAACTTTTAGAATGAGTAACATATTTTAGAAACAAGATACCATTTCCACTCAATGAATGTGCTTGATCACCCGAACTTGATATGAAGATTCCCTGCAGGAAGAAAAAAAGAGATTTTGGTTTAAAATTGAACAAGACTGCAAGGAAACGTAATACAGAAACCAAAGGAGAGAGAGAAAGAGCAGACAATTAAGGCAATCTAATAGCAAGGATTAACTGAATCTCACCTGCTGCCTAGCTCGCTGAAGCTCTTGCTCTAGTTGCGTCAGCTTCAAACGACTACTTTCCAACTGTTGGACATAGGCCTATGTATAACAGCCACAGGTGCATTAGGAAAATGAGCTTACAGCATCATGTCTTGCATTTAAATTTCCAAGAGGGAAATATAAACATAATTATTTCTTACAACTATCCCAAAGGCCAAATAACTTAAAACCTTACAAGGGAATCACTGGATCCAACTATAGAGCAATTACATATGAGGAAAAAACAAGTATAGCAGTTCTCTAGCAGCACAACACTGAAAAAAGAAACAACTCATCAATTTCCAATTCTTTTCCCATGAAACACCAAGTAAACCTAAGCATTTTCTCCCTCTCAAATTATCTCTATCCAATTTAACTGAAGGAAAATTGAAGTAAGAGTAGCTTTCTAGCAAACAAAGATAGTGAAAATAGTCTTTAGAAAAGGAAAGCCTAACGTTGGTATTCTCAACAGAATTCCTTTCTGATCAATATGCCCATTTTGAATTACGGAAACAAAGGAAAACAAATTGTTAATAGCACAGACATGTCATCATGCAGTCATGGACCAGATAAAAGTATGGGAACAAAGGACATGACATAATATGCCTCAACCAACTTCACACCAACTTCACACCATTTCACAGAGCAATATTCATGAAAGCTTAAAAAATCATGGAGCATGGCATATAGAAAACTTTGATAAGGAAATCCAAGTACGAGACAAGGAAAAATCGGTGCTAAGTAATTAAATGAGACAGAAATAGTGGACTCACAAGGCAAAAAAAAAAAAAAAAGAGAAGGAAAAGAGAAAGTTTGTAGATTCAGAAATAGAAAATTGTATGTTTATAGTGTAAGAGCTAGTTAGAATTATCTAATTTTTAATGAAAAATTTTATTAACAATTCAAAGTCCTAACAATGCAAGCAGGAAAGAATCTATGACATTCTTCATATAGTACTGCAAATCTTATTTAGGACTTAGGAGCATTAGGAGCAACTCTCTAGTTCATGTAGATATTATTAGTTGATGAATTCAGAATTTCGAAGGAATGATTTTGACAACTATTATCAAGGGCCCAAATGTTTTAGCTTTTTGTTAAGAAAAAGCGCTTTTTTAATTAAAAATATCTAAAACAAATTGAGATAAATAGATAAGTTTTTCCCCCAAAAAAAAAAAAAAAAAGTGAAAACAAAATAGTTGTTTTGGTACTTTTATCATAAACTGGGAAAAATAGCTTATGAGAAAGGCTAAAAAAAGGTTACATCATAGAATCACATTTTTTAAAGCTGAAAAACACACCCTCATTTGGATCCTGAAATCAATTAATACACATTAGTCATAACCAAATTGCAGCTTAAGAAAATAATTTATATCCACGGAAAGATTACCTAGTTCTCTTGCAAGTTTCCTAGAATGATCACATTTGTACTAGATAAAAAATTTTAAACCAATATCATGGACAAGCATGACACTGGGTCTGGGTGAACCAACTTTTATCATTGATTCTTATTTAATATCTAGGGTTGAAATGTCAACTTCTGCAAGCACTAGGTAAAGAATATCATCAAACTAGTTTCAAAACAGTGAAATAGAAAGGAATGGAAAAGGAACCACATGGAATTATTTTAAAAACAAAAAATGTACAATACCATATACATTAGCACAAGCAGCCAAAAAATGGTCTGAAGAGTCTCGTTAGACAACTGTTGATAATGGGCTGGTGAAGGGTCTAACTATTGGTGGGGAGCAAGTGTTAGTCTCCCATCTCCAATTTGCTAATGACACAATTTTCTTTTTGGAACAAGAAGGATATTCTTTTGTTAACATTTTAAATATTCTACGTTTCTTTAAGGCTATCTCAAGTCTTATGATTAACTTGGCCAAAAACGGTTTAGCAAGGAATTAATGTTGATATTCAAATTATGAATGCTTTCGCTTCTTTGGTAGGATGTTGGTGCTTTAGTAGCCCGTCACTTATCTAGGTATTCCTTTGGGAGCTAATCCTCGAGCTTTATCTTCTTGGGATCTTGTGGTGCATAAGATTTCTAAAAGATTAGATTGTTGGAAAAGGGCTTATTTATCTTTGGGAGGTAGGATCACTCTAATTCAATCATGTTTATCTAGCATTCCCTTATACTTCCTCTCCCTCCTTCATATTCCTATGGTGGTAGCCCAAAATATTGGAAAACTCGTGAGGAATTTCCTGTGGTCTGAGGTTGGGGAATCTAGAAAAGATCACCTTGTTGGTTGGGAGGTTTGTGTAAACCTAAGAAGGAAGGGGGTTTGGGCCTGGGTAATATAGTATCTAAGAACAAATCATTTGCAGCTAAGTGGCTTTGGCATTTTCCTCTACATTCTAATTCTTTATGGCACCAAGTCATTCAAAGTAAGTATGGTTTGCACCCGAATGGTTGGGACACCAAATCCACAAGTAGAGTAACTCATAACTATCCTTGGAAATTCATCTCTCAAGGGTTACCCACTTTTTGTTCTCTCTTATCCTTCCTCTTGGGTAATAGTTCTTGTATTAAATTTTGGGAAGATATTTGGGTAGGCAGCATACCCCTTTCTATTACCTTTCCTCGGCTTTTTTTGCTTATCCTCCCTGCACAATGCCTCTATTTGTCAATTTTTTTCTCACGATAATCTCTCTTGGAACTTTCATTTTATTTGAAACTTGAATGATAGAGGTTAATGAATTGGAGTCCCTTCTTCCTTTGCTTAATCCTATTCATCTATCCAATATCGCAGATACTAGGATTTGGACTGTTTGACTCTTCTGGTATTTTCTCATGTAAATCTTATTTTCAATTCCTGACTTCCTCTCCTAACATAGACAGGTTTCTCTTGAATAAACTCATTTGGAAATCTAAATCTCCCTCTAAGGTCAAAGCTTTTGTTTGGACCGCTATTCTTAATGAGATTAATACCAATGACATGCTCTAGAAGCACAGGCCCCTCATAGCTTTGTCCCCTAATATGTGTATAATGTGTGGTTTAGATTTCGAATCTAGGGCTCATCTTTTTTTGCATTGCCCTATGGCGAGATCTCTTTGGATCAGGCATTTTGGAATCTTTGGAGATCATGGGTTTTCGCTAAGGATATTCATCAGTTTCTTCTCACTAAGTTCGGAGGTTTTGGCTCTCGTAAAGAAGCTAAGATTCTATGGCAGATCTCAGTTTTTGCAGTGCTCTGGTGTATTTGATTGGAAAGGAATTCTAGGATTTTTAATAATTCCTTTTCATCTATTGACTTTATTTGGGATAGGATTACTTTTTTGGCTTCCCTTTGGTGCTTAGGTCATGGTTTGTTTAATGGTGTTCCTTTAGTTGATATTCAAAAGGATTGGCATGCTTTATTACATGGCTCATCCCTTTAGGTCTTAGCCATATCTTTTGTATCTATGTGAGGATGTCTCATCCTCTTTTGTACATTCTCTTCTCTTCTAATAAAATTTCCTTTTCTATCCCAAAAAAACAAAAAAAAGTCTTGTTAGACATTTTAACCAAGCAAAAATTGTACAATACCATACACATTAGCACAATCAACAAAAAAATGGTCTGAAAAGTCTCATTAGACATTTTAACCAGGCATAAGATTATGTTAATCTTCAAGTTAAGATACAATTGACACTTAGAATGAGAATAATGGACCTTCTTTAGCTTCCGGAAAGGAAAACTAAACAATTAAAACAGGAAATCAGCATTTGGCACATACTGGCCTCGTAGGCTCCTGTAATATATAGCCAGGACCAATTGATATTGTTATTATTAGAATATATGAAAATATATCACATTATCTTTAATTCTTTATCATATTTTAGAATACCATGGAGTATCTTACATCATATCTTAGAATGTTAAGAGTATCTTAGATGATCTCTTTGGATTGACTTCTATATTTCCTTATATTTCATGATTTGTTCCCTTATTTAATTAAGATTAGGATTCTAGTATTTTTATAAATAGGGATTGGTGCTTTGTCATTAGTACTATTTTGTCATTCATAATAATACTTGGGCATTAATTAAGATTGAGATTATAGTATTCTTTGTGGATTTTGGGTATTGTTTTGTTGTTTTTGCTTTTGAACCATGAGTATGATGATACAAGTTTTTGATTGTGTGATTGATAATAAAATTTGAGCTGGGTCAAAGCTGGAGAGGTTCCCCTTCATGTTTTCGGCCTCTTGTTTGACATTTGTTGATTCCAGTATGATTTAGCATTTCTAAGTGCTCTGGTCCTGGATTGTTTTCACTCATCCTAGTCAGGCCCCACACTGATTTTGACCATCCCATCTGGCCCCGGTCTGTTTTTGGCTGTCCCAGTCCGGCCCTAGTTTGTTTTCGGTTGTCCCAGTCTGGCCCTGGTTTGTTTTCGGTTGTCCCAGTCTGGCCCTGATATGTTTTCAGCTGTCCCAATCTGGCTTCGGTTTGTTTTCGGCCGTAATAATCTAGCCCTGGTTTGTTTTCCACTGTCCCAGTTGTCACGCGTTTGTTTACAAGTCCCAGTCCAGCCCAGTTTATTTTCCATAGTCCCAGGCCCAGATTGTTTTCAGCAGGCCCAACTCCAAGTGTTTTAAGAAGTTCAATTTATATTTCTTACTATCAAGGGCATATTTGTAACAAGCCTCAAACTTTGTAAGTGTTCAATTGAGGAGGAATATTAGAATATATGTGAACATCTCATATTATCTTCATCATATCCTAGAATATCATAGAGCATCTTAGATCATATCTTATAATGTTCAAGAATATCTTAGATGATTTCTTAGGGTTGGTTTCCGTTTTCCATATATTTCATTATTTGTTCCTTTATTTAATGAGGATTAGGATTCTAGTATTATTATAAATAGGAATTGGTACTCTGTCCTTGGTATCACATCATAACATAACATATCAGTATATTATCCTATTATTCTTGGTCCCTATTCTCTCCTCTTTCTTTTTCCTACCTAAAACCCATAATACCAACAGTTATACTAGAGGCAACCTTGCTGCAATCTTGAGTATTTCCATGTTCCTTCTTGTGTCTAGAATTATCTTATCCTTCTTTTTCTATACTAAAAATTGTCTACTAGAGCTGAATCAGCCTCCAGTGCACAGTCAAGCAGGCCCATATAATCTGTAGAGGGAAACAGATCATTCAACTACATATAACCACATAGATGACAATATATGGCAGAGAGAGAATTATAACTAGACATCCTCCATAAATTTTCCATATACCAAAAAAAATCAACTCATGTTTTTCAATTATTATGACATAGCAATATTATATGAGCATACAAGAAAATATGCACACTTATAAGAATAAATATTAACAAAAGAATATAAGTAAATATGATTCCTACTTTTTTTCTCAATCGGCTTTTTCTAGCAGCCTCACGATTTTGAGCAAGCCTGCGGAGACTCTGCAATAATGCATTAAAAAAAATAACAAGATAAAATCACCATGTAACGATTGCCATTTAGAATTTTAGATATTACTGAAGTGATAACATTTTAAATATATTTAACCTTCTGATCGTTTTTATCCTTTGATCTGTCACTGGAGTCAGAAGCCACAGCAGCAAGGGACTGCAAATATATCATGCATCAAATGTCAGATTGTTTAGGAAATATACTAATAAAGCTTCCAGTTGGATTTAAGGAGCAGCCGAAAAAGACTTATGCTCATGCATTATGTTTAGATACTATTTTGATTAAGAAGAATCATGCAGTTAGATCCCTGTTGACAAGTTCAATATAAACTGGTTACCAATGTGAAAATGCAGAATAGGGACTCGCCCACTCATCAATTAAACAAGGGATAAAATAGCATGAAAGGTAAAGAAACATCACCCGTTGATTCTTGTCATCAGTGTCAACATCTGTAGAAATATCAGTCCTTGGACTGGCATCCGCCATGGCAGACTCTTCCTGCTTTTCTGTATTACCAACTAATATGGTGAGAGGATTTGATGATTGAACGTTTTGTGATTGCAAACTATGCAGCTCTCTTTGGTTTGTCACTAGGCTTTTATCAAGAGGAGTTGGCAACTAAATTAAAACAAAAGAAAGAAAAGTTGGAAATAAGAAACACTGTATCCAGATAAAAAGTCACCTTATTTACCAAAGCTGGAAGTTCGTTAGATGAAAAGGACTACAAACTCACCCTATCAAGGGTACCAATGTGAGCGGAATCCGGAGAAATTGTTTGGCTACTAACTTTTAGTGAGTTAAAAGCTGAGTCTGAATTATATATCAGAAAAAATCATAAGAGAAGGATAGGCTGGGAGAGCCTATGTTTCTTAGCAAGAATTAAAAAACAAATTAATCAGGTCATAAACATTGATACCAAACTGATCAGCCAACAGTAATATCATGAATACATTTGCGCAGGTGTGTCTGTCTGTCTCAGTGCAATTATTCCTTTTTCTTAATGCTATCTTTGCCAAGTAGCAAATAAGTAGTTATGCATTGACAGATTGCAAGGAGCAACTATTGCATAAAGGGCGACCTAGTGCACGAGGCTTTCCACCCGGTGGGGTTTGAGGAGGGTAGATGTACGTAGCTTTACCTTACAAGCGGAGAGGCTGTTTATAGGATTTGAACACCTCTAGGTCGCAAGGCAACAACCATAGCGTTGCGCCAAGACTCACCCCCTCAAAGAGGAACTATTGCATAGTTTCAGAAATTTTTTAGTTGAATAAATAGTAAATAAACATCATTTAGACAAAAGAAAAAAGTCCTACAAAGATGATTTGATGCATCATGATATGTAATAATAATAACATAGCATACCCTATATATGTTTTTTACATATAAAGTTCATTATGTTGAATTACAGGAATACTTACTTCTACTCAGGTCAACAGCATCCTCTAAGCAATATGACTGATCAAATGTTCCAAAGTCAGAAACACGAAAAGAATCAGTTGTGCTCCCCTCTGAGTAGCTGAAAGGCATATTTTATCAGAATTAGGCTAACACAAGTCAGTCCATATGTTTCATTTTAGAGAAAAATCATATAAAAGCAGAAGTTGTTTGGAAGTTGATCAATGGAAAAATCAAAGGACAACATAGAATCAGTTTTCCCAACCCAAACTTATTATTTTCCTTTTTATGCTGCATACTCTATTCTTGCTAAAACAAAATTGAAATTTCTATTAATTAGAGTTAGTTAAGACATTATGGAAATGGAAACTCTTGAGTAAGAGAGGAAAAGAGAAAAATATATGGAAAACATGTGTTTCAACTGCACAGCAGCTGCTTAATATATAGAACTATTTTAATAAGGGAAAAAGAGTATGTAGACCCCATGAGCTTTTACCCATTTTGCAAATTGTAAAGGTTTTAAAGTTCATGGTGATTTGCAAAAGGATAAAAGTTTAGGGCAACTTCATACTCGTACTCTTTTTCCATAATAAATACATGATTACAATCACCCTAGTTATATGATACAATTACCCTAATTATACAATATGGTTATAATTACAGGATATGATCAGCCTATACAATGAAGCTAGACACTACATACGACACTCCTCCTCAAGATGGAGCATATAGGTCACATGCATCAAGCTTGTCAGAAAGACCAATTATTTACGGACCACTCAAGGACTTAGTGAGAACATCTTCTAATTGACCGCTTGAATTTTCATGAAGCTAGTGATAATGTCCCTAGATAAGAGTTTCTCTTCGATAAAGTGACAATCTATCTCAATGTGTTTGATCCTCTCATGGAAAACTAGATTAGAGGCAATACATAATACAACTTGATTTTCACAAACAATTGTCATTTGCATGATTTCCCCCTAATTGAAGTTCTTTAAAGAGTTGCTTTAGCCAAATGAGTTCGCAAGTGGTAGATGCCATGACTTGATAATCTGCTTCAACAGATGAGCGGAATCGAATTGCTTTGATCAAATGGCAAGAAGTGGCTGCAAGGTCAAGTGCTCCAACTTGAGGTAGGGTGTTGTAAATATTGTCCAGATTCATTGTGTAGGCTAACAATATCTTCCAATTATAGTCATATCATACAATTAGGGAAACTATAATATGTGGATTTATTGCATCAACGCCCTATAGCACACAACTATTGTGAAAATCTCTTTTTGGGGGGACAAAATCAAATGCATTTATGAAGAATAGCTGCATAACAGCATAAGTACTACAAATTCTGTTTGCTCTCCAACCCAAATTTTATTTCTTTATTTCTTTATTTATTATTTATTTGATACAGCTCTCCAATCCAATTATATCATATTTTGATCCACCTACTTCTCAACACAGAATATTCTTCTATTTATGTAAAATTAGCTAACTTAAAGATACTCATTTTAAGTTCTAACTACAATCAAGCACTCTATCACATACTGTACTTGGATGAACTTTCTCAAGATAACATACTGTTCTCAACATGTTAAGTTTTAACCTAGAATGGAAAACATTGAATGTAACTTCTCACTCCAACTACCCAAGGGAAAACCTTAACACTAACCCAGTGCACTAATGTAGAGAGAAGCAAACTGAATTTGAATAAAAAGATTATCGTTTGGTTGTTGTAATGGTCTGCTAGCAGAAGGAAAAATGATGGAAGCCCCATGCTCTAGAAAGGCATAACAGGTATTGTTAGGATGCTCGATATCATCAGTTCTTATAGAAACTAAACAGTGCACCAAAATAAATTTTAAATAAAGAAGTCTAGCCAGCATATCTGTATTATGTCTATTAAAATTCATCTAGCCTCATACAAGGTCTATAAAGTTTTAGAAGCTATCTAATGCAAAATAGTTGAACTCTATGAAAAGGGGCCACCCTGGACTGTCTAATAAGTATAGACAAGTAGGAGGTTCTCAGGTACTCACAACACTGAACACAGTATATTTAGTCCATCAAAATGTAACATACTTATGTTAACCAATGAAAATACCATAATGAGCTATAACTTAGTTGAAAACAAAAGTTAATTGGCATGGTTCAGCCTCTCCAACCGAAGCAGAAGGCTTTACATTAAACCTAGGGCAACTGTGCTACATCTGTGAGTGCAGTTGCCTAGGTGGTTTGCTGAAATTATCTCTGGACATAGCCCCTAGAACCTTGAATCAAAACCCACCTTCACAAGGTTTGGAAACTCAAGGAGAAGAAGGGTACTCATCTCCAATCAGAAAGGCATAAAGACCATCTTCAGCACCAATAATTTTCAGAGAGTTTTATTCAAGCAAACAGGAAAGTATAACAGAACTCTTTAGTATCTGTTCCATATTCTAAACCCTAAATAACTCAGAAACATTAGATAAATAACCAACATTTACAACAAAAAAAATTCAGCATAAAAATAAAAGTTAAGAATGATTGACCAAGAAGTTTGTCCCTACATATTAAAACCCTACACTATCTGAGAGAACAACTGCAAAGAGGATATATATATATAGATACCTTGCATTGGCAATGGATAACGGAGAATCGAAACTCGGCATCCCTCTTTGTGCTCCTTTCTCATCTTCAACACCAACTCTAATTCCACTCCCCATACACCATAATCACCATCGTATCCTCAATTCCACTGCTGAAACCCCAAAAACAAATAACAAATTCAACAACAAAATTGTTACTTCAGTAAAGTCAGAACCATAAACGGCTTAACTCTCAGAACTTCTAGAAAGTAAAAGACAATCAGAAAATTAAAAAAAAAAAAGAAGAGGTACAACCTTCGAATGGATGAAATGGATTCAAATCAGGAGAACACAGGCAATACCACAAACAAAGACAGAAGAATAGAGTCACAAACTTGTATACAACCAAAACCCTTAGCTTGGAGTAACTGATGAGAGCAAAATACAAATAACACCTCTCACAAAACAGCGAAATGTAGCACATCCATGTGTACCCACCACAAGCCCCAACTCTCAGAAAACGAGAAAACAACACTGAACACCCCACCAACTAAAAGTGCTTCAAAGTCAAAGCTGCACCAGCACACTTTGACAGGAAAAAGACCAATTTGACACCAACCCAGTTACTCCTCCTAGATGCCCAAATGAGTAATAATAATAATAATAATAAGATTAAAATAACCCAAATCCAAGCTCAACAAGATCAAAGACTCAGAATCACCTAGCCCCAGTTGCAGTAAATTCCAGCATGAACAAAATGGTTTTTGCTCATGCAGCTTAAACTACTAGCACAAAAATGAACCAAACTCAAATTGGAATTCTGATGATGATGACGATGAGTAATGACGGTGTGTGTTCAACCTTGTTTGTTATTACTGGATTGGATTATTGGATTAAAGTAAAGGAACGGGGGAAGAGAGAGAAAGAGGAAAGAGAATGAGACAGATGATTCCAACCTCTAGATGTCTTCTTGTGCACAAATCTTCCACTTTCTGATTCCTAATGATTCTTTATTCTTTAATTACACTTCTATAATAACGTTTTTGCTCTTTAATTACAATAATTTGATGGCGTGTCATGTGTCCGATACGAGTAGGACACCTATACACGTAGACGCCAATACAATACATGTCTGATACACAGTATTATTTATCTTATTTGAAAAATATTACTTTTTGATTCAAGTATGGATTGGACACGGCTGCAGATAGTTCAAATATCATATGGGCACGACTAATATTATGGAATAAAATAAAATTTAAAAATTTAATTTTATTTAAAAAAAATTTTAAAATATGAATTTAATTTAAATATATTATTAATATAAAATATTTTTATATAAATATTTAATTATATATTATTATATCGATAAAAATTTTTAATATAATTATCTATTAATTGAATGATTATATAAATAAAATATTTTGATTAGATAATAATATTAAAAAATTTTATATTATCAATATATTTCAATTAAATTTTTAAAATATTAATAAAAATAAAATTTCATATTTCTTATAAGGAAGGTGATTTTATATTTAAAAAAATTTTAAAAAAATGAAAATTGATAATTTAATATCATAAAATATTATATATCCGTATCGGTTTGGATATGTAACTCCTGCGCCGTTTACTTTATTTTTTTCAGTTCCAAATTCTTTTCTAATTTGTTTTAACTTTTAACCTTGTCAGAGACAGTAGATACTAGATACTAGTGATAGATATATTGTCGCAGTAAATATCTCTTTTGCAGCTTAGTTACAGTGTGGATCTATCATCCTCCAGAGGCCGATATACCGCCTGGTATTATGCACTGGCTTCAATTTTAAAGGGAAGAACAAGAGTAATACCTTTACTTCAACGTCGAAAAAGTTGTGAGATATTATTTTAATCTTTAAAAAAATTGTGATATAAATTTGTTTTAAAAAAAATTGTAACATTAATTTAGTCATCAAAATAATAAAATCTATTTTAACTTAATCTAAAAGATTTAAGGAATTTTGGATTAATTTAAAATAAATTTTAATTTTTTAATAACTAATATCACAAATTTTTAAAAATTAAATTGATATTCTACAACTCTTTTGACAATTAACTTGGGATTTTACATGAAAAAACAATTAACCCTCTAAATTGGAGGTTATATGCACTTTTATTCACAGACTTTTAAAAAGGTAAACATCAACCATTGAATTTTTTTAAATATACAATTTAGTCTTTCTGTTAAATTTTCTCTATTATTAATGAAAAACATATGTACTATACCCCTAAAATTTGAGTTATGTGTACTTCAATCCTTAAACTAAAAAAATAATATGCAACCAGATGCTTTAAATTTTCTTAAACATGTTTTATTTCCATTAACAATAGATAAAAAAATTAACAGACGAATCAATTCGCATGGTTAGAAAATGTAAGGGGTCAATTTGTACCTTTTCAAAATTTTGGGGATAAAATATATATGACCTATATTTCAAGAGTAAAGCATTTTCTCCCCAATTTTTGGGATGTTCATCAGATCAAATTGACCCAACAAACTTGAAATCTAAATCGAACAAATGAAGTTGGTTCAAATTGGTCTGCATAATCGATTTATTTCAATATAAAACCAATCAAAATCAATTATTTTGGTTTGATTTTGAATTTATGATTTTTAAATACAATCACCCAATCAACACATTTTTATTTAATTTTAAACTTTCAAAGTTTTGTACTTAAGCTTTTAGCAATAAGGTTATTTATTTATTATTTTTTTTGTTTGCACTTATTTAAGGAATTTATCTATTCATCCCATTAATTACCAAATATCTTATTACCAAACCTTACACTATTGTCAATTGCTATAAGAACAAAAGCTTAAAATATATATTTATTTTTAACTTTAACAAGATTATCCGAACCAAACTAAGTCGATCTTGATTGAATTAATTTGGTTTGGATTAGTTGAAAAAAATTTATTGCTAAGTTGGTTGGCAAGATAAACGCCTTTTCACCTTTGTTGAGGCTTAAGCAGGTCGAAGAATTCATTTGAGGTAGTAAATAGCAAGATGCTTTTGAGCAAATAAAAAATTGCTTAGTAACACCTCCAGTGCTAGCACCAGCACCATTTGGAAGGCCTCTTAAGTTATATATATATTAACAGCTGAGGACTCCATTGGAAGCTTGTTAGCTGAAGATTCAAAGGATGGAATCGAGCGGGCTATTTACTATTTGAGTAGGCTGCTAAATGATACTGAAACTAGGTACACTTCAATAGAAAAATTGTGTTTATCATTATTCCATGCATGTACAAATTTGGAGTATTATCTATTGCCTTGAGAGCTGTTGGTAATTTGTAAGATAGATAGAGTGAAACATTTACTAAATCGACCGGTCCTTCAAGGAAGGTTGATGAAATGGGTCATTAAGCTGAATGCATTTGCTCTAAAATATGTGCTGTTAAAGGCCATGAAAGGACAAGTGTTAGCCGATTTTTTAGCACAACATCCTTGTACAGAAGTACAGAACCCATTAGCCGAGTGTCAAGGTTTTGTGCAGATTAAACCATGGACTCTGGCTTTTGATGGTTCAAAACATCAAAAGGGTGTTGGTGCCAGAGTAGTAATTACTAGTCCTGAAGGAATGGACAAGTAGTTTATGTATCGACTGAATGTTCAATGTTCCAATAATCAAGTAGAATATGAAGCTCTCATAATCGGCTTAAAATTGCTCAAGTCGTTGGATGTGAAGGCCGTGCTGATTATAGGAGATTCACAATTAGTGGTCAACCAATTGTTAGGAGAGTATAGGTGCAACAATCAAACATTTAGGGGATATTTGGAGGAAGCCCAAACCTTATTGGAATATTTTGCCGATATCATAATATCACATGTTCCCAAGACGTCAAATGAAATAGCAAATGACTTGGCACAGCATGTCTGTGGATATAAGTTCATGATACTGGATATCAATACTGTGGAAGACGGAGAAGCATTGGTAATTGACCATCAGCTGAGGGCATTAGCCGACTGGGGACAAGAGTTGATCCAATATTTGGCTAACCCATTAGCTCAGGTGGATTACAAATTTAGACAGAAAGCATTAAAGTATGTATTAATTGACGGTGAATTATTCAAAAGAAGTTAATAAGGGGTATTGCTCAAATACCTAAACAAAGATGAAGCTTTGAAAGTGATGGGAGAAGTCTGTGAAGGTGTGTGCGGAGCCCACAAATCTGGCTCTAATATGAAATGGCTAATCTGCCGATATGGGTATTATCACAGCTGATTGCTTTGCCTATGCCAAGGGCTATAAAGCCTGTCAGCTTCATGGACCCATATAGAGGCTGCTAGCTAAGGAATTGCATGCCATTGTCAAGCCTTGGCCACTTAGGCATTAGGCAATGGACTTCATTGGCAAGATATTTCCCCCATTTTCCAAAAGGCACACTTTCATTATAGTTGCCACGAATTACTTCACAAAGTGGGTGGAGGCTCAGCCGATGACAAGGGTATCACAAGCTGATGTTATAAGATTTATTAAGAGGCAAATTATACATCGGTTTGGCATTCCAGAAACCATAACGGCTGACCAGGGCACCATGGTTACCGGGGATAAAGTGAAAGTGTTTATGCAAGAGTATGGAGTTAAGCTCATTCATTCACCACCTTATTATGCACAAGCCAATGGTCAGGTCGAGGCAACTAATAAGGTCTTAATTGACATGATTAAAAGAACCATTGAAGATCGGCCGAGAAAGTGGAATGAAGCGTTATCTACAGTTCTTTGGGCTTATAGAAATGCAAAAAAGAAGGCTACAAGTTTGACTCCTTTTAGACTGACCTTTGGCCAAGATGCAGTGCTGCCTATGGAGATAAATTTCAAATCACTAGGGGTGGCAAAACAAGCTGGATTGCAGCCTGAAGAGTACTCTCAGGCCATATTCCAAGAATTGGATTTAGCTGATAATGAGAGAATTATGGCCTTAGAGAACATTAAGCTGAATAAAGGAAATGTTATAAAGTCCTATAATAATAAGGTGAAGAGGAAACAATTTGCTAAAGGAGATATTGTATGGAAAGTGATATTACCTATTGGAACTAAAGATCCTAGATTCGGCAAATGGTCTCCAAATTGGGAAAGTCCTTATATCGTTAGCCAAGTTATATATGGGGGAGCATATAGATTGGTTAGTATGGAAGGAAAAGAATTAACTAAAAGTATCAATGGAAAATTTTTGAAGAAATATTATCCATCTATTTCAAAAACGATTCAAATTGATTAAAGTGATTAAAGAAATAGCCATAAGCCGGCTATTTAGCTCCAAATTCTAATTACAAGAAGCAAAAAACCAATATCCTATCCTAATTTTCAAATTGGGCAGGAATTGCATCGGCAGGGTTGCCTTTTGCATCGGTTAAGTCAGCTCGCTCCCTTACTTCAATCGATTGAGCCATGATAGATTTGGCAGCCGCCTCTGCAGATAACTCTTCCTCCAAGAGAGTTGTTAATGCATCTCCCACTGCAACTAAGATATTATTCTGTAAGTCTTCTGGTCTGAGCTCTGGGATTGGAAGAGCAGATACCTCACCCATATAAGGAATAATAGCTAAACTAGAAGCTGGAGTTGTTCCTATTAAATGCCAATGAGTTAGGGAGGGTAAATTATGAAGAGTATACAAATAGGTGAGCAAGATGGTGGATATAAATACCTGCAGGAGGAAGTAACCGAGCTGCTTGGAATTTATGATACAAAGACATCCAAGAAGCCTCAGCCTCGGCTAGGCCCTTGTTGCCCATCTCCACTGCATGCTCCAGAGGCTTTTGCTTCTCGGCAAGGGGGGACGATCTTGCTATCCAATGCCTTAGCTTGAGTATAAAGCCGAAGCCTCTAAGCATCTTCAGCCTTGATCTGGGCATTCACTGTAGCTAGCTTAGGCTCTAAGACCCTCAGTTTAGCCTGTAGTTTGGCTATTTCTTCATGAGTCAACCCAATACAATCAATCAATTGAGTTTGCCGAGTTAGATGCTGGTCATGGTTAGACTTCACTCCCGAGCCAAAAAGGAATTCTTCTGAGCCTTGAGTGATGCCAATTCCTCCAAAGCTCTAAGGCTATCATCTTGGTGGATCTTGAGAATCTACAATAATCTGACACAGTATTTAAAAGAGTTAGAACAATGTCAACACATACCTGACAAAGTGAATTAGGTACATCAGCTTGTTGAGTCTCGGACACATTCAATAGAGATCACTCCAGTTTGGCTGAGACCACAAAATTTAGAGGAAAAGGCTTTTGCAATTCTTCTTCAATGATCTCTAGATGTTGCTGCACGGGTTATGAGGAAGTGCTTGGAAGCTGAGTAATTGGAGCATTGAAATATTCCTCTAATTCCTCATTGAGAATCAAGGTGGAGGAAGAAGGAGGAGTAGGACGTTATTGAGGTGACCGGTTGGTCTCATTTGAGAATGAATGAGTCTCGACTATAGGACTTTTGGGCTGAGTAACATGATAATTATCAGGTGAATTTACATCAGCTCAGGAAATTTCTACAGGAATAAGAGATGGCTGGACAGTAGGATTAGCTGTAGTCGGTTCATTTGGCTCAACAGAAAGTGGTTGATCTTGTACACCAGCTGAAGAAGGAGTTGATGGAGATTGAGGCCGAGGAATACTTGTAGTTCGCTTTTTTAAAGGATGTTCTTCTTCTTCTTCCTCTTCTTTTTCAGAATCGTGTATAACAACTTTCCTCTTTAGAGCTTTAGACTTAGAAGGTAGGGATGGAGGAGAATTTAGTTCAACCCTTTTCTTAGTCCTTCGTTCCTTCTGCAAAATGGAGATATAATTCAGATAAGACAAGAAAGTCTAATATAAACATTAAGGCAAGTTATTGAGGTGAATTTAGAGGAAAAGGCTAGTATTAGACAATAAAGTCTAATATAGAGGAAAAGGCTTTTGTAATTCTTCTTCAATGATCTCTAGATGTTGCTGCACGGGTTATGAGGAAGTGCTTGGAGCATTGAAATATTCCTCTAATTCCTCATCGAGAATCAAGGTGGAGGAAGAAGAAGGAGTAGGACGTTATTGAGGTGGCCGGTTGGTCTCATTTGAGAATGAATGAGTCTCGACTATAGGACTTTTGGGCTGAGTAACATGATAATCATCAGGTGAATTTACATCAGCTCAAGAAATTTCTACGAGAATAAGAGATGGCTGGACAGTAGGATCAGCTGCAGTTGGTTCATTTGGCTCAATAGAAAGTGGTTGATCTTGTACACTAGCTGAAGAAGGAGTTGATGGAGATTGAGGCCGAGGAATACTTGTAGGTCGCCTTTTTAAAGGATGTTCTTCTTCTTTTTCCTCTTCTTTTTCAGAATCATGTATAACAACTTTCCTCTTCAGAGCTTTAGACTTAGAAGGTAGGGGTGGAGGAGAATTTAGTTCAATCCTTTTCTTAGTCCTTCGTTCCTTCTGCAAAATGGAGATATAATTCAGATAAGAAAAGAAAGTCTAATATAAACATTAAGGCAAGTTACTTACTCTGAAGGGAGAAATATCTTGTAGATAGGCTGTAGGTGGAGCTGTAACCCTTAAGGGAGTAGCTGAGACAATATTTCTCAAGCTCTTCTAAATTGGAACTCTCTACTTCGGCTGAGTAGGGACAAGAGTCTCTACATTCACAATTTGAGATCCTGCATTACGAGTACTACAGTGTTAAACAAAGGAACAATTGATCGATTGAGAAGAAGTAGAGACTAAGATAGTTACCTTGAATAGATTTGGATGTACCAACCTATGGAGGCGTGGCGGTAGAAATCAGCCAAGAAGGCTGAGAAGGTTTATGCTGGCTACCACTTATCATCTTGGACAAATAGTTGTCTAGCTGAAGAGGGAAAGCTTGGCTAAAAACGGAGACCCACCAATCTGAGTTAGCCGAGATCGTGCCAGGATTGACAATGAAGGGCTTAAATTGAAACTGCGCCAATTTATTGTTATTAGTAGTCACCAATTACTTCAACTCAAGAGGAAGAAGTGAAGGTCGGTCATGTGTGTAGGCCACAAATTGGTAAGGAGCAGGAAAGCTTTGTATCAGGCTGAATTGTTGAGCAAAACAATTTGGATTGTATGGCTTGGCTGATATTTTGCTCAAGCGAGCATTTGGGCGAACTCTGTTCAGCAAATCCTTGCCTGATAATGCACTGCTCTAATAAAGAGCAACTTCAGCAAGTTCTTCATCCGAGGCAATGAGCATATTTGTTTGAGCCCAGTTCGGCTAGTGAGAATGATGCATAAAAGGACAAATTTCTAGATACACCCTCGATTGCATGTTGAACAACCAATTGGCAATCTGAAAGGTAGAGAAATAAGAGACTAGAATAGTTTTGTATCGAAGACTATACTTGGAGGCGTCTTGCACAGGATGAGCTGGGAAACCACAATCACGATATAATTCTAGAAAGTATTCGTTGATCCACAAGAAAAGGAACCACATTGGCTCAGCAATGGGTTTGTTTTGCTTGGCTTTCAATTGATCAATCCATAAGTTCAGGCCTTCATAGAAAGAAGAAAGGAATAGAGCTCTTAAGTTCATCGGCCTCCCAGAGGTGATAGCCAAGACATAATAGGAAAACTCATTCACTATTGCTAATGATTTACTACAGATAAAGAATTTACATAACCAGTAGAAAATAAAGGCGTTATGCTCGGCCTTACCTACTGCTCCTTGCTCTCGTTTGTGTTCCTTCATATATTTGCCATAAGCAGCATTCTACTTAGAAACAGGGCAGCCGAGATCTTCAAAATCTTCGTCATAAAGAGGAGGGTTGTCTTCTCCAATAATCGGCAGCCCCAACATAGTAGCAACATCAAACAAGGTGGGTGGCATTATACCAAAAGGGAAGACAAAGATGTTAATAGCCGAATCCCAGAAGCCGAGAAAAGCGGGGAACATCTCAATGTTAGGAGAAAAGCTCATCTTCGAGAGCATAATAACATCATATATAGCCCAAGTCTTCCACTCTTCCCCTCATTGGTCGACTACTTTGTCTAGCCATTTGAGATAATCTTCATTGGGTTTAGGCTAACCGCATATTTCTTTAGGGTGTAGGGAAATGGAGAACCATTCTTCGATTATTGGAAACTGAAATCCATTAGGAAGAATGAACGATTCTGTAATATGAGAATACAAAGGATGTTCTGTGCAAATCGGGCCCAAGATATAGGTGCGATAGGCTCGATCGTGAGGAATCAAAATCTTGTCTCCAGGACCTTCTTCCGAAAATGAATCTTTTGCTGGGCGAGACGAATATGCCATTTGAGATGGCCTCAGCTTGCTAGCAAGAGTCTTGAGGTCTTGAATAGAGTCTCGAACCTTATCTATTGATTGAGAAGAGTCCAATGACAAGCTAATGGAGGAGCTTTCAGAGCTTGATGACGACAAGCTCTCGGATGGAGTATGAACAGTTGAGCTAGGAGGGTTTTCAGAATCAAAATATTCAGAAGACATTGAATGGGGAAAAGAGCAAGGAAAGATTAGAGAATGATGGAAACTTGATGTTACACAAAAGTTTTGAAAGGTTGTTGAGAAGAAAGGAAGTGAGAAACTGAATCGCGAAAAGGAAGCAAACAATTTGTTGAGCATAATGAATAGTAACGGTAACAATCTTCAATACATTGCCTAGCAGAGTAAATAGCCACTAACTATTAGCTAGGTAATGTATGTGGGGCATATGTTGGCACTAGAAAATGATTATGGGCTAGCAAATGATACGAAATTGGGCCTAGAAGAAAATTGGAATTGGGCCTGACAAAATAGGTGTTAAATTAATCATCATCTAAGGGTTGAAAGCAAACTTGAGATGGAAGCAATAAACACATGTTGAAGGAATATGTACAAACACACACGAGAAGTCACTGCCAAAAGAAAGAAGTCCAAGGCAAAGTTGTAATACCACTACCACTTAAGTACCTTGGTAAGGAGTGCCATCACCGCCATCACTATTGTCCAAGAATGACATAGAAGGGTGAGAATTCGAAAATTCTCAATAGGATTTCCTAGACTAATTCAAAAATTTTTAATAGGATTTCTTAGACTATCATACAGTGACATCGTATTCATTCTCAGTTGCTTCGGTTTATTTTAGAAAAGTGTGAATAGTATATAAATGATAGAGGATACTTCCCAGTTTTATAGTTTGAAACCATGTTATCCGATGTAGAGTTCATTTTATTTACACACTTGGTGAATAGAGAAAGAATCTAAATATAAGTATAGCAAGCAAAAGATAAATAAATAATATGCACAAATGAATGTAACTAGACTCTTGATGCAAGTGTATTTGACTTTTCTTTTCTTACTTTCATCATCTTGTTCCATACTTGGTCCCCTGGGAGTATTTTGGGTATATAACTCTTGGACAATAATCTACTTTTCAGGACCAAGCTCATTCCTAAGCAGGATCTTCGGGTTTATTTTCCATGACCGATATATTCCCCTTATTTCATTCCGGGGCTAGCCCAAGTAATATGGAATCATCATTATATCTTTAATCATATAATCATGAATGCATGTGCTAGAGGAATCATATTCATGATGCACGATTCATATAATTTTGTCGAAAATCCGACAGCATAACAGCCAAAATAGGAAATTTTCCATATATAGGTAATATCATTCTAGCTAGCCAATCACAATAAATAGAATTATAATGTCAATACATCAATATCACATTAGTATATCAAAGAGTTGCATCAAAAGTTCAGCTATTGGCTCTTTATGACTTACAGGGCTTTTAACCTTTAAAGTTGTCAATTTAGCTTTAGTTCTTCAATTCTACCCTGTTTTTGTAAATTGCATCAAAATTTCATTGTAACTCACTTTGATCTAAAAACTTAATATGTTGTAGTCTTATTAGTCTATTTTTAAATCTCTTTAGTCCCATTAAGTTTTAAGGTCTATAATTTGAGTTATTTAAGTTTTACTCAAGGTTGCACTGTTTTAGGACAATAAGAACCTAAATTTTGAAAATCACTAAAATTCCATCTTTGGTCATTTTTATCTAAATTTTGTACCAAATTGTATCTAATTGAATTACTTTTAATCCCAATAAATTTCACTTAATTAGGTAAGTAGAGCTCGAGTTATAAGTTTCTTAAATAGGCTGCCTTGTTTCAACCTGACCAGAGTATAGATCAAATTTAGTGAATTAGTAGAAGTAACATACTTAATATCTAAGTTTGAAATTTTTATGCCATCGTTATTTATGTGTTAGCTTATTAAAAAAATTAGTTTCACTCAATTTGAAGTTGTATAGGGCAAGTTATGCCATTCAAAACACATATTGGTCAGGACAGTAGGTGAATTTTAACACCTTACTTTTAAAAATCACAACTCTCTTATTTTAAATCCAATGGACCTACAATTTATATGGTTGGAAAGCTTTAGAAGTTTAGTTTTATCTAAAATTAGTTTCACTCAAATTTGAGATCTGTAGGATGAGAAGCACTATTTGATATATGGACTACTCCCTTAGGGTTTATCTCATCATTTCTATTTATATGTTCTTTTGGTATTTGATCAAATCTTCAACCCAAACCAATAATTCTTACCCTAAATCACTCAAAACAAGTCATATTAATATCAAATAAAATCAAATAGAGGATGACATAAGAAACCCTAGAAGTCACATAAATCCTAAAAGTCCATTAATCAAAGAAATCCTATCTAAAAGCACCACTTGTAGCTTCTAGTTTGAAGTTTCTTGGTGGCTTTTCTTCAATAAAGCTCCAAGATGGTGATAAATTTTCTAGCTCTCCTTGGTGGCTAAAGCTATATGATTCAAAGATAGGAAGATTATGAGGTCAAGTTGAGGTTTCTTGAGGGAATATAAGGAAAGAATGAAAATTTTGAGCAAAAAGAGACAAGATTCACGTGGAACTTTAGGTGGGTATAGAGAGGATGGAGAAATGAATGAAGTTGAAGAAAGAAGTGTAGGGTGAACGATTTAAGGTGGTGGCTGAAACCTTATGGGGACAAGGGTGGAAAGATTTTGTTCCTTATGACCTAAGTTGGAAGAATTGAAAAAGAACATGGTTAGTGCACTTTAATAGAATTTCAATTTTTGTTGATTCTTCAATTATATGGTCATGATTTGGCCAACAAATATTGATGAGGTGGCTAGTTTCTAGCCACATATTTTAGGATTTTATACTGATAATCATGTCATCCTACAGTATAAATTCTTATCTATTCAGTTCTTGCATTACAAGATACGGCAAATAGATTGATTTTCCTTAAATTAGCAAAACATTGCTAATTGTCTAAATGAATTTTTTCTATAAAGAAACTTGAATTTATCTAACCCTAACATTCACATTTCGATACTGGCTACTCATATATCTCTAATGCATTGTAATAACAATTAACAGCGCTAATCAAACGTGCTATTCTTCGGGATGTTACATGAACTACGTATATCTTTTGCTTTTGTCAATTTGGTCCTTTTTGTTTAGATTTGTAAGTCAATATAGTACTCCATTGTACTTCTGTTAGACCTATTAGCAATGGTGATGATGTGTCAATAATTAGTGGTGCCATGTCACCATTGCATCATAACGATGCAAATTTTATATTATAACCATGTCATGACTCGTCATCACCATTAATGACACTCATCTATTCCACTTGGGTGTATGATGAAATTATTACGAAGGATCAGATTGGTTGATAACTTTAAATACAAGAGTAAACTAAATAAAAAGGCAAAATAGGATTTTTGGTCCTTAGTTTTACTTGTTTTTTCAATTTAGCTAGTTACCTTCTATTTTTTTTTTTTTGGTCCCTTATGTTTCAAATTGTTTTAAGTTTAGTCCCAAATTACTATTTTGTCACATAATTGATGGAAAATGCTAATATGGCACACATGGATTTGATGCGGATTATGCCACATTAACATTTTCTGTCAGTTATGTAACGGAACAATATTGATTTTGGATCAAATTGAAAACAATTTGAAATATAAGAAACTAAATTAAGAAAAACAAAAGGTAAGGGACCAAATTGAAAGATGAGGTAAAATAAAGGACCAAAAAGCTTATTTTGCCAAAAAGTAAAGATAAGGACCTTTTTAGCTATATTAAACTAATGATTATTTTAATTTTTATAACAATGCAAATATCAACTTATTGCAAGTGCCTTTATCTTTTATATGAAAATGCTATTACATGTCATTAAAAAGAAAATTTTGTCAGGGAGTTTAGAAAACCTGTTTGCCATCTTTTGAATGTGTCTTGAAAATATTTATGAAAAATATTCAGGGTTTGACAAAATTTTAATATTCTATGCTATTATTTTACAAATTATTTTAAAGTTAAGATAAGGTAAGGTTGAATGGTAATAACAAATTTTAATTTTGGTCTATATGTAAATATGATTATGTCTAGATAATCTTATGAACTTTAAATTTTATGTTCAAAACAAATTTCATAATATTGTATGAAATATGCTTTTAGCACAAAATGTGAAATTCAGGGAGTTAAATTTACCTTCTTCAACTCTTAAGATTTAATCCATGCATGATTCAGCTTTGAAAAGCATGAGTTGCATTTTAGCAACAACAAAATTATTCTTCTTTTAAACTAGTAGTTTTAAACAATTTTGTTAATCCAACAATGGTTGGTCACAATAGAAGTAGGCTGCAACCTGAGCAAACTTTATCTGTAATATTACATGTTTAAATCTTGAAGTTGTCATTTTCAGCAAGAATTTATTTACTAACATCCCTAATGTGGAATTGCATTAGTAATAGCTATATAAAACATATTTTGTTGGTGAAAGTTATTCCTTTCATATGTTGAAAATTATATAATAAAACTTTAGTGATTTTCTTGTTGGACGATGAGTAAATTAATTCCTTAAATAATTAATTTTTATTATTTGATAGTATATATATCTAGAACTAATGTATACTTGTAAAGTGAATTAATCTAGTAATAAATGAACAAAACTATCAAATATTTGTTTAAATCTTGATATTAATGCTGCATAGTATGACTATACCTTTATCTAATATGCTTTCAAGATTCTTTAGATAAAAGTTAAACAAGAGAGTGCTCACTGCTACTTGTCTTTTTAGCAACATTTATGCTTCTATTCAAATTTTCAAACTACACAAAAAGTTAATATTTGGCCTCTTAACTTCAAGGTCCATAGTTGGCAACCAAAATCATGCAAACTCCAAAATTTTGCCCTAAAATAATAATATACATCCACACATCATCATATTTGTTGTTACAAAGTCATCCTTCATTGGCATGTAATTACCATGTCTTGACTAAAAATTGTTAGTATTCACCATAGCTAACAAGCTCAAGCTAATCTTTGAATTAGAGCTATAACACTCTCCCAAGTACAGTGCTATGCTTAAGTCATAGTACCATACCCTGGAGTTGTCACTGTTACCTGAGCGGACCTTATCTGACAGCAACTTCAGCCGTCTTCGGAGCTTCTTGAATTCTCTGGAGATAACACGGAAATAGGAGTGAAAATTATAAATTCTCAGTAGGATTCTCTAATTATCATACATAATGTCATCGTTGTCATCTCCAGTTTGCTTCGGTTTATTATAAAAAAGTGAACATGTTATGTAAACTGTTTGATTTTTACGGTTCGAAAAATATATTGTCCGAAGCAAAGTTCATTTTATTCATACACTTGTCATTTGGGGAGAGTCCATACAAAATCAATTCATGACTTATATTATGAATAGTAACTAAAATATAATAAAATACAACAGCATCAATACACTGGAGACATAACTTCTGCACATAACTTTACTTGTACTTAAATTTATGCATATACATAAAATTTGCTTCTCTTTCCTTGCCTTCTTTTTCATCATAATATCTTTACATGCCACATTCTAGAGTATGATCGCTATGTCATACCCTATCAGAGCGTGATCGCCATGTCACGTTCCTTAGGAATATGGGATCTTCATTCGGTACTTACACTAGCTGGGTCATGCCATGCCTCATGTAAGTCCTAGCCCCTATACTCATACTAGCTGGGTCGATGCCATGCCTCATGTGAGTGGGGTGCTTGCATATGCTTTAATCTTTAGTCTTGAGTCTTTAGTCTTTAGCCCTTACTGCCCTTGGGTAGCCTGACCTTGGAGCGAGCTCGTCAGCTCAACTCGTGACCGTCGTCACGCCGACTCACCCATAAGGGGATTCACGTGCCTCTAGTCTTGGAGGGATCTTATTCTGGCCACATGCCTCTAATTGAAGGGATCTCTTCTGGTCACGTGCTTCAAAATTGAGGGATCTCATCTGACCACGTGCCTTCAATATAGAGGGATCTCATCTGAACACGTGCCTCCAAGGTGGAGGGTAGCTGCCTTCATAGGGAGAGATTCAAAGTGCAACTGCCTCCAAGTGAAGGGATTCATATCTTTATCTTTTAACTACCTTCACTGGGAGGGATTCAATGTGCAACTGCCTCCAGGTGAAGGGATTCACATTTTATCATTTAACTGCCTCCGAGTGAAGGGATTCACATTTGATATACTCATGTCTGTTCATTCTCATACATGGTTATGCATAGGCATGCTGAATGTGCTCATACATATGCTTCATCATTTACTTTCATATACTTGTATTCATACATACGCTTCATCATTTATTTTCATATATGTCGTAACTCACATCATACTTAAATTCATCCTTGCATATAAATATTCATAGCTTCATAGACTTCTGCTGTAAATTTGGCAGCATAACGGATCAGATCCGTTTCCCCATGAATAGTGCTAGTTCTCACAGACAAATCAGCCATAGCAATATAATCAATCTAACATATCTCTTATTGTAAAACTTGTAATCCTCAACTCAAGCTTTATATGTCCACTAACACTTGTGAAACCATCAACTTGGTCATTCTGTCACTTGTATTCAGTTCTGCCCGAATTTTGTATAATCCACCTTTACCTCTATCCCACTCATTTAAACCTGAATTTTGGATATGTCTATTTTCTAACCTCACTGGTCCCATCTCATTTTGATTTGTATAACTCAAGATATTCAAATTTTGCCTCAGCCTATTCAGTCACTGGCCCGAATTACACTCCTGGAAGTATAAATTCACTAAAAATCGAAACTAAGCTCAAATCATACGAAATTGGTGTCATATTGAAGCTAACAGGACAACCTTTCATTTGCAATAAGTTTCATTCCATTTGCTTTAGTATAGCTCGAGTTATAAGTCTTGAAATTCCACCTTCTTGAACTACTCTGTTTTGGCCTGGTTTGGACATAGGGTAACTTCCTCAAACCACTGGGATCATAAAAAACTTGGAATTTCATATTGAGATGTTCCTCTATGCGTAAGCTTTCTAACAAAGTTCATCTCACTCAATTTGGAGTTATGTAAGGCGAGTTACACCCTCCTCAAGTCACCCTGCCCAGATAAAAGTCCTGGTTCCTAGGTCAAACTTCAAAAATTCATATCTCTCTCAATACTAATCCAATGACCTTATATAATATATGTATGGAAAGCCCTGAATGTCTACTTTCATCTAAAAATAGTTCCATCGGATTTAACCGGCTATAGGTAGAGCCGTACACTCCGCCATACAGACTGCCGTGGAATTCCTCAACTAGACAGCATCCTAATCCTCCATTCCTTCTAGTTTTCTCCTTCTAACTTTAATTCTAACTCAAGATCTCATATTAATCCAATCATAATCCATCATAATACATCCAATATATTATCAAATACATGAAGAAGAGTAAAAGTTCATGCAATCATAGTCCAAAGAATTCAATAACAGAAATGGAATCCTACCTTTTTGGAGTGTGATCTTGCTGAATTTGAGTTTGGATTGAATGGAGCTTTGACAAATCTTGGAGATTTGATAGAGTAGATTGAGAGGGGAAGGGAAAAAGAAGGCTGGAGCAAGAGGGAAAGAGAGTGACGTAAATCAGGTCAAAATGATGAGGAGAGTCTGATTTAAATACATGAGGGTAGTTGGAATTGTGGGTGTTGATTGGTTGGAATTTTGTGAATGAAGTTCGGCCATGTCTCCCTCTTTTGTGGCCAAATTGCTCTCCACTTCGTCCTAAAAGTGGGACTCGCTTCCATTCTATCTGAACTCAGAACTCGTCTCGATTCTGCTTAAAGTCAAAACTCGTTCCATTTTACTTGAGCTTGGAGCTGAAGCCGGATGTCGGAACTCGTCCCATCTTATTTGTGACTTGAGGAAATCCTGTCTAGTTTATTCGAGACTTGGGAGCAAGGTCGGATGTCGGAAGTCATACAGCTTACAATCACATAATCTCGGAACTCTTTATTCAAACTTCGGGAACATCAACAGAAATGGAAGGCTCATGGGAATAATCTCGAAGATCGGAACTTGTGTATGACTTGGAAATCAACTCAAGGATCCGAACTCGTGTCCATTCTAGTTGAGTTCAACTCCAAGGCTGGAACTCGTTACATTCAACTCGGAGGTCGGTACTTGTACTATTGTGTTAAACTATAACTTCGGATGTCAGAAACCGTGTGCATTATTTTGAAACATGAGGTCTTAAGTCAGAACTCGCATGCATCTTGCTTGAAACTTAGAGATAAATTATGAGGTCGGAAATCAGGTCCGTTTTCTTTGAGACATGAAGTCGGATATCGTGAATCACTCCATGTTATTTGGACTTGAAGTCGGTGAGTAGGAAATTGTGCTAGATGAAGTCGAAAGTCGGAAATTATGCAAAGACGAACTCGGAAGTCGGAAATAATCCCATTTTATATGAAATTTGAAGGTGAAGTCGAGAATGGGATTTGATCAAACTTGAAGATGAAGTCGGAACTCGGAAATCGGGGATGTTACAAGAGCTCTAAGGAGCTCCCAAAGTTTGGAAACCTCTCCAAGGTCCTTGATGATGTAATACCCGCTTCCATATGAATCGCTAATGGCATGGACCGTCACTTTCATGTAATTTTGACTCTTTGGGATTTACCTTGTAGGCCATTCTTTTTGCATATTTTGACTTATTTGAGTCAAAATATACTTAAGAAAACCTTTTGAGTTAGTTGAATATGATTTGTGAATATCTATCATTTTAGGTTCCAAAAATTTTCTAAGTTTGCAGTCAGGAGCCATATGGAGGGCTTTATAAAATACATAATTTTTTTTAAACCAAAAGTCCCTATGATTGTTCTCTAGATATTAATGAGCTAAAGGCTAATTTTTAAAATTTTTAGAGAGTCATTAATTCATCTATTTTTAGCTCGAAAGCATTTATAAACTCAAGTTTTCGTAAATTTGAACTAGAGTCCAAAATTTCATTTTTGATTCTTAATGACTTTAATTTTTTTTGGTATTTCTATCAAATTCAAATAAGGGGCATTTTCTTACTTACATTTATGTTTTAAAGCAACTTAAAAATAAATAAATGTGTTACGTGGAATAACTCTTATCTTTCTTTATAACACGAGACCTTCAACCCCCACTAGAGAAACCATATGAGATGCTCTCCCTATCCTTACTTCTCCTCCTCCATTCTTCAACTTTTGCCTCCACCTCCACCTCCATCTCCTTTACTACTCCTCCACTTCTCAACTTTGTTGTTAATGTTGCTGCTTGCACACTGTTACATCTAAGCTAATTCTGTCGCCTGGTGTGTGTGATTTGGTTACTATGGAGGTAGGTTTGTTGCTGCAAACCAAACCTAGTGATTCACTTTGATTTTCTTCTTCTTTTGGCTTTTAAAGGTAATCTTAAGGATCACCTCCTCTTATTTCATAGGTTTAACTAAATCTCACAATGGGTGTTGAATTTGAGTAGTCAATATTAAGAGCCTAGGGCTTTTTTTTTTAAGAACCTAGGGTTCAAATAGGAGCTTTTGTGTTTGAGAGTTAATGTGAGTTAATACTTGGTTTTAGATGTTAATTAGTACTTGATTGATGATGTTTATGATCTTAGATTTAGCAGAGGATCTTTTCGTGCAAGTCGTGGCATCATATCTTCAAGGCATAATTTAGTACATTGTGAGAGTAAGTAGATAACTCAAGTTATGGCATAATTTATAAAATTTGCATGTTTCAAGTGCATCTGATTTGCTATATATATTTTCAAATTGCTTATAAGGGATTTTTATAAATATGATTTGGTTCCTTGATGTGTTAGGAAAACCTGCATGGTGGGACAAGCCTTTGAGAAGCTTTGTTTATTTATTGATTTTATATAATTAACTGTAATTATAGCCTGTATTGATTCAAATATGGTAGTTTTGAGTTTCATAGGAATGTTGCAAGCCATTTGGAAATGTTACAAACTATTGTTATTATTATGGGATAATTTTGGATTGTTACTAGATTCTCTCAATTTGTTACAAATTTGTTGGAAGCCATAATTTGATATGTTCTGCATATGATGGACTTCGAATTAAAAATGTTTTCTTGGGAGTAAACTATAATAGGATACTATTAACTCCAATGCCCTTCAGAAACTGTTCTATGGTTGTAAACCAGAATGAGCATTAAGATTTTGATGAACATCAAATCAGAGTTTAAGTTAATCTTGCCATATATGAATGAACTGTTTCTAGAAGTGTTTTCTTCCTTAATCATCTGCAGTATATGACTGAGAGTCAACAAAGCCATGTTATCCATTGGTATTTTAATTTGAATATACTTGAATGGAATATATGCTTTGTATACTTCTTGAGTTATCATAGAAGAAACAGGAAAAAAGGTTTAGAAGGATGAAGCTGCAACATCAGAAGGGAAAACAATGCATCAAGAGCAAACACTGTTCATCTAAAAAGATGACTTAGTCCAGAAAGGAAAATCTCTAGAGACATGCTTCTTATGAAGTATTACACGTTCAAAGCTTCCTCTGCACGCTTTAATAGACAAATTCAAAAAGTCAAAAAAGTTATTTGACAAGATGTAGAAGAGACGATGACAAGTCCGAATAGTTGGCAAAACAGCTATTTTTCCACTTCTGTGTAAGTTTTGAAGAACGGGAAAAAGGAAGGCTATTTCTTCTTTATCCGGTTGTAGACCAATAGACTAAGAGAATCATAAGGATCAAGGCCTGCAAGCTTCAACAGTCATATTTCGAAGTCTATATAAGGCTGGAAGTTGAAGAAAAAATAATTAGACTGTTTGAATATTTTCTATGCAAAAAGAGCTTCATTCCTTCATCCTTCTCAACTATTTAAACCGCCAGAAAGTTACTCATCGTAACTTTAGTCTATAAGAAAATCTTCTCTTTTGGTCTGTAATAGATAATATTCTCTCTTTGAGAATTCAGAGAAGTCTCACACAAAGTACTTCATAGTCATTCTCTATTGAGAAAGTTAGTGTAAGTGTTCAAACAAAATATATTATTCACATCATTTGTATTTAGACCTAGTAGTGATCAGTGAAAAGCTTAGAGAGACTAGGAAAATACTACTCATTTTTAAAGCTTGGAGAGGCTTGGAAAAAGACTACTAGTGTGTAAGAAGCTTGGAGAAGCTTGAACAAAGAATACTTGTAGAATATAAAATCTCAACAAAGAGTTGGGGACTAGAAGTAGGCAAATGGTTTGGCCGAACTGGTATAAAAATCTCTTATGTGAATATCTCTATCTCTGATCTTGTTATTTGATTTTGTAACGTCCTCCTCGGTACAGTACTATGCTTAAGTCATAGTACCACACTCTGGAGTTGTTACGGTTACCTGAGCGGACTTTATCTGACAGTAACTTCAGCCATCTGTGAAACTTATCGAACTATCTGGAGATAACACGAAAACAGGAGTGAGAATTCTCAGTAGGATCCACCAAGAAATTTTCATACCGTGTCATCGTTATTATCTCCAGCTGCTTCGGTTTATTATAAAAAAAATGAACATATGATACGAACAGTTCCATTTTTATAATTTGAAAACATATTGTTCGAAGCAGAGTTCATTTTATTCCACGCGCTTGAGTCATATTGGCAATATTTCATATTCAGAATAATAATAATCACAGCATAAGTAGAGGGAATAGTCTCAGCATCAATAATACATGGGATCTAATTATACAAATACTCATATTTGAATTCATGCAAATGCACTGGTGCTTTCCTTTAACTTTCTTTGCTTTCTTTCCTTAGCACACTTAGGCGTTACGTATCGCCGTCCCTAGGGTGCTTGCATATGTTTTAATCTTTAGTCTTTACTGCCCTTGGGTAGTCTGATCTAGGAGTGAGCTTAACTCGTGACCGTCGTCACACAGTACTGACTCGCACGGGGACCCACGTGTTTCTAGGTCGGAGGGACTCAATTGGCCATCTGCCTCCAGCATAGAAAGACCCAAAAGTTTTAACTGCCTTCACAGGAAGGGACCCAAATATGCAACTGCCTCCGAGTGAAGGGACCCGCATCTTTATCCTTTAACTGCCTTCACCTGGAGGGACCCAAATAACTGTCTCCAAGTGAAGGGATCTCATATATTCTTCCTTCATTCATATGCAAATATGCATGCTCTCATAAGAATAATTCATGATCATGTCATCGTAACATATTCATACCGAGAATATAACAATATCAATAGTTAATATAGAAAAGGGCTTTCTGCCCACTTTAATCAATATTGCCACATTCCAGAGTATGATCGCCATGTCACACTCCTTAGGAATATGGGACCTTTATCATATCCATCATTATAGAATTATAAATACATAGGCTTCATACCTTATTCTTAATTGATCATACTTGCAAGTCTTTAACTTTTATTGATGTTCCCAAGTTTAAGCTTAGGACCGACTTCCAAGATTGAATTGTGTCAGAGTTCCCAGATTATATAATTCCCGACTTCTGGGGTTATGTAATGTTTTGGTTGCTGGCTTCTGGGATTAAGCATTTTAGGTTTTACATTCTTGTCCTTGACTTCCAATTTCAAAGTGTCTTATGTGCATGTGATTTCGATCTCCAACATTAATCCATAATTGGTCTTCCAAGAATTTTATGAATGTGTTTCCTAAGTTCCAAGTTCCGACATCATCTATACCCGATCTAGTTTCCTATTCACTAAGTTCCGAGTTCAATATTAAGTATACCCGATCTAGCTCTCTGTTTGCTAAGTTCCGAGTTCCGATATTAACTAAACTTGATCTAGTATTCATATATGTCTCTAACTAGAATTGCACTCTTATAAGAGAAAATTCACCAAAAATAGAAATCTGAGTGAAATCATACAAAATTTATATCACAATAAAGCTAACAGAGCAAGCTTTCAAATGAAAAAGTTGCATATTATTTGAATAAGTATAACTCGAGATATAAGCCCTGAAACTTGACCATACTAGACTACCCTATTCCAGCCCAGGTTGAACTTAAGGTGAATTCATTGATGTACTAGGGATAGTTGGCAATGAATCTGACTCTAAAATTTCTATGGGATGTTCCCTCATATGTTAGCTTTCAAACAACGTTGGATTCACTTAATTTGGAGTTGTGTAGGGTGAGTTACACCCTTCTCAACTCACACTGCCCGGATGAAAGTCCTGATTTCTAGGTCAAACTTCAAAAATTCATAACTACCTCTATACTGATCCAATGGCCTTATATTATATATGTATGGAAAGTTCTGAATGTCTAGTTTCTTATAAAAATAGATTCATGAAATTTAAATGGCTGTAGGCAGATCCGTACACTCTGCTGTACGGATCGTCGAGGAAAAACCCTACCAGCTTCTTGAGTTTTCTCCTTTCTTCAAGTTCTCTCATACCAATTTCAATTCTAATCACAACACACATGCAAACTCAATCATAAACCATCATCATAACTCCAAATCACACTAATATCATGAGGAAGATAAGATCCCCACACAGCCCCAAATCAAGAAAAACAAGAAGAGAAGTTGGATTCCTACCTTGTTTAGTTGAATTCTTGTTGATTAGGTGTCTTAGATGGAAGCAACTTTTGATGAGACTTGAAGAAGGGAAGAAGATGGAGTGGAGATGAGTGTGTATGGAAGAGAAATGGAGAGTGGTCAGCTCCTTATGCTGGCCAAAATTACCAAGGGAGAAGGAAGGAATTATCTCAAGACTTTTGAAGCAAGTTGTTGCATGATTGGTGGATTTGAGTAGGTTATTCAACTTGGTTTGGTAGCCCATATGGAGGGCTGAGATGGCGCAACTTGCATGGGTAAGTTGGATAAATCTTGGCCATCCATTCTAGGGTTCTCACAGTATAATTTCTATTGATCCGGTTCCAATAGTTTAAATTACCGAAATATTACCGGTTACTCTTAAATCGGCAAACAGATTTTAGAAAAATTCCTAGGTGGTTTCTTATGTTCCTAATCTAATTCCATCAAGCCTAATCCTTCTAAATCACACTTAATTGGCTTTAAGTGAATGCTTAATCGAATTCTGATTAAACCTACTTATTCGCTGGAGACCGAAAAATTCGATTATTAACGATAAAATTCTTTAGACGTTACAGATTTTACCATATAAGTTCAACTCTATTTAAACTTTATCTGAAACAAAAGTTTATTTCTGTTTTATATATAACTAAACTATTTCAGTGTATCATAGTTGTAAGAATCCTAGTGAGAGTTTTACAAATTCTCACCCTGCTATATATATCCATGTCATTCTTAAACTATGGACCAGGCGGCAACGGGTTTCCTCTTCATTGAGTTCCCTGACCTACAGTTCCACATAAACCTAATGATAGGCTCCGTATATGTTTGGTACCTGCTGCTTCCATTTATACTTCTTTTTCCGCAAAGATTTTGCCGTTCTTCTTTTTCACCCTTTGTTTGACCCCACTGTACCCTTTGTAGCTATACCCCTACATATGGCATATCCTACACCACCTCCAGTACCTCCAACAGCTACACCACTCGCCTCACCACCTTAGGTAGTTCCCTCTCTCTTTGTTGACGATGAAGATCCTTCAGAGTCATCCTCTGGCTCATCCTCTGGACCCAATGATGATTACACTCCCAGCGGAGCCCGGTATGGCTAACAAGTTCTTGTTTTCAGCATCCGACTAGAAATAGCATCCTCCTCACTGATGTAGTGTACAGAGCAGCCCTCTTTTAGCATGTTTATGACCTTGGGCCATAGGTTTAGTTTCTTTTTGTATTTCTCAAAAAGATGGTAGACGAAATGTTCTTTAAGGACCATAGAGGGTAGTACTTCATGATCGTGGCTCGAGTTTTTTTTTTTTGTATGGTTTCGCAAATTTGTACCCACTGTTTTGTATATACATGTACTTCTAAACACTTTGACTATGTGTGTGTGTGTGTGTGTACAAATATAATATTATGACTAAAGTATAATATTATATTTGGTAGGGTGTTACATATATCATGGCCTATATATCAATATAGCACTAAAGCCAACATATATTTCTCAGCCTTTCAATTAGTCTTGGTCCCATATAGTTTCGAGACCTTTAAGTTGAGTTTTGTATAATTTAACCTCAAGTTATGTTGAGATTCCTCAATTTTGTCCAAAATTGTAAATTATGTCAAAATTCCATTTTAAACCCTTTTTATCTCAAATTCTATAGGAATATTGCTCTATCAATCTACTTTTAAATCTTTTTAGTGCCACTAAATTTTGATAGGTATAACTTAAGTTATTTAAGTATGATCGACCGTTACCATGTTGTGGGCAGACTTGGGCATCTAAAAGTAAAAAATCACTAAAAATTCATTCGTTATCATTTTGCCCTGACATTTTATATGATATTACTCATGTGAACCCTCTTTTGAAAAAAATGAAGTTCCACCCAGTTTGATTAAGCAAAGCTTAAGTTATAAGCTCTGCATTGGAGTTGCATTGTTTTGACACTTACAAAACATAAGGTAATTTTGTGGAATTATTGGGAGCAATTCACTAGGAGTTTTGACCTAAAAATTTACAAGCTTATTCTCCTACATGTTAGCTTTCTAAAAAAATTGTTGGCACTCAATTTGAAAGTCTATGGGGTAAGTTATGTCTATTAGAACATAGGCAACTTAAATCCATTCTACTCTACCTATAATCTAATTAAAAAATTCATAACTTATTCATTTTAAGTTCATTGGACCTCAAATTTTGTGGGCATACTCTCTATGAGTTACGTTTTCAATTAAAATTGGTTCCACCTAAATTGAATGTTCCTAGCTCAAGGTATGATCCATGGATTCACTATTGTCTAGAATTGTCAAGATTAGCCTATTTCTGGTTATGAATATCTTTGAGTTCCTAGCTTGTTTTTCTCACCAACTCAAGTTCCACTAGTTCTACTCTATTGAACTAAGGTTATAGAACATCATCTTTAGCCCAAGATATGTGAGAAACAATAAATTGAAACCTTAGCTTATATAGTAACATAACCACATACAAGGAGTTCTAGAAACCTGCCATACTTCCAAGCTTGTAAGACACTTCAAAACTTACTTCCTTTAACTCCAAAACTTTCTTAGAATCATAAGACAACACTGAACCTTTTCCTTTCTCCTTTTTCTTTCCTGGCTAAAGCTATATAGGTCCAAAGGTGAAGGATTTTTAGCTCTATCTATGCCAGGTTATAGGAATAAGGTGTGGTTGTTGAGTGATTTCTTGTAATGACAAGAGAAAATAAGTATTTGGGAGCTTTAGATGACAAAAATAGAGGAGAGTGTGAGTGATTTCTTGTAACGATAAGGTGTAGTCTTTCTCAAGCTTCTCTAGGCTTTTACAAATAAGTAGTATTTGTCCTAGCCTTTTCAAGCTAAACGAGTAGTAATTTTCCTAACCTCTCCAAGCTCTCTCTGACCACTATCGAGTCTGGTTACAAGAAGTTGATAAGAAGGTTTGTGTTTGAGCACTCACACTAATCTCTTTTCAGAGTATGATCAACTACGAACTGTGCGTGAGTTCTCTAAATTCTCAATATGAGAATATTATCTATTACAAATCAGTAGAGAAGATTTTACAAGTAGAAGTTATAATGAGTAACTTTTTGATGATTCAGAAGGTTAAGAAGATTGATGAAGAAGGTCTCTTAAGCGCAGAAAATTATTCAATTAGTCTAACCATTTCTTTTTCATTTTCCAACTTTATATAGACTTCAAGATATGACTATTAAAGCTTGTAGATCTTGAGCTTTGTGTCTCTTTGATCCACTGATCTATCATTGGAAAGAGAGAAATGATGTTTTCTTCTTCAACAAGTAGACTTGGCATAGAAGAGGAAAAATAGCTGTTAAAGTGTTCACCAACTTTTTAGACTTGCCAGCACTTCTTTTGCATCTTGTCAAATCATATTTGACTTGTTGAATTTATCAATGAAGCATGTAGAAGAAGGTTCCAAGGTGAAGTACTTCATGAGAAGCATGTTTCTGATGGTTACCTTTCTGGATGAAGTAATCCTTCTAAATGAATAGTTTTTTCCTTCTCGTGACACATTTTCCTTTTTGATGCTATATTTTCATCCTTCTGAAGTTTCTATCTGCTTCTTAAGTGATAAATTATATAAACCACAAAGCGTTTATTCTAATAAGAATATTCAAGAGAAGCACTATGGATTAAGACACTTTGTTTGGTTCAAAAGCCATTTAAATATGAGATAAAAGATTTTGCTCATGAAACAATACATTTCAATAAAACAAATCGTTCACAAACAAAAGTTTAACTTAAAGCTTGATTTGAAATTCATCAAAATCTTAAAGTTTGAAATGTCTTAAGTTGTGAGACAGTTTTAGAAGGACATTAAAGCTTATAATCTCCCTTTTTTTTATGATAGCACATCATTATTTTAGAAAAGCTTTTGTTAATAAATTCATTTTAGAAGAATATGATTTGTTGTATGAATTTAAATTACTTATTGAAGTGAATGAGAAATAGACATGACCTTCAAAAACTTCAGCAATTTTAAAGAAAAAATTGCATAGAATTACAGAGACTAATAAAGCTACAATTTTTACTATAAAACTCTCTTCAAAAGATGTGAACAAAGAGTATCAAAGTAAAGATAGAGAAATATAAGTTCAAGCTTCAAAAATTTTATATAAGTATCAAAAACAAGAATTCTTAAATAGTCATACATGCAGTTTATAATAAACAAAACAAATTTCATAATCTATAGACAAGTAATAATTAACAAAATATATGATTCATGAATTAAGATTATCAGCATAGATCATCATAAACTATTAGAGTATATGATTTAAGCCAGAATAATAGAACCACTTATCAAAACTAAAGAGTTTATAATGATGATTATGATGTCGGAGTAATAATATACTGATAGAGATAATGGATTAGAGCATAATTTAGATCAAAGCATTAATGTGATATTGTAGCATAGCTGAAATGATATAGACAGATATGAATTGTTTAGAATAATAACTAGAAAATTTTAAACAAAGCACAATATGTTCCTGAATTGCAAAGAATGAAGTCTTAATACTAGTATGAGTGATATGCAGCAACCGTTTTTAAAAAAACTTTAACATAAATCCTAAACAAAACGTTAACTTTAATCCTAACTCCCTCTAAAAATGTGCTCCCCCTCATCATAAACTTTTCTTCAATCCTCTCCCCCTTTGACATCATCGAAACAAGATGAGGATGTGGGATCATAGAAGAGCCATCATTGATTGCCTTTTCCTTTATGAAGAGCCTTCAGAATTTGCAGCATAAGTTGTTCCATTCTAACCATTCTTCTATCCAAATTGCTTTGATTTGCTAGGATAGTGATATGATTTTCTTGAATCAATTCGATCTAAGTTTGAATAAGGTTTGGAACATCTTCTATTATGGATGGAGGCCCAGAAAGTTTGTGACCAGAATGGTGGCCTTGACTGGCTGATGGGTTAGCAGGTATTTATTGGGTAGGAAGAGCTAGTGCTAATTAGGTGTTGAAATTGGAAAATAAGCAGTCTCAGATACAGCTATTGTAGATTCAAATTCTAACACTAGAGAAATTGTTCTTTCCACCTCTGACCTTTTTAGTATAATCTATCTTTCCAGCCTTTTTGGAATTTTCTCCTAATGTTTTGAGGGTACAATAACCCTTCTCATTTCTGGAGGTGGATTTGTGTCTTCAATGACCACAAGCTATTGGTCCACTTCTAGAGAGTCAAAGGAACATCTAATGCCTCTAATAGAAGCACCAATTCCTGCAGCTGTGTTTCTTTGCTTTTATAGCCATGCCGCTTTTCTAAATCTGTGCTCAGTAGCTTCCCCTATTGCTTTTCTCAAAAGTGAAGGAGTTGAGTCTCTAATGGATTCTTCGGAGGCCTTGCCCATCTTCTTTTTCTCTTTTCTCCTATAATCAAGGTCCTCATTATCACCAAAGGCTTCTGCTCTAGTATGTTTTTTATGATGATCTTGAGGGGAGGATTCCCTAATTATAATACCTTTTTCTTGAAGTCTTGATGTTCTATTTGCAGGCCTGATGGGAGCAATATCTAAGGAGTCTGCAACAATGGAAGATGTTTCATCTTCTTTCTAGTCTCTTCTTTTGTTTCTTCTTCTTTTTAGTCTTCTTTTCAGGATCTTTTAGTTTCAACCCTAGGTTTATGAAAATGTCGACTGCTGCTGTGGGTCCATTGTTGTTTGACTTGTGTCCCCCAAATGGAAGCTGAGCTCGTTCAAAAATCCTTGTAAGAAGCATGCCATAAGGAATAGTAAAATGTCTTCTTCTTTTAGTATGAATAGAAGAAAGAATGAAGTCTAGGATTAACCTCACAAGGTTGATCCTTCATTTTGAAAAGAGGCAACATAGGACGATTTGATCTACATTAGTCATCACTTCTATGTCTCTACTTCTTGGCAACACTATGTGCTAAATCACCAAATAAACAACTCTAATAGGGGTAAGAAGATGAGCAGTCCAAGTGTCTCTTATATGCATACTCCTCTGACTAGTGAGGACATTAGTAATCTCTTTTTCAGAGACTTCTAATTCCTCATACTATCGTTCACCTGGTCTGCACAGAATGCCTTCATTTTATAAGTTAGTGATTTGAGCAATATCGGAAGACAGCACTTGAACCTTGAAGCTTCCAATAATAGTTCTAAGAGATGTGTTGTCTTCATTTGTGGGAACTAGTGTATTGTGGAATGCTGGTACAAACCCTGTGTAGGTGTCTTCTGAAATTCTCAAAAACTTATTCTATCCTTGAAATTCAAAAATTTCAACTACTTATTCTATCCTTGAAATTCAAAAATTTCAACTATCTCAGGAAAAGAAGAGAAACTTTCTAGATGGAGCTCCTTCCTTTGGCTATTGGGCTAATACAGAAGTTTCTATGGAAGTTGACTTGCATGTCTTTTTTTTCAAAAATGTGAGGAACACTTGAGTTGCTTTTTATAGTCATATTAAAATTGCAAATGTTGAGGCCAAGGTAATATAATGTGTAGTGTAAGGTTTGAGATGAAGTAAGAAGCAAGATATAGTGAGAGTTTGAAGTTTTACAAAATGAAGATGAACAGTTTCAGAGCAAATGGTGATTAGGTAGATGAGAGTTAATGATAGTAAGTAGAGATTAAATGATGTAAATAGTTAAGGATTAAGGCAAATGAAAGGCCATAAGGTAGAAACGGTCATATTGAAGTATAAGAGAGGCTTTTGGTTTTCTCGCTTCGTTTGATGTGAGAACGTGGCAGAGTGGGAGGTTACTAATTAGGCATACGTTTCAAAGTCGTTACAACTTTTGCACGACTCTATTCTAGTTTGAGATACAAGCTATCTTTCTAATTAAATGCACTATTCTGAACCCATAAGTTTCATCCATTTTCTGAGCTGAACATTTTGATTCCTCCTTTTTTAACCAATCCTGATCCCATCTTTCTTAACTAAAACTGTATACCCTTCATTCTTAAACAAGTCAGCAGCCTGTTCTGAATCATCTTTTTGAACTAGTTTTCAATTCTTCTTAATATGATCTTTCTGAAGCACACTTATCTATTCTTTTTGAACAACCTTATATATATATGTCTTTTGCTGATTTACAATCCACACGAACCAAAAATCTTTGGTTTAGTAAATCAGATTGAAATTTTGAAATGCAGAGAACAATTGCTAAAACTTCTTTTTTAATTGTAGAATACTTTTGTTGAGCAGTATTCCAATGTTTTGAAGTGTATGCAATGACATGCTCTCTATCATTTAGTTTTTGTTTTAAAATGCCGCCAAAACCTAAGTCAGATGCATCAGTCTCAACAATTTTGAAGGCTTGGGGGTTTGGTAGGTAAAGACAGGGAAGGATTTTGACCTGGCCTTTGACCTGTTCGACAATGTTTGTATGAACGTCTGTCCAAGGAGGAGGGACCTTTTTAAGACAATCATGGAGAGGTTTGATAAGATTATTAAGCTGAGGAAAGAAGTCAGAGACATAATTCAGACAACCTTAAAATCTTTGTAATTGAGTTTTGTCAATAATTTGATTGGGAAAATTATCCGCAAAACGGATTGCCCGATCAATGGGGACGATAGTACCTTGAAAGATATTATGTCCAAGAAATCTGATTTTTGTTTGGAAAAGATCAATTTTTGTTTTAGAAATAGCAAGGCCATTTCTTTTGATTATGTTCACAAAAATGTGAATATGTTTGAAGTGTTGATCGATAGACTGAGAGAAGATTAGCACATCATCTATATAGACAATGATAAAGTTTGAATAAGAATCAAAAATATCATTCATGATTTTTTGAAACTCAGAAGGAGCATTTTTGAGTCCAAAGGGCATTACATTCCACTCGTATTGCCCAAAGGGAACAGTGAAAGCTGTTTTATAGCGATCACTTTCTTGGATTTGGATTTGCCAAAATCCAGATTTCATGTCAAATTTTGAAAATATTTTTGCTGAATGCAAACGATTCAGAAGATCTTTTTTGTTTGGGATCGGATACCTGATCCATTGAAGTGCTTTGTTTAAAGGCTTATAATTAATTACAAGCCTTGGAGTACCACGCTCAATTTCTGCTTGTTTATTTACATAAAAAGCAGAACAAGACCATGGACTCTTGCTTTTTCGGATTAGACCTTTGTGAAGAAGATCTTCGATCTCCTTCCTACAATAAACAAGGAGTTCCTCATTCATTTGTATTGGTCTGGCTTTTGTTGGAATCTGACGCTCATGAAAATCCTTTTCATAAGGGAGACTGACAACATGTTTTTTCCTTTGCCAAAAGGCAGTAGGAAGATCAGAACAGACAGTTGTTTGAATATGTTTGAGAAGATCTTGGACCTTCTTCTGAACATCTTGTTTGAAAAGTTAGGATTCAATCTTCTTAAAAGAGATTTCGTCTTTTAAAATTGATCTAATTTTGCTTAGTTTGAATCAAATTAAGCTTCTTTGAAATCGATTTTCTTAAAAAGGGAAAACTGATTATCTCACCTAGGTATTTAGTAAAAATACCTTCATCGGTGATATTTAATGGGAAAAGGGATCTAATAAAGGGTGTTCCTAATATCACCGCATTACTAAGATTTTTTACCAATAAAAATGAGGTCTTTATTCTAAGGTTCTGATTTTCAATCATTGCCTGAGATAGTTTGAAATTGATTTTGAGTTTTGAACCACTAGCAGTGTTAAGTCGTTCAGAGGTTTTCTCAAAATATTTAGTCAGAATAAGTCCTTCTTGTATGCAATTTGAATCTGCACCAGTATCAAACAATCCAACAGTTTCAAGAACAAAATCTTTTATTCTTATTTTGATGTTGACGTAAAATTTTTGGATTTTTAACATGTTAATTAATCCAAGAAATTCGTCATCATTTGGGGGATTTTGAGAACTGCTATCATCAGAGACAGCATCAATTTTTTGATTATTTAGCAGAGTATCAATGATTTCCTGCTGAGAGTCTTGTTGTTCTCTAAGAGCTTTAACTTCAACTTTGAGATTCTGAATCTCGTGTTGAAGATCATGAATAGTTACTGGTTTAACAGATTTTTTCTCAAGTTTTTTGAGAGTTTCATTCAGACTAAATTTATTGGTCTGAATTGAAGGTTTGACTTTAGAAGGACTGGCCTCTAAAGTAGATTTGAGTTTGTTGAGATAGATCCTTTTTTCATCAGGATCCGGAATAGCGTTTATGGCTTCAAAAAGAAGCTCTTGTTCTCTGGTGAGAACGTTTATAGATGACTCTTCAGTAGTATCTTCCGAAGATAGTACTTCATTATCATCTGGTACAATGGATTCTTCAGAGGACATCTCATGTTCCTCTTCAGAAGTTTTAGCGAGGAGTTTATTGATTTGCTCCTCGATGTTGGGCTCAAGGCTTAGAGCCTTGATTTTTTCTTTAAGCCTACAATTTCTGGCAATATGGCCGGCTTTGCCACATTTGAAGCATGTGATAGGCTTGTCAGTGTAGTTTGGTTGTGAGTGAGTTTTGGGTTTCCTCGGTGGAGGTTTAACCCTTTTGGGCGGTTTGGGCCTAGGAGGAGGCTTATGTTTATCTTTGGGCTTGGACCTCTTTTTTGGACAGGGCAAACCGAATTGTTCGCAAAAAGTGCCCATTTCCCTTCTATTTTGGGATTTTTCTTTAGCCAATTGATTTTGAATTTTGTCATCTTGGCAGATTTTTAAGGCTACCTTTTGGATATAAGCAATAAGTTAGCCGTAACTTAACTGGTCATAATGTATGTTTCCATCAGGAGATTGGTTACGAATCTTTTCCCTAACCTTATCTCCGAGTGATTTTGGAAGACCAGCCAAAAACTTTTCTTTCCAGAAAGGTTGTTGACTATCTTCTCTAGTAAAGACTCTGGTAAGGAAAGTATCCCTATACCAGCAGAAATTTCCAAGTGTTTTACACTTGAGATTGGACAATAATTCAGCTGACCTATCCTTCCAAAGGGTCGGATCGCCAATAAAATGCTGAACAATTGTAAAGATTAAGGTATTGACAGCATCAGGGATAGGTTCCCCATTGCTGGTGATTGGTGTCTCATCAGGTTGAGTTTTAATTGCATAAAGAATTTTTGATTTTTCAAAATCAGTAAGATAATTATCCCACCAACCTTTTAATTGACCAGAAAATCCAGCAACTAAAATCTCAACAATTGTTTCCTCCGAACAATTGAGGTTTGTAGAATACGCAGTTGCAACCATAGTCACATGTTGCAAAGTATTCATGATTTGATATTCAGTTTGACCATCTATGTTCCACTCATAGATGTTGTTTGCGCTAAAGGACTTAATACTTAAAGATTTCTCTTCAAGTAATAAATCAGGAGGAGTAGCGCGTTGATAATAAAGTTTTGAAGGTTTTTTCCATTTTTTGAGAAGTAACTTGCTCAATTTTTTGACCTTCAGAATTCTCAAAAAACTCAGTTGTTTTTTCAAGAGCACTAATGATCCTTGATCTAGAAGTTTCTTGAAGTGGAGTATCAGGAACAACAGTTTCCAAAAGTTTGAGTTTTTCATTAATTTTGTTTAAAAATTCTTCTTCAGAAGAAACAATTTTAGGATGAAGACTTAGCGCCTTACTTGCCTTAAATGGTTTGAAAAGAGGTTTAACTTCTTGGTTTTCAGAAACAGTTTTTGAAAAAGAAGATTCCTCTTTGATTTTGATCGGTTTTCGCAGAAGTTTCGGACCCAAAGTTTGAAGATATTTGTTTGTGTAGTTGGACTGCTCCATGAGACTCTTGATGTCTCTTAGATTCAGAGGTTCATCATCCTTTCTGAACTTGAAAGGTGATGCTGAGATGGGTTTGCCATCAGCATCCTTGATGTTAGGAAGCTGAAATTTGGTTTCAGGAGGAAGTTCAGATTGAACTGTCTCATTAGTTTTGAGATGCCAAAGGACATCTAAAGTTTTTTCACTTAATTCTATTTTCCAAGGATAATCAACCTTACTTTTAATAGAAAAAGCATGAAACCAGTCAAAGAAAAATATATTTTGTTTGACCCTGTTAAGAAAATCATAAAAATTTTCTTGAATATCTTTTCTATTTTTTCCCTGATAATTTTGAAAAAACCAATTTCTTTGAGGGGTCAAATCCTCAGAGTAAAAGTTTTTCCTAAGGGATTCTTTATCTATGGTGAACTCAGACATTATAAGGTTCATTCATAGAGGAGTAAGTTGGAGATTGGATTGATTTTTGGTCTTCTTCTTCCTTCTGATAGACTGGTCTAGGAAGGTCAGAAGACATATCCAACCCACGGAGTCGGATATTTGGGATTTCAGTTTGTGAGGTAGTTGAAAAGGACTTTCTAGACATAACCGAAGCTGCTGTCTTAAAATCCTCAGATACCTCAGACCTGGAAGAGGTTCCAAAATGGAAAGAGTTTCTTCTATCAAAGAATAACTCAACTTTTCCAGTATCATATTGCCTAATATCCTGAAAGTCAGGAGTAGGCTTGGGTTTAGCTGGGACGACTCTATCAAGTGTCCATTTTTGAGGAAAATTTATTTCATTCCATTGGATAGCCTTTGGCACAGTGACCTTGGCTTTAGTTGTGTCAGTGAGAAACAAAGTAGTTTGGCCTTTTTGTTTTGGTTTGAGAGCCCTAGAGATCATGGAGTTCATGACCTTATATTGGACTCTATAAGTTAAGTTTATGGGAATAGATCCGGTCTGCATGTCAAGTCCGGATATCAGAAGGTTTAGGGTTAGTACATCAATGATATTTCTATCACTAAGACTAACAGTAAGATCTGGGAAACTATTAAAGTAAATAGGCCCAGCATAGATACTAGTTTCAACAATTCCAAGAAGAGAATCATGAAACTGATTATGTCTAGCATCACGGAGGTAGATTAGAACAGAGGTGTTTAATCCCAATCTAATGGTAGGTTTGAGGGAGACTTGAACGCACCCTATGTGAAGAAAATTAAATTCTTCTTTATGTTTTCTGATTGATTTGTTTGAAAGAAGTTGAAAAGTTTTTTCTATTTCGTCCAATGGGATGACTTCTTCTACAGTTCTGACTATGTAGTCAGATTTGGAGAAAAAAGTTTTCTTTTCAGTTTTGTAAATTTGAGTTTCAGGGATCCTGGGCATTTCCCAAGTTCCTAGATCCTCATCGTTTATATCTTCAAATCGGATTTCCTCCTTGAAGATGTTGTTTGTTTTGTTTTTAGTTTGATGATCATTTTCATGATCATTTGAGGAGGAAGAAGATGAAGAACCAGTAGAAAAACGACGAGAGAGGGAGCGGAAAAACATTAAATTTTAATTCCCCTACTGATACCAGTTCCTTTAGGTTTAGTAAAGAATCATGATAAGATTTAATAAAATATTTTATCTGCTGAACTGAATATTGATATTCTCCTTTTGCTGATAATTTTATTTAATCCTATTTTAAAGCAACTTTCAAATAGTTCTTTTAAATCCTAGCCATTGGCTTACTGCCCTTAACCAACACGGGACTTACTGCATGCTTCCAGATTACCAAGAACTATTAAAGTTTCTTTTCCAACCAAAATAGGGAGCGGATCAGCATAAAGAATATCAGTATAGAGTTTATCCAGATAAAACATTAATTAACTCAAATCATAATCCCGTACTTCCCGCTCAGGCTCTGACCTTCTATATTTATAAACCTTAGCTCAATATCTCCTTTCTGAATATGATCTCTTATAAAATGATGTTTGATATCTATATGCTTTGATCTAGAATGCTGAATGGGATTCTTAGTGAGGTTATTGCACTAGTATTATCACACAAGATAGGGATTTTGGTGTACTTCATATTGAAATCTTCCAATTGATGTTTAATCCACAAAATCTGAGTACTACATTTTGTTGCAGATACGTTGTCAGCCTCAATAGTAGAAAAAGCAATCGTGTTCTGCTTCTTGCTAGACCAAGTTATTAGAGATTTTCCAAGAAAGCAACAGTAGCCACTTGTGCTTTTTCTTTCAAGTCTGTTTTTAGCAAAATCAGCATCACAGTAATTTATAACATTACCAGTAGTACCTTTCTCATATCAAAGACTAAGATTAGTAGAACCTAGTAAATATCTTAAGATCCTTTTAATAGCATTTAAGTGTGACTATTTTGGAATGGATTGGAATCTAGCACAAATTCCTACACTTAATTGTAGATCAAGTCTACTAGTTGTAAGATAGAGTAGAGAGCCAATCATACCTCTATAAAGTTTCTCAGAAACTTTCTCATCCTCTTTATCAGCTTCTAGAACTTGAGAAGGATGCATGAGAATACTGATACTCTTGGCTTTGTCCATATTAAGTCTTTTGAGCAAATCTTTACCATATTTCTCTTAATGAATGAGAACTCCATTCTTCTATTACTTGATTTGTAGCCTTAGAAAGAATTTTAGTTCACTCATCATGCTCATCTCAAATCCTCCCTGCATAAGCTCATAGAAATTCTTGCATAAATCTTGATTAGTTGCACCAAACATTATATCATCAACATAAATTTTAACAATCAAAAGATCATTTTTCTTGTGCAGAGTAATAAGATAGTATCAACCTTTCCTCTTTCAAAACCATTTTTGAGAAGAAAAGAGCTAAGTTTTTCATACCAAGCTCTAGGTGTTTGTTTCAACCCATATATGGCTTTTTACAGTTTAAAAACATGATAAGGAAGGTTTTTATTTTCAAAACCAGGAGATTATTTGACAAAAACTTCCTTAGATGTTAAATTGTTTAAGAAATCTGATTTTACATCCATTTGAAATAAAACAAACCTTCTATAAGCAGCATAAGCAAGTAGCATTTTGATTGCTTCCAGTCTTGCTATAAGAGCAAATATCTCATCATAATCAATGCCTTCTTGCTAGTTGTAACTTTGAGCCACCAGTCTTGATTTGTTTTTTATTACTTTCCCATTCTCATCAAGTTTGTTTCTGAACATTCATTTTGTCCCAATGGCAGATTGTCCTTTTGGCAAGGAGACTAGAGTCCATACTTTACTCTTCTTAAATTGATTTAGTTCTTACTTCATAGCCTCAATCTAACTTTGATCTTGAAGAGCTTCATCGATGCTTTCAAGTTGTATTTCAGAGATCAGAGCAAGGTTGGATTTAGTTTTGAGTGAAGATCTGGTTCTGATCCCTTGAGAAGGTTCGCCAATAATTTGGTTTTGAGAGATAGCTCTCAAGTCTCTTGTACCAATGTATCTTTTCTTGATGAATGTACCTTTAGATCTTCAGAGATGCTATCAGAAACATGTTGATGTGTAGGTAGATCAAAATCATTATCATTATCATTTCTAGTGGCAATATAAAGATTTTGTTGGTGCTGTGCATTGTTATGTAAAGACAAATTCTCCATTTCATCTTCCAAATTTGCAATATTTTGATTTACATTCCTTCTTTCCATGAAGCTTATGTGTGCAGTTTTTTCCACAGTTTGAGTCTTCTTGTTATATACCCTGTAAGCTTTTGACACAGAAGAGTATCCCAGAAAGACTCCAGAATCAGACTTAGGATCAAACTTTGAAAGCTTATCCTTTGTGTTAAGTATAAAGCATTCAGATCCAAATACATGAAAGTATGAGATGTTAGCTTTTCTACCTTTCCATAATTTATAGGGGGTTTTGTTGAGTATTGGCTTTAAGAAAACACAATTTTGAGTGTATTAAGCAGTATTTATTACTTTTGCCTAAAATCCTTTTGACAAACCACTTTTAAGAAGCATAGTTCTGGCCATTTCTTGTAAAGATCTATTCTTCCTTTACACTACCCCATTTTGTTAAGGAGTTTTAGGAGAAGAGAAATTATGTGAAATGCCATTTTCGTTATAGAAAATTTCAAAAGAATAATTTTCAAAGTCTCCACCATAATCTGATCTAATAGAAGTAATGCAAAAACCTTTTTCATTTTGAATTCTTTTTAAGAAAGTCTTGAAGGCCTCACAAGTTTCGTCCTTATGGATCAGAAATATAACCCATGTAAATCTTGAAAAATTATCCACAATGACTAAACCATATTTCCTACTACCTAAGCTAGCAGTTCTAGTTGATCCAAATAGATTAAGACGAAAAAGTTCAAGTAGTCTTGTAGTTGAGACTACATTTTTATTGTAGAAAAAACTCTTGGTCTGTTTACCTCTAAAATAGAACTCACAAGATGAGTCATTTTCAAAACTAATCTTGGGTAAACCTTTAACCAACTTCTTCTAAGAAATCTCAGAAATCAATTTCATATGAGCATGACCAAGTTTCTTATGCCATAGCCACTTTCATTCGCAAAGGATGCTAAGCTTTTACATTCTAATCTAGAAGGTCATCTAGATATAATTCATAAGTATTATCATGCCTTTTAGCAGGAAGAATGATTTTATCAGAAGTGGAATCTTTAATTACGCATTGAAAAGGTTCAAACACAACTCAGTAGCCTTGATCACAAAACTGACTAATGATTAGAAGGTTGAGTTAATTCTTCTACCAACATAACATCCGTAATTAAATCAGAATCATTCTTACCAATATTACCTATACTAACAATTTTGGATTTGATTCCATCAGCAAATTTCACAACTCTATCATCTTTGGGTTTTAGGTTTCTAAACCAAGATTTATTTCTAGTCACGTGTTTGAAACATCCAGATACCACTTCTTTTCCTTTAGGTGATGTGATTTAAGACATACCTGCACCATAAGCAATCTTTACTTTAGGTACCCAAATTTTCTTAGGTCTTCTTGTGTTAGTTGACTTGTTGGGCTTTTTCACTTTTGATTTAGGCTTCCTTCTGGAAAAGCATTTTTTAGAATAATATCCCTTTTTGAAACAGTATATACATGCAGGAATTTTTTTATGAGAATTTTTGGATGATTCCTCATTTACTTCTTCCATATATCCTAGTCTAGTTTTGTCACGATATGATTTTTGGCCTCTAAGCATAAGATCAAGATTTTTTGAGCCATTAACCATTTTCTCAAGATCTGATTTGAGAAGCTTAACTAAGTTATGAAGTCCAGAAACATCAGAAGAAGCATTTTGACTAATTTAAAAAATTTTAGTCTTTAAAGCATTGACATCCTTTTTGAGAATGTTACTATCTTTTAAAAGCTCAATATTTTTATATCCTAACTTCTCATTTTCATTCTTGTGTTTTTCAAAATATAAGGATAATTTTTGAAAATTTTTCTTTAGGGAAGCATAATGGGAAGCAAGTAACTGAGAGTTATCCAAAAGATCATCATAAGCTTTTTGAAGATTTTCTAAATTAAGTTCAAGTTCAAAATTAGATATCTCAGTTTCTTCTTCTGAAATTATATTAGCCATGAAGTAGAGATTTGCTACAATCTCTTCTTCTCCTTGTGATTTAGCTTTCTCTTGCTCTTCATCCAAATCTTCCCTTGTCACCATCATAGCCTTCTTCTTTGCGGTCTTCTTCTTAGAAGCTTTCTTTAGTCTAAGACATTCTAATCTGACATGCCCAGGCTCCTTGCATTCAAAGCAAATAATCTCATCTTGCTTGACCTTACACTTCTTGTCCTTTTTGGGAACAAAGCTCTTTTTCTTTCTTTTGATCTGCGCTTTCGTATCCTCCTCGCCAAGTATGCAATCTCATCATCATCATCATCATCTTCAGAGGAGTCTTCTTCATCTTCTTCTAACTCTTCTGAAACTTTCATGGCCTTAGAGGATTGAGTCCTTTTCTGAGTAGACTTTAATGCGATGGACTTTCCTTTTCTACTAGTCTATTCAAAGACTTCAGTAAGGTCAATCTCATGAGTCTTCAACGACCCAATGAGAGCATCCAGGCTAAGTACATTCAAGTCTTTAACTTCTTGAATAGCTGTTACTTTTGGATGCCAAGTCTTTGAAAGACTTCTCAGAATCTTTCTTACTATTTCGGCATTTGTGTACCTTTTGCCCAAGACCTTTAACTACTTTATGATATGCATAAATCTAGTCGTCATTTTATTAATTTTCTCATGTTTTAGCACTTTGAACATCGCATATTGATGAACTAGCACGCTGATCTTGGTTTCCTTGACCAGATCAGTTCCTTCATGAAGTACTTGGAGTCTATCCTAAATTTCCTTTGAGGAGTCATAGGATATGATTTTATCATATTCGCTTTTGCTCAAAGCACATGTGAGAAGATATTTTGCCTTGGCATTCATTTAAACTTTAACCTTGTATTGATCTGTCCATTTATTCCTTGGAATAATTCTGACTATTACAGGTGGAGGTTGTTCTAGATCGGTAGCCTCTTGAGGCACTAGTTGCTCAGTTGTGGGTATATAATCACCATTTTCTGTGATCTCCCATATATCCAGGCTTGTGGACGCAATGAAGAGTATCATTTTATTCTTCTAGTATGGATAGTCTTCACCATTAAAATATGGAAGGCGGTTGATAGAGTGACCCTTACCAATATGATTTATTCATTGTGCCATTTGTTGGATCTTTGTCTTCTGCAACCATTAGGAAGCTCAACCCCAGAGGTAGGCTCTGATGCCAATTGTTGGAAACGGTAACATGAGAAGGGGGTTGAATCGTGTTTTGGATAAAAAATCTATACGTGAAAACTTTTGGCAAAACAACTTTCTCAAGTACAAGAATTGGAACGCAGAAGCAATTTGTTAGAAATAAAGTACTCTAGCTTACTAAAAATTGTTTAAGTAGGATTATAATAAACACACTGAGTTATATTCAAAGTGAAGATAGTAAATAAAGTGAAGGAGATAGAGAGATCAACCAACAAAATTTATCTTGGTCTGGCCAAACAAATGCCTGCATCCGGTCCCGAACTCTTAGTTGAGATTTTTATATCACGAGTATTCTTTTTCCCAAGCCTCTCCAAGCTTTTACAACTAAGTAGTCTTTCTTAAGCCTCTCCAAACTTTTACAAACAAGTAGTATTTATCCTAGCCTCTTTAAGCTAAATGAGTAATATTTTTTCGAGCCCTTCTAAGCTTACTCTGACCACTATCAGGTCTGGTTATAAGAAGTTGATAAGAAGGTTTGTGTTTGAGCATTCACACTAATCTCAATAGAGAAGATTTTACAAGCAGAAGTTTCAATGAGTGACTTTCTGATGATTCAAAAGGTTGAGAAGGTTGATGAAGAAGGTCTCTTAAGCGCAGAAAATTATTCAATTAGTCTAACCATTTCTTCTTCATTTTCCAGCTTTATATAGACTTCAAGATATGACCTTTGAAGCTTGCATATCTTGAGCCTTATGCCTCTTTGATCCATTGATCTATGATTAGAAAGAGAGAAATGTTGTTTTCTTCTTCAACAAGTAGACTTGACACAAAAGAGGAAAACTAGCCATTAAAGTATTCACCAACTTTCCAGATTTGTTAGCACTTCTTTTGCATCTTATCAAATCATATTTAACTTGTTGAATTTATCAATGAAGCGTGTAGAAGAAGATTCAAAGGTGAGGTACTTCATAAGAAGCACGTTTCTGATGGTTACCTTTCTGGATGAAGTCATCATTCCAAATGAACAGTTTTTTCTTCTCGTGACATATTTTCCTTTCTGATGCTATATTTTCATCCTTCTGAAGTTTCTGTCTACTTCTTAAGTGAGAAATCATATAAACCACAAAGCATTTGTTCCAATAAAAGTATATTCAAGAGAAGTACTATGGATTAAGACATTTTGTTTAGTTCAAAAGCTATTTAAGTACGAGATAAAAGATTTTGCTCACGAAGGAATACGTTTCAATAAAATAAATCGTTTCTAGACAAAAGTTTAACTTAAAGTTTGATTTGGTATTCATCAAAACCTTAAAGCTTGAAACATCTTAAGTTGTGAGACAGTTTCAGAAGGGCATTGGAGCTTACACTTATCGTTCTCACGGGAATGCTTTTCCTTCTTTCAACTCGTTAGGGTCCTCCACTTTACTGCTATCTTTATCTTACTGAGATAGGTCACAATTTTCTTGGTTGTAACATGCTCTTTGTAAGTTCCTACCCTTCATTACCTTATCTTAGATGCAGATGCTTCAACATCAAATTACTCTGCCCTCTAAACTCGCAGTGATCTCTAAAGTTGGCTGCTATCTCTCCTTCTCGTCTCCAGGCACCTCGGACCTTTTTGTCAATAACTTGTCGAAGATGGCATCTACATATATGTTGTGGCATAGGTCTTATGGCTATCCAGACTTGTTGAAGTTTTGAGTAGCTTGACCAGTACCTCGGACACTTGAATTGTCTATAATGGGTAAGGGATGTTGCCTTGGATCCATTCACTTACTTTGTCGTGGTTGGAGAGCATTTTCACTTCCAAGTTAGTGGTAGATGTACCATATTCTCTCTCGTAGGATCTTCTGAATTTCACTCATATACCTTTATCTTCTTTTTAGTACTGGAAAGAAGCAGAAACTTTACCTCAATAAGTTATAGGATTAGTGAGTTCCTCCGAGGTATTTTTCCAACTATTCTCTACTCCCCTTAGGCCTCGTCTGGAGTTTCATAGACTCATAACTGCTATCACTTTGGTCTTCAGTGTCCTTAAAAGAGAAGTCTATTCCATTCACTAAGCAGAGTCTTAGAGAGGTCTTCTTAGCACAAGTGTGGGTTTCCAGTCCTAACCATCCCACTTGGTCTCTACTTCACCTATCCAAGCTTTCTAAGAAGAAGATATAATCTTATCAATGTGGTATTATGTCACGACCCAACCCGGGACGTGATCGGTGCATAGGGAATACATCCCTTAGCAAGCCTAACACAAGACATTTTTCAGAAAATTGGACAGAATCTCATTTGTATTCAAGACTATTGCTAAACACGAATCCTCTTCCAGCATGAACAACATAGATGTACAAAACCATTGGGGATCCAAGCATTCGTAGAATGCACCCCGTACCACACAACAAAAAGGGTTCAAATCATAATTATTCTTATGAAAATATGTACATATCCATTCAAGAAAACTTCCATCCATAATCGTTAAAGTTTAAGTACTATAGCCAAATTCATATAAGTTTTCAAGTTAAATTATCTTTAATACATCATTTACACAAAAACATACATATTCCAATCAACTAATAAACCAATATAGGTCGGACCTTGCCTATGGTACCATGGAGCTACAATATTCTAGGAGAACAAAGACTTTAAACTACATAGTGCCCTTGAATCAAGAAAGGTTCACCCAAGAATTATAAATTTACAACCGAGGGCAGGAGGATCAAATCCTAATTGAACGCTTGTATCTGAAAAAGAAAGAGAGACAATAGGATAAGTTTCGCAACTAAAGGACAGACATGACACCCTTAACCCACATGAGTTAATGTGCATAGGTAATAGATAAGTTTCAATAATTAAACTCATTAAAATCCATAGGAACTATCTAACATAGGATAATCCATCATGATCACATTTAGGTGGCCTTTCCTTTGTATGAATCCCATAATCTATCATGCATCATTCTTAAAGTGGCTGTGTAATGTCCGTCACGCATTATACTATGTGTGGCTGTGTAACAATAATCCAAGGTGCACCAGGGCTAACATCTACTGCCGTTAGCATGCAGATCCCATTATAGACTTTCCTGAATCTTTTCCTTATCTATCATGCATATCAAATTTTAAAATCTATAATACCAATTCCAATCCTTTTCAATCATGGCAATAATAGTAACTTGAAATAATTTTTACGGAATTCAATTCCAAAACTTACTATATTCAAATATGCATTCTCTATTGTCTGAATTCATAATATCATTTTAAAACAATATATCAGTTTCCAACATTTGCATAAATTCTCATAACACCAATCGTTGACTCATGTATAAGGATTGAAAACCAATGTCATTAAAGAAATGCTTATACATCCAAAATTTATCGGAGATTTAGTATAGCAAATTAATTAAAGGAGAAACCAAGTCAAGGATTTTCTATCTACTCATGACTTAATCCTAAGAGCAGAACCCTAATCCCATGAAATCAAAGAGCCAAAACCAGTCCTCCAGTGGAATCTATCACCACAAATATACTAATTCAATTCCATATTAGTTATTAAGAACAATAATTATCCTAATTTAGTCTCAGATATCAAAATCCTCAATTCTTTTAACATAGGGTTCTCTATGAACTCACTATTGGGGAAAGAATCGATAATCCTTAGATAAGAAAGAGGAAAAGAGTTAGAGAGTATCTTTGGAGATTGAAAAATGAAGAGGAGAGATTTGGGAGTTTTGTAACACCTCCTCTAAGCTCCAAGACTCACCAAGGGTATGGTTAGGGATTGGAAGAAGAATAAAGATCAAAAGGTAAAACTATTGTTAAAGGAGTGAAAGGAATGCAATTGATGAGGTTTTGAGGGAAAAAATGAAGGATTTAGTAAGGAAGAAAGAGGAAGGTGTTTTAGAGAGAAGGGAGAGAGTTTTAAGGGAAGAGAAAGAGTGAAACTCGCGAAATAAAAGGGGAGACACATCCATGGCCTTATATAGACCCTTGGTAATCAATTACACGGACTGGTAATCGATTACCACTAGCCCAGATCATTGTAATCGATTACTACTCCATATAATAGATTATAACAAGGAAAAACTTAGCATGAAAGTGTACAAAGAAACTTGTAATCAATTACAAGCCCTAGGTAATCAATTACCAACTCAAAAATTCGGTTTCCTCCTTCTGCAGACCCTTCTCAGGTCCAAGATATTGAACATACTTATTTACCCCTTTTTAACTTTACTCTCCACTAACTTTAAAATATAAATGTAAATAATGGAATACCCCCATTTGGATTCAATAAAAATATCTAGAAATTCAAATTCCTTAGGAATCAAAATCCAACTTTTGGATTTTAGTACAATTTTTCAAAAAATTGTGTTTTAATAAACTCTTGCGTTAAAAACGAAGGGGTTCCTCATTCTCTAAAATTCATTAAAAATCCTTCTTAAACTCATTGATGTCTAGGGAACCATTATCGGGACTTTTAATCTTAAGAAAATGTCTCAATCCTATAGCCCTCTAAGGAGGCATAGGGTTCAGACTTAAAATTTTCAAGATTTGATATTAACAGATAACTGCGGCCTGCACTGGGGTATTACATATTATTACAACCCACTGTAACAAAGCTTAACTAAGCCTACTAGTGGGTAAATTTAAATTTAGCCTCACCTATAAAGGGAGATAAGGGTGTTATCCACTTAACCTAACACTATCTTGTTGGCAGATAGTTATCCAATTTATATCAACTGCCTCTAAAATCTATAGAATCACGCTGGAGAATTCCCAAGATTTAATTTAAAGAGAACAGCCTAAATAGGTTAAACAAACTTGAACTTATTCTTTTGACAAGGCAAACATTTTCAGAACTTGAAACAATTCTTGTAGCAACAGTTCATCATATCTATGCACTCGCCAAATGCAAATACTTAAGCTCCAAAACCACATTATGCCACAACTTTATTAGCATCCATCATATACTCACCTTATCAATGTTAAAGAGGTCTTTATCTTACTTGCCCAATACCATGGCCTCATGCTTAATGACTAGAGCTTGTGGCTTCTTATTAGTGCCGGGTTAGATCAATCTTTTTCCTCCTATGGCTGAACATACTATGTGCATAGCAAATCGAATAATAAGTCTTCTCATAGCAAATCAAATAATAAGTCTTCTTAATCTAGTTTCCAACTATCAGCAATCCTTAAGATAACGGCTATTCACTTTCCCATGGCAATAGCCATCTCTTAGAAAGTTCCCCATCTACCTATTGTAACATCCCTACTTTCGTGAACAAAACAAAAGTGCCCTTGTAAACTTTTGTTAATTGGAGTGATGCCCAGAACTTTTAGAAATTATACTTTAACCCCAAAGAATTATTTTCACAATAACCCTAGAATTTTTCATAAAATGACCTTTATATTCCCACATCTGTAGAATTAGAAGAATGAGATTTTAAACGAAGCAGAATCACGTGGTAAAACCGTAGAAGTTTCAATCTCTGCCGATTGGGCCATGGAGCCAGTCAGGTGTGAAATAACGTAGGGTATCCTTGGACTTGCTCAAAATTACAGAAATGCCATTAGTTACAGAAAATAGAAAACAAAAAAGCTCCGAATTTATGAAATTGTCTAATTTACGCCGTCAATTTACTTATTCGGTTTCGACAGTTATATAAGGGCAATTAGAAGTTGGTTAAATATTAATTAGGAGTCAATTAGATGTTAATTAGAGGGATGAGGCTTAGGAACAATTAGAATAGAGATATAGAAGTTCTCTCAGAGTCATTTAGTAAAGTTTTGCCGATTTGAAAAAAATCGGCGAAGATTCGATATTTTAAACTTTTAGAACCGATCTAATAGAAATTATACTATGAGAACCCCATGATGGAGGGCCAAGATTTGGCCAAAACATCCCTACAAGTGGCGCCTCCATCAGCCATAAAAGAGGGAAGCCAAGCCAAGTTTGAATGAGGATTGAAGTCCACCAATCAAGAGCTAGCTTCCTACATAAGTTTTCATTTTTTTTTTCTTCCTTCTCCCCTTAAATTTTTGGCCTCCCTATAACCAGTCTCATTTTTCCACTTTCCTTCATCTTCTTTCACTTCCTCTCATCCCCAAGCTCAAGCTCCAACAATCAATTTCACTCCAAGATCAAGTTCCACCAAGATTTTACACCACCAAGGTAGGATTCCATTTCTGTTCTTAAATTCTCTGAACTGTGGCTGCATGAAATTTCATTCTTCTTCAGTTATTTGATGATATATTGGATGTATTTGATAGTTTACGGTTGGATTAACATGAAATCTTGTGTTGGAATTAAAGTTAGAAGGAGAAAACTAGAGGGAGTGGAGAATTAGGAGGCTATCTAGGTGAAAGATCCACGACAGTCCATATGGCGGAGTGTATGACTCCGCCTACAGCTGGTTAAATATGATGAAACTATTTTTATATGAAAGTAGGCATTCAGAGCTTTCCATACATATATAATATAAGGCCATTGGATTAGTATTGAGAGAGATATGAATTTTTGAAGTTTGACCTAGGTTTTTGAGTTTGATTCTGGGCAGACTAGGTTGTTCAGGGAAGAACTCGCCCTATACGACTTGGACTTGAGTGAAACTAACTTTGTTAGAAAGCTTACACATAGGAGAACATCCCATAAAGATTTCCGAGTTAGTTAAGGTCCCATTTGTTCCCAGTGAGTCGAGAAAGTTGCCCTATGTCCAATCCGGGCTAGAACAGGGTAGCCTAGTAGGGTCAAGTTTCGGGGCTTATATATCAAATTATAATCATGTAAATGAGATGAAACATATTCATTTGAAAGCTTGTTCTATCAGCTTTAAGTTGATATAAATTTCACATAATTTCACCCAGATTCCTATTTTTGGTGAATTTTCTCTTATAAGAGTGCAATTTTGGCTGAAGACATGTATGAATACTAGATCAAGCTTCGTCGCTATCGAAACTCGGGACTTAGCAAACAAAGAGTTAGATAGAGTGTACTCAAGGTTGAACTATGAATGATATATTTAAGGTTGAACTCGGAATGATATACTTAAGGTTGAACTCGAAAGAGTGTACTTAATGTTGAACTCGGGACTTAGTAAATAGCAAACCCGATCAGGAATGGTTAATGTCGGAACTTGAAACTTAAGAAACATTCATAAAAGCGTTGACAGACTGATTGTAGCTTAAGATCAGATGTCGAAAATCACTTGAAACTTAGAGTCAAGAACGATGATATAGAATCTAAGATACTTAACCCCGGAAGTCTAGGGTCTTCAATACAACCTCGGAAGTCGGGAATTAACACATTGAATATATGACCCTGGAAGTGGGGAATCAAGACATTGACCTTACATATGAGAGTGATATTATCTCGGAACTTGGAAATCAGTCATAAGCTCGAGTTCGGGAACATCATTAGAAATTAAAAGCTTGCGAGATAGATTAAGGCTTAAGACCCTAAAACTTGCACCTAATGGAATTGCTATATTCTTGGTATGATTCCAATGTTCTATCTTAAGTTTTCTGTTTAATTAAAGTTCCCTGGTTGCCTGGTACTATTCATGGAGGAAGCGGACTCGATCCGTTATAATGCCAAAATTTTGGCAGAAATATTTGAAATATATGACTATTATGAACATTTATATGTTATGCGTATAAGATTCATATATACAAGAATGATTTAAGTATGATATGAAGTATATGAATGAATACATGTAGCATATGAATGTATAATCATGTTCAAAGAAGAATAAGATTTATGAGAACTTGCAAGAAAGACGTACCAAGCTACCACGTGAGGCATGGCATAGACCCAGCTAACGTGGGCCAGAGCGGTACTATCTAAGACTTGAGCTAGCCCTCGACCAGATTTAAGGGGAATAGACCGATGTAAAGGTCGGGAAAAGTAAACCCATCACTCATGTATAGGTACGAGCTCGGACCTGAAAAGCAGGCTATTACCCAGGGGTGAGAGAGGCCATTCACCTCCGGGGGACCAAGCACAGAAGAGCAAGATCATAAAGGAAGAGATAAATTAAGTCAAGTAGACTTGCATACAGTCAAGTATAAGCATCTTTATGTGCATCTTCAATTATCTCATTAAGTCATAATATTATTATGGTTCTTGTTGAAGCATATTATACTATTCGTAATTATATGTCTGTCATATAATATGGCAAGTGATTGTTAAAATATGACTCGCTTCGAGGACGATGTTTTCAACTTAAAACTAAACCACTGGTTGTGTAAATGTGCTCATATTTTTATAAGAAACCGAAACGGCTGGAATGTTTACAATGATACTGTATGGTTTGAGTTTACCTACTGAGAGCCTTAGGTTCTCACTGCCTACTTGCATATTCTTCTTTCCATAAACATTCCAGATCATAGGCTAAAACTTAAGAATGAGGGAAAAATTACCGGGGCGTTCATCATACAAGACTCATGCTTATGTCAGCCCGGAAGACTATAAAAGCCGATTGAAGTTCAGAAAGAGTGACAACCGCAATGTAGAGGTAGTTTCTACGTATAATGTTAGCTACAAAAATTTCTTAAATTGTAACTATTTTATTTTCTATATATCAGAGATGAAATTTCTTAATTATTATTTAGTAATGAAGGGCCATGTATTATATTTTCCACATTTCAAAGATTCTCTTAGCAGAGTGACAACCTCTTAATATAACTTCATGACTCGAGCATGGCGTATATAATGGAGGGTGTTATATTTGTTGGTATCAGAGTAGTTCGTCCTGTATAGGCCCGTGGATGGACTAATTATTCTTCTGAGGCATACTCTGAGAATCTAGATAAACCATGCTTTAGGTTATCGCGTGAAGAGGACATAGACATATTTGGCATGGTAGCCTTGTTGTGAGCGTTGTGGACTACATGTTGCACTTGACTAAATGTTGAGCCTGATCACCTCAATATACGATTTTGTGTAAATAGAAGCCTATGACACCCTGCAAGCTTATTAGGGACCTTCTAAGCATAATTATGAGGGTCGAAACTCCTAGAAAGTAGCGATGGCATAAAGAGGTAGACAATTGAGCAAGTTAAGGAGTGCAGAGAATTGGGGATTCAATCAAAGGAATTGTGTCGAACGGTTTGCCATGGACATAGGAAATCTGGTTATATCGACAAAAAGGGGTTGTTTGCAAAGTGTTGTCGGGTAGCCAAAGATTTCCCATCATCAAGGGCAGGATCTTAGTTGGAGATGAGCTGAGTAAGAATCTTCTTCACCCTGATGGGGCTTGTTTCAAGCTTCATTGCGAGTACCCAATCCAGACTATATTCTCTAGCTTAAATCTAGGGGATTCTTCTACCTGGTTTTGTAACTTTAATATTCAACAAGAGTAAGATGATTACTCGCTGATGAGGTTATCTTATATGGCATGTATAGTGCCCTTATTTTCTTCATAGACGAGATTATCCCGAAGGTATCTCGCCAGCAAATTCAGTCAATGCTTTTTATTCTGGATTGTGGCAATGCCACATTATAAAGACTTGATCCTTCATTAAGAAATTTGTAGAGTGGATGAATGAAGCAGTGATTCAATGAAAGAAGCTAAGGGCAGAAGCTTTGATCAGGTATACCGGAGAACTTTTTAAGTCCCTATCCAGAGGATGGAGTGGTTTCTCCCTCAAGGGTATAGGGTTGTAGCGATTGCAAATTGGGGGAGTACTAAGTGGAATCTGGGCTTCGAAAGGAAAATAGTTGAGCAAACTATAAAGAGACCCATCTAACTATATATTGAATCAAGATAAGGATACAGTTATACACGGAATGGAAAGCAAATAAAGTTATAAGTGTAACAAGAGAGAGGGGCAGTATATCTTCTACTAACCTGAAATAGGAACGCTTTCAGACTAGAGGTAGCATACGAACCAAGTGTAAATTTTCCTACCTTTCGAGGATAAAGGGAGTGCTAGAAAATCTAGTCATGTTCAAATTCTGTCAACCTCAGCCACCATAGGAACTGGATGATAGGATTGTCTTCAACGTGTTGTTAGTAGAGGAACACGGCTATTCATAGAAGGAAGGTAAAGGTTAATGATCACCTTTAGGCACTATTGTGTATGTTGTGGAAGGAATAATTCGATAGGGTATGTATTCAGATTCTAGCAGGGATGACAAAGACTTAAAGTATGCAGCTGATTCTGGTAGCCTGAGATAGTATTAAAGTGGGAGGTCCTAATAGACTAAGATAAAGAAAAACTTCTATAGGGACAACAGATATTATGAAGAAGAAATAGAAGAAAAGAAAGTTTTGATTCCAAATGGCCCATTGAGAAGGCGAAATGCTATATGGTACGGAATTACAACATAAACAAAAGCTTGCGAGAGGCAACGAAACTGGGTTGCCTCAACACTAGAGACAAGTGCAACTAATCCCGATAGACCAAGGGAGCAACCACAAGCTAAGTCCTGACAAATGAAACAGACAAATTTCTACAGGAACAATAGAACATAGTAGGAACGAGGTAGGAAAAGCGAAAGTTTGGATTTCTGACTGGCCCATTAAAAAGAGAAAAGCTACCTAGTATGAGATTACGGTGTAAATAAGATTATGTACGAAATACCAAGCAGGGTTGCCTTGGCACCAATATATGATCAAAAAGGATTTGGAAGCGTGCCCCATGAGGGGCAAGGTTACGATGTCGGAATTAGAGGCAGTCAGAAGAGTCTCCATACCTTGTGCCAGATTAAATGCGATTATCACTAACGCACTAGGTCCCATCAGAGTTCCGTAGTTAAGCGTGCTCGGATGAGGGTAATATTAAGATGGATGACCTTTTGGGAAGTCCTCATATTGTAACTTCAACAAGATAGCAAGACCATCATTTCCATCCCTCATAGCAAATGGATTACATCCTAGAGGCAAGATATTACAAGGGAAAACTAGAAGGCTCAGTAGTGAGAGTAACGTAAAGTTTAACCATAAACTTGATATATATATTATACTAGGATTGACCATCAATGAGGAATGTAGTCCTGGTAACCATGAGATTCCTTAAGTTGGTATTTAAAGTTTCGAAGAAGGTGGATGTCAACATAATAAATAAGGAATCTCCTCATTCAACTTGACAATCCTTTTTCTCAGATTGAATTGATCATATTCTAGGGGAAAGGATATTGCAATAGTCATTAAGAAGCTCAACAGGGACGACACGAAATCCGACTAGCAGATAATGAGAAAAATGGAATAGGGCCCATAAGGAGAGGAGAGATTTCAAAGCAAGGTCTGTGGTCATAATTTACGAAAATGTTCTAGTCCTGCACTTTAGACTTGATACAAAGGAACTCATCGCTGATAAAAGGTGATCAAGTGGACCAAAAACCTTAGAAACTGCTAAAAGTTGGTGTCGAAGACTTAAGACACAAGTAATGAAGAGTTTACTAGCAATCACAATGCAATAGTAGTCAGACACACGGCAAGAAAGATAAGTAACTTTCTCGACAAGCTCGTTAATGGATCAAGCCATTGTCAAGATCAAGTGTACTTTGGGAGGTCATATAATCTAAGGGGACTCTTGACGTGTTAGGAAGGTATCTCGTAGAAAAGAAATGAGATAAGGAAGAGTCTGTAACTTCGCTAAGGAAATATGGCTATTAACCCTCGTTTCTACGCCGAATCACATATACCTTGATAGCTAAAAGTCAAAGCGGAACAAGAGGATGGTAATAAGAAGAGCTATGAATCTTATAAACTTTAACCTTATAGTGGGAGTGACCTGAGGTCTTTCCACAAGTAATGGAGTACAAGGTGAAGTTTATAAGGAAAAAGGAGTTTTACGACAAAGCTTCTAGCTATATTCTGGGAAGAGACCTAAGACCATAATTCTAAGGGACTTTAATGGAGAGAATTTATTTTGGACTAGGGGTATTCACATGGGTAAGAATTTTGGAAAAAGTTATATGAGTCTCCTAAAATTTCGATGCAACCATTTTCCATTCTTATACATTAAGATCAATCATGACAACCGCTAGTAATCCTTATAATCACGAATTTTCAAGGATCGATATTTACTAAGGTCTCAAGTGTAAGGAATAAAAGATTTAGTAGTTACTACCAAGTAAAAGTGCTTAAGTTCAAAGCAAAGGAGATGAGGAAAGTCTCCAATGAACTAAATGATGGTTCGGGGCATCATAGAGACAAGATAGGCTTGGATGCCAACATACTCCTTATGGATCCTTTATACATACTGAAGCAATACCTCATAGTTACCAACAAGCAATCTCAGAACAAGAAGCAACCTCAAAAAGAAAAGTGCCCTTGTGAATTAAGAAAATCTTCCTCAACCATTCTTAGCCCTGGAATTTTGAGGACAAAATTCTTTTTAAGGTAGGTAGAATGTAACATCCCTACTTTCATGAACAGAACAAAAGTGCCCCTGTAAACTTTTGTTAATTGGAGTGATGCCCAGAACTTTTAGAAATTATATTTTAACCCCAAAGAATTATTTCCACAATAACCCTAGAATTTTTCATAAAATGACCTTTATGTCCCCACATCTGTAGAATTAGAAGAATGAGATTTTAAACGAAGCAGAATCACGTGGCAAAACCGTAGAAGTTTCAATCTCTGCCGATTGGGCCATGGAGGCAGTCAGGTGTGAAATAACGTGGGGTATCCTTGGACTTGCTCAAAATTACAGAAATGCCATTAGTTACAGAAAATAGAAAACAAAAAAGCTCCGAATTTATGAAATTGTCTAATTTACGCCGTCAATTTACTTATTCGGTTTCGACAGTTATATAAGGGCAATTAGAAGTTGGTTAAATATTAATTAGGAGTTAATTAGATGTTAATTAGAGGGATGAGGCTTAGGAACAATTAGAATAGAGATATAGAAATTCTCTCAGAGTCATTTAGTAAAGTTTTACCGATTTGAAAAAAATCGGCGAAGATTCGATATTTTAAACTGTTAGAACCGATCCAATAGAAATTATACTATGAGAACCCCATGATGGAAGGCCAAGATTTGGCCAAAACATCCCTACAAGTGGCGCTTCCATCAACCATAAAAGAGGGAAGCCAAGCCAAGTTTGAATGAGGATTGAAGTCCACCAATCAAGAGCTAGCTTCCTACATAAGTTTTCTTTTTTTTTTCTTCCTTCTCCCCTTAAATTTTTGGCCTCCCTATAACCAACCTCATTTTTTCACTTTTCTTCATCTTCTTTCACTTCCTCTCATCCCCAAGCTCAAGCTCCAACAATCAATTTCACTCCAAGATCAAGTTCCATCAAGATTTCACACCACCAAGGTAGGATTCCATTTCTGTTCTTAAATTCTCTGAATTGTGGCTACATGAAATTTCATTCTTCTTCAGTTATTTGATGATATATTGGATGTATTTGATAGTTTACAGCTGGATTAACATGAAATCTTGTGTTGGAATTAAAGTTAGAAGGAGAAAACTAGAGGGAGTGGAGAATTAGGAGGCTATCTAGGTGAAAGGTCCACGGCAGTCCATATGGCAGAGTGTACGAATCCGCCTATAGCTGGTTAAATCTGATGAAACTATTTTTATATGAAAGTAGACATTCAGGGCTTTCCATACATATATAATATAAGGCCATTGGATTAGTATTGAGAGAGATATGAATTTTTGAAGTTTGACCTAAGTTTTTGAGTTTGATTCTGGGCAGACTAGGTTGTTCAAGGAAGAACTTGCCCTATACGACTTGGACTTGAGTGAAACCAACTTTGTTAGAAAGCTTACAAATAGGAGAACATCCCATAAAGATTTTCGAGGTAGTTAAGGTCCCATTTGTTCCCAGTGAGTCGAGAAAATTGCCCTATGTCCAATCCGAGCTAGAACAGGGTAGCCTAGTAGGGTCAAGTTTCGAGGCTTATATATCAAATTATAATCATGTAAATGAGATGAAACATATTCATTTGAAAGCTTGTTTTATCAGCTTTAAGTTGATATAAATTTCGCATGATTTCACCTAGATTCCTATTTTTAGTGAATTTTCTCTTATAAGAGTGCAATTCTGGCTGAATACATGTATGAATACTAGATCAAGCTTCGTTGATATTGGAACTCGGGACTTAGCAAACGAAGAGTTAGATAGACTGTACTTAAGGTTGAACTCGGGATGATATATTTAAGGTTGAACTCGGAATGATATACTTAAGGTTGAACTCGGAAGAGTGTACTTAAGGTTGAACTCGGGACTTAGTAAATAGCAAACCTGATCAGGAATGATTAATGTCGGAACTCGAAACTTAGGAAACATTCATAAAAGCGTTGAGAGATTGATTGTAGCTTAAGGTCGGATATCAGAAATCACTTGAAACTTAGAGTCAAGGACGAGAATATAGAACCTAAGATACTTAAACCCGGAAGTCTAGGGTCTTCAATACAACCCCAGAAGTCGGGAATTAAGACATTGAATATATGACCCTGGAAGTCGGGAATCAAGACATTGACCTTACATATGAGATTGATATTATCTCAGAACTCGGAAATTAGTTATAAGCTCGAGTTCGGGAACATCATTAGAAATTAAAAGCTTGCGAGATAGATTAAGGCTTAAGACCCTAAAACTTGCACCTAATGGAATTGCTATATTCTTGGAATGATTATAATGTTCTATCTTAAGTTTGCTATTTAATTAAAGTTACCTGGTTGCCTGGCACTATTCATGAGGGAAGCGGACTCGATCCGTTATACTGCCGAAATTATGGCAGAAATATTTGAAATATATTACTATTATGAACATTTATATGTTATGTTTGTAAGATTCATATATGCAAGAATGATTTAAGTATGATATAAAGTATATGAATGAATGCATGTAGCATATGAATGTATAATCATGTTCAAAGAAGAATAAGATTTATGAGAACTTGCAAGAAAGACGTACCAAGCTACCACGTGAGGCATGGCATAGACCCAGCTAGCGTGGGCCAGAGCGGTACTGTCTAAGACTTGGGCCATCCCTTGACCATATTTAAGGGGAATAGACCAGTGTGAGGGTCGGGGAAAGTAAACCCATCACTCATGTATAGATACGAGCTCGGACCTGAAAAACAGGCTATTACCCAGGGGTGAGAAAGGCCATTTGCCTCCGGGGGACCAAGCACAGAAGAGCAAGATCAAGTTGCAAGTTAAAGAAAGAGATAAATTAAGTCAAGTGCACTTGCATACAATCAAGTATAAGCATCTTTATGTGCATCTTCAATTATCTCATTAAGTCATAATATTATTATGGTTCTTGTTGAAGCATATTATACTATTCGTAATTATATGTCTGTCATATAATATGACAAGTGATTGTTAAAATATAACCTGCTTCGAGGACGATATTTTCAACTTAAAACTGAACCACTGGTTGTGTAAATGTGCTCACGTTTTTATAAGAAACCGAAGTGGCTGGAATGTTTACGACGACACTGTATGGTTCGAGTTTACCTACTGAGAGCCTTAGATTCTCACTGCCTGCCTGCATGTTCTTCTTTCCATAAACATTCCAGATCATAGGCTAAAGCTGAAGAGCGAGGGAAAAATTACTGGGGCGTTCATCATACAAGACTCAGGCTTACGTCAGCCCGGAAGACTATAAAAGCCGGTTGAAGTTCAGAAAGAGCGACAACCGCAATGTAGAGGCAGTTTCTACGTATAATGTTAGTTACAAAAGTTTCTTAAATTGTAACTATTTTATTTTCTATGTATCAGAGATGAAATTTCTGAATTATTATTCAGTAATAAAGGGCCATGTATTATATTTTTCACATTTCAAAGATTCTCTTAGTACAGTGACAACCTCTTAATATAACTCCATGACTCGAGCATGGCGTATATGATGGAGGGTGTTACACCTATTACTTACCAAGTTTTATATCAAGAAGGTTCCTAATAAGCCTACCAGATATCATAGGCTCCTACTCACACAGAATGTTATACTCAGGTGATCAGGCTCAATATGTAGTTAAGTGCAATAGATAGGCTACAACATACGCAATAAGGCTGTCATGCCTCAGAAGCATAGTTAGTCCATTAGTAGGCTCTATAAGGACGAACTACTCTAATACCTAAATCTAACACCCTTCTAATTATGGTGTCATGCTTAAGTCATAATACCCAATTATAAGTTGTTATTGTTTTTCCTTTGTTTACTTTAACAAAATACTCTTAAAGAACATAGGGGTTATCAATAGAAAAGCAGAAATTTTTCAAAAAACTTAAGCCTATATTACATAGCCATAGGAACTTGTCTTACTCCTTACACTTCTCGAAAAATTGGAAATACATAAACGTTAGAGAGTAAATAGTAATTATGTCTAGATAACTATTAGGTATATGCAGTTTTGTATGCGTATCCAAGTAATCTAGATTATGAGTATTCTATACTTTTCAAGGGGTATGGAACTCATTCACCTTTGTCATTGCCATATATACTATCTAGAGATGACAGGGGAACACACATAGGAGTGAGAATTTTAAATTCTCAGTAGGGAATCCTAGACTACCACATACAATGTTATCGTTATTGTCCCTAGCTACTCCAATTTATTAGAAAAGTCATGTTTTCAATAGATAAGAGAGAAAAGTTTATTAATTCAATTTTTAAAACTCTTTATTTGGAGTAGGTTTATTTTATTCATACATTTGAAGTTAAAGAATAGTCCATGACATTTATAATAATATAGCAAAATGACGAAATATGCATATGTAAATGCAAATGAAATGGGCTATGCAAGTGCACTTGTCTTCTTGTTCTTTCTTTAAACTCTTAACATGAGCACTTGTACTTGGTACCCTAGAGATGGGGTAGATGGGCTCTCCAACTTTTGGGTAGTAAGCTACTTATTAGGACCAAACTTGTTCCTATACGTGATTGCCGAATTTACTTTCCCTGACGCTCTCACAGACCTATTCCTAGCCAATTTACTTTCCTAACTTAATTCAAAGGAAGCCAAGTACACATTCCCTAACTTAACTAGATTTACTTTCTATGACCCAAGTAATTTAAAATCATTATCAATTTGCGAGCTCATGTGCTCATATACTTTCTTAGCTCATAGCTTCATATGCATTCTTTGTTCATAATTATACATGAAGATACTTGATGCACTTATGCTTATGCTACATAACTTACCTCCAAAATGTCTCTGCCAAAAATTCGGCAATATGACAGCTATAATGTAAGGGTTCAAAACTTACAACAACAATTAAACTAGCCTGTCAATAGAAAAAATAATTCTAGGACATATAATAAGTTTCAATTACATTCATAGTTATATACATGCATACATATATAGCACTAAAACCAACATATATTTCTCAACTTTTCAATTAGTCTTGGTCACATATAGTTTGGAGACCTAAGTTGAGTTATGTATAATTTAACCTCAAGTTAGGTTGAGATTCCTCAATTCTATCTAAAATGTAAATTATGCCAAAATTCCATTTTAAATCCTTTTTATCTCAAATTCTATAGGAACATTACTCTATCAATCGATTTTCAAACCTTCTTAGTCCCACTAAATTTTGATGGATACAACTTAAGCTATTTAATTTTGATACACTATTGTCTTGTTTTGGGGCAGACTTACATACCTAAAAGTGAAAAATTACTAAAAATCCATTCCTTTCCATTTTTCCCTAAAATTTTATATGTTGTTACTAATGTGAACCCTCTTTCAAACAAACTAATTCCCACCCAATTTGAGAGTTCCACATTAGGGCTACCTTGCTTCAACACTTATGGAGCATAGGGTAACTTTGTGGAAGTACTAGGAGTAAGTCGCTAGGAGTTTTGATTTGAAAATTTATAGCTTATGCTCATATATGTTAATTTTCTAACAAAATTGGTTACACTTAATTTGAGAGTCGATAGAGCAAGTTATGCCTTTTAAAACACAGCCATTGCTTTAGTGTAGGTTGCAAAAAATCAGCCCCGTGCAAATTGAGTTTTTTTTATATAATATTAGCGACAAAAGAGCGACGTTGTATGATTATAGCCCGTGTGGTTCATGTGCTTGGCTTATCAACCTGTGCTCGCGGGTTCAATCCTCAATATCGCTTTTTCCTCCTCAATTGTTAGTATTTTTTAATTTTTTAAAGAGGCATACTGCGGTGTCAGGCTATGTATTGTGCACCATGCACCATCATTCCCCACTCCACTCCTCAAGGCACCGGGCACCATGGTTATAGATAATACCTCTTCTTCTCCAGATCCACCACCCCCTTTGCCACCCAAATCTTCCCTCCCAATTTTGAAAACCCCATCGATAGCCCCACCACCACCAAGGCACCAACGCCCTCACCATCGCCAACACCGGTTATCAAAACCCTGGCGGCATCTTCGCCCAAAACCTCTCATCGGTGACGGCAGATATAGCCGCTCTCGCCGCACCGTCCCTCACCGTCCTCCATTATTGGGTTCTTTTTGGTCGTTTCTATAGGACAAGAAATAAAGGCGACAATTGAGGTGCAAGATCTTGGAAATCATCACATTATTTGATTAAAGAAAAGGAAGACAGCGCAGGTGCACAAACGAAAGCTTTCGAAGCAGCAAACAAAAACAAGTAACAAAAAAGTCAAAAATGTTGAACCTTGGGATCTTGCATTTCAATAATGGAGGGGAGTTGCAGAAGAAAGGAACTTGGAAAATGTTGGTGTTTGGTTGTGTTTATCATACATCACATGTACTTGGGTATATTGCTACACCAAACTCTCAATTCGATCAGGTAGTGCGTGGTGCGTCATGCTTTGTTTGGTGTACCACAATATTTGAAAAATTCAAAAAAATTCAAAAATCATTAACAATTGGAAATATGAACATAAGTGAGATTCGACCCGTTAAGCTCTGGTTTGCAAGCCGGACACGCGAGCCAAATGTGCTACCAACAAGCATTTATAATGATTGGTCATTCAAAATATATAAAGAAATAACAATCAGGTGCTGATTTTTTGCAATCTGTTCCAAAGCAATCGCCTTAGAACACATGCTACTCAAAGCCATTCTACTCCGCCTACAGCTTACTTAAAAAATTCATAACTTATTGATTTTAAGCCCAATAGATCTTAAATTTTATGTGTATACACCCCTATGCGTTAGGTTTTCAAATAAAATTGGTTTTGCCTAAATTGAAGGTTCTTGACTTAAGGTATGATCCATGGATTCACTATTATTTAAAATTGTCCAAATTAGCCTATTTCTAGTTATGAGTATCTTTTAGTTACTAGCTTATCTTTCTCACCAAGATATGTGAGTACCAATAAATTGAAACTCTAGCTCAAATAGTAACATAACCACATATAAGGAGTTCTAGAAACATACCTCACTTCCAAGCTTGTAAACACTTCAAATCTTGCTTCCTTCAACTCCAAAACTCTCTTAAAATCACAAGACAACACTTAATCTCTTCCTTTATCCTTCTTGGCTGAAGTTATATAGGTCCAAAGGTGAGGGATTTTTAGCTTCTATCTATGCTAGGTTATGGGAATAAGATGTAATAACATTTTTCTTTTGCTATATAAAAATTCTTATTATCTTTGGGCTAGTTGAACTCAAAAAGTTGGAAGACTTTGTCCACAACCTCATTTAAGAATGAAAAATCTACAATTCTTGACTGAGTAACATAAAGTTGTGGTGAAAGAATCACTTATGGAGGCAATATTTTTTCTTTGGCATTAAACTGATGCACTTGACTCTCTCTTACACTTTTTTCTTGCTTATTATGTAGAGACTTATTTGAATGGATTGAACTTGAACCACTGCAGTTCTGGCACTCTTTGCTATTTATGGATCAGGTTTGGTCATCATGGTTTTTTGTTGTTAGTTGTTTAGCTCTGACTGTATTGGTTGTTAGTTGGAAGATAATAATTTGGTTCTTTCTTCAAATTATATCTAAAACAATTGTGAATGGTTTGAGGGCTTGTTTATCACTTCAGCAAACACTTACGAGTCAGTACGGGTCTGCCGCACACATTTTATAACTCTGAGTAGTGGGTAGAAGGATGAAAATATAATTGAACTGAGCCATTTTCTTGTAATATAGTTATTAAGAAAGTCATTGATATATAATATTGACTGTATTTGATGTGAAAGTGGGTAATAGAGAGTTTCGGGACTGATCAAGAAAAAGAAAGGAGATTTTTTTGACCGGTGAAGCTAGTGTAAGATTTTATAATGGTGTGATATGTACTATTGCTTCTGCTAATATTGGTCATAAATACTTTACATATCTTGCAATACATGTCTCGAGCTGGTATATTCTGTTTCAATATTAAATGCCTAATGGTGGTGACCAAGTGGTGAATGCATCTAATTACTTGTCGAAGTCACTATTTTACTATACTCATATGGAAGAATTTAATGTAGTTTCATGTTATTTGAAGCGGATACAGTTGTGCAGTCTTGCAATCACTTCACTTTTCCGTTATTTACTTGAAGCCAGCATGCAATCATATATTGCCTAGTTATTGTGCTTTTCCTCTTGTAGTATAACTATGGTGGAATACCAGCAAAATTTGATGAAGCCATAAATGATGAATCTCAAGTTGACATTATATCTATCTGGAACATTGCTGAATACTTACCAAAGAAAATCCAGGTAAGTTGCCTAGCATGAATTTTACCTTAAGTGCAAAAGGCAAAGAATATTTACCATGGAAGATTAGTTTGCTGGATTCTAATGGGTTAGCCTTTAATATGGCTTGTATCCTTATGTCTAAGTTGTTTGTATTATGGCTTCCTACAGGACCATTTCATTTTCATTGTTTCTCAATTCTTGTATATTCCTTGGAACTATGCACAAAAACAAGCAGCAATCAAGGCGTCCATGCAGAATGGCGAATCCTGCACCCCATCAATTAACATTGGAGCTGCAGAGGCTTTTGAATCAGAAATGACAGAATATATTAAAGGGCAGGTAAAACAATGAAAGCATAAGAGATTGAAGTTGCATGATATTTTGGTTTGAAATATTAGTTGTTTTTATATTGTTTTGCCTTCTATTCCACAGATCAGCTCTTACTTTGCAGACAAACTTCTGGGGATTGTTCGTGATATTGTTCTTCATATGAAGGGGTTGAGCCAATCAGATAACGATCCAAGTACATCATCTGGCTCTCCTCAACTTGTGGGTGATCTCCATAGAGGGGATGCAGCCTTGGAATTTATCAAGCATGTCTGTGCTGTCCTGGCCCTCGACCAAAGTGTGCATCATGATGTTTTGGTAATACTTGTTTTCCCGATTTGTGTTGGCATTACTTAACTAGTATTATTATCCATATTATATACTTGAAGTTTCTTGGGACCAACATTTGTTACATAATTGCTTTGCAGTGTCTCATTTGCATAAATACTTATTTGTTTTATTCATGTGAACTTGCGATAGTACTAACGATACAGTAAAGTAGTGAAGTATTACTTGCGCGCTGCTGATTGCGTACTTTAACTTTTGAATAATGGCTTTAAAACTTTTCAGTGATAAGAAATTTGATAACCTATGTTGATTAGGACATCAAGAAGAAAGCAGATTTTAAGCATTGCTCAGCATAAACTTATCCTCAGTCCAAAGAAAAAGGAAGATAAATTGGAGTGGTGTAGCTATGCATGTATATCTCCGCTTGAATAATTAAATTGGAATGTCTTCTTTTCCCATGGGCTGTTGATCTTCTGGTTTCTACATTTCTTCTCGGTCAGCAAAGTGATAGTTTTGATTGTCTCCTTCACTTGACAGGCATGAGAAAGAATTTATTAAAATATGTTCGTGTCAGGGAGTTTGCTCCAGAAGCTGAGTTTCGTGATCTTTGTCATTCCTTCATCTTATCCAGTGTCAGCTGCAGGTAAAAGAAATATAGATTTCGATTACATAACAATACAATGTTTTTGCTGGAAGTTTTCGGACTATCAGTAGCATTATGATTAGTTTGTTCTCATTAATGAAAGGCAAAAGATTCCTTGCTCAAGTTTGACTCGAAGTCTAGAACTATCCCTCGGCATTCTATGGCCCCATATTGTTAATTGGTACCAAACTATTAAATTTTGTTTAACGAAAACCATTGACCGTTTCTTATTATCCTAGTGACTGTTGTTGATTGTTTTATGGGTCCAAGTTTGTGGTTTGTGGAAATTTCTTTGCTTAAGAAGGGTTACTGAGTCGAACAAAAAAGAAGGGTTACTGCAAAGATAATCAATCTGAAAATGAAGAAGCTAGTGGCATTTAGTATGTTTTCGTGTGCGTTGGAATTTGCAAGCTTCTGCATTAATGCCCACTGACTAACTTCGATAATTTTATCACTAGTCTGATTTATACAGATGAAATTTCCATTGTTTATGTATGTTGGACCCAACTGTGCTAACCATGTGCCTGCTCATTTAGGTGCAAGGAAGATATAACTGAATTTCGGGCAAAGATGCAGGTTTTCTTCAGCATAGCTTCTTGTCAGAAATTCCAACTTCTGCAGGAATGCACCTCCTGGGTTTTAGAACTTCGATAGTACATGTTTAAATGAGCGCCTAGGATCGTAAGTGATAGCTATTACGGCTAAAAAAAAAAATGTGCAGAGTAATATTATCAGTGTCTAAAGCGGGTCCCTGCGAGTGTGTGCTCGTAAGCTACAAATACGACGGTATGGGGAACAAAAAGGCGTAAAAACCTGCCTGTGGCCAACATTCTGCTCAACTATTATTCAACCATGTGCACTGTGGTGTGCTCGTTCGGCACTATTGTAAGCAATTCTTTTATTTTTTCGATCAATTGTATTATGTAAAATGTGTATATGAAATGTTTATCATCACCAATGAAGGATCTATCTTATCAGAGTTCAAACTTCAAACCACTAGTACCTGTATCTTCCAAGGGCAATCATGGAGTAATTTAATCGGTCAAAGCATCAGATACAAATAGAGTTGACAAAATGATTTATATACTAATTATGTATTTAGTTTAATGAAACAAATTTGATTTACTCCATCTATTTTTGTACCAATTTTTAAAATTGGATTTACTAAATTTGATTGAATTTAATTTATATGTATTATTAGTATAAAAAAAATTTACACTCATATTTAATTATATATTGCCATAATAATAAAAATATTTGACTAAATCACTTATTATTTTAAAAGTCTTAGAAATACAATCATATGATTAAATGTTGTGTAACAATTAAAGTTTTTATTTTAAAAAAATAATGAATTTTATGTTACTATTTAAACAGCAATGTTAGGGTCAAAGAGATCTATATTGTATTTTAGTGAAGGAAATAGAGATATATGTTAATTTTAATAGATTTAGTAAAATATGGTGTTTTGGAAAAAAAAAAAAAAAAGAACTCGCAATGAAACACCACAAATTCTTAGAATTTGTGGTTTCTTATTGCGAATTCTAATAGAACTCGCAGCAAGGTCCAACAAATTCTTAGAATTTGTGGTGCTACTACGAGTTCAGAGTTTAGGGTGCTTTTGTTGCGATTTCAAAAATAAAAAAAAAATAAAAAATTAATCAAGCTTGCCTATAAATAGCGTGCCATTTTACTTGATTCATTGCAAAGAGTTTCTCAGTATTCTCAGTGTTTGATAGGCAGTTTATAATATTTAAGAGTGTAAGATAGTTTAAAAAAAATGAGTGAAAAAAAATATAGATAGTAATATAGTTACTACTATTGTATATTTTAATAGTTTTATTGTAATATCTGATGAAAGTATAATATTTGGGTGTAATTATCCTATATGGGTATATCTTCCAGATACTATATCATTAGAAGAATTAAAAGTGGAGCTTTGTCAAAGTATAAATATTGGTTTTGAGAAAAAAGTGGAAAAAATACGATATAGGTATCCAATTTCAAATATTAATGGGAATCTAAAATTTCGAGCAATTACAATCAATAGTGATAGGATATGAGAGTAATGTTTAGGATATATCGCCAATATCAAACTTTCAATGCAGTCATGGAGTTGTATGTTGACTTCAAAAATATTATTGCTGAAGCTGGCCCGAACTCATATCTGGATAACCAATATTATGATGAATTTGTTCCCAATTCATACCCGGTAAGTGCTATTATAATTTAGTGTGCTAATTTTTATTCCAAAATTAATATGTATTTTATTTTATTATAATTATTATTGTTTATTGTTATTATTATATGATATATAAAATATGCTCTACACTTGCCTCTAGTTGAAAATCCTGGGTATCAGAAATATATATAATTAATAATCTTTATTAATTATTATTGTTGTTATTATTATTGTAATTGTTGTTGTTGTTATTATTATTATTATTATTATTTCTATTGTTATTATTATTATTATTATTATTAATGTTATTAATATTTCTATGATTATTACTATTATTAATATTAGTATTAGTATTAGTATTTTTATTATATTAGATAATAATAATATTACTATTACTACTACTATTATTATTATTATTATTGTTATATACAAAGTAGCTATATTATTATCATTCCAATTAATTATTATTATTATTATTATTATTATTATTATTATTATTATTATTATTATTATAATAGTAGATATTATTATTAGTATTATTATTAATCTTATAATATTATTTTTATTGTTATAATTGTTATTGTTGTTGTTATTAATATTTCTATGATTATTACTATTATTAATATTAGTATTATTATTATTATTTTATTATATTATATATTAATAATATTAGATACAAAATATGCTTTATTATTATCATTATTTCTATTATTATTGTTATTACTTTATTATTATTATAGTAGATATTATTATTAGTATTATTATCAATCTTATATTATTATTTCTATTGTTATTATTATTATTATTGTTGTCGTTATTAATATTTGTATTATTATTACAATTATTAATATTATAATTATTATTAATATTATTAATAGACTACTACTATTACTACTACTACTACTACTATTATTATTATTATTATTATTATTATTATTAGATACAAAGGGTTGTTTTATTATTTCTATTGTTATTATTATTATTATATGCAAAGTATGCTCTACACTTGCCTCTTGTTGAGGATCCTGTGTATCAGAAATATATATGGTTAATGATCTTTATTAATTATTATTCCTTTTATCATTATTATTATTATTATAATGTTTCCATTATTATAATTATCATTATTGTTAATTGTATTATTATATAAGATACAAAGTATGCTCTACATTTGCTTCTTTTTGAGGATCCTGTGTATAAGAAATGTATCAAACTAAAGATCTTTTGTGTTTATAAATATTAATTGTTAGTATCAGCACTATGAAGAAGGTCTGCCAAGCCCGTTTCTAGAAAGAGGTGCAGAATGTGAAATTAGAGATAGTGAAAATGATAGGGATTACTTGAAAGGGGAACATGAAGCTGGGAATGATGGTGCAGAACATGATGATGAAATACCAAATACATAGGTTATTATTCAGTATTCGGAGGGTCTTCCATCTTTCATGCGTACTTTAGATCTTGAAGCCATGCATGCACCTGAGTTTCTGAGTATGCAAATATAGCTAGTGATTATACTGTAGACGATGAACTATGTGTGGGAATACAATTCAGCGATAGGGAGGCTGTAGTTCGAGCAATTAAGAACTACAGCATTTCAAAATCAGTGGACTACAATGTATGTGAGTCAAAGTCAATGATAATTTATTGTAAGTGCAAATACTATGGCATAGGATGCAATTGACTTGTTAAGGTCAGTCTCAGAAAAAAGAGGGGCATTTGGGAGGTCAAAAAGTATAATGGCCCTCATACTTGTACTACAGCGATGATCTCTCAAGATCACACAAAGTTGGATGCTGACATGATTGCACATTATATAGAGCCCATGATACGAGCTGACGTATCCATTAAAGTAAAAGTTGTGATTGCAGAAATTCAATCTCGGTATGGATACACACCGATATATTAGAAAGCATGGACGGCAAAGCAAAAAGCAATTGAAAGAATTTATGGAGGCTGGAAAGAGTCATATGCAGCTTTACCAAAATGGTTGGAAGCAATGTGTGCTTTTACAAGAGGTTCATATGTTGAGTTTGATATTAGTCCAGCTTACCATAGCACTGATAGCAACCAAATGATCGAATATTCCACTGAATATTTTGGACTTTTGGTCCTTACATTAAAGCTTTCAGACATTGCAAACCATTAGTCCAAGTTGATGGAACACATTTATATGGAAAATACAAAGGCACTCTATTAGTGGCGGTTGCACAAGATAGCAATCAAAATATATTGCCAATTGCATTTGCAATAGTCGACGGTGAGACTGGAGATGCATGATATTTTTTTTTTGCATTATCTACGCAGATATGTGGTGACTTAAGATGGAGTTGGCATTATTTCTGATCGGCACGAGTCAATTAAAGCAACAATTCAACGTTGCCATGGATAGTGGGAACCTCCAAGAGCATTTCATATATACTGCATTAGACATATTGCAGCCAATTTCTTGCGGAGATTCAAGAAACCTTACTTACACCGACTTGTCGTGAGTATAGGTAATTCCCAACCTACTTATCTCTATTTACAAATGTGATTTTATTCTTTTCTTTTTTAATATACTGATCATATTATGATTTGTAGGATATTCAAGGACAGAATGTGAATTTAATTTTCACTACGAGCGGATGCGCCAACATGGTGAGATTTATACAAATTGGCTTGACAAAATTCCAAGAGAAAAGTGGGTTCAAGCCTTTGATGGAGGACATCGGCATGGACATATGACCATGAACCTGGTTGAGTGTATCAATTCTGTGTTAAAGGGAGCTCGTAATTTACCAGTTACTGCCTTAGTTAAAGCAACGTACTTTCGGTTGGCTGAGTTATTTGCTACTAAAGGAAGGGAGGCATATGCACGAAAAGCTACAGGAAGTATTTTTTCTGAAACCATCACGACAAGATTGCGAGAAAACTAGCAAGCAGCAGGAGGCGTACGCGTTACTACTTTTTCAAGGCAGTATCAGAGTTTCCATGTCGAAGATCTATCAAACGGATCACAATTCAAAGTTGATATAAAGGAGAGGTACTGTGATTGCAGCAATTTTCAGACTGATCGATATCCATGTTGTCACGTAATTGCTTGCTGCTCTAATCAATACCTTGACTGGCAAGCTTATGTCGATGATGTTTATAGGATGGACAAGATATGTAAAGTGTACAAGCAAAAATTCGGGGTTGTGGAACATGAAAGTACATGGTCGCCATATAATGGCCCGAGAATTCATCCTAACCCCCAGTTGAAACGCATAGAGAAAGGTCGGCCCAAATCAACTCATTTCGTCAATGAAATGGATATGAGAGAAATGAGAGGACCAAAACATTGCGGCCTCTGTCGAGGTGAAGGACATAGCCGCAGACAATGTCCCCATAGAAATGGGCTAAGTTCTTATATATGAGTGAAATGTTGTTATCCTGTATTCGCTAATATAATATGGACCTCTATCTAGTGACTAATGCTTTATTATTTGTTTTAAATCATATCACTTTAAAATATATTATTTTTTATTTTTGTATGAATAACATAATATTATTTAGTTATGTTTACCTCTATTATTAATTATTTTTATTGAATATTGAAACTATAACTAAATAACTATAATTGATATCTTTTTCTATTAAAACTATATTATATCATATGATTACTTGATTATATCATAAGAGAATTAATACTCAAACACTAAGATAATATTTAAGTAATGAACTTTGCAATTAATTGTAAAAATAAAAATTCTAAAAAATACAAAGATATTACAAAAAACCATAAAGATTACAACATCATACAACTAGATTAATATTACAAAATAATATTATAAAAAATATTACAAAAGAATACCATTAAACAATTATTTCTTCTTCCATGCCGGCCATGTTTCAGGGGTAAATTTTACCGGTGCCTTAAGTTTAAATTTATTCCGCAATCTTTGACAAGCATGACTCCAGACATTGTCGCTCCTTTTTTGTCTTTCATTAGCCTCATTGTTCCCATCACCTTGCTCTTGCTGTTCCTCTTCTTCGTCCTCAGTCTCCTCTTCTGCTTCCTCATTAACTTGTCCCCTATGCTGTGGCTCTTGAGCAGACGTTGTCATCAAGTGTGAAGTGGCTTCGATATTGTCCGTATCTCTAGGATTCTGTAATAATTCCATTATCATGTCATTTACTAACCTTGAAGTTTCAGCAACCATAGGCATGGGCAGCGGAAATTCCTGTTCATGCATAGGTAGGAATGGCCGGTATACATCCCCATGGGCTGTTGAAGCAGCACCTCCACATCTAGATTCATTACCACGAGATCGACTATGCTGACGCAAGCCGGCACCATGATGGTAGTGCACTCCACTATCAACCGACCTTCTTCCACATGAATTACCTTCGTCACCATGAGCTGATCTAGATGATGATGATGATGCTGAAAAGCTCATCCGACGTGGCTCCATCCTATGCCCAAATGGCATGTGCCTATAAGAATATTGTGGGTGTGTCGGAGGCATGTAACTGTGCGGGTGCTATGGTGACACCGAGGCCATATGGTTGTAAGGAGGATATTGCCATGGTGCTGGGGGCATATAGCCATAATGAGGATATTGCGGAGGTGGCGGGTGCATGCTATCATAATAAGGATATTGCGAGGGTGGCGAGCGCATATCGGCATAAAGAGGATACTGTGGGGGTGGCGAATGCATCTCAGCATGATATTGATGTGAAGGTGGTTGCGGAGGTACTTGGGCATGTTGTTGCCTTGGAGGTAACTCCCGTTGTCATGGATCTTGCAATAGTGCCTCAGGTGATAAATATTGACCCATAGCAAAGTGAATATACCAATTCTAATAATGCTGAGACGAAGGAGGATCATCAGAAGGACGACCACACGTTATATGTTGCCATCTATGGTTCCAATCTTGTAACCACTCTACATATTTTTCAACCCAATTAGTGTTCTGTTATCCCATCAAATCTTTATTATGGGAGTCTAACAAGCTTTTTGGATTATCAGGGATATCTTGCTCAAGCCCAAATTGACACTTTATGCGGTCAGCCGAGTGCCACTCAATAGTCTCAAAGCAGATAAGTGGACTGGTAGTTGACCACAATGACTGCTTATCTACCAAAATCTACGGAATAATCTCCTGAATGCCTGGATGGTGATATGGTCGCCATTGAAACTGTATTATAAAATAAAATAATATCGGTATTAGCAAATATATTGATAGCTATAATAATCTCTATAATTTTTTAACCATTACCTCACCATGTGTTATTAGATCTATAAGCAGCCTTATACTACCCAGTGTCTGAAAGGGAAATTCTACCGGAATTGACGTATTTATCCACCTGTGGAATATTTTATTAATTAGATACATATTTAGCTATAATAAATTACAAGAAATTATTAAATTATGATAATTGTACCTGGATGCTAGAGAAAAACGTGACACGGGATTTTCAAAAATAGGAGCCAAGAATGAAAGTTGATGCCATGCCCATGATTTTAAAAGCTGTAAACAGCTACTAATGTCAAAAATTTTATACCGCGTTGCATGGCATTAATTTCGATAAAGTATGGCAAGGCATGTTGAACCCCAACTATACTCTCCTACTTCTTGCAAATTTTCAATTAATGGAAGAAATTTGCAATGAATTAAAGATGTGGTCTTATTTGGCGTAAGTCGCATCCCCAGTAATCGGAGTATATAGCCGCAAGTAAATTGCTGCAAGATCTCATCAGGCACATCTGGCCCAAAGCTGTCTAGTCTTTCTTCCCTAAAATGTTCATACAACCAACTTGATCTGATTGTGGATTTGTTAATGTCACTCTCTTCAGGCCTAATGCCAAGAAGGCTCTCACATAAATTCTCAATCCTTTCTCTGATAAAGGATGTAGAACCAATAACGGGTCGACCATCAATACGGATCCCAAGTTGCAGTGCCACATATTCTAATGTGACTGTACACTCGCCAATTGGAAAGTGAAATGTGTGAGTTTCTGGCCTCTAGCATTCGACCAACGCACTGATAAGTTGGTCATTTGATTCAAACTGGTCTGTAACACCCTAGTAGTTCCATTCTATGCTTAAGTCATATTGTGGAATTACTAGTTGCTACTTTTGCTCGCGGAACTATCATTACCTTTTAGAAATTACTTTATACCGAAAATAGGGGTAAAATTTTTTCTACAAAACAAGTAAACCATTTTTGAAATCGAGAGCCATGAGCGCATCGTGAACATATAAAGTAACACCGCTATCCCATACATATATCGCATTTAACAAGCATAGAGACCATAAGAGTAACCACAATTCTTAGAATAATGTAACATTCATTCCACGGCCAACCATGATAATACAATGGGAGTCGTATGCAGTTAAATACATGCACAAGATAATAATGGGTCCGATATCTATCGTCGGCCTACACAAAAAACCTACCAATACATAATAAAAGGAAATACATGAGAATCCTACTACCCAAGCATGCCACATAACGAATGATAACCACTATAACTACTACCAAAAGGCTATCCTCGTGCTCTCGGCTCGCATCACGTCGTCACATCAAGCATCTGGCGGGAGAAAACCGTTCCCATATCCACCAAGAGAAGTACTACCATGTCCTCCTCCTCGAGTACGTCCTCGCCCACGGGCAGCAGTAGTGCAGAATGAACCCGCCCGCGAACCGGGGTGAAAATGGGCTTGACGGATGAAGCGGAAGAATCGAGAAGATAGGCACGAATCCGAAGAGGCTGCGGCGAACCCGAGCGGTGAAAACCCCCGAGAATGAGTCGGATAGAGGGGCTCGGACGGATCGGTCTCACATGGGCTTCGGATATGGCGGCTCGGGGATCGGAATCGGATGAAAGCGATCCAGTCAGCGGGTATCGAGTCAGTCTCATCATCGATTAAGATTATCTCGGTGGCTGAAAGTAAGGCGAATGTCATCCATAGTAACCTCGCCAAATGGGCGATGCGGTCGGAAAAAATGGCGCATCACGAGTCTGGAGGCGGCGATGCGTGGAAGATGTAGACCTCATCATTTGCGCTCGTAAAGCGACCGGCGTTGACCGCAGGTCAAGCGCCAGCGCCATCGAGAACTCAATGTAGATCACCGTGCCGGACGTCGACATCCTCTGAAAGGCGACACGGAAGCGTGGAATGAGAAATACTAAATTTCTCGATGGGATCGCTGGTAGACAAACCACAGTGTCGTCATCGTAAATCGTCCCGCCAACTTCGGGTTTAATTACAAAAACAGTGGACAGATATAAATTCAATTTTTAATGGTTTTGAAAACTTAAACCCCGAAGTGGGTTGCTTTTAAACTTAACATCATAAACACATCTTCATGACTAACATCCGTACTAAAACATAGAATAACATCCATAATGCAAATGGACAATATACTTTCATGCAAAGACACGCATCATCACAGATGTAACCATGGTCATACTTAGACTTTACTTTCATTTTTAGCACGTGCTTAACATTCTTTACTTTCCTTTGAAATAGACTGCTTTTGGACATGAGCTCATTCGTATTGGCGGGTTGTCACGTTGATGCTAACCAAATCAGACTAAGCCGATATTGGTTACCTCTAAGTTGGAGGGTCCTCCAAAACACTTCTTGCCTCCCTCATAGAGGTTCCTTGTGGATCGCCGTCTCTCACTTCCCTTCAGTGATTGAAGGGTCACGTCCCATTGATTCTTTTCTTATCTTTATACTTTACATGCATAACTCCTTGACTAGGCGCATGCAATGATATGACTAAGTCCATAATTTTGACGAATCCGGCGGCATAACGGCTAGGAACCGGAGCTTCCCAAAATGCCAATCATCGACATTCAACCAATAGTTCATCATATCTATATCATATCATCACACTTATCATTCAATCATGAGACAAAGCTCAATCAATCTCATCATTCATCATGCTAAGTGGCATCACACATTCATACCCTAAAGGAGTTTATAGTTGTGTTGTTCTTTGTGAAAAATATTATGAATCATCACATGATTTCCCATGATAGAATCACATAGTTAGGATATGTGTTTATAGTCTTTTAGTTACTTGGTCCTTGGATGAAAGTATGCTTTACTTAAGTACGTGTCTTATGAAACACTTGTTCAAATTAATTAAATTATGTGATTGTTTCCTTTCCTTGAGATAGCGCACTTAGTGATTCCTAGGTTCATGGTATGCTTAGAGGCACTAATCATACTTACATTTCCAAGGAGTTCGAGATCCCTCTAATCCTTGGGTCATGACAACGCATAACCACATCATGAACCCAACAACACCAATGTTCACTAATCACCAAGGGTGGCTTTTAACTTAGTCAAGTTGCAAAGTTTTAAACTTTTACTAATAACATACCAAGGTTTTGCCTTAAACATTATCAAAGTTGTCATTCTTTATAAAGTAGTCATAAAGTCTTATTCTTTATGAAAGTAAGTGCCTTTGATATTAAGCTCTTATCTTAAGATTGGATCTTTATGGAATAATGATACAAGCTACTAGCTTTTTGAATAAAAAGTCTTGTTCTTTATAAAAGTTAACACCTTTTGCATTAGTTGGGTTCAAAGTCTGAACTTTATGAATGAAATGTTATAGAACAACATTTTATAACTTAATGATCTCATTCTTGAATAAAGTTTGAAACTTTGTGAAAGGTCTTTTCTTTAAGGTTTGATTTCTAAAGCCTAAAGTGACAAGATATCGTTTTTTCTAACTCAAAAAGTTTAGACTTTCACATGTATTCTTGTCTTCAAAACAAAACAAAATAAAACTTTATGGAAGCTTAAAAGTTGCGCCACTTTGAAGAAATCATGAAGCAAACTTTTTAAAGTCTAAAACTTTGAGAAGGTTCATAGTCTTATCAAATCATGGAAACATAGAAAGGTGAAGCTTTTCTAATCATTCACTCATCATAAAGAGAAAGGAACAACTTTAAGCTAGAGATCAATAAGAATATAGGTTTCCAAAAGAAGAAACTTAAGAACACATGAAGAACATCAAGAACATATTTTTTCCAAAGAGAAACTTAAGAACACATGAAGAACATCAGAACATATTTTTCTAAAAGAGGAAACTTAAGAACACATGAAGAACATCAAGAACACATTTTTTCAAAGAGAAACTTAGAACACATGAAGAACATGAAGGATCTTCTCAAGTTTTCACTTAGAGATCTTAGTCATGAAGACCCAGCTCCAAGCTTTCTTGAGCAAACAAAATGAAAAGATGAGATCACTACCTTTCTTGAAGATGGGCGCAAAAACAAGAGAAATGGAAGAAGAAGATGATGACTCCTCTTGATGATGAAGGTGGCGTTTGCAGAAGGAAGGAGAAGCTCTTGAAATCTTGTGGAAATGGAGGTTGTAGTGTTTTGATCTTGTCTCCAAAGACCCAAAGATGAGGTCTTTGAAGGGCTTAGTGAGGAAGGTTTGGTTATGGAGGTGGAAAATGATGAAGAAGATGAAGAAGATGAAGAAGAAGGAATGTAGAGAGAAGTTGGAGAGTTTGAGAACTTTAGAGAGAGAATGAGAAGTTGAAAATGAAGTGAATGTGTGTGTGTGTGTGAGAAAGTGGCGTCCTACATTAAGGGAGGGGGAGTGAGATATTTTGCTTAATTTTGTGTTAATTAGTGATTAAGGGGACAAATGGGATGATGGGGAGACAAAGCATGGTCAAACTCTTACATAAAGTAGTCTTGTCTCATGCTTTTTACTTTTATGATATCACTCTCTACTTTATTGTCTAGTTGACTAAATTTGAATTTAATCATGTGATTAAGTGCTCATACAACTTAATTAAGGTGATTAAGCAAGAATTAGTGATTAACACACAAGAACATGATTAACAAAAATTAATCTCACGATTAAGCTTAATTAACCTTAATTAAACTCGAATAAGCTAATTAAGGGCGATTAGTGCTTAAGTAAGCTATAGGGGCTCTAACTTGCTTAATTAGAGATTATCTAACCTCGATTAGGCATTCTCTTGACCCTTCAGTCGAAAGTCAACCCCTTAATTAAGCCCTAATCTCGAAATTCCTCATTAAGTGCCTAATTACTCAGGGTTACTACGGTAATTTAGCACGACATGAAATTGAGGATGTTACATGGTCCATCATAGAAACATCTAGTAATCCGACATTTCGTAAATAGTTATGTATTTTGGATGGCGGTTTCTCCAAATGCAAGACTCGAGGTTGCAGTACTCTCATTTTCTATTACAATTTGCAAAAACATAAAAATCAAAGAATTAGGATATATCAAAAATAATAAAGCAATATATAAATAAAAGAAAATACCGATATTATCATAAATAATAATATTATTATAACAACGATAATATTAACTATTGACAAATTGATAATTTATGGTTTCATTTTATATTTATTTATGTGTCTAAATTTCTTAAAAAATATATAGCAGATATATTTCTGATACACAGGATCCTCATAAGAGGCAAGTGTAAAGCATACTTTATATCTTATATAACTAAGGTTTACCAACAACAACGATAAACTAAAGTCTTAATCTTTTGTTAAAATTATTAATTAAAATTTCTTAAATGGTATAATATAATAACAAGATTAATAATAATAATAATAATAATAATAATACTAATAATAATAATAATCATAAAACTAAATAATCATAATAATAATAATAATAATAACCTAATAATTATGTTAATAATAATTACATAATAAAATCAAGATTATATTATGATTATAAGATAATAACAATATTAAATAATAATAATAATAGTACAAAATAATAATCATAACAATAAGTATAAAAGAATAATAATATTTCATTATTATTTCACCCAATATAACTACTTTTAATATATAACAGATATATTTATGATACACAGGATCCTCATAAGAGGCAAGTATAGAGCATACTTTATATCTGATACAATCAAGATGTACCAACAATAATAAACTAATAATAATCATCATACTCAGCCACTATAACTACTTTAAATATATAATAGCAACAACAATAATAATAAACAGAATAATAATAACAATATTAAATTTAGAATAATAATAATAATAATAATAACAATAATAATAAGAGGCAAATATAGAACATATTTTATATCTCATATAATAATAATAATAATAATAACAATAATAACAACTAAATATTACTCCTTCATTACGAATTTTTTCCAAAATATGATCTTGTGCTCTCATTGTCTTATCTACTGCCATTTTTTCTAAAAAAATATTTTTTTATCGAATCAATTCAATTCACTTTCACAACTCTTTATAACTAACTCTCAATTCTCTTTCCCTCACACTGAATTCTCAAATTTTTGATATGCATTTCATTCATTACGATGAAGCTATTTATAGAAAGGATAGTCACTGTATATTAGGACTGTTGAATGCGTGAAATGATTCATTATTATCATATAATACAGTGTCTAGCCAATTATCATCATCGTTCAATTATTGTTGCACCAATTATATAAAACATATGGCAATTGTAGATGCAAAACTCGCGACACATCACCGCATTTTTGGTGAAATTGGGATTAGAACTCGCAACACATCATCCCAATTTCACCAAAAATGCGGTGATGTGTCGCGAGTTTATTCCTATTCCGTGTTGCCCTGTTACGAGTTCTATAATTCCCTACTCCATGTTACAAATTCAATAATACGAACACCATATTTCACTAATATTCTTTCAAACAAAATAAATCTTTAAATATTTATTTCAATTACCATAAACAATTTATAAAGCCGCAATGTTATGGAGGCTTTATTAAATGAAGTCTCCCAAGCTCAACGACGATGGCTCAGTTTCCCAAGCTCTCCTTCCATCATCTGTGGAGGGATTCTCCCAAGCTCTTCTTTCATCATCTTGTGGAGGAATTCTGGAGCAACCTTGGGGCTTTTTGTGTTAATATGGGCGCATGGTCTGTCACTTTTGTTGAGTTCCGGGAAGTCTTCTACGTGCTTCAATGGGTTTATCGGATTGGCTTTCATAGGGTGATTCTTGAGCTTGACTCCTGTTGCGTGTTCCAGATTATTAACGGAAGCTATCTCTTCAACATCCTTGTTCTTTATTGAGGGCGATTGAATTTCTGTTCCACCAAGATTGGTGTGTGCAGATCAAGCATATCTATTGTGAAGCCAGTTGCTCTGCAGACTCAGAGTCTATTTGTTTTCTATTTTTATTTTTTATTTTTATTTACTATATTTCATGTATATGTTTTTTATTTTCGTTATTTCTTTCGCAAAATCATAGAAATAGCAAACATAAAAAATGAAAATAGAAATCAATATATCCCTAAGAATTCATGTTTCTACATTGGGATGTAAACCAAACGCACACTTACCCTCATATTTCTTGAGCTTTTTGCCCCATTGGTATTTTTTCTTTTTCTCCTTTTAGTTCTAACAACAAAGTTCTAATTGTTTATATTTTGCTTATTTTTTTCCCTTACGAGTGCTACCGACACAATTGGGCTTGAAGTGAGTACTTCTCTTATTCTCCGTATTAGACTCCTGGACTGGGTTTGGATGATAAAAATTAACTCGGGTCAGTCCATGTTCAAAGCTAAATAGCCGAAGACTTCAAGACTAGCACAGACGTGGATGAGGCCAAGTCAAGATGGTAACTTTGTTGCCTCATAAATCCCAAACCCTAGGTAACACTTTCCCTTATGACTTATAACAAGTTATTCAATATCTACTTAAATGTCTTTTCATTTCCATAGTTATTAACATAGATTTTTCTATAGGTCGATTTACCCATAATATAACTAATATATCAAATTATTGATATATTTAATAACTATGGAAATGGAAAGGCATTCAAGTAGAAAGTTGATATTTGATTATGTGTGAATGGTAAGCGATGAGCTTAATATTAAGGAAATCCCATGCAAGACACAAGTCATGGATTAACTTGTCAGAAGAGGGATTCTCCATATAAGTACTTTTTTTAACAAAAAAAAGAAAATTTTATTCATAAAAAAATCTGATGACATCAAAAATGATACATCAAATTTTGATTTAATAAGAAAAAAATAGATTCTACACTCTTAAGTAACCAACAATATATGAATCTACTCCTTGTTTAAATATTATTGATCAATATCTAAGCATCTTTTATATCGAAAATCAACACAAAAAGCATCGTAACTTAAAGATATATTATGCTTCCTTTTAAAATAGATTTAAAAATTTTTATTATATGTAAGATGATCAAAATAGAAATGTCCACAATGGGAGCCAAAACAACCAAAAAGAGGATAATAACAAAAAAAAAAACATAAGACACAATTAGATACATGCTATTAAGAGAAGTAGCAAATTTGGATAATTATACTTAAGATCTAATAGTAATCAAGTAAAAGAAAAACAATAAGACTACCAACAAGAAGAAGGATGATAGTCCCCAATAAGTCCACACCAACTTGAATAACAAGTTGGGTATAGATAAGCAACTCTGACACTACAATTTATGTAAAATGATTTGAGCCCCATGTCTTGGCTTAAGAGTAAGCAAAAGGGTTGGTGCATGTGTATAAGTTGGGGAAAGCTCAAATGAGAAACGTTGTAGAATCAGTGACAAGAATATCTTTGCTTCCATTGTGGTAAAGTTTTGCCCAATGCATACTCTAGGTCCCCATCCAAATGGGAAAAACGAGAGTTGGCTCTTAGTTGCCTTTGCAACTCCTTCAGAAAATCTTTCTAGTTTGAACTCTGTTGCATCATCACCCCACAATTCATGGTCATGGTGAATCGAAAGTATTGGAAATTTAACTTTAACTCCTCCAGGCAATGAAAGATTTCACAGCTTTACATCTTTGTGGATAGTTCGACTAAAGAAAAGCACAGGTGGATATAACCTTAGAACCTCATATAAAATCATTGTCACTTATGGCAAAGAAACTTATAGTATCAATCAGCATCATAAGGACTTAAAATTAATAAACAATATTTCAAATTGTGGAGCATATCACATGATGTGGCCATAATATTGTGGTTGCGACGATAGTTGTAACCTCATCACATCACAATCGCATTGTGACATCAATTCACGTAAATTGATTATCGTAACTGTATCACACTATAACTGCATTGTGACATTGATTCACGTAAATTGACTTAAATATAACCTCAATAGGCTGTATTAGAGTCACAATAGGCCACAATGGGCCGCAACGGACTCAATTTCAAGTTGCAAACTCAAAAAAAAATTTACACCATAATAGTCGCAATGTGCATCACGGTGACCGTAATACCCGCAATTGCAACAATTGCAACCATGACCATAATCACGATTTAAAACCTTGTTAATAACCATTACCAAAGTCGAACTACATGATGCTTACAATTTTAAGGCGACCTAACCTATCGTTGTTTGGCTTTTGGTTTCCAAAAACTTGCAAAACTTCTTTCCTTGCATGTGCTTGCCAATCAGGATACCTACTTAACAATACCATTGTACAAACCAGCAAATCTGCAGTGGTCTCTTGGCCTGCAAAGTGGAATGTATTGCATTCTTCAATTATCTCTCGGCTAGTCATTCCAATGGTCTTATCGTTTCCATGTTCTTTTATTTCTCTGTGATTTGATTCCAAAAGTAGGCCTAATAAGTCACTGTTCATGCTTTCATCAGCTTTCATTCCTTTCTCTAATTTGTTGACCATAACTTCAATTGAGGTTTCTATCTCTCTGTCAATTTCGGTCAACTTCCTATTAACAGCTGTCGGAAGCAACCTACAAAATAAATTAATTAGGTAGTGTCATAACTGTGCACGATTAACAAAGGTTTATATAGTCAAACTTATTTCCTTCCTCCCTCAATATTTGAGATGTCTAGCTCTTACATATAAAATATTGTGACAAAGGGCTTGGTTGGAGAATAAATACATACAAACATATATATATATATATATATATATATATATATATATATATATATATATATATATATATATATATATAAAATTTGAATGTGAAATTTGAAAAGCTTTTTATGTTTGAACACTTTTTTTTAGTAATATGAAATTGTAACTTTAAATCACTAATATTTAGAATTTGTTATACTCTAGCTAAATTAGCTCAAGCTAGTCAATCTATGATCGAGTTAAAATTCTCTTAGAATTATTATTTTTTATTCATAATACTCAAATTTTGTTTAAATAAAATAGGTGACAAATAACTTAAATCAACCCAGCATCAGTAAATAAAAAAGTATGTTTAATTTAAATGTCAATTATGTCGAAGTCTTACCACCATCCTGGAATGTTAAGGTTCCCTAATTTCATTACAAGTCCACCTTGCATTTTCAGATGTTCAAATATTCTTTTTCCTTCTTCATAACTGCTTCCAAATGCTGTTCGAGAGATAACATCACAAGCCAAATCTTCAATGAAAGGCCACACATCGATATCACACTTTCCATCAAAAGACAGCATCCCCTCCCATTTGCTAACCACATCATCGCAGCATTGGATCATTGTTGCTGACAGAAGCTGTAGCGTAATGAAGACAATGTGATCTTCTAATATAAATTAATATCACAATTCAATAAAGTGCAAGCTTATATGAACTGAACTAACCTTCAGTTTCTCTGCATGGAAAGCAGGATTGATGATCTTTCTATGTTTCTGCCATTGTTGGCCCTCATAATTTGGAAGTCCAGAGCCCAATAACTTGGCAAGGCGGGTTATCTTAGGTTTCTCTTTCTTTAAGTGATGGATATCATTAAAGTTTTCTTTGATATGCTCAGGGTTAAAGATAATCGCCTTTGGTGTCTGACCTTCCCAATAAAAGCAATTCTTGCCTGTGCATGATTTATCAGCAATTATTTTAGAACGGTTCATTACTTTTATTATATAATTATATAATATATAATAAATAAAAATTATCAAACAATACATAATATTTCCGCATGTCATCTTTTTTATTTTGTCATAAAACAAGGATACAAGAGTTTCATATTTTCCACGTTACCGTGAGTTTACAAATTACAATAGCCGATAGACAAGATAAGGTGATTGTTGATGAGAGTACATTTCATTGTGTTGACCGAAGACTGAAGTAGTTAGACAGTGTTAAAAAGATAAGACAACGGGTAAACCTTGCTTTTTCTAAAAGATACGGGATGCCATTGCACCAATCAGGAGACTCCACAATTCCACACCTCCTTTCTCTCATAAGACCAATTTTCTCTGACCGCTTGCCAATCACAACATAAATGACAAAGAGAGATGGAAAAAAAAATGTGAAGAGCTCGAAGACAAAGGAAGCACTAGAAAAATTTAATAAGAAATATGAATATTTTTATATTTTTAAAATAATAAATATATTTATAAAATATTTAATATTATCCATATTTAATAAAAATTTAATTTGAATACACGGTCAATATAAAAAATTTTTAAATAGACATCCAATTATATATTATTATATTAGTAAAAATTTTTGATATAATCATTCATTACTTGAATGATAATGCAAATGGAAAGTTTTGATTGGATGATATTGTAAAAAAATTTCACACCCCAATTGAACTCATTTAATAATCAAGAGAATTGTTAAAAAGATGTTTTCCTCAAATATATCATTTTTCAAATTTAAAATTTGTCCCTAGACATTAACCAAAACAAAGAAGAACCAGACAGCAGAAACTGCCTTTTTTTCATTCTTGTTCTTTCCTACCAAATGCAAGAGAGGTTCGATTTGAAGGCTTCAAACAAGTGGTGGTTCAACCGGTCGAAACTGGTTCTTTTATCTTAATGATGATTAATTAATTGTAAATAATATATATATTACGAGAATACTAAATAGATAACAAGTAAGCTGCAATAGTATTGATGTTTTTCCCTTCAGTAGCAACAAGGTTTTTCAATAATTCATGGATTCTCTTTCCCTTTTCTCTCTTAAATTAATAGGCTGTGCAATATATTAATAAAAAAAATTCTAGCGTAGATATACATCTAATATCTCGTATTTAAATATATTTATAATAAATTAATAAGATCTAATGACAAGTGAGTATATATATCAAGATATTAAGGGTGTTTTTATTTCAACTTTTAAAAAAATTGATTTTAAAATTTAAATTTTATATATAGTTGTAAAAGCTGAAAATTGAATTTTTTCAGAAATTATTTTTTTCAACTTCTATAAAAAAAGCTGAAAATAGATTTTTTAAGAATAATTATTTTTAAAAAAAATATTGAAAAATACAAAAACTAATTTTTCAATAAAAAATATTTTTTTTTTCAAAATAACCATAATCAAACACACTCTAAATAAAATAGGTTGAATCTAATTTTGCGTATATCCTAATATGAGTGTTTAGATATATATCTATATAAAAATATCTTAATATTTACTTTATTTCTAAAAGTAGAATTGCCTCTATTTATGTAATCATGTTCATACTTCTAAAAAATCTTACAAACTTTTATGGACGAAATTTATTCATAACCGAAAAATGAAAATCTTATGCTAATTTAAAAGGATAAATGAAAAATTCAGCCTCCAAACTCATTCATTTTATCTGACAAAATTTTTACTACAATTGGAATAAAAAAAAAGCATTGAGAAATTGAAGCCAGAGTTATAAGAGTGTGTTTGTTTGAGTTTTTCTAGTAAAAATTTATTTTTTTTATAAAATATTAAAAAAATTAATTTTGTTAAAAAATAATTTTTAATTATATATAAAATTTAAATTTCATAATAATATTTTTTATAAATTAAAATAAACACGCTCTTAATCTCATATTATTTCCCTCAAAGAGAAATAACACTAACAGCACGAAAGGTAAACATTGGGAGACAAAAGTAGGTATCGAATATGTGGACAAGATGATAATCAATTAAGAAGATTTGGGGTGCTATGTCCTTGTCATTTGAGAGACTCATGGGCTGTTGAGATTTGGCAGCCATCATCTTGATTGATGTATCCAGAGAGTCCCCACCCAAAATGTCACGACCCCACAAGAAGTTGTGACTGGCGCTTAGGGAACACTGTTTCTCCAGGTAGCCTACCAGAATAAATTAGAATAAACGGACAAAATTTCCCCTTAAAATTGGACATTTCCCAAAATAAAAATAATCCCCGTTATAAATCAAGCCAGACAACTCAATCTCAGAACCAATAGATCAATAGGATTCAAAACATAATCTCAAAATCAACTTGCATGATCCAAGTGCATTTAAAGCCCAAAACTAAGAAGATAAACATATAAACTAGTATTGATATACTAATTCATAACTAAATCTCTCGCAACACTCTAACACAACAGAAGCCAAGCCTTGTCTGTGGGTTAAGGAGCATCACTAAAGTTTTATACAACAAATATATAATGGATATCACTCCAATTCAAGAAAACAACCTTACAGCCCGCATGGATGAATATGACAGGCTCTCAGAGCTTCCAACCCTTTTCTAATTAGGACAGTCCATTCACCAACCTATACCTAACTCTGGAACAGAGGAAAGATGATGAGTGAGTCCAATCGACTCAGTGAGGAGTAATGCAACAATAACATATAGGACAAACTCTAAAAGTAAAGCAAATTATGATTAAAAGAGTTAGTATCATGAATTATGCTTAAATAAAGAAATTATTATTTTAATAATATATACACAGAATCAATATCAGAAACTATATATGTAAATAAAGAATTAACATTATTTCATAACCTTAAAACATGATTCTCAAATATAAATCCACGATAGGGAGGTTTCCAATTCTGAAAAATTTCCAAATCAGGGTTAGCCCCTTCAGAGTTAACAGAGTCGGCAGTATGCGTTGGCCATAAACACACACACACACACACACCCCAAGCTAGCAACACACCTGCTAGCTGCGTTCGAACCAAGGTGCACCAAGGATAGCATTAACGACCGCTAACTACCGATTAACTGAGAATCCTCCAGCAAGGTATATAGAAACTAAAGTAATAGATATCAATAAAAGCTAAAGTTACAAATATCAAATCAGATTTCAAAGAATAGAAGTACTCATCAAAATTTAAAATTCCCAAAATATAAGTTAATCAATAAGTCAATTTAGTAATCCAAACAAAAGAGTAGAGCTTGTTCTTTCATTTATAAAATTCATAATCTCTTCTAAAAACTTCCAGAACATTCAACAATTGCTTATAAAAAAAATTTCCTCAAAACCAAAATAGACATTCCCAAATAGATAGATATCTCAAACTAGATGACAACTATACCACAAAATAAAACATTCATATTTAACTAAATAAATAAAAATAAGATGTCAATATATGTTAAAATCAAACTAATACTAATTGCATAAAAACAATCATATGCCATAGAGGCATTGTCCACTCACAAAACATTACAAAACATCAAGTCAACGCCTTATGGGGCTGCCATGCCTGAAGGTTGATCTCCCTAAAAATATAAAACCAACACCTGACCAAATTGAACACAACTCATGATTTAGAAACTAAGCCCCAATCCTCTTTTCCATTTTTCATCTTTAGTAAGCATAGTCATGAATTCAACCTTCTCCAAATATATCAAGTTAACATAGCCCTTATCTATTTATCTATTGGTTATTCAATAGCCATATAAGGTACAACCTAACCCATCAAAGCATGAATGCCATGTGACCACCAACTAGTGGCCACCTCTTGAAATAAGAATACTTGTGAAAGCTAACAACATACCCATACTAACAATCCAGTCAATTACAACATAATTACGATCATTAGTAAAATAACAGCAAAACTAACAAGTTAAATTGATTAACCCCTAAGATAAGAGTAAAATTAAGCTAACTAACCCTCAACTTTTTTTTCCTCTTAAATTAAAAGTCAAGACTGTAAAGCCCCAACTCCACTTGAGGTTACTAAATTTAACAACAATGAACAACGTCAAGCAAGTCAATCAAATTGTTAGGAAAGAAGGACACAAATAAAGAAGAAATGGACTCACCTAAGGACTGGAGTTACTATGAAGAAGCAGAAGCTACCTAGCCTCCAATGAAGGAAGCGAAATGAAGATAAGTAGAAACAGAGAGGGACCCGCACTGGAAGAGAGAGAGCTTAGCGAAGAAATGGTGCCTCATGGAGAAAGGCTCTGCCATGATGGTGGTGATGTGGCGAGATGGGGTCGTGAAACCAAAGAGAGAAAGAAAGAGTGCGGATGGAAGAGAGAAGCCACGGTAGTGCTAGTGGCAGAGAGAAGGAACCAAAATCGTGGTTGGTGGTGGAGGGTGATGCGGCGGTGGAAGCTGAGGAAGGAAAAAAAATGGAACAGAGAAGGAAATAAACATAGGGGTGAGTATGCTTCCTTGGAAGCATAATCAGCCTATCCCAAGTCTGGTTAGGACGAATAGCTTTGATACCATTAATGCAACACCCTCCTAAGTATGGTACTATGTTTAAATCATAATACCTCACCTAGGAGTTGTTACTGTCACTTAATCGGACCTTGTCTAGCAGCAACCTTCGGCCACCTTGAATCTTACTAGTCAACTCCGCCTCGGAGGACTTTCTTTGAAACTTCTAAACTATCTAGAGATAACATGAAAATAAACATAGGGGTGAGAATTGTAAATTCTCAGTAGGATTCGTTAAACTACCATATGCTGTGTCATCGTTATTATCTCCAGCTGCTTCGATTTATTATGAAAAATGTGAGCATGCCAAATAGATTGTTCAATTTTATAGTTTGAAAATATATTGTCTGAAGCAGAGTTCATTTTATTCACGCACTTGAGTCACATTGACAATATATCATATTTAGAATAATAATCACAACATAAGTAGATAAAACAGTCTCAGCATCAATAAAACATGGGATATAATTATGCAAATACTCATACTTGAATTCATGCAAATGCTCTGGTGTTTTTCTTTAACTTTCTCTGCTTTCTTTTCTTGACACACCTAGACGTTATGTACCGTCGTCCTCAGAGTGCAGTTTTTCTTAATTTTCTTTACTTGTCATGCACATTCCAGAGCATGATTGCCATGTCATACTCCATCGGAGTGTGATTGCCATGTCACATTCCTTAGGATGTGGTCATCAGGCCATATTCCAGAATATGATTGCCATGTCATACCCCATCGGGATGTGATTGCCATGTCACACTCCTTAGGTTGTGTATTCTTGCCTTTACGTGCAGGAGGTAGTGAATGATCAATTTAGCCGTAATCTATTGTCTGAAAAATACTGGCAAACCAGATTGTGAAGTTGATTGGAACACATTTCTCAGATGTAGAAATAATCCCTTCAGAGACTTCTTGTCATGTGTAATGTAATGATGTTGCTCATTATAAAGGTTTTCTATTATCAAGCTGATTATCTAATTAGTTTTTCTGACTAGTATTTATGCATCTAACAATGATATTTTTAAAGTTAATTTCTGTCAGTTGGCTTCCCTAGCTCGTGAAATGGAGGATGAAAGTGCAAGGTAGCTTGCATTATCTATCTAATATAATTATCTTGGTCATTAAACAGGAACCTTATTCAGACACTGCTTCATTACCATTTTCCTGGATTGCAAATGAGCATGTATATAACAGGAGTGAATGCTTTCTAAATCATAAAGAAATATGTGAAGAACTCTATTTTTAGATTAAGGTAACAAGGAAATTGACCAAGAGGGAAAAGACAATGTGAAAAGAAAACAAAATGCCCTTACTTTTTTACTCCATACATCCTATGCTTAAGCTTTTAGGAGAGTTGATTTCTATCAATTTTCATAAATAACCTTAAAAAACTAAGGATACTAAGTACAGTAACATTGTTGAGAAGGTACAGCTGGTGCCCCTAGGATGTCAAGCAAAGCAACATACTTCCCACTGCCCCTTTTATCTTATACTGTGTAGTGTACCTTTTGTTGTCTCTCCCTACCACCTCTTCATGTGTTTGTTTGCATTTACCAGATATCTTTTAATTATTTGGGTTAATATGTTAAAAGATCATTGATAGTAGCATGAATATTGGTAGGGTTGTATGAAAAATCAACACTAGATCTAGAAGCTTCTATATAGAAAATTACCATCGATATTATGAAAGGCATGGAAGTTTCTTGCAATTAAAGAAATATCTTGGAAGCAACGAGAATGCTCCAAGACTTAATATTTTAGTATTGAAAAATAGAAAGAAATATCTAGAATCAATATTATACTATAGTCTTCTAGCTTTTGTGCAAGTCGGCAATTTCACCAGCATTAGAAGCCTATAAATAGGAAATCAAGTGCATTAATGTGTATGTGCACTAAGTACTGATGTGAGTGTGTGGAGAGAGAAATCAGGAGTGTGTGCAGCGTGAGTGTCATAGTGAGGTAAGTGCTTTAATTTGTATATATACAAGTAAAGTGCATGAGTGCGCAAGTGAGTGAATGCTAGTGTATGCAACTAGTGAGTGAGTGCATGGTGAGGAATCAAGTGAGTGTTTAAATAAAATTTGTAGTCCATCAATTTGTAGTTTTGAGTCTTTATAAATAAAGAAAGTATTGTTATTTGTATAGAGTCTACTTTTTTCCTTTATATTATAGTCCCGTTATTCAAGCTCGAGAGCTTATAGCAAATTAGATATTTTTTTTATACTTTATCATTTCATGTTCTTATAAGCATGAATGTGAGGCAAAGCAGCATTATATTTTCACTTGAAAAAAAAATAGAATTTATTTAAAAAATAACTTTCGTATAATATTTGTGGCAGTTTATGCAGTTACTGATATTAAAATCCAACCAGTGCCTCTTTTATGTTAATTAACCTAGAAATGAGTACTTAGATGTATTAACTGGCCCGTGTCTACCAGTGAATGCTTCTATACAAGTGGTTCTATTTCAGATCTGACATCTAGTATGGGACCATGTAACCAAAAAAAGATGTGCGTGTTTGTTTATAACCCATGTGATGAATGATGACATCTCTTCTTTCAGTATCACTCTATCTCATGCGCAAACACATGCGCATAAAAACAACCTTACTTGAAAATTTTCATGTATGGTTGCACAGAAATATAGACCACTAATTTTTATCAACCAGAAAGTTCACGACTTACAGTGTTCCTTTGAAACATGAACCATAAAACACCCGTACTTGAAACATGTATGGTTGCACAGAAATATAGACCACTAATTTTTATTGACCAGAAAGTTCACGACTTACAGTGTTCCTTTGAAACATGAACCATAAAACACCCTTACTTGAAACATGTATGGTTACACAGAAATATAGACCACTAATTTTTATCGACCGGAAAGTTCACGACTTACAGTGTTCCTTTGAAACATGAACCATTTCCACGTTATAAATGTATTAGTGTTTTTGAGCGTACGTGAAAATGCTTATGTTGCAGGAAAATGCCAAAGCTTTTGTCTTTATATTAATATATCCTTGTAGACATGTTTTTAAGTGTTTAATATGATAAAATTGTGGAGAATATTATAGTTATAGATCTTTCATTTTTGGGTATTTAAGGGTGTTTATACTTACATTAACAATCTGTATGCTTAAATGTTTCTGTTTCTATTTTTTGGACATATTTTCAATTGTTTGTTGACACTGTAGTATATACTAATGTAAGTTTTGCAACATTAGTCTGTAAAATGAGAGAAGCCAATGATGCTAGTCTGGAAAAGTTTCTCTCATCCTACATTCCAATGCATGTCAAATCCAGTTCATATTTTATTCGTTCAGCCATGCTGTTGTCACATACCCCTTTGTGCAACCTCACATTGACTTGTCTTTTTATTTAGTATTCGTGTCATTCTATGCATTTCTTGTTATTTCATTGTTGATCCCTGCAAGCAAATTGCCAAGGTTCAGTATGAAGAAATATGAATATGTGTTGGAAATTCTTTTACATTGTTTGTCTTCAAATAATAAAAAGTTAGACATTGGATCCATAATGACCTTCATGCCTTAATTAATAACATAAACAGATTATGCTTCGTGTGGGTAGACCTCTTTCAGGGCTTGCTTGATTCACGAACTTGTACTTTAACTTAGGAATTTTATATATTCATGAAGATTAGCATAAATCTTCCATTTCATTCAATGTTTACTAAACTCGAATACATCTTATATTGGGAAAATTTGCTGTTATTATCTTAGAAATTAATTTTGATACGATGTTAATATAAAATAATTTTATACTATTATCCAATCATATGCTTTTATTTGAAACATTTTTAAAGTAGTGGGTGGTTGAGTCAAACATTTTTGCTAATATGCCAATACATAATTGGACATATGTATAATTTTTTTATACTAATGGTACATCAAAGTTAAATTCATTATCTTATATTGTATACAACTGTGAAGGAATTGTTAACTACTTTACTATTCAATTCTCTCAATTCCTACCATTGGTAAATAATTTGTTTATTCATACCAAGAACAAATTGGAGGCCTTTGTTCAGGTATGCCATATTTCCTATGAAAACATATCTACATGTTCTCTTATTGGAAAAAAATGTCATTTTCCCCTTGAGAACTTTTCTAAAACTAGAGAAATAAAATGTACCAAGAATACAATCATAACACAAAAATTAACGTGGAAAACTCCAAAACAGGAAAAAAGAATCATGGTCATTGTCTAAAGACAACCAGAGAATAACACTATAAAAGTTTTTACAACACATAAATTTTTCTCTCAAACACTCTACGATCCTATTACATCCACACTCTCCAAAGAAAATATTTGATCTACATCTCACAACACTCTAACACAAGCATACAAAGGAAAGAAGAAAATCAGATACAAGTTTAAAATGTTTCCGGCTGATGTAGATTGAAACAAAGAACTTGGGTCCATATATAGCCCCGACCTTCTTCTTTCCTTGCAATTCTAGGTGATGTAAGGACTTGTTCCAAGTTGTTTTATTTTAATCAACTCCAACACTTGTATTCCTGTAAAATGTGTTTGTGCCACATACTGCATGAGTGGATTTGGTTGGTGGGGCTTCTCATGAACAAACTACTTATACAAACAACTCTAGAAGTTAGAAGTGAATATGTCTGAAATGAGTGGATATTGTGATGTTGCATTATAAAAAACTATTTTTATTTTTGGATGGGATAAAATATGTCGTCCTCCTCCCACTTCATAGTATGACTTATATAGATCCTCACAACATGCTTTTGACCTTCATAAATGTATTAAACACATATGCTTCCCTGGGATGCTTCATATTTAACACCAATTTAATTCCTCATAAGTTTTTTTTTTAAGGAAAAAAAAAAAAACTAGCTATCTGCTTTCCAACTTTCCTAGTTCTCTTGTGCTCAACTCTTAATGATAATCTTACCTTGTGCTTGTGTCACGACCCCACTCAGGATGTGACCGGCGCATAGGGACACGTCCCTAGCAAGCCTACTTTAGACTTTATTCTAATAGAAAATCGGCAGAGTCTCCTTTGTATTTAGGACTATTCCCAAATAAGGATCCTCACCCCTGCATAAAACACATACATATGCAAACTCATTGGGGATCCAGGCATTCTCCGAATGCACCCCACAACACACAAAATGAGAATTTAAATCATAATCACTTATAAAAAATTGTGTTTACACAACTATTCAAGAAACTTAAATACATAATCATTGAGATTTAAGCTAATACATATAACAACATAAGACCAACACAGGGAGGACCCTGCCTGTAGGTTAATAGAGCACTTCTAAAGATATACAATTACACTCGAGGAAGGTGCTTCCTAATACAATAACCTTTTGAAACCACACGAACAAAGTGTGGATTACTATGATGACCACCACTCCCAGCTGACCATAAAAGCTCGAACATGAGTCTGCACCTGTCTAAAAACATGGAAAGGAAGAAAGAGTGAGTCATACGACACAGTGAAGGATAATATACCTAACCAGGGTGAGACAAGCCGAAACACAATATTTGCAAAACAATAATTTCATAAGTTTCTTAAAACTCTCGTACCACATTTCGTATTGAAAATACTTCATCTATATATCAAATACCGTAAGATTTTAGGTAAAACCTACATAATTCATTAAATTGCCTTTTTAATTCAATTGGACAATAACTTCTTTGTAAACATATATAGGCACAATACTTTTAAATCTAGCTGTAATAAATCATACATAATATAGGTATAAAAATTGGATTTAAAGATAGAAGTATTTCCTCATAATATGAAAAGTAAACACTTATTTCAAAATCATAATCAAGCTTAAGGGAGGATCCTATTTCAGAAATAGCTGCCTGACTGGGTGGCCCTGTGGCCTAACTCCAGCAGTAAATGATAACTTCACGCCTGTGCGTGTCTATTATATTCCGGAACATGTCGGCCAAACATGCCGGGTTAGCAATCACCCTGCTAACTGGGTTACTCAAGGTGCACCAAGGCTAATGCTGCTGTCATTAGCAAACAGTTCTGCTACAGTTCCCTCCCCTAAAGTAAACTTTACATCTATGATAATTTCTTATCACTAAAACCTTTCTTTAACTTAATTCATATGCATCTTGCTCATAACTTTAAATGCATCATAGATCCAAGAATCTTCCATATTCTTAGTAACCATAGTTATCAAATCCTCCAAATATTCGAAATAGCTATATTATCAAATACAGTTTCAAAGTATAATACTTTCAATTAGCTAAGAACATTGACTTTAAGAACATTATAATTTCTAATAACTTGAAACTCCATATTATTTAAATACCATAAATTAGTTTCCATAAGAGCTTGTCCCACGCTTCCGTGCTTAAATGTATATATATATATATATATATATATATATACTGCATTACTAATATGATTACTTCAAGAATTTTACACTTACAAAGTAAAACACACTAATTCTATCCTTTTATAGAACTTCACTAAAACACAATTTAGGCATGCATTTAGGAAATTAAGGATAAGAGACAAATCATAAGTATATTATCACTCACAGCCTATGCTCGGAAAGGAAGAAGCTCAAACTCTGCAATGCCTTAGAGCTGCCAAGAGATTCTGGAGAGCATCTAACATGACAAATATAACTATTAGGCTTTCACAACATAACTATTCTAAGAATTTACTAGAATAAGCTCCATAAGGCAAAAACCCCCAATTTGGAACCCTAGGTTCCCTAACCTAATCTTAAACTTAATCTTCCAAGAAAATCCTTCCGTACCCATGAAATAGAAGAAGATTTGAGCTTAGAGAGTTACCTTGGATTGCAAAAGAAGGAAGAAACTTGACGGAGGACTTGGGGTCTCCTCCACCTAAGAGATGAGAGAGAGAGCTCCAAGGAAGAAATTGATGATGATGATGAGGAAGGAGAGGGATTTGTGGAGGATTTGAGTAGAAAAATGGGTGAAGGATTGATGGAACCATGAGGGAAGAAGAAGGATGAGAGAGGAAGAAAGAGAGAGAAAGGTTGATGAAGAATGAGAGAGAAGCTTCGAGCTTCTTCTTTTAATTACGCTCGGCACAGGCGCTGGCGCGCTACCACCAAGCTACACCACCAGTGTGACCTGGCTGGCGCTGGCGCCTTAGCGCCTAAGCATCTCTGTTTTTTTTCTTCTCGTTCAAACTCTTCTCAAACATCATCATATACTTATTTATTTTATTCTCCATTAACTTTAAAACATAAATGTAAATAAGAGAATATCCCTCATTTGAATCCAATAAAAATATTGGAAAAATCAAACTCTTTAAGAATCAAAATCCAACTTTTGGATTTTAGTACAAACTTCTGAAAACTTACATTTTCTTAAACTTCAAGCTTGAAAATGAAATGGTTAATAACCTCCAAAATTTTGTTAAAAATTGCTCTTCAATTCTTTGATATCTAAGGAACAATTACCGGGACTTTTGATCCCATGAAAATGTCCCAAACCTATAGCCCTCCAAGGGGGCATAGGGTCCAAACTTAGAGCTTTCATAGAGTCCGACAGAACAAAGTGTCACAATTCGTGTGACTCTTGACCCGGTCATTACAGCTTGACTCTTAATGATAATCTTACCCTTTGGGGTTTGCCAATGCTATATTGTGGCTTTTATCGGTTGCAAAAAGCGTAGGCCTGTGGAGATTCTTTAATTAACCCGCTAAAGTGAGGGTGCGTTTTAATAAACTTCGGACTTTCTTTTTGAAAAAAAATTAATAGAATTTTATTTTCTAAAGTTATATACAAACAAACTTAGTGCGTGTTTAGTTTTGCTTTTGTAAAATTGATTCTAAATAGAATTAATTTTGTTAGAATTGATTTGATTAGAATTGATTTTGAGGTAAAATGATTTATATTTTTTAGTTCTTCTAAAAATGATTCCAACAAAAAATAAAAAATTATCACTTCTTCCAGAATTAATTATAGAGGCAAGAATTGATTTTGATGATGAACAACCAAACAAAATACTCAAAAGGCACAATCAATTCTCACCCCTTAGGATCGATTTTGCAAGGTTGTAATGTGCAACCAAATATGTTGTTAAAAATTTATAAATTTTTTTTTTAATACCAACTCTCATGCACCTATAAATGATACAACCTAAGACAGGATAAATAATGATTTGCTAAACCAAACTAGATTAAATGAGACTAAACAAACGAGATGAGAATAAGTTTTTGTTTGGTTTAAGGGATTTTGGAAGGAAAACAAAATAAGGGAGAAGAAAAGTTGAAAAAAAAGTTACTTTTTAGTTGTTTGGATGTGAGTAGAAAATTAGTAGAAGAAAAAAAGATAGTGAGATCCACCATAAAAGTTTTCTCTCCAAGATTGAGACTTGAAAAGAAAATGGATGGAACAAGTGACAAATAATAAAATAACAATATAGCTCATGTTAATCGTATTATTATAAAAATAATGTGAACAAAATGTTAAGCATAAATAAGTCATTTTATGAGATTATATTTTCTTCCCTCTCAATCATCCACTAAACGAAGTATTGAGGGAAAATGTATTTTTCTTTTCGTTTTCATTTTTAAATTTTTTCTTCTTTTTCATTTTCTTTGTATATCCAAAGAAACCATAGTGCCTATTTGGTTAGTTTTTTGAGTAAGACAAATATAATTTTAGTGACATGAAAATGAAAAAAGTACGGAATCAAGTATTTTGGCTTTTAGATGAACTTGCCAAAACTTAATTTTTCGTTGATGATAATTAAAACAAGTGAAAGTGGGTATGATGTTGCATTTTATTTTTCCATTCGATCAAAACAAGATTCATTTTTATAGTGATACCCTCTATTACTCTCTTCCACCTACCTCACTATGTCTTTCTTTTTTTTTTTTTTTTGATAATTTTATCTCTAAAAGTGATTGGTTAAAACTAGCTTTTGACTTCTTTACATGTTCTAAATTTTAATTTTAGTCCTTACAGTAAAACAATTTTGGTTTAAATTCCTATAATAATATTGAATTAGTCCATGCTATTAGAAAATTATTAGATAATATTAGTTTTTACTAACATGACTAACAAAAATTAACATGAGATATAGTGAAACTTGATTAAAATTATTTTGGTCCAAAAAAGTCGTTTCGTTGTTATATTTGCCACTTTTTTATTTTTGAAAAAACACTATTTTGAGCGTAAAAGAGCTCGTTTCATAACTACATTAACATATTATATATATATATATTAGATCTTGTTAATTATATTAGCAAAAACTAATATCTAGTAGTTTTCTAACGACGGAGACTAATTCCTTAATGGAGTGCCAATATAGAGAGTTAGATCAAATTTTTTTTAGTGTAAAGACTAAAACCAAAATCTGGGACACATGTAAAGATCAAAAACAAATTTTAACCAAAGTGATCTTATTTTGTTTTATTTAAATAAAAATAATTTTTTTAAAATTTACTTTTAAAATATTATTTTTAAATATAAATCAATTTTTTAATTAATTTTTTTAACTTTAATTCCTTCAAAAATAATTCTATTTAAAATTAAACCAAACGGCCCAAAGCAGAAAACATCACAATGTGATTACAATCATGACGGTCAATGACAAATCACGTTTGTCATAATTATGTGCGAATCATAAATGTAACGAGAATGTAGTATTTAGACACTCACAGTGCAATTATTATTATTATTATTATTATTATTTGGCACGAACATACAGTGGAGATGTTATTGTAAATGTTTGGATATTTTAGGGCTATTTAATTAGTTTATATGTTTATTTACTATTTTTGTTTTTTGTTTTTATTTTCAGAATTTTATGAAAGAAATAGTAATAATAATAAAATTTTATTTTTTATTTTTATTTTCTTTTTTTACTATTTACTTCTCAAAATCTTGAAAATAGGAAATACATGAAATGAAAATAAAAAATAAAAATAGAAACTAAATAGAGCTTAGTTTGTAACTAGGAACAGAAATATTTCTCTAGCTATCATTTTATGTTTTGTATTCTTCTTTATTGAGAATCAAGTGTTACTTTTTGGGAATTCTATTGTACCATCTATGGACTAAAAATTTGCTATCTCTTCAATAAAAGTGAGAGAGAGAAAGAGAGAGAGTGTCTTGTATGAGTGAGGATACTATTGTAAATTTATAAGAATTTTAATTTTTAATTAGGGATAGAATCACTTCTTTCTACTATTTTCCTATTTTGTACTCTTCTTTAGTAGGGATCTAAGTACTAAGACGAATGCTTATTTGTACAAAAATTGCTTTTATAAAGTTTCACACAAAGCAATGTGATTGATGGCTTTTTTATAACTCACTATTTCATTTTTATTCCACCCATATATTCTATCATTTGGTACTACTTTATCCCAATCAATTTGAATTCATGCGATTTGTTTCACATCATTTATTCAGGAGCGAAGCTTGACCCTTATTATGAGAGAGACAAATCTTTAGTAGTCAACTTTATGTAAAAAAGTAATATATGTTTTCTAATTTTTATTCTTGACTAAAAATTTAAATAAAAGTCATGAGATATATATAAAAAATTATAAATATTTCACAATCAAAACTCAAGAGAGACATATATACACAATGTTTGTTTATTATAGTATTTAAATATCTAATTAAGTATAGGATTTATAAGAACTAACCAAGTAAAAAATTTTGGAGGGGGCAAATAAAAAAATTACAAAAATTATATCTTTTGAGGGAGGCCACCCCCTTATAGTAAAGGAGAAACCGTCCCTGCATTTAACATTCTCAAATATCAATTTTTATGGACTTTTGTGTATTGATTGGGAATTAAATATTTTCTCTCTTTTCAAAAAAGGTGAGAGAGAGTGTGAGTTTTGTATCCCAGTCAATACATTAAAATCCCCATATTATTAATACTTGGATCCCTAATAAAAAAGAGTATAGAACAAGAAAATACCAGAGAGAGAAGTGATTGTCCCGAGTAATAAACTGAAATCATATTTACATTAGCATCCTTGTTCACATCTTTGTCCAAAAGAATTTTTTGCAGGCATTGTAAGTATCGAATGCTCTATTCTTGTGAGAACCGTAACTTTCTCCCTATGTTAAAGCCTCTAAAGTAAAGATGTTATGTTATTTTGGTTCAAGTCTTCTTTTGCTGATTTTTTAGTCATATGTTGGGCACTTGTTGTATTGATTGTTGTAATATTGAATTTGTACTATACTTTTATTAGGCTCTCCTCTTTGGTTGTTGAGAATTTTTTTAAGCCTACTCATATCTTCTTCTTCTTCTTCTTCTTTTTTGATGTGTGGATGAAATTTTATTCAACTTTAGAGCAAAGGAATACAATCATTAATCACTTGTGGAGCTATATCATTAGGATACTCCTCTAACCAAATTGAATCACCATGTGTACATGCCATTTTTGCAAAACTATGTGCCACCTGCACCTTATTACCAAGTCTCTTTGAGTGTTTGAAAATGCATGATTGAAAAAATCCACTCAAGGTCTGACATTCCTGCATGATGGAGTGAAAATATGCTGCATGATGTTGTGGTTTATGCATTGTTGCGATGAGCTCCAAACGGTCTAATTCTGCATCTATCTTGGTGAAACAGATATCAATTGCTAAAGATAGTGCTAGCCGCATTCCCAAACCCTTTGCTGTTCTAGCTTCTGTTCCACAAGCAACTAACCATGTCATTGCTGCAAGAACCGCTCCTTGATGGTCTCGATAAATGGCCCCAATTCCCTACTTCAGATTTCCTGCCTTAGCAGCATCTATATTAATTTTTGTGTATCCTTCCTCTGGTGGGTTCCATTGTATGGTCTCTCATTGATAATGGTTTAGTTTATCCCTTTGTTCTAGTGTTACCCTATTTGCCTTCTTGTAAGCCCCAGAACGAACAAAGACTTTGAGATGATTAGATCTAGCTTAATAGTTTTGTTATCAATGCACAACTTATTTCGAGCTATCCACACCCCATGTGCTAATGTGGTGAGTAGTTCTACTGCACTGCTGTGGTCTTGCCTAATGAACTCCCTAAGCCATTCACTCATGTCTTCCTTTTGCACATATGTTGCCCTCAAACTCAATGGTGACGATAACTGATACGTGCTCCGGAGGACAAATTGGACATTCTAGCATAAGGGACCAAGATGGAGATTTTACCATGCCAGTAGGACCAATCACACGAGCAAGAGCAAAGAGGTTAAGAGAAGACTTTGGAAACTTGGCTAAAGCAATTGTGGAAGAGATGTATCAAGAATGGGCCAAGGAGACCAAGATGCCAACTCATACTAATGGATAACCCAAGATCTTGTTATTTGCTGCGAATTGGGCTTAGAAGCTTATTTTGGCGATATTGGGCCATTATCCTATTTTGGTCTTGTTTAGTTAGTTTAAGTATTTAGGACATCTAAACTTTTAGTTATTTTATTTAGCCCATGTTTTATGTTTTATGTTTTATCCAACCCAATTCATATTATTTAGCATCAGAACACTTCTTATTGGGCTTGGACTTAGTTTAAGTGTCTAACCTAATGTAAGAGGTTATAAATACCTCAAGGAATACATTGTTGAGCAGTTTTTGATTAATTGAAATTCTGTTTTGTTTTCTTTCAAGAAAACAGTTCCTTTGTGTGCAAGTGAGGTGAGTGATTTGCTTTGCTTGTTGCATCAAGAAATTGAGAGAATTCATCCTAAGATAAGTTCCTTGTGATATTCAATCAATTTCTATTCTATCTTTTCCCTGTTATCTACGTTTCCAAGGACAGGTTTCTTGGGGGTTTATTTGGGAGGGTCTTTATTCTAAATCTTGTTTTCTATCAAAGTGTGTGCCTGGGGTTTCAGGATCTTTATATCCACGGGGTTCCTCATCAATAACATAGCTATCTCTTCACACTTGAAAATACAATTCATGAGTCCTTAGCCTTTAGACACCTTGGGCAAATTGGGCATACTGAGACAGACCTCCTCTCTAAATTCTTTTTTATCGGTAGGATATTATAAAGTAGCCGCCATAAGAAAATCCTACTTCTTGGAGGAATATTGGCCTTCCATATTTTATTCCAAGCCATGTCTCCTCTTTCTAACACCTTCTTGCTTGTCTCAGGTTCCAAATGTTCATAGCTCTTGATCAGTGATATGCCAAGCTGACCTTATACTCCCCACTTCTTGTTTCTTGCCAACAAAAGCTGTCTTCCTTGTAAACTTTTGGTAGGGACAGTGCCAGAATTGGCCCCGCTTCAAAAGGATTGAAACATTCATTAATAACCTCTCACTTCCAGCCTCCTCTATCTTAGTCAGTCAACTCCATCACTTTGGCATCCTCTTCAAATACAATTAGCGGTTACCATAATCTATTTCCATTTTGCGTTGGGATCCATGCATCCTTTCAGATGTATATATCCATACCATTCCTAACTCTCCAGCATCCTCCTTTATGTAGCACTCACATTGCCTCTTGGATGCTTCGCCATGTATAGCTTGGCATATATCCACCTTCGCATGCAACACATTTTGTTCGGGGAAGTATCTAGCATTTAGTGTTCTTCCCATTATAAACTTCGGGTTCTTAATTATCCTTCATCCTTGTTTTGCCAGGATTGCTAAGTTGAAGGCTTTGAAACTAAATCTCATTCCCCCTTCAGATTTCTTCTCACATAGCTTTGACCATCTTATCTAGTGGATCTTTTTCTCACTGTTCTTGCTACTCCACCAAAAGCGGCTGATTAGTGATTCAATGTGCTCACATGGTCCCTATGGTGATGAAAAGCATCCTATGATGTAAGTTGGAATAGCCTGCGCAATAGATTTAAAGAGCACCTCCTTGCCCGCTTGTGAAAGCATTGTCTCTTTCTATCCTTTCATCTTCTTTCACACTTGTTCTTGGATAAAATAAAAAGCTTGTCTCTTGGAATGCTCAACAAAGGTTGGCAGTCCAAGATACTTTGAGTGGTTCTCAACAACCTTAACATTCATCCAACTCTGAATCGAGTTTTATCTGTCTATAGGTGTATTTTAGCTAAATAGGATCTCAAATTTATCCAGATTAACCAGTTATCCTGGTTGAGAATCTACTTTAGTTTCTTTGCTTCTTGGATGTTTGCCTGAAAAAACACTATTGTCATATGCAAAAAAGAGATGTGATATCTCTAATGCTGATAGTGTTATTTTGATTCCATGAATTGCCTGCTCCTTTTGTGCTCTAAGTATTGGACCGGATAGGACTTTTACACAAAGGATGAAAAGGTATGGTGACAGTGGATCACCTTATCTGAGGCCTCTCTTTGGTGTGAAAATTGGGCACGAGCTCCCATTTAGGAGAATTGAGAAAGATATCGTGGTAACATACTTTATTTGGAAATCCCATACTTTGCAGCACCTTTCGTCGGAACCCCCACTTTACTCTATCACAAGCCTTTGCTATGTCTAGTTTCAGACCTGCCAAACCTCTTTTACCTATCTAATTTTTTGTCATAAAATGGAAGATCTTAAAAGTAAGCAGAGCATTGTTAGTAATTAATCTTCCAGGCATAAAAGCACTTTGATACGGACCAACAATATAAGGTAACATAATCTTTATTCTATTGGCAATGGTCTTGGTCACAAGTTTAAAAAGGACATTACAAAAGGAAATGGGGCGAACTTTCTAGCATGTTTAGGTTTCTTCACTTCTGGGATCAGACAAATAAAAGTGTGGTTCAAATCTTTAACATCACTATTATGATTAAGGACATTAAGCACTAAATTTGTTACCTATTCACCAATGACTAGCCAAAATTTTTGGTAGAATAAGGTTAGCAGTCCATCTTGTGTAAGAGCTTTGGTAGGGTGTATTTGTTTTAGTGCTTGTGAGACTTCTTTTTTGGTGAAAATTGGCTTTAAAATCTTATTTAGATCTTCATTTATGCTACCCTTTACAACCTCAATTGCTTCATCTATTCCCACCACATCATCTGCTGAAAAAGATCTTGGAAGAACTCTGTCAACACCTTTTCTATCTCTTCTTCCTCATGGTACCATACTCTATTATCATCTTACAAGCTATCTATCTAATCCCTTTGTCTTCGTTAAGAGGCCTTCTGATGGAAAAATTTCGTGTTTTGATCTCCCTCCACTAACCAACCTGCTCGTAATCTCTGACCCCACCACTCTTCTTCCCTTGCTAGGCATTCATCAAGTTCACCTTCCACTCACTTTATATCTACCACCATTCTATTGATCTCAATTTCTGGTTCAAGTCATCCAATTCTTTATCCTTTTCTTTAACTTGCTTGTCTACATCACCAAGTGCATTTGCTTCCCATGTATCAAGATGGTTCAAACACATGCTCAACTTCCCATTCATAGTCACGCTCAAATTCCAAGCTTCAGCCATGATAGCTTCACATTCTACTTCTCTTATCCATATTTGTTCAAACAACTATGCATTCCCTATTTCTTTTTTTCCTTTGTGACTACTTGAGTGACACCATAATAGGCATGTGGTCTGAATGATAGCGGAGCAAGTGATGCACTTCAACCTCTGGAAATAGCTTACACCATGCTTGGGTTGCCACAAATCTATCTAGCTTTACCTCAATAATTGCCTCCCCACCTTGCCCATTTGCCCATGTGAAAAGAACACCATCTGATTCAAGCTCCACTAATTCACAACATGCCAGAGCTTCCCTAAATGCATCCATATGCACTTGACTTGATGGATTACCTCCTCATTTTTATTGGCTGAGAGCATCAAGTTGAAATCCCTACAGCATAGCCACGATTCTTGTGGCCCTTGGTGTAGTGATCTTAGCAACTCGTAAGTCATCAATTTCATGCCTCCTTCTAGGAAACCATAAGCTCCTATTACTTTCTAGTTTCTTTCAAATTGATAACACTCCAAATATAGTCCTTCACACTACCAGGAGCTTTGCTAGGGTTTTTAGGGTGCGTGTAGAGAATCCTTGTCCACTGTAGAGCAATGACTAGTTGACTATAATATCTCCTATCTATGAAGGCATGTCTAGCTTCTATAGGGTCCTCAGGAGGTAGTAATAATGAGTGAGAAAGAGAACACCATGTACAGAGGTGAATCAAGTTGCAAGAGAGAAGAGGAAAACACCATGCTTATTTTCTTCAATGAGCATGACATCGTGCAAGGGGTTGAGGTGTGTGAAAAGAGTCTGATAGTCTTTCCAAACTATGAAGTCAAACATAAGGACTATAACAAATGGGAAGAGAGTAGTCGATGTGGGTGAAAAGATATTTCAAATTTTCTTTGATGAGATAGCCATGAATTGAGTGTTGTAAGGGAGCTTGTGGCTGTACAGAAATGCATGGGTTGTGGCGAGGAAGTAGGAGAGAAGCTGTGAGCCAGAGAAGATGTGTTTCGATAAGGTGAACATTTGGGTGCAAATTCAGGGTCTACCAAATCACTACAATATGGTGCAAACGGGCCAGAAAATAGGAGTAAGCACAGATGAAGTCAATGAAGTTGCACTATTTGACATAGGGGGAGCGAACAGGCATATACTCAAAATGATGGTGTGTCTGGACATACACAAACCCTTAGGTAAGGGTGTACAAGTGGGAAGCAAAGTAGATGGGATGTTTTGGGTTGACCTTAAGTATAAAAGACTTCCCTAATTAGTGTGGCATGGTGGGACACAATGAAACATACTACTCGAAGACAATTGACCAGATTAGTGAACAGCAAGAGCTCACATTCGGACCTTGGCTGTGTGCCTAACAAGGTGGAAAGCGAGTACATGTAGGAAGCATGAAGGATGAAGAGGCGAGTACAACAAAAAAATTTCAAAATAATGCAGTGAAAGGGGGAAATAAGGAAATCATATGAGGAAGTGATGGCCAAGTTCACTTGTCTGACCATGAAGGATAATAGGGAGGTCCAGGAAATGCAAAAGAACGTGCTAATTAAGAAGAGAGGGAAGAGAGGGGAGATAGGAGATAATAGTGCAAGGGATCCCTAAAATGCTGAGAATACAAGGTGGGAAATTGCAACACCAGAGACTATAGTAAAAGGAGCAAATAAAGATGGGAATGGGGAGAAACAATATGAGGAGAATAGTCAAAAGAAGGAAGTAAACAAGCCTAGTGAATCTATGCTTATTACACTGGCAAATGAGGCATTGGGTGAGATAACCAATAAGGAAAAGAACAGGAGTGAGTGTGGTACTATCAAAAAATGGAAGAGGTTAGTGTAAGGATCAACAAAGAAACAACAAAAGAAGAATATACCATAGAAGAAGGTGCATCATGGTAAGAGGAAGAATAAGACAAAACCCATGGAGTTAGATGAAAATCTTGAAGGAGTGGTGAAGGCTGAAGCCCAGCCTTGCCAATAGCCATGAAAATCCTTAGTTGGAACTGTTGTGGGCTTGGGACTCCACAAGCAATTCAAGCTTTGACGAAGCTCAAGATCCCTCCCTTGTTTTCTAATGGAAACAAGGAAGAAAGCACATGAAATGCAAGGTTTGAGACATTTGGGAGGTTTGTCAAATATCATGGTGGTGGATTGTCAAGGAAAAGGAAGGAAAAGAGTAGGGAGTTTGGCAATGATGTGGAAAAACACTTTGGATATCACTGTGGTATCGTTCTCACAAAACCACATTGATGCCAATGTGTTAGAAGTGCCTACTCATATCTTTTGAACTTATAAAAATATGTACTTGTGCATGTATTTAAGTGTTTAACCATACTTATTACTATATCTCAATGGCCTATTTGTAGACCCCTCATACTAATTCCAAAAACTAGATGTCATGTGGCATTTTCTGGATGCTTAAAAATGAGTTTTCCCTTTTGATGTTATTCTTTCTTTTGTTGTATAATATCATTGGTTTTCATGTCTTTGTATGTATTCAAATAATCTTTGGGTTTGTGTATAAGTTGATGTTGAGAGGAGAGCTCAAAATCCGGGGAGAGTGCACCAATGGACTAAGTAAGAATCTACAATCCAAGTCGAACACTACATCTTGACTCAAAATCTTAAGACAATGAGTCTATGAGTCCTCCATATTATATACTCTTTATTTAGTCTATTCTTAATCGATGTGGGACTCTACCACTTACACTTGAAATTCCAAGTTGAATTGTAGTTTTTTAATTTGTTCTTAGCTTTTTTAATTTTCACAATGATTTATTTCAATTCCTACTAAATTTGTTTATGCTTGATCTCTTAATAGATTTGTCTTCGTTGTTCTTAGACTTTTCTACTACAAGTTTTCATCTTCTTTCTCGAAATGTGTTAACTTAAGGTGTTTGTTAACCTCTATGATTGATGTTCTTTCATTTAATCACCTACTTCTTTGTACCTATAATTCAAAGTTCTTATGGTTGGTTGAATTTTTGAAACTTAATACTCTGCTCCCTATTTCTGCCACTATTTTTTATTGTATAACAATTCTTTTATTTGATAATTATGGATGCATTTGTTTCAACTTCTCTTAATAAAAAGTAATTTTTTAACTACTAGAAATAAATACTTGTCATAAAAGCTATTCATTTCAGCTTTTAAGTATAATTTAAAATAAATAATTTTTATAAAAGTGATTTTTTTAGTTTAAAAAATCATTCTTTTTTTGTAAAAATAAGCTGAACCAAACACACCTTATATATGATGGAAGATGATCATGAAGACCCTCGAGATTCTCCTCCTGCCATACAAACGCCCTAGTTGATTTATATTTTTGACAAGATTTTAGCTAGTTACCAAGCAAGGACTAGTTCCTTTGCAAGTTTTTGTTATTACATTGTCCTGTAATTTTCTTTTTTTGCAATTTCAATGTTTTGCTATACGTGATTAGTTTAATGACATAAATTATTTGAAGCCAAAACTTACTCTCTAAATGGTGCACGAATGCTTTTCCGTTAAAGAGAAAGATGTGTAACGATTTTAACCGAAGATTGAACTTCTGTTCCATGTCGTATTAGATATAAAGCCTTCTTTAATAGAGGTTGGCTTCAATTTTTTCGAATGAAGGATATTGGGGGTGGTACTGCTCTTCGCCTTGGAGTTACACGCATTGATGGCAACATAATTTATGCTCAGTTTCTTTAGTTTTGATCGTTATAATAATATTACTCTAGATGTTTGTAGGGTTTGTAAGGCCTACTGAAACTTAGTGTTTTGGATCTTTTTGTTATTATTTTTGTGTTCATTACGAGACAATTTGACAATATAGTTTCACACATTGCCTTTGGCGTTAATGTTATCAACTGTTTTACCATCGTTCTTATCTCTTGGTTTGCAATTTCAAGGTATATTTCAACTACTGGCTGAATGAATGCATATCTTAAGTTGAGTCTGATACTCATGAATGGTCTTTTGTTGCATAACTACAAAATTTTTTTTTAATAGTTTTGAATATAATTAATTAAATTTTTGTTCTTCAGCAATTATATTTTTATATAACCAATTTACATATTGTCTTTAATAAATATGGATTTTGTTTGTCAATATCCATTATAATTTAAGGAAAAAATTATATTTTATTGGATAATGAAAAATTGATAGTTTAAGGGATCTTTATCATTTCATTGTTTTTTATTATATCTAAATTTGCCTTTTTTTTCATTAGTTATTGTTCCGGACTGGAGTATAGGAGCCCAACTCGGCCCAATGGCTAAGCCTAGATAGGGATCGGACTTGTTACTATCCGACACTCATCTTAGGCCCAAATCTGACGAACTAGGGCCCAAACCCAAATTAAATGCAACAGTTCCCTAGCACCGCAGAACGTACTCACCTTGCATGTTACCAGTAAACTTGGACCCATCCATTAACCCCAAGCTAATGGACGTCCCGAGTTATCCCCTATGATGGCGGAACCATACCCTCATCTTCTCAACTACCTACTTATATATATGAGTCCAATTACGGACTTCAGGTACTTCCTCTACCTACCTCTCATACACTTAACTGCACTCACTGACTTGAGCGTCAGAGTCCTTGCAAGTACCCCTCACTGCCATGGACCTCAACTTCATCAACTCGCTGTTCACATCAAGGGCAGCTTGAGATTCCAATCTCGGTTTGGAGAACTCTCAAGTAACCCACCTCCGAACATTGGTGCCATTTGTGGGGAACTCAAACGCTACTTACCATCATACCACGGCGGAATTCACACTAATGTCTTCACACCCAACGCAGGAACACACGACGACACATGGCCCCGCAAGTAACCACCAACCGCTGGTGGACGGTCGCACAGCTTCCGATTTGGCTTCGGACACCGAAGACCACCACCACAAGCAGAACTCAACAGCTGACCGCTCTCTTATCTAGGCCGCGGGAAACATGGTTGCCTCCAAGGTGGAAATCCACCCTCAAGCCAACACCGACCCGCTCTCCAAGATGCTAACCTTGATGCGGGAGAAATCCACCTGCATTCAAAAGTTGGAACAAAATTTGGATCACATGAAAGAAGCTGACTGAAAACGACGCCGGGAAAGACATCGATGCCACCATGATAGGAGTCCAGACCATTATGAAGGCCGGAGCCTGAGAGAACGCAGTCGCAGCACAGAACGCCGTCATCGTGGAAACTCACCACATGGGAGTATTGCCAATAGCCATAAAGAAGCTCAGGTGGGAAGTGCCTGTCGCCACCTCGAGCACTCCTAATCCCGACCTAAACTTAGGTACGATGATAGGCATGCAAGGCGTGGCTCGGAACATTACGAGGACCCCAAGGATGGCGATGACACACCATTCTCCGACTTCATTATGGGAACTCAGCCACCCAAGCCCCCCTCTGACATGGAGCCTTATGAGGGGAGTACTGACCCCCAGGAGCATATGGATGCTTTCAAGTCAAGGATGGCGCTGGCTGGAGTCTCGGATCCCGTCAGATGCCAAGCATTCTCAATTACTTTGAAAAAAGCTGCACTCAAATGGATCAACTATCTCCCACCCAAGTCGATCAATCGATTTTCCGACCTTGTTTTGCTATTCTTGGCCCACTTCATTGCCAAAAGTTTCAAACCTAAGCCGGTTTCCAGCCTCTTCAGCTTACATCAACGGCAAAACGAGTAGCTTTGAAATTTCCTCAAGCGATATAACGCTGAACCTTTGCTTGTTGACGAGGTGCAGACTCAAGTGGCAATTTTGACATTGCTAAACGGACTATGACCTGGGCCATTTAAAACTTCGTTGTCCAAAAGGCCACTGCAATCCCTAGAAGAAATACAAATGAGAGCCGAGAAGTATATCTTTCTTGAGGAAATGGAGAAAGCCACAGCCAACCTAGGAAGGCACCAATCTGACAGAAAGGTCAGTGGCCAAGACAAACACCTGAGGAAGGACATACGTTCAAGGGCCGATAAATACAACGAGTATACCCCCTTAACGTATCCCTATCCGAGCTGCTCTAAGAAGTTGGTTAAGTCGAAAGGTTTTCTAAGCCAAAAGTTCTCAAAATGAGGGCCAACATTAATAAGTCCTTGTTTTGCAAATATCACAACAACTTTGGGCACAGAGCTGAGGATTACTACGACCTCTGAGATGCTGTAGAACAATTGATAAGGGAAGGCAAATTAGCAAAGTATGTGGCTTCCCAAAGAAGTCCACGAAGAAGACCAACATCTGATCAAGGGGACGAAGAAAGGCGAAATCCGAGGAGCCAGAGAATATCGGAACCAGATGGAAATCAAGGCAATGACAAAGAACAAATTACCAGGACTATCAACGTCATCGCCGGAGGTCTTGCCAGTGGCAGAACGACAAAGTCATCCCGAAAAAAGTATTTGCAAGAAGTCCTCAACATATCTTCAGGGAAGATAAAAATGCCAGCCGATATTGCAGCCAACACCGGATATAGTCTTCTCAAGCTCCGACTTGGAAGGCGTGATTCCCGGACACAACGACCCTATGGTGAGTTTTACAGCAATGGTCAATGCTGAAGTAAAAAGGGTATTCATCGATTAAGGGAGCTCGACGGACATTTTATTCAGAGATGCATTCAATAAGCTTGGACTGAATAACGCTGACCTCCAAATACACAAGGAAGAGTTGATCGGCTTTTTCGGGGAGAAAGTCCACCCCTAGGGATTCGTCACCCTCCACTTAACCTTGGGGTCTCGACCTAAAACTCGGACTGTTAAAGTCAATTTCCTAATTGTCGACTGCCCCTCAGCCCACAACGTGATACTCAGGAGGCCAACGTTGAACAAGATAGGCGCCGTTATCTCAACAGTATCCTTGACAAGAAGTTTTTGATTGACAAAAGAGAAATTGCCACAGTAAAAGCAAACCAGGTCTCGACGATGCTACAATGCCAGCCTCGAAATTCAAAGGCAGCAAAACAAGGTGTCCTAGGGCAATGCCCAACCCCCCAATGCTTCAAAAGTCATGATGGTAGACCTGGATACAAGTTAAAGGAGGAAGACCGGAGCCGGATGGCAAATTAAAAGATATCCAAATCGGAAAGGAAAGTGGGCGAACAACTCGAACAAATAAAAACCTGCCGACCATGTTGAAATAAGACCTAGTCACCTTCCTCAGGTCCAATGTGGACTTGTTCGCTTGGACTACGACTGATATGCTTAGAATCAGCCCGGAGTTCATGTCCCACCGACTCTCCATTTTCCCTGGTTAAAAATCGGTAGCATAGAAAAGAAGAAGAATGAACCCAGATAGAGCCCTCACAGTCCAAGAGCAAGTCCAAAGTCTCCTGGACGCCGGGTTCATACACGAGGTCGTATACTCGACGTGGTTATCTAACATCATGATGGTCAAAAAGTCCAACGGAAAATGGCGAACATGCATCGATTACACCGACCTAAACAAAGCCTGCTCGAAGGACCCATATCCCTTACCAAGCATTAACTGGTTGGTAGATGTCACCTCTAGTTTTCGATTGCTCACCTTCATGGATGCCTACTTGGGATGTAACCAAATCCCAATGTGTCACCTCGACGAGGAGAAAACAGCGTTCATAACTCCAATGGCCAACTATTGTTACAAGGTCATGCCGTTCGGTTTGAAGAACATGAGTGCCACATACCAGAGACATATGAATAAGGTATTCACAGAGATGATCGGAGATTTAATGGAGGTTTACATTGAGGACATGTTGATCAAGACAAGAGAAAAAAGAAGTCTCCTGTGTGACCTTGAGGTTGTGTTCAGCCGCCTCCAACAACACAACATGAAACTAAACCTGCACAAGTGTTCATTTGTTGTGGAAGCTGAAAAATTCTTGGGATTCATGCTCACACTTCGGGGAATTGAAGCAAACCCCGACAAGTGCTGAGTAATTCTTGAAATGAAAAGTCGGACAACTGTAAAAGAAGTACAATGTCTCACAGGAAGAATTGCCTCCCTCTTGAGATTTATGGCTGCATCTGTCCGAAAAGCCATTCCCCTATTTTCTCTCTTGAAAAAGGGGAATACCTTTGAGTGGATGCCAGAGTGTGAAGCCGCTTTCTTCAGCTTCAAGAAATATCTCTCCTGCCCTCCTATCCTGAGTAAGCAGTAAGTCAGGAAACCACTATTCTTATACTTGTCAATTAGCAACACTGCCATAGTCGGGATGCTAGTCCGGGAAGATTCCCGATAACAGCACCCTGTATATTTCATCAGCAAAGTACTACAAAGCCCTGAGATAAGATATTGGAAAATTGAAAAAGTCGCCCTGGCCCTAGTTATAGCAGCACGAAGGCTCCACCAATATTTTCAAGCCCATACGATTGTTGTTTGAATCAACCAACCGATCCAGCAAATCTTACAAAAATCGGACTTGGCGGGTAGGATGGTATCATGGTCTGTGGAACTTTCGGAGTTCGAGATCCAGTGTGAACCAAGGACGGCCATTAAAGCTCAAGCACTGGCAAATTTCTTAGCCAAAATGGTGGATGATATAAATACCCCAGAGCCAGGATGGATGCTGCATGTGGATGGAGCCTCCAGCTCGAAGGGAAGTGGAGCTGGGGTGATACTCGAAAAAGAAGGCAAAATAATCATCGAGCTTTCCATAAAATTCGACTTCCCGTTTTCCAATAGCCAGGTCGAATACGAGGCCCTCATTGCTGGCTTGAAGTTAGCTAAAGGCGTCAGAGTATCCCAACTTTTGATATGTAGTGACTCTCAAATCGTGACTTCCCAAGTAATCAGGTCATACCAAGCTAAAGATGTTTTGCTACAAAAAGACCTTCTGAAAGTAAGAGAGCTCGTAAAAGAGTTTTCGGGTGTAGAATTGCGACATGTTCCCAGAAAAGAGAACGTCAAAGCCGACATCCTCTCCAAGCTAGCAAGCACTAAGCCCGAAGGAAACAATCAGTGTTTAATCAAAGAGACTTTGAAGCCCCCTTCAATAACAAAACCTCTTTCGACCTTATCCGTCGACGGAGTTGCAATTGGATGACCCCGATTGTTCAATACTTGCGGAACAGAACTCGACCAAAAGATCTTGTCGACTCAAAGAAGCTAGCCAGAGAAGCCTTTTACTACACCATCATCAATGAACAATTATTCAGAAGGGGACTGTCCCAGCCACTGCTAAAGTGTGTGGGACCAGATCATATTCCCACCATTCTTGAGGAAGTCTACAAAGGTTCTTGTGGCCACCATCTCGGAGGAAAGTCACTCGCATTGAAAATATTGCGAGTTGGATTCTATTGGCCGTCAATGATCAAAGACTCAGTCTAGTATGCAAGGAAGTGCTCCAGCTGCCAAAAATATGCCACCTTTCACCTTGCCCCTTCCGACTAACTAACCTCGATCATGTCCCCTAGGCCTTTCAGCAAGTGGCGACTCGACCTCCTAGGTCTCTTCATACTCGCCTCAAGAAAAGTGAAGTACCTAATTGTGGCAATAGACTATTTTATGAAATGGATAGAGGTAGAGCCACTTTCCACCATCACTGCTGCCCAAGCTCAGAAGTTCGTATGGAGGAACATTTTCACTCGCTTTAGAATACCTGACTCCGTTACCATTGATAACAAAACCCAATTTATAGATCAAAAGTTCCGAGGATTCCTCTCGAGCCACAAGGTCAAACACCACTTTACTTCGATCGAGCACCCCCAAGCAAATGGTTGAGTTGAAGCTGCCAACAAAGTCATTGAGGGTCAAAGAAGAGACTAGGTGAGGCAAAAAGGGCATGGGCCAACGAGCTTGGGAGCGTTCTATGGTCCTACTGAACCACCCCGCATTCGACGACGGGAGAAGCTCCTTTCAAGTTAACTTACGGGGTGGACGCAATGATACCGATCGAAGTTGAGGAGTTAATCCTACGTGTCATGTTCCAACCTACATGCCATCAAGCACTTCGGGAAGAATCCGACTTGTCCAACGAAGCAATAGAGATGGTTCATTTAAGGGAGAAGGCGCTGAAACATCGAATATCCCAAAGATATAATGCCAAGGTAATACCTAGGACATTCAACAAACGTGAATTGGTTCTCCCATATGCTGACATCGGAAAGTCTCCCGTGGGCCATGGAAATTTAGCTGCAAACTGGGAAGGCCCATACAAAGTTATCGACATCTTAGGAAAAGGGGCATACAAACTCTTCACATTATCAAGCATAGAAATTCCGAGGTCATGAAACTCTTCCAACTTCTGGAAAATTTTCATCTAAAGTGTATACCACGCGAAGTGGCCGTACTCTTTTTCCTACCTCAGGTTTTGTCCCACTGGATTTTCCCGGGAAGGTTTTAACAAGGCGAAACTTTGTGGGCCGAGCAGTATCTAGTAAATTCTTCTCGGTTTCTTGCTTTTACATATTATCTTTGTTCTACTTTTGCACATTATCTTTGCTATAATTTTATCCTATTTTACATTTATTATTTTGATTATTTGTCATCATCTTCACCTTTTATTTCTCGTTACACTCATTGTGGTTGTTACCTAAGGGATTGATCACCCCTTAGTCAATAAAAACGAATCCCAGTATAACAACTCGGATATGTGATCACAAAGTCCCGAAGTAAACAAATTCGGACATGCACGAAAATCCGATATTATACCTAGGGTCGTTATGCCTTCTGCGCTAACTTAAGCGAACAAAAAAACCATTAAGTTCTAGCCTACAAAAAAAATCTAATTCGGATAACATCCAGTTCGATAAAACAATAAGGTGCTGCCAATATTCCCTTCAAAATATAACTTTAGGCGAAAAGTTGGCAACAAATAAAACCATAAAATACGGAAAGTTTCATTACAAGACCCCAATATTCATTACAAAAAGAGCCCATAACAAGGCAATACAAAATAAAAAGTACAAGCATGTCAAGGGTCAGATGCCGAATTCATCGAATTAGCTTCAAGGTTTTCGGTGCCTTCGTCATCTTCTTCTAGAGCTACCACGATGTGGCCATCAACTACAATTTTGTCCAACCCGACCTTGCTAAAATCAGTGTTGGGACAAATAATCTGGCACTGCTTCAAAAGAGACTCCTTAATCTATTCGGCCGACTTCGCCTATAACTGCTCTACTTGAGCCACCTAGTCCCTCGCTCTGGCAGTAGCCTCCGAAGAGTCGGCGCCAGCCCTCAGGAGTTCTGACACCCGAGAATGGGAATCCTCCAATTGCTTGTCCTTTGACTCAAGCGCCTCCTTTAGCTTGTTGATCTCATCCTACTTGGCCTTCTTTAAAGCCGACTTCTCATCTTGAAGAAAGTAGAGCTTCTCCTTCAAGACCTTAGCCTCCTCTATAGCTCAGACGCCGTAAGTAATGACTAGCTCCTAATAGCGGAATAAGGCCGCTGACTTTAGCATAGCACACTCGGTCCATTGGAACTTTGTGGCCAAGTTCTCATCGTCACCTTCTAGGTGCTCGAGGAGGGCAAGGACTATCAGCTCCTTATCCATGAAGTCGGAATAAGGAAAATCCTTGTTCATCACGTGGATTTCTGACCTCTCCTTCAACGAGGGAAGACCTTCAGGGTCAGAAGCCACAACCTTCTCTTTGGTTGCCTTCTTTGATTTTTGTTTCTTCGAAGACTGGGTCACTGAGGCTGCCTCATCGGGAGCAAAAGTGAGCACTGGTTCTCTAGATCCCACCGATTTTGGGCTGTTACTCCCATCCCCTCATGTGGCCTTTTCAGTATCCTTCATCGGAACTCGGCAAAGGTGGACTTCGAAGCCATCTCGTCTACAAAATATAAATCAACAATGAGTATGTAATAAAGAAAAGAGGAAGAAAGTGCAGCAACAATAGAACAAGACAATAACCTAAATATCGTCTAGCCTCCCTAGGCTCTACGCCAACTATGTTCTTTAAGTTTAAATCATTCTTCCCAAAGCATTCGAGAAAGAAGTCAACGACAGCCTTCTTCTCGGGCTTAAGGGAACTCTCCTCTATCCGGGGAGCGCCAAAGTGCAAGCACCAAAAGGCATTAAATTGGAGTTTTCTCTCCAAGGTCTCCCAGAAAGGAATCGAGTTCGGCCACTCGAAAATCTTAAAGTAGACAGGCTTGAAATTATGGAAGGATTTATCATACAAAAGGAATACCTTCCGATTGACGTGAGCTCAGAAGAATAACCACCCAGAGGTTACTCCACCGCCTGTAGTTTGGGTCAGAGTGAAGAGGAAAAAGAAAGCGTCTGGGGACAGCACTACTCTGAGATATTCGTGGATGATCTCGAATCCCTGAATCATTGCCCAGCTATTCGGATGTAGTTGAGAAGAAGCAGTCTCGATCCAGTTCAGAATCTCTACTTGAAAGTGGGTAAACAGAATCCGAACTCCTAACTTGAAGATAAGGACATTGTAACATCACATCCACCGAGGCCCCCTTGAAGGTTAAGGTCACTCACTGTCTCACTCAGATCGGGAGCCTCCAAATAATATTCTTCCTCATACTTGCCCTCTAGCGAGATGAGGTTCTCCTTTCCGAAATGAGTTAGGAACTCCGAAGTCATGACCGAGGGGGTCCCAAGGACCTCAAGATTGACCCACCGGTAGATGAAGTTGATATTGGGAAGAAACGTTAGAGCCTTTTGTTTTATGACCATTTTCGTGATCCCGGACAACCTACAAAGGAAACCATCTCTTCTTCACAAACTCAGGAAAAGCCTAAGTCGAAAATCCTCAAAAATAAAATGGAAAATGAAAAAGCAGACTCCTTATAGTGGTTTCCTTCCATATGAAAAGTCATTGGTGGGCGGCAGAAGTGAAAAAACTAAGCAGAATAGGGGTTAATGGTGAAAGGAAACCAAACCACCACTAATATCGCATTTCACCCTACAAGACATACACCACAAGTTGTAGAAACAGAAAACAAAAGGAAAGGGCATGCCTATTACTAGTAAGCGAATGCTGGCAATGTGGGGGATAGTGTTGATGCAAGAGGAAATGACCACTTCTCCTTCATTATAGAAACTTTTGGCAAGCAAAGAAATGAGGTAGTGAATATGCAAAGCGACATCTATAGGCATGAAGACCCTTTTTACCGTGCGACCCAAATGTCACTAAGGCCATAGTATGACTTTTTGTTTAAACGGGTTGGGGGAAAAAGTAGAAAAAGAACCCCAATTCAAATGATGAGGCGCTCGAAACGAGGTTCCATAATAATACATGTCCGCTCGGGGCGATGAGATGTGACTTACGAGGCAAAAGGACGTCATCGCTTCCCAACGATTCAAGAGGTTACCACAAGCGAACATCAAATCATTTGAAAAATGGCAATCTATTCTCGGAACATGATACATTAAGTCAGAAAATCATAGGGAACTCGGCACCCGAAGAAGTCACCTCGGTCACCGAGTTGGGGGCACTGTTCCGAATTGGATTATAAGAGCCCAACTCGGCCCAATGGCTAAGCCCAAATAGAGGTTGGGCTTGTTACTATCCGACACTCATCGCAGGCCCAAATCTGAACCAGGGCCCAAACCCGAATTAAATGCAACAGTTCCCTAACACCGCAGAACGTACTTACTTTAAGTGTTGCCAGTAAACTTGGATCCATCCATTAACCCCAAGCTAATGGATGTCCCGAGTTATCCCCTACGATGGCGAAACTATACCCCCACCTTCTCAACTACCTGCTCATATATATGAGTCCAATTATGGACTTTAAGTACTTCTTCTACCCACCTCTCATACACTTACCTGCACTCACTGACTTGAGTGTCGGAGTCCTTGTAGATACCCTCCACCGCTGTGGACCTCAATTTCATTAACTTGTCAACCACATAAAGGGCAACTTGAGATTCCAACTCGGTTCGGAGTCCTCTCAAGTAACCCACCTTTGAACAGTTATATTTGTATAAAATAAAAAATGTGTTATGTAACTATACTTATGTATTGATATTAATCTATATCATTTTCAAGTCATTAATGTTAGAATTATCTAATAATTTTTGTATGCTACAATCAATTGAGATATTTTGGTTTTGATAAAAACATATTAATATATGATCCATGTTGGGATGCAACCTTGAAGTCTAATTATAAATGTAAGTGATTTATTTATTTTCGCTTAGACATCTGTAACTAATTAGTGTGGGTAATAATGTAGGTCATAGCCTAACAGGCTTTTGATGGGAAGGCCCATTAGATTTTGTTTATATTTAAGCTAGATTGCCTCTGCACTCTATAACCCTAGCATATTGCTACTGTTTGGCTTGCCCAATTGATGGCCGCTATGAGAAAGAGTGAGAGTTGGAAAAGAAGACCCATTCTCTCAACCTCGCTGATTTTCATTGGAGATTTGAGACTCATAAGATTCAACAAGTAATAAGCCCTGACCATTATTATGATCCATGTGGTATAAGGGGGTTTATTATGGTACTCTTTGTTATAAATCGAGTATCATGTTATCTTTTTAGAAGTTACATTTTGTACGAACAAAGTTATATACATTTTCTATGTGAAAATAATATATTTGGTTAGGCTTTGGCACATTCAAGTTAAAGATGAGCCACTATGGTAAATTACATTTGCAACCACTGAGGATTAACCCTTGTTCTCTCTTTCTCTCTCTCTCTCTCTCTAAAACCCTAAAAGACACCTTCACCCCGCTCTTTCTTTGGGGTTGCCGCTAGCTTTCTTTGGCTTATGGTAAGCACCTCCTCCTGGTCTCTTTTTCTTTTTGCTAGTGTCAGTGTGTGTCAATTTGACCATTGATGCTCCTTTCCTTGTGCAATGGTGAGTTTCCCATGGTTGCCATCATGACTGATGGTGCCGCCACTTGGACCCTTTTTCATGCTTGTCGTCATCCTTGCCAAGATCGATGACAGGAGCAGCCTCATGTGCCATTTGGCATCCTCTCTGATGATGATGACCTTCTATCAGGCGTCGTGGTCTTTGCTCTTCCTATGGGTGGTTCTCCGTTCGGTGTCACGATTTGCTATCTTCTGCAAGGTGGCTTTCTATTCGACATGTTGTGGTGAGGCAGATCTTATCAAGTGTTCATTCTAGTAAGTGTGGTCATTTTCGCGGTGTTCGTGTTTGAATTGTTGCTTTCTTGGAAGTCGTGTTTCTATGGTGAAGCTGGCTAGAAGGCTTGAGGATTTCGTTCTAGGCTTGATGCTCTCATTGTTCTCTGTGTCGTGTGTGACTGAAGTGTCATGACCCATTCCAACGTCATAATTGGCGCATAGGAGGAGCTGATCCCCTAGCAAGCCTACTAAAACTTCACCGAAAATGGACAAAATCTCCCCTAAAAAAAATCCTACCATCCTCATAAATACAAAGTTCCTACCATAAACTTAGAATACCAATATAACCATATAATCAACCAGGCATTCTCAAAATAGATTACAACAATCGCAAGATTAAACTATAACACAGTATAAGGCAACATAAGGGAAGCTGGATCTTGCTTGTGAGGTAATGGAGCATGACTAAAGATTTAGATAGAAAGGATCAGCAAATTAATAACAACAATGATAATATGATCCTATAACAACCTTCATGGCCCACACAGATGGGTGTAAAGGGCGTGCGAAAGGCCCTACGCTTCAACTAACTGAGACACCAAGCGAGTACCTACATTCAAATCTGAAATAAGGAAAGATAAGGAGTGAGTCCAGCAGACCCAGTGAGAGATAACATATTTATAATGGGAGTGGGACAAGTGACAGTACAAGTGTTTCATAAAATAGTTTTTATATATAAAAATATTTCTAATTTAGCAATAAAAGAAGATAAAATAAAATGAAATACTCTTAAACAACAGTTCCAAGTAATTTACATAACACCAAGTTTAAGGTAACGAAAAGTCAGAGTGGGAGGTCTCAAATCCATAATCAAAATAGAACAAACATCTCACCAACGGGCTCTTCCCGATGGATCGATGAGCTGCCCACCTGTCTGGGCTTAACAAATCCAGATGTGTTGGTCAAACACTCCGGGCTAGCAACACACCTGCTAACTGGGGTTCGAACCAAGGTGCACTAAGGCTAGTGTTAGCGACAACTAGCTACCGTTTTCTATCAAAGATCCCTCTCGTAGAAACTAATTCTTTCAAAAGTGAAAGCAATACTCAAAGATATCTAATATAAGATTTTGCAACATCAATTTCAAACCTCAAATAATCAGATTCCAGAGAGCCCATTTCCAAAGCATCAAAACATAGCATTAAATGAACATATAAACTTAGTTAGAATATCAAAGGGCAAATTTCTTTTGATAAATACTTGTCCCACCCACATAGCATTAGATAACATAATAAATAATGTTCAAGATTCAAATAGAATACTAAGTATGATAACAAAATAACATTTAACAACCAACTTATCAAGACGTATATTGGCACAGGATCAACAAGATAATGAAATTGAAAAAAATTTAAAACAAATTATAAATATACTATCACTCACAGTACTAAGCCTAAGGGCAAGGGTTCCAAGCTCATTGCATCGCAGAGCCAACAATTGATTTTTCATAAGTATGCAATGCTACAAGGATCATTAACCAACAATAGGTTAGTCTTCCAAATTGAAGATTAACATAGAATAGCTATAAGACATAAAATCCCCCAACTATATATGTGTCTCTTGAGTTTTGACTGTGAAATATTTATAATTTTTTATATATATCTCGTGACTTTTATTTAAATTTTTAGTCAAGAATAAAAATTAGAAAACATATATTACTTTTTTTACATAAAGTTGACTACTAAAGATTTGTCTCTCTCATAATAAGGGTCAAGCTTCGCTCCTGAATAAATGATATGAAACAAATCGCATGAATTCAAATTGATTGGGATAAAGCTGTACAAAATGATAGAATACACGGGTGGAATAAAAATGAAATAGTGAGTTATAAAAAACCCATCAATCACATTGCTTTGTGTGAAACTTTATAAAAGCAATTTTTGTACAAATAAGTATTCGTCTCATAACTTAGATCCCTAGTAAAGAAGAGTACAAAATAGGAAAATGGTAGAAAGAAGTAATTCTATCCCTAATTAAAAACTAAAATTCTTATAAATTTACAATAGTATCCTCACTCACACAAGACACTCTCTCTCTTTCTCTCTCTCACTTTTATTGAAGACATAGCGAATTTTTAGTCCATAGATGATACAATAGAATTCCCAAAAAGTAACACTTGATTCTCAATAAAGAAGAGTACAAAACATAAAATGGTAGCTAGAGAAACATTTCTGTTCCTAGTTACAAACAAAGATCTATTTAGTTTCTATTTTTATTTTTTATTTTCATTTCATGTATTTCCTATTTTCAAGATTTTGAGAAGTAAATAGTAAAAAAAAATAAGAAATAAAATTTTATTATTATTACTATTTCTTTCATAAAATTCTAAAAATAAAAACACAACAAAAATAATAAATAAAAAAATAAACTAATTAAATAAGCCTTAAAATATCCAAACATTTACAATAACATCTCCACCGTATGTTCGTGCCAAATAATAATAATAATAATAATAATTGCATTGCGAGTATCTAAATACTACATTCTCTTTACATTTATGATTCGCACCTAATTATGACAAACGTGATTTGTCATTGACTGTCATGATTGTAAACACATTGTGATGTTTTCTGCTTTGGGCCGTTTGGTTTAATTTTAAATAGAATTATTTTTGGAGGAATAAAAGTTAAAAAATTAATTAAAAAATTGATTTATATTTAAAAATGATATTTTAAAAGTAAGTTTTAAAAAAATTATTTTTATTTAGATAAAATAAAATGAGAACATTTTGGTTAAAATTAGTTTTTGATCTTTATATGTGTCCCAGATTTTGGTTTTAGTCTTTACAATAAAAAAAATTTGATCTAGGTCTTTATATTGGCACTCTATTGAGGAATTAGTCTTTATCGTTAGAAAACTACTAGATCTAGATGATATCAATTTTTTCTAATATAATTAACAAGATCTAATATATATATATATATATATATATATATATATATATATATATATATATATGTTAATGCACTTATGAAACGAGTTCTTTTACGCTCAAAATAGTCTTTTTTCAAAAATAAAAAAGTGGCAAATATAGCAACGAAACAACTTTTTTGGACCAAAATAATTTTAATCAAGTTTCACTATATCGCATATTAGTTCTTGTTAGCCATGTTAGTAAAAACTAATATTGTCTAATAATTTTCTAATAGCAGGGATTAATTCAATACTATTATAAGAACTTAAACCAAAATTATTTTACTGTAAGGACTAAAATCAAAATTTAGAACACGTAAAAGAGTCAAAAACTAGTTTTAACCAATCACTTTTAGAGATAAAATTATCAACAACAAAAAAAATGAATCTTGTTTTGATTGAATGGAAAAATAAAATGCAACATCATACCCACTTTCACTTGTTTTAATTATCGTCAATGGAAAATTAAGTTTCGGCAAGTTCATCTAAAAGCCAAAAATACTTGATTCCGTACTTTTTTCATTTTCATGTCACTAAAATTATATTTGTCTTACTCAAAAGACTAACCAAATAGGCACTATGGTTTCTTTGGATATACAAAGAAAATGAAAAAGAAGAAAAAATTTAAAAATGAAAACGAAAAGAAAAATACATTTTCCCTCAATACTTGGTTTAGTGGATGATTGACAGGGAAGAAAATATAATCTCATAAAATGACTTATTTATGCTTAACATTTTGTTCACATTATTTTTATAATAATACAATTAACATGAGCTATATTGTTATTTTATTATTTATCACTTGTTCCGTTAATTTTCTTCTCAAGTCTCAATCTTGGAGAAAAAACTTTTATGGTGGATCTCACTATCTTTTTTTCTTCTATTAATTTTCTACTCACATCCAAACAACTAAAAAGTAACTTTTTTTCTCCTTTTCTTCTCCTTTTCTTCTCCCTTATTTTTTTTTCCTTCCAAAATCCCTTAAACCAAACAAAAACTTATTCTCATCTCGTTTGTTTAGTCTCATTTAATCTAGTTTGGTTTAACAAATCATTATTTATCCTGTCTTAGATTGTATCATTTATAGGTGCATGAGAGCTAGTATTAAAAAAAAAAATTTATAAATTTTTAACAACATATTTGATTGCACATTACAACCTTGCAAAATCGATTTTAAGGGGTGAGAATTGATTGTGCCTTTTGAGTATTTTGTTTGGTTGTTCATCATCAAAATCAATTCTTGCCCCTATAATTGATTATGGAAGAAGTGATAATTTTTTATTTTTTGTCGGAATTATTTTTAGAAGAACTAAAAAATATAAATCACTTTACCTCAAAATCAATTCTAATCAAATCAATTCTAACAAAATTAATTTTATTTAGAATCAATTTTACAAAAGCAAAACTAAATACGCACTAAGTTTGTTTGCATATAACTTTAGAAAATAAAATTCTATTAATTTTTTTTCAAAAAGAAAGTCCAAAGTTTATTAAAAGGCACCCTCACTTTAGCGGGTTAATTAAAGAATCTCCACAGGCCTACGCTTTTTGCAACTGATAAAAGCCACAATATAGCATTGGCAAACCACAAAGGGTAAGATTATCATTAAGAGTCAAGCACATGGTAAGATTATCATTAAGAGTCGAGCACAGGAGAACTAGGAAAGTTGGAAAGTAGATAGCTAGTTTTTTTTTTTCCTTAAAAAAAAACTTATGAGGAATTAAATTGGTGTTAAACATGAAGCATCCCGAGGAAGCATAAGTGTTTAATACATTTATGAAGGTCAAAAGCATGTTGTGAGGATCTATATAAGTCATACTATGAAGTGGAAGGAGGACTGCAAATTTTATCCCAACCAAAAATAAAAATAGTTATTTATAATGCAACATCACAATATCCACTCATTTCAGACATAATCACTTCTAACTTCTAGAGTTGTTTGTATAAGTAGTTAGCTCATGAGAAGCCCCACCAACCAAATCCACTCATGCAGTATGTGGCACAAACACATTTTACAGGAATACAAGTGTTGGAGTTGATTAAAATAAAACAAATTGGAACAAGTCCTTACTTCACCTAGAATTACAAGGAAAGAAGAAGGTCGGGGCTATATATGGACCCAAGTTCTTTGTTTCAATCTACATCAGTTGGAAATATTTTAAGCTTGTATCTGATTTTCTTCTTTCCTTTGTATGCTTGTCTTAGAGTGTTGTGAGATGTAGATCAAATATTTGCTTTGGATAGTGTGGATGTACTAGGGTCATAGAGTGTTTGAGAGAAAAATTTATGTGTTGTAAAAACTTTTATAGTGTTATTCTCTGGTTGTCTTTAGACAATGACCTTTGTTTTTTTTTTTTTTCCGGTTTTGGAGTTTTTCACGTTAATTTTTGTGTTATGATTGTATTCTTGATATATTTTATTTCTCTAGTTTTAGAAAAGTTTTCAAGGGGAAAATGACATTTTTTTCCAACAAGAGAACATGTAGATATGTTTTCATAGGAAATATGGCATAACTGAACAAAGGCCTCCAATTTGTTCTTGGTATGAATAAACAAAGTATTTACCAATGGTAGGAATTGAGAGAATTGATCAGTAAAGTAGTTGACAATTCCTTCACAGTTGTATATAGCATAAGATAATGAATTTAACTTTGATGTACTGTTAGTATAAAAAAAATTATACATATGTCCAATTATGTATTGGCACATTAGCAAAAATATTTGACTCAACCACCCACTACTTTAAAAGTCTTTCAAATAAAAGCATATGATAGGATAATAGCATAAAATTGTTTTATATTGACATCATATCAAGATTAATCTCTAAGATAATAATAGCAAATTTTCTCAATATAAGATGTATTTGAGTTTAGTAAACATTGAATGAAATGGAAGATTTATGCTAATCTTCATGAATATATAAAATTCCTGAGTTAAAGTACAAGTTCATGAATCAAGCAAGCCCTGAAAGAGGTCTACCCACACGAAGCATAATCCGTTTATGTTATTAATTAAGGCATGAAGGTCATTTCCTTTCATTGGCTAAATGGATCCAATGTCTAACTTTTTATTATTTGAAGACAAACAATGCAAAAGAATTTCCAGCACATATTCATATTTCTTCGTACTGAACCTTGGCGATTTGCTTGCAGGGATCAGGAATGAAATAACAAGAAATGCATAGAATGACACGAATACTAAATAAAAAGACAAGTCAATGTGATGTTGCACAAAGGGGTATGTGACAACAGCATGGCTGAACGAATAAAATATGAACTGGATTTGACATGCATTGGAATGTAGGATGAGAAAAACTTTTCCAGACTAGCATCATTGGCTTCTCTCATTTTACAGACTAATGTTGCAAAACTTACATTGGTATATACTACAGTGTCAGCAAACAATTGAAAACATGTTCTAAAAATCAAAGAGAAACATTTAAGCATACAGATTGTTAATGTAAGTATAAACACCCTTAAACACCCAAAAATGAAAGATCTATAACTATAATGTTCTCCACAACTGTATCATATTAAACACTTAAAAACATGTCTACAAGGATATATTAATATAAAGACAAAAGCTTTGGCATTTTCCTGCAACATAAGCATTTTCACGTACGCTCAAAAACAATAATACATTTATAACGTGGAAATGGTTCATGTTTCAAAGGAACACTGTAAGTCGTGAACTTTCTGGTCGATAAAAATTAGTGGTCTACATTTCTGTGCAACCATACATGTTTCAAGTAAGGGTGTTTTATTGTTCATGTTTCAAAGGAACACTGTAAGTCGTGAACTTTCTGGCTGATAAAAATTAGTGGTCTATATTTCTGTGCAACCATACATGAAAATTTTCAAGTAAGGTTGTTTTTATGCGCATGTGTTTGCGCATGAGATAGAGTGATACTGAAAGAAGAGATGTCATCATTCATCACATGGGTTATCTTATGCAAAAAGTATATAAGTGGCTCGTCGGTTAGGCCATCCTACAATCCTTTTTAATGTTACTCACACCAAAGAGGAAAACATGGCTATTAAATGTAATAAACTCCATAGAAAACTATGAACAGTAATTAATGTAGTAAACTTCTCACAATAAAAGCTTGTGCCTTCTAATAAAATACATTCGCAAGTGTAGTATCTACAGTTTACCGGTACTAATGAGAAAAGCTTACCAGGCCATAGTCTGGACACTTTTATGCAGAGCAGTCGGTACAAATGTACTTCCACCGCTGTCAGACCGAAAACGAAGAGAGTATATCTCAGTAATCAAGTTATAAACAAACACGCACATCTATTTTTGGTTACATGGTCCCATACTAGATGTCAGATCTGAAATAGAACCACTTGTACAAAAGCATTCACTGGTAGACACGGGCCAGTTAATACATCTAAGTACTCATTTCCAGGTTAATTAACATAAAAAAGGCACCTGGTTGGATTTTAATATCAGTAACTGCAAAAACTGCCACATATACGAAAGTTATTTTTTAAATAAATTCTGTTTTTTTTTTTTCAAGTGAAAATATAATGCTGGTTTGCCTCACATTCATGCTTATAAGAACATGAAATGATAAAGTATAAAAAAATATCTAATTAGCCAGAAGCTATCAAGCTTGAATAACTAGACTACAATATAAAGTAAAGAAGTGGACTCTACAAATAACAATGCTTTATTTATTTATAAAGATTCAAAATTACAAATTGATGGAACACAAATTTTATTTAAATACTCACTTAATTCCTCACCATATACTCACTCACTAGTTGCATACACTCACTTCGGCACACATGTACTTTACTTGTATATATACACATTAAAGCACTCACCTCACTATGACACTCACGCTGCACACACTCACGATTTCTCTCTCCGCACACTCACATCAGTACTTAGTGCACATACACATTAATGCCCTTGATTTCCTATTTATAGGCTTCTAATGTTGGTGAAATTGCCGACTTGCACAAAAGCTAGAAGACTATAGTATAATATTGATTCTAGATATTTCTTTCTATTTTTCAATACTAAAATATTAAGTCTTGGAGCATTCTCGTTGCTTCCAAGATATCTCTTTAATTGCAAGAAACTTCCATGCCTGTCATAATATCGATGGTAATTTTCTATATAGAAGCTTCTAGATCTAGTGTTGATTTTTCATACAACCCTACCAATATTCATGCTGCTATCAATGATCTTTTAACATATTAACCCAAATAATTAAAAGATATCTGGTAAATGCAAACAAACACATGAAGAGGTGGTAGGGAGAGACAACAAAAGGTACACTACACAATATAAGATGAAAGGGGCAGTGGGAAGTATGTTGCTTTGCTTGACATCCTAGGGGCACCAGCTGTATCTACTCAACAATGTTACTGTACTTAGTATCCTCACTTTTTTAGGGTTATTTATGAAAATTGATAGAAATCAACTCTCCTAAAAGCTTAAGCATAGGATGTATGGAGTAAAAAAGTAAGGGCATTCTGTTTTCTTTTCACATTGTCTTTTCCCTCTTGGTCAATTTCCTTGTTACCTTAATCTAAAAATAGAGTTCTTCACATATTTCTTTATGATTTAGAAAGCATTCACTCCTGTTATATGCATGCTCATTTGCAATCCAGGAAAATGGTAATGAAGCAGTGTCTGAATAAGGTTCCTGTTTAACAGCCAGCATAATTATATTAGATAGACAATGCAAGCTACCTTGCACTTTCATCCTCCATTTCACGAGCTAGGGAAGCCAACTGACAGAAATTAACTTTAAAAATATCATTGTAGATGCATAAATACTATTCAGAAAAACTAATTAGATAATCAGCTTGATAATAGAAAACCTTTATAATGAGCAACATCATTACATTACACATGACAAGAAGTCTCTGAAAGGATTATTTCTACATCTGAGAAATGTGTTCCAATCAACTTCACAATCTGGTTTGCCAGTATTTTTCAGATAATAGATTACGGCTAAATTGATCATTCACTACCTCCTGCACGTAAAGGCAAGAATACACAACCAAATATCAGAACAGGCTTTACCAACATTGTCATAACAGAATTACATCCAAGTACAACTGAAATAGAAAAGATGGTTAGAAAGTGAAGTTCTGCACCAGATGGGATGCCATTTCTCCAAAAAGGAAGATTGTCTGAAAGTAACTTGAATTGTAAGAAAATTAAGGTACACGACAGAATTTTGATGAGGATGGGAATCCTATAAAATCGTTTTCCAATCAATTTAGCACAAATCAAATTAAATCACTTAACAAACATTGGGTTTATCTCATCAAACAATGAATGCATGTACCCTTGCACGAGTCCTTACTCCTTTGAGAGTCATTTTTGATAAACAAACAGAAAAGCGCCACCCTAGAGAAGCAAACTAGAAGAAGGCTTTGGTTGGAAGATATGAGCTTGCAACATAAGTGCTACTTTTTTCATTGCAGATTTAAACTCCATACGGGGGCAACGGGTTCAAATCCTGGAGTCTCTTCGCTTGCGGGGGTGAGGCTACGTACATCTATTGTCCCCAAACCCCACCAGGTGAGAATCCCATGCACTAGGCCACCCTTTTGTGGGTAAGAGACAAACAAATGTTGTCCGAGAGCAGAGCCAAATAGAGCCATTGTCAATGACAAATGTCAAAGCAATTTCCTTTCCTCATCTTTTAAATAATGACAAACCAAAGCATGATCCCCTCTATCCATTACCATTGGTCAACCACAGTGGGAGTTAAACATTAAATAACGATTAAAACACTGAAGTAAAAGCAAAAGACTTGTTATTTTATCCCCTCTATCCTTTGGCCAACCGCAGAGGGAGTTAAACATTAAATAACAATTGAAGCAGTGAAGTAAAAGCAAGACTTATTTTTTTTCTCTTTTGAAAGGGAGGACAAAAGCTTTGTAAATTTTCCTTAAAGCCAATGTAAAATGGAATATTTTCCTTATTTTGGATTTAAATTATTACATAAACAAAGTCTTCCAAGTGTCTTTGCCAATGGACACGTGGGCAACACATGACTTGTAGGCTAAATCCATCAACTGAAAAATGGAATGCTGGCCTGACACCTGTGGAAAACTTTGGCGCTGCACCAAACTATGTTCTTGCTGTAATTCTCCACTAAGTGTGATATGAAAACCATATCCTAAGAGTATCAGACAAGCATTCAATTTTTCAGTTTATGGATTTAGCCTCTTAGTGATGCGCTGTCCATTTGTCTGTTTGCAAGAATACCTCTCAAGAGACTTGGATAAACAAATATATTTCCCATATATAAAAAGGTAAATCTAACTATACGACCAGGATTATCACACCTATTACAAGTTCAACAGAGAAAAGATTTCATCAGAATCTTTATTTATTTTTTTCAAATATTTACTTGTAATTTACGACCTATGAAGTGAATCCTGCCTTGTCCTCTTTTGAAGATATCACCTCATATCTTCCTCAGTTGGAAATTCTAAGAAAGGGCAAGTTCTATTTAACCTGTCAAGGTCCACTGCTTACTTGTAAGAGTTATAACGTAACAGTCATTAGCATAAGCCAAGTCAGCACAGCTGTACTTTTATGGAAGTTACTGAATTTAGTAACTCATTTTAAGGCCATGGCATTCTTTCTACTCAGAAAACATGGACACATAAATTTAAGAAATAATTATGATATAGGAACTTTTAATATATATTTTTCCCAAATTGGGGATATTAACGACCATAGTGATTTACTTGTTAAACATGTACTGACTTAATTAACCAGCAAAGTGGCTAATGCTCGTAAATTGGAAAGTTTATTCAGAACTTTTAAAATGCTGATGAAAACAATGGAAATACAAGACTATCATGACAAGTGATTTGAAAGATTCTAAGCTGTTCTTTATTGGAAAATACAATATAACCGGATATGGAATTTTCTTTGTGAGATGATTTTGTTATTTTCTTCATATGGAAAAGATATTAAGTCAATTACAATTACAAAAATGAGTTGAGGAAAATTGCGGCACAACTAAGACACTTCCAGTATAGCCATGTGTATCACTAACTTAATTAGGAAGTCTCATTTCTGATTCTCATTCAGAAGGGCATCTAAGAAGCAAGGCTCTCCCTGTAAAAGTTTCCCATTAACTACAAGACTAAAACACAATCTGAAAACATCATGGCATGGTTTAACTCATAGTTTAAGGCAGATTTTCAGATGAGGGAATAAAACCTGTTAAATACACACATTTATATGCCAAAAAATGGGTTTGGTCTGCAAAAAACACTTTATCATAAGAATTAACAATATAAAGCTAGAAGGTAGTTATACATACATACATATATATATATATATATATATATATATATATATATATATATATATATATATATCTTTTTTGCTTTTAAAATAAAAACTAAGATTGACCCGCATGTTAGTGCATGTTACAATACTAGTGCAAAACTATACTTTCAGTTGTGGTTATGATTATATGACATTTTTGTATGTGCTGGTAAAAAACAAAAGGTATTCAATGTCATTTTCCTTATGAGCTTATGTTAAATTTGAGGGTTTCCTTTACTAAAGTTTTCTTAAAAGGAGTTTTTCACTTTTGAAAATTGACAATATGAATTTTATTCTCTGCCACCTCTGGATTAGCCTTTCCATTTTTCTTTTAAAGATGGTACTTAAGAAGGCAAGGCATAAATAGTCGTTATCCCTTACAGCAAATAAAATACAATCACTTAGATGTGTGAGTTCAGACTAAATTCAGAGGAACAAAATGACACAAGTAGCTCATAACCACTTGGCTGAAAAGGCTCTAATATGATGTCAAAGACCGACCTCCTAAAAACTTAAGTTGTTGGTGAAATCATATGAATAGTTTTATATCTCTAGAATATAGTAGCCCTCATGATTTTCCAATAACCATTAAAAAAGTAGTTAAATAAGATTAATATTAACTTGAGTTTCCAGGTTTAGAAGTAAATTGAGTGTAGGTTGTCTATAAGAAAAATGTCTCTATTCTACAGAAGATCAATCCATTCTTTAGGGTTTCCATAATAAAATCCTTTTACGTGCATGCGTTTGTGTTTCTCTCCCTCCCTAGTCCCCAGAAAAATTCAATATGTTATATTTTAGTAAACAAAAAAAATAAATAAATAAAATAAAAACATTAGAAGAGATTACAGCTAGTCTACGAACTGGAAGGTTAAACAGTAAATTTAAGATAATCCTAACAGAATGGAAGCCTTAATATATGCACAAACTCCACCACAGTGGCCAAAAAGATAGCCCATCATTAAAGCAAAACTGCCATGTTATCCTTCCAAGCCTAAAAAAAATCAAATAATGAGTGTACCGATTTTCATAAGTACTGGTAATCATAAAACTCAATTTTTTGGATGACATGGTTGATCATACAGAACTTTGTGAATTCAAATTACACATTATATCAAAACCAGTTTTTAACACAGAGCCTTTGTAAGGAAAAAAATTTAAAAAATTTAAAGCAGCTTGATGGGATCTTACTCTACCTAGAGCTCATAAAAATACTGTTTATCTTCTTAATGCATTCTTCTTTTATTAAAAAATTTAAAGCACAAGTGCTAATTATAGGCATCTTTCACTACAAGGAACCCCACTTCCACACCATCTTGCTAACCTATTTTTGGGCATAAACAAGCATGTAGCTGCTGTATCCCCCCGGGATTTAAACTAATAACTTTCCAATTGCTTGAACTATTTCATTTTGCAGCTAAAATTAGTTGAATATCAGTTTCAGAGCAGCCAAAGAACTTCTCCACATGTTGAAATGTTAATAGTACGAGTTAAGAAAATTCTACAAGAGAAACTTTCTCAAAGGCCAAATAAAACCTTCTAAATCAAATTTGAAATATTCAAGTTGAAACCATACATAGATGTATGTCATTAGTAGGTAACCATGATTTACCGCTATAAATAATAAAACCACAGAATATGAGGCTGTATTGAATGCAGAAAAATGTGCTTCATGGCCATACTGATTATGATATTATCCTGAATCCAAACCAGAGGCTAAGGCATATAAAACAGCAACTGAAGTCACCAAAGCATATCCAGAGTTGGATATCATAAGTGATCCATTCTTTTCACCGGTTATTCTCAAGATCGATAATTCTCCTCTCCATCTGTGCATTTAATAGTTGCAGAGTAGAAAATAATAAGAACAGTTGAATATTAGAAGTTCCTACAACATCCTGGTATACAATGACTTAAAGGAATGAAGGATCTGAGACAACAGCACAAACAGCAGTTAATGGCGGGATTGCACTCATACATTACAAGGAACATGCAAGTAATGTGTTCATAGTAAGCAACAAAATCAAAATAGATCTGAATTTTGTAAATCTGGCCCCCGAAAGTTTATCATAACCTAGACCATTAGAATTGAATAGATAGCCACAAAATTATGACTCACGCAAAGCCAACCAGAAAGTAAAAATAAGTATACTTAGGGATTTTATAACCAGAATATGCAATCACTAATATGGAAGGAAGAGAATAAAGGGACTGAAAGCTACCAAAATTCCTTTTGGAAACTCCCTTTCAGTAATTAATTTTTCTTTTTCATAAAAGATGCATCAGTGAGCACACCATTTACACCAAATGTCTTCATAGGACTTATAATCAATTGGTGAACCTTATTATTATTGAAACAATACAAAAGTAATGAATCTAAGCAGAACCACATATCATTTAACAACTGAACAAAAAACTTAAGCAAAAAGTAAATCATTTCAAGACCAACCAAGGTATTCCCATTTTCAGATTTTCTTTTGTTGTTTTATATAACAATGAGCTAGCTGCACATTGCAAATTGCATAGCAACAGTAAGCAAAGAATTCAATGCAAATTCGTTGTTGAATTAACCGATTCATAATTGAAGCACCACAAATATACGCATCTGGTTCATTAAAAGCTTTATTAAAATTAATATTTAAGAATTATTACCCCCAAAGAAAAAAGAAAAAAAGCCTTCATATTAAGAGGAAGGATCAAATGCAACGTTAAGAGTTGCATTCTGACAATCACTGTCCCTCTATTTTCCACATCCTCTCAAAAGTATGTAAATCCAGCTACGTTATACTATACATAAATATCCAGATCCAATCATGTAGCAACACTTAACAGAGACAGAGAAGAATGTCTAATAGGATCTATATGAGGCATGTAAAAGAATGGATGCACAGAAAAGATCAGTTAAGATAAAGATATTAAAAAAATTATTCAATATAAAAATAAAGGTATTAAAAAAATTAAACAAGCACTTCTGCTGACAGGAGAAAGATGAAACTACACTCAGCCAGTCTTCGAAGCCTATCCTAAAGTAAGTGATGATAATGTACCTGCACAAAGGTTTCGAGTTTTATCCTCAAACAAGCAAATTTGTTCTTGACCCAATATAAAGCCTGAGAGCAACTGAAATATAACAAGAAAGGGGGGGTATCTTCAGATTCTTTACAGTAAAATAGGTAGAGTTCAACAAATCCAGGGTGTCTTACAATAAGGAAAATAACAAAATAATTGATTGTTATGATCCTTTACTACCATATTCAATCTCCCATCCACTTTCTGTGTTTGTAATAATTTGTCATTCTGCTATCATTAATAGTAATATTATTGCATCATAGGTTTAGTAAGTAATATTAAGACAATGTTCCCCCCCAAAAAAAAAAAAAAAAAAAAAGGCCAACCAAGCCTTGTTCCACATGGTAGGGTCGGCTACATGAATATGACAATGTCATAGTGTCTTATCATGAACCATGTCATATTTTCTAAAGGAAACATAATACAAAGTGTTTGGAAGAATTCATATAGAATTTGCAGTAATCTTAATCGATACACTGAATGTTAACATACTCTTTGACGAAACAAGGTCCAGATACTCCCATTTTGAACAATCAGATGACTTATTCCATCACAAGGATGTTTTTAACATGTGCAACCTATACTATCTTACAAACAAAAAATTAAAAAATAAAATATTCCATGCTTACCTCATCTAAAATGCATTATATCAAGTAATCAAGCCAACACATAGAAAAAAAAGTGACCATCCAAAAATAGAATGATATTTTGGATGTACTGAAGAGGCAAACTGGCAAAGTATGTAAACTGATAACGGCAAAGGATGTTGGGCACATAGATCATAGTTGGTACTTATATGCACACAACTGATTGATTTGGAACAGAGTTTTGGAGAAATATAACAGTACTAGTGTGTGCTACAAGACAACAGTAGTCATCATTCATCAACTATAAATCTATAAATTAAAGATTCATGACGGAGGAGTTTTCTTACTGATTTTTATCTTTCCTTTCACAAGCTTGAAGAAGCTCGGCACACGCACGCCTTACATTCTCTGCACCAACACTGCAATAAGCAAATAAATCATGGTACTTTATTACTCAGAAAATATCTAAAAGTGAAAAAAGAAAAAAATACAGCCATAGTTATACACTTAGCTCATCACCATTGACGATTTGACATGAATACACTTTTGAATATACCATAGACTCTAGAGACAACTGACAATTTGTTACTTTTATTCGTACTTAGGAAACATGGCAACAATACAAAGGGATAGAAGAATCCCCACACCACAAAAGACACATAACATCTCTTTTGGGCTCTTGAACAAGGGGTTCACATAAGAAATTAAAATCGAGTTTTGAAGATGTAGAACATCAAAGGAATATCAAGCATTAAATTTGATGTACAGTATTCTAGAAGCAAAACTTGTTTATATATTTAGTGCAGAGCATGAAAATAGACTCTATACAAATAATAATACTTTTTTTTTTTATTTACAACGAATCAAGCCTACAAATTTAGTGGGACATAAATTCTCATTCAAACACTCACTTGATTGATGCACATACTAAGCACCCTCACACTAGTGCACACATGCACCTTACTTTCACATACACACACTAAAATCTACTCAAAGCACACACCTCACCACTCTGCACACACGCTCACGTTTCCACTCACTTTCTACAATTGCTACTCTAGGTGCACGCTATATGTGCTTGTGCATGCTATCACTCTCACCAAAATCTATTCACTGTCCACACTCACTTTCTCACGATAAGCACATTACACAATGACACGATGCCTATTTATAGGCTTCTAATGTCGGTGTAGTTTGCCGACTTTCACTTGCTAGAATTTCTAGCATTATTATTATTTTAATTTCAATTTCTAGAGCGTTCTATTTGTACATCTAAACAAGAAATTTCTAGCTACTTCAAATGGCAGTAATTGATTATATTAGAAACATCTAGAACTTGTGCTGATTTTTCATTTCTCCCCTTTAGCATTAGTTCTGCTACGCATTCTCAGCTATTTACAAAACTTTGGAAATCTAATGCCATTTGATGTCTTGATCCCCTCTTTCTTTTGCGAGCCATCTTCATATCTTATAGTTTTCTTTTGTTCTATCATCTTTGCAAAATTTGCATATTTGGGATTTGGCTTTCTTTGCTTGGTCGATCTTCTGAATTGTGGTTGCTCTTCAACCGCTTCTTCTTCATTCTAAGACATTCTTTGTTCCCTTTGATACACTTCTGTTTGCCAGGGACTTCGTGTGTGTTTCTCTGCCTCATGTGAACTTGGAGGCTCTTCTTTTACGCCTTCCTTTTGCTCCCCCATCTTTTTCTCTATCATACCTTCAATTTCTTTGGAGTCGGGTAGAACAATTGTGTTGATCACCAAGAGGAGGCTGCATTGAACACCACATTTCTTGATGTATAACACCTGCCAGTTGTGGGATCACAACGTCTCTATCCTTTTCTTTGACTATCGTATCCCACAAATATTCAACGAACATTCTTCTTATCCATTTTGGTCCTCAAGTGATCTGGAACAAAGACATAGCATACATAGTCAAATACTCGGAAGTGACTCATTGTGGGTTTAAGCTTCCATAACTTCTCGAAAGATGAGGCAAACCTCAGCTTCGCTTGTGGAAGTCGATTAATCACATGAGCTGCAGTCTTCATACGCTCAGCCCATAATCTACTTGGAATATTTTCAATATGCAACATGCTCCGACAAATCTCTGTAAGATGACAATTCTTCCCTCTCTGCTACGCCATTTTGCTGAGGCATATTTGGACATGTTATCTGTCTTCTTATCTTGCACTCCTTCAAGAAGTCGTAGAATTCTTTTGATATGTATTCTTCCTCATTGTCTGTGTGTAGACATCGAATCTTCTTCCTAACTTCGCTTTCTACCTTCTCTTTAAATTCTTTGAATTTCACTAATGTCTCTGATTTTTCCTTCATGAAATATACCGACATGTACCTTGAGTAATCGTCAATGAAGGTCACCATGTAATGATATTCTCTGATTGAGGGTTGTTTTATTGGTCCAAGCACATCTGAGTGAACTAACATCAAAGGCTCCTTAGCTTGGAACTTTGACCCTTCATATGGCAGTTATAATATGCCTTACCATACTGACACCCGGCACATATAACGTCATCTCGCACTTCTAGTTGAGGCAGACCCTTGAGCATCGACTTCTTCATCATTATCTCAAGCTTGTGATAGCTTACATGCCTAAGGCATGCATGCCATAAATCCACAATCTCGTTCTTGCGAGTCTTTTCTACGTAAGCTGACTCTGCAGACATTACGTAGATTAACTCTAAATGTCGCCCTTTTAGCATAGGTTCCCTGATGATTTTTAACTTGTCATAAATCTTCACATCTTCTAGGTCAAACACTACATATCTCCCTAACTTTGTAATTTGTGATACTGAGAGTAATTTTTTCTTCATTCCAGGCACATAATAGACCCTTTGTAAGTGTACCTGATTCTCGCCGCAACATGGTGAGATTACTACTTTCCCAACATGCATGATCGGGAACATTGAATTGTTTGCTGTTACTACCACTCGGTTTCCTTTATACTTTGTAGTACTTTCTAGCTTCTCTTTTTCACCAATCATATGATTGGAGCAGCTTGAATCAATAATCCAATTCTAGTTATGAGCAACGACTAATTGATATGTTGCTGTAAGTGCCACTTTTGCCTTTGGTGATTCCACAAGCTTCTCATAATTCTTGTTATCAAAGCTTATTTGTTCCTCGATCGCCAATGAGGCGGAGGCATTCCATTCTTCTTCGCTGTCATTTTCTTTTTCTATCAAGCGACTTGCATTTACTACGTTACTCTCTGCTGACCTCTTATCTCGTGCAAAATACCCCCGTTTCTCACAATTGAAGCAGGCATCATCACGTCTCTTCGTATTAACACAGGGTTTTCCAGAGCATGAATTTTCTTCTTGCCCCTTCCTTCCCTTCTAATTCTTGTTAACAGGTGACTTCCATCTTCCCTTCCTTTTACCAATGAAAAGTGCTTCTTTTTCACTCTTCACTGATACTTCAGCCATTTGTTTAGCCAACACTTCTTGGTCAGCCAACACATTTTCTAATTGTAAAAAGGAAGGTTGGGTAGGCCAACCTTGAATGATAGAAATAAATCCTCTTGTCACGACCAAACCCAGGACGTGACTAGCGCATAGGGACATATCCCTAGCAAGCCTACATAAGATCTTTCTCTAAAAAAAATTGGGCAGAGTCTCTTTTGTATTTAGGACTATTCCTAAATAAGCACCCTTACCCTGCATAAAACATACAAACATGCAAAATCATTGGGGATCCAGACATTCTCAAAATACACCCCACAGCACACATCATAGGAGTTTAAAACATTTACATGCTTATAAAAATATGTATACATATACATAATCATTAAGATTCAACTATTCATAAATAAAAACAATTATACAATTACTATTATGCAAGACAACACAAGAAGGACCCTACCTGTAGGCCAATGGAGTGTTACTAAAAACTATACAATTACGTTTAAGAATATACTTCGCAAATACAACAACTACTGGGAACCACACGAACAAAGTGTGGATTGACTAAGAGTCCAACACCTTTGGCTGACTATTAAAGATTGAGCATGAGCTTGCACCTATCTAAAAACATGGAAAGAAAGAAGGAGCGAGTTATACAGACTTAGTAAGGGATAAAATACCTATAACAAGAGTGGGACAAGCTTGAACGTAAACTTTTAACAAAAATATAACTTTATAGAACCTCATACATCATTTCTCAAGTGAAGTACTTTGTCTATATTTCAAAATGACATAAAATTTTTGGCAAGACATATTTGATATCTGATCTATCTTTGAACCCTCTATAGCTCATTAGAGCACCTTTCAATTTAGCTGAATATAAACTTCTTTATATCAATTCATCTGCATTCTTACCCATGACTTCAAATACATAATAAAATTTAACAAATATAGTTATCGAATCTTTTCTCGTACTTAAATTGTTCAGCATCAACATAATACAGTTTTAACTAGCAAATAGGGATTTTAAACATAACTTCATAGGATAGAAATACTTCTCAAAATATAAAGAATAATTACTTGCTTCAATGTCATGATAAAACTTAAGGGAGGATCCTATTTGAGAAAATAACTACCTGATTGGGTGGCCTTGTGGTCTAACCCCAGCAGTAAAAGGGTAACTTCACGCCTGTGCGCGTCTATGTTTTGCAGACATGTCGGCCAAACATGTTAGCTGGGTTATTCGAGGTGCACCAAGGCTAATACTGCTGCCATTAGTAAACAGTTTCTGACACAATTTCCTCTCCCTTTGAAACCTTTGCTCATTTTTAATTCTTTGTCATTAAGATTCCTTAAATAACTTTACTCCAGATATCAAGTTCTGAATTCTAAATACATTGCTTAAGCTCTTAAAGCATTAAAAATTCATAGTTCCCAACATAGCAAGCTTTAAAATCCAAACATCAATTTGGAAATAATTCATGGGAATCAATATTAAGCTTACTTCACAGAAATCTATAATTTCTAAATATCATATCAACTTCTAGCCTTTATATAGTTAAAAATCAAATAACTTGAAACCATCTCTATCTCTATCAAACTATTCAAGTGTGGAAACCACTTCTATGATGCTTGTCCCAAACACATATACTCAAACATATAAATATATTTATGCACATAACTAACACGATTTCTTTGAGAGTTTTATAAATAAGCAGTAAAACACATTAATTCAATACTTTCATCAAACTTCACTAAAATACATTTTAGTCATGTACTTAGGAAATTAAGGATAAAAAATTAGTTATAGATATACTATCACTCACAGTGCTAATCCAAGGGAAGGAGTAGTCTCAGTATGTTGTGTCACAGAGCTATGGTCACCACACAAGTTATCTAGCACCAAAAATATCATTATCCAAACATTAATTAACCTATGGAACCAAAGTTTAACTTGAAAAACATCCCAAGGAATAAAATCCCCAATTGGAACCTTAGGTTCCTAAACCTCAACTTAAAACTCAATCCTCCAAGAAAATCCTTCCATACTTATGAAATAGAAGATTTGATCTTAAAGAGTTACCTTAGTTAGCAAAAGAATGAAGAAGCTTGATGGAGGATGTGGGTCTCCTCCCACCTCCATATTCTCTCACTAAAATAAGAGAGAGAGAGAGAGAGAGAGAGAGAGAGAAAACCAAACCCAAAGCTATGATTATGATGAGGAAAGGATGGATTTGGTAATAGATTTGAGTAAATATTGGTGAAGAATTAATGGAGTTCATGTGGAGGGAAAGAGAGACGGAAGAGAGAGAGAGAGAGATTTGGGGCTGAAATAAAGAAGGGGGTCGATTCTCCAATTTAATTTCGTTTAGCGAGCGCTCAAGCGCCTACTTCCGGGCGCCTGAGCGCCCAACAACTGGAAACGCCCAATTTGGGATTCTGGCATCTTGCGCTTGAGCTAGCAATTCCTGGTGCTCGAGTGCCCAACCACCTGAAACTAAAGAGACTACATCTTGAGCGCCCAAAGCTGGTGCTTGAGCGCTAGCTCTCCAGAATTTTATTTTATTTTATTTTATTACAAAAATTTAAGCCTTTTTCCACTCCAATAACTTCCCAATATTCAATAATACCAATTTAAAAGATCAAAACAAAATACATAATTCAGACAAACTTGAAATGTTCCTCTCTAACACTTAATTTGTGTATCGGGTATTACATTCTCTTCCCTTAAAAAAATTCGGTCCTCCGTTCTCATCTTGAATCCTGCTAATGCAAATGCCTATCCATTCCTACTTGTTGATTTGTTTCCCTGAATGTGCCCTTATTGTATTCGTCATTGCAAGTCTCATCGCGAGTTAATTGGGACATGAAAATATATCCTTTCACCTTTGACACATTCACACTCTCTTACAATCGTTCTCGATTAGTTTCTTCTGATCATCATAACTACATTCTCTAGTGTCCTTGTTTTAACCAATGTCCTCTAATAAGTAGTTCATAATATGAGCATTAACTCTTTCCTTAATGGTTACCCCTTGTGCAACCTCAAGAAGAGTCTCTACATCATTCATTCTTCTATAACCATCCTCCATCATCATATAGTGTGAAGAAAACTTAAACTTTATTTTTATAATCAACAATTCATTCTGTAAGTCATGCTTTTATAGAAAGATCAGTGAGCTCTATATTGACACCAAGATGAGTGTCAATTTCACTCACTAAATTAGATTTACCCTTAATTGAAGATATTGATCAACCATTAACGGCAAGTTACTTACTTTCACTAGATAAGACTCAAAGTTTCGAGCTACCCGGCTAGAGTTTCTAATGCTTTCCTCTTCTCAGTTAAAGATTGTGATGGAATAATCCGGAAACATGAAATTGATACCATCTGGAGGGTATGGACAATTAGTTTAGGGGTAAAGGAAGATACTTCAAACATATCTATTTCGCAGGAAATATCCTTTTCTAGCAAGCCTTTCTTTCCCTTCGTTTGATCTTTCTAAAGGAATTTTCCTGATAATTCCATTACCTTTCCAATAAGCAAAGCTTGAATATGACTATTCTCATAATAATAGCCATATTTCCTTAAGGCTTTAAAGCCACCACACATCTTAGACTGAGGTACTCTTAGCACCAATTAGCAAGCCTAGTTTAACACTTCAATAAGAACTTATGTAATATTAGCATACCATCAACATGAGGATAATCATGTCTGTGCCAAACCATGGCTTGAAGCTGAATCTTAATCTTCTTCACTTCCAAGCAGCTCAAACAAATCTAATTTCACTTCAACTTCACCTTACTAACATGACTATGGTGGCATGCTGGAATCAATAGCTCAAGTTATGAGCTTGACGTTAACTAGTGGATGCTATACAAACTTCTCAATGCATAGCCATAGCAAATCTCACCCCAACTCTCTTTATCTTATACTTTGAAATGCCTCACCTGAAATTTATAACACATTAAAGGCTTCTCCCTGGCATCCTATACGATGATTTACTAACCCATCATATTCGATTGTTCTGAAGCTATTAGGTCCATTATATATATATATATATATATATATATATATATATATATATATATATATATATATATATATATATATATATTTAGGTTACTCCTTTAAGGAGTGACCCATCACTTCCACCTTCAAAACACTGCTTGAAATAATATATCTTACCTGCCATCTGGATAACATCTTGAACCAACCTAACTAGTTAGATTACCTCTCTTCTGCTACTTTATTCCCATTTGCCATACAACTCATCTCAAGCAAGCCATTATCAAATCTCTATGAATGTTGTAGTTTAACTATCAATTGCTATGCTTTATCATCCAATGTTACTCATAAAACTTTTCCCAAGATCCTTGAACTTCCATAATACCCCCTCATCTTAAGCATTGGTATTCCCCTCACTAGCGTAGCACTTTTACTATCTCCTAACTACTGCCTTAGAACTCAATTCAAACTAAAGATAGTTGTTTGCTTCCATGCATATTGTACCTTTATTTCATGTGTTTTTGCTACAACTTCATTCCAAGGATAGGTCATATGCACATGGTTCATTTCCTTTTTTTTTTTTTGTCCATTAACTTCCATTCACTATCATAGGTAAAGCAGGATATCAAACTGAACATGCTAAATATGACCTTGAGGTACCTAAAAAGGGGTTCACCTAGCTCCTTATAACTAATCTTCTCTTATCTTCTTCTTAATGCTTTACCAAGCCCCCCTTGGGTTGTCAGTGGCTTCACTAGCTAAACTTAATCGACAATTACTACTATCACTTTTTCACCTTGAGATTTAGAAGACTAACTCACATTATTTATGAGGTTGGTCTCGCTAACTTGCTCAATTGTTCCTATCACAACTCATAGGATTCACTTCTTCATCAATCCTTTTTTCTTACATTCAAGAGAAGGTACTACCTTTAACTTTCTCTCAGGATCTATGCACCTCTTGCTACCATAGTAATAGTTACAAGGACCTTATCATAACGCCTCATGTAATACTGCCCCAAAGTTGGCAATATAAGCCAATTGCCTTAAGCTCTTCCATCCACTAAAATCCTTTATCAACTTTAGCTCCAAGATCTAGTCTCTACTTATCTAAAAAACGACATTCTCGTGTCTCGTTAGAAACCTTGCTACTTACAATCCAATCTTTTCATAATTCTTCCTTGCTTTCCTTCATACCAATACCATCTTAAACTTAGAGAAATTATAGTCGGGTTTTCGGGAATATTCTAACATAATGATTAATCCTCCTACCTGATGTATTTGCCAGGCTCTACCTTAAAGTATTGAGCTTCGAGTAAACCATATTCTCAACTCCTAATGTCTTTTTGACTAGTGCAACATCCATGTTGCTTCCTTAACTATTGTCTTGAAATCTACTTGTACTAATGATGGTTACATCCCTTCAGAAGCATAATCTACTTCCTTCCATAGCAAAAAGCATGTGCAAAATGACATCGAACTCAAAATTTGAGAATAAAGGGAGAACAAAGGACATTTGGCAATAAGATAAACATAACTAACATTCCTACAGGCCTCTCATAACATCACAATCTGTGAAAATGGGCGCGCTTCCATTTGCACTATTGTGATCTTATTAGAGGACACTTGCTCCATTAACCACAGGGAAATCTAATGCTATGATACCAACTTTGCCACGACACAACCCAAGACGTGATCGGTGCACAGGGACATGTCCCCAGCAAGCCTACATAAGATCTTTTTCAAAAAAAATCAGGCAGTCTCCTTTGTATTTAGGACTATTCCCAAATAAGGATCCTCGCCCGGCATAAAAAATACAAACATGCAAAATCATTGGGGATCCAAGCATTCTCAGAATGCACCCCACAGCACACATCATAGGAGTTTAAAACATTTACATACTTATAAAAATATGCATACATATCCATAATCATTAAGATTCAACTGTTCATATATAAAAATAACTATACAATTACTACAATGCAAGACCAACACAGGAAGGACCCTGCCTATAGGACAATGGAGTGTTACTAAAAACTATACAATTATAATCAAGAATATACTTTGCAAATACAACAACCCCTGGGAACCACACGAACAAAGTGTGGATTGACTAAGAGTCTAGTACCTCTAACTGACTATTAAAGCTTGCGCATAAGCTTTCTCCTATTTAAAAACATGGAAAAGAAGAATGAGTGAGTCATACAGATTTAATGAGGGATAATATACCTATAACAAGAGTGGGACAAGCTTGAACATAAACTTTTAACAAAAATATAACTTTATAAAACCTCATACATCATTTCTCAAGTAAAGTACTTTGTCTCTATTTCAAAATGCCATAAAATTTCTGGTAAAACATATCTGATATCTTATCTATCTTTGAACCCTCTATAGCTCGTTAGAGCATTTTTCAATTTAGCTGAATATAAACTTCTTTATATCAATTCATATGCATTCTTACTCATGACTCCAAATACATAATAAAATTCAACAAATATGGTTATCAAATCTTATCTCGTACTTAAATTGTTCGGCATCAACATAATATAGTTTCAACCAGTAAACAAGGATTTTAAACATAACTTCATAAGATAGAAATATTTCACAAAATATAAAGAATAATTACTTGCTTCAATGTCATGGTAAAACTTAAGGGAGGATCCTATTTCAAAAATTAGCTACCTGACTGAGTGGCCCTAATGTTTAACCCTAGCAGTAAAAGGGTAACTTCATGCCTGTGTGTGTCTATGTCTTCCGGACATGTCGACCAAACATGCTAGCTAGGTTATTCGTGGTGCACCAAGGCTAATATTGTTGCCATTAACAAACAGTTTGTAACACTCTCCCAAGTATGGTACTATGTTTAAGTCATAATACCTCACCTACGAGTTGTTACTGCCACTTAATCGGACCTCGTCTAGCAACAACCTTCGGCCACCTTCAATCTTAGTAGTCAACTCCGCCTCGGAGGACCTTCTTCGGAACTTCTAAACTATCTGGAGATAACACAGAAATAAATATAGGAGTTAGAATTATAAATTCTCAGTAGGATTCATTAAACTACCATGTGCTCTGTCATCTTTATTATCTCCAGCTACTTCGGTTTATTATGAAAAATGTGAGCATGTCAAATAGACTGCTCAGTTTTATAGTTTGAAAATATATTGTCCGAAGCAGAGTTCATTTTATTCACGCACTTAAGTCACATTGGCAATATTTCATATTTAGAATAATAATCACAGTATAAGTAGATAGAACAGTCTCTGCATCAATAAAACATGGGATATAATTATGCAAACACTCATACTTGAATTCATGCAAATGCACTGGTATTTTTCTTAATTTCCTTTACTTGTCCTGCACATTCCAAAGTATGATCGCCATGTCATACTCCATCGGAGTGTGATCGCCATGTCACATTCCTTAGGATGTGTTCATCAAGCCATATTCCAGAGTATGATCGCCATGTCATACCCCATCGGGGTGTAATCACCATGTCACGCTCCTTAGGAATATGGGACCTTCATCATATCATTTAACTGCCTTCATAGGGAGGGACCCAATTAACTGCCTCCAAGTGAAGGGACCTAATCTTATCATATTTAACTGCCTTCACAAGAAGGGATCTCATAACTGCCTCTAGGTAAAGGGATCCACATTTAATATGTTCATGTCCTTTCATTCCCATACATAATCATGCATAGATATGTTGAATGCACTCATACATATGCTTCATCATTTACTTTCATATATCCTTGCATATAGAATTTCATGTTCATATCATGAATATTCATAATAGAAACTATCATAATTAAATCATTAATATACTTTATATCATACTTTATATACTTAAATCAAACTATCATATAATTTCATTAATATACTTTATATCATACTTAAATTATTCTTGCATATATGAATCTTATGAACATAACACATAAATGTTTATCACATTCATATAATTCACATATTTTTGCCAGAATTTCGGTAGCATAACGGATCAAGTCTGCTTCCCTGTGAATAGTACCAGTCCACCAGAGAGTCATTCATACAGAAAAATCAATGCAAGGTATAGATGCTCCAATAATCAAACAAAGTTTCATAACCATGATCTTGAATTAATTTTCTGCCATTTCCTTTTGATTCTACCCGATTTTTGTAACTAAGCCCATAAATTCATTTTAATTCATTTAGACCTGAATTTTGGATATATCATAGCTCTATATGTCTAGTTTCCAACCCTTTTGGCATTTTGATAAATGTAGCTCAAGTTATTTAAGTTTTATCTCGGGCTACCCTGTAGCTAGCCAGAATTACACACTTAAAAGTAAAAATCCACTAAAAATTGAAAACCAGTTCAAACATACGAAATTGGTACATATTAAAGCTAACAAGACAAGATTTCATTTGTAAGAAGTTCCATTTCAATTGTTTGAGTAGAGCTTGAGTTATAAGCCCCAAAATTTGACCTTTTTGAACTGCCCTGTTTTGGCCCAGTTTGGATATAGGGAAACTTCCCCAAACTACTGCGAGCAAACGGGACCGTATCTAACTCTGAAATTTTTATGGGATATTTTTCTATGTGTAAGCTTTCTAACAAAGTTAGTTTCATTCAATTCCAAGTTGTATAGTTCAAGTTTTTTCCTAAACAACCTAGTCTGCCCAGAATCAAACTCAAAAACCCAGGTCAAACTTCCAAAATTCATATCTCCCTCAATACTAACCCAATGGCCTTATATTATATATGTATGGAAAGCTGTGAATGTCTAGTTTAACGTAAAAATATTTTTATCAAATTTAAATGGCTGTAGGTGGAGCTGTACACTCCGCCGTACGGACTACCGAGGGGTTTTGGTCTTTTAGCCCCTTACTGCATCCTATTCTCACTCCTTTTTACTTCTTAATCGAATTTAAACACAAAAATAGCCATCAAACCAGCCAATAATCATCACATACATCCAAATACCACATCAAGAAATGAGAAAATAAAATCCCCAATCAGCCACCCATAACCAAGAAAACAAGAAACAAGTTGAATCTCTACCTCCTTTAGGTGTGATCTTGCTAAGTTTGAGTTTAGATTAATGGAACCTTATCAAAGCTTGAAGGTTTGATGGAGTAGGTTGAGAGGAGAAGAGGAGAAGAGAAGAAGGAGGCTGGAAGAGGAGAGGAGGGGGCGAAGTCAGCAGGGAATAAGGGAGAAAAATCTGATTCAAGCCTTAAAAGGGTAGCTGGAATTGTGGGTTTTGATTGGTTGAGATTTTGTAGCCAATTTTTAGCCATGCTTCCTCCTCCTTGTGGCCTTGGTGGCGCCACCCATAGAAGGTTAAATGGCTGAGTATTCAGCCTTTGAGTTATAAGGTTTTGGGTATATAATTCTATTGATTCGGTTCCGACAGTTTAAAATACCGAAATCTTACCGATTTCCTTTAAATCGGTAAATTGATTTTAAGAAAATTTCTATGGAATCTTCTATGCTTCTAACCTAATTCCCTTACACCTAAACTCAATCAATTGCTAATTAATTGATCCTAAATAAATATTTAGTTGAATTTTAATTAATCTCAATTATTCAATAAAAATCAAATAACTAGGCAAAAAACGATAAAAAAAATCTAGCGGATGTTACATAGTTTCTGTCACAGTTTCCTCCCCCTTGGAAACCTTTGCTCATTTCTAATTTGTTGTCATTAAGATTCCTTAAATAACTTTACTCCAAACATCAAGTTCTGGATTCTAAAGACATTGCTTAATCTCTTAAAGCATTAAAAATTCATAGTTATCAACATAGCAAGCTTTAAAATCCAAACATCAATTTGGAAATAATTCATGGGAATCAATATTAAGCTTACTTCATAGAAATCTATAATTTCTAAATATCATATCAACTTCCAGCCTTTATATAGTTAAAAATCTAATAGCATGAAACCATTTCTGTGTCATCAAACTGTTCAAGTGTGGAAATCACTTCTAAGGTGCTTGTCCCACACACATATACTCAAATATATAAATATATATCTGCACATAAGTAACACAATTTTTTCAAGAGTTCTATAAATAGGCAGTAAAACACATTAATTCATTACTTTCATCAAACTTTACTAAAATACATTTTAGTCATGTACTTAGGAAATTAAGGATAAGAACTAGTTATAGATACACTATCACTCACAGTGCTAATCCAAGAGAAGGAGTAGTCTTAGTATGTTGTGTCATAGAGCTATGGTCACCACACAAGTTATCTAGCACCAAAAACATCATTATCCAAACATTAATTAGCCTATAGAACCAAAGTTTAACTTGAAAAACATCCCAAGGTATAAAATCCCCAATTGGAACCCTAAGTTCCTAAACCTCAACTTAAAACTCAATCCTCCAAGAAAATCCTTCTATACTTATGAAATAGAAGAAGATTTGAGCTTAGAGAGTTACCTTGGGTAACAAAAGAATCAAGAAGCTTGATGGAGGATGTGGGTCTCCTCTCACCTCCACTTTCTCTCACTAAAATGAGAGAAAGAGGGATCCAAGAAAGAAAACCAAACCCAAAGCTATGATGATGATGAGGAAAGGATGGATTTGGTAATAGATTTGAGTAAAAATTGGTGAAGAATTAATGGAGTTCATGTGGAGGGAGAGAAAGAAAAGAGAGAAGGAGCAGAGAGAGGGAGATTTGGGGTTGAAATGAAGAAGAGGGTCGAAACCCCAATTTAATTTCGTGCAGCGGGCGCTTAGGCGCCCCCTGTCGAGCACCTGAGCGCCCAACAACTGAAAATGCCCAATTTTGGATTCTAACATTTGGTGCTTGAGCACCCAATCAATTGAAACTATAAAGACTATACATCTCGCAGTTGCTGCTCAAGCGCCCAAAGCTAGCACCTAAGCACTAGCTTTCCAGATTTTTTTTTTTTTTGGCAAAAATTTAATCCTTTTTCCACACCAATAACATCCCAATATTCAATAATACTAATTTATACGATAATTCAGACAAACTTGAAATTTTCCTCTCTAACACTTAATCTTTGTATTGGATATTACACCTCTATACTCTAGTCTTAAATCATGAATAATTATTCTTTTCATATGTTGATAAGATATTTTGCTATCTGGACTCAGAAATTTCTCGACAAAGAGACTTTACCTTGGTAAAATATTGGTTGCTCATCAAGTCTCCTTGTGTTGCCAATAAGAGCTCATTCTCCAAAAGTTGTAGCCTTGCATCATTCTTCTTGGAGAACAATGTTACGAAAGTGTCCCACACTTCCTTCGGTGACGAAGCCATCCTTATGTGCTTCAACATCTCGTCCTCTACCGTAGTCTTGATCGCATACATAGCGTTCCCCGCTTTAATCTTCCATTTCCTCAATACTTCTGCTTCTATTGCAGGAGGTGGCATTGTCTCACTACCTCCAACAACCTCCCACAAGTCTTGGTCTTGGAGATATGACTCCATACATGTTTGCCATGTATTGTAATTATGGGCATTAAGCTTTCTAATCCCACCAATAACTTGAATGTCCGCCATAGTAACTTGATGGAATTTTGTCATTGCATTGGTCCTAGGCCAATAACTTCACAGTCCCAGACTATGACTTGTGATAAAAAGCTCCCCCAGAAATAATGATCCTTGATCACCTTTGAAACGATCCCCGGCAACCTGGCTTTAATGCCAAATTGTAGAGTAAGGAAGTGGACTCTATACAAATAATAATGCTTTCTTTATTTATAAAGAATCAAGACTACAAATTTAATGGGACATGAATTCCCAATCAAACACTCACTTGATTGATGCACACACTAAGCACCCTCACACTAGTGCACAAATGCACCTTACTTACACATACACACACTAAAAACTACTCAAAGCACACACCTCACTCACTCTGCACACATGCTCACGTTTTCACTCACTTTCTACACTTGCTACTCTAGGTGTACACTATATGTGCTTGTGCACACTATCACTCTCACCAAAATCTATTCACTATCTGCACTCACTTTCTCATGATGAGCACATTACACAATGACACAATGCCTATTTATAGGCTTCTAATGTCAGTGTAGTTTACCAACTTTTACTTGCTAGAATTTTCTAGCATTATTATTATTTTTTATTTCAATTTCTAGAGCATTCTATTTGTTCATCCAAACAAGAAATTTCTTGCTACTTCAAATGGCAGTGATTGATTATATTAGAAACATCTAGAACTTGTGCTGATTTTTCATTTCGATAATTAACAAAGCCGAATAAATCAAATATATAAGCTCAAGGAAGTTTAGAACATTTTTTGAGCATATACAAGTAAGATAGCTCATTACTTATAGATCAAAAGGATGCTCCGGTGCACAAAGCACCCTCCAAAAAACCAATAGGGGTATAAAGAGGGTAGATATATGCAACCTTAAAAATAGAGTTGAAAACTAATTTCCAAATTAGGTCAAACTCCTCTTGTAAACCTAGAGTAAGGCCAATATATACAGTGGTGGAATTTTCATTTTGAACAGGATATAACAAAAAATATAATGAAATTCCAAGGTCCTGCATATCTTAGGTTGGCTAATGATAGTTTTTACAGATAGAAGAATAGACATAGAAAAGAGGAGAGAAATACTGAACAGCCTCAAGAATCCTCCTCTACAGTCTAGATAACAAGGAAAAAAATTTGAGAAAAATCATGTTGAACTCTGCAAGATATTTATGAATGACAACACACCCATAAAAAATGCAGCCATTCCAAAATGCAAATTCCATCTATACAATAGAACTACTTTGTTAGAATACAAAAATAGAAACCCAGAGTTGATTAACCGGTTCAACATATTTTTTCGTTCAAACAAGGTCTTTTAGTCTTGTGAATGAAAAACATTAGTGTTGAAGACCCTTATCATAGTAGATTAAACCAGCTCAAACCAAATTGATGCAATGAACTTCGGATAACGATTATATATATATAATGAATATTCCAACTAACTACTATGGAAATCCATTGCCTTATTAAATATCCACTTTGACCAAAATAATAATAATAATAATGCATAGTTAGTCATTTGTGTTACCCGCAGGTTCTTGCATAGAGATCAGAAGCATGATAATGAACACTTGGAAAATCAACCTTCTCTTGGGAGCTGCAGCTCAGAAAACAAGTCATGTATGCATATTCGATAAACAAAGCCAACCACCACAAATTTGGAAAATTAGAAAAGCTAAAAAAAATTGAACAATGGTTTTAGAGTTACATTAGATGGGTCAAAGCAAAGAAAATCCTGGCACAAGCGATGCAGTATCTAGTGACAGTTCTAATAGCAAAATCGGGTAGAGGACTAGCTTCCTTCATAAGTTGAAGCTGGAAGAACTGTTGGTTAACCACTCCCTGAAAAAAAAAATTAAAAAAAAACAAAAACCGGATTGAACTCGTAGAAGTTCTTGCTTGCTCTCATTGTAACAAAAAAGTCTTATTCTAATTCATTCATCATTTTACATGTCAATCATTTTATTTAAAACATAGCTAAAATCAAATATAAAGAGTAAACAATCAAATTAGTATATCAAGTTGGCCACCAATTTCAAATTCGCCCTTAATGTTTTGAAATCTCTTCTTGTTGGGAGGAGAGCCCAAAGCCTAGAGAGATCTAAATCAATGAATTAAGCAAGAAACCACAATAACAAGCCGGACGTCATATCTTCATCTAAAATCTTAAGACAACGAGTCTATAGTCCTCTATATTATATACTTGTCACTTAATTCATTCTTAATCAATGTAGAACTTCAACAATCACCACTCACATACGAAATTCCAATGCTCCTAAGATCCTTGAAATTGACAAAAATTTGTTAAGCTAGTCCATCGACATCAATCAAGTTGCCAACTTTGACTAATGTCAAGACCTCAAGAGAGGTTTTAAAACTTCATTGACGGATTTAAAGTTGGTTGACAATATCATAAACTTATTTGATAATTTACTTGAGAAAGAAATGAACCACAAAACTAAGTGTGTAATATAGAGTTGAAAAGAGCAAAACTTTCCAATTTCTTTACTCTCAAAACACATAAGAATTTCTCTTAAAATTGAATAAAGTGGTAATGTAGAAGGGAGTGGTGATCGTAGGGCGTATATATGTACATATTGATATGTGTACCTCATCGTACATGCCTTGCATGAAGATTTGAAGCTGGGCTTTGAGAAGAGTCGCAGCCATTTGCGTCAGAAAGGGAGAGAATGGAAGTGCATTCAGTAGTGAGCGGAGAGGATTTTGATGTGAGTGTTGTTAGTGTTAAGTGTTATTGTTAACTTAGATGAGGCTATGTTGTTGTTGTTGAGTGTTGGGGGTGTTGAGTGGAATGGGGCTTGGCTTGGCAGAGTAACGGTGGAAGGAGAAGTGCTTTTCCGAGTGACTTCTTTTTTGAAGCTCTTACGTTACTCGCCACTTGTTGATACGACACTACATGCATTGTGCCATATGACAACATTTTCAATTTTTTTTCTGCATTATTTTGATTTTTTTATTTTTAAATGGGTAAGAGTTTTCTTTGACTTTGGTATCAACTTAATTTCTGCATTTAATGCTTTATTTGAATAGAGAGAGAAAATAAAAGAAAAATATAAGAATAAAATGAAGAGAAACAGAGAAGAAAAAAATATTTTCTTTCTTATATATTTGGATAGAGATAAAATAAAAAAAATAAGAAAAGAATAAGAATGTGTAAAATAATTAAATTATTAGAAAATGACATATATTCTTATTATATATTTATAAAGATGAAGGTTCAAATTAAGATAAAATGATATTTTATAATATTTTTCTTGTCGGACGTGTTTTGTTCTCAAATGTAAAAAGAAAATTTTGGAAGTACAATTTACAAAGTTATATTCTTTTTTTTCTTTGCTTTTTTTCTTGCTAACCAAACAAAAATAGATAAATCCACCCATTTTCTATTCTTTTATATTTTCTCCTCTTTTGTTTTTCTATTGATCCAGACAGAGGGATAGTCATGCTTGGAGGGAAAAATTTATGAAAATTGTTTTCTTAATGCGAAAGGAAAATGCATAAATGATGTTGAAATTACTTTTACCATGATCGGTTAAGATTAAATTATAATGGTATAACTTTAAGTAATTATTACACCATTAAACAATTTTTTATTGGTGTAATTTTTTACAAAATTTATCGTGAGATTAGAAGTTTATATCTTATAGAGTATTTTTATAAAATTTCAAGTTAATCTAAAATGATTTGATATACTTTTTATATACATCAAAATTAATGTAATTTATATGTTTAAAATATACATATATAAGAGCTATTTAATTACATTCTTATTGATGTTTAATTTTTATAAAATTTAACATAAATGATCTTTATGATAAATAATTATAATTTAATGATTAGATCAATAAAAAATATATTTTATAGAAATTTATAAATGATATAACTATAATTAAAGATATATCAATGTAACTTTATCCTAACTCTACCTCGCATGTATGATGATTTCGGTCAAGTGCGGATGGAAACAATCATTTATTTTGTTTTTGTTAGTCTGATAACCGTTACGTACTTTTTCGTACATTTGAAAATTTTCCATACTGCAAAACAATACTTAAAGCTGATAATTACTAGTCATTATGCATATTTCTTCTTGTTGTTGCTTCTTCTCCAATCTTCCTGCCTTTTTATCAATAATGAACCATAAAACAATACTAGTCATTAGAGAATATTTAGATTTCCATTCGGACTAAAGAATTAGCTCACATATGCTGAATTTTGAGTTCCAGATATTTCTTAGCGCATAATTATTAGTTTTGTCCTTATAATTGCTGTAGTAGTTGCTATTTTATCCTCATATGATCAATCATCCAAATTTTCAGCTATATAACCATTAAAACTTAATTATCTTGCTTAACCTTAGTTTTTCTAAATTAAATCAAGAATAAAATAATTTATGGTATTAAACTTATTTTATAAGTTAACTTTATTTCCACGAAAGTTATTATAACGAGAGAAATTATAATTTAACAATATGTTCTTTTTATAAAAATATAACCCAATAATATTCATCATTAAAACAAAAAACCTAACAGTAATATTAAGTGAATTGAAAGCTGTAGACATGCTTTATAAAATAGCATAACTCTTAACATGGAACTCTTTATTAGAGGTGTAAGCAGATCGGATCAACTTGATGAACCTAACAAATCCGAACCGAACCGAATCAATTAATAAATTGATTCAGTTTGGTTTAGGTCACCGAGTCAATCGAGTCCAGTCTGATTGGAATCGATTAATATTTGGTTTAAGTATCAGATTAGGAAATTCACAATCTATAATCCAATACAACCTGACCATATCTATTCTTTTTTTTTTTTTAAAAAAAAACACACTAACACATTACAGTTTCCTTAGTTACTTTATGGACTTGTAATATAAGTAGTATTGTTTGATGTATGAACTTGAGTTTGGATAATTTGTGTCTCTTTAATTATGTTAATAGATATTAAAGTTGGACATTGTTATGTTAATGCTTTTTTATTATTTCTTATTGTATTTTTTTGGCTAAAATTGAAAAAAAACATTAAACGGGTTATTCAATCATCCGAATCAATCCAACCTGAATTTGAATGGTTCAGTTTGGTTCGGATTTGGTCTAAAAAAATTCATGAATCCAAACCAAATCAAACCAATTAAAATTAATCGGTTTAGATTTGTTTTCTCCCCCCAAATCTGATCCAAATTAATCTGTTCACACCCCTACTCTTTATGGATGAAAGAGAACTTACATTTCCAATCCACAATTATTTTGAAATCCTATCACCTGTAGGCAAAGAAGCACGCACACAACAATTTGATGGTGTGTCCGCGTGTCCGACATAAGTGGAAAACCGATCTGCATTGGACTAGTATGACATGTGTTTGACACGCGGTCTTACATGTTCCATTTAAAAAATATTATCTTTTGACTTGGACACGCGTCAGACATGATAGGACATAGCTCGGACATGCATCGAACATGGCTTGGATACGCGTCGGACACAATTGGACACAACTCGGATTCGGCTAGAACATGACCTAGTACTTTTTTTTCCAACTATTTGATGGACCAAAAAAGAATTGAAATGTTTAAAAATCCAAATTTATTTAAGAAATTATTTTTTGGGATATTAATAGAAATAATACCCCATATTTTTTAGAAGGGGTATAAAAAATATATATAACATATATTAAAAATCTCTATTTTTTGAAAACAGTTTAGAAAGCAACAAAAATTGGTAGTTTGATATTTAAAAATATTATAATATAATATTATAAATTATAAATTTTACGAATCTAATGTATCTCTGTGTTTATATCGTGTCAAGTGTCCATGTCTATCTCTGTGTTTATATAGGTAAGAACAAAGTGATAGGCTTGAGTGCCAAAAAAGCTATAAATGAATTGAATGGTTATTAATAATTTAATCATTATCTACAGGTATGCAAGCTGGAATAAATCAGGCATGGACGTCAATCAAATGTTGTAGGTATCGGCATTAACATTACAATTACATACACACAAAATATGGATAGGGTCTAAAAAGATACTCCTAGAAAATAAAGGACTGACAAAGAACCAGAATATATAGTTGGTAAAGACATTTTTTTATTTAGGGTAAAGTTATATTCCTTATATTTTACAAATATTTCGATTTAATTTCAAAAGTTTTTTTTAGTTTTATATATTTACGTTTGTATCATTTTTAAAATAGTTTAATTTTGCCCTTTTGATAGACAGCATCCAAATTATAAATAGAAAATGATAATGTAGACATCAAATTTCAATGTTAATGATGTCCAAATATTATTAATAGAGATTGTTCGCCTTCGATTCTCCAAGGGAGAGCTTCGAGTATAGATTTTAGTATAAGAATGGTTAATTAAGCGTTAGAGAGTCTTATATTAGAGAGAAAAATCTTTCATATCTTACAAAAATACAGGAGAAAATAATGTGATAAACAATATTATCCTACTCAGATAAGTAACGAATAACCTGACCTTAACATAAACTTTTTTTCATTTATAATTTTGACGTCATCTATTGAAAGGGCAAATTTTTGTTTTTTGGGTCAAGATTGAAAGGGCAAAATTGAAGTGTTTTAAAAATGTTAAGGTCGTAAATAGATCAAAAAAAAAACTTTTGAGACTAAATCAAAACCTTCGTAAAAAGTGAGTAACGTAAAAAAAAATTTTACCTTGTTTTTTCAATAATTAATGCTTGCATATCGTGCCTAGTTAGAAAGACAATTAAAAAGTTAATGATTTTGTGATGTGCTCCAAACTCCAGATAAAGCATGATGATTTTCAAATGAAGCATGTAACATTAGCGGTGGTAAAGTGGGCTGGCCCACCCCAACCCGCCAAAAGTGGGGCAAGGCGTGGTGGGCTGAATTAGGAAGGCGAGCTCAACAATCTAACCCGCCCCGTTTAAGGGCGGATTAGCGTGTTGGGGGGTTGGCCCGCCAAAAAAATAAAAAAAATAAATAAATTTATTTTAATATTTTTTAAGAGTTAAATTATTTTAAAAATTATAAAAATATATTGAATGAAAAAATCTACTTAAATAAAATAGAACAAAATAATTAAATTACATAATTTGTATCTAAATTCAACTCAAATATAAATATAATAAACTAATTAGGATATATAAATAAGTTTATAAATAATAATTAACTATAAATTTATAACATAAAGTCTATAGTATAAAGTTTATAAATTAACAAAAGTATAATAATAACATAATTTATAATAAAAGCTTAAAAAAAATTTTAAAAATACTCTTGTGTAACGTCTCGATTTCCGAATTCCGATCTCTTCACTTAAGGTTGAAATTTCCGATTTCCGATTTTGTCTTTAACTTTCAGATAAATTCCGATTTCCGACCTTATGTAAGCATGTAAGAATTCCGACCTCATCAATAATATATCCCGATTTCCGATCTTACTATGCTTAAATGGAATGGCTTGGATTTTCCTATTTCCGACCTTATGGTGAATTAGAATGTATACGATATCCGACTTTCGAGTTTATCTGAATTAGTCTCCAAGTTCGGCCAAAATTTTCACGACTTCCGAATTCGAGGCTATTGCCAAGAGCTTTTCATTTCTATGATTTTTCCGATTTCCGAGATTAAGTGTTGAGTTCCGACCTCGAGTTTATTAGCAGGAGCTTTTCATTTCTCTAACTCCCGAGTGCCGAGATCCTATGAGTTCCGATTTCTTGGTACACTTGATTAATGTTTTGAATCCCGATATCCGGTGTCATCCTTAGAATCGATTCGAGTTTACTTATGTCTCCCGACTTCCAGGTTCGAGTATTTTGGTTTCACATTCTGGCCCTTGACCTTCGATTTGAAGGTGATTGTACTTTACAATTCCGACGTCCGACTTTACTCTTGAGTTTTGAATAAACCAAGATGATTATTCCGAGTTCTGACTTTATCGTGCACGGATTCTGACTTTAGGAAATACACGAGTTCCAATGTCATGTTCAGATTTGCTGGAAGCGAGTTTCATTTCTCAGGCGACATGGAGAGCAATTTTGTCACAAAAGAGGAAGACATGGACGAACATTGCCCACAGAAATTTCACCCAATCAAAGCTACTCATTCTAACTACCACCTCAAAGCCTTGCCTATATATATTCCCCTCCTGCCTCTTTAGCTCATTCCTTACGTTGCCCTCTCTTCCTCACTTTAGCTCTCTTTTCTTTTCTCCACTCACCCACTCCATTCAGCCTTCAAGATCAACCAGGCCCTATTTCCAAACTCAAGCAAGAGGTAGAGGTTTTAATTCTTGTCTTGATTTTTCTAATTTTGAATTATTATTGGTGGTTTAATTCCTCAATTCTGATATATTGACTGAGTGATCATGATGAATTGTGGCTGGTTTATTGGCTGTTGTGAGATTAAAATTGAATTGGAAACAAGAAAGGATGAAGATATGAAGAAGTTGAGAGGCTGGAAAACTCAAAACCCTCGGCAGTTCGTACGACGGAGTGTACGGCTCCGCCTCCCGCCATTTAAAATCAATGAAACCATTTTTATATAAAACTAGACAACTAGGGCTTTCTACACATATATCATATAAGACCATTGGAGTAATATTGAGAGAGATATGAATTTTTGAAGTTCGACCTAGGAATCAGGACATCCACCCGGGCAGTATGGGTTAAAAAGGGTGTAACTCACCCTATATAACTCCAAATTGAGTAAAACTAATTTTGTTGGAAAGCTTACACATAGGAGAACATCCTACCCAAAAACTTCGAGTTTGTTACCATCCTATTTGTTCCCAGTGATTCAAAGAAGTTAACCTATGCCCAAACCGAACCAAAATAGAGTAGTTAAGGAAGGTTCAGTTTCGGGGCTTATAACTCGAGCCCTACTAAGTCAAATGGAATGGGACTTTTTGCAAATGAAAGATGGTTCTATCAGCTTTAATATGAGACTGATTTCGTATCATTTGAGCCAGTTTTCGATTTTTAGTAGATTTTTACTTTTGAGTGAGCAATTCTGGCCAGCCACAGGGCAGGCTGGGATAAAACCTGAATAACATGAGTTATGATTATTAGAATCAGATGGAACCAAAGAGGTTAGAAAATAGACACATAACACTTTAACATATCCAAAATTGAGGTCCAAAGGAGTTAAATAGAAATTATGGTATGATTTACAAAAATCGGGTTGAATGATTTATGTGAGGCTGTAACTCTGTCTTGAGAAGACTAATGTTCCTATGAGCTCCATGATGAATTGTGCATGCAATATTGTAATTGCTATGAGAAATTGGCATTCTGATGTACTGGTACTATTCATGGGGAAGCGGACACATTCCGTTATGCCGCCAAAATTGCGGTAAGGTATATGCATGAGTCATGAGATACATGTAGATGCATGTGCATTCTCAAGAACGCTATGAAATTTATGTTATGATAAACCCAAGAATATGTTATGATGAAAGTTCCATGATACTTGGGCCAGCCCCGGATAAAAAGTTAAGGGGAATAGATCGGTGGGGATGTCGGGGAAAGTAAACCCGGCAATCCCTGTATAGGAACGAGTTCGATCCTGAAAAGCAGACTATTACCCAGGAGTCTAAAATAGCCAAGAACTCCCAGGGGACCAAGTAATGGAAAAGTTTATGAGTAATAAAGAAAATATATGAGCAAAGGAAAAGTTTATGAAGGAAAGTTCAAGAGCAAGTTTTGCATGATTACAAGTTATTTACAGTTTAACTATTATGTTTACTTACAGCATATGTTCACTTATTCTGCTCATTATTCTGTGTATTACTGTTAGTAGTTTAGATGGTTTCTTATGCTGTTTAAAGTAAAACTAGACCTTGCCTCGGACTAGATATTTTCTTAACCTTATTAAATATGAATGGTTAAATTTGATCTCATGTTTTCATAATTAAATGAAACCCGAGGCAACTGAGAATGAAAGCAACGTCAGTTAAACATCATGCACGACCCTACTGAGAATTTCCTTAAATTCTCACCTCGTTTTGCATTTCCGCCTCATTCTCAGACGTGGACGATGGACACGACAGCTACCCTCTTCATTGAGGTGCCAGATTTATAGCTCCACCATGACCCTGCAGTAGGCTCGCTGTACATAGCCGGCTCTTGCCAGTTCTGTCTTTACCTTTTTAGTGATAGGAACTTTGCCGTCCCTTTGCACCATCCCGCTATTGATCCTGCCACCCCTTACTTTGAGGTCCCACTACATGTGGCACACCCTCCGCCAAGACCCCCACTCTACAAAGACTGCAGCCTCCCCCGATCCTGCACTAGAGTCACCTCCGCAGGTAGTACCCGACATCCCACTCACCTCCGACAGCGACCCTTCAGAGGCCACTAGCTCATCCTCCTCCTCCTCCTCCTCAGGACCCAGTACTGACTACTCGCCAGCCGGGCCTGATATGGCCAATGGCTACCTGACTGAGTAGGTCAGCCACAGGCAGTATTGTATAGCATGACCCTCTTTTGGCAAAGATGCGACTTTGGGTCATAGACGTAGTGGTAGGCTTTTGAAATGTCCTCTGAGGACCACATAGGATCAGGTTGACTGACATGGGCCTAATGTCAATTTGGTACACGGCCCCACTCATGTATCCTATTTTGAAACTTGTTCATAAGCTGAAACAGTGGCTTTATATATATATATATATATATATATATATATATATATATATATATATACAGTTGACGGCATAGGTGTAAATGGTTCTTATCTTTCTATTGTGATGAATTAAACCCTGTCACGTTCTTTATACAGCGTTCCGTTTCTTCAAATAAATAAATAAAGATACGGATAAATGAAACGTAGGCAGTGTATTAACACAGTAACACAATCTACTTAATTTCATGCTATGACTTAAGCATAACATTAAATTAGTAGGGTGTTACATCTTGCACCTAAAAAAATAAAAAATAGAGACAAGCTTGGCTTGGCGGGCCAATCTACCCTAGCCTGCCAAAGCCTGTGGGTTAGGTGGGCTAAAAATTTTTGGCGGACTAAATATGTCAATCTAGCCCATTATTTTTGGCAGATTTGGCAGACTAACCCAGCTGGTTGAGCCCGTTTTGCCATCTCTATGTAACATTCTTTTTTTCATAAAATGCTTTGTATAGAATAACTTTGATTCTTTTAAATAATTTGGATATTTCATTGATTTAGTTTTAATAATAATTCATAAAATAGTTAAGTATTTTACTGGATTCTATTTATAACAATAATAAGTAATAATAGAGAAAAAAAAAACAAAAGAGGGGTCATGAAAGACTTGAAGTGTCACAACCCAACCCGGGCCATGACTGGCGCATAGGGACAAGTCCCTACGCAAGCCTTTCACCATAAAAATTTTATAAAAATTTCGACAGAGTCCCCTTTGTAATCCGGATATTTCCCCTTTACAAAAGGATACCCTGCAAGATAAACAACCACAATATTTCATCGGGGATCCAAGTATTCTTAGAATACACCCCTCAGCACACAATATAACAGTAAAATAGATAAATACAATCGTATATCCAAAAATTCATAGTTCAAGTTCTTCAAAAAATAAATCCTTTTCACAACTTTAATTCCAACAAGTTGAAATATATATACACATATATAAATGAATATATAAAAATAACAAAAATAGAACAAGGCCGGACCTTGCCTGTAGTACTATGGAGCTACCACTATCTAAGAGTTCCTCAAAAATAGAATATTTACAATATACCCTTAAGCAGAAAAGGGTTTGTCCATAAAATTCGGAGTTTAATCATGAAGGCTGAAGGATTAGATCCTACCAGAATACCCGCATCTGAAAAGGAGAAAGAAACAACAAGATGAGTTTATGAAACTCAGTGAGAGATAGAGTGTCCCTAACCCACATGAGACAATGTACAACTTATAATTATTAAGGTGATACTATAATATGTATGACGAAACCAAAAATAGAAATCTTAATCAATATTATTCAAATTTCCTTTTCCAAAATAGAGTTCATCTATTCCAGGATAAATCCGTCAGGAATCACACTTAGGTGGCCTTTCCTTCGTGTGAAACCCGTAATCAGGCACGCACCACTCCTCCTGTGGCCGTGAATAACAGGCACGCACCACACTATATGTGTAGCCATAAATAACAAGCACGCACCACTCCCTTGAGTGGCCATGAAATCCAACATCCTAGGTGCACCCAGGGCTAACGCCTACTGCCGTTAGCCTACGATCCTGGTCTAGACTTTCCAAAGTCATTCTTTTCCATAAACAGAACATTTAATAAAGGTTCTTATAAAATATACCAATATAACTTATAATAAACAATAAAATTGTAACTTCAAAGAAAATAAAGCTTTAACACTTTAATAAATAAAAAACGAACAGAAGTCCAAAGCTTTTATCCAAAAACCTTTCAAAACAAAGAAATATTTTCCAAGGTTTAATAGGAAACCAAGGTAATAAACATTTGCCACATTTCTCTTTTTGAAATCAAGTCATTGTCTCATGTGAACCAGTAAAAATAGATAAGCTACCAAAACTTAAATTATATTGCTAAGACATACCAAATCATTTGCATATGAATATATACAGACAAAAATGTTAAAACTAAGATAGGGATAAACTATCCACTCATAGACTTAACGCTAATAGCGAACTCCTAATCCCATGAACTTTGAGAGCCAAAGTCGGTCCTCCAATAGCATATACTATCAATAGTGTGACAATTTAATTCAAGGTTAGTCACTTAGACTAGCGATTAATCTACTATACTCTCAGATATGAAAATTCCTAATTCTTCTAACCTAGGGTTCTCCAGAAACTCACTATAGGGGAAATAATTCGTAATTTCATAGGAAAGGAGGAGGACAGGAGTTGAAGGATTACCTTTTAGAAGGGAAAGGAAGAAGAAAGATTTGAGAGCCTTGGTGTCACCTCCTCCAAGCTCCAAGACCAAATGTGTTGATTTCTTGTTGAAGATGTGATTTGAGATTAAAGGAAGAAATTGAGTTTAAATGAATGGGAATGGTGTAATTTGATGGAAAGATGTGAAGGATTGTGTTTAGGAATGAAGGGAGATGTGTTTTAGAGAGAAGGGAGAGAGTTTGGGCTAGAGAGAGAAGGAGAATTTCGAAAAATGAGGGCATGGGACGCGTTCGGACCTATATATTAGCCTCTGGTAATCGATTACCAATTATGGTAATCGATTACCACAGCCAAAGAGCTGGTAATTGATTACCAATGGTGGTAATCAATTATCAAGAAACTCAGACCGTAATCGACACAATTATGGTAATCGATTACCACACGGAAAATTTTTAACCTGTGGCGTACAGAGAGGATTGTAATCGATTACAGGTCCTTTGTAATCGATTACCAACTCCAACAACTTGGTTCCCTCCTTCTGCAGTCCTTTCCCAGGTCCAGGATATTGCACAGACTTATTTATATTTCTTAATTTTTAATTTTAAGTTAATGTCCCATTTAACTTTACTCTGTCCCATTTAACTTTACTCTCCATTAACTTTAAAACATAAATGTAAATAAGGGAATACCCCCCATTTGGATTCAATAAAAATATCTGAAAATTCAAAATCCTTAGGAATTAGAATCCAACTTTTGAGTTTAAGTGCAATTCTCCGAAAACTTGCGTTTTTATAAACTTGAGAGTTGAAAACGAAGAGGTTATCCATTCCCTAAAATTCATTAAAAATCCCTCTTTAGCTCCTTGATGCCTAGAGAACCATTACCGGGACTTTTGATCTCAAGAAAATTCCTCAATCCTATAGCCCTCCAAGGAGGCATAGGGTTCAGACTCAGAATTTCTCAGGCTCCGGTATCGATAGGAAACCGCAACTCATGCTGGGGTGTTACATGAAGTCACAGGTCTTGGGAAAAACAATGATGATGATAAAGAAAGACTGACTTGAAGCCAATTCTTCAAAGAAAAAAATGGCATTGCCTAACCATTACATTTGAACAAAGAAACTTATTAACTCGGTTATAATTAATTCTTAGTTGACAATATTTTGAAATAGGGGGAATTGCAGGTGACTTGAATTAAAAATTATAATAAAGAGTAACAAAAGTCAAGGAAACTACATGACATTTGCAACATGAAGGACTTGCCAAAATGATATAAAAAGAGGTAAGAGGTGAGGTGAAGAAAATCCAAAGAGCAAGATTTTGAGAGACTTTGAGCACGTAGGTAGCAAGAAAGATAAGAGAGAAGAGAGAGATAGAGAGAGCAAGAGGAAGGATATGTAGAAAAAATAAGCTTAGTTTTTACTCATTATCTATAGAGATTGTTGAGGTAGAAAATAAAATTATTTGTAAAAAAAATCATGGCTATATTTATTTGTTTATTCTTATTAAGTTATTATTAATTCTATTTACTACTCCTTTATATTAAAGTTATTCATTATTATTTATTATTACAATTTATTTATTATTCTCTTATATTTATGTTACTTATTATTTATTACAAGTTATTTTATTTATATTACATTTACATCAAATATGTTCATATTATTCTAATTTATTTTATTTATTGTTCCTTTATACTATTTAAAATTATTCTGAGTTGATTTTCTCTAATAACTATGTGTAATTTTTTTATGGGATTGACGTTAAAGAATAAATTTATTTGAATTACTCATTGTTATGTATGTTAAAAATTTGTTCACTATAGCAAATATGTGAATAATAAAAAAAAAAAAAGGCATTTAAGACTTACAGCTAATCACAAAGAAGGTAGAGGGATAGATGTAGGATTCTTTTATGTTACCTACCTTAATTAGTGTGGTGTAATAGTCTTGCTTATTATTGTGATGTTATGAGTAACATTAGAGAAGGGGAATTCCTAGGAGAAGATCTTCAATTATGTGTGAGACAAGCATATCAAAGGAACGGTGAAATTAAAACAAAGATATTATAATACTGGCTTATTATATTGCATGTAAAGTTGCTTCAAAATGATTTATTTTTGTTACCTACGATATTATGTCTTGATATATAATTGTATGAGATTCTGAATATAATATGGTATCTATGCGATTTTTTATGCTAAAACACAGCTGGAACCCACTATAGTTTAAATATTTTAGAACTACTCATTTTCTACTAAGAATTTTTATTTTTATTTTATTTCTAGTAGTTTTATATTAGTAAAAAAACACCTAAAAGAAAGGTAGACTCTTGCAGTTACTAGGAATATACAGAATTGTATTTAAATAAATTATAATTTTTTTAAATAGCATAAAAATACTTAATCTATGGCCCATATCACTTTTATATATTTGTGGTTATTAATATTCAACCTTGAACCTCCTATATAATTTATGCCATTAGGTTTAAAATAAACGAGTGTTACAAAGCAAGAGGTGAGTGTAATCTCAAGATAATGGCAGTGAGGAAGAGGAAGGCTTCAATGGATCATTGATATAGGTATCAATACATTAGTCTTGCAAAAAGTATTATTATTTATTACCACATAAGTCTTTGAAATACCCAAAATAGTTAAACAACTCGTCCTTTTGTCCCCCTTTATGTCAATGTTTTAGTCGTTCAAAAGGATTAAGATGGTGACATTTTAGATGTACTTATGCGGTGATAATGATGTTTTGACAACTAATATAGTGTCCACATAGTACTCTAGATGGCGTTTAATAGCCCAAGTTTGAAGTTAATATGTCACATTAGTATTCATGAGTATAGTTTGAAATGTTGGCAAACTGAAAAATAAACATGGTGACATTTTTATATTTTTGAGGGACTTATATAATAACAATGATTTTTGGAGGACCAATATGATAATTCTTGCATCTATTGATGACCAAATTTGGGCTTATTCTCTTTTTTAGTAGATCAATTTGGTGTTTTGTCTTTGATCAAAGATCATTAAGTTTTCTTGTCAAAGATTATCAGGTATTGTTTTTGGTTGATGATCATTATTTTTTTTTAATATTATTATTTAAGGTGATCATTAGGTATTTAAATTGGGGAGAGATTTTTTTTTTTTTTTGGGATTAGGGTTGGAGGGAATGAGGATAGGATGCATTCATCCTATTGCAAGAATCGAACATTGAACCTACACATTCATTAGGTGCTGTTAAACTACTAAAACAAAGTATCATCTGCAACTCGGGAGAGATGAACACCTTATAGAAGAGAGCATAAGATCATTTCAGCACTAGCAATTCTCAAATTTTTTTTTCCTTTTGTTTTTTAGGTGGGGGGACAAGGGGTCTCTAACCTCTAGAAAATCAAACATGACTCCCTTCGCTTCCCGGATATTATTCTTAAAGGTTTGCAAATCTTTCATCTCACCTACAGCCTCAACCTCCGATTCTGTTTTTTTCTTGCAAATTCTTTTTTCTTTCAAAAGGCTCTTTTGCCGACTTTGTGAGAGTTTTTTTTTTTTTTTTTTTTACATTGTGATAGGCCATATTTGGGGTCAAAGTAAGTGGTTTTTCAATACGGCCTATTGTCACTGTTCCAATCCAATAATTGTCCTTTCCAAAAATAAAATCCAATCATTGTTGGACAAGTACAGCCCACATATGTTGACCTCAAAAAAGGTGCAACCCACATTCATACTGCTTAAACAAATTTCCGCGAAGTTTTCTTTTTGCAGTTTTGGAAAGTTTTGTTGTAGGCTTGCAACAACCACTGCAGCCTGTCACTCTGTTGCAAGGTTTAATTGATGAATCGGTTACACAACTCGTAGTTTTTGTAATTATAATAATTTTTTTTTCAGTGGTTTGTAATATAATAATATTGGTTACATAAATATAAGTTTATTAAGTTTAAGGAATAAAAATAATTTTATACACTAACAATAATTTATACTATCATTTAATAGAAATAAAATGAATTATTATCATTGTCTATTTCATTTGCACAAACGATAATTATGTAATTGTATTAGAGTATTGATCAACATTGTGTACTAATTAACTCGGTCTTTTAGTTTTTTAAGTAAACAAATTAATATACAGTGCTTAAAGTGAATTATAACTATTTTTAAGAACTTGACAAGTGTTTAATAGTCACTATAATTAAAGAGTAATGAGTATTTACATTTTTCCTCTTTTTATGTTTATCTTTAAATTTTTAAATGAGTAGTATTTATAGCTGTATATTATTTATACTTTTTCTTTATGCATTATATTATTAATTAATAATGATATTTTTTTAAAAAAGGAAAATTAGATACCATAACGGGAAAGGTCTTTGTTATAGACTAATTAAGCGCAGATTTGGTTTTCAAATGGGGGTTTCTAGAATTGATTATAGTATGTTTGATTCTATTTTTATAAAATTAATTTTAGATAGAATTGATTTTATTAAAATTGATTTAGTTAGAATTAATTTTGAAATAAAGTGATTTATATTTAATAGTTCCTCTAAAAGTGATTCTGACATAAATAAAAAATTTTTACTTATTTCATAATCAATTCTAGGAGCAAGAATTGATTTTCACCTCTTGAAATCAAATATCATAAAAAATTGATACAATTGATTTTGGCCTCATGAAATCGATTCTAGGAGGCCCAAAAGCGCAAAATTTTGCATTCTTACTCATAAAAAACTTCTGAGTGATTTCGTGTTGGATCCATTCTTCAAAATCAATTTTGCATGAAAGTGAAAAATTGTTGCTTCTAGATTTTTATTCTTTTAATTTTTGTCAATCATTTCGTAGATCAAATTATCAAATATAAATCACTTTATCTTAAAATTAATTCTAACTAAATCAATTATAACAAAATTAATGCCATCCAGAATCAATTCTACAAATATAAAACTAAATACATTATAATAGTATAGATTTTTTGGTGAATATGACTAATAGTGTATATTTAACATATACTTTTGCAACGGAGATTCCGTATTCTTTTTTAAAATAACCACTGTTGAAAAAATGAGAAAAGAAACTCAGTTTCCAATAAATGTATTCTCCTAAAATTGACTATTATGTGATGTTCGTCAAAGTATATGATTAATTCGTTGAAGTATTTATTTTTTATCACCATATTTTTTATAAAGTGGTTTTTATTAAATCTGTCAAAAAAAACAAAACAAAACAAAACAAAACAAAACACTCTTTAATTATTATTTTTTTTATAATGCTCATTCATATGTAGGTATAAGAGATATATTTCCGTCAGTTGCCAAAGATGAAACCAACCGATGCCCCAACTGAGTTTGTGGCACGTTACAATTGAGTATGTGAATGAAAAGTTTGCGTGATATCTGCAATACTAAGAGATTGATCGCTTAAAAGCTAGCTTATGCATGTAGCAGGTTTTGTATCACAGATATCTGTATACATCCAAAATACCAATAAATGTAAGATATCAATATACCGAACATCTTTTACATGTTATCAAATTCAACTACGAAAAACAGTTGTAATATTAATCATGATATATACTGTTGACACCAAAAAATGATTATGGGCTAGCAAGTGATAAGGTGTTGGGGCTAGGAGGAAATTGGAATTGGGCCTGATAAGATATTAGTCTTCATCAGCCAAGACATGGTAAATAGGGCTAGGAAAAGAGCCTCGACTAAAAGGAAGGATGGTTTGAAGAAAGCAGATAAGCCCAATGGCCAAAAAGGAAGGTAGTTGGAGACTGATGATAGAGTATCGATTACCACTATCAAGAGCATGGGTACATGGAAGTAAGCCGAATGCCACTATGCCCATGATGTGAGAAAGTGGCGAGATTTTAAGAGGACTATAAAAAGCTCATGCAAATGACGAAAGAGGATCATCACTCAGATCACAACACACATCATGTTATTTTAATTATCAACTTTTATTTCAATGTACCTTTAGCTTTATGTTACTTCTTTAATTTCATTGTTCATCTCCAATGCTTTGTATGAACTCATCAATTGGTTAATAAAAGTTTCACTTTTTGCTCAACTCTTCGTTGACTGTTCTTGCTCAAAGGCTTACTCCCATAAGCCGTTTGAGGAGTCTATTTGCCAAGGAGCAGAGTACCCTCCTTGTAAATCATCTAAACATTGGTAATATTTGAAATATTACTTTTCAAATAAGTTTCTTCAAAGAGATTTAGCCGATCACATCTTCATCCAACATAAAATTCGCACGCCCGGTGGGACCATCAGGATCAGGTTAGCAAAAGTTTCCCATTCCCAGGCTGGATCATACTTGGCATATGAATTTAAGATCCGGGAAGGTAATCAACATGAGTTCAACAAACCAAAATCCAAGTTTTATCCTAAGGTAGAAAGTAGGGGGACAATCAGCTACGTACGTGATAGCCTTGACTACACCCCAAGGGGTGACTTCAGAGCAGCCGAATACAGCTACTATCTCTTAGCCACCGAGGGATCGAAGCTCTACCCTAAGGCAAAAAGTTGGGGGTAATCAACTACGTATGCGGTAGCCTTGACTACACCCCAAGTGGTGACTTCAGAGTAGCCGAATACAGCTGCTACCTTTCAGCTGCCGAGGGCCTTGGCAACTTCTCTTGACGTGACTAACTCCATGCAGATTGGACACAAGGAGAGGCGGCCATTAGTAATGTCTACTTCCTTCATAAGGCATCAAATCAAAGTGGGGTTGAATGATCTAATGCAGGAAGTGTCAAAACAACTAGACGAGATAGTGAAGGCGATGATACAAAATGAAATGCAGTTGTTTCAGCAATAGCACAAGGAATTACCTCAAATCCATGGCCATTCAGCTGAGATTACTCATGGAAATGCATTCGAAAATTTTAACAAAATGGCTTACGCTACGGGGCATTCAGGGCCTTAATTAGGCCAAGTGCAATTGATTAGAAGACCCTCTAACGTCCCTAAAAATATAGGACTCCCTCCAAGAAATGGGGTTATTGGAGTAACTCAAATAGTAACTGGGAACAACCTATATACACCAGCCCATTATAATTGATTCAATGGATCAGAGTAAATGGCCTCAAGGAGATATGCAATGGAATACTCATAACTCAGGGGCTAACACCTAGCCGATTATAGGACATGTTGCTCAATCGGCAGGGTCGTTCTAGCCGATGGGTACACCAGCTCCTGTGCATGAGTCACAACCAGTTAATGCACTCGAGCAGCTAATGTACCCTTCACCATACATGCAACCACTATATGAAAGGCCTCAAGGAATCAACTAGGGGGTCAATTGGTAGGCCGCACCCATTTAGCCTCAGCCATGTGTTGAGCTAAGGGGAGCTATGCCTTAGCTGATTGATCCAAACATGATAGCTGAGGCTTTGAGGAGGCATTTCGGTGTACAACTAAGACCTTTAGTGAAGCCGGTTTACAGAAAACCATACTCAGATTGGGTAGATAGGGTCCAATTTCCAAGAGGTTTTAGAACCCCATATTTTATAACATTTTTCTGGAGAAGATGGCAAATCGACTATGAAACATGTCAGCCGATTTATAGCTCAATGCGCTGAGGCTAGTCAAAATGATTTTCTAAGGTTACAATTGTTCCTTTTATACTTAACTGGGGCAGCATTCACTTGGTACTCATCATTGCCCCTAAACGCTATACAAAGTTGGGCCAATATGGAACGACTATTCCATGACAGATTTTATAAGCCACAGCCAACAGCTTCTATGCTTGATTTGTTAGGGATCAAACAATAGGCAAATGAGCTTGTGACAAAGTTTGTGGAAAAATTCAGAAAGGTTAAAGGGAAATGTAGTGTACAATTACCAGATGCTGAATGTGCCTTTATTGCAGTGAATAATATAAACCCTCAGCTGATAGAAAAGCTCATTATCGCGGAATATTGTGACATAGCTCAGCTCTCTTGGAAAGCAGCCTGATTGAATAGTTCATAATAGAAAGAGAGCAGAGAAGGTCTAATCGAGCGGGGTCTAGAGGTTCCCAGTTGGTGGCTGTAGTCGACTGTGACTCAGCCGATGAGGAAGGACATAATGAAGAAGGGGCAGGATAAGGGGAAATTACGACAACTGAATTGTTGGGGGACAAGCCATACACTTGTCCTAATCTTACTCCTGCCAAAGGGAAAGAAAATGTCAAAACGGAGGAAAACGAGGCATTTCTGTTTGACATTGCAAAAGTAGATCAGATCTTTGACTTCTTAATCAAAGATAAATAGATCAAGCTTCTAGAAGGGCACAAGTTATCTCCAATGGATCAGATTCAAATTTTGAAATATTGCAAGTGGCATAATTCATACTCACATTATGCGAATAACTATATAGTTTTTCGGAATGTGATTCAAAAAGCCTTGAAAAAAGGAAGGTTTAAACTTGCAGATAAAAAAAGGGTGGTATGACTATTGATACCAATCCATTTCCTTCAACCACTATCAATATGGTTTCCATATCTACAGAGAACAAATGCACGAAGAAAGAGGTTTCATCTACTCAGCCTATCCAACGCTCTAAGCAGGTATGGAGACCAAAATCGGTGGTGATCAAGGAAAAGACCAGAGCCATGAGCTATGATGCATCCAGGAAAGTTAAAAGGAAACAATGGATGCCTAAGCTTTAGGGCAACTCAAAGACTGCAGGGCAGTATGAACAACCTCGGCAGAGTGTATTTCAAAGAATACAGTTTCCTCAACAAAGAGATCAGCTGAGGAGAGGACAACGTGAGCATCATCGGGTGAATGTATTACAAAGAATATAGTTTCCTTTATAGAGAGGCCAGCTGAGGAGAGAAAGGTATGAGCAAAGGCAGATCCTACAGATTTTAGATCATCCTATGCCTAGAGATCCCAAGCGAGCAGTTGAAGTAAATTATAGCGAAGGAAGGTCTACGCTGAGAATCACGGTGAGAAGTGATGAATTGGCCAGGGAGGCAAGGATGATTAAGCCGAAAGTTGAGTCTAATAAGGGAGAGTGGTTCATGAAGTATGGCAAAGGAAAGCAAGTAGAGCCATAACCCGTTCAGCTGACAAGGACTCAGAAAAGGAGGATGCAGAGAAGAAGGGCCATCCGAAGAATGAAAAAAACAACAGCTTTGTTAGATCCAGCTAAACATATGGAAATAGCAAAAGTTGCTAGCCCAAAAGCAGAAATCATGCAAGAAATACAAGGACAGATTCAAGACTTGAATATTGTTCAAACATCTGAGACATCAGCCGAGAGAATTCAAACTCCGAAAACAGAATTATCAGAAAGTTTGATTGATCATATTCTTAATGATGATGACCTGCTCATTCTGACTGATGATCTACAAGAGGATGTAAATTTGGCTACTACCATAGGGGTTTTGCCTGCTGAGTTTGCTGTAAGAAAGAATCAACTGATATAGCTAGATGGTGACATCTTGGCTGAATAGGCTACATGGGCCATTTTAGCCGATGAAATAGACACAACAAAAAATCAGCAGGAAGGAAAAGAAGAAAATGATAACACAAAAGGAGTCATTAAGTTCGAAAAGCCTTAACTGGCAAGGCATTTAAAGCCACTTTACATAAGGGCTCATGTTGATGGAAGGCCTATCAGCCGATTGTTGATTGATGGGGGTGCCATCATGAATGTTATGCCAATGGAAATCCTAAAGAAACTGGGTAAGTCTTAGAAGGATCTTAAAGAAACTAACATGAAGATGAAAAACTTTACAGGGGAGAGCATCGATGCTCTAGGATTTTACATTGCTGAATTGGCTATGGGAACCAAAACATCCACCACAGTATTTTTTGTTACGGATGCCAAACTAGGAAACTCTTTGTTATTAGGAAGAGATTGGATTCATGCAAATATGTGTGTTCTGTCTACCTTACATTAGCAGCTGATGTTTTGGATTGAGGGCAAGGTGGAAGTGGTGCCAGCGGACCAAAAATCGTTCTCAGCCGGTGTTGAGTTAGCGGAGGCAATGTATTACACCCCTAAATTCTAGCCGATAACATGGCCTTTGGGAGTCACCCAAGATGCTATTTAGGTTGTAAATTTCATCAATCGAGGTTTCAATGTGGAAATAAATGGTGAATATCTCAAAAGTCTCCTGAGTGATATATTGAAAAATGATGACTTATCGGGTGAACCGCAGGATGAATCAACTGTTATAGCTACGGTAAGGATTAGTCTTACGGAGTTTGTCGATCAAGATGGCAATTTTTGGTACTTGGAGGGAGATGTAATGGCAGAAGCCGAGTATGAAGCTTTGGTGCCAGCAACACAAAGAGAGATAAAGTTCAAGAAATGGAGAAAAGCTAGACACCTCAGGCCTCTCTACATTTTAGCTCATATAAACAAGAAGCCTATTAGTAGAGTTTTAGTTGATGGAGGAGCTGTGTTTAATGTGATGCCTTACAGTATGGTTAAGAAGCTTGGGAAAAGTCATAAAGACCTCAGGAAGACTAATATTGCTATATCCAACTTTACTGGGGAAAGTACTCTAGCATTAGGTGTCCTTATTGCCGAGCTCACAGTAGGGTCCAAGACCACTAACACACTATTCTGCTAGGAAAAGAGTGGATTTATACTAGCCAATGTGTGCCTTCTACACTCCACCAGCAGCTTCAATTTTGGAATGGAGACCAGGTTGAAGTAGTAAATGCAGACCCATTCCCTTTCACAGCCAATGTAAGGATGCAAGATGCCATGCTCTATTCTTCAAAGATTGAGGCTATTTCTTGGCCCGAAGATGTTTCCATAAACTCCATCAAATGTTTTGATCTGTCATTGGATTGGTTTGAGATTACAGTAAAGCCCGAGACATGACCTAAACCAGAATCCTTCAATGGATAGTCATGAAACAGTAGCAAAGGATGTCCTTCAACGGCTAGCCATGCACTCAGCCGAGGCAAGACTTGAAGAGTTTTTGTTTCAGTAGGAACTAGCCGAGAAGGATGATGAGGTGATGGAAAAGAGAGAAGATCAAGCAGTAGATGTGTTTGTATCCCCCTATCAAGAGAGAAATTCCAAGCTTTGAGGCCCAAGACCCCTTAATCGAAGTTAACCTTGGGACTCTCAATGAACCGAGGATGACTGACATTAGTGGCTTACTTAGTTAAGGTGAGCGAGATCAACTAATTCAGCTGATAACCAGGTATAAAGATTATTTTGCATTGGATTACCATGAAATACCTGGATTGTCTAGGGAATTAGTTGAGCACCATTTGCCTATCAAAGAAGGTTTTAGGTCGTTCAAGCAACCATCTAGAAGATTCAATCCAGAGTTGATGCCAAAGATAATGTAGGAAATAGAGAGATTATTGAAATCAGGTTTTATTAGGATTGCTTTTAAATATTGTTCCTGTAATAAAGAAGAATGGCCAAGTTAGGATTTGTATATATTTTCATAATTTAAATTTAGCTACCCCTAAGGATGAATATGTTATGCCTATTGTGGACATGTTAGTTGATGTCACAGCAAATAATGGAATTTTATCCTTTATGGATGGTTATTCTGGGTACAATCAAATTTATTTAGCTGATAAAGATGTGCATAAAACTACATTTCGTTGCTAGGGGCCATTGGCATTTTTGAGTAGGTGGTTATGCCATTTAGTCTCAAGAATGCTGAGGCTACCTATCAAAGGGTAATGAATATGATATTTCATGATCTGATTGGACAATGTACGGAGATTTATATCGATGACATGGTTGTAAAGTTAGCCGATTTCCAAAACCATTTGGCTAACTTAGAACAAGCATTTCTCATAAGGAGAAAGCATTTGCTTAAGATGAATCCTGCCAAATGTGCGTTTGGGTTCTCAGCTGGAAACTTCCTTTGATTCTTAGTCCACCAAAAGGGAATTAAGCTGGATAAGAATAAGATGAAAGCTGTATTAGAAGCTAGGCCTCCAAGGAATAAGAAGGAATTGCAAGGCTTAATAGGTAAAATAAACTTCATGAAGAGATTTATTGCTAACAAGGTTGGCAAAATGAAGGCATTTTCACCTTTGTTACAGCTCAAGCAGGAAGAAGAATTCATTTGGGGTAGTAAACAGCAAAATGCTTTTGAACAACTAAAAAATTGCTTAGCAACACCTCCAGTACTAGCACCATCAAAATTGGGAAGGCCTCTCAAGTTATATATATATCAGTCGCTAAGGACTCCATCAGAAGCTTTTTAGCTCAAGATTCAAAGGATGGAACCGAGCTGGCTTTTACTATTTGAGTAGGCTGCTAAATGGTGCCGAAACTAGGTACACTCCAATAGAAAAATTGTGTTTATCACTACTCTATGCATGTACAAAATTGGAGTATTATTTATTGCCTAGAGAGGTATTGGTAGTTTGTAAGACATATATAGTGAAATATTTACTAAATCGGCAGGTCCTTCAAGGAAGGTTAATGAAATGGGCTATTAAGCTGAATGCATTTGCTCTAAAATATGTGCCGTTAAAGGCCATGAAAGGACAAGTGCTGGCCAATTTTTTAGCATAACATTCCCGAATAGAAGTATAGAACCCATTAGCCGAGTGTCAAGGTGTGACGTCCGAAAATTCAATCGCCTGTTATTAATCAATTTTCTCGATTAATTCACGTGAGTAAGACTAGCTATGAACCATTTAAGATTTATTAGGATTCAAATGGATGTTAGTTAGGTAGATTAGAATGGAAAATTTAAAGTAGAAACTAAGGTAAAGGCGAATGCGAAATCGGGCAAATACCGAATCTCCGGTTGGGGGAAGATCCGATAAAACTTCAATAACTTAAACTACTGGAATAAAATAATATTAATGGTCTCGATCCAAGGTGGGGAGCCATCCACCCCACCACCATCAGACGGCTCCACAGCCACCTTGTGGCTCAATTGAGGCCACAAGATTAAAGGACCAATCACACGCGACAACTCCCCCTTCAATTATTACACTTTAAAATATCTTCTCTCTCACTTTCCTCTCCTTATCTCATCCGCCACCCTCCTTCTTCCTCCCTCCTCCATTTTTTCTTTTCCTCTTCTTCATCTCTCTTCACTTCATACACTCTTCACTTTGGAGATTTGAAGTTCTTTTGAAGAATCAAGTTGGAACTCAAAGGAGGTAGGGTTTAGAGCTTTGAATAGATGTTTGTATTGTTGATTAAATCTGGATTGGATATGGTTTCTGATCTGTCTTCTTGCTGATCTTGATGAATTATGGGTGGAAAAATGATGGGATGAGTGAAGAGGTGATAGATCAATGGGGTAGATCAAGAAAGGAGAGAGAATCAAAGAAGTCTGGAAACAGAGTTCTCTTAGGGTTTCCGTACAAAATGCCCTCTGTCCCTCAGTTCCCACCGTTTAAATTCTATGAAAATATTTTTAGATGAAACTAGATATTAAGTCATTGGATCAGTATAGAATTAGTTATGAATTTTTGAAGTTTGACCAAAGTTTCAGAATTTGATTTTGGCAGAAGCTTACGTGAGCCATATCTCACTCCATATAACTTGGATTTAGGTGGAACAAGATTCTATAGAAAGCTAAGATCCAGTAGTTTATGCTATAAAAATTTCGGATTCAGACCTAATTTGAGTAACTCCCAGAAATTTTCTAAAGTCACCCCTGATTCTGCTTAGGCCAAAACAGGGCAATTTGTAACACCTGAATTTGAGGTTTTATTACTTACGCTATAGTTGGCCAAATGATGTGGGACTTGTTGGAGGATAAAATTTCATATCCTAGCTTCAAAACAACATAGGTTTGGTAGTCATACCCTTAGGATTCGAATTTTAACAGATTTTAACATTTTAGAGTGCTGTTCAGTTTAGTTATAGACCAAGCCAGAATAAAATGACAATATCTTGAGTTGTAGATATCAAAATTGAACGGGACCAAAAAGCTTAGAAACTAGACACATAGGGCTTCAACATATTAAAATTTCAGATCCATTGGAGTTGTGTAGCAATAAACTCAGAGGAAACACTAACCGGGCAGAATAGGAAGCATTTGGTGGCAGCACCCAAATTTTTAGTTTACTCTTCTCTTGATTATAACAAGTATGCATGCCCAGTATTACTATGAGAATCCTATATTGTTATGAACATTGTATATACTGTTATAGAAATTATTGAACTATTGTTGAGAATTATTGGAATTGTTGCTGCTGGCACTATTCATGGGGAAGCGGATGTGATCCGTTATGCTGCCCAAATTTTGGTAAGCATTATGATTGATTATGAGATTATAAGTTTAAGAGTGGAACATATATAATCCCCAGTAAGAGGATAAGCATTTAAGTTCCCCTCACCCACGACTCACATGAGGCATGGCATTAGACCCAAATAGTGTGATAGTGATAGGTCTTACTTATGAGGCATGGCATTAGACCCACTAGTGTAAGTACTTATTTAAGGTGGCGGCCACTAGATGAGCTCTCATTACCATTTATGCTGAGTGGGTGTAAAGATTTTAAGAAAGAGTCAAACTTAGAGGAAGGATAAGAGTAAAGTTATGGTATATTCCCTTTTACACGCATTAAGGGTATTAAATGTTGTGGGAATTGTATACTTGAGTTATGCATGTATATTTTGTAATCTGCTATTCTACTGGTTAATAGTTAGATTTATTCACTACTCTCCGATCATGTTCATAGTTATCATAATAAAAGACCTAAGCCATTAGGGGTTAAGATGAGATAACTTTAGGAATATAGAACCCCTCTGAGTTTGAAGAATTCTCACCCTATGTAGTACCCATTTTACTTTCAGATCGACGATGGACGCAGGCGGCCGTGGTGTTCATTGAGTTCCCGCATATGCTTCATTACAACCCCACCCACGACTGCTTGTACATAGTCGGCTCGTGCCCGATTTAGGGTATACTTTTCAGATGGTGACTTCACGGTGCCACTCTTCCACCCCTTGTTCGACCCCACTGCTCCATATTTCGCCTTCCCATATCCGTAGCGATCCGGCACCTCCTCCGCACTCTGCCGGTCAAGCGGATCCCATACCGGCCTCACCTCTTCGGGATGGTTCCCGAGACCCGATGGACGCCGAGGATGACCTGTCCGAGGCCACCGACTCTTCGTCCTCCTCATCCGACCTGATGACTCCTCCCGACCAAGTATGGACAACCCTGCACCGACCCCGTAGTAGATATATTTGGCTAGTCGTTGTACATGATGGCCCTTTGGACAGATGACGTGTTGGGCCATAGGAGAAGTTTGTTAGGACTTTGACTTGTACTCAAATGTCCTATGAGGACTCTTAGGACTGCACTTTTTATGATATCGCCAGGATCTTTTGGTATGTAATCGCCCTACATGTATTCCTTACAGTGTATATATCAGAGGATGTCCTCTATGGATGCAGATATATATATATTTACCTTTCAGTATATGTGCATAAATTCAGAAAAATTTCTACTGCATTCCTTTCATTATTTCAGTTTGTATGACATTATGGTTTCACGTTATACGCTTAAGTTCTTCGCAGCTGAAATAAAAAGAAAGATTCGTCGTGTAAATCATAGTCGGGACTATAAATAATAAATTTTAAATAAAAACCTTTAACATACTATACTACAATTAAGTAAATATAGTAGATAGAGTAGGATCTTACACAAGGTTATGTGTAGATTAAACCATGGAGTTTGGCTTTTGATGGTTTAAAACATCAAAAGGGAGTTGGTGCTAGAGTAGTAATTACTAGTCCTTAAGGAGTGGACAAAAAGTTTATGTATCGGCTAAATGTTCAATGTTCTGATAATCAAGCAGAATATGAAGCTCTCATAATCGGCTTAAAATTGCTCAAGTCATTGAATGTGAAGGCCGTGTAAATTATGGGAGATTCACAATTAGTGGTCAACCAATTATTGGGAGAGTGTAGGTGCAACAGTCCAATGTTGAAGGGATATTTGGAAGAAGCCCAAACCTTATTGGAATATTTTGCTGATATCATAATATCACATGTTCCCAAGATGTCAAATGAAAAAGCAAATGACTTGGCACAGCATGCCTTTGGATATAAGTTCATGATACCAAATATCAATACTGTGGAAGATGAAGAAGCATTGGTAATTGATCGTCAGCTAAGGGCATCAGCCAATTGGAGACATGAGTTGACCCAACATTTGGCTAACCCATCAGCTCAGGTAGATTACAAATTTAAACAAAAAGCAAAGTATGTATTGATTGATGGTGAATTATTCAGAAGAAGTCAAGAAGGGGTACTGCTCAAATGCCTAACCAAAGATGAAGCTTTGAAAGTGATGGGAGAAGTCCATGAAGGTGTGTGTGGAGCTCACAAATCTGGCTCTAATATGAAATGGCTAATATGCCGATATCAGTATTATTGGCCAACTATTACAGTCGATTGCTTTGCCTATGCTAAAAGTTGTGAAGCTTGTCAGCTTCATGGACCCGTATAGAGGGTGCCAGCTGAGGAATTGCATGCCATTGTCAAGCCTTGGCCATTTAGGAGTTGGGCAATGGACCTCATTAGCAAGATATATCCCCCATCTTCCAAAAGGCACACTTTCATCATAGTTGCCACGGATTACTTCACAAAGTGTGTGGAGGCTCAGCCGATGACAAGGGTATCACAGGCTAATGTGATAAGATTTATTTAGAGGCAAATTATATATCGGTTTGGCATTCCATAAACCATAATGGCAGACCAGGGCACCATGTTTATAGGGGATAAGGTGAAAGCATTTATGCAAGAGTATGGAGTTAAGCTCATTCATTCATCACCTTATTATGCACAAGCCAATGGTTAGACCAAGGCAACTAATAAGGTCTTAATTGACATGATTAAAAAAACCATTGAAGATTGGCCGAGAAAGTGGCACGAAGCGTTATCTACAATTCTTTGGGCTTATAGAAATGTAAAAAATAAGGCTCCAGGTTTGACTCCATTAGACTGAACTTTGGCCAAGATGAAGTGTTGCCTATGGAGATAAATGTCAAATCACTAAGGGTGGCAAAACAAGCTGGATTGCAGCCTGAAGAATACTCTTAGGCCATGTTTCAAGAATTGAAATCAGTTGATGATGACAGAATCATGGCCTTAGAGAATATTAAGCTGAATAAAGAAAAGGTTGCAAAGTCCTATAATAAGAAGTGAAGAGGAAACAATTTGCCAAAAGAGATATTGTATGGAAGGCGATATTACCTATTGGAACTAAAGATCCTAGATTTGGCAAATGGTCTCTAAATTGGGAAGGTCCTTATATTATTTGCCAAGTTATATATGGGGGAGTATATAGATTGGTCAGTATGGAAGGCAAAGAATTAACCAAAAGTATCAATGGAAAATTTTTGAAGAAATATTATCCATCTATTTGGGAAACGGTTCAAATTGATTAAAGTGATTAAAGAAATAGCCACAAGCCGACTATTCAGCTCCAAATTCTAATTACAAGAAGCAAAAAACCAATATCCTATCCTAAGTTTTAGATTGGGCAGGAACTGCATCGGCAGGGTTGCCTTCTGCATCGATTAAGTCGGCTTGCTCCCTTGCTTTAGCCGATTGAGCCATGGTAGATTTGGCAACCACCTTTGCAGATAACTCTTCCTCCAAGAGAGTTGTTAATGCATCTCCCCTGCAGCTAAGATATTGTCCTGTAAGTCTTCTAGTCTGAGCTCTGGGATTGGAAGAGCAAATACCTCACCCACATGAGGAATAATAGTGATAACTCTCTTTGGTGAATTATATTTTTAACTAGTTTTTATTTAATTTAGGACGTAGTGGTTCAGCTTTGTTGTTATTTTATTTATTTTAGTTAAGTAGTTTAGATTAGATAGTATTCTTATTTTCTATTATTTTATTATATTTTGGATACTTATTTTGGGTTTATTTGATTTATTGTAGGTACAAGTGGGTCCAAAAGAAGTTGGAAGAAACCAAGCCATGAATTCAGACTCAGCACCTTGCGCTATAGCGCAAGCTACATTCTGACTGTCAAGATAAGGAAGAAATTGCCACATTTATGTCGCGCTATAGCGCAACTCCTTGCGCTATAGTGTGCTCCTGTTGTGCCAAATTTCCAAGGTTTCATGCCGCGCTATAGCGCAACCCATCGCGCTATAGCGCGCTGCCGTGTTCGAAGACTCTGTCAACAAATTTTTGTTGCGCTATTTACAATAACTCGAGAGAGGGTTTGTGAATAGAGCCTTTTAACATAAACACCGTGAGCTGAGCGAAAACTAGAGATAGACAAACGCGGTTCATGCGGTCAACATAGGAACCCATAGAGCTTCAACCTTTTCCTAGATTAGTTTGTGCTAAGAGATTAGGCAATCAGTTTAGGATAAAGAGTATTGCTTGACCTCGAGAGAGGCTAGGAATAAATTAAGGGGAACCGACCGTGAGTCAATTAGGATAGGAACTGATTAACAGAAATTCATAGTAAATGTGTCTGCAATAGGTGAAATTAATTAGCCCTAGCATCCATTCCATTGCATTTGTTTACCCAGTTAGCATCCGTCTACATTATTAATTTTCTTATTTATTTTATTTTGTTTGAATTTTAATTTCTTTATCCGTGAAGTCATTCTATCAAAATAGTTATCCCTTAAACTATCGGGTATTTGATCTATCCTCGTGGGAACGATACTTTTCTCATCACTTTATTACTTGTACGACCCGGTATACTTGCCGAAGCTGCATCAAATAGCTGAACTAGAAGCTGGAGTTGTTGCTGTTAAATGCCAGTGAGTTAGGGAGGCTAAATTATGAAGAGTATACAAATAGGTGAGTAAGATAGTGGATATAAATACCTACAGGAGAAAGTAGCCGAGCTGCTTGGAATTTATGATATAGAGACGTCTAAGAAGCCTCAACCTCAGCTAGGCCCTTATTGCCCATCTCCACTGTATGCTCTAGAGGCTTTTGCTTCTCAATAAGGGGGAACGATCTTTCTATCCAATGCCTTAGCTTAAGTATAAAGCTGAAGCCTTTGAGCATCTTCAGCCTTGATCTGGGCATTCACTGTAGCTAGCTCAGGCTCCAAGACCCCCAATTTAGCTTGCAGCTTGCCTATTTCTTCATGAATTGACCCAATACGATCAATCAGCTGAATCTGCCGAGTTAGATGTTGGTCTCGGCTAGACTTCACTCCTTGGTATTGAGCCAAAAAGGAATTCTTCTAAGCCTTGAGTGATGCCAATTCCTCCAAAGCTCTAAGGCTATCATCTCAGCAGGTCTTGAATCTGCAGTAATTTGACATAGTATTTGAAAGAGTCAGAGCAATGTTAGCACATACTTGATGAAGTGAATTAGGTACATTAGCTTGTTGAGACTCAGACACCTTCAATAGAGATCGCTTCAGTTTGGCTGAGACCATAGAATCTAGAGGAAAAGGCTTTTGCAGTTCTTCTTCAATGATCTCTAGATGCTGCTGCATGGGTGATAAGGAAGTGCTTGGAAGCTGAGTAATTGGAGCAATGAAATATTCCTCTAAATCCTCATCGAGAATCAAGGTGGGGGAAAAATAAGGAGTGGGACATTGTTGAGGTGGCCGGTTGGTCTCATTTGAGAATGGATGAGTCTCGGCTGTAGGGCTTCTGGGCTGAGTAACGTGATAATCATTAGGTGAATTTACATCAGCTGAGGAAATTGTTGTAGTAATAAGATATGGCTGGACAGTAGGATCAGCTGCAGCTGGTTCATTTGGCTTAGTAGATAGGGATTGATCTTGTACACCAGCTGAAGAAGGAGCTGATAGAGATTGAGACCGAGGAATACTTGTAGGCTGCCTTTTTAAAGGGCATTCTTCTTCTTCTTCCTCCTCTTCAGAATTGTGTATAACAACTTTCCTCTTCGGAGCTTTAGACTTAGAAGCCAAAGGTGGAGGAGAATTTAGTTCAGCCATTTTCTTGGTCCTTCGTTCCTTCTGCAAAATGGAGATATAATTCAGCTAAGAGAAGAAGGTTTAATAGAAACATTAAGGCAAGTTACTTACTCTGAAAGGAGAAGTTTCTTGTAGATAAGCTGGAGGTGGAGCTACAACCCTTAAGGGAGTAGTCGAGGCAATATTTCTCGAGCTCTTCCAAGCTGGAACTCTCTGTTTTGGCTGAGTAGGGACAAAAGTCTCTACATTCACAATTTGAGATCCTGTATTACGAGTACTACAGGGTTAAACAAAGGAACAATGGATCAATTGAGAAGAAGTAAGGACTGAGATAGTTACCTTGAACAGATTGGGATGTACTAGCCTATGGAGGCACAGCGGTAGAAATCAGCTAAGAAGGTTTATGCTAGTTACCACTTATTAGCTTGGACAAATACTTATCTAGCTGAAGAGAGAAGGCTCGACTAAAAATGGAGACCTACCACTCTGAGTAAGCTGAGATCATGCCAGGATTGATCATGAAGGGCTTAAATTGAAACTGCACCAATTCATTGTTATTAGTAGTCACCAACTGCTTCAGCTCAAGAGGAAGGAGTGAAGGTCGGTCATGTATGTAGGCCACAGATTGGTAAGGAGTAGGAATGCCTTGTATCAGGCCAAATTGTTGGGCAAAACAATTCAGATTGTATGGCTAGATTGATAGTTTGTTGAAGCGAGAATTTGGGCGAACTCTGTTCAACAAATCCTTACCTGATAATGCACTGCTCCAATAAGGAGCAACTTCAGCAAGTTCTTCATCCGAGGTAGTGAGCATATCTATCTAAAACTAGTTTGGCCCGTAAGAATCATGCATAAAAGGACAGATTTCTAGATACACCCTAGGTTGCATGTTGAACAGTCGGGTTTACTTTTCCTGATTCTCCCACCGACTTATTTCCCTTAAATTTGTTTAGAGGCTGACCCAAGTAACATGGAATTATTATTATGTCTTTAATCTTAAAGTCATGAATGCATATGCTAGAGGAATCATATCCATGATGCATGCTTGTACATTTACTCTCAAATATTTTTGCATGCAGAATATTCATAATTGTATCATAAATGTCTCATAACATAAGCACTCGTAATTTCATAAACTTTTTGTTGAAAATTCGGCAACATAACGGATCAAGTCCGGATCTCCGTGAATAGTGCCAACTCACACATATATTCAGTCGCAATAATAAGGTTAACATTATATATCCATCATTCAACACTTGATTTGCAATGCATTTAAGCTCAAATTGAAACTTATAGTAAGGTGACTAAATGCTCAATGTGCAATTCTGACTAAGGTGTCTAGATCTGCCCGGTTTTATATTTTGTGCTATAAATTCTACTTAAGTTATTAAATTCTAAATTTTTACTATGTTGAAGCATTATTTGTATAGTTTCTAACGTGTTTAGTCTTATTAAGTTTTGACATATATAACTCAAGTTATTAGAGATTTACCTAGGCCAATCTTATACTAGGCAAATTTAAACATTGAAAAATAAAAATTCACTAAAAATGGAAAACTAGCTAAACTATACAAACCTATATGGTTTTAAAGCTAATTGAACCAATTTTCATTTTCAATAAGTTCCATCCCTTTTGAATAAGCAGAACTCAAGTTATGAGCTCTTGAAGTTGGCTAACATGAACTGCCCTGTTCTAGCCCGGTTAGAGCTTAGGGAAACTTTCATAAATTACTGAGAACAACATAGATTGAATTTGTTCAAAAATTTTTATGGAATGCTACCCTATGTCTTACTTTCTAACAAAATTGGTTTCACTTAATTTCAAGGAGTATAGGGCGAGTTATGTCCTACACAAGACACTCTTGTCGGATAGAGAGGTAGAAACCTGGGGCTAACTTCAAAAAATCATATCTTATTTAACACTAATTCAATGGTCTTATAATTTTATATGGTTGGAAAGCTCTGGATGTCTAGTTTCACATAAAATTAGGTTTATCCAATTTTGGTGGTTGTAGGCGGATTTCTGCATTTCGAAATTACGGACACTGTGGGGTTTCCTTGTCTAGTCCATCCTGTTTGCTTCCTCTTTGATTCATTCATTAGTTAATCATTCAAAACTCAATTTATACCTAATGATCCAACCATACATTGATATAAACTCATTGTAACATCAAATACATGCATGTAGATGGATTTTCCAACAGTCACAATCCACAAGAAAATCAAATAAGGAGGTTAAATCCTACCTTTAGCTTGATTATATAGATTGTCTAGGTGAGGGTTTTGATGGAAGAGATGCTTGGAGTTTAAAGATGGAATGAAATGGAGAGAATGTAAAAGAAGAGAATGGAGAAAGGGCTGCTACTTTCTAGGGGGCGAAAATGAAAGACATGGAGGGGAGAAATTAGAGCTTCATAAGTGTGGGTAGTTGGCTCTTTGAGCTCCTATTGGCTCTTGGTGTGTATGGCCTATAAGTGTACCAACTCTCCCCATTTTGTTGTGGCTGAATGCACCACTTATGAGGGGTGAAGTGGCTAAATTTTTGGCCACTTGTTTTATGGTTTTCAAGGTGTAATTCCATTGATTTGGCTCTGGTGGTTTAAAATGCTGAATCTTTACTGAATTCCTTTTAAATCAGAAAATCAATTTTGAAGAATTTTGTGAGGTTTTCAATGTTTCTATCCTAATTGCTTTCAATTCTAATCTCCCTCATTAATACCTAATTGGCTCTAGATAAATATGCAATTGATTTCTAATTAATCTCGCTTATTCAATAAAACCGAATAAATCGATTAACAACGTTAAAATTTTTTGGACGTTATAATGAGGGCTTTAAGACTAGCCCCAAATGCTAAATGCTTAACAAGGGCACCAAATTGTACAGTTATAAAAAATCACAGTTACATCCATAAGCACTAGCATACACAACCCGGCACATCACCACATATCAAAGGGCATGTACAAGAAAAAAACTATTAGAGTCCCCAACATGAAACTAATTGAAGTGAATGGAACACATTGTTGAAGATGACAACAGCTTTAGTATCCTCTTGATGCACCTCTGGAACGACTTGGTCCTCTGAGGTATGGTTGGTATTAGAACTATATGAGGTGAGCTCTCCTTTGAGGGGTCGATCTCCATGGTAGATAAAGAAAGAGCAGGTGCAGGGAAATGTATCAGATTGTGTTAGGTTTAGAGCGATGTCATCGTACAGGTACTAAAGGTCGAAATGACTACTAAGGATAGAAATAGAAAAGGGATCTCTAAAGAAAATATAAACACGGATGCCAGCCTAGGCCATCAACAGGAGAGTACTTAAGGCCGAGTCATAGTGCCATTCCCAACTAGGCAGCTCCATGAATATCACCATCAATGTCGTTGATGCCGTCTAAGGATGACATGGGAACACACAGAGTGACAAATATAAATTTCTTAGTAGGTAGCTCTAAGTTAACATAAACTAGTGTCATCGACATCATGTAATATCCCCAACTTTGTCTAAACTACTTAGCTCAGTGATCTTGACTAATTAGAGAGGTTAACGATTAACTGAGGACTAATCGGCTAATCTAGATGAGCAAAAACTTAGTAAATTGAGTCAACTCAATAATTGAATTATAATGCACTACACGTTTTAATTAAAACCTAATTATTCGAACCTCATTAATTCGTAACTTAGAAATATAGTTAAGCTAATCCAATTTTATTAATTAAGTACAAGACAATTGTTCTACCTTAATCAATTGAGATAGATTAATTCTTACACCCTAATTACATAATTCGTAAGATCAATTCTTTTATAGGAAAAACGTGTTAAAAGTGTAATAAACCGAAATTGACTAATGAGCAATTAAACTAATCAAATTAATTGACAACTTAAATAATTCTAATAGCTTTGAAAATTTAAAAATTTCTCCTAATGGTTGCATAGAAATTTCAGCCAAGGACAAGAGCAATCCAACCATCCATTGCTTCCTAATCTTGCACCCTTAGATCAAGCCTATTTTAGCATTATTCTCTAACCAAACCTAACCTAAGGAAGAGCTAGTCTTCACTTGAGTCTTGTCACAAGAGTGGGTAGGCCTTGCTTGTGTCCACTTGAGAAAACACAAAATGGTCCATAGCATACACCAAGACTCAAAGAAAACACAAACCCACCCTTTTACCCCAAGGTTCCTAGCTTTCTTACTTAAAAGAGAAGCTAAACTCACCTACTTCCTCTTGCTTGTTGGAGAAGCAAAACCAATCAGCCCACTCCCCCATTTCTTGCACCAAACCAACCCCCCCTCACTATCTCATTTGTGATTTCCATTTTTTCCCAAAGACACCAAGTAGCCACTACTTTTCCTCTCAACCTCTCCTTGTTCTTCCTATTTCCCTTCTTGTTCTTGTTACTTTTCCACCATAATCAACCTCATTTCCTACCACCACTCTCACAAATCCTTCAAGGACCACCTTCTTTGGTCTTTGGAGAAGCAAAGTAAACACATATTAGCCACATTCTCTCAAGCTCTAAGGAAGGAGGCCATCTCCAACCATTTTCATTCTTCAAGCTTCCCAGAAATCTTTGTGGTAGTGACTCTAACACCTCTTTCTTCTATGTTTTCAAGTTCTAGAACTCTTAAGCTCTCCATAGCTAGTTGGTTTTAGAACTTGCTCTAAAGGCTTCATGGCCATGCTGTTATTATAAGAAGTTGTTTATGATGAGGAAATTGTACCCGAAGGAGATTTGTTCATGGTGAGGAGGTTGTTGGGCAGCCAAGCAAAGGATTTGGATGAAAGCCAAAAGGAAAACATTTTCCACACAAGGTGTATCATCCAAGGGAAGGTTTGTTCTTTAATTATTGATGGAGGGAGCTGCACTAATGTTGCTAGTGTAAGGATGGTCTCAAAACTGAATTTGGAGACTAAACCACACCCACGCCTATATAAGCTTCAATGGCTTACTGAGGATGGTGAAATGACTGTAAGTAAGCAAGTGGAGGTGGAATTCTCCATAGGAAAGTATGATGATGCAGTTTTGTGTGATGTGGTGCCTATGGAGGCTTGCCATTTACTTCTTGGTAGGCCTTGGCAGTATGATAAGAATGCTTTGCATGATGGGTTCACAAATAAGTTTTCATTTGTACATAAAGAGTGCAAGACTATTCTTGCCCATTTGTCTCCAAGAGAGGTTAGTGAGGATCAATCAAAAATGAGAGATAAAAGAAAACAGGAAAGAAAAGAAAAAGAGAGTGAAAAGAAAAAGGAAAAAGAGAGTGGAAAAATAGAGAAAAAATTGCAAAATCTGTTTATTAAAGAAAAAGAAGTGAAAAAGGCTATGCTCATGAAAAAGCCAATGCTTTTACTTTTGAGTAAAGAAAGTAAATCAAATGAAGCAGATGCTACTAACTCTCCTCCTTGTGAAGTTTCATCTTTGTTGCAGGAATTTGGAAATGTCTTTTCCAAGGAGGTACCTCACGGTCTACCCCCTCTACGAGGCATAGAACATCAAATTGATCTCATTCCAGGAGCTTCATTGCCTAATAGGCCAGCCTATAGGAGTAATCCTCAAGAGACTAAGAAGATTCAAAAGCAAGTTGAAGACTTGATGCAAAAAGGGTGGGTGCAAGAAAGCTTAAGTCCGTGTGCAGTTTCAGTCATTCTAGTGCCTAAGAAAGACAAAACTTGGAGGATGTGCACTGATTACAGAGCCATCAATAATATCATGGTAAAGTATAGACATCCCATTCCTAGATTAGATGATATGTTGGATGAATTGCATGGTGCTTGTGTGTTTTCTAAAATTGATCTTAAAAGTGGATATCATCAGATTAGGATTAGAGAGGGGGATGAATGGAAAACTGCTTTCAAAACCAAATATGGATTGTATGAATGGTTGGTCATGCCCTTTGGATTAACAAATGCTCCTAGTACCTTCATGAGATTGATGAATCATGTGTTAAGGGAATTCCTAGGAAAGTTTGTTGTAGTTTATTTTGATGACATTTTGATTTATAGCAAATCCTATGATGATCATCATGTGCATTTGAGGAGTGTTTTGGAAGCTCTTAGGCATGAGAAATTGTATGCCAACATGGAAAAATGTATTTTTTGTACAAATCATTTGGTTTTTCTTAGTTTTGTTGTTAGCTCACAAGGAGTGCAGGTTGATCAAGAGAAGGTGAAAGCTATTCAAGAGTGGCCAACTCCTAAGAATGTTAGTGAGGTAAAAAGCTTTCATGGTTTAGCTAGTTTCTATAGGAGGTTTGTTAAAGATTTTAGTACATTGGCTGCACCCTTGAATAAAGTAATTAAAAGGCATGTGGGATTTAAATGGGGTCAAAAACAAGAGCAAGCTTTTGTTGCCCTCAAAGATAAATTAACTCATGCACCTATACTTGCATTGCCTAATTTTGCTAAATCTTTTGAGATTGAATGTGATGCATCTGGTGTGGGAATAGGGGCTGTTTTGATGCAAGATGGGCACTCGATTGCTTATTGAAAAATTAAATGGTGCTATTCTTAACTATCCCACATATGATAAAGAGTTGTATGCATTAGTAAGGGCATTACAAACATGGCAGCATTACCTTTTACCCAAGGAATTTGTGATTCATAGTGACCATGAGTCCTTGAAGTATTTAAAAGGACAAGGTAAACTGAATAAGAGGCATGCCAAGTGGGTTGAGTTCCTTGAGCAATTTCCCTATGTGATCAAGCATAAGAAAGGTAAGGCTAATGTGGTTGCTGATGCGCTTTCAAGAAGGTATGCTCTGCTCTCTACTCTTGAAACTAAATTCATTGGTTTTGAGCATATAAAGGAATTGTATGAGCATGATCCAAAATTTTCTCAGATTTATAAGAATTGTGTGCATGCTGTCCAAAATGGGTACTTTAGGCATAATAATTATTTGTTTAAAGAGAAAAGGTTATGTGTGCCTAAAAGTTCCATTAGAGAGTTGCTGGTGAGAGAGAGGCACATGAGGGGGGTTTAATGGGGCATTTTGGGGTCCAAAAGACTTTAGACATACTGTATGAACATTTTTATTGGCCACACATGAAACATGATGTGCATAAATTTTGTGAAAGATGCATTGTTTGTAAGAAGTCTAAGTCAAAGGTAATGCCTCATGGACTCTATACGCCTTTGCCAATTCCTGATTTTCCTTGGATTGATTTATCTATGGACTTTGTTTTAGGACTGTCTCGGACAAAGAATGGCAAGGATTCCATTTTTGTGGTGGTGGATAGGTTCTCCAAGATGGCTCATTTCATACCTTGCAAGAAGGTGGATGATGCTTGTCATATGGCTGACTTGTTTTTCAAAGAGGTAGTGAGGCTACATGGATTACCTAGGAGCATTGTGAGTGACAAGGACACTAAGTTTCTAAGTCACTTTTGGAGGACACTATGGGGTAAGATTGGTACTAAATTGCTATTCTCAATTACTTGTCACCCCCAAACTGATGGGCAAACTGAGGTAGTTAATAGGACTCTTTCTACTCTCCTTAGGGCTGTTAAAAAGAAAAATATTAAGTCATGGGAAGAGTGTTTGCCTCATGTAGAGTTTGCATATAATAGGGCTATCCATAGCACTACTAATTGTTCTCTTTTTGAGATAGTGTATGGATTTAACCCCTTAACTCCTCTTGATTTACTGCCTATGTCTAACATTTCTATTTTTAAGCATAAAGATGCGCAGGCAAAGGCTGACTTTGTAAAGAAGCTGCATGAGCAAGTAAAAACTCAAATTGAGAAGAAAATGGAGAGTTATGCAAAGCAAGCCAATAAGGGCGGAAAAAAGGTTGTATTTGAACTCGGTGACTGGGTTTGGGTACACATAAGAAAGGAGAGGTTTCCATCTCAAAGGAAATCCAAACTCCAACCTAGGGGTGATGGACCCTTCCAAGTCTTGGAGAGAATAAATGACAATGCCTACAAGATCGACTTACCTGGTGATACGTGCTCCGGAGGACAAATTGGACATTCTAGCACAAGGGGTCAAGATGGAGATTTTACCATACCAGTCGGACCAATCACACGAGCAAGAGCAAAGAGGTTAAGAGAAGACTTTGGGAACTTGGCTAAAACAATTATGAAAGAGATGTATCAAGAATGGGTCAAGGAGACCAAGATGCCAACTCATACTAATGGACAACCCAAGATCTTCTTATTTGCTACGAATTGGGCTTAGAAGCTTATTCTGGCCATATTGGGCCATTATCCTATTTTGGTCTTGTTTAGTTAGTTTAAGTATTTAGGACATCTAAACTTTTAGTTATTTTATTTAGCCCGTATTTTATGTTTTATGTTTTATCCAACCCAATTTATATTATTTAGCATCAGAACACTTCTTATTGGGTTTGGACTTAATTTAAGTGTTTAACCTAGTGTAAGAGGTTATAAATACCTCAAGCAACACATTATTTAGCAGTTTTTGATTAATTGAAATTCTGTTTTGTTTTCTTTCAAGAAAATAGTGCTTTTGTGTGCAAGTGAGGTGAGTGATTTGCTTTGCTTGTTGCATCAAGAAATTGAGAGAATTCATCCTAAGGTAAGTTCCTTGTGATATTCAATCAATTTCTATTCTATCTTTTCCCTGTTATCTACGTTTCCAAGGACAGGTTTCTTGGGGGTTTATTAGGGAGGGTCTTTATTCTATATCTTGTTTTCTATCAAAGTAGGTGCTTGGGGTTTCTGGATCTTTATATCCACGGGGTTCCTTTCATCACCTGGTGAGTATGGCATAAGTGCTACCTTTAATGTTGCTTACTTGTCTTTATTTGATGTAGGTAACGAGAAGCTAAATTCAAGGATGAATTCTCTTGAAGAAGGAGGGGATGTTGTGATCAAGGAAGATAAAGTAGACTCACGAAAGCAAAGGCAAGGAGGAGATCCTTTGGAAGGACTTGGTGGACCAATGACTAGATCCAAATCAAAGAAAGCTAAGGAAGCTTTGGGCCAAATGATTTCAAGTTTGTTTGAGGCAAAGCCCATTCAAGAAGATAACGGGTCAAGACTAGTCCATTGCATTCACATGGCTGAGCAAGCTTAGTTATATCTTTGGGCTTGTTAATTTTAAGTTAGTAATAATGTAATTGGGCTTGTAATTTCATATAGCCCGTTACCTGTTTTTAGCTATTTAGCCTTTTACTCATTTTTAATAAGCTTAGATTTTAATCTTGCGCTAAGTGTTGCAGCCCATTTGCTAAATTTTAGTTTATTTTATAAACCTTGTAAACACCTTTTGAAGGGAAGTTTTGGCAAATTGAAATCAGAATACTTTTAGTAAAAGTGTCTCTTTGGTTCTTGCTTGGAACCCTAGATCTTATCAAGAGTTTCCAATTGCTCTTGTGGCGATCACCCTTAGCTTATCAATCATCCTTGATTGTGGCGCCCTCCAATCTATTTCCATTCCTTGTCTCTTCCATCCTTTTGTGATTTTTATTTCTCCTTAATTGTTGCTCTTCTCTTGGAAAAGGACTTTAGTTGTGCATTTTGTTTTATGTTGAACCCAACTTTTTAAACTCGAAATATTGATTTTTCATCAAGATCTCAAAGTATAAAAGTGGTTTAGAAGAGAAAAGTGGTCACTTGAGGAAAATACTTAATATTTTTATAAGAAACCTCATTGAAACCAAAACTATTGAAGCTGGAATTCTGGTAGTCTATTTTACATGACTAATAACTCATTCTATACAACTCTGAATGAAATAAAACTAATTTTAAATGAAAATAAACTCATAGAGATTTTTATACATATAAAATACCTAAAATTCGGCCTTAAAACGAGAGAGATATGAATTTTTCAAAATGTGTTGTCCCCAAATGTGTTTCTGTTTGGGCAGTATGTAATAAAATCCTAATAACTTGAGCTATACAAAACATTTTTGAGTGGGACCAAGTTTTTTAGAAATCTAAGACATAGAGGAACATCCCCTTAAAATAGTTTTGTTAGATTCCTTGTGATGAACTCCCAGTAAAGTTTAAAATTCACTGTATCGAAAATAAATTTAAAAGCTAAACAGTCAGATTAAAACATGCATATCTCAAGTTACAAAATGAATTTTTGAGTGGGGTTTTTTTTGTTTAAAAGTAGACTCAGAGAAGTATAATCACACCAAAATTCAAATCAAAAGAGTAAAAGATGAAATTATGGCGAATTTCTAAAATTACTGCCCTACTGTAAAGGTAAATCTGGTTATGGTTAAGTTGAAAAGTTAATGAGGAATAAGCTTAAAGACATTAAGACCCTCACATTAAAATGTTGAAAACCTTCATAATTCAACTTAAAAGCTCCAAAAGGAATAATAGATGAATTTGACCCTATGTCTAATAAAAGAATTGATGCAAGAGGCAAATTTAATTAAAAGCTTGCACCAAGTTTACTAAGTTAAGCTCATAAGACTTTGGGTGTTGTGTATGCCTCTATGTGCCAACATCATGATGATGATGATGATATGATCATGATGTTGATGATTATGATTGTGATAAGGATGATGTTGATGATATGATAATGATATGATGACAATATGATAATGAATGATGATGTATGAATATGATATGTTGATGATATGATGCTTAATGATAGTGATATTGGATTCTCTGTTTGGCAAAATTTTGGGAAGCTTCGGTTCAGCCGTTATGCTGCCAAAATTCCGCAAAAAATTGTGGACTTAGAATAATTTTGCATCATAAGCCTTAATAAGAAGAGATAAACTGAGAGTGTGATCTTTCAAAAGAGAAGGTGACTTGCATTAAGCTCTCCTCACCCACGATTCACATGAGGCATGGCATCGACCCAACTAGTGTGAATATAGGGGAAAGAACTTACATGAGGCATGGCTTGACCTAGCTAGTGTAAGTATCGAAAAGTTATGGTGGCGACGGCCACAGTATGAGCTCATTACCACTTATGTTTAGTGGGTAAAAAGAAAAGGACTTAAGATAAAGTCAATTTAAGAAAAGAAAAGGGACTTCGGCCCAAACCCTTGAAGAGAAGAAGTTAAGAGAAGCTTATAGCACAACCATGCATGTTTTTTGTAATTATATTTGTTCCCATGCTTGTTATGATATAAATAATTAGAGGGTATGTTAAAATTGAATTCGCTTCGGATATTTATGTTTTCAAAAACCTAAGAATTGGATCTTATGGATGTTCATTGTTTTCATTTATAAAACCGAAGTAGCTGGGATGATGACGATGAGACTTCCATATTGGGTTTGAGTCCTACTGAGAAATCTTATTTCTCACCATAGTTATTTTTCCGTATCGTCACCAGATCTCAATGGCGTACCCTGTGGAGTGGAGCATGGATCTGCCCTATCATGAGTGGACTTTCGACGAGAACGCTCAGGCCATCGTGGCGACGACCACTACGGTGGCGCGCACCTACTTTTACCCTGGTCATATACATGAGGATGTGGGGCCCGATGTTCTGCCTACCCCAGCCGCTGGGTCATTGGGATTTCCCGTTTGAGCCGTTATCGGATATTGAGATGGAGCCGATGTCTCCGAAGCTACTTGCAGGTGAGCCCCTTCCCTAGCCGGTGATTCCGGTGATTAAGCTGAGCTCCACGGCCACCCCTAGGGCCGTAGTAGCCTCGCCGCCATACCCTGAGTATCATCTGGATACTTCAGAGGAAGATCCTTCCGAGGAGCGGTCCTTAGCAGCCAGCTGTGACCCGAATCAGGCCGACCCGAGTCGCCACATTCGTTGAATTGAGGTGATTCGTAGGCACCCCCTCATCATATGCACACCTTATGTCCCCCGAGGGCGGGGAGCTAGGAGGAGCCATGTCTTTGGACCGCGACATCAGTAGATCGGAGGGTGCATTGCAGGAGACTGATCTTAGGGTTTGATATGGAGCCAAGGCGTGTAGATTTTCGAGATTCCTGCTTCCTTATGTATCTCTTTTGCTTTAAAGCTTATTGTATTAATTTGCATTTTGTATGTAATGATGACCTAATTATGAGTACCTTTATGTAATGATGGATAATATGAATCATATTTATGTAGTATGGGAATGTGAGAATTTCTATGTATTAATGTATCTTGTATTGCTTTTATTCCACTTGTGATTCGGACTCTTATGCGTCACGCTCATTTATATCTATCTTCTCGCTCGAGGCTTTACTTTCCAAAATGCTGCAAAGCGACGACATATTTCAAAAAAAAAAAAAAATCTTACCGTATTTTCCACATAACTTAATTTAAAAAGTGAAGTTTAGTTTTTCATGAGCATAAATAACAACTAATAAAATGTCGTAATACGACTTAAGCGTAGTATGGGTTTATTAGGGTGTTACACATCGCCTCAGCCACTTCGATTTCTTTCAAAAACACATGAGCATACATTAGTGTTTTAATTTTAATAAGTTTTTAAAGCGTGCCTTTTTGAAAGGGGTTCCTTTTATTCAAATACTTAATCCAAAAATCATAACATCTACACAATTTAAAATTAATACATAATCGAAACAAAACATAATGTTAATAATGAACGAATGTAATAATTCTCATGATGCATGTCTTTAATCACTTTTCCTTATGTACTTTCTTAACTTTCTTGACTTTCTTAGCTTAGCATGTACTTTTAATCTTTACTACCCTTGGATAGACTATTACTAGGATATAAACTCATTCTGTAACCATCGTCACACATTATACTTATGTCGGAGTTAGAACTGACCTTGAGGGGATCTTTGTGGGATCACCTTAACTACTGGAAGATCATATCCAAATGTCTTAATTATGGAATTGTGCACTAAATTTATACTTCATATATTCTTTAAGAATTTCATGATGTGGCACAATTTAAATATCATATGCAAAAATCATCATGATACATATATAAAAAAAATATCTAGTGAAAACTCGGTAGCATAACAGCTGTATTGAGAGCATCCCAAAAATTGAAATTAGTCAAATAATTCAACTAGCAGTCCAATTATAATATAAGAATCAACCAAATTAGGAATAATAGAGATTCAACAACCATCCTGTTGGTAAGCATGAATCATAAGTAGATAAATAATCTTAGTCAATAGGCTAGAATCATTCATAAAAACAATTTAATAATAAGAACTAAACATAAGTCCTTAATAATACTCTAATAAGCCAAACTTCATATAATTAAAAAATTTCAAGGGAATTTCTTATTTTTGACCAAAACCAACATTCTAAAGATTTAAGAAAATCATCATATTATGTAGATTAAAGATGCAAAATAGTTTTAACAATTCTCACAAGGTCATGACCAAATTCCTCAGTTTTTAGGCAATATAAGCACTAGTAGAGTTCAATTTTCTAATCAACTTGATCCTTTCCAAAACCAATCACCTTGTGGACCTCAAATCATCATTATGTCATGAAAAATAAGGGTCTAAGATAGTTTTTACATACCCACTAAAGTCATGGCCTAAATTGTTCAATTTTGAGCCATATGAGGGCTATTTTGTATTCAAACTCATATCAAATTGTTCCTTACCAAAACTAATCACTCATGGGCAATTTTATCATCAATATATCATCTAAAATATGAGGTTAAAGATCATATACAAAATGCATATGTTTTTGAAGCTTTTCAAGACTGGTTAAAGTACTTTTGATTGCAAACTTGTTCTTACAATTAATTATCCTAGGTCAGTTTTAGCATCAACAATGTCACGGCCTTCACCCAGACTTGACTGGTGCATAGGTAATCTTCATTCCCTAACAAACCTAACCCATAAGATCTTATGGAAAGACAGACAGAGTTTCCTCTGAAACTATGACATTTCCTAAGAAATCAAAACCTGTCAAACATTCCTTCATAATTCAAAATATACTTGGAAAAGTTCAGTAGATATACATGACAAAATCTTTCATATAAAGTTTTACACCAAACAATTCAGTTCCCAAAAGGCTATGCAAGTCCAACTCACTATAAATAATTGACAAGAAAAGCAAAGAACAAAATATTGTCTATACACATGTCAGGATCCTACCTATGTTTCATGAAGCTCTATACAAAATATAAGCCATACATGGCTATATAAAGTTTCTCTAAGAAGAATAAACGGGCCCTTTTTTAAGTGGGCTTACCCAAAAGAAGACCGACAAGAGCCCTGCGGGGGAGGAGGAGCAGTACTCATCTCCATAGCTGAATCTAAAATAAAGAAGGGAAACTATGAAGTGAGTTATACAACTCAATGAGGAATAATATGCTTACAGTTAGCATGAGACAAGTTTCACATTCAAAACATACTTAAGTCTATGCGTAAAGGTACAGGATATATTCGTACAATATAACAAAAACAATATAATAATTTAATAACTTGATAAAGCTCAAAGGAGGATTCTATTCCAGAAGTAACTTCTTGACTGGTCGGCCCCGACAACCTGAACCCAGCAGTATGTGTAACATCCTCCAAACATATGGATTATGCTCGAGTCATAGAATCATATCTAGAGGTTATCATGATTTCTGTAGAAACTTTCAAATAAGAAAACATAACATATGGCCCGCATAATATCATACTTCATTACTTAATCAAGATTTACAATCCCAAGTGTTTGATAGATATATAATTTAAAATACAATTTGGATAAAAAAAACTTAACTAATATTATACACAGAACATATCTCATTTTGCATTCTTCAGTTTGTTATTATCGGTAGTCCACTTTAGACACTCGAATTGGAATTCCTGGTATTGGGCTCAGGTCCACATTTCTTATTCCATAGTACTCCCAAAACTTTGTTGCAAACTTGAAATCTAGTCTATGTACTGAAATGTCTACAGGGACATACAAATAGATAGTGAGAATTTAAGATTCTTAGTAGGTACTCTTATTCCACTAAGCAAATAAATTGTCATCGGAAATAGTCTAGCCGCTTCGGTTTATTATGAAAACATGGACAAATACATAAAGGCATAGGTTCAATTTTAAATTTTGAAAACATATTTTCTCAAAGCAGGTTACTTTTAGCAATCACTTAGTACCTTGTAGGGCAGGCGTACTAATAATGAGAGCATGAATTCTAACCACAATAATAGATACTATGCAGTATAATAAGATTATGAACAATGCATATACAAATGCACATACTTGAATCATGTAAGTGCACTTGTCTTTCTTATCTCTTTTTTCAACTTGCAAATTGAACATCTCTACTTAGTCCCCTGGAAGTTGATAGCCTCTTCTCAGGGTAATAGCCTACTTTTCAGGACCTAGTTCGCTCCTATACGTAATTGTCGGGTTTACTTTCCCCGACTCTTATACTGACTTATTCCCCTTAAATCTATTTAGGGGCATTGCCCAGGTAATCATCTTTGATGATCGCCCTAACCCACCACTCGGTAGAGGCTTGATTTGTCTCTTTATAAGTTATTGTCACCATTTTCATTCTTATACATGGTCATGCATGAGGTTGCTATATGCACTTGCTTCATACATTTATGTCCCAATCTTTTCACATTTAGGCATTAGGTATCATCATTTCTAGTATGGTTTTTTAGTCGTGCAATAACATTTTTACTTTCAAAATATTTTTGCATGCATGATGTTTTCAGAGGTTACAAGCATATAGTGTAATATACTTAAGAATATATATACAACATTATCATGAACATGTAGTTAGTGGTATATTAACCTTAAGGATTATCATGACATAATTCACAATGCTAGGTCTTGCTTAACATTTGTCTTACTTAATCCTTAGGTTATAATCTACTAGAAATCTACCTCCACATTGATATTTTTACATGAATCCATCTCTTGCCATCTGGCCCTCATGTTTTATGAAGTCATTCCTTATCATGTCCTTTATTTACTCTCTTTATCTTATGAAATTTTCTTAGGAGTAACTCAAGATATATCCATTTGACTAAAGATGTCTTGGCTTTGCAAGCACGAGTTCTGAGCTCCGGGTTTACTAATGGTCCCTCAACTTCCGGGTTCCGAGTTTCAGAAAAATGGGTTACTAGATCCTCCCAGATTCTGATTTTGAGATAAGAGCTTCCAAATCCTCCTAAGTTCCAAGTTCGATGAGAGGATTCCTAGATCCTTCTAGGCTACGGGTTCCGACCTTATGGTAGAGGGTTCCGAGTTCCAGTTTCATTGGTTACCAAAGGTTTTGGGTTACGATCTTAAGAAATAGGGTTCCAAATTCCGATCTAGAGAGAGGGTTTATTTCTTCCCTCGTCCCCCGAGTTCTAGGTTCCATCGTTACAAGTTACCCAAAGACTCCAAGTTCACTTCTCCCTAGTATCCTGATCTCCGAGCTCCTATCTCCCTAAATATTCAAGGTTCCGATCTTAAGAGAAGGGTTCCTTTCTTTTCCCAAGTCTTTAGGTTTCAAGTTGAAGGGAAAGGGTTTTGCGTCTCCTTTATCCTCCTACTTTCGTGTTCTAAGCATAAAGGAAAGGGGCTCATTCTTTCATTATTCCCCAAGTTCTAGGTTACGAGGTTAAGAGAAGGTTCTCTCCTTTCTTGGTTACCAAGGTTCTAAGTTTGAGAGCGGTCGCTCCCTCCTTCAACCCCAAATTTTGAGTTCCGAGTTAAAAGGAAGTGTTCACGGGTTAAACTTGATTTTTGTCCTATTTTTTTTCTAAAATTCATATCTAATTCATTTAGACTTGGATGGCCAAGATTTTTGTTTAATATACTCTACTCTTCCTATACGAACAAGGAAAAATGAATTTATTCTCATAAGATTACTAATTACTGTAATTTTTGTTAAACTCCTCCATTATCCTATCTTTGATTCTTATTTTATCTTCCTTTTGAATGTCTAGTTCTTCAAAGCTATTCAACCCAATTTCTATGGGCTCCCCTTAATCCAATTCTTCCTAAAAGACCTCAAGAGACTTATTCAAGACTAACTAAAAATTTATTTCCATTCTTATGAAGGTAGAAACACACGCACATAGAAACATCAACAACCAAGTATAAAATCAAACTTAAATCAACATTTCAAGACATACCATCATATAATCACATAATCAACTCCATAATCCAACTAACCATCATAGGATTTCAGTTGGAAGCCTAGGTCTTGGGCAAGACATAGAGTGTAAAAGATTAGAGGGAAATAACCTAGGATTTGAGCTACCTACCTCAAAGTTCTTGGAGCCATAGAAGCAAAGAAGCCAAGAAGAACTCCTAGCCTTCCTCTTTTTTCATGGATGTAACATATATGGAGGTGCGTATAATCCGAGTCAAAATTTTGCATGAATTATGGATTTTGGCTAGTATGGGTGTAGGGGCGAACACACTCAAGTGTGTAACCCCATGCTCAAGCATGTTGTCATATAGAAACAGAGGGGGTTGCTAGTTATACGGCATGCTCAAGAGCAACAAGCAACTCTTGAGCGCAGTAGGTCACCCTTGAGCATGCCGCCTTCCAAACTCGAACAAGATTTTTGGGCCTTGCCCATGCTTGAGCTCAGCAAGCCATATTGGAGAGTAGCAAATGCAGTGCAGAAAAATAAAATGGGAAGGGCTCCGCCCAAAATATGGTAAAACCCTTCCAATCTTTCTCCCCTCTTACTTCTCTCCCTAGGTCTTCCTTTTCTCCACCAAGCTATCAACTCATCCATATTCTTATCCAAATTTCACTTCAAAACCCTGGCTCCTACCTTTTTGTCATCCTTTTCATCACTACACATATGTCTCTCTCCTTTGAGTGAAAGGAGATGAAGGTGAAGAAGAAGAGGAAACCCACCTTTCCTCTTGCCCTCAATCTCTCCTCCAAAAATCTAAGTAAAGTTCTTGAGTTTCTCCTCTTTTCCTATCATGAGGTTGATGGTTCTTCCATGGATTTAGAGGTTATAAGGTTGGGAATTTAAAGTTTAACAATTGGTGGAAATAAATTTGGATTCTAAGAGTGTATTAACACAAAATTGGTATTTTTGTAGCTTTGGATACTTCCAAAGATCGTGCTGTTGGTTTGGAAACACCATCCCACTAAACTCCCATTTTAGAATTTAAATTGTGAGTGATGATGTACTTATGGTTAACTTTTAAGTCAATTTATTTATCTATATATGTGTTTACATTGCTAGCTGCCTTGAAAAAAAGAATGTTTAAATTGATTTTTTCAAGATTTAGTAAAATTTCCCCACATGCCTATGTTTGAAACGCATGTTTATTTGGATTTAACTAATATTATAATGATGTTGGGTCATTTGAGCATGAGACAAGACTTTATACTTATATTTTCTTTTGTTTGTTAAATGTATGGAACTTCTTTTAAAAAAAAAAATTTCATTATCTCTAGATGATATAGATCAAAATGCATATGATTTATATCAACGAAAAATTTTGGTGGTAATAATTTTAGAAAGGAATTAGAGGTTTCAAAGGAGGAGGAGCCTGTGATAGACACTACTTGCTAACGGCAGTAAACGTTAGCCTTGATGCACCTCAAATAGTGTAGCTAACAAGGTAGTTGTTAACCTAGCATGTGTGGCCGACATGTCCAGAAGATTTAAGTATGCTGAGGTCAGGTTGTCAGGGCCGCTTAGTCATGGGATTGACTAGATACTGCTAAAGTCAAGTTGCCAGGGCTGCCCAGTCAGGAAGTTACTTCTAAAATAGAATCTTCCCTTGAGCTTCTTGGTAATATAAACACTAGAATTTTATTCTCTATGTCGTAAGAAGATGTTTTATACCTTATGTATAATTGTAAGTATGGTTTGAATTTAAAACCTTGTCTCATGCTAACTATAAGTATATCATTCCTCATTGAGCTACATAACTTACTCTATGGCCTTTCCTCTATTTTAGATCCAACTGTACAGACGAATGCTACTCCTCCTGCTCCATAGAATTCCCAACGATTACTCTTGGTGAGCTTTCTCACAAAATGGGCCTGATGACTTTTTGAGAACCATGAAGAGTCGCTTAAGGCTCATGTTTATGTAGGCCTCCATGAGACACAGGCAAGGATTGAATGTGTATTATGGGTCCTAAATTACCCTTGTTTTTCTAAATGATTACTATAGGGTGTAACATCTTACGAAATGTAATACTATGCTTAAGTCATAATATCTTACCCAGTATTTTGTCACGTGTAAAGAAATCAAAATTTCATTTCTACTTTGATGTCGTCTACAAGTCTAAGTAAACTCTTAGCGTGAAGCATAGCAAATTGTTTGGCATCATGACAGAAAGATCAGTAAACAAGCAAAAGTTGTATTATATATGTGTAACTATATATTTATACATGTATACATATCATCCAAGTTTGCTACAGCATGAGCGTATATACAGCAAAATGGTACAAAAGTGGGGCCACCAAAACAAAATAAATTGGCCCATTAACATGAAGTATAACCCTATGTGGTCCTTACAGGACATTTCATGTACTAACTTTCTAAAAAGTACAAAAGATATTGAACCTATGGCCTAAAGTTGTGAAAACACCAAAATAGGGCCATGCTATACAGTACAGTCACATGGGAAAGCTGAAGCCTCTAGTTAGATACAAAAGAGAGGAACCCGTTCGCCATGCCGAGCTCTGCTGGGGCGTAACTGCTGCTGGGTTTAGAAGATGAGCCATGGGATGATGCTAAAGCCTCGGATAGGTCCTCATCATCATCAAGAGAGATCGTAGAGATTACTTGAGGTGGTGAAGCGGGTGCTGGTGGTATGGCTAGTGGTGCAGCTGGGGGTGCTGGATAGGCCACTTAGAGAGAAATAGCTATATATGGTGTGGCTAGGTTGAATAGTGGGTGAAAGATAGGAACGGCAAAATCTCTGCTGTCAAAGAAATATAAACAGAAGCAACATGCGTCGGTGATGTACAAGGAATCAAATATAGGGTCAAAATGGAACTAGAGATCCGAAAACTCAACTAAAAGCATGGCCGTCGTGTCCATCCTCACCATCGAAAAATGACACAGGTACATAAAGTAGGGTGAGAATTTAAAGAAATTCCTAATAGGATTCCTATAACTATAATATACTGACATCGCATTCATTCCTAGTTGCTTCAGTTTTTATTTAATTATAAAAAAAGTGAATCACATAATACAATATCCTCATTAATTTGATTCAAGAAAATATAACCCAAAGTAAGGCTCAATTTTACTTAAGATAACAAAAACAAAATAGGCATCAATATAGTGTCATATAATGATGTAAGGTGCAAAATAAATAGAAAGAATGAATATTAAAGAGTATAGCATTCAAATTGCAAGTAAATAATATGGCTATGTAATGCAATAAAGCATGTGTGTAACACCTTACCAAACAAAATACTATGCTTAAGGCATAATATATTACCTGGTAAGTTATTATGTGTGGCTAACAAATTAAATTTCACTTCCGATTTAATGTTAATTACCCATATAGAGTTAACTGTTCATTTATTCATTTCTACTGGTGGTAAAATTAAAAAATGGATTAACGTTGTAACAGAAAGAAACTTCAGAATTAACAGAACTACTGAAACTGCATCATACATATGTACATAGATATCTATGTTCAGAGTTTACAAAAGGAAACTCGTAAACATTACAGGGTATAGAAAATGAGGTCGCTAAAACAAAATAATTCGGCCTGTGTCCATGAAACAAAACCCTATATGGTCCTTATGAGACATTTCATATGCTATCCAACTATGTACTGCATCCACTAAACCTCTACTTATGGCCCAGATTGCCAAAAGAGGGCCATTCTATACAACTCCACTTGCTGCACTACATAAGTACTCTATATGGACTATGAGGAAAGGAACCCATTCGCCATAATGGCGTCAGCTGGAGTGTAGTCCACGCTCGGGGCAGAGGACGGGGAAGACGAGCTCGTCGCCTCCGACGGATCCTTCTCAAACAGTGAGGCAGAGGAGATCTGCTGCGATGGTGAAGCTGGCGGAGCCATGGGAGCTGCTGCTGGTGCTGCTGCTGCTGCGGGTGGAGGTGGGAATGGATGTGCCATGTGGACAGGGATAGCAATGTAAGGTGCGGCAGAGTCAAATAGTGGGTGCATAAGTGGAATGGCAAAGTCTCTACGGAAAAAGAAATCAAAATGGAACTAACAGCTACCAGATATATATATATAATCTAAAAATGAGTCGAGGTGAATGTGGAGATCAGGGAACTCAATAAAGAGGGTGCCCATTGCTGCGTTCGCCATGATCTGAGAATGACGCGGAAACATACAGTAGGGTGAGAAATAAAAATTTCTCAGTAGGAATCCTAATTCTATGCACATCTGTTATCGCTGTCATTCCCAGTTATTTCGATTTGTCTTAATTTTAAATGACAACATAATATTCAACTTAATTTAAATTGTAGGAAATAGAACCCGAAATAAAGCTAAATTTTAAATTAGAGCAATACAAATATATTTAACAGGCACACTGACGAAGCTGAAACAGTAACCATAGGCAAACAGTAATATAACACAAGGAATATACAATTAACTATCACCTTAACTTAGAAATTCATAAATAGAGCACATATATGTGAAATGGAAAAATGCATGTAGCCTTTGGAGATTTTTAGCTTATGCAACTTATATTTTCCACTCTTGGTCCCCTAGGAGTCTTTGGAGATATACTCCTGGGTAATAGTCTGCTTTTTAGGACTGAGTTTGTTCCTATACAGGATTACCGGGTTCACTTTTCTTGACTTTTCCATTGATCTATTCCCCTTAAACTTATTCAGGGGCTGGCCCAAGTAATATGGAATCCTTTATATCTTTCATAAATTGCATGCACAACTAACATTGTCTTACTTGAACATCATGTGTTCATGCAAGTATAACTCACACAACATATGAATTCTTTGCCGAAATTTCGGCAGCATAACGGATCAAGTTTGCTTCCCCATGAATAGTGCCAGACTACTAGTAAAATTATTCAAACATGCAAATCAATATGGAACAACAATTATATATTCACAATATCATTCATCAAAGTCAATACAACCATCAATAGAGTTTTCTGCTTACTTCATCCTATTCTGCCCGAATTTTGTATAATCCACTTTTAGTCCAATTCAACTCATTTAAACCTGGATTTTGGATATGTCATAGCCATATATGTCTAGTTTCCAACTCTTTTAGCCTCATCTCATTTTGATTTGTATAACTCAAGTTATTAGTGTTTTACCTTGGATTGCCTTGTACTTAGCCCAAATGGCACCCTTATAAGTGAAAATTCATTAAAAATAGAAATCTGTATAAAATCATACAAAATTTATAAAAAAAAATTAAAGCTAACAGACCAAGATTTCAAATGAAATAAGTTGCATATCATTTTCATGAGTATATTTTGAGATATAAGCCCCATAACTTGACCTTACTGGACTACTCTGTTCCAACCTGGTTTGAACTTAAGGTAAATTCATTGATTTGTTGGGAATAATTGGCAGCGAATCTGACTCTGAAATTTGTCTGGGCCATTCCCTTATATGTTAGCTATCAAAAAATGTTAGTTTCACTCAATTTAGAGTTGTTTAGGGTGAGTTACACCCCTCTCAACTCACACTGCCCAGATGGGAATCTAGGATTCTAGGTCAAACTTCAAAAATTCATAACTAATTCTATACTAATCCAATAGCCTTATATTGTATATGTATGGAAATTCCTAAATGTGTAGTTTCATATAAAAATGAATTCATCAAATTTAAATGGCTGTAGGTGGAGTCGTACACTCCGCCGTACGGACCGTTGAGGGGAAAACCCTAACAGCTTCTTGAATTCTTCTTGAATTCATGTTTGCCTTAAACCAGTCCATCCAATCTTCAATTCAAACTCATATATACACCTTAAACCAATCTTAATTCATCATTATCACTCATTATAACTTCAGAATAATGGAAGAAAGTGGGAAGAAAATGGAGTCCTAATCAGCCCAATTCAAAGAAAACAAGAAGCTAGATTGAATTCCTACTTTTCTAAGGTGAAATCTTGTTGGATTGGTGTCTTGGATTGAAGAAACTTTTGATGAAGCTTGAAGAGATGATGAAGATGGAGTGAAGATGAGTGTGAATAGAAGAAAAAAAGATGAGAGCTCAGCAGCTTATAGGGGCCAAAAATTCAATAGGAGAATAAAGGAATTATTTCAAGACTTTTGAAGGAAGTTAGATTGTGATTGGTGGATTTCATCTCACATTCAAACTCAACTTGGTTGCCCTCTTTTGGGCTGATTTGTGGCGCCACTTTTGAGGAGTGTTGGCTGAATCTTGGGCATCCATCCTAGGGTTCTCACAGTATAATTTCTATTGATTCGGTTCTGACAGCTTAAAATACCGAAATCTTACCGATTTCTTTTAAATCGGTTTTAGAAAAATCCTACGAGGTCTTCTATGTTTCTAATCTAATTTCCTAAATTCTAATCCTTCTAAATCACACTTAATTGGATTTAAGTGAATACTAAATCGAATCCTAATTAATCACAAGTATTCGATAAAAATCAAACAACATCTTTAAAAATAGTAAAACTTTTTGGACGTTATAGTGTGCACAAGACTCACTTTAATTCATTGATTCCTTAACTCATATATCATAAGCTTTTTCCTTACTTGGTCTCTTGGGAATTTTAGGCCATATAACTCCTGGGTAATAGTCTGCTTTTCAAGACTTAGCTCGTTCCTATACAGGAATGTCAGGTTTACTTTTCTCGAGTTTTCCACTGATTCATTCCCCTTAACTTTATTCCGGGATTAGCCCAAATAATATGGAACTTCTCATAATCCTTATAAGTTTCACAGTGAATGATAACTTGACTTGAACTTTACATGTATGTGCAAGTGCATCATAAGTTATGTATAGCTTCTGCCGAAATTTCGGCAATATAATAGATTGAGTCCGCTTTCTCATGAATAATATCAATAAGCCGGGTAGTTGTTCACACAAAAAAATTAATGCAAGGTGTATACATTTCAATAATCAAACCAAAATTTCATAACCTTGGTCTTGAATTGGGTTTTTGCCACTCCTTCCAATTCTGCCCGATTTTTGTAAATTAAGCCATAAATTCATTTTAACTCATTTAGGCCTAAATTTTGGATATGGTGAAGTGTTATGTGTCTAGTTTGTAAGCTCTTTAGTCCCATTTAGTTTTGATATATATAACTCAAGCTATTGAATATTTACCTAGGCTTGTCCTATACTAGACATATTTAACCTCTAAAATGTAAAAATTCACTAAAAGTGGAAACTAATTGAAACCATAAGAAACCTATATGGTTTTAAAGCTAACTAAACAAAATTTCATTTTCAAGAAGTTCCATCCTTTTTGAATAAGTATAACTCAAGTTATGAGCTCTTAAAGTTGACTAAATTGAACTGCCCTATTCTAGACCCGATTAGGACTTAGGGCAACTTTCATGAATTACTGGAAACAACAGGGATTGAATTTGGTTCTAAAATTTTTATGACATGTTATCCTATGTCTTAATTTAAAAAAATTGGTTTCACTCAATTTTAAGGAGTATAGGTTGAGATATACCCTGCTCACCTCACTCTAGTCAGATTCAAAGATAGAAACCTAGGGCAAACTTCAAAAAATCATATCTCCCTTAATACTAATCCAATGGTCTTATAATTTATATGATTGGAAAGCTTTAGATGTCTAGTTTCACATAAAAATAGGTTAATCAAGTTTAGTTGGTCGTAGGAGGAGCTATACACTCCAAACATATGGACGTCATAGTATCTCCTAGGTTTCCATATTCTGTTTTGCTATCTTTCTTGTTTTTCATGCAAGATTCAATTTCAATCCAACCAAATACTTGCTAAACTAGTCAAGAACAATTATAAAATCTCAATTAAATATCAAATGCATGCATATGTTTGAAGGAATAAGCAGCCACCAATCACAAGAAATTAGTCAAAAAAGTGGAATCCTACCTCTAGGTGATTCTAAACTAGCTAGATTTTATGATTTGGGATGCAAGATGCTTAGTAGAGATTGAAGGTGAAAGAAAGAGATGGAATTGATAAAGAGAAGAAGAAGAACTCTTTGCTGGGAGGGGGCAAAATCTGCTTGGGGTGGAAAGGAAATTATGACTTGGTATAACTCTAGGTTGGTATAATAGGAGCTTCTCATTAGTTGTCTAGTGATTGGCTAATAATTAGCCAAATCTTTTCCTTTCTTAAGCTAAAGGTGGCGCTATTTAGAGGGGTGAAGTGGCTAAATTTTTAGCCACTAATCTCAGAGTTTTAATGTACATAATTTAGTTAATTTGGTTCTGGAAGTTTAAAATACCAAATTCTAACCGATTTTCTTTAAACCGGCAAACTCTCACCAAAAATTTGGTTACAATTTCTTACATGTTTATTTGAGTTTCTCTAATTCTAACCTCCCTAATTAGCTTCTAAGAAACTTCTAATTACTCTATTATAATTAATGAAATCGAATAAATTGATTAATGGTATAAATTAAACGTTACGAAAATTCAGGATGTTATGGGACATCCGATAAAATTCGGGATGTTACACTAGGGATTGTATCTATATAATTCCTTTTAACCGGACAATTTGATGTAAGGTTGGGTGTGATGAATTTTGATTATGCATAGTCATTAGGTTTAATCTATATGTGGTAATAATTGTGGTACACTATGTAGTTAAGAATTAACATGTCTTGACTACTTGAATTGCTCAAATTTTTAAAGGAAACTCTGTCCATTTTTTAAGGAAATTTGTGTACTAGGCTTGCTAGGGAATAGACATTCCCTATGTTCCGGTCATGACCGGGTGGGGGTCATGACAGTAGAGAAGCTCCACTTGATGCTTGATCATCAAATTGATAGAGATGTTTGATAGAAAAAAGGTGATAATTAATTTTCATAAAAAGAGCAAGGTATTTTGATGCTAAGAAGGCCATCAACCATGAGCTTGAAGCTCATGGCTATGGTGGTGATGAGGAATAAGATGAAGAAGAGATTATAATGGTGGTGTTGGCATGAAATGAGGGATGAGGAAGAAAGGATAAACTATTTTGATATTTATAGGAGATATTTTGCAAAGATATTTTGTAGAAGGAGTGGTAACGATAAATCCACCAATTGGAGCTGGTGTAGCTCATTCTTGGCCACATACTCTAGCTACTCTCCTGACATGTCTATCTAACCTTTGTACCATTATTTTTCTAGATTTGTTATGTCCAAAGATAATATAGGACCCTTAAAGATTAGTTCAAGGTATCCAGCTATCACTTTAGATACTTTAAGCTACTCGAGATATTATATATTGTGTGGATAATCTCACACTTTTATTTAAAACTATGTGTAGAAAATATTAGTTATAAAGTTATTACATGTATTTTAGTTATCTACTAGTATCATGGGACCCACATAATCCTAGAATTGGGATGTTTTTTGCTAAAACCTCTCATGACAGCTGTAAATCTTTATTTACAACTTTACCATTATGGTCTAAAATTACAATTTTGCCCTTGTCTTAGGCTCGAGCTTTCTTCTATGCTAGTCTACCCTCAGAGTTGGGGATGTTACAATATTCAATTAATCTCATAATTGAGTGGCCCCAACAGCCTAACCTTAGCATATATACATCTTTCGAACATGTTAGTTGAATATGCTGGTCTAGTAACCACCTTGCTAACTAGGCTCTCTGAGGTGTACCAAGGCTAATGCTTACTATTGTTAGCAAGCAATTTTTGTCATAGTTTCCTCCCATTCTGAAAGAAAAAAAAAAAAAAACTTGAGGTATGCTCAAAATCATTTGCCATCACATTTTTTGGTTATCTCAAATCATATGAATTCTCCCAAATAAGAGAAAATATAGCTACTAAGCCTTGTCTCATGCCCATAATGCTTCACATCAATATAATATAAGCTACAAGCTAGTAAACATGAGTTTTAAACATAAATACTTGAGCCAATTTTACTAAAATCTTAGAAAAACCAATTTAAGCAATTCTTCAAGTGCAAATAGTAACATAAACATACATATATATAAATTTACTTAACAATTAAACATAAGCACATCATTCATTCACAGTTAAGACCCTAAGGTGGGAGTTAATTAGTGGTGTCTCCGAACCAATGGAAAGATCCTTGGAAGTATCCAATGCTACAAAAGAGACCAATTTAACCTTAATAAGCTTTTGGAAATTAAATCTAATTCGAACCGACTCCCAAACTCAAAAACCCCAAATCTTATGAGCTGTAACCTATTTCTCAACATCACAAACTCTAAATCCATGGAAGAAATAGCTAATTCATGGTAGAAGAAGATGGTAAGCTCAAGAATTTACCTCAAAACATTAAAGAAAGGATTGGAGCAAGAAAAGGGTGGTGTTTCTCCTCCCATCTTCACCTTCTCTCACAAATGGGAGAGAGAAACACAAATATGGAGATGAAGGTGATGATGAACAAGTGGAAGAGAGGTGTTTTCTAGTGGATTTTGAAGGAAAAAGTTGATGAGTTTATGGGTTTGATGGAGGGAGAGAAAACCTAAAAAGAGAGATAAGAAGGAAGGAAAATTGGGAGGGTTTCTCCTTATTTTGGGTGGAGCTCTCCCCTTATTATGTTTTCCACCACCTTCACTGTGCATGAGTGTGACCTGTTGTGCTCAAGCATAGTTGAGGCCCAAAAACTCCCCTTGGGTCTGAGTGGTAGCATGCTTGAGCGTGACCTAGCGTACTCGAGCATGGCCATAGGCCAGCAACTCTCACTGCTCTATTCGATAGCACACTCAAGCATAAGGTGCCCCACTTAAGTGTGCCCTTCCCTGCACTCCAAAAGGTCCAAAATTCCCAATTTATCCAATTCTTGGCTTGGATATTTCAAATAATGTGGGGGTGTAACCTCCAAGTGGTTATGGCCAAAATCTATAATTTCTTAGTACACTATATAAAGATATTGAGCTATCTACTTGCAAGTAATTAGGAAACTGATCCTACCAAGCTTTTTCTTTGAACTTTCTCAAGAGTTAAGGTTTCCTAAACTAGTTTTTAAGTTATAATAATCTTGGTTGTCATGAATCCTCTAGGATAGCTAGTCTTTCCCTCTCACTAGTTTAGAGCTAGATTATGTAACTTCTAGAAACTCGTCTTCTCTTGAGCTTCCCATCACCATACCTATTTACAATGTCTCTTCTAAGCCAGAATACACATTTTTAAGGATTAAACACCACCACTATGTTGAATGTCTAATGTAACTTCCAAAAATTTTAAAACGTTCGATTTATGTTATTAATCGAATTATTCGATCAATTTGCATGACTATGGTTAATTAGAAGACAACTAAATATTAAATATGAATTAAATATTTGTTAATTAGATAGATTAAAGTTAAGGAAGTGAGAGTAGCAAATTAGAAAATCTTAGTAAAAATAAGTAGAAAAGAGTTGCCAGTTTGAGGAAAAATCAGTGGAGTTTTGATATTTTAAACTGCCAGATTAAAATAACCCAAGAAACCCTAGATCTAATGGCTAAAAACCCATCCACGTGGCACCATCTAATATCTCAAATTGAGTCTTGTGGCTCACTTATGAACCACAAGAAAAACCAACTAATCCTATGCGTCATAGCCAACAACCATAGTCATTACAACTTCTATTTATTCCCCTTGTGTCCCATAAATTTCAGCCCCTCTCCCTTACACTTTTTCCTCCATTTTCTTCTTCTTCTCTTCCTTTATTTCACATCTTCTCAAGCCTTCATCTACTTCTTTGTTCAGAAACATCAACTTTTCCTAAGAAATCTACTTGTTGGAGGTAGGATTCTTTAGTTCTAGTTAAGTTTCTTGGTTTAGTGCTTAGAATGAATTTCTTTTTTATTTATGAAATTGATGTTATATGATGTATATGGGATGATTTGTAATGGATTTGATGTGGGTTTGATGAGTTTAGCTTAAAGCCTAAGAGGAAATCATTTAAAATTCCCAAAAATAGAATCAGGATTCCTACAAAAACCCTAAGCTGTCCATACTATCGTGATGTACAAACCCTCATCCGACCATTAAAATTTATTGAAACTACTTTTAAATGAAACTAGACTTCTAGGGCTTTCCAAACATATAAATCATAAGGCCATTTGGTTAGTATTGAGGGAGATATGATTTTTTAAATTTACCTTGGGTTTTTTACCTTGATACTGGACAGGGAAGGATTTTCAGGGCATAACTCACCTTATATAATTTGGATTGCAGTGCAATAAAATTATTTAGAAAGCTAAGATATATAATAATAGACCATAAAAATATCATGTTCAAATTCGTCCTCTATAATTCCTAGTAATTTCTTAAAATTTCCCCTTGTTTTGTTAGAATAGAGACAAGACAACTCAGACTTATTCATTTTGTGACTTATAACTTGAGCTCTCCTTAGTCAAACGAAGTGAGACTTTTTGGACATGAAAATTTGATCAATAAGCTTTAAAACAACATTATTTGGTAACCATCCACTCAGCTTTCAATTTTTAGTGGATTTTTACTCTTGGGTGTGCAATTCTAGCCTACTACAAGGTAGGCCAAGATAAAACCCCAATAACTTGAGCACATTTATCAAAATCAAATAGGACTAAAGAGGTTAGAAAATAGATATATAACACTTCAATATATCCAAATTTCAAGCCCAATGGAGTTAAATAGAAATTATGGCTTATTTTACAAAATCCAGGTAGAAATGAAGCACATAGTTAGAAGCTTATACTTAGGTATAAATGTTGTATCTTTGGCAATATTATTGAATGATATTAAAAATGAATGTGCTATTGTGGCTTTTCTGAATAATTGACTGTCTGTGGTACTAGCATTATTCATGGGAAAGCAGACATGATCCATCATACTGCCAAGATTTGGCAAAAATTATGCATAAAGTATAAGATACACATTGACACATGTGCTACTTGCATGAGGCTTATAAGAGTTATGTCATGAGAAAAATTCCATAATACTTGGGCCAACTCTGGATTAAAGTTAAGGGGAATATATTAGTGGAAAGGTGGGGGAAAGTAAACCTGACATTCCGTATAGGAACGAGCTCGGTCCTGAGAAGCAAAATATTATCCAGAAGTTATATGGCCAAAAACTCCCAGGGGACCAAGTAAGGAAAAGCCAATGATATATGATTTAAGGAACCAATAAAGGAACATAAGTCTTATGCACATGCAATATTGCACCACATAGACTTGTCACTTAATTGTGATTTAAATGCTATGCTCTTTTAAAATTGTTATCCTTATTTATTTCTACACCTTAGATTATATGATGCCTATTCTGTTTTGCTATCTTAAGTCAAATTGAACCTTGCTTCAGATTATGATTTCTTAAATCGAATAAATAAGAATCATGTATTCTGTTATTCACTTCTTTCATAATTAAATAAAAACTGAAGCAATTTGGAATGAACGCGATATCAATATCTTATAGATATAGGAATCTTACTGAGAATTCTTCGAAATTCTCATCCTATTGTGTTTATCCGCATCATTCTCAAACTACAGGGATGGACGCGACAGCCATACTTTTCCTTGAGATTCCAAATATGCAGCTCCACTATGATCCCATATTCAATTCGCTGTACATAGTTGGTTCTTGCCATTTTCACGTTTGTTTCTTTGGCCGTAGGGACTTCTCTATCCCTCTCTTCCACCATGCTTTTGACCCATCAGTACCATATTTTGCCATTTCACTGCACATGGCACACCCAACACCTCCTCCACCACCCGTAGCCCAGCAGCCACTCTGCCAGCCTCACCTACCCAGGTGGTTCTAGACATTTCACTCAGCTCCAAGAGCGACCCTTCGGAGGCCACTGACTTACCTTCCTCATCCTCCAGGCCAGATGTAGACTACACTTCGGCAGGGCCTGGTATGGCCAATGGCTTCCTGGCGAAGTAGACGCCGGGCTAGCATACCACATTGTACAATATGGCCCTCTTTTGGTAATGTGAGGCATTAGGCAATAAGAGTAGTAATTTAGATAGTGATACTAACACTAGTGTGAAATGTCCTCTGACACAGGCCATTTATCCTTTTGTGTGTATTGGCCCAGCACATGTACCCATCTTTTGCATATGTACCAAAACTGGAGGCAGCATTATATATAAATATAGGTGGGGTTATGTTGCTTTGCTGCATGTTTTCTGTTGAGTTATTTGTTGATTATCAGTAACTCGCGTTCATCGATTATGTATACACATATGATGCACTACTATTTCCGTCTAAATATTTGCTACACCACATGAAGGACTTGGTATGGTGCAAAAAAAAAAAAGAAAGAAAGAAAGAAAGAAAGAAAGAAAGAGAGGACAATTTATACATATATATGATAGTAGGATTAATATTTCAAAGAACGGGATAAGAAGGCAGTAATGCATCTACTGAGTTTCATGCTATGACTTAAGCATAGCATTAAGCTTAGTAGGGTGCTACATCTAAAACCCTAGAATAGTGTCTTAACATAAAGAATCAAGAAATCAAACAAGAGAGTTAGAACATAGAGAATGAAGAAATCAAACAAGAGAGTTAGAACTCTTATCTAAACTCCAAGCTTAGTAACAAGTTTAAATCTTTGGAAGCCTTGTTCTTGATGCTCCTAGTAGGCCAAAACAATCCATCTTCTAGCTTTCTTTCTCCCTTTAAAACTTGCTAGTTCTTACTACTCTAGGGATTTCTACTTGTCTATTAATGTGGGGACTTGTGTGAGTGAAGAGGCTTAAGGATTTTTGAGAGGAAAATGGATGATAACAAAGTAAGAAAATGGAGGAGAGGGAAAGGGAGTTTTAGCACATAGAAGAAAGAAGAAAAAAGGAAATTTTGCTTTTTATTCTAAGTGTAATGGTAACTTGAAGTAATGATTCACTCTTTTTAAAAGTGTGGTTAGTTTAGTTGTACTTGCAATGGTTGTGGTGGCCACTTGTTAGCCATTGGATTTATTTTTGAGGGAAGTGTCACTCACTAATTCATTTTGAGTTACTTTTATGACATTACATTGTACTCTCATATACTTTTGTTCATTGTTAACTCAATATTTAAGAGTTATAAGAGACTTCATTAATTTGAAGTCTATTGCATTCTTAAATTTCTTTATTGTAATATTAAAATATTATTATCACTAATACACTCTGACTTATATTATGATTTTATTTCAAATGAAACACTATTTTATTGTTTTACTCTATTCTTGGGTACTTAGTGATCTACCCTCATGGTTCCTGAAGCTATTATAAACTTTAGAGGTATAATCTAAGTATACTAGCAAATTATAAGGTATCACTGAATATCACTAATTCATTATTCATATTAGTAAAAGAATTTAGCATATTAAATTTACTATCTTTCTTCTACTAATTTATTGATCCAAAAACCCAAAGGTATTCTTCTATTTCTTATTTATTAATTCTTTAGTATTTTAATTATTAATAATATTGAGTTATAGACATAGTGTAGGTGGGGATGTTACACAAGACAAATTAGGACTTTGTTCCATTAGAAAAGGTGATGACCTTATTCAATTTATAGGTTTAAATAAAAAGCATAAACAATAGTATTTTTCTTCAAGGGTACAAAAGTCAGTAAGTTTGTATTTAAAAACAATTAGGAAGATCCTGTGCTTCCCTCAAATATATGTGACACTACTCATGGCACGTTTTGTAACAAGTGGATCACTTGGAAAAGTGTTTTTGAGAAAACATAAGACATACCTAACAAACATTGTTCAAACTAAGAGTAGTATATCTAAACCTTGCATTATGATTCTTACAAACAGATTATGAAACTTACATTCTTTTCAAGGCAAGCCCATTGTAATACTTTGTATAACTTATTTGGATTAATTTTAGAGTCAACTAAGACTAAAATAATCCTAAGTGCAACTTAATTGGATACAAAATAGATTATATTGGTAAAGATTTAAATTCTAAAAGGATTTTAAAGAATTATTTTTCATGCTTAGAAAATTTTTAATAAATTATACAAATTCAATAGTTGAACCAAGAAATATTAAAAAATTTCTAACTTGGTTGAATGATAACAACATGGCTCAAATTAAACCAAAACTTGAAGTCTTTAGCATTAAATGCATCTTATGTGCGTACAGAAAAGCACCATGACATCATGGGTTTTCTTGTCAATAATGAACAAGACTTTTGTGGTTGAAAATCCAACCAAAGGCAAAATAAATAATTCATACAATAAGAACACTCCATCTTCATCCTTCTCCATGCTTATCCAAGAAAGGGAGTTATGAGACCAAGGAGAAAAATTATCAAAGGAAAAAATTGGAAAATAAGAAAAAGAGAAGGAAATTGAAAGAAAAACCAAAAAAAAAAAAAAAAATGGAAATATGGACTAGAAGTTCTTTATGTCCGTAAATTGTATATTGGTAATAGGTAAGGAAAATAAATATACTTTCTTTCTTTAAAAAGATAGGAGCTTGTGCATTAGATACTTTCATAATATTCATGCATAAGCATAAGCATAATCATTTCCTCAAATGATCTATAGTATAGAATTGCATGGTCATAGTTTAGTATACAAAACTATCCAGAATCTAAGACATAAGGATACTAGGAAGTAGATATAACATATATTTACATATACATATGATTCATAAGATTTCCAAGTACTTGCATTAGCCATCATATACAACCATGTCTAGTACATGGTAACTGACCTCATCAAAAGACTCATTACCCACTACAAAGACTACGTACTAGTCGATAATGTCAAAAACATGCAAACTATGTATGTGGTCTCAAAATACATAGTTATCAAAATAAAGCCATAGGTATACATCAAGATTTGCGTATGGTCAGTAATTATCAGTAGTAAGTATATATGTAATCATATACGAGTCCAAAGTCTCAAAAGGTCCAAGTCATCAACTACACATCATCAAGGGGTATCGAAGCCATTCTCCAATACTATTGTAGCAGCAAACTCCTCTAATGGTAGTTCAGGAACCACTTGGTCCTCCACCCATGGGATCACTTTTAGTCTCCATGGGAGTAGTGTAGCACGAAGTAGCCTCGAATGGATTGGACTCCATAGCAGATGAACAAGGTGCTAGTGGGGGAACAAATCCAAGATGAGCCAAATGGAACACAATATCATCAAAAGAGTACTAAGGATAAAAATGCTAACTGAGGGTAGAGACACTAAACAAGCGATGGAAGAAAATGTAAATTCTAACTCTAGCTTATCCCATCATCACAAAAGAATCAAGGGCTGGATCATAATGCCACATCTAGTTAGGAGTCTTGAGGAACATCACTACAAATGCCATCATCGCTGTCTGAGAATGACATAGGAATATACAGGAGTGAAAGATATAATTTCCTAATCAATAGTTCTATGTTAACATAAACTAGTGTAATTATTGTCATCTCAGCTACTTCGATTTGTTTTAAAAAGGAAACGTGATCATGCCATGACAGGAAATAAAGTTTCACTTTAATAACTTCAAAAACATATTCTTCCAAAGTAGATTCCTTTTATCAAACACTTAATTCAAGACATCATTCAATAAACTATACCAATGCACATTCCAAAATAAGATAAAATGCACATGATTCATGATATGACTTTTCTTGACATACATATCCTTATACTCTTTACTTTCTTTACATTAGCATACTCTTCTATGCCCTTTATGCTAGTGGACTCATCCAACCTCAAGGTAATAGACTACTTATCAAAACTGAGCTCATTCCTTTATGTGAATCTTCATTCATATAGTTCTATTCCTAGTTAGACTCAAACTAACTCAAACAAGGGGATCTAACGTGGGATCATGTTAACTGCTGAAGGATCATTTTCGAGTGTCTTTCTTATTTATAGATTTGTGCAATAATTCCTACACGTGATGCATTCTTAAAATGCAACTAGTCTCACTTACAACTTGGCACAACTTCTGTTGTACAAACATCACTGAAAGTCACTAGACATCATAAATCAACAAATCAGCTAGTGGAATTTTGGTAGTATAATAGTTGTGCTAGTAGATTTCCAAAATCTAGTTCAATCAAATAATCAATCAACATCCCAGTTATAGTTATAGAATCAATATAATCATGAATACTAGTGATCTAATAATCATTCCAATGATAAAGCTGAATCATAATCCAATAAATAATCTCATTCTTATCAGTTAGTTGGAACCACAATCACATATCCAATATAAGAGCAAAAAACTAACATTATGAGATTAAATTCATGTGTACATACTTTAGCATACTAACTTGGCCCCTTTGGCCATTCATCACCCAATTACCAAATTGGGTGGCTTGCTTCCATCATTAACATAATGCATTTTAAATTGATAAAATCTCATCATACAAGTATAATAGGCCTTATGGCCATAAGGTGATTATTTCACCTCAACCTTTCTAATTTCTAAAGCTTCATGACATTTCTACTAATTGTAGTTGCAACACTTCCATTTACCCATAGAATGTGATTTTCAAGATACTCTTTACTCAAGCAACCTAATTTCTCATAAGTTCACAATTTGAATTGAGCTTCTAATAATTTCCCTTAGTTACTAAAATTTCCATTTAAAACCATAATCTAACTTCTTTCTTGATTCTTTTATTAGCTAGGTGTGAGCTTATAAACACCTAATGGAAATATGCTTTTAGTTGGAAAAATTAATTTAGGAGACAACTTTTACACTAAAATAATCCAACTAGCAACACTTAAATCCTCAAAAACCCAAAACCTCCCTAATATCCCTATGATGGCCAAATCCTCATACCTCTTTATGGCAAATTTTTAACTTTAATCCCTTTAGGAAAGTTACATACTTTAGTTGAACATAAATTACGTAAGCTAAATCTTTTACTAATACTAAAATACTAGCTCTTCAACCACTTAAATATAAACACCCATCTTAGGTCAAATTCCTCAAATCACATCTCTTCCAACTAAACTACTTTAAACACTTGTAAGAAGTTAAACTCATCCTTTGCAAGCTTAAAACTATAATAGTTAGTGGAAGTGTGGAAAACTTAGGTTAGGACATCAAGAGAACACATACTAACAAGGCAATAAAATCAAAAGCTAAAACTCTTACCTCACTCCAAGCTTAAAAACATTTGAACGTTGATCTTCAAGATCTCAAAGTAACCCAAATAAGCACAACAACACCTTTTTTCTTGCCCATCAAAATTGTGGCCCTAACAAGCTCCAAAGGGTTCCTTTAGTTGATTTTTGGTGTGGGAATCCAAGAAGGTGTAAAGGTTTCTTGAGTTGTTGAAAGGAAATATTGAAATGAAGAAAGGACAAAAAAATGAAAATGGAGGATAAGGAGAGAGATTTTCGACAATGAGAAGGAAGGAGAGGAAGAGAGGGTGTTTTGGTTGTATAGTGTTGTATGTTGTTGTATTTCTTTGTTCACAACGAAAGGTCAAAAAAAGGAGATTTCTCTCTTATTGAGTGAAGTGGCTCAATGCCAACCTCTTGATTTTATTTTGATTGAGGAATCATAATCTAATCCACTAGATTTACTTTTTGTTGACATGACACTTGTACTCTCATGTACTTTAATCTTTAAATTAATTATAAGAGTTGTAAGAGACTTTATTAGTTGAAGTTTATTAGGTTCTTAAAATTTTTACTATAATACTAAAATATTATTATTCCATTACAAATAAAACTCTAACTGTATTGTTATATTATTATTTTATATCATATGGAACTTTAATTGTTTTATTATTTTATTATTTTATTCTACTCTTGGGCACTTAATGATCTACCCTTAAGGCTCCTAGGGCCATTATAAACCTTAGCGACACAATCTAAGTACACTGTCAATTTATAGAGCATCATTGAGTATCACCAATTCTCTTATTATATTAATAAAAGAATTTAGCATTACTATAAGTACTATTTTTCTTCTACTAATTTATTAATCTAGGAACCCAAAGGTATTCTTCTTTCTCTTATTTATTAATTTCTTATTATGTACTTATGAATAATGCTGAGTTATAAACACGATATAAATGGGGAAGTTACACATCCCATAGCAACCTTAAAATCTTGGGGAAAAAATAAACTCTTCAATCACTTTCTCACCTCAAGTTTGGCTAGTTTGGAGCTCAAGTAGTCAGTTTATTGGTTTGTAAGTTTTAAAACTCCATGGCATGCTTTGAATGATTTTTTTTTCTGAGTTTTGAGCATGAATATAAATTATACGTGTAACACCTTACCAGACAAGTACTATGCTTAAGTCATAATAGATTATCTGATAAGTGATTACGTGTAGTGAACTGATTAAATTCTATCTTCTGTATCATTATTAATCACTCATATAAAGGTGACTATTCGCATAATAATATTTTCTGCTAGACAGCGGAATAAATACTAGTTAATTAGTATACTGTAAACAACATAACATAAATAAAAGTGCAATAAGGACGGAACTACTACACATACATCTTAAATATATACATAAACGTCTGCTTTACAAGTTTGACAGAATGATACAAGGTAAAAAAATATGAGGCCGCTAGCACAAAATAAAACGGGCGGTCCCTAAGCACAATACCCTAAGTGGTCCCCATGGGACATTTCATATACTACTCATAATCTATACTCATCTATCCATGGCCTAGGCTGCCAAAAGAAGGTCGTCCTGTACATCTACTATCACTATGGCATATCTGCTGTCTAACCGGAGTCTGAGGAAAGAAACCCATTCGCCATGGGTGCATCTGCAGGGGGATGGCTCGCGCTAGGAGCAGAAGACGAGGAGGAACTTGCTGCCTCAGATGGATCCTCCTCTGACATAGAGGCAGAAAGCATCTGCTGTGGTGGAGAAGCAGGAGGAGCCATGGGAGCTGGAGCTGCTGGTGCTGCTGGTGGTGGAAATGGATGGGCCATGTGAAGAGGTATGGCAATGTAGGGGACAGCAGGATCAAAAAGAGGGTGCATAAGCGGGACGGCGAAGTCCCTCCAGAAGAAGAAGTAGAGACGGAACTGACATCGGCCGGATATATATATACAGAATCCAAAAATGGATCAAGGTGTATATGTAGCTCAGGGAACTCGATGAATAACACTCCAGTCGCTGCGTGCTCCATGGTCTGAGAATGACGCGGAATATACAATAGGGTGAGAAATATGAGAAATAAATATTTCTCAGTAGGAACTCCTAGTTTCTATACATCTGTCATCGCTGTCATTCCCAGTTGTTTCGGTCGTGCAATATTTTTCAAATAGTACGGTACAATGATAATATTTAACTTAAATACTTATTTGTAAAGTATACATCGAAACAATATCAATTTTAGTTAACAGATATACTAATGTACTCAAACAGTAATCATGGTGGAGCAATAGCATCCTGAGAATAATAAATAGGGATCTAGAACAATCAATTAAGAAGCATTACATTATGCATATGCATGTGCAATTAGAAAATGTATCTTATCCTTGAAGGCTTTCACCTATTAGAACTTATTTCCATCCTTGGTCCCCTGGGAGTCATTGCCCATATACTCCTGGATAATAGTCCGCTTTTCAGGACCGAGCTCGTTCCTATACAGGATGGCCGGGTTTACTTTCCTCGACCTTCCCACTGATCTATTCCCCTTAATTTATTCCGGGCTGGACCAAGTGATATGGAATCCTTTATAATATTATGAATTGAATGCACATCTATCTTGAGTCTTCATATATCATATACTCATGCTATTTTAAATTGCATCACATATGAATTTCTTACTGAAATTTTTGCAGCATAATGGATCGAGTCCACTTCCCCATGAATAGTGCCAGACAACCAGTACAATTATACAAACTTACAATTCAATGTAAACCAGCAATTATGCATATACATTCATAGATTCATTCATTAGTTTCAACAAAGCATCAATAGGGCTTTCTGTCATTTTCCATTATCCTGCCCGGTTATTATATACTCCACCCTTATTTCAATTTAACTCATTTAAACCTAATTTTTGCATATGTTGTAGCCTTATTTGTTTAGTTTCTAACCCCTTTAGTCCCATCTCAATTTGAGTTGTATAACTCAAGATATAGACATTTTACCTCAGCATGACCTATTCTTAGCCAGAATTGGGTTCCTATGAAAGAAAATCCACTAAAAATCGAAAACTAGGTGAAATCATGCGAATTTTATATCAAACTAAAGCTAACACAACAAGCTTTAAAATGAGTTAAGTTTCATGTCATTTGCCTAAGTAGATTTTGAGTTATGAGTCTCAAAATATTACCCTATTGGACTATCCTATTCTGGGCTAGTTTAAACCTAAGCCAGTTTCATTGATGTGCTGAGAACAAATGGCAACGAATTAAATTCTGAAATTTTTATGGAATATTCTCTTATATGTTAGATTTCAAACAAATTTAGTTGCACTCAATTTGGAGTTGTATAGGGTGAGTTACACCCTTCTCAACTCATGTTGCCCGGGTAAGAACCCAGATTTCTAGGTCTAACTTCAAAAATTCATAACTAATTCTATACTAATCCAATGGCCTTATATTTTATATGTATGGAAAGTCCTGGATGTCTAGTTTCATTTAAAAATGGTTTCATCAAATTTAAATGGCGGTAGGAGGAGCCGTACACTCCGCCGTACGGACCATCGAGGAAAAACCCTAACAGCTTCTAGATTTGTCTCCCTCCTTCAAGCTATTTGCTCTCAATTCCAATTTTAATCACAACATACATGCAAAACTAGTTATAAACCATCATCATCACTCCATATAACATCAATATTTCAGATTGAGCATGCTCACCATACAGCCCCAAATCAGAAGATTCAAGAAGAGAAGTAGGATTTCCTACCTTGTGTAGTGGAGTTTGTGCTGATTTTGTGTCTTTGATGCAAGTAATTTGTGATGAGGCTTGAGAATGGATGAGAATGGAGTGGAGATGAGGGTAAAGAGAAGAGAAAGAGAAGAGCTTCAGCACTAGAAAGGCGTGGCTGAAATTTGGATGGGAACAAGAGAGAAAAAGGTGAGATTTTTGGATGTTGAATGCATGTGATTGGTGGATTTTTCTATGCTCTCAATTCTAGCTTAGCTTCCCATCATCAAGGGCTGCCAAGGCGCCACTTAAGGGAGGTATTTGGCTAAATCTTAGCCATTGATTCTAGGGCACTCATGGTATAATTTCTACTGATCCGGTTCCGACAGTTTAAAGTTCCGAAATCTTACCGATTTCTCTTAAATCGGTAAATCGGTTTGAAATTTTTCTGTGAGATTTTCTACACTCCTAACCCAATTCCATCTAACTTAATCCTTGCAATTCACCCTTAATTGGCTTTAAGTAAGTATTTAATCAGATTCTGATTAAACCCACTTATTCGATAAAAACCGAATAACTCGGTTATTAAGGATAGAATTTCTCGGACGTTACAATACACATGTAAATATTGCGAATATATGAGGGATTTATTCTTGCTTGACATTGATTTTATGCGCCAATGAAGTTTAAATGATGATTGTACTGTTTGGTTAGTAACTAAGGTAAGATTCATGCATGGAATGTAATTTAAAAGCTTCAAATTTGATAAGTAATATTTTGATATATTGGTTGACTCTCATATTTAATCTATTGAGCCTCTTTTATGCTTAATTGATCAATATTGAACACATTTTATGAGTTTGAGCTCTAATTGGACTTAATTGTATTTTTTAGCATTATTACAAATTTTCATTATTTTTGTATTTTGAACATATCTTCAGTTGTAGACATCTGAAATCTATAAATTTTATATTGTAGGAAAGCTGAAAGAAAGATCTACAACTTTGATGAAAAAGTTGGAAGCTAATTTAGATGTCTAGTAGGTCAATTGGGTCATGAAATCAGAACAGGGCTGTCATCACTGAAATCTGAGTAGTGTGCACTAATCGGGCCATAACTTGAGTTGTAAAAATTGGATTAAGGTGAAACTGGTGCTATTTGAAAGCTAAGATATAAAGCTTTTTGAAATGTGAATTTTACAAAAACTAAATGAATTATTTGAGTCATATGGTCTCCGCTAAGGGAGTTCGAATGGATATGTCAAAAATTGAAGCCATCGCTAATTGGCCTCTCCCTTAGAACATTAAACAACTTCAAGAATTTTTAGGCCTTACAAGCTATTATAGGCATTTCGTTAAGGGTTATGCAAATATTGTTTGCCCTTTAACTAAAATACTCAAATGTGATTCGTTTCATTAGACCTTGGAATTTGTATTGGCATTTCAACAACTCAAACATGGTTTGCAATAACCCCAATCCTAGCGTTACCCGGTCTTACTCAAGTATTTGTGGTGGAGATTGATGCAAGTTCTTAGGAGATTGACACATTTTATCTCAGAAAGGACATCCATTAGCCTATTTTAACAATAAGCTCTCTTCTAGAATGACTAAAGCCTCAGCATATGCGTGAGAACTCTATGCAATAACTCAGGTCGTGGCCCGCATCAAAACACATCATCAAAGTTTGAAATAGTTAATCTCACAAATGATTCAAACACTAAAACAACAATACAATCTGACCAAGCTTCTGAGATATAACTTTGCAATTGAGTATCGAGATAGCAAAGGCAATGTGACTACTGATGCCTTGTCAAGGTTACTTGCAGAACATATATAGATGTATAGAGAGAAATCTTGGCAAAATTGTGTGAAGCAAATAAAACATATATGGAACTACTCAAATTGCATTAATTGCATAGTGAAGGATAATTCCTATTGATTTCTTAATGCAAAATAGTTTGATCTTGTGCAAAACTAGAATTTTCATTCTTGCAGACTCATCTTTAACCAAGAAAGTACTCAGGGAATTTCATTGCACACCACAAGGTGGACATATTAGAGTGTTAAAGACAGACATATGTGTTGCTAAACAATTCTATTGGAAAGGCATGAAACAATTTGTAGAAAAGTTTATGGCTACTTGTTTAGTTTGTTAACAAACAAAATATAATACTACTAAGTCAATTAGGTTGCTTCAACCCTTGCCCATACCTACTTTGCCATGGGAAAAAATAACAATGGATTTTATTGTCAATTTGCCTTTTGCTTATGGCTATGCAACAATCTTTGTGGTTTTCAATCAATGACAAAGAGTGCTCATTTTAGTCCCCTTAAGTCCAGATTCACAACCAAAATAGTGGCTACGATTTTCTTGAATTTAGTGGTAGGACTCGACAATTTTTCTCAAAGAATTGTCTCAAATTGTGATCTTATTTTTCTAACTGCTTTATGTAGACAAATGATGAAATTAGGGGGAACTACATTACATTACTCTATTGCTTACCATCCACAAAGTGATGGCCAAAACAAAGGTAGTCAATCGATGCTTGGAGCAATACCTCCATGCATTTACCTCTAAAAATCCTAAAGAATGATATAGCTATTTAGCATGGGTCGAGTTCTATTACAATAGGAATTTCAAAGTGCTTTAGATATAACTCTACATCAGGCCTTATATGGTATGAATTTGAAATTGGTTCCTATTTACAATCCTGGATTAGCCACAATTGATGAAGTGGATGTGGCATTAGTACATAGATAGAAAATTCAGCAATAATTGCAAGAACAACTTATTGGAGTTCAAGCATGAAGGCAAAAGTATGCTAATTCAAAAAGGATATCTAAGAACTTTAAAGTTGGTTAGTGGGTTTAGGCCAAGTTTCTGTCATGAGCATAAGTCCTTGGGAGAACCACATCCCAAAAGCTAACTATTGGAATAGGAGAGTCCAAATCCTTATAAGGCCTCCCTTTCAAGGTGACCTTCCCGATGTGGAACTTGTCATATTGCCACCCCCTTCGAAAGCCGGTGTCTCGATGGCTGCACATTGTGATACTTCACTCAATCACGATCAATCCCTCTACCAGTTAGAATCCTCAGCACGTAGCCCTTTTTAGTTGGCCGCCTTTCAACGAAAGCACTATTTGTAACGAGCATAAGTTCTTGGAAAAACCACATCCCAAAAGCTAGCTATTAGAGTAAAAGAGTCAAAGTCTTTATAAGGCCTCCCTTTCAACGTGACTTCCCCGAAATGGGACTTGTTAGGTAAATATAAGCAATAGTCTGCTGCACATAGACTAAGTTTTAAGATATGTAAATGGAATTTTGGACCTTTTCACATCATAGCAAAAATTGGTCAAGTACCTTATAAACTAGATTTGCCATTTGATTGCAAAATTCACCCAGTCTTACATATCTCATTGCTAAAATATTATCGTGGTCCCCTTTCTCCCAAGTTAGTCGTTTATGACAAGCTTAAACTCGAGCAATTGTTGTAGATAGAACATGAACAACAACAGCAAGTAACAAATATCATGTCTTGATGGAATGGGAAGGGCAGCCAAGAGAAGATGCTACATAGGAAGATTGGGAACCTTAATTGAGCTATATACACAATGGACTCTTGATGACAAGGTCCTTTTCCTTTTCGTTGTTTTTTTGTTTTTTTTTTTTTGTGGGGGGTTGGCTAATGTTTCACACTAAGCACAACACAATTCGGTACATGAGTTAGGAAAAGACTATGTAATGTGATTTTATTAAGTTTGTTGTAACTGAAAGTAGTTGAGGCTAGAAAACAGAAAATCACTTTGTATCATTCATGGGATTAGGGGGTAATTATGCAAAATAGGCAATTGTAATTAGAAACTCCCTGCGAGTATGGAAGGAACTTCAACCTTCATTGGAACTCATTGTTTTTTTTTTGGTGATCAATAAAATTTGGCAGAGAGTACCGTTCTCTCTTTTTGGGAGTTTGAAAACTAGACTCGAATATAGTTCTATTACTATTTCTCAAATTGCATAGCCACTTGAGTTTCGAAAGTTTCTTAGCCTATTCTTGAATGAGCTACAAAGGTTTTGGAATTCTGGGTTCGTGACTATTTGCTCTACTCTGTTGGAGTTAAGGCCATTCGAAAGAGCATGAGGCTCCCATTCCAATGAAGTGGCTGGTGCCTCTTAATTGTGAAGCGCAAAATCTTTATTTGTTCAAGGTGCCCAACTAAATTGATCTTGATAATTATCTAATGCTAGTTTGGGAGCTTCACCCGAAATTGTCTTTTTAACCCTAATTAACCTTTTCGTGGCAATTTTCAATTGATGATTACAATCAATTTTTTTTAACTGTATAGAAGAAAACACTTTTAGTTAATTAAGTGATCCAATCACGTGTATAATTGTTCCTTGGATCAATTTATCTTTTCATCTTAATACTTCTATGAGGTTAATTTTAATAGGGTTTCCTGGGTTTGCTTCATGAATACTAACGGGAATTATTTAGTGAATCGCCTTCCTGTTTTATGACAAATTAAGATAAGATTGAGATAGTGGAGTGTGAAGCTTACTGTCTAAGACTTTTAATTTCTACAAGACTTGAGAATAATATATAATCAATAATTCAACATGGTCAGTTGGATGGATCTGTTTTAAGTCTATTGACAGAGAATGAACCTTTAACCAATATCATCTTTTTTCTCACTTAACATTTAATTCACTTGATTGCACTATTAATTTCTTTTTATTTTCAAGTACATGCCCAGGGAATGCAGAATACCAAATTCAATTTCCCTTGGTTAATTGCAAACATTACTCTACAACATAATGTGAAGAATAAACTCGTCTTGAATAGTTTTTATTTATCGTGTGGCAAATTTTCGGCCGCTTTCCATATTGAGGCATTGTCTACGTATCTTAATCCAAGAATGAAAACAATCCTCTTGTTCCGTTTGTTACTTACCGAATAACCTACATGATTCCAAGTTTCCAACTCATATGGCCCTCTACTTGAAGGAAGGCTATCCATGGTCAAGTTAATTATTTTATGTCTTTGTCATATTTAAAGGGATAACCAGAGAAAAATTGATGCAAGTTTGCTGTACGTAACTGTAATGATAGTTTGATATTTTTGACTCTGCGCACATTTTAATGCTTTTGATGCTGACCTGCGGGGCAAGTCCTTCTCATGTCAACAAAGACAGCACAACCCCAAATAATTGGAAGCGTTTCAAGTGTACCATGGCACACTTGAAATAGTGGTGTGCCAGTTATTATGAACCGTATACATGCAGCGTTAAGCTTACGCACACAAGATCATGATAAGCGTTTCCATGATAAGAGTATCAAGAAAAGATTCGGTTTTAAGCTTAACGATTTAAAAGTAGATATGGTGGATTGTAGAATGACCATAATGGGCAACTAGGGAATTCGGAGCTAACTGTGCGTTCCAGGAGGGAGCTATCTGCAAGGCTAACAAAAATTTAGACTAAATAATTTTTTTACATGCCGTCAAAATGAGTTAAATTCATCGAGTTAACCATTTTACCCGCAAAAAATAGGTGGGCTAAACTTAAAAAATAACAATCTATTTTCAATCCAGTCCATTTAACTCACGGGTTAAATGGGCTACTGCAGTAAACAAGGCTACTGCTTACAGTGTTTATTTTTTTTATTTTTTAAATAAAATTGTATAAATTTAGTATATAAAAATATAATTTAATAATTAAATTTAAAATATTCTCACTTTTTTTATTAAAAAAAATAAGAATTTTTATCTTTTTTTAAAAATGAAAATTATTTTTATTAAAAAATAATTATTTAAAACATGAAAAGCAAAAATAAAAATAAAAATAAAATGGGGGGTTTGGATTTATATCATGACTATTGCTATCGTATTTTGTAATCTTAGTTGGAACATGGCTTTAGTTTGAAAGGAAGTGGCGTTTTTGAGTCTGGTCTTTATACTACAAATCTGATAACACCATGGCTTTGCTGGTCTGTTTTATTTATCAGGCGTTAGCCTTTGTTGCTCTAATATAGTCTTTAAGAGTAAACATATTTAGCAAGTTAAAATCAAGTTAGATACACCCATATTGAGGTGGTGATATAAAGGCAGGCATTGATGTTATGAGGATAAAAAAAAGTTCCTGCTATGTTAGCTATGTTTTATGCAATCTAATATTGCAAGCCTGGGTTTCTAGTTGCGCAAATAGATTTATCAGAGTGAATTTAATGGTTTTTAGTTGACGACAATGTAAAGTTTATAATGTGCAACCCAACCAAGAAATGAGTGATGGATGTTAACGAATTTAATGGTGAAACCAAATTGATGTCAAATTTTAAAATATTAAAAATAAATTAATGTCTAAAAAATTTTTAAGATTAAATTAATATCAATTATAAAATCCTAAAATTAAAAAAATTATTTACTCTAAAATTTAAGTATCTGCATCCTTCAACAAAAAAATAAAGTCTGAAAGATCTGTGTTATAATTATACTATATTTGATTATATTTTAACTTTTGGGTCAACGTTTCAAGGAGTTGAGCCTCTTCTTGGCCTACTGACCATGTCGCACAAAAAAAAAATAATTAGTAGATAATATTTGTAGTGGAAAAAATTATGAGATATTATATTAAAAATTATTAGAGCTGCTTATAGAAATCATAAGTATATTATTAATTTAGGGGTATAATAGTCTTTTGATATTTACAAAAGTGTTTTTTCCCCGGTCAAGTAATAACTTAAGACACCACTATTTCAAGTGTGCCATGGTACACTTGAAACGCTTCCCAAATAATTAGTGCCAAATATGTAGCGTGTTTATGTCGGCTAATTGGATTTGTAAGTTACCAAGGTTAGTGCGTCAGACTAGGCTAGCTAGTAGATCATGTAACTATTATAGTCTCTCTCTCTCTCTTATTCTTCCCTTGGCTTCCGCCAATTCAACTATTATTATGGTTTTTCTTTTTCTTTTTTTCTGGTTCTCTATTCTGCCCTTCATACTATTGAAATATTTTTGTATCTGTATCCTGTCATTTTCCTTATGAGCAACATTATATTATTCTCGAAGAAAGATAGAGAAACTCCCATGCTTGACTTTCATTTCTTGTACAAAAGTTCTACAATTGAATATCTCCGTCCTGAGGAAAAAAATCTATACATCTAAATCCAAACTGAACTTTATTATGCGCTGCTTATTTTATCTAATTTTATTTCTATTCACAGAAAACAAATTGGTCTACATAACTAGTCGTCAACATTAATCACCAACATTTAGGGGATATTTAGTAAACTAGAAAAAAAAATCAAATAATTAGATATAATAGGGTCTGATTTTTAATAATTATTGGATAACTATATAAATATTTTAAAATTAATTTTTATCTGAATCAATTTGGACTAAAATCAGTCTTTTTTTTTAAAAAAAATCAATTTTTAGGGGATGTTTGGCAACATTTATTAAAAATCAGGCCCTATTGTACTTAGCTATCTAATTTTTCTAATTTGACAAACACTTTCTTAAATTAATTTTATTTAATCTCAAAATTTTTTCATTTTATTTTATCTCTTCCCACTATTTTCTTCTTACTTCACACAAATCTTTTCTTTCTCCGTTGATTTTATCAACCATCGACCATAGCTGTCTAACACTGTCAGCCGCCACTGACTACCATTGCCGGCCACTACTATCCTCTTCTACCGCCCACCATCGTCCACCCCTCATTCACTGTCATTCACCACTATTTGCTACCACCGCCAACTGCCCCTATCCACCATCGTTTGTCATCATCTGCCTCCACCATCTACTAGATTGGCTTTTTAGTGACATGGTTAAGAAAAAGAAGTACAGAAGAAGAAAAAGAAAACTACATATGTTAAAACCAATTTTTAAGTTATCAAAACAAACAATATTTAATAAAATACTAGTTCATTTTTATATAGGTTAACGTAACTGGATTTACTTTGTACCATATTAACTTAATTTTTTAGGTTGTCAAACACTCCTTTAGATAACAAGAAGGAGGCATGCTCTGTTCTTTAATTGTTAGGGAGTGTTCAAGAGTTTTGTTTAGAGGAGAAGAAAGAAAAGGGAAAAGTTTATGCATTCTCACCCCTAATTATAAATTTTATTTTTTAGAAAAGAAAGATATTTGAGAGTTATATTAACCTTTTAAAACCGTAAATTATACCCACATTTCATAGTTCTCCCAAATTGGGAGTTTTAACGATAATATAATATAATTTACTATCTTATCCCTATTAAAGGGTCGAAATGTCATTTTCACCTATTTTATAAAACATATTAATTATATTTAATTATTTTAGTAAAAGATAAAATTGTAAAAATATTTTATATACCCTATATTTTCTTCCACTTATATATTTTACATGCATGAATATGAATAAGGTGAAACCACTCATTTCGTTACCTTAATTTTCTGCCCCTTTAACACCTTTCATTCCCTTTCCCTACCATAACCAATCCATAAGCATCATTGTCATGCTTCTTAAATATAAAGGAAAATTATTAAATCATATTCTTTTTTAGTGAATAATGACTCATCATGTTCAACTAAAATAATACAACATTTTACAAAAATAAGTTTAATTTTAATGCAGTATATATTAGGGTAAACTTTTTGTACTTTGAATTAATTATACATTTATTTTTTTAATATAATTATTATAAGAGTTAAACACTTTTAATGTGATAATACATTATTAAACGACGGTGTAAAAAATTATCACGTTAATAACATATTAAATTATATCTCAAGAAAGTACACAAAGTTTACCAAAAAAATGTGAAAACTATAAAATTAACAAAATGAATCCGCCCGGATGTGGATTCGTGCAATGTATATGTACAATACTTGTGAATGTGTAAAGCGTTATTTTCTACTCAGTTTTTTATACAGTGAAATCGTAATTTAGGATTCACGTATTAATAAGTGAGAGTTTCAATTACATTTCTAATAAATGTGGTGGTAACTAATAACAAATGAAAAATATTTTTACCAAATTCACCAGTAATAACTTAAATTCTCTGTCTGTCAAAAAAAAATACAAGTCTACCAACAAAAGAAAAAAAGCTTAACTTTGCTATCTCAGCAAAAAAATAAAAAAAAGAAGCTAAATTCTCAGTTATTAACACATAATTTTTATATTTTTATTATATTTTACAGAAGCAAATTCAGTGGTAACATAGCTAAAAATCCAATTTATTTGCACATTCTCATATATCAATTTGAATATCTAACAAATTATGTCCAAAATACAGATCTGATTTTGTTTTGCTACTTTTGCTGGTCTTCTCGAAGAATCATGGTGAGATTAAACAACAAAAAGTACAAATGTTGGCAAGACAAAAAAGCATATACATTACAATTCCCATATTTCGTGAAGTCAATAATTGTTACCGTAGATATCTAAACAAAATGTATAATATTTACACAAGATGGGTTCTGATTGAGTAGCTCGAAATTCACATGCTGCTCATGGGTGACTGATGCAATTCAGATATTACTTGGAGATGCCTAGCACAACAATTCTGGTTCCGAGACATTGATTGCGTAGCGGTTTCCGTTTGAGGCGCCCTCCGTGGCAAACCATCTCCAGTTTTGATTCAAGTTGGTAATGGGTCAATAATGTGAGAAAAAATAATGATTGGAATAAAATTATAATTTTAAAAGTAACTTAATAATTTTTAATTAACTCATAGCTAACACCCAATTTAATATACACATTGACATTCAAAAATTTAACCAAGTTGCCTCGTCAGATTAGATCTCCAACTGACAATTAGAGTTAATGGTTTTTCTATTATATTTTTCACAATATTAACTCATTAATCAATCACCAACTTGGACCACAACTGAAGATGGTCCACCACAGTCTCCGCCTTCTGTTTGATTGGCCATCCTGTCTTATTATGATGTGTGTTTGGAATATAAGACATGGATGCTTATTAGCCTAGTGGAGTAAATTCGATCAAAATGTGTCTTTATGGGACAAGGAAATGAGAGTCGTGACTCTGCTAGTGGCTCAATTGGCTTAATGACTGAAATCTCAGTAATGCCATAGAATGATGGTTCTGCATAATTGATGATGTGGACGTGTGGTATAAAGCTTCAAGGGTGCAGTATTAGTCGAGAAAATATGCGATTGTAAGCAGCCGTTTCAAGTACAAAGGTGTCAGATGCTGTGTTATTGAGAAAATTGATTATTAGGAAGGAGTAGATGGTGGGGTCTTTTTTTTCTGAATATGAGATCTATTTTCTATATGTACTGGAATATGAGAATTGAGGAGATTTTATATAGATATGGAATTTAAATGAAATTAAAAAATCCGATTTTAGTATAATAAAGAATTCTAAACAAAAAACTTTGAAATTGGAATCTCTGATTTCATTAGGTGACAAAATATGAGCTCCCAATGTTTGATTAAGTTAAGCACAATGAAATCAGAATTTCTGTTTTTGATAGAAAACCATATTAGAATAAAAATCCCCCTAAATCCCATATTAATACACATAATCCTTTCAAATCCCGGGAAATAAATCCCTGTAGATGGTGTTATCTAATAGTTATGTTACTGCCAGCATTAGTTTCTGTGTTTTAGCCTTTTAGGCTCTGATATGATGTAGGAATCCTGTAATGGGTGTGGTTTGGTACTTCTCTGTTGCTCCTCGCTTTGTCTAGGTGAGTTGAGCCTTTTCTCTATTTACCGGAAAAAAAAAGCGTTTGTCTATGATGCACCTCATAAAGTGAGGTGCATCACACACTTTGTATGATTAATGGTCAGATGTGAGGGTGCACCAATACACCTTATGAAATTAATGGTCATATATGAAGATATATTGGTGCACCTTCACATCTGACCATCAATCATACAAGATGCGTGATCATAGCATTCGCCAAAAAAAAAAAATGTATACAAGCAAAAGGAGTATGAAAGGGTCACAGCTCACAAATGATGGCAACTTTACAGCTATCTTATTATACGTTCAACAGAAAAATTTTATGTTTAATACTTTTGTGTTTTATTGCACATCTTCATTATTTTTGTGTTACTTTTTTAATATATAAAATAAGATTGTGATTCCTTCCTCGCATAGGAAACATGTGAAACAACAGTTGTGTTATTGTGCTTTATTGCATTCCTCCTCTCCTCTGGGATATACTAATTCATTAATTCACAATCTATGTAAATACAATTAGTCACATATATAAATACAGCTTAGTACTGTAAGAACTAATAAGAAGATCAAGCAGAACAAAATCAATCACAAAAATTTCGTATGTATTGATGTAGAATAATCAAAAGCTAGAGCATATCAACGCTCAACAATTCATATTGAAGGTGTTCGTTCAGTGGTTCCATCAAGGATCTTGAAAGAAACTCACTGTAATCAGGTTTCAATAAAGTGGCCTCGGGCACATAGTCCTGGGCAACATCCACCCTCCACTGTTGAGTTGAACCCTTGTGAACACCCTCAGCGCCATTATTTGCCCTATCCATAGGCATGAACATATCTGCAACATTGGAGTCTTGTCCAGTGAGTTCTTGCACAAGAGCTCTGAAGTTTGAAGCACTAGTCTTGACCTTCATAGGGCTTGAAATATATGTAACTTTGATCCCCTTTTTGTCCCTTCTGCTTTGCCTTGTGTTCTTCATGACCTTGATAATACTGTTGACACTATTTGCAACAACAAGATAATTAAAAAACAGTGTTTATTCCCCCAAGTTGGGTAAGTGGCTGAAGATTAATTGAGCAACAACAGAATAGTGGTGGATTATTAAATGCTCAACTTGCACAAGCCTTTATACATAAGGGCTGCTGGTTTTGGTCAAAAACTCAAAATGGTGAACTTCGAGGAAAGTGGCTAAGGTTTGAAAAAATGGAAGGGAAAATGAGTGGTAGCTTGACCGTGGAAACAAAAGACATGATGAAAATTTAAATATTGGTACCAAAATTGTTGTACGAAAAGTGACGTATCGCCGAATCACTACTGATAAATTATTGCATAGTTATGCAGCGTGTAATTGGATGGTACTTTATCTAATTATAGAACAATATTTTAGTATTAATTATGATATGATTCATATTTTTATATAAAATATTATTTTATTATTAAATAACATATAATCTATTTAAGTATTCTATGATGATACAGTAATTTCTCTATGACTACTAAGTTTTTATAATCATTCATGGAAAAGAAAGTAAATGATAAAAGTTACAAAAAAAAGAGGGAGGTATTTTTACTCATTTCCTCTACTCATTATAAACATAAAATGACACAAAAAAAAAAAAAAATATAATGTAATAGATGTTAAAAATGAAAAAGTGACGAATCTTTTTTTTTTTTGTATTTTTTTCTCTTATTATAGGTAATAGGTTTAAAAAATAGTACAAATTAAGTATTCTCTCTTATTTGTAATATTTATTATTTTAGATAAATTTATTTAATTCATATTATCTGTTATTCTTATATTTTTATAATATATTTATTATAAAATTTTTAAATATACCTTCTATACAATTTTAAGAATAATAAATAATAAAATATGATACCATAAATTAGTTATTAAATAAAAGTATTTTAATAAATATATTTACAATTAATCTCTAATTTCAGATTTCTTAATATGTGTATAAATAGTTAAAGTGACAGGTGTTACGTAATACTTTTTGACGTGACAAATTAAGTAATATTACTCAAAGAATGAACAAATAAAATTATCACACCTAGATTCATACTACCTTGTAAACAAGACATTTCGCGCTCTTTAGAATATCTCTAAACGAGAGGTTGAGAATGGAGATGCTTAAGTGACCCGTAGGTCCTATTAGATGTTTAGTGACACCAACTATAGTTGTTTGTGTTCAATGAATAATTCTGGCACGTGCGCAGCCATGGATGACTGGGAATCTAGTAAAACCTTCGGCGCTAAGAGATACTAGATATATACATGAACCAAGGTTACGTCTTGTTGTTGGGTAATGATCGAATTTAGAAAACATAGACTCTTTAGATTAGAAGTGCGATAAAATTTATTTCAAATATTAAGTATAGAACGCTCGAGCATAAAGCAGCTCGCATCCCTCGGCACTCACGAGAAGGAATTGTCTTTGTTAATTAAATCCAAAGGTTATTTTTCTTAAGTATCCTTTATGTTAATTTGTACGCTTTACTTTTAGATTTTTTTTTTATTTATAAACTCTCACATAAGTTATTAAATAATACTTTAGTTTACAATAACCTTTTTAAATAATTTGATTGAATAAATTGCAGAGATTATTATGAGGATGGATAATTGTATTTGCAAATATAATTTTTCCTGAATTTTACACTATCACAAAGCAACATGTCAATTGATCCAAAAAAAAAGTCACCTAACTGCAGTAACCAGAGTCTTTTATTTTTCTAAAAAGAAAACTCTTTAATTTTTAGAATGAAACACTAAATTAATTTCTGAAAATTCTGCCGGAAGTAAATTAATTCAGGAGAGAAAAAAAATTAACCTATCCTGTGGTCTTCAAATATTTTTTGGTAACTAAAATGTGAAATAGGAACTACAATTTATATTGTTAAATAAATTTGAAACGACTTTTAAAATATGGTTGGTCATGGAACAAGATAATTTTTTTTAAGAATTAATTTGTTTCCATTTTCAAAACTGATTAGACGTTTTCATGTTTTGAATACCAAAAATACGAGGCCAGAATTTTTATCTAAATTTATTTATTAACAGAAGGGTATGATATGTAAGTTGATTATTGGACATATAAGTAGACTATATCATTCTATTTTATCCAGTAATTATCATTATTTTTGTTCAAAAAACTTTGTTAATTTTTTTCTAGATATGTGGTGTTAGTGTTTAGATGAATGGCATGTATACTATATACGTATATCAATAACTGAATAATACATGATTAAAAATAAAAATATATTAGGTTCATCTCAGAATTATTAAATGTATCTTGGAAGCAATCTTTTTCAGATTCAAGAGGAATAGCATAATACTTAAAGACTATAGGTAACTACGTACCCAAAAAAAAATTAAAAAAAAAAAAGAGGACTATAGGTAATTATCTAGAGTAATTAATTAGGTTGTTCTAGAGTGTGCGGCTTCTCGATGAATATGAAAAGAAAGATTGTGAAAATGGTCAAAATCTCGACCAATAAAAAAATGGTCAAAATTGGTTAGGTCTCAGAGCAGTTAGTTATATAATTTGTATTAGTTAGGTTTTAAAATTATCTTCTTTTAACAAGGCACAAGTCAATTAGGACTATCCCGTTTAATTCACAAGTTAAAGAACTGCAGCGTTAAACTCACAGGCCACCCGTGTATTTATTTACTGATTTGTAATCTTACTTTTTTTTAATGGGAAATTCGAATTTATTAAGTTTCAAGATGCCAGAAACAAAGTCTCGAATGCAGTCTGAGAATTCACCCTGCCAGATTTCTAACTCTGAAAATCTAGCCAAGGGTGCCAAATGATGAGCTACTAAATTACAAATTCTAGGCACATAATTAGCTTTAAAGAAATAAAACCAAGATGCAAGGTGGTTCACATCATGAAGTATGGTTCCATTGTGAGAGAAATCTAAACTGCTATCTCCAAAGCTCTGAAAAACCTCTTTGGCATCTCCTTCAATAGCGACAGCTCTGTAAACGAGATCCCAAGCGAAAATGAGTCCCTCCTTTTTGCATCAACGTCACCATCCAGCTTTTGAGATTTTGCAGCTCTAGACTGTCCTTGTCGTAGTAGTTGATTGAAATAAAATATCTTGAATTAAGTCCTATATTATTTAAGATTGTAAGGAAAGAAGGAGGTTAAAGCTATATATATATTGATTCAAATCCTTTGTTTCAATTTGCACTAGTCGAAAACACTTTAAATTTGTATTTAACTTTTTTCTTTCTTTTATACTCTTGTCTTAGAGTGTTGTAAAATATAGATCAAATATTTACTTTAGAGGATGTGGGTGTAAAAATTTTCATATAGTGCTATTCTCTAGTAATTTTTCTCAGATTTTGGAGTTTTCCACATAAATTCTTGTGTTGTGATTGTATTTCTACTATATTTTATTTCTCTATTTTTAAGAAAATTCTTAAAAGGGAAATGGTGTTTTTCCCAATAGTCGTTGAGAGTATTGATTTGTCACCTTTCAAAATAAACAAGTTGATTTATGTTTATGTATAAATAAATTTTTTTAGGGGAAAAAAGGCTCCATTTTTTGTATATGGTGTGTAATACCCGATATAAAGATTAAGTGTCATAGAGGCAAGATTTCGAGTTTGTTTGGTATGGATCTCAAGAGGGATATCTTTGCAATTCAATTCGTGATATATTCATTGATTCTAGACTTGAAACACAGTTAAGAATGATTTTTGAGCCTTGTGAATGGATAATGTGTTAGAGAGTTAAAAGAGGAAATAAAAGTTAACAAGATGATTTAGAATTCTAACATGATTTTGGCCTTAGAAAATTCTTCTGGAAGATTTTCCTTTAATTGTTGGGGGAGTTTTCCGAGTGAAAATATGTTTAGAAATGTCTTTTGGAGTTTTGGATTATATGCTATAATTGTATTAAAAAAAAATTGGAAGAATTTTTGATCTAGCTAGGAGCCACCACCTGGGCACTCAAATGCAGCGCCTAGGCAGTGGTTGTGTAGAAATGGAGTGGTCTGCCTAGGGAGCACCTGGGCGGTGGATAGGCGATGGTGGCGCGAATTTAAATAAAATCTCGCAAAGCTTCTCCTTCTCTCCACTATTTTCATTCCTTTCCTTTCCTCCTTTCTTCCTCTATCCTTCCCCACTTTTTCATTAAAGATCCCTCACCATTAACCTCCATTTCTTCAACATTTTGGCACCCTTAGTTGGAGTTTTTCACGTTTCTGTGCTCCTAGAGAGAGAGGGCGTGATTCTTGGTTTGAGGGGAGCTTGGAGTGGCAATTTTTGGAGCTCCACCAATGACCCACTCCCTCCTTTCGTCCCTTTTGGCTTCCAAGGTAATTATTGAACTCTTGTATGTTCCTATTTCAAGATTGGGTTGAGTTTTTCAATGAATATTGGTTATGGAGTAGTGGAAATGGTGTAAAGGGTTTTGATTTGGGGATTTTATGCTTTGAAAAGAATTCCAAGTTAAATTTTGGTTTTATGGGCTAATTAATGTTTGGATGATGATGATGTTGCTGTTAAATAACTTGTGGGGTGACCATAACTCCGTAGCACAACATACTAAGGTTACTCTTCCCCTTGGATTAGCACTGTGAGTGATAGTGTATCTATAACTTGCTTTTGTCTCTAATTTTCTAAAATAAATGCTTAATATGAGCTTTGATAAGTTATGATGAAAGGTTGACTAATAGTTTACTCTATGTTTATGGAAAGTTTGAAAGTGATTATGTTGGTTAAGTATATATTTATATGTATTTATGTATATATGTGTAGTTATGGGACAGGCTACCTTGAAAGTTGATTTCTAGTATTTGAGTACTTTGATAGCAAAGATGAAGTTTCATGTTATTAGAAATTATAATGTTCAAAAAGCTAATACCTTGAGTAATTTGATAGAAACAAATAGTTTATTTTCAGTGCTTTATGGAAGAACTTTAGATTTAAGTTGAAAGTATTATCGTTGAACCTTAGTTTGATAGTATAGTTAAAATGTACATGATTTGAGCTAAAGAAAAGTTTAGTGATAAGAATTTAGCAAAGAGTAAAGTTTACCTAAGGGGGAGGGAACTGTGATAGAGCTGTTTGTTAATGGCAACAGCATTAGTCTTGATGCATCTCATATAACCCAGCTAGCGGGGTGAGTGCTAGCCCGGCATGTTTAGCCAACATGTCTGGAAGATATAGACATATTAGGCAAGCCCAGACGTGGGATTTATCAGTTATTGCTGGGCAAGCCCAGTCAGGCATTTATTTTCTAAAGTAGGTTGCTCCCTTAAATTTTATTATGATTTTGAAACAAGTATTTAATCTTCATGATATGAAAAAGTATTTTTATCTTTATGCCCAATTTATTATATTTATTACACATGATTTATCATAGTAAATTCTATATGTCTTATGCTTATATATTCATGAAAAAGTCTGTAACATCCTCCCGAACTACAGTACTATGCTTAAGTCAGAGTACCACACTCAGGAGTTGTTACTGTTACCTGAGCGGACCTTAATTGACAGCAACTTTAGCCATCGGTGCAACTTCTCGAACTATCTGGAGATAACACAGGAACAGGAGTGAGAATTTAAAATTTCCAGTAGGATTCTTTAACTATCATACATAATGTCATCGTTGTCATCTCCAGTTGCGTCGATTTATTATGAGAAAGGTGATCATGTTATACAAACTATTTAATTTTATGGTTCGAAAACATACTGTCCGAAGCAAGGTTTCTTTTATTCATACACTTGTCATTTGGGTGAGCCAATACAAAGTCAATTCATGAATTATACTATGAATAATAACTTAAACATATTAAAATACAATAGCACCAATATACTAAAAACATAAAATTTGCACACACCCTTTACTTGTACTTGAATTTATGCAGATACACATAATTTTCATTTCTTCCTTTACTTGTTACACATATTCCAGAGTATGATCACCATGCCATACTCTATCGGGGTGTGATCACCATGTCACACTTCTTAGGAATATGCTCTTCCTGTCACGTCCCAAAGTATGATCATCATGTCATACTCCATTGAGATATGATCGCCATGTTACATTCTTTAGGGTGTGGGATTATTATGCCACATTCCAGAGTATAATTGTCATGTCATACCCCATCAGAGTGTGATCGCCATGTCACGTTCCTTAGGAATATGGACTGATCATATCTTTCATCATAGAATCTTTATATGCCACATTCTAGAGTATGATCGCCATGTTAGACCCCATCAGAGCGTGATCGCCATGTCACGTTCCTTAGGAATATGGAACCTTCATCTTTTAACTGTCTTCACAGGGAGGGACCCAATTAACTGTCTTCACAGGGAGGGACCCAATTAACTGTCTCCAAGTGAAGGGACCCAATCGTATCTTATTTAACTGCCTTCACGAGGAAGGACCTCATAACTGGCTCTAGGTGAAGGGATCTATATTTAATATATTCATATCCTTTCATTCTCATACATAATCACACATAGACATGCTGAATGCACTCATATATATACTTCATCAGTTACTTTCAAATATCCTTGCATCTAGAATTTCATATTCATAACTTAAATCTTCATAGCACAAGTTATTATAACTTCATATGATTCTGCCGAAAATTCAACAGCATAACGGAATGTGTCCGCTTTCCCATGAATAGTGCCAGTACTTAGAAAACCAATTGTATAGAGAAATCATAACACTTCATTCATATTTCAATTATCAATCTCATAAGCACAATCTTTGCATTTAACACATAGTTGCTATCCCAGCACATCTATTCAACCCAATTTTTGTAATTCAAGCTAAAATTTCTATTTAACTCATATGGACCTCAATTTTGGATATGTTAGAGTGTTATGTGTCTATTTTATAATCTCTTTGGTCCCATCTAATTTTGATAAATATAGCTCAAGTTATTTAAGTTTTATCCTAGCCTGCCCTGAAGCTGGCCAAAATTACACACTTAAAAGTAAAAATCTACTAAAAATCGAAAACTAGCTCAAATCATACAAAATTAGTCTCATATTAAAGCTAACAGACAAGGTTTCATTTTCAACAAGTTCCATTTCATTTACTTTAATAGAGCTTGAGTTATAAGCCCCGAAATTTGACCTTTTTGAATTGCTCTATTTTGGCCTGATTTCGACATAGGGTAATTTCTTCGAACCACTGAGAGAAAACGGGACCTTATCTAAATCTCAAATTTTTATGGAATGTTATTCTATGTGTAAGCTTTCTAACAACATTAGTTTCATTCAATTCCAAGCTGTATAGGGCACATTTTGCCCTGAACAACCTAGTTTGCCCAGAATCAAACTCAAAAACCTAGGTCGAACTCCAAAAATTTATATCTTTCTCAATACTAATCCAATGTCTTATATTATATATTTATGGAAAGCCCTAAATGTCTAGTTTCACATAAAAATAGTTTCATCAAGTTTTGATGGCTGTAGGCAAAGCCGTACACTCTGCCAGTATGGATGCTGTAAGGTTTTTCAAGGTTTTAGCTTCTGTCTTGCATCCCTTCTTGAATTCTCACCCAAGTTCTCATCCAAACTCAATATTTATACATTAATCCAGCCATAAGAATTCATATAAACATCATATATCATCAATCAAATGGAAAGAATAGGAATTCTACTCAGCCACAATAATAGAAGAAATTGAAGAATCCTATCTCAAATTGATGTAGAAACTAGCTAGAATTGAGCTCTTGGTGGAGGAAGTGGATGAGGCTTGGAGTTTTGAGGAAGATAAGGTGAAAATTGGAGAAGGAAGAGTGAGAAATGACCAGCTAAAGAGCGAGCACGAAAATGAGGAAGTTAGAGGGAATAAATAAGGTTTTGTGAAGCATTGGTAGTTGGAAGCTTGTGTTTTGATTGGTTGGTGTTTATGTGGTGAGTGTTTGGCCACTTTCCCTAACTAATTGGCAGCAAATTGGCACCTTGCATGGGGGGAAGGAGTGGCTAAATCTTGGCCACTCATGTTAGGGTTTTGGGTGCATAATTCTACCGATTCGGCTCTGGCAGTTTAAAATACCGAATCTCTATCGATTTCCTTCAAACCGGCAAATCATTATTGAATAGTTTTGTAAGAATTCTTATATATCTATCTTAATCTTCTCTAAACTTAATCCTTATAATTAACACTTAATTAAATGCTAATTAATCTCTAATCAATTTCTAATTAACTTTACTTATCCACTAAAATTGAATTAATCAATTAAAGGTATAAATTAAATGTTTTGTAAATTGAGGGCCTTTCTCTGTTTTTCATGGCTAGTGGCATTTTCGTAATTATGGGTAAGCCTAGGGGCATCCCATGTCATTTCACATATGGATACCTCCGTGGCCTAATCAACCGAGGTTTAGGTTTCTACATTTTCGCTACGTAATTCTGCTTCGTTTAAAACCTTATTCTACTAATTCTATTGATATAGGGACCTAAATTTCATTTTCTAAAAAGTTCAGGGGTAAGATTGTGATTAACAAAAGTTTGCCCAATGATGTTTTTATTATTTCCTATTACATTATATAGGGATGTTACACACTACCCCCTTAAAAGAATTTTGCCCTCAAAATTCCTTTATCCCTAGTAAGCCAACTGAATGTCATAGATCTCTGCATACACCAAACTTCATATTGAGGTGATCAGGCTTAATATGCAATCAGGTGCGATAGAGAAACTACAACACACAACAAGGCTGCCATGCACAAACATCTATGCCCTTTTCATACAAAGACCTAAAGCACGACCTTTCTAAATTTTCAGAACATGCCTCCTTGGAAGCATAATCAGCCCATCCCAGGTTCGGGTAGGACGAACTGCTCTGATACTATTATGTAACATCCTCTCGAACTACAGTACTATGCTTAAGTCAGAGTACCATACTTAGAAGTTGTTACTGTTACCCGAGCGGTCCTTAATTGACAGCAACTTTAGCCGTCGATGCAACTTCTCGAACTATCTAGAGATAACACGGGAACAGGAGTGAGAATTTAAAATTCCCAGTAGGATCTTTAACTATCATACATAATGTCATCGTTGTCATCTCCAGTTGCGTCGGTTTATTATAAAAAAGGTGATCATATTATACAAACTGTTTAATTTTATAGTTTGAAAACATACTGTCCGAAGCAAGGTTTCTTTTATTCATACACTTGTCATTAGGGTGAGCTAATACAAAGTCAATTCATGAATTATACTATGAATAGTAACTAAAACATATTAAAATACAATAGCACCAATATACTGAAAACATAAAATTTGCACACACCCTTTACTTGTACTTGAATTTATGCAGATACACATAATTTTCATTTCTTCCTTTACTTGTTATACATATTCCAGAGTATGATCGTCATGCCATACTCTATCGGGGTGTGATCACCATATTACACTTCTTAGGAATATGTTCTTCCTGTCACGTCCCAGAGTATGATTATCATATCATACTCCATCGGGATGTGATCGCCATGTCACATTCCTTAGGGTGTGGGATCATTATGCCACATTCTAGAGTATGATCGCCATGTAATACCCCATCAGAGTGCGATCGCCATGTCACGTTTCTTAGGAATATGGACTCATCATATCTTTTATCATAGAATCTTTATATACCACATTCTAGAGTATGATCGCCATGTTATACCCCATCAGAGCGTGATCGCTATGTCACGTTCCTTAGGAATATGGAACCTTCATCATATCTTTTAACTGCTTTCACAGGGAGGGACCCAATTAACTGCTTTCAAGTGAAGGGACCCAATCGTAACTTATTTAACTGCCTTCATGAGGAGGGACCTCACAATTGCCTCCAGGTAAAGGGATCCACATTTAATATATTCATATCCTTTCATTCTCATACGTAATCACGCATAGACGTGCTGAATGCACTCATACATATGCTTCATCATTTACTTTCAAATATCCTTGCATCTAGAATTTCATATTCATAACTTAAATCTTCATAACACAAGTTATTATAACTTCGTATGATTCTGCCGAAAATTCGGCAGCATAACGGAATGTGTCCGCTTTCCCATGAATAGTGCTAGTACTTAGAAAACCAATTGTATAGAGAAATCATAACGCTTCATTCATATTTCAATCATCAATCTCATAAGAACAATATTTGCATTTAACACATAGTTGCTGTCCCAGCACATCTATTCAACCTGATTTTTGTAATTCAAGTTAAAATTTCTATTTAACTCATCTGGACCTCAATTTTGGATATGTTTGAGTGTTATGTGTCTATTTTCTAACCTCTTTGGTCCAATCTAATTTTGATAAATATAGCTCAAGTTATTTAAGTTTTATCCTGGCCTGCCCTGAAGCTAGCTAGAATTACACACTTAAAAGTAAAAATCTACTAAAAATCGAAAACTAGTTCAAATCATATGAAATTGGTCTCATATTAAAGCTAACAGGACAAGGTTTCATTTTCAACAAGTTACATTTCATTTACTTTAATAGAGCTTGAGTTATAAGCCCTGAAATTTGACCTTCTTGAACTGCCCTATTTTGGCCTGGTTTGGACATAGGGCAATTTCTTCGAACCACTGAGAGAAAACAGGACCTTATCTAGCTCTAAAATTTTTATGGGATGTTATTCTATGTGTAAGCTTTCTAATAACGTTAGTTTCATTCAATTCCAAGCTGTATAGGGCAAGTTTTGCCTTGAACAACCTAGTCTGCCCGGAATCAAACTCAAAAACCTAGGTCGAATCTCAAAAATTTATATGTCTCTCAATACTAATCCAATGGCCTTATATTATATATATTATGGAAAGCCATGAATGTCTAGTTTCACGTAAAAATAGTTTCATCAAGTTTTGATAGCTGTAGGCAGAGCCGTACACTCCACCAGTATGGACGTTGTAAGGTTTTTCAAGGTTTTAGCTTTTGTCTTGCATCCCATCTTGAATTCTCACCCAAGTTCTCATCCAAACTCAACATTTATACATTAATCCAGCCATAAAAATTCATATAAACATCATATATCATCAATCAAATGGAAATAATAGGAATTCTACTCAGCCACAATAATAGAAGAAATTGAAGAATCCTACCTCAAATTGATGTAGAAACTAGCTAGAATTGAGCTCTTGGTGGAGGAAGTGGATGAGGCTTGGAGTTTTGAGGAAGATGAGGTGAAAATTGGAGAAGGAAGAGTGAGAAATGACCAGCTGAAGAGCGAGCACGAAAATGAGGAAGTTATTGGAAATAAATAAGGTTTTGTGAAGCATTGGTAGTTGGAAGCTTGTGTTTTGATTGATTGGTGTTTATGTGGTGAGTGTTTGGCCACTTTCCCCCACTAATTGGCAGCAAATTGGCACCTTGCATGAGGGGAAGGAGTGGCTAAATCTTGGCCACTCATGTTAGGGGTTTTGGGTGCATAATTCTACTGATTTGGATCCGGTAGTTTAAAATACTGAATCTCTATCAATTTCCTTCAAACCGGCAAATCATTATTGAATAGTTTTGTAAGAATTCCTATATATCTATCTTAATCTTCTCTCAACTTAATTCTTATAATTAATACTTAATTAAATCCTAATTAATCTCGAATTAATTTCTAATTAACTTTACTTATCCACTAAAATCGAATTAATCGATTAAAGGTATAAATTAAACGTTTTGCAAATTGAGGGCCTTTCTATTTTCTGTTTTTCATGGCTAATGGCGTTTTCATAATTATGGGTAAGTCTAGAGGCATCCCATGTCATTTCACATTTGGATATCTCCGTGGCGCAATCAGCCAAGATTTAGGTTTCTACATTTTCGCTACGTGATTCTGCTTCGTTTAAAACCTTATTCTACTAATTCTATTGATATATGGACCTAAATATCATTTTCTAAAAAGTTCAGGGGCAAGGTTGTGAATAATAAAAGTTTGCCCAATGATGTTTTTATTATTTCCTATTACATTATATGGGGATATTACAAAGTCTATATTCAATTGAATTAAAAAGGTGATTTAATAAGCTTTCGAGGTTTTAATGACAGATTATATATTGGATATGCTATTATCTAAAGTTTTTATAGTATATTAATATATTAACATAGTCGAAGAATTTTACTTAAGAAATAATGAGTTTCTTAAAAAGCTTATAAAGTTATTTTGCTAAAAGTTTATGTGTATCCTTGTCCTACTCTTGTTATAAGCATGCTATCTCTAACTTAGTCTGTATGACTCACTTTATCCTTTCCTTCCATATTTTTAGATAGGTGTATATTCGAGCTTGGTGGTGGCTTCTAGAGGTTGTCAACATTGGGATATATTTTGTGTTATGTCTAGTGGTGCTCCATTAGTCGTCTACAGGCAGGGTCCTTCCTATGCCAACCATGATTAGTAGTAAAAGTAGTTGTTATTAATTATGTTAAGTCTGAATTGTAGTGATTATGGATTAAGTTTCATGTATAAATATGTATATGTATATTTTCATAAAAATGATTATGTTTTAAACTCCTATATTGTGTACTATGGGGTGCATTTTGAGAATATCTAGATCCCTAATGATATTTGTGTGTTTGTATTATTTGTGCAGGTAAAGGATCCTTATTTGGGAATAATCCTAAATACAAAGGAAATTATGCCTGATTTTTTTTAGAAATGGTCTAAGATAGGCTTGCTAAAGATGTGTCTCTATGCGCCAGTCACGGCATGGGTGGGTCGTGACATGGTGTTTAAGTGAGAATAACACTATGATATGGCGTTTTGAAATAAATTATGGAATATGATTTTATTATAGAGAATCTACCTAACAATTAGTAGAAATTTGGGTGCGGAAGATTTGTTATATAATTTGCCCAAAGTGGAGTAGGATTTGGGGAGAAAATCCTACCAATATGTGGTAGAATTTTGAGACCTTAAATTTCTACTTTAGCGCATGGTTTAAATATAGGATTTAGGGTTTAAATAATAAAGTATAAAAGATGATTTAAATATATACAAAAAATACGTGAACAAACAAACTATACAAACGACATGACAACACTGTTCGCATTCATATCTAGTGAATCCCTAGAAATTGTATTAAATTTTTTATTCCAAAGTTATTTATGTAAACGATTTCTTTATTATAGTGCAATTTATTTGTTAATTAGTTTAATTTCATAATTATGTGTTATTTTGATTAATAGTTTTTCATTACTTGAATTAAATTTTTATGTTAATTAATATAGTTATTTTATTTAATGCCTTTCAATAATCCTTGCATTAGTATTATGTTGCTCAGACTAGTACCAGTTCCAATTCGGGCAGACAACATACCTACGATATTGCTTCCAGTTCATATTTAGTGAGTTATGTGATATTTTATTTATTTTTTATTTTAAATTTATTTATCTACAGCATTTTTTTCCTTATGTTGCAATTTGTTAATTATTTTAGTTATATAATTTTGTGCTTTTGCAATTTATAATTTCTATTTTCTTGAATTAAATTTTTATGTTGATTAATATAATATCTATGTTAATTTAGTTAATCATTTTCAATAATCCAACATAAGTATCGTGCTACCTGACTTGGTACCAGCTCCTATCTAGCTAGATAGAATGACTTCCACACTGTTCCAAATTAATACCCAATGAGTCAAGTGATATTTTATTGAATTTTTATTTTAAATTTATTTACATAAATAATTTCTTTATTATGATGCAGTTTATTTATTAATTAGTTTAATTCTATAATTATGTGTTATTCTAATTAATGGTTTTTCTTTATTTGATTTAAATTTTTGTGTTATATAATACCTATGTTATTTTATTTAATGCCTTTCAGTATTATGTTGATTAATATAATATCTATGTTAATTTAGTTAATTCTTTTCAGTAATCCAGCATCAATATGAAGTTTAACCTAGTCCATTTCCAATAAGACGTGTAGAGAGCGAGGTTGACAGCAGTGAAAGTGATGGCGATTACTCAGAAGGAGAATATGGCTAGTGGCTATGTTGTAGATAGTGAATTTGTGTGTTGGAATGCAAGTCAGTGATCGGAAGGTTATAGTATGAGCAGCTAAGAACTACATCATATCAGGTCAGTGGATTATATAATGCAAGAGTCAAAACTAATGACCTTTTATTGTAAGCGCAAACATTATAGCTTTGGGTGTCAATGGCTTGTTAAGGTTAGCCATAGAAAGAACAAGGACTTTTGGGAGATCAATACAATGGCTTGCACACTTGCACTTCAGCAATGCTTTCTCAGGATCACACAAAATTGGATTTTAACATGATTGTACAATGTATAGAGCTGTTAGTAAGAGCTCACTTGTCCTTTGAAGTGAAAAATGTGATTATAGAGGTCCAAAATCAATATGGATACACGAGAACATACTAGAGAGTATGGATGGTAAAACAAAAGGCAATTGAAAGAGTTTATAGTAGTTGGGAAGGCTCATATGAAGAGTTACCCAGATAGCTAGAAGTATTGTGTGCTTCTGATTGACATGCACATCTTGAGTTTGAAACTATGTTAGCTTACCATAGTGATGAGTTAGTGCTGAATGCTCGAATATTCAACTGAATGTTTTGGACATTTGATCCATGTAGGAAAGCTTTCCAACACTACAAACCATTATTAGTCCAAGTTGATGGGACACATTTGTATGGGCAAGAAAGGGATTTTATTGGTTATTGTTGCACAAGATGACAATTGAAACATGTTGCCAATTGCTTTTGCAATCATTGAGGGTGGGACTATAGATTCGTGGTCCTTTTTCCAGTCTCATCTATGCAGACATGTAGTAACCAAGGATTAAGTTAGCATTATTTCCATAGAGCTAGAGCAAATTCATAATGATGAGTAAATTATTATTGTTTAAACTTGTAATGGTTGTTGTAATTTGGAATTGTAGTAATTGCTTCTAATTTTTACTTGTAATTTTTACACTTTCTCTTTATATTTTAATTTGATTTTCGTATTGTATTGATGTATGAAATTATGAGTTGGAGGTTTTTTTAATGAGAAAAGATTCATTTATATTTTAAATAACATAAAAATTAGATGAAAAATATGCACAAAATTTACACAAAATAATAGAGTATGAAAGATGATTTAAATATACACAAAAGTATGCGAACAAACAAAGTTCATAGAAATTGAACTATGCATGCCGATTACTCTTCTTTTTCCTTTTTATCAACAAAGGTGTAAATCTATCAAGAATTTAATAAGACTTTGTAAATTGAACTTGGCTTTTCCTCTTCTTTTTCTTACTCTTCTATTAATCACATTATTCTAACTTAATTTTCCATAAATGTATTATCTTTTATTCATACAAGAAAATGCCATTCAACCAAAACTAATTTGTCATTGGATAAATTGACATATTTAACGATTATTAGATTAGAAAATGATTGTTATGACTTAATTTTATTTAATTATTACCATTTAATATATTATCAGAATAAAATTTTTCATATAATCATTGAACTATCTATAAAATTCAATTAATTGATACTGATAAATCTCAATGTACGAAAACATGTATACAATAAATTTATTCATTTAAACAAGAAATAACAAAATTATTGTTATAAAATTTCACAAACAAATTACAATATAATATATTAGTTGTGTTATTTGGACGCATATAAACGAAAGTATTCGATGTATTACCAATTTTTAAGTAAAAGTTACTAATTTATTTAGCTAAATTATCAATCAGTTGCAGTATAATATTATAGGATATTTTATATTCAACTAGTTGGTAACTCAGTTGAACAAGCTAGTAACTTTAGTTTAAAAAGTTGATAATTGAGAAAAAAATTGGTATTTGTACGCTGTAATTGATTGGTAACTCAGTCCAAAAAGTTGGTAACACACCAGAAATGCATTCCAAATACACGTTCAAATAATATTATTGATAATATATATACTTTTATTCAAATTTTAATTTTGGAGTGTATATATATATATAATTTTAATTTGTTACAATAATAAAATTTATAAGCTTATATATTTTAAATCTAAATTATTTTAGAAATTAATTTTTTATAAATCTCTATATAATTTTTTAAAAAATATTTTCAAAAAATTTTATAAATCTTTAATTTTTTTTGTAAAAATTGGCATATTTTAAGATTGACCCAAATCCATTGTGAACCTAACATTTTGCCACACTTTATATAGTAATTAGTGACATTTATTGATCATTTAACTACACTAATCCACTATAGACCCAAAGTTTTTGGGTCCACTCTAAGCTTCATCCACAGTTACTTTAAGGGTGTGTTTGGCATGCTATATTAAGTAAGATAGGATAAGGTAATACAATACGTTATGACCTTATCTATTATTTAGTGCAGTCAATATATTGTATAAGCTTATCTATTAAACTTCCCTTATACGTCAAAATGATGGATAACTTAATCCAGCATAGGAAGGCTGTATTAGGCCTGATTAGCTGTTGACGTGTAAAGATTCTTTTACTTTATTATTTTTTAATATATTTTATTAAAAGAAAAATAATTATTAAATAAATAATAAAAAATAAAACCATATAAAAAAGTATTTTTTTAATAAAAATTTTAATAATAAATAAAAATTTTTAAAAAAATAATTATAAAATAACTATTCAAATTAATATAAAAATATAAGAATAAAAATTTATTAATAAAATATATAAGTAATATTTAATATAAATTTAATTATATATAATAAAAAATATAACTAAATATAATAATATGATATTAGGTTTGTTTGAATTTTAATTTATAAAAACTCCCACTCTCTCTCTCTCTCTCTCTCTCTCTCACACACACACACATACATTCACTCATACTTTTTATATTACAAAAAACTATTAAAAATAAATAAATAATTTTTAATATAAAATTATATTTAAATATAATAAAAATAGCTAAAATAATTATAATAAATATTTAAACAATTATATTAATTTTTAAATTTTAAATTTTAATATTCAAAAATTATATTTATTACAATCTCTTTTTCTGATTATATTATATATAATATAATATCTTATATAATAACACATTAAATATTATATAATATTAAACTTTTATCATATCTTATATAATCAAATTTTATATTATTAATTTTTATTTTATCAGGCCTTATATTATAAGGAGTATCAAACGGGCCTAACGAGAAGCACACAAATGCTTTACGTACGATTCTGAGAATCCGCCCAGGACGTGGGCCGATTCCTGCCAAGTTTGGTCAGTTGCTACAGCCTTTTTTACAGTGGGCTTTTTAGTGTTCTTTTTGTTCCAAAATCTGCCTAACTTGTCGGGAAATTCAGAAACTCTAAACCTAGATTAACGTAAATAACCAATATAACCCATATTGTCATCATTATTTCACCATAACACCATAACAAAAATAGAAAGCGGGGGAAAAAATTGAAACTTTCATTAATCAAATGGAAAAGTAATCGATCATAACACATTCAGAAGGAAAGTTGGCGGATTGAAAGTTTATAAATATGTTAAACTATTTATAGTGAGCCTACGAGATTTGTTGGATTGAAAGTTTATAAATTTTAGAGCAAATATTCAAATCAATGCTTGATAATGCTTTTAGTGGATACATTAGTTAGTGACAAAAAATAATTGATCTTTTAGTTCTTGACAATTATAAAAATTGGATATTGTGATCCTTAATTCACTTGCAATTTGTAAAAAAAACGATGTGAAAGTAAAATAATGATTAAAACTTTTCGAATCCTATCACATGTGACACCTTCTAAATGCACATATTGCATAACTTCAAAGAATGGCCAAATGCACTATTTTAATATATCACACCCAACTCTTATTTTTTTAAAACAGTGCATTGACAGATTTTATTAAAGTCATGCAAACTGTGCATTTAGAGAATACGACGAGATTAGGGAAGTTCTTGTCATCGGTTTGCCTTCAATTATAACTTTTTATCGATTACAAGTGAATTAGGGGCGATAGGTATCCAATTTTAGCAATTGTCAATGATATTCAATTTTTGTAATTGTCAAGAACTACAAGAGTAGTTATTTTTTATCAGGTATCAATCCAATTTTTACAATTGTCAAAACTACAAGACTAGCTATTTTTTATCAAGTTTCAATGTGTCTCTTGAAAAAATTGTCAGAAATTAATCTGGAGGCATGCTCGTTCAAATTTTATTTGTAACATAGGAAAAATTTTAAGTTCGGTGAGCTGCTCATTTTACCTGCCAATTATGCGAGGTGTAATGCCCGGGTCAAGAGTCACACGAATTGTGACACTTGATTCTGTCAAACCCTATGAAAGCTCTAAGTTTGGACTCTATGCCCCTTTGGAGGGCTATAGGATTGTAACATTTTCATGGGATCAAAAGTCCCGGTAATTATTCCTTAGATATCAAAGAATTGAAGAGTGATTTTTAACGAATTTTTGGAAGTTATTAACCCTTTCGTTTTCAAGCTTGAAGTTTAAGAAAATGCAAGTTTTCGGAAGTTTGTACTAAAATCCAAAAGTTGGATTTTAATTCTTAAGGAGTTTGATTTTTTCCAATATTTTTATTGGATTCAAATGGGGGATATTCTCTTATTTATATTTATGTTTTAAAGTTAATGGAGAATTAAATAAATGAGGACATTAACTTAAAATTAAGAAATGTAAATAAGTGTATGATGATAATTGAGAAGTATAGATAAAAAAAAAAAAAAAAAAAAGCAGGGACTGGGTGCCTAGGCGCCCAAGGCTACAAAAGCGATGCAGCTTCAAGTGAGTGGGTGCCCAGGCTGTGTCACACAGCTCAGCGCCGATCGTAATTAAAAAGAAGAAGCTCGAAGCTTCTCTCTCATTCTTCACCAATCTCTCTTCTCTTCCTTCCATTCTCATCCTTCTTCTTCCCTCATGGATTCCATAAATCCTTCAGCCATTTTTACTCAATCTATCATCAAATCCATTCTTTCCTCATCTATATCCAAGCTTTATTAGTTGAATTCTCTTTGAAGCTCTCTCTCTCATCTTTTAGAGAGAGAAAATGAAGGTGAAAGGAGACCCACTATTCTTCCTCATACTCCACCATCTTCCTCCACCCTCTAAGGTAATTTTTGAGCTTAATCCTTGTTGTTCTACCTTGCATTAGTTAATTTTCTTGTGGATTTAAAGTTTAGGCATGTGAGGAAGATGTTAGGTTTAAGAATTGGGGGGTTTTTATGCTTTGGAAATATTTCAAGTTAATCTTTGGTTCTATAGGCTAATTAGTGTTTGGATAATGATATTTTAATGCTAGATAACTTATGTGATGACCGTAGCTTCGTGGTTCAATATGCTAAGGCTGTTCCTTCCCTTGGATTAGCACAGTGAGTGATAGTATACCTATAGCTTATTTCTTATCTTTAATTTCCTAAGTACATGCCTAAAATGTATTCCAGTGAAGTTTTATGAAATAGTTGATTCAATGTGTTTTACTCTATATTTGTAGGACTCTTGAAGTAATGATGTTAGTTATGTGCATGTGTGTGTGTATATATATATATATATATATATATATATATAAGTGGGACAAGCTCTTATAGAAATTGATTTCTGACATTGAGTAATTTGATAGAAAAAAATAGAGTTTCATGTGTATAGAAATTGCAATGTTTTAAAGTTAATGTGTTGAATGATTCAATGGAAAGAGATAATTTAGATCCAATGTTTTGAGAAAGAACTTTAGATACTTTAAGCTTGAAAGATTTGAAGGTATTATGCCTTGATCCTATGGTTAATAGCACAGTTAAATTACACATAAATTGATATAAAGAAGAATTTTAATGACAAGAACATAGAAAAGATGAAGTTTCATATTTTTAGAAATTATGATGTTTTAAAACTAGTTTAAAGATAGAAATGTTTGAAATGAAGAAAATGTGTTTCAAAGGAGTTTTAACCAAGGGCTCACTTGAGGCATGGCGAAGACCTAGCAAGTGTGAGTGCCTTTTGAGGGGAGGAAACTATAACAGAACTATTTGCTAATGGCAGTAGCATTAGCCTTAGTGCACCCTGAATAACCCAGCTAGCAGGGTGATTGCTAGCCCGACATGTCGGCCAACATGTTCGGACTTTATAGACACGCACAGGCGTGAAGTTATCTTTTACTGCTGGAATTAGGCCACAAGGCCACCCGGTTAGGTAGCTATTTCTGAAATAGGATCCTCCCTTAAGTTTTATGATGATTTTGAAACAAGTATTTACTTTTCATGTTATGAGAAAGTATTTCTACCTTTAAGCCCAGTTCTTATATCCTTATTATGTATATGATTTATTACATCTAGTTGTAAAAGCGTTATGTTTATATATATTTATATATATGGTTTTAAGAAGTTTTTATCCAATGGAAAGAAAAAAAATTGTGATTAAGGACCTATGGATGTTTTAAGGACAGATTATACTTCAGGTATGTTTTGCCAGAAAGTTTATAGTATGTTAACATATAGACAAAGCCTTTCCTTAAGAGATGATGTATAAGTTTTTGAAATAGCTTATAAGTTATACTTTTGCTAAAAGTTAATGTTAAAGCTTATTCCACTGTTGTTATAGATATATTATCCCTCATTAAGTCCATATGACTCACTCTTTCTCGCTCTCTCTCTCTTTCTTTCCCTCTCTCTCTTTCTCTATATTTGTAGACAAGTGTGGGACTGTGCTCAAGCTTCTACAGTTAACTAGAAGATTCAGTATTTAGGCTTAATTGTATAATCTCTAGAAGTGCTCTATTAGTCCAGAGGCAGGGTACTCCCTGTATCAGCTTTAATTTGTAATAAAAAGCATGTTGTTTTTAGTTAAGTCAAGTTGCATTTTAATGATTATGGGTTAAGGTTCATGATGGATATGTATGTATATATTTTCATAAGTATGATTACGTTTTAAATTCCCATGTTGTGTGCTGTGGGGTGCATTATAAGAATGCCTGAATCCCCAATGATTTTGTGTGTTTGGATTATTGTGCAGGTGGAGGATCCGTATTTGGGAATAGTCCTAAATATAAGGGAGACTCTGCCCAATTTTTTTTAGAAAAAGTTCTAGTGTAGGCTAGCTAGGGGACATGTCCCCTATGTGCCCGGTCACGTCCTGAGTGGGGTCGTGACACGAGGAGAGTTAAATTACATTTTTTTCTAACTCATTTATAAATCAAAATAATTACACTAATATGTTTACTTATGATAACATAAATTTTGCGATGTAAATTTTGATAATTAATCTACTTAACTTTTTAAAAAACGTAAAATTAAATTTACTTTTAAAGAAGACAGGTAAAATATTTTTACTTCAAATTAATAGCTATTGTGCTACTTGTGCAAGAGGATGTAAGGCTTGCCAAGTGCATGGACTAGTCCAGAGAGCGTCAACCAAGGAATTACATGCAATTGTGAAACTTTGGCTATTTAGGGGTTAGGCCATAGATTTAATTGGAAAGATTCATCCTCCATCATCTAAATGTCATGTATTCATTCCATTGACTATTTTACTAAATGGGAGGAGGCTCAGCCGCTAGTCAATGTGACCTAAGCCAATGTGATTAAGTTCATCAAGACTCAAATCGTATATCGGTTTGGAGTCCCTAAAACCATAACTACGGATCAGGGTACTATGTTCACAGGGGAAAAGATGAAAATTTTTGCCCAACAATTTGGCTTTCGACTAGTTCCCTCTCTTTCGTATTACACTCAAGCCAATGAGCAAGTAGAGGTTGTTAATAAAGTTTTGATCGACATGATCAAGAAGAGAGGGGAAGACAAACCAAGAAGATGGCATGAGGTCTTGTCCGAGGTCCTATGGCCTACAAGAATTTTAAGACTAATGCCACTGGTTTAACTTTTTATCGGCTGACATATGGGCAAGATGTTATGTTACTTTTGGAACTAACGTTGAATTCATCTAGGGTGTAGCAAAATAACATGAGCTACAACCAAAAAAATATTCTCAGGCTATATTCTAAGAGTTGGAATCAACCGAAAAAGATAGGTTAATGGCCTTGGAGAACATCCAGGCTAACAAAGCTAAAGTGTCAAAGTTATACAATAAAAAGGTTAGGCTGAAATGCTTTGCCGAAGGTGATCTAGTATGGAAGGTTATATTACCGATTGGAATTAGAACTACTAAATTTGGCAAGTGATCACCTAATTGGAAAGGACCTTTTATTGTTATTCAAGTTATTTATAGTGGTGCATATAAATTATCTACTCTTGACGGAGAAAAATTGGCAAGAAGCATAAATGGAAAATATTTGAAGTACTACCCCATGATGGGGGAAGCCATTAGTATTAAGGAAAATGAAGGTGTCAACCATAAGTTGGCTGAGTAGCTAAGGAAAGTACAAAATAACTAAAAAGAAAATAAGGAAACCTAGGCTACTACAACTAATCTCTAGGTGAAACAACAGATTGGGCCTCAACAGTAATGTCTTCTGTAGGGTAGCTAGTCTCTTTAGTCTGAACTTCCTTAGGCTATTCTTCTCCCTCGGCTCCTTGAGTCTCTTGCAAATTAGGAGTAGGCTCAGGCAAGCTAGCAGGCTCAGCAGCCGAAGTTTCGACTTATGCTTGTCCTAGGGAGACTAAGGCAGTAATGATATCAATCACTACCAAAGTCACAACAGCATTTGTAGCCTTTTTCTCGACTGAAGTCATCAAGCTCCTGCACTCTGCCCAGGACAGTTCCACTTCAGTTAGGCCCTGCACATCATTTTCCATCTGGTGTTCCAAGATGGGTTCTCTTTCCTCAAGAGTGTGAATATCCCCATCCAGTGCCTTGGCCTGATTATATAGCTGCAGTTTGCTCTTGGAGTTAGCCTTGAGATCGATTGTAACACTAGAAAGATTAAGCTGTAGTTGGTTGAGCTCTACTTGGAGCCGACAATCTCTACATGAATTTTGCTGATACAACCTTGCACTACTTACTGTCGTTGCTACTTTGCTTTTTGGCTAAAGTCTACAGTCTAGAACTAGCCCATACGACTTTCCTTCTGTGCCCATAATTTCGATAACCGATTTAAGCTCTTCAAGTCGGAAGACTTGCGCTCCCTATACACCTTGTAGTTGAAGGCTAGTATCTCCAGCTTCACTGTTAGGTGCTAGCAAGCTTCTTTGACCTCAAAAGCCACTAAGGAATCGGCTGACTTGGCAACCCTTAGAAGGGATTTCTGCAATTGAGCAGATGCTACAGGATTCATGGGGAGGTCCAATTGAGGTGTTCATGCACAGTCTCCAGATGCTTGGAGATAGGAAAAGAAGTTGAGCATGTTGACAGAGAGAAAAAATATTTGTCCAATTCTTCTATAGGCACTACTATATCTACCCCCTCCTCTTCCACAATAGTGGGGATCGGCAAAGTTGTAGGTGCTACTGGTGTGGAAGCCTCTAGAATTGATTGAGTTCTAGAAGCTCTTGGCCCAGTTCTTTCTCTTCACCCTCAGATTGGAAGATCATTACCCTCCATTGCGGAGACTAGGTTTTAGCCTTCTTGGTCTTAGTCGGTTGAGGGGGATGGGTAGCTACCTTTGATTTGCGTTTCTTCTGACAAAAAGGAATAAGACTCAAGTTAGAAGAAAAATGGTGAAATGTCTATGAAATTTAACAAAAACCAGTTCATATGACTTACCATGTCAGCCGATTCCGATGCCGAAAGAGTCTTGGCCGAAGGAATGGCAACCTTTGGAAAAGCCATATTCATAGGTTAGGGAGAAATTGGTTGCCAAAGACTCATTTGTGGCTTGTGGGCACCGCCTTCCAAAATTGTAGGCTTGCTAGACCTTGTGCCTTTGGATTTCTTGGGAACTTCTCTAATAAGGACAAGGGAGCAATAAGCTAGTATCCAATGACAAAGATACAAGGAAGTGGAATGTAATATCCAGCTTAAAGTTAGTAATAATTGCATTTTATAGAAATAGAGGAATTATATTAATTAGAAAGGAATAAAATTTAAGTAACGAGGAGTGTGTAGCCAAAAAAAAAAAAAAAGCTGCGAAGGACCACGGTGCATCTTAAGTGATATAGTTCACCATAAACCCCTCTCTTTCTCCATTTTCCTTGCCCAGAGCCTTCCCTGACAGCATTTCATTCCTTCCTTTCCCTTGTTTTTTTACATTCCTCTTTCCTTCTCCTGTTACACTATCTCTCTCTTGCTTTCCCTCTCAATTTTTCTTCTTTCACTCTTGTGTCTCTGCCTCACCCTGCTAGCTACCATCCATGTTGCCTTCACCTCACCCCCACCACGGTGGAACTTTTTCCCTACGTGCCTTCCTCTCTACATCTTTCTCACCAGTTTTCTCTCTCCACTTTCTCTCATGGAATCCCACTTCTTGTGGGTGGTTGGGCTCTTGTCTTGCTCATTTTAAATTCAACCCACATCTAGTGAGATTCCTTCTTCAAAGCTATGAGTTGGTTCCATTTTATTATTGTGATAATTGTAATTGAAGGACATTTAGATTTTGTTGGGTCTTGTAAGGGTGGAGGGTGAGTGGAGAAATAGTTAAAGTTTAGACTGATGGATTATAGTATAGCTTGGTTTGAGAATTTTGTTCACTAAGGAAGAAATTTGTAGATTTTAAATTTTTATGTTATATAGTTGAATAATTTATAAGTTATTATAGTGCTTATGATAGTAACTCTTGATTTAATTAGTAAAAGGTAAAGAGGGTAAAGATTAGACTTCAAAACAAATTATGTTTAAATTGAAAATAATTAGTTATGTATGATTTCAAATCCCTTAGGAGATCAGCCCGCAATTTCAGCACCCCCGAGGACATAGATTATGTCCCTGACAGTTTGTGAGTGGACAATGCCTCTATGGCATATGGTTTTCTTTATGCAATTAATATTGATTTGATTTTAGTATATATTGGCAATTTACTTTATATATTTAGTTGACTATGAATATTCTGTTTATAGTTTGATATACTTATCTATTCATGGATGTCTGTTTTGAATTTGAGGAAATTTTATTAGTATGTAATTGTTGAACGTTTCAAAAAGTTTTCTTTTAAAAAGAGATTACAAATTTTATAAATGTTAGGATAAGCTCTGGAATAGTGTTTAAATTACTAAACTGAGTTGTTGAGAACCTTATTTTGAGTTTGGAAACTTTACTTGGGATTTTCATCTTTGGAAACTCTATTGTATATTTATACCTTTATTTTCGAAGTTTTATTAATATCTATTACTTTAGTTTTTATATACTTTGTGGGAGGATTCTCAGTTCATCAGTGGCTAGCAGTCGCTGACGCTAGTCTTGGTGCACCTTGGTTCGAACCCAGCTAGCAGGGGTGTTGCTAGCTTGGTGTGTGTGTGTATGTGTTAGGCCTATGCACACTGCCGACTTAGTCAGAATTGAAGGGAGTAACCCTTATCTGGAAGTTTATCTGAATTAGAAACCTCCCCACTTTGGCATTGAGATTTGAGAAATATATTTTCAAGGTCGTGAGATAATATTAATTCTATTTATATTGAGAATTATGGTTTTGAACTATGAAATAATATAAATTTTATATACATGCTTAGTTTTATGTTGATTCCTTAATTATATTTAGCTCGTAACATTAACTCTTTATTTATGTGCAATTTGCTTTATTTCTAGAGCTTGTCCTCATATGTTATAATCTCATTGCCTCTTACTGAGTCAGTTGGACTCACCTACTTTCCTTTCCTATTTCAGATCTTAGTGTTACACCTGATTCAGTTCCTCCAGTTTTGTGGAGTACAAACATCTTTTGATAGTCCCTCTACACGTGAGGGCCTTCCGTATACTCTTATTTTGATGTTTTGGATATATCTGCCACTTTAGAGTTGCTCCATGATCCACAGACAGAGTCCTGCTACTTGATATTCTTTTGGATGGGATATGCGTATATGAATCTTTCTATTTTGGAAACTATGTTCCATTTGTATTTATGCTATAATGGATACATATACATGTATGAATAGATATGTGTAAATATGTTGTTATTATGAGGAATGAATGCTTATTATACATACACACACACACACACACACACATACACACACACACACACACACACACATATATATATATATATGCAAATTATTTGAGAGTGCTCTAAGAGCCTTAATTCTGGATATATGTGTTGGCTGACTGTTGGTATAGGTCTGGCTATTACGGGGAAGTTGAAAAATAGAGGAAACTTTGTCCGTTTTTTATGAAAAAAATTTGATGTCCTAGGCTTGCTGAAGGTCTGTTACCTTCAAGTGCCGGTCACGGCTCCAAGGTGGAATGTGACAAAGGTGGTATCAAAGCCTCACTAATACTTTCTGTGGTTGGTGGAGCAAATGTCCTTTAGTAGTATTATGATTGTGTAAATGGTTGCCGGCCCATTTCCACAAAACGCAATGCTACCTGAGGCTTTAGGAATGTTATTTTGTTCTTCATCCCTTAGATACTCTGTGTGCCTCTTGATGTCTCATCTATCTTGTTCCTTGCTATATGAAAGAGTTATGTTCCTCCTTTCTTGTCAAAGATTTGCTCTGTTGGGCAGCAATGCTCTATTAAACTAGTCATAATTTTCTATGCATATCAAGTTCATAGATCATTCATAAGTCTACATTCTCCAAACATCACTGACCTGCTAAGTGCAATTGTATACTTGCATCCATGATATTTGACTCATTATATGATTGCTTGGCTGATTTGGATGCTTATAAATACATGTGTAATTTCACGATTGTGATATATTTGAATTGCTGGATGTGTTTGGCTATTTTCCTTTCTAGTTGTTGGTGTTACAAATGACAGAGACAAAGGTGCCCATCCTAGTATTCCAGGATTGTTTGAATGGAATGTCTTCTAGTGAGCTGAAATCTGATTGCTAGTATAACTTCATTCAGCACATATCGTCGCTATTGCATATGCTTAGATTTATCTATATGCTTTAGGTTGAAACAATTTGTCTCATTATGTCATTGCTTGATTCTATATATGTATGAAAATATTTGTGCTGAAAATCTTATATCTGTTTATTCCATTAAAAAGGGACCTATTTATAGGCATGATAGAAACTATGATGAATGTGCTATTGGATTATGAGATATGAAATGTGATTCCAACCAAGCTGAGGTAGATATCAATATATTACTTCCTGCAATATGCCAAAGATTCTAACACGCATCACATTTGCATTTGTGTCAATTTAAGTTTTAAATATGGTTAAGTAATAGCCTGGTCAAATTGATGTTCATAATGTCATAATTCGTGTCAATGTAATTAGTCGCAACTTATAAGTTAAAATAATAATAAATTTGATGTCTTAACTTTTGGCCATGCTTCTTGAATCCATATGTTTCTTTTTCATCCTCCCTTACCAACAATCCTCCCTTTTGCAGTATTCTTGATTCCACCACTTCATTTCTTGTCTTGATAGTTTCATAAAGTTGCACAAGCAAGTTTGGGTTTATTTCATCAATAATTAACCACCATAGTGTTTAGCATCCAATATTGAAATGATTATCTCAATTCATGAATGGAGCTCTTTTAAACTTTAGCAGAGCAACTAGCAAGAACTAGCATACTCTTAGTCTCTTACCCTCACTTCTATATGATCTTTTGTCTTTAAATATAAATGAAATTAGGGCGTTGAATGTGCAGAATCTATTTGTTAATGTTCATCCTAACTATGATTATGTGAGTATTATTATCTGAGATTTGACATGAGGTTTGGGGTCCAATTTTACTTTTGTCCGGGGTATTAGTTGGGTATAGATCTTTGTGGTTTAAAATGGAATTTTGATGAAGTGACATCTTAATATTTGATCACTATCTCATTGCTTGAATCTCCTTGCTTTGCCTGTTTCTACTCTTGTGGGTTTTAGATCCATGGAAGAATTGATTAGCAAGTTAGTCTAAATAAAAGCTATTTCAGGGGTGTTTGGTTGCTTGTTTTATTTTTCTTCTCTTTTCCTTTCCTATTCTTAATAAATTTTTATTATAAGTATAATAGTGCTAGTTCATTTTTAGTACTTTTACGTTTTTCAACTTTTGTATTGTTTTACCATAAACAAAATGAAATTATGACCACATTAATGTGTAAAAATTTGATAACTGAAAAAAAAAAGAGAGTAAAATTAAATTAATCGATTGAATAGCATCTTGCCTTCCTAAATAATGTCATTGATCATAATGTAGAAATAGGATATCTATGAGCCTTTTTATGTTTGAGTGCATTTCTTTTCTCAGCATGCATGTTCCTCTACTTTTATGTTCCCATCTCTTCCTCCTAATTGTTATCTCATTAAATATTATGTTGTCTATATTTTTATGAAATACAGTAAGAGATGTTAAAATCAATATTTCTATTGGGATATGATTTTAAATTAACGGAGAATTATACAATATAAAACAATGTAAAATAATGCTTTTAGACCCTCTTGTTGTTTCAAATACAACATCTTTACCCCAGGTCCCAGTTGTAGATGTAACATCCTCCTGAAATACAGTACTATGCTTAAGTCATAGTGCCATACTTAGGACTTGTTGCTATTACCTGGGCGGATATCTTTTGACAACAACTTCAGCCGTCTTTGAAACTTCTCGAGCCATCTGGAGATAACACGGAAATAGGAGTGAGAATTTTAAATTCTCAGTAGGATTCGTTAAGAAATTTCATACCGTGTCATCATTATTATCTCCAGCTGCTTCGGTTTATTATAAAAAAAAATGTGAACATATTATACGAACTGTTCCATTTGATAGTTTGAAAATATATGGTCCGAAACAGAGTTCATTTTATTTCATGCACTTGACTCACATTAGCAATATTTTATATTTAGAATAATAATCACCGCATAAGTAGATAGAACAGTCTCAGCATCAATAAAATATGGGATGTAATTATGCAAATACTCATATTTGAATTCATGCAAATGCACTGGTGTTTTTCTTTAACTTTCTTTGCTTTCTTTTCTTGGAACACCTAGGCGTTACGTATCGCCGTTCGTAGAGTACTTGCATATGTTTTAATCTTTAGTCTTTACTGCCCTTTGGTAGTCTGATCTAGGAGTGAGCTCAACCCGTGACCATCGTTATATAGTACTGACCCACAAGGGAACCCATATGCCTCTAGGTCGGAGGGACTCAGTTGGCCAATTGCTTCCAACATAGAAGGACCCAAAAGTTTTAGCTGCCTTCACAGGGAGGGACCCAATGCGCAACTGCCTCCGAGTGAAGGGACTCACCTCTTTATCTTTTAACTGCCTTCACCTGGAGAGACCCAAATAACTGCCTCTAAGTGAAGGGATCTCATATATTCTTCCTTCATTCATATGTAAATATGCATGCTCTTATAAGAATAATTCATGTTCTTATCACCATAGCATATTCATAATTGTATAACTGTTCATATCATAAATTTCTTGTAAAATAAACACTCATAGTTTCATAGATTTTTGCCCAAAATTTGGCAGCATAACGGATTGAGTCCGCTTCCCCGTGAATAGTGCCAGTACTCAGAAAAACAATTATTCAGAGAAATCATAACACTTCATTCACAATTCAAATATCAAATTCATGGGCACAATTGTTGTATTTAAAACATGATTGCTGTCTCAACACTTTCACTCAACTTGATTTTTGTAAATCAGGCCACAATTCCTATTTAACTCACCTAGACCTAAATTTTGGTATATTAGAGTGTTATGTGTCTATTTTCTAAACTCTTTGGTCCCATCTAATTTTGATAAATGTAGCTCAAGTTATCTGAGTTTTACCTCGGCCTGCCCCGTAGCTAGCCAGAATTACACACTTGAAAGAAAAATCCACTAAAAATCGAAAACCAGTTCAAATCATATGAACTTGGTATCATATTAAAGCTAACAGGACAAGCTTTTATTTACAAAAGGTCCATATCATTTGCCTTAGTATAGCTGGAGTTATTAGCTCCGAAATTTGGCCTTTCTGAACTATCTTGTTTTGGCCTGGTTTGGGCATAAGGCAAATTCTTCGAACCACTGGGAGCAAAGGGGACAGTATCTAGCTTTGAAATTTTTATGGGATATTCTCCTATGTGTAAGCTTTCTAACAAAGTTAGTTTCATTTAATTACAAGTTGTATAGGGCAGGTTTGCCCTGAACGACCGAGTTTACCCAGAATCAAACTCAAAAACCTAGGTCAAACTTCCAAAATTCATATCTCTCTCAATACTAGTCCAATGGCCTTATATTATATATTTATGGAAAGCACTGAATGTGTAGTTTAACATAAAAATAGTTTCATCAAATTTAAATGGCTATGTGTGGATCCGTACACTCTGCTGTATCAACTGCCGAGGGATTTTGGTCTTCCAGCCTCTCACTTTTTTCTATTCTCATCCTTTTCTACTTCTTAATCGATTTTAAACACAAAACAACCATCAAACCAGCCAATAATCATTATATACATCGAACGCCACATCAAGAAATGAGAAAACAAAACCCCCATTCAACTACCCATAACCAAGAAGACAAGAAACAAGTTGAATTGCTACCTCCTTTAGGTGTGATCTTGCTAAATTTGAGTTTGGATTGATGAAACCTTATCAAAGCTTGAAGGTTTGATGGAGTAGGTTGAGAGGAGAAGAGAAGAAGGAGGCTGGAAGGGGAGAGGAGGGGGCGCAAATCTACTGAAGTGAGGAGAGAAAAATCTAATTCAAACACTTAATGAGTGGTTGGCTAAGTGGGTTGTTATTGGCTGAAATTTTGTGGCCAATTTTCGGCCATACCTCCCTCTCTTTGTGGCCTTTGTGGCGCCACCAAGAGCTGATGGAGTGGCTGAGTTATCACACAATAAAATTTGGGTATATAATTCTATTGATTCGGTTCTGACAGTTTAAAATACCGAAATCTTACCAATTTCCTTTAAATCAATGAATCGGTTTAGAAAAATTTTGTGAGATTTTATATGTTTCTATTCTAATTATTTCTAATCCTAATATCTCTAATTAACACTTAATTAACTCCTAATTAACCTCGAATTAGTTTCTAATTAACCTTACTTATGTTATAAAATCGAATAAGTCAATTAATAACGCAAATTGAGATGTTTTAAAAATCTTCAGATGTTACAGTAGATATAGGAAAACTATTGTTTAAAGATGCCATTGAACTAGAGAACCTAGACCATGCATGCAAGGAATAAGGTTTCTTCCAGGTATGAATTAGTACTCCTTGTTTGCTATATTTGTTACTAGTTTAAAGGTTCGCCTAGATCTCATACTAAATTTCACATCTTTAAAACTAAAACCATAGGCATAATAATAATAATAATAATAATAATAATAATAATATAATAATAATAATAATAATAATAAAATTGGTCATGGCAACCATTTTTAGTTCAGTATTAACTATTAGTCACAATAACTCTTTAGTGCGAAGAAAATCCCAATGTACGTTTAACTGATACATCTATATGCACTAATGATTGAAGTGAACCTTTCATTATTTCTCTAAATCACATAGTTAGGGATCCTTTAGTGGGATCTACATGGTCATACCCTTAAAGTTGGATGTGAATTTCCTAGGGTTCAAAGGTCCTTAGCTCTTTTAACTTGGTTTCTAGCTTATGATACCTTGTCTAGTATAATTAAGTTTTTTTTTATTTTTTTTTATGAATTATTAAACAACGATTAATATGAGTGTATCATACCTTACAACTATAAAGGTTTTGTACTTTGTGCATCAATGTACATACATGAAATTGGTGACTAGGCCTCCGAATGTTTCTTGGATCTCTATTGTTCGCTTTTCTTAATGTCACAAGCCATTTGTTGCTAAGGACTAAACATCTCTTAGTATATCTCTGTATTTGTCTACAATATTGTATGAAATATGTAACACCCTACTAATTTAATGTTATGCTTAAGTCATAGCATGAAATTAGGTAGTCTGTGTTACCGTGTTAACATTCTGCTTAAATTTCGTGATTAGTATCACAAAACAGTCGAAACGGCGCACTGTCATATAATAGACGTGAATAGCATTATAAAACGTAATAAAGTTTAATATAATATAACAGAAAAGATACGAATAAGTGATATATTATCGACTATATATGTACATATGTAGGTCAAAAGCCAACGCTTCAGTCTATATATATATATTAACAGTAGATGAAATAAAGGAACAGCAAAATTCCTATTGGTAAAAAGCGGAGGCAGAACTAGCAGGAGCAGGCTGTGTGCAATGAGTCCAACTCGGAGTCATGGTGAAGCTGCAGGTCTGGGATCTCAATGAAAAGAGAGGCCGTTGAGCCCTTTGGCAGCGTCTGAGAATGATGCGGAAATACAACACGGGGTGAGAATTTAAGGAAATTCTCAGTAGAGTTCATGTATAGCGTTCATCTGACATCACATTCATTCTCAGTTGCCTCAGTTTTTATTTAATTATAAAAACATGTGTTCAAACTAAGATATCCATTTTAATGAGTTCAAGAAAATATCTGGTCCGAGGCAAGGTTCAATTTTACTTTAGACGGCACAAGAAACAAAATAGATTACTAATAATGATACATAGAATGATAAACAGAATAAATAAATAAATAGCAGTAAACAAACATAATAGACAACTGTAAACATCTTGACATAACTATTCCATGTATTCATGCATTCATGTAATCATGCAGGCTCATTTTTGAACCTTTCTTCATAAACTTTTTCATTACTTTTCATCATTTTTCCATCTCTTAGTCCCCTAGAAGTTCTTGGCTATTTAGACTCCTGGGTAATAGTCTGCTTTTCAGGATCGAGCTCGTTCCTATACAGGAATGCCGGGTTTACTTTCCCCAACATTCTTACCGATCTATTCCCCTTAACTTCTTATCCGGGGCTGGCCCAAGTAGCATGGAACTTTCTTAGTAACATAATTCTTATCATAACTTTCATAGCTTTCTTGAAATTGCACATGCATTAACATGTAATTCATAACTTATACATGGATTCTACTGAAATTTCAACATCATAACGGAATGTGTTCGCTTCCCCATGAATAGTGCCAGCACACCAAAACACCAATTTATCACAAAGGTCACAACATTGCACACATATTTCAACATGGAACTCATAATAACAATAATCTCATTAAGGCAACATTTCTGCCTCAGCATAGTCAGCTAACCCAGTTCTTCTAAATCAAGCCATAATTTCTATTTAACTCATTTGGACCTCAATTTTGGATATGTTAAAGTGTTATGTGTCTATTTTCTAACCTCTTTGGTCCCATCTAATTTTGATATCTATAGCTCAAGATATTTAGGTTTTATCCCGGCCTGCCCAGTGTCTGGACAGAATCAGACACCTAAAAGTAAAAAGCCACTAAAAATCGAAAAATGACTCAAATCATACGAAATTGGACTCATATTAAAGCTAACAGGGTAAAGTTTCATTTACAAAAAGTTCCATTCCATTTGACTTAGTAGGGCTCGAGTTATAAGCCCTGAATTCTGACCTTCCTAAACTACCCTGTTCTGGCCCGGTCTGGACATAGAGCAACTTTCTTGGATCACTGGGAGCAAATGGGACCTTATCTAATTCTAAAATTTTTTTGGAATATTCTCCTATGTGTAAGCTTTCTAACAAAGTTAGTTTCACTCATTCTCGAGTAGTATAGGGCGAGTTATACCCTGCACAACCCAGTCTACCTAGAACTAGAGTCAAAACCCTAGGTCGAAATTAAAAAATTCATATCTCTCTCAACACTAATTCAAAAGCCTTATATGATATATGGAAAGCCCTGGATGTCTAGTTTCATATAAAAATGGTTTCATCAAATTTAATCAGCTGTAGGCGGAGCCGTACACTCTGCAGACGATCACGAGGTTTTGGTTCTCCAGCCCCTTAGCTCTTCCTATTTTCATTCTTTTTTGCTTCCAACTCGGTTTTAACCAAACAAACAACAAAAAACCAGCCATATATCATCATAATCATTCATTTAACACATCAAAGATTGTGAAAAAAATCCAACCTCAGCCAGCCAAGACCACAAAATTAATGCAAGAATTAAACCTCTACCTTTGTTATAAGTGATTTTGCTTGATTTTTGAGACTTGGATGAACAAAACTTGATTAGGCTTGATGATTGGCTGGAGTTATGTGAGTGAAGATGAGAAGAAGAGAGCTGGGCAGAGGAGAGAAAGTGGCGCAGTCTGAACGAGAGAAAAAGGGGAGGAAAAATCTGATTAAGGGAGTATAAATAGGTGGCTTCCTTAGCTTGTGATTGGTTGAACTTGTATGGCTGAAATCCAGCCAAGCCTCCCCATGAATTGTGGCCAAAGTGGCGCCATATTTGGGTGTTAAGTGGCTGAGTTATCAACCACCCAAGGTAGGGTAAAAGAATTGGAATTCTATTGGTTCGGTTCGGACAGTTTAAAATACCGTAATTTTACCGATTTCCTTTAAATCGGTAAATCGTTTTTCAACAAAATTTTATGAAATCTCCTATACTTCTAACTTAATTCCCTCATATCTAAACTCAAGTAATTGCTAATCAATTGATTCTAAATAATTATTTAACTAAATTTTAATTATTCTCAATTATTCGATAAACCGAATAATTAAGCAAAAAAAATGGTGGATGTTACAAAATACAACGGAAGTAGTCAAGTTGCAGTAGTTGCAGTGCAGACAATTTACTTTATGGTTAATGCCTTTGGGAAGGAAAAAGATAAAGTTGATTTCTTTATTTTCGCCTTTGTTAGATCTCTATTAGGACGTGAATATTATACTACCATGTACATTAATATATGTTTTGGGTGATTTTTAGTTTGGATTAATTATGAGTACTATAGTTTCTCCTTGAACTTACACATTACTATTTGTTGCCGATTATAGCTTTCACCACAATTTTGAGCTTCGTTTATTGAATCCATATTTACAAAATTAGCAATGTTCTTGAAATTCGGGAACCGAATTTCTTAAGGGAAGGAGAATGTAATATCCAATTTAAAATAAAATTCTCGTTTAAAATAAAATGTTAGTAATAATTGCATTTTATAGAAATAGAGGAATTATATTAATTAGAAAGGAATAAAATTTAAGTAAAGAGGAGTGTGTAGCCCAAAAAAAAAAAAGTAGCGAAGGACCACAGTGCACCATAAGTGATATAGTGCACCATAAACCCCTTTTTTTCTCCATTTTCCTCGTCCATAGCCTTCCTTGACGGCATTTCATTCCTTCCTTTCCCTTGTTTTTTTTCATTCCTCTTTCTTTCTCCTATTATGTATCTCTCTCTTGCTCTCCTTCTCGATTTTTCTTCTTTCACTCTTGCGTCTCTGCCTCACCCTACTAGCTGCCATCCATGTTGCCTTCACCTCGCCTCCACCACGGCAGAACTTTTTCCCTATGTGCCTCTTTCTCTGCATCTCTCTCACCAGTTTTCTCTCTCCACTCTCTGTCGTGGATGCCCACTTCTTGTGGGTGGTTGGGCTCTTGTCTTACTCATTTTAAAATCAACCCACACCTGGTGAGTGGAGAAATAGTTAAAGTTTAGATTAATGGATTATAGTATAGCTTGGTTTGAGAATTTTGTTCACTAAGGAAGAAATTTGTAGATTTTAAATTTTTGTTATATAGTTGAATAATTTATAAGTTATTATAGTACTTATGATAGTAACTCTTGATTTAATTAGTAAAAGGTAAAGAGGGTAAAGACTAGACTTCAAAAAAATTATGTTTAAATTGAAAATAATTAGTTATATATGATTTCAAATCCCTCAGGAGATCAGCCCGCAATTTCAGTAGCCCCGAGGACGTAGATTATGTCCTTGACAGTTTGTGAGTAGACAATGCCTCTATGGCATATGATTTTCTTTATGCAATTAACATTAATTTGATTTTAGTATATATTGGCAATTTATTTTATATATTTAGTTGACTATGAATATTCTGTTTATAGTTTGATATACTTATCTATTCATGGATGTCTGTTTTGAATTTGAGGAAATTTTATTAGTATGTAATTGTTGAATGTTTCAAATAGTTTTCTTTTAAAAAGAGATTACAGATTTTATAAATGTTAGGATAAGCTCCGAAATAGTGTTTAAATTACTAAACCGAGTTGTTGAGAACCTTATTTTGAGTTTGGAAACTTTACTTGGGATTTTCATCTTTGGAAACTCTATTGTATATTTATACCGTTATTTTCGAAGTTTTATTAATATCTATTATTTCAGTTTTTATATACTTTGTGGGAGGATTCTCAGTTAATCGGTAGCTAGCGGTCGCTGACGCTAGCCTTGGTACACCTTGGTTCGAACCCAGCTAGCAGGGGTGTTGCTAGCTCGGTGTGTGTGTATGTGTGTGTGTGTTAGGCCTACGTACACTGCCGACTTAGTCATATCTGAAGGGATTAACACTTATCTGGAAGTTTATTTGAATTAGAAACCTCCCTGCTTTGGCATTGAGATTTGAGAAATATATTTTCAAGGTCATGAGATAATATTAATTCTATTTATATTGAGAATTATGGTTTCGAACTATGAAATAATGTAAATTTTATATACATGCTTAGTTTTATGTTGATTCCTTAATTATATTTAGCTCGTGACATTAACTCTTTATTTATGTGCAATTTGCTTTATTTCTAGAGCTTGTCCTCATATGTTATAGTCTCATTGCCCCTTACTGAGTCGGTTGGACTCACCCATTTTCCTTTCCTGTTTCAGATCTTAGTGTTACACCTGATTCAATTCCTCCGATTTTGTGGAGTACAAACATCTTTTGATAGTCCCTCTACACATGAGGGCCTTCCGTATACTCTTATTTTGATGTTTTGGATATATCTGCCACTTTAGAGTTGCTCCATGATCCACAGATAGGGTCCTGCTACTTGATATTCTTTTGGATGGGATATGCGTATATGAATCTTTCTATTTAGGAAACTATGTTCCATTTGTATTTCTGCTATAATATATATATATATATATATATATATATATATATATATTATGCAAATTATTCGAGAGTGCTCTGAGAGCCTTAATTCTGGATATATATGCTGGTTGACTGTTGGTACAAGTCTAGCCATTACACGGAAATCGAAAAATAAGGGAAACTCTGTCCGTTTTTCGTTAAAAAAATTTGATGTCCTAGGCTTGTTGAAGGTCTGTTACCTTCAAGCGCTGGTCATAGCTCCAAGGTGGGTCGTGACATGGAAAATGAGAAGAATACTTACTCTTTGAAGTTGAAGCTTCCTTAGTAAAGGATGTCATAATATGAGCAGAAGTGCTAATCGCCTCCTTGTTGGTAGGTGGTTGTAACACCCTCCCAAGTACAGTACTATACTTAAGTCGTATTGCCATACCCTAGAGTTGTTACTGTTACCTGAGCGGATCTTATCTAATAGCAACTTCAGCCGTCTTCCGAACTTCTTGAACTATCTGGAGATAACACAGAAATAGGAAAGAGAATTACAAATTCTCAGTAGGATTCTCTAATTATTATACATAATGTCATCGTTGTCATCTCCAGTCTGCTTCGGTTTATTATAAAAAAGGTGAATATGCTATACAAACTGTTTAATTTTACATTTCAAAAAATATATTATCCGAAGCAGAAAAATTTATTTTACTCATACACTTGGCATTTGGAAGAGCCCATATAAATCAAATCATGAATAATGACTGAAACATAATGAAATATAATAGCATCAATACACTGGAGACATAACATCTACACATAACTTTACTTATGATTGAATGTATGCATATACATAAAATTTACTTCTCTTTATTTATCTTCTGCTTATCATGCCATATTCCAGAGTATGATCACCATGTCATACCCCATCAGGATGTGATCGCCACGTCACATTCCTTAGGAATATGTTCTTCCTGCGACGTCCCAGAGTATGATCACCATGTCATACCCCATCAGAGCGTGATCACCGTGTCACGTTCCTTAAGAATATGGGATCTTCCTTCGGTACTTACACTAGCTGGGTCATGCCATGCCTCATGTAAGTCCTAGCCCCTATTACTCACACTAGCTGCCATGCCTCATGTGAGTAGGGTGCTTGTATATGCTTTAATATTTAGTCTTTAGTCTTTAGTCTTTAGTCTTTAGTCTTTAGCCTTTACTGCCCTTGGGTAGCCTGGCCTTGGAGTGAGCTCGTCAGCTCCACCCGTGACCGTCGTCACACCGACTCACCCACAAGGGGATTCATGTGCCTCTAGTCTTGGAGGGATCTCATTCTGGCCACGTGCCTCTAATTGAAGGGATCTCTTCTGGTCACGTGCCTCAAAATTGAGGGATCTCATCTGACCATGTGTCTTCAATATAGAGGGATCTCATTTGACCACGTGCCTCCAAGGTAGAGGGTAGCTACCTTCATAGGGAGGGATTCAAAGTGCAACTGCCTCCAAGTGAAGGATTCACATTTTATCTTACTTAACTGCCTTCACCGAGAGGGATTCAATGTGGAACTGGCTCCAGGTGAAGGGATTCACGTTTTATCATTTAGTTGCCTTCACAGGGAGGGATCTCAATTAACTGCCTCCGAGTGAAGGGATTCACATTTAATATGCTCATGTCTGTTCATTCTCATACATGGTTATGCATAGGCATGCTGAATGTGCTCATACATATGCTTCATCACTTATTTTTATATACATCGTAACTTATATCATACTTAAATTCATCCTTGCTGATAAGCATTCATAGTTTCATAGCCTTCTGCCGTAAATCCGGCAGCATAACGGATCAGATATGTTTTCCCATGAATAGTGCCAACTTTCACGGACAATTCAGTCATAGTAGTATAATCAATCTAACATATCTCTCAATGTAAAACTTGTAATCCTCAACTCAAACCTCATATGTTCACTAACACTTGTAAAACCATCAATTTGGTCATTTATGCCAATTCTATTCAGTTGTGCCCGAATTTTGTATAATCCACCTTTACTTCTATTCAACTCATTTAAACTTGAATTTTGGATATGTCATGGCTCTATATGTCTACTTTCTAACCTCTTTAGTCCCATGTTATTTTGATTTATATAACTCAAGATATTCAAATTTTTCCTCAGCCTATTTAGTCACTAGCCAGAATTACACTCTTGGAAGTATAAATTCACTAAAAATCGAAACTAAGCTCAAATCATACGAAATTGGTCTCATATTGAAATTAACAGGACAAAATTTCATTTGCAATAAGTTTCATTCCATTTGCTTAAGTATAGCTCGAGTTATCAGTTCTGAAATTCCACCTTTCTGAACTACTCTATTTTGGCTCAGTTTGGATATAGGGTAACTTCCTCAAACCACTAGGATCAAGGTGTCAAAACAAACTCGGAATTGCATGCTGGGATGTTCCCCTTTGTGTAAGCTTTCTAACAAAGTTAGTTTCACTCAATTTGGAGTTGTGTGGGTTGAGTTATACCCTCGTCAAGTCACCCTGCCCGGATGAAAGCCCTAGTTCTTAGGTCAAACTTCAAAAATTCATATCTCTCTTAATACTAATCCAATACCTTATATGATATATGTATGGAAATCCCTGAATGTCTACTTTCATCTAAAAATAGTTTCATTCGATTTGACCGGTTGTAGGCGGAGCCGTACACTCTGATATCCGGACTACCGTGGACTTTTTACCAAGACAGCATCCTAATCCTTTATTCCTTCTAGTTTTTCTCCTCTAACCTTAATTGCCACTCAAAACTTCATATTAATTCAATCATAATCTATCATATACATCCAATATATCATCAAATGCATGAAGAAGAGTATTAGTGCAAGGAATTCAAGAACAGAATGGAATCCTACTTCTTTGGAGTGTGATCTTGCTGAATTTGAGTTTGGATTGAATGGAGCCTTGACAAATCTTGGAGATTTGATAGAGTAGATTGAGAAAGGAAAGGAAGAAGAAGGCTGGAGCAAGAAGGAGAGAGGGTGGCATAAATCAGCTGGGAATGAAGAGGGGAGTCTGACTTAAATACTTGGGCTTGTAAGTGTTGATTGGTTGAGATTTTGTGATTGAAGTTCGACCATGTCTCTCACTTTTGTGGCCAAACTACTCTCCATGTCATCCCACAAATGGAACACGCTTCCGTTCTACCTGAAATCGGAACTCGTCCCATACCTAACACTAAAGTCGGAACTCGTGCAATTTTACTTGAGCTTGGAGCTGGATGTCGGAACTTGTACCATCCTATTGGTGACTTGAGGAAATCTTGTCTGGTTTATTCGAGACTTGGAAGCAAGGTCGGATGTCGGAAGTCATGCAACTTACAATCACCTAATCTCGGAACTCCCTATTCAAACTCGGAAATGCCAACAGAAGTGGAAAGCTACTGGGGATAAACTCGGATATTGGAACTCATGTATGACTTGGAAATCAACTCAAAGATCCGAACTCATGTCCATTCTAGTTGAATTCGACTTTAAGGCTGGAACTCATTCATTCAACTCAGAGTTCGATACTTGTAACCATTGTGTCAAACTATCAATTCGGAGGTCGGAAACCATGTACTCTATTTTGAACATGGGGTCTTAGGTCGGAGCTCGGGTACATCTTGCTTGAAACTTGGAGATAAATTATGAGATCGGAAATCGGTTCCGTTTGCTTTGAGACATGAAGTTGGATATCGGGAATCACGTCCATGTTGTTTAACTTGAAGTTTAAGTCGGAAGTCGAGAAGCAGGAAGTTGAAGTCGGATGTCGGAAATTATGCCCAATATACTGTAACTCTAAGTCGGATATTGGAACTCGGAAGCCACTCCATTTAACTCGAAGCTAGAACATTACATCGAAAATCAGGAATAATCAGAAATCGGAAATCGGAAATGAAATGAAGTCGAAAATTATGCTGAAATTTGAAGATGAACTCGGAACTTGGAAATAGGGGATGTTACAGTGGTGATGAATGCAGAACCAATGCGGAAGCACCCATCTACTTGAGCTTGGGTAAGAGAACACTTGGAGGCTGGCTTAGTAGGTTTTTGATGATTGCCTCCTACCATGAGGCAAATTCTGGTGTAGCCAAGGGAGCTATTTTGAACTTCTCAAAGCAGAAGCTATTGATCCTCTTGTTGTTGCTCAGCTCCCAGTCAACCAACTCGTTAGCATATAGGTTGGCCTGTTCATCAAATTTGGCGAATGACTTGAAGGGGAGAGGAATCCTTCACACTAGGTCGAACTGTCGAGCTAAGCAGTAGGGTTTGTAGGGTTCAGAGGAAGTATGATTATACTTGGATCTCAGCTTTACTCCATTGAGAAGATCATGAGCTATGATTATGTTGCTCCATTGGGTAATGACCTCAAATAGTTCTGAATCAGTAGCCGAGAGAAGCCTATGTAGAATCCAAATTGGCCCACATCCCTGGTCTTGATATGGACATAACTAAGTGAATGTCCTGACTCTCATCTTGATGAGGGTGTTAGCCACTTCATATGCAAAGAGGAATAAGAAGGGGAACCACGTGTAGTAGTCACCATACACGATCGGTTGGATTGTGCGTGAGGGTGGCTTTGGCAAGAAACTCTGGGAAATATTTTTGGATCTAGGGCTGCAACAACCAAAATGGGCCACACACTGTCTTCATTGATTCTCCTTTCTTCAGTTAGTACAAAATGGTAAACATACCTTTGTATAGTAAAGAGGGGAAGAGTGCACTGACATTAAGGTAGCTTCGGTTGAGAATAGTGACACATAAGGAGTAAATTCTACTATCATGGCTACTGAGCTAGTGCAGAGAAAAATTGGCAAATCCAGAACAAGAGGAGCGCCCTATGCTCTATCTCGCCTATGGGACCGTTACCTCTATTGAAGGTGTTGATGCAGATGGAGTATGCATTGTTCTTCTTATTGACTTAGAAACGCAAGTTAGTGTCGAGGACGTCATGGAGGTATGACACTTTATCTCTATCTACTGGCAAGCCAACAATGGTTACCGTATCGAGTAGCGTAACTCATCATGCCAAATGGTGGGCAGAAGGAGTTGGCTGACATATTCTAGAAATTGAAGAAGCCATACAGCAACCCGAAATTCGAAGGGATCTCTTTCTTAGAGAGAAGGATCATGTTGTAGATCCTTGTCTTCTTCCATTCCTTTCCTTTCTCCGCAACCACCTTGTTAAGCCATTAACTATACCAGTTTGAGCGACTAGGCCAAGCAGTGAGCTTGGAAGGACATTTGTGGATATGAAACCACGAGGTGGCCAATGACAGTTCAGACCTAGATGGGGGAATGAAAGAGTTAGCTTCAGCCATCCTATGGTCCAGAGAATGAAGGGTGCGGTCCAGAATGAACCTTCGATTATCTTCATCAAAGACTCTGAGAGTAGAAGGGTTAGAAATTTTGGATGAAGAGGCCATGGTCTTCTCTAGCAAAAGCTTTATACAAGAGGACGAAGAAGAAAGGGAGGAAGAGGACTCGTTTAACAAAGGTTCATAATTTCCAGAAATATTAGGGTTTGTAGAGTTAAATGAGGCAGAAGCCATAGTAAACGTAGGAAAAGGCTAGCTTAAAGCAAAGTAGTAAGTGATAGAAGTTTAAAGAAGGCAAAAGTAAGCTGAAGAATGGCTAATGACTAGATTTTATACTTGCCATGCAAATAGCCAACTAGCCATTACTATAGTAGGTAAATAACTAATAGTTATTTGGATAGGCAGGAAGTAAAAAATGAACCATTGCATTAAACTAGTCTCAGTGGTAAAACCAGCTAGCCTAATGCACAGGGGCAATATGTTGGCACAAAAAAGTTGCTAAGTGCCCTCGGTCGAGGACAAAACTTAGTTGAGTGTGATTTTAACTCTGCTGCTAGCATTAGTCGAGCCATAAACTAGCATGGCCGAGGACATAGCACATAGCACAAGAACTAATCAAGCCGAATACAAGTTCAAGTGACTTGTGGGCTAGGACAAGAAACAAATTTGGAACACAAAATGGTGGATTTGAAAGAGCCTAAGAAGACTCTCGGATGAAAGTTTCTAAGTCTAGTGCTTGGGATGCAAATACGGATTATGCAAACACATATAAGCTTCTCCACAGCATGGCCTAGAAGAGTAAGCCATTCGAGGAAGCTGTGGTAGTTATTAAAGGGTAGTTATGGAAGAGTTCTTGCCTATAAATAGAACAAGACCCAACTATTGCAGGGGTCCACACCTCAAATCTAGACTTATAGCATTTTTACTTTACTTATATTTTTGCCCTTTCCTTTAGTTTCATGCAATTTAGTTTTAGCCTTTTAGTCTTTTAGCATTTCACTTGTAACAATCTCTTTCATTAAGCTTTCCACACAGATTGGCCATGGGAGCTTAAGAGAGACCCCATTGTAACTGGTTAGAAACCTAAAAAAAGTTTTATCAATTGCATTACATCTTTGTTCTATTCTTGGTTTTGGATTTTGTTCTTGGATTGATCCTAACCAAGTGCTTTCATTGAGTAACTTGGAAACCTATATCCAAGCAACAGATTTCCTTTCTCAGAGTAATCGTTTGACTATTGGAATTAAGGGCTTTGGCTAGCCGATTCCAAGATCTAGAACGCTTAGCACATAAACCTTGTAGCCAAAAAATAGCACGATCAAAAATATAATTAATATATTGTTAATGTAAATAATTTTTTATAATTATTCTATCATGTATATTGTAGCATATAATAATATTATTTGAATTTTTAATTATTAATATATTATTTAGATAGGAGACAAATAGAATAAAGATAATATTATTTAGGTAAATAGAAATAACAGAGAGAGAATATTAAGTAGGTGAGAGAATAATTAAAATTATATTTAATGTGAGTAAAATTAAATTAAAAAAATTGTGCATAATTATAAATTGGTTCAGAAAAGAAGGAAATGAGTTTTTTGTTCAAAACAAAATGTGGAGCTTGCTAACCCCCATATGAAGGTGTAGAGATTAGCAATCCCTATATATAGATACTATCCTTTGATTTGCATATTGTCTATATTATTTACATATATATATTAGTATAACATATTTAAAAATAATTAATATATTATATGCACTAATAATAATTAATTTATTTTATAAGGGATATAACTCATATGAAGAGATATATTTTTTTCAAGAAATACATATAAATTATTAATTATTAATTTTTCATGATAATTATTTATGACTTTTATGAAGAAATTAGTATTTTTATTAAATTATTATTAAAATTTATTTATTTAGAATATAATAATTTTAATTTTTTAATTATTAATATAATATTTGTTTTTGGCAATATAGTGGAATGTCCATTTTACATAAGTTGTGTTTTCTAGAAACCACAAGGGGGTTGTTAGATTTTTCTCAAAATAATTTATTTTCTTTGTTTGCCCTTTCTTTAGTCCTATAATAAAGTAATTTTAAATAAAAAGTTCTATAAAATCATATCATATAACAACTCATTAGAAGTATAATTCCCTTCATAAGAATTAAATAACTCAAAAATAAATAATTTCATTTTTGTCTCCCTCCCATTTCTACAAACTCTTGCTAAAGTAATTTTAAAGAAAAATTGTATAAAACCAAGCCATAAAATAATTCATTATCAAAAATATAATTCATTTTATGAATATCTATGTACTTCAAATTTTCAATTGAAAATTGAATAATTAAAAGGCAAGTTAATTCATTTCGTCTCATCCCTTCCCCATTCTTAAGCAATAAAGTAATTTTAAGGAAAAGGATTCAACAGAAGTTTTCTGCATACCAACACATTATTAAAAGAGTAAGATGTCTCACAATGCATGTTCTCCTGGTGAGTCATATTTGTTTAACGATAAAATTATGACCCATTTACTTATTTTGTTTAATTTCTTAGTTTTTAGATTTGAAAGTATACATAAATTATAATAGGTCAGATGCTTTCTAGTAAATAGGAACCAATGCTGCAATTAACGCAGTAGAAGTGGCATATGGTAAGTAACATATTAATTTAAACGAATTTGATGGTATTTTTTTCAAGAATAACATGTAGTTAAACTTGACGTGCACTGAGAAGTGTACACAAAATAGGATCTTGCTTTGGTTATTTGATAATACATATCTTGAAGTCATACTCATTTGAAGACCAAACATTCGAGTGTTTCTAAGCAAAACTCTTCTAAATACCTACTCTTTTTATTTGTCTCCAGTTCAAAATGATACTAGCCAAGTCACATGAAAGAATAATCGTATCATGAGAAACAGTTCATTAACAGCTTAATTACAAATGGTTAAAATATAATTTTAGTCCCTATATATTATGTTGATTTTGAATTTAGTCCCTATATAAAAAAAAAGTTTTTAAATCAATTCCCAAATATACAGTTGTTTGTAAAAAAATCTGTATTAATAGCAGTTATAGTTTCATAAATCTTATTTGGCTAATAGAGTATCATCTAACTATTTTATTTGCTTAGATACCAAACAGCATAATAGATATTGAGGTTATATCATACTCTATTAACCACATAGAATTTACAGAATTATAACTCCAGTTAATAGTAGAAAACTCTTTACCGATAATTACATGTGTAGAGCCAGATATAAAATATTTTTTTCATGTAGGGACTAAATTCAAAATCAATTACAACTATAAAAACCAAAATTATATTTACTAATTATCGCTCTTGTAAATATAAAATGTGATTATTCTTTTACATATGTATGTATTCGAGACCGTGGAGTACAAAAATAATCAAGCAATTCACAAAACATCTCTCCAAAGTCTACACGTTTCCAACTATTTTCTGATATTGCTTTCTTTGGTAGATCATGGAAGGAAAAAAGCTCTGGTCCAAGCAGGAGCAAGGCTACTAATATTTTACAAAAATCATGAGAGAGTCGTAAGGAATGTGAGGAAGACATCTTCTGACAATGGCGCCATGTGGTAACATGTTATCACAAGCTAGAAGGAATGTGAACAAGAATATTATTGGCAAAATCTACATTGGTTCCACTTCCATGGTTTCAGCTTGTGTTTGAGCAGCAGCACTTTCTCAGGGGTTTGCTGATGTCCTAGCTACTCTGAAATATGAGAAAGCGTGGGCTAACAAAGTAACCTTCATGCATAAACTCAGTGGCTCAAAATCTGAATTGAAAATCAAGACTTTGCTTATATCCAAATGAATCCTTGAGATGAAACTATACTCACCATCAATCACACTTGCATTGACACTCAGCTATCTTCCAACTTTGTCTCAAGTTGTTTTGGTTACCTGCAAATGGATACATTTGAGGCAAAAGAGTATTGGCTTCCCCATTTGAGGCATTGACTGCACACAAATATTTGATTTCAGGCTGCTATTTTTTTCTTGCTCCGCATGAATCTAATGCGGACTAACAAGTATACTAATTCATGTAAGTAATAAAGCGATGAGAAAATTATTGTCCCACTAAAATAGATTAGATATCGAATAACTATCAGGAATGACTATTTGGATAAAAGAGTTGAGTAAGTACGGAAAACTAAAAATCAAGTGAGGACAAGAAAATAAAACAACACTTTAAAGATGACATAGGTTTACTGGGATGAACTTTAGGGCGGCTAATTGACTTCATCTAACTATGGACTTAGTTACCGTTGATCTCAATTATCTAGTTTTTACCTTAATTGATTAATGTTCGGATTCCCTAAATTAATTCCTAGCCTTTCTCAAGTCTAAATAATTCTCTTTATCTTAAATTGATTGCCTACTCTCTTTACTACAAACTAATTTAGAAAAAAAGTTGAAGCTCTATGAATTCCTAACATGACCACGAGTCGCGTTTGTCTATATTTAGGTTTCACTCAATTTATGGTGTTTATGACGAGAAGCTTAGTTTACAAACCATATCTCTAGTTATTGCAAACTAACAAATTAATTGAATGGTGGCTAATCACTCAAAAGCATTAAAAATAATCATAAATACCCAATCAATAAGATGAAAACATAAATAAAATTAATCCACGTGTAACATCATCACATAATAGGGTTCATTAATGCCCTTGAAATGGGATTGAGTTCGTCATGGAATCACAAAAAGCAGAAAAAGTAGAAGAAGAAAAAGCATAAACAAAGATAGCCATGATAAAACCAATGAAGAAAAAAAAAAAGGATTCCATTGTCTTGAGATTGAAGGAAGTCTCTAACTCTTGGTAAAGCTCCTTGAATTCTTAAGCCTCTCTTCTAGGGTTGCCTCTACTATTAAGAGTGTCAAAATTAAAGGTTCTAAATAGCGCTTTTGAATTAGCTTTTATAGATCCCAAAGTCTTTAGCTTTGAATGCAAGTCGCACTGAAATTTTCCTAATTTATGTCAAATAGCGCTAGAGCATGAGGGTTGCACTGTAGCATAATTGGCTTCTCCAGAAACTCCTCTATTCTATTTCAATTTGCACTATAGCATGAGCTTAAATTTCTGTACAAAATCTTTTTTGACCTTCTCTTCACTCTTTGGGTTCCTAGACCTGCAAAAAACATAAACTAAGACATAAATAACTATCTAAAAATGTATAATTCACTATTAAAGTTGAGAAGGAGCCTAGTTATGTAAATTAACTAATAAGAAAAACTAGCTAAACCATGTAATTACCCCTGAAACTACATGCAAAAACTCAACAAGTAATAACTCTTATTGGAGAGTTATCACAACTCCCAACTTAAACTTTTGCTTGTCCCTAAGAAAAAAAAAAACAAAACTAGAAATTCAAACAAAGAGAAAATCTTTTTGTGTGTCTGACAACTATAAACATCTCTCACAAGACCATGAAACTCAACGAGGCACTTAAGCCAACACAACACTAACTACCAAACACGAAGGAAAAAGAAACAACTAAAAAAGGACAAGTGTAACACATCCAAGTGTTATGGACCAATATTCTTCTCATTATTGCTCCACAAATAAACCCAAAAGTTACCAACAATTCAAATCTAAGCACCAATGACCATTCAATTGTACAATCACATTGTCAAGGAAATAGACCAATGTAGTGTTTAAGAAGAGACATCACCATCACAAAAACTATAATCCTCCCTTTCTATATCTACATAAGTCTAGCCAAAGATTAATAGGTCTTTTACAAGCTTTTAATATCAGACTAAGGTATAAGGTATGATGGAAAGGACATTTGGCTGTATGTTACCATCAACTTGACGAACCCTTACCTCTAATTCACTACCTTGGATAACCCCTAACTTAGTTGGTTGACTACTTTCATGTCTTCTTTTGATGAACCCTTGTGCTTTAGTGGCCATGAGATTCGGAAAACAATTTGCTACCTCTTATCCCATTGAAACCACATTTTTTCTGGTATTGCCATCTTTGTTTCTTTTTCTTTTTCTCTCTTTTATTTGTTTTCTTTCCACTTTGAAACTTCTCCACCCATTTTTTTTTTTTAAATGATGAAGAACATGAAGCCACTATGGTAGCGATATTACCTTATTCTTATGAATCTATAACTTGTAGGCTTGAGGTAATGTAGGGTTCAAAGATGGATAGGAAAAAAAGTTCTAGGCTTATAATGTGGTTCACTCAAAGAAAATAGTCCATTATACTCAAAGGGGATGACTATAGATCAAATGTTAAAAGGTAGGAATTAAGGCTCAATGAGGCCTCCTAAATGTGGCCTAAGTTCTCTCTAAGGCTAGAATTCACTTACATTTATTTCAAGAGGAATTCAAGTAAATATGGATGCTTGTCTTAATTTAAATAAAGCACTAAAGCATGATGATCATCAACCCTAGGTTGCTAACTCCTAAGAGTAGTGCATGAGCATGTGATCCTTTCCAAAATAATTATGAATTCACAAGAGGATTTTCATGGTTCAAAGTCAAATTCCTAGCTACTAGAAGCAGAGCAAGCAATCCTATCATAGGAATGCGGCCAAAGACAATACGAAGAGATAAAAACACACAAAAACTATCTAAAATAGTTTTTTTTTTTAAGGAACAAAAGTGATGAACTAAAGATATATGGGGCATAAACTAAAGACATGGAAATGCATGAGCTAAAATCCTAACAATGCATAAGCTAGAAGATGTTAACTAATCAATGCATGTGCATGCTTTCCAACCCCCAACTTAGAAAATTACATTGTCCCTAATTTAAGAGATATAAAAGTATAGAGAGGGTAGGAAAAAACTCTCCTAATCATCATCTTCATCACCAAACTTCTGCTTGGGGCTCTCAACAATGTCATCAATGTCTAGAACTAGAAGCAGTATCCATTCTTGAGGAATAAGGTAAGTCACAAGGTTGAAGATGGATGATTGCTAGAATGAGTCCAGTTGCACTCCATATGTTGTTATGCTTTTTAACTCGTGCTAGAGCACGATTGCCCTACATCAACATTGTTGCATTCTATTTGGCTTATGCTATAATGCAAGTAGCATATTTAATAGCATACCTAATTTGCTAAAATTAAAAAATGTTCCACATTACCAAACACCCCTATAAAAGCTATAATATGATTATTTAAGAGTGTTAAACACTTTATTGCTAACCGTGCATCAAAACTCATCTTTTTTAGTTTCCTACAAATATCTTCCAATTCTGTTCGAGTATTGTAGGCACTTAACATGAATGACTATTTCGGCCGATATCCAAACACACTTATTCTATCACACTTAAAAAAAAAAAAAATTGGAGTAGTAAGTAATAAAATAATGATGAGCATAAAAATGGGTAAAAAGCTAGGCTTCTTTTTTAAGGGAGTTGATTAAATTGTTGCCAAGGTGCCTTTTGGTTGGTCTATGAGAAGTTCGAAGGATTCCACCACCTAGCATTGTAGGTGTTAGAATATGGGTTATTCCTTGTAGCATTTCCCATGTAGTTGACCTGTTCCTCTGAAGGTGAGTTTGCAACACATTCACCACTAAGATGGTTTCCCTTAGCAAAAATCATAGTGCATGATTGGAGTGAGTGGGGTGTTAGTGATCATCCCCAACTACTTCTAAATAGTTATGTTATGCACTATAAGAGCTTATATCTAGGCCATTAGGGTAATGGTAGTGTCAACCTCTAGAACTCCCTTAGGCTTTTGAGCTCTTTTATTGGGTCTCTAGTAGTTGTTATTGGCCATGAATTCAAACAACTTAATGAACTGTTCGGGGGTCTTGTTGTTAAGAGAACCCCTGGTGCTATATCAATCATAATCTGTGTAGTGAGCAACAAACCATTGTAGAATGTCTGAACTTGTATCCAAAGTGGGATGCCATGATAAGGGCATTTGGCCAATAATTCCTTGTAGTGCTCCCAAACTCTTCATCAGCCTGAGAAAGGATGTGATGTTGTTTTTGTAACACCCTAAGGTTTTGTAAAACATAAATTTTAAATTTCTTTCTGCCATGGATCTTTGAGCAATCTTTTAGAATCATTTTCTTGAGTATTTGAATGTTATTAAAGTTAAAATATGTTTAGAATTGCATCTTAAATCTTGGAAGTTCACATGAAAAGTTTAGAAATAAAGGAAAACAAAAAAAAGGGGCCAGGTGCCTAAGTGGCCAAGGCTGGTGCCTTGGCGCAAGTTGAGTGTAATATCAATCATAGTTTCAGGTGGGGGCCGGGTGCCTAAGTGCCCAAACCCATTGAGCAGGCGCTTGCTAGGCATAATAAATTTGGGGTTTTCAACCCTCTTTCATTTTTCACCCAAATCTTTTCATATCTTGCTTATCTCTTTAGATCTTTTCCCCCTCCATAAACCCTATGAATTCTTCATCCTTTCCTCTCAAGATTCATCGCCAAACTTATCCCTTTCCTCCCTCATCATCATCATCATCTTCCTCATATGTTGCTCTCTCTCTCTCTCTGTAGTGAGAAAAACTGAGTATAGGCGAGAACGACTCCTTCCCTCTTACTCTGCTTCTTTCCTTCACATCCTAAAGTAACTTCTTGAGCTCAAAATCTTCTTGCTATGGATTAGCTAATTTCTCCATAGATTTGAATAGGCCTGCCAGTTTAGCCTAAACTTGTAGGCCAGCCCCCAATCTTCCATCCCCACATTATTATAGCCCACCTTAATGGGGGCTATATAAGGCCCCTAGCCCCTGAAGCCCCTTATTTTTGTGGGTCAAGGCTAATAAGCCCATGGGTTAGCCCACTAAAACAAAAACAAAAATTGAAAAAACTTGGTTCTAAATTTTGGTCTGTGTCTCCATCGAGCATCAACCAAAATAATGAAAAGAAAACCCTAATTTTGAAAATTTCCCAATCTCGTCCACCATAGTTGCGCCTTCCACTGCCATAGCTAAGCTTCAACCAAGCTATCACAACATTGTTACCATCGTCGCGGCTTTGAGTTTGACGTTGCGTCTTCAACCAAGCTCCATTTCAAGCTCGACATTGTGTCTTCGAAGCAGTAAAGCAAGATTAGAGAAGATGTATTCCTTCTTTTTCATTTGAGGTAGCAATGCTCAATCTCCTTCATTCTTTATTTGTGTGCTTCATTGCTTCCTTCATTTTTCTTTTTTCAATTTTCATCTTTTTGGTTTTCTTTTGAATTTTATTTACAAGTATTTCATGAGATTTTGGTTGTAGATTGTTATCTGAGTTTGAGATTACTGTGGAAACCCATTTTAGTTAAGAAAAATTGTTGAAAGAAAATTGGCATATGCTATGTGGATTTGTAGTGAATGCCTTTGAAATGTTTGCTAAAATGTTTCTTAAACCTTAAACCTATTTGTATAGATGAGTTTTTTTTCTTTTTAATTTTAGGATATGTAGTTTTGTTCAGTCTGTGTTTGTAGTTTTGTTTGATACTGCACTAGGTGTGTTTAAATGTTGATGATATACAGTAAGGAGAAGAGTACAATTTTGTTCACTTATCCTCCAATAGCATGAAGGTGAAAATATCATCTCTTGTTACTTGGGAAACAAATTTTAATTTGGTACAACATTTCTTCATGTAGTCCTATAAGATTAAACATGGATTTGTTCAGATCAAATAGGATATTGACACTTGTATTGTATAGATCTAGATGTTGTATAAGCAGTTGTGCCTTTCTTTATGTGTATTGTGTTTATATGGCATTATCATATTTGAGTTGTGATTAAATATTATGAAGCTATATTGCCTCCTGGCATTATGTGAATTGTATTGTTCAATTTATATTATGATCCCTATTAATGATTTGCTGTATGCTTTTGCATAACAGAGAGAGCTAGGATTGAAGCCCAAATTAAAGCTGCTGAAATTGCTGCAAGAGTGAAGGCAGAGGAATAGGTTAAGAAACAAAGAGAAAAAGAAAGAGAAGCTACTCGAGTTGCAATACAAAAGGTTTTTGTTCTTGTATCTGTTTTATAACGTTTATCCAATGCTTGACTTAACTGAATGAAGTTTCACTCTCTAATGATATTTTTGCCTCCTAGTTGTGGTAAATGATAATATTCTGTCCTCTACTATTGGATTTGGAAATTGTGGAAAACCATAGAAACACATCTAACCTATACTACTCACTCCTCTGCATAATGTTTAAATGTGGTCTTCTAGAATGTGTGGTGATGTTTTATGATCCATTGATTTAAATTAATAAAGGTTATACACTTAATTCTTCATCTTATAGATTTATATTCACATTCGATAAATTTTTTTTTCAAAAGTACTATAGCTTCCTGTTTTGAGCTTTGATTAAATTCTAATTTCATCTGACCATTTTTAATTCTCTTTTTTCTTTTTTTGTGCCATTGAGTGAGAGTAAGAGAGCAAGACCTTTAACCATCAGTAGTAGCTTTGTGATTGTTTGAATATTTGTTGACTATTGTTCCTTGATTCTCTATTTTTATATTATTGTCCACTGATTAGAGTGAAACCTTAGTTTCCCATTCAAGATTCAATATTAGTTAGCATGTGTACATTTTTGTACCATTCTTTATATTGAATCTTGAATTGTCCAAGTCAGACAGTTTGGGAAGAAACTTTTCTTATGTTTGGTTGATGCTTGTTCATTAAATATCCAAGTTTGTACTTAACGAAATTTCAATCACTGCATTTCCTTTTGTTCTCTGGGTGCATACTTGGTCGTGGTAAATGATAACACGCTCAAGTCGTGCACTTAGACCAAAGAGAAATGCTGCCAAAATTTTGTCAAGTACAAACTTTGAGATTTAAACAACAAGCATTAACCAAATATATCAAAAGTTTCTTCCTGAATGGGATAGGGCCATACCTTATTAAGAGGGAGATTGTAACACCCTAATAATACTATACTATGGTTAAGTCATTTTATGGCATTACTAGTTGTTACTCATAGCTAGCGGAAGTTCTTATAATTGAAATTAGCGTAATATACGAAAATAGCATGTAATTTTTTTTTTTTATAAAACCTTTATGCTTAAAAATTGAGCCTTTAAGTGCTTACTTACTTGCAGAAATATGGACGCTGTTCCACGTATTGCTGAGTTACTAGTAAGACATGTGACGGAGTTGAAATAACACAACACAATACTTTAAAACAAAAATGTAATCATAGATAATTGAAAGTCATATTCACATTTAATAATTATTAGATATGTAATAGGTTAATTAAGTAGCATGACTTCCTGCACGCTCTTAATTACACATAAATTGCCCAACGAGGGCTCTTAAGAAATTAAAATACTATGCTACTATCTTGATCCTCCTTGGCTAGGTGAAGTAACATGATAACACTTCGTCTGATCCAGTCAGGTACCACTAGGAGTGATGCCATGGACACCATCAACCTTGTCTAAAGACCACATGGAAATATAGAAGTGAGAAATACAAGATTTCTCAGTAGGATCTCGATTAGACCATTAATGTGTTATCATTGTTGTCCCAGTCACTTTGGGTTTAATTATAAAAACCATGGACATGCAAAAGTTCAATTTTAATAATTTTGAAAACATAAATCCTGAGGTAGGTTGCTTTTAGGTTTAACATCATAATCATAACATCATACAGAAACAAACATGCTAAAACATGGAAGGAACATTCACGATGCATATGGATAATATAGATGCGTGCGTGCATTTCTATGCAAACTCATTAACTTGACCATGATTTCACTTTGACTTTACTTTCATTTTTAGCACGTGCTTAACATTCTTTATTTTTCCCTTGAAATAGACTTCTATTGGACATGAGCTCATTTCGTGACCGTCATCACGCAGTACAAAGTCAAATTAGAATAAGCTGACAGTGGCTTTTCATGCCTTTAAGTTGGAGGGTCCTCCATGTCACCCTTGCCTCCACTCTGGAGGGTATTTAAGTCTTTGCCTAAGTTGAAGGGTCCTCCATGTCACATTTGCCTCCACTATAGAGGGTATTTAAGTCTTAGTTGATCACCTTCTCTTAAAAAAGGTCATGTGCCAACATTTTTTTTCTTTTGTTATGGTCACATCTTACCTGCATCGAAATTATTGGCAAGACACATGTGGGTATGTAATGATATGGCTAAGCTCATAATTTTGGCAGAAATTCGGCAGCATAACGGTAAGATTGAAGCTTCCCCAAAATGCCAAACATGGAAATTCAACCAACAACTAATTATATCCCTCTCACGTCATCATACCAATCATCCACAATCATTCAATCATGAGTCAATGCTTAATCAAATTAATCATACATCATGCTCAAAGGCATCATACCTTCATCCCCTAAAGGGAGTTTATAATTGTGTTATTTTTTGTGGAAAGTCTTATGAGCCATCATATGATTTCCCATGGTTACCCATGAGAGAATCACATAGTTAAAATAAATACGTATGTAGTCTTTTAGTTTCTTAGTCTTTATGGGAAATTACATTTTACTTGAGTGCATGTCTTATAGAACACTTGTTCAAGTTAACTAAGTTAGGTAATTATTTCTTTTCCTTGAGATAGTTCACTTAGTGATTCCTAGGTTCATGGTACGCTTAAAGGCCCTGATCATACTTCTGTTCCCAAAGGATTTCGAGATCCCTCTAGTCCCTTGGGTCATAACAACGCATAACTACACTCATGAATCCAAGAACACCATGTTCACCAATTATCAAGTGATAGTTTTTATTTTCACAAATTATAAGATTCAAACTTTAGTAATTAGAATAGCAAGATTTCACTTTTATGCTTATAAAGTCGCATACCTTATGAAAGTGATTATAAAGTTTTATCCTTTATGGAAGTATGAGTCTCTAAAATTATATTCTTGTCTTAAAGGTTCAACCTTTATAAGCAAGTGATACAAGATGCTAGCTTTATGAATTATCCTTTAAGAAAGTTGAGACTTTTGATTATTATAAGACCATCAAGATTCCAATTTTATGATTTAAAGTTGTCCTAAAGTTTAAAAGATTCTTTCTTTATAAAATAATGATACAAGACATTAGCTTTAGAATTAGAAAGTCTTATTCTTTATACAAGTTAACACTTTATGCATTATTTTGACTCAAGATATAAACTTTATAGATTAAAAGTTGCAAATCAACACTTTTATGACTAATAAGTGACATTCTTGAAAAAAGCTTAGACCTTTACTCAACATTTTCATCTCAAGGTTCAACCTTTACAAGATTTAAGGGCAAATCTACAACTTTATGACTTGAGGTTACTTTCTTAATTAAAGTTTCAGACTTTAGGAAAGGTCTTGTACTCAAGATTCTATTTTTAAGACATGAGGTGACAAATTCTCATTTTTATGACTTAGAAAGCTTCATATTCTAAAAGGTTTTAGACATTTTACATATATTCTTGTCTTCAACAAGAACAAAATGAAACCTTGTTACACTTATAAAAATAGCGCCACTTTTTATACATCAAGAAGCGAACTTTTAAAGCTTTATACTTTTGGAATGTTCATAGTATTATCAGAATCATAAGAAAGAAGTAAAGATGAGAACTTTTCTAATCTTAAGCTCATAAAAAGGAAAGAAATCAACTTTAAACCAAAACCAGCAAGAATCATTAAGAACTCATGCATCAAGAAAGAAAATGGAAATTTTAAAGCATTCAAGGGGAGAAACTTTCTGTCATGCCTTAGGATTTTGTATAATCTTTTAGATTAGTATTTTTGTGTATTTAGAAGTTATTGGATTAGATCTATGCTTAGAAATGTGTGTGAAACTTTAATATAAAAAAAAGTGTACTGGCGCCTAAGCACCAATAGTGTTATTAGCACTTGGGTTTCAGGTGCCCGCTATCAGCATAATTGAGGGCGTTTCAGGTTGCTAGGCTCCTAGGCGCCTACAGATGGCTGCCCAGGCATCCATTGTCCGATTTTTTTGAGTGAGTTTCTACTCTTTCTCCCTCATTTTCACTCAAACACTCTCTCTCTTGGTTTCCTCTCTTTAAAAACCCTCCATTCTCACAGACCTCATCAATCTATTATCTCTCCCTTTGGATTTCCTTACAAATCCATCTTCTCACATCTTTTTATTTATCATCACCATCATCTTCTTCCTTGAACTCTCTCTCTCTCTCTATCTTCTTAAAGTGAGAGAAAGTGAGGAGTGTAGAAAACCTACCACTCCTTTCTTGCTTTACTCCTCCTTTTAAGGCTTTAAGGTAAATTATTAACACTCTCTATCTCCTTTTAGCCATAGATTGGTTATTTATTTCATGGAATTGAGTTTGGGTTTTGGGTGAAGAAAGTTAGGACTCAAAATTAGGGATTTTGAGTTTGGGAGTTGATTGGGGTTGAGTTTGATTCCTAGAAGCTTATTTATGTTAGTTTTATATGTTTTGTAGCTTTGGACTCTTCCGAGGAGACTCTGGCTGGCTTAGAGGCACCACCCACTTAAGCTCTTGGTTTGGGATCTTGGTTGTGAGTGAATAGTGTACTTGTAGTTACATTACTTATGTGAAGTTATATATATCTATACACATGTATAATATGAGTTCATATTGCTTTTAGTTTAGAATTCAATTCTTTATGAAATTATGTTAAACTCTAGTTCACTAAATTGGAACTTACATTCAATGAATGTTAAATGTTATGAGCATGAGACAAGACTTAAGAATTACGTGTGTTACAATGCGAAAGTTTTCTAAATTCTCATTATGCATTAATGTTATAGTAAGAATGTATATGTTAGATTGAAAGAAGAGCTTTGTTGACAAGTATTTTATAATGAGTAAAGTTTTCCGAAAGGGAGGAAACTGTAATAGAACTGTTTGCTAATGGCAGTAGCATTAGCCTTGGTGCAACTTGAATAACCCAGCTAGCAGGGTGATTGCTAACCCGGCATGTCGGCCAACATGTTCGAAAGATATAGACATGCACAGGTGTGAAGTTATCATTTACTACTGGAGTTAGGCCATAGGGCCACCCAATCAGGCAGCTATTTCTGAAATAAGATCCTCCTTTGAAGTTTTATTATGATATGAAATCAATATTTCAATAATTCTTTGTTAAGAGAAAATATTTGTATTCCATTTTCATAATTTAAAGTATGGCTTGGATATTTTTGCTTGTCTCATGCCGCCTATGAGTACATTATTTTCTCACTGAGTTTATAACTCACCCTGTGGTTCCCTTATCTATTTCAGATTCAACCGTGGAGGCGGGTTCTACTCCACCTACTCAGTAGGATTTCTGCTTAATATATTTGGTGAGCCTACTTGTAGGGCCTTGACTTCTCTTTTGGAATATCTTTTGTATAGCAAGTATGGCTTATGATGATGTAGTGCTCCTTGAAACACAGGCAAGGTCTTATTGTTGGGTTATCAGTTGTCTAATATTAAGCTGTTGCTTTTCGTTTTGAATTTGTAACGTAAAGGTGTATTGAATTTCATGTGGACTAATTAGCTCCTGGATAGCCTTGTATATGTAAACATTTCCATATATATATATAATCAAGTTTCTACCTAAAATTGGCGGAAATCTTCAAAACTCTATTACCAATGCTCTACTCCTCCATACTTATTACTTGAAGAAAAGCCTTTAGGTCTTAAGTCGTTTAATGCAAACAACATCTATGAGTGGAACATAGATGGCCAAACAGAATATCAAATTATGAATAATTTACAGCACATGACGATTCTTGCAACTGCTTATTGACACACATTGTTCTGAAGAACAATTGTTGAAATTCAGGTAGCTGGATTCTCTGGACAACTCAAAGGTTGGTGGGATAATTATCTCTCCGACTATGAAAAGTCAAGAATCCTCTATGCTATCAAAACTGAACGTGACGAAACTCCTTTCATCAGCAATGGGGAATCTATCCCTGACGCTATAAACACCTTGATCTTCACCATAGCTCAACATTTTATTGTTGACCTAACTCTTCGGAAAGATAGGTTTGCTGAGCTATAGTCCAACCTCAAATGCAAAACTTTAGCTAATTTTTGTTGGTACAGGGATACTTTAATTACCAAGGTTTTTACCAGAGAAGATAGCCAACAACCTTTCTGGAAAGAAAAATTTTTGGCTGGCCTTCCAAAATCATTAGGAGACAAGGTTAGAGATAAAATTCGAAGCCAATCTCCTGATGGAAACATTCACTATAAGCAATTAAGTTATGGACAGCTAATTGCTTACATCCAAAAGGTAGCCCTAAAAATCTGCTAAGATGATAAAATACAAAATCAACTTGCCAAAGAAAAGGCACAAAATAGGAGAGAATTGGGAACCTTTTGTGAGCAATTTGGTTTACCTTGCTCAAAGAGAAAACTTAAGCCAAAATCTAAATTTGTAATTCCTCCAAAAAATAGCAAGTATAGGCCTCCTCCCATAAAGCCTAAACCAAAATCGAAGCCTCCTTCAAACCAAGTTGATAAGCCTATCACATGTTTTAAATGTGGAAAGTTTGGCCATAGTAGTAGAAACTGTAGGTGTAAAGAAAAAATCAAGGCTTTAAATCTTGACCCAAACATTGAAGAACAAATTAACCACCTCCTTGTTGAAACATCTGAAGATGACATAAAATTGTCTTATGAGGAATCGATATTCTAGAAAATGAAACATCTTCTGAAGAAACCACTAAAGCTTCAATTAATGTTCTAACTAAGGAGAAAGATCTTCTTTTTGAAGCTATCAATACTATTCCTGATCCAGAAGAAAATAAGATCTATCTCAAGAAACTCAAAGCCACTTTAGAAGCCAGCCCTTCTAAGGCCAAACCATTAATCCAGACTAATAAGTTTAGTCTAAAGGAAACTCTCAAGAAACCTGAGAAAAAATCTATCAAACCAATCACTGTTCAAGATCTTCAACATGAGATTCAAAATCTCAAAGTTGAAGTAAAAGACCTTAGGGATCAGCAAAAGACTCATCAGGAAATCATTGAGATCCTGATGAATAATCAAAATCAGGAGGAGAACTCTGATTTTGCTAATGATAGTTCTAAAAAAATTAACCAAAATGATGAAGAATTTCTTGGATTAATTAACATGTTAAAAATCCAAAAATTTTATGCCAATATCAAAATAAGAATTAAAGATTTTGCTCTTGAAATTGTTGGATTATTTGATATTGATGCAGATTCGAATTGCATCTAGGAAGGACTTATTCCAACCAAATATTTTGAAAAAACTTCTGAACAACTCAGCACTGCTAGTGGTTCAAAACTTAGAATCAATTTTAAACTTTCTGAAGCTATGATCGAAAATCAAAACCTTAGAATCAAAACTTCATTTTTATTGGTTAAGGATCTCAGTAATGACGTAATCTTAGGAACACCCTTTATTAGGTCCATTTTTCCTTTAAATATCACCAATGATGGTTTTTTCACTAAATGCTTAGGTGAAACAATCAGTTTTCCTTTTATTAGAAAATTGATTTAAAAAAAGCTTAATCTAATTCAGATAAAACAAAACCAAATCAATTTTCTTAAAGAAGAAATCTCTTTTAAGAATATTGAATCTCAACTTTCCAAACTAGAAGTTCAAAAGAGGATCCAGAATCTTTTTGAACTTATTCAAACTTCAATCTGTTCTGATCTTCCCAGTGCTTTTTGGCAAAGGAAAAAACATATGGTTGATCTTCCTTATGAAAAAGATTTTCATGAATGGCAGATACCCCAATGCAGATGAATGAGGAACTCCTTATTTATTGTAAAAAGAAGATTAATGATCTTCTTGCCAAAGGCTTAATTAGAAGAAGTAAAAGTCCTTGGTCATGTTCTGCTTTTTATGTTAATAAACAAGCAGAAATTGAATGGGGAATTCCAAGGCTTGTTATCAATTATAAGCCTCTGAACAAAGCTCTTCAATGGATCAGATATCCGATCCCAAACAAGAAAGATCTCCTAAATCGACTTCATTCAGCCAAAATATTTCAAAATTTGATATGAAGTCTGGATTCTACCAAATCCAAATCAAAGAAGGTGATCACTATAAAACAACCTTCACTGTCCCTTTTGGGCAATATGAATGGAATGTAATACCATTTGGACTCAAAAATGCTCCTTTTGAATTCCAAAAAAATCATGAATGACATTTTTGATTCCTGCTCAAACTTCATCATTGTTTACATCGATGATGTTTTAATCTTTTCTTAATCTATTGACCAACATTTCAAGCATCTTCATATATTTGTTAAAATAGCCAAGCAAAACGGACTTGCTGTTTCTAAAACAAAAATCAATCTTTTCCAAACTGAGATTAGATTTCTTGGGCATAATATCTTTCAAGGTACAATTGTCTCGATTAATCGAGCCATTCAGTTTGTGGATAAATTCCCAAACCAAATTAGTGACAAAACTTCGCTACAAAGATTCTTAAGCTGTCTTAACTATGTCTCTGACTTTTTCCCATAGCTTAACAATCTTATCAAACCTTTTCATGATTGTCTGAAAAAGGATCCTCCTCCTTGGACAGATGTTCATACAAACATTGTCAAACAAGTCAAAGCCCAGGTTAAAGAACTTCCGTGTCTATATCTGCCAAATCTTTAGGCTTTCAAAATTGTTGAAACAGATGTCTCTAACCTAGGTTATGGTGGCATTCTGAAGCAAAAATTAGAAAACAAAGAACATATCATTGCATATACTTCAAAACATTGGAATTCTACACAATAAAAATATTCCACAATCAAAAAAGAAGTTTTAGCAATTGTTCTTTGCATTTCCATAGAATTTTTATTCATTCTGTTTTAAAGTAGCTTTCAAATGATCTTGCTAATCCCAGCCATTGACTTACTGCCCTTAACCACAATACGGGACTTATAGCATGCTTCCAGATTAACAAGAACATTAAAGCTTTTTTCCCAACCAAAACAGAAAGGGAATCAGCACAAAGAATGTTAACTTAGAGTTCATTCAGATAAAACTATTCATAGATTCAAATCATAATACCCTTACCAAACCTAAAGGAATTGGTATCAGACGGGAAATTAACTTAATATTTTTACGTTCTTTTTCTCGTCGCTTTTCTACTGGCTCTTCTTCTTCTTCTTCCTCCTCCAGTGGCCAAGATAATGACCACCAAACTAAAAACAAGACAAACAACATCTTCAAAGAAGAAATTTGTTTTGAAGATATAAACGATGAGGATCTAGGAACCTAGAAAATGCCTAGGATTCTTGAAACTCAAATTTACCAAAATGAAAAGAAGTCTTTCTTATCCAAATCCGACTATATAGTCAGAACTATAGAAGAAGGCATCCCTCTGGATGATATAGACAAAACATTTCAACTTCTTTCAAACAAATCTATTAGAAAACATAAAGAAGAATTTAATTTTCTTCATATAGGGTGCGTTCAAGTCTCCTTCAAACCTACCATCAGATTAGGTATGAACACCTCTATCTTGATCTATCTTAGAGATGCTAGACATAACCAGTTCCATAACTCACTCCTTAGAACAGTTGAAACAAGCATATGTGCTAGGCTAATTTACTTTAATTGTTTCCCAGACCTCATTGTTAGTCTGATTGATAGAAATATCATTCATGTACTGACTCTTAACTTTCTTATATCTGGACTAGATATGATGACTGGATCTGTTCCTATAAATTTAACCTATAGGGTCTAGTATAAAATCATGAACTCTATAATCTCTAGAGTCCTCAAACCAAAACAAAACGGTGAGACCACTTTATTTCTCATTGACACAACTAAAGCCAAGGTCACTGTGCCAAAGGCTATTCAGTGGGGTGATATAAAGTTCCCTAAAAAATGGACACTCGATAGAGTCATCTCGGCGAAACCTAGGCCAACTCCTTACTTCCAAGAAATTAAGCAATATGATATTGGAAAGGTTGAATTATTCTTTGATAGAAGAAACTCATTCTATTTTGGAGCCTCTTCCAGATCGGAGGTTACTGAAGACTTCAGGACAGCTGCCTCGGCAATGTCTAGAAGGTCTTTTTCAACAGCCTCACAAACTGAGATTCCAAATATTCAACTCCATGGGTTGGATACATCTTCTAACCTTCCTAGGCCAATCTACCAAAAAGAAGATGAAGACCAAAAATCCATTCAATCTCCAACCTATTCCTCTATGAATGAACCTTATGATGTCTAAATTCACAATAGATAAAGAATCCCTTAGGAAGAACTTTTATTCTGAGGAATTAACTCCTCAAAGGAAATGGTTTTTCAAAAATTATCAGGGAACAAACAAGAGAAATATCGAAGAGAAGTTCTATGCATTTCTCAATAAGGTCAAACAAAACATTCTTTTCTTTGATTGGTTTCATGTGTATTCTGTTATGAACAAGATTGATTATCCTTGGAAAACATAATTAAGTGAGAAAATCTTAGATGTCCTTTGGCATCTTAAAGATAATGAAACAATCCAGTCTGATTGACCCCCAGACACAAAATTCCAACTTCCTAATGCCAAAGATACTGACGGTAAACCTATCATGGCATCATCTTTCAAACCTAGAAAGGATGATGAAGCTTTAAATCCTAGAGACATCAAGAGTCTCATGGAACAAGCTAATTATACAAATAAATATCTCCAAACTTTAGGACAAAGGCTTCTGGCCAAGACTATCAAAATCAAGGAAGAACCCTCTTCTTCCAAGATAATCTCTAAAAAACAAGTTGTCAAACCTCTTTTCAAACCTTTCAAGGCTAGTAAGACCCTTAGCCTTCAACCTAAACCAATCTTTACTCAGGAAGAATTCCGGAGCAAAATTAATGAAAAACTCAAATTATTAGAGACTACTGTCCCTGATACTCCCCAACAAGAATCTTTTAGGACTAGTTCCAGGATTGTCATCAACACTCTTGAAAAATCAAACTCTAAAAGCAATCACTCGGAAGAATACGAAGATGATAAGGTTAATCAAGTTTCTACCAAAATTGGAGGACATCTTCAAAAGATATTTTACAAAAGGATGTTAAAAATCTTGCATCAAAACAAATTTTTGCAAGATGGCAAGCAATATTAAGTGTTTTTTATTTTGAAATTGAGTATCTCAAAGGCACTTTTAATTCTCTCCCTGATTATCCCACTTGTGAATTCTTATAAGGAAAATAACAGCGGCTTAATGCCAAGATCAACAACATCTTCCTCTATAAGAGGAAAAACAAAAGAAAAAGACAAAGGAAAGAAATTAGTCCTAACTGGACTAACCAAAACAAAAAACAAAAAGGGGTCAACTACCCCACTTGGGTCATCTACCCAACAAACCAACCAACTTGGGTCATCTACCCAGCAAACTTCTCAAACACTTAAGCAAACCAAGGAAGACTATGCCTTCCCAATACAAACACTGTTAGCCTTACAAAACCAAGGTCGAACCAAACTACTAAAAAAATCTTGGGTAGATATTGCCTCTCACAATGATGAGGGTGAAGAATATCCTTTAAGCCTCATGGTTCAAAACCTAAGCAAACAAGTCACTAAAGAAAGCTCATCCAAACAAATAAAACCTAACCAAATCTCTACCAGAAAAGCCCAAACTCAGTATCTGGCCAAAGAAAAATTCATGCCAGTTGTTCAAATAGAACTCGAGTTCTGGGACAAAAATCCAAATAGAATACCTTTAAAAATTTTTCCAAAAGATTTTCAATTCAGACCAACAGCTCCAAATAGAACACAAAAATTTTATGAATTTATCTTGGTAGATTCAAACTCTGTGTAAAGCCAATCCCCCAAACACTACTCATTCAACATTCCAAATCCTCAAGGTTATAATGCCTTCTGAATTTGGAAAGAATCCAAACAATATCAAAAAGTTTTCTCAAAACTTTGATCCAATTGGATATAATTACTGGGATTATATTCAAGCCTGGACAAATGTTTTTTGGCTCCAAAATAAAGCTTTCCCCCATTCTTGGTTTATTTATTTCAAAAGAAATGCTTTATATAAATTTCCTCATTAGTTTTCTCAATGGTGGAATTTCTTTGGACCAATCCACCAAATTCTTCCATCTAATTCTTTAGAAGGATTTCAAACTTTTTCAAAAATGATAAATTTATTAGGAGACCTTCTCCCATTGGATCTCCACTTTTATTCCAAATTTTCATTAGCTTGGATTTTTTCCTTGCAATATGTATTTGGCAAACATGAAAATATGAACTTATTTCCCTATCTCCAAAGACAAGCCTATGTCAAGTGGTGGGCAGAGTTTGATACTTCTTGAGCGAATTCATACAGTGTCAAAGAATGGTTCAAGAAGAATCCCAAAGAACTTTCAGCCTTTGATCCAGAATCCTACAAGTTCTTAAATCAAAGGTCTCAAATTATGTCAGCATTAGGAGCATCCACCAGCAAAGAATCTTTTGCTCAAATCTAAAGGATATCCTAAAGCTGCTCCAAACTGATAAAGCAAAGTCTTCATCCAAGCAACAATTACCGTCGTCCTCTTCCTCCACAGCCTCTTTGGGGTTTTACCAAAACGAAGATAACTGTTATGGAATCAACTTAGATGAAGACTGTTGAGTCGACGCAAACGACAAATCTGGTCAGACACAAGGAATCTTCTTTCCAGTCAGCCAGCAATTGGAATCCGCTTTTGGCAGAGCATTATGAGTCTCTGACAAAAGCCTTTTCACCTTTAGTCACTTTTTAGTCACTTTAGGTGTCAGAACAAACTTTATTTCTTTTCAAACACTGTTGTAATAGTTTCGATCATGTAACCTGTACTGTTGTAACAGCAAACTTGGTGTCTATATAAGGACTGCTTATCTTAGTAAGAAGGTATCCTTCGAAGTAGGCGAGTTTTTACAAGTGCTTTGAGTTCTCTTTGTAAGCTTTCCTTCTTTTAATGAAATATTGTATTTTATTCAGCTCTCTCTCTCTCTCTTTCTCTCTCTTTGCCAGTCTTGACGGACTACCGCGCTCTGGCTTTCTTTTATTTTCTGTAAATTTATTTTAATTTTATACTGCATATCATATCATATCATTTGCATGTTTTAGGAGTCCGCCTCCTCCCTACTTCTTACCCCTGTGATCTTTTTCCTTTCGCTCGCCCCTCCATACATACATACATACATATATATATATATATATATATATATATATATATATATATATATATATATATATATATATATATATATATATATATATATATATATATATATATATGTAATTGTGTTTGAGCAATGCTGGATTGTCTGGATTGTCTGGATATTTTTTGCAGGTTTGTATAATTAGAAATGTCCTAGTTTTAGGGGAAACACCGTCAGTTTTTACGTAGGTTTTTAGTTAGGCTTGCTAGAGAATGAAAATTCCCTATGCACCAGTCACGGCCCTTCATGGGCCATGACAAAAGTGGTATCAGAGCCTAGATTTCCCTGTGATTCATGGAATAAGTGTCCTTAGGTATAGTTGTAACACCCTAATAATACCATACTATGCTTAAGTCATTTTATGGCATTACTAGTTGTTACTCTTAACTAGTGGAAGCTCTTATCGTTAAAATTAGCGTAAAATATGAAATAGTATGAAATTTTTTTTTTTTTATTTTATAAAACCTTTATGCTTGAAAACCGAGCCTTTAAGCACTTAGTCACTCGCATACGTATGGACATTGTTCTTCATATCGCTGAGTTACTAATAAGATATGACAAAATGGAAGCAACATAACATAATACATTAAGCCAAGAATGTAATCATAGATAATCAAGGTCATCATTCCATTTAATAAGTATCATATATGTAGTAGGTCAAATTAAGTAGCATGACTTCCTACATGCTCTTAATTACACATAAACTGCCTAATTAGGGCTCTTAAGAAAATAAAAATACTATACTACTATCTCGATCCTCCTTAGCTTGGTGAAGAAACATGGCAGCTCCTCGTCTTATCCAGTCAGGTACTGTCAAAAGTGCTACCATTGATGCCATCAACTCCATCTGAAGATGACACAAAAATATAGGAGTAAGAAATACAATATTTCTCAGTAGGATCGTGACTAGATGAACATTGTGTCATTGTCATCATTCGAGCCATTTCGAGTTTAATTATAAAAACAGTGGACAAATATAAGTTCAATTTTAATGGTTTTGAAAACTTAAACCCCAAAGCGGGTTGGTTTTAAACTTAACATCATAACCACATCATCATGACTAACATACATACTGAAACATAGAATAAACATTGATAATGCAAATGGACAATATAATTACATGCAAAGACATGCATCATTATAGACTTAATTATGATTGTACTTTGACTTTACTTTCATTTTTAGCACGTGCTTAACATTCTTTACTTTTCCTTTGAAATAGACTGCTTTTGGACATGAGCTCATTCTATGACCATCGTCACGCAGTACTAAACCAAATCAGACTAAGCCAATATTGGTTACCCCTAAGTTGGAGGGTCCTCCATGTCACTCTTGCCTCCCTCATAGAGGTTCCTTATGAATCACCGTCTTTCACTTCCCGAAAGTGATAGTGGGGTTATATCCCATGGTTTCTTTTCTTATCATTATACTTTACATACATAGTACTTATTTGACTAGACACGTGCAATGATATGACTAAGTCCATTATTTTGACGGAAATTCGGCAGCATAACGGCTAGACCGGAGCTTCCCCCAAAATGCCAATCATAAGCTTTCAACCAACATTTTATCATATCACAATAATCAATCAATCATGAGACAAAGCTCAATCAAACTCATCATTCATCATACCGAATGACATCATACATTCATACCCTAAAAAGGGGTTCATAGTTGTGTTATTCTTTGTGAAGAATATTATGAATCATCATATGATTTCTTGTGGTTGCCCATGAGAGAATCACATAGTTAAGATATGTGTATGTGGTCTTTTAGTTACTTAACTCTCATATGAAATTATTCTTTACTTTAGTTTATGTCTTATGGAATACTTATTTAAATTAATTAAGTTAAATGATTGTTTCCTTTCCTTGAAATAGTCCCCTTAGTGATTCCTAGGTTCATGGTATGCTCAGAGGCCCTAATCATACTTCTGTTCTCAAGGAGTTCGAGATCCTTCTAATCCTTGGGTCATGACAATGCATAACCACATCATGAACCCAACAACACCATGTTCACTAATCACCAAAGGTGATTTTTAACTTAACCAAGTTACAAAGTTTCAAGCTTTTATCACTAACATAACAAGATCTTACCTTAAGTATTATAAAAGTTATCATTCTTATAAAGTAGTCATAAAGTTTTATTCTTTATGAAAGTAAGTGCCTTTAAAATTAAGCTCTTATCTTAAAAATTATATCTTCATGAAATAATGTTATAAGTTAGTAGCTTTTTAACTAAAAAGTCTTGTTCTTTATGAAAGTTGACTCTTTTAATTATTCTAAGACCATTAAGGCCTCAAGTTTATGATCTAAAGTTGTCTCTACATTAAAAAGATTCCTACTTTATCAACTAGTGATATAAAACATTAACTTTAAAGTTATAAAGTTTTGGTCTTTTTAAAAGTTAGCATTTCTATGATCCAAAAGTGACCTTTTTTATTTCAAGTTTCAAACTTTATAAAAGGATTTGCTTCCAAGGATCAGTCTTTGAAACAAAAAGTGACAAGACATCATTTTTCTAACTCAAAAAGGCTTATTATTCCAAAAAGCTTAGACTTTTACCTGTAGTATTGTCTTCGAAACAAAACAAAAGAAGACTTTTATGAAGGCACTAAACTTGCGCCACTTTTTATGCTTCAAGAAGCAAACTTTTTAAAGTTTTAAGCTTTTAGGATGTTCATAGTCTTATCAAATCATGAAAAGCATGTAAAGATGAAACTTTTCTAATCATAAACTCATCATAAGGAAAAGAACAACTTTAAGTAAGATACCACTAAGAACATCAAGAACCTTCAAGAATAAGAACATGAACATATTTTTCCAAAAGTAGAAACATCTAGAACAATTGAAGAACAACAAGAACATATTTTTCCAAAAATGGAAACTTTTGCTCATGAAGAGCATGAAGGATCTTCTCAAGTTTTCACTTAAAGATCTTGGTCATGAAAAGAATCAAGCTTCAAGCTTTCTTGAGCAAACAAAATAAAAAGATGAAGATCACTACCTTTCTTGAAGATGGCGCAAAAACAAGAGGAGAGGAAAAAGAAGATGATGGCTCCTCTTAATGATGATGGTGGCAGTTTTGCAAAGAGGAAGGAGAAGCTCTTGAGATCTTGTAAAAATAGAGGTTGTATTGTTTAAATCTCTTCCTCAAAGTTCAAAAGATGTGGTCTTTGAAGGGCTAAGCGAAGAAGGTTTGGTTATGGAGGTGGAGAATGGAAGAAGAAGATGAAGAAGAAGAAGAGAGAATTTTAGAGAGAAATTGGAGGAGTAGGAAACTTAGAGAGAGAATAGAAGTTGAAAAATGAAAAGTGAAGGTGTGTGTTTATGTGATGTTGGCTGTAAGCTTCAAAGGGGAGGAGGGAGATATTTTTGTGTTATTTTGTGTTAATTAGTGATTAAGGAGATAAAGTGGATGATGGGGAGATAAAGCATGGTCAAACTCTTACATAAATCACTCTTGTCTAATGCTTTATGCTTTTATGACATCACCTTTTACTTTATTGTCTAGTTGACTAAATTTGAATTTAATCATGTGATTAAGTGCTCATGCAACTTAATGGAGATGATTAAGCAAGGATTAGTGATTAACACACAAGAACATGATTAACAAAAATTAATCTTGCAATTAATCTTAATTATCCTTAATTAAACTCAATTAAGCTAATTAAGGGCGATTAGTGCTTAATTAAGCTATATAATTAAGCTATAAAGGCTCTGACTTGCTTAATTAGAGATTATCTAATCTCAATTAAGCATTCTCTTATTTTCTTTTATCCGAGTTAACTCATAAACTCTTCGTTAACCCCTTAATTAAGCCTTAATCTCATAATTTCTCATTAAGTGCCTAATTACTCAAGGTTACTAAGGTAATTTAGCATGTCACGAAATTGAAGATGTTACAGTAGTCACGATTGTGTAAATGGCAGCCGACCCATTTTCACAACATGTGACGCTACCTGAGGCCTTTAGGAAGTTCATTCTTATATTCTTGTTTTAAGTATTCTTGTCTTGGTCTTGTTAATCTTGAGAATGTGTTAATCAAGGTCCTTTTTTATTTGATGGAGATGCCACCAAGGAGACGTACTTAGGCCCAAGGAGCCTCAAATCAAGAAACCCCTGATGCTAAGTCAGACCGGGGCCCCTCTCTAGTGCAAAGAGTGAAGGGTTGTGGTCGAGCAAGGGGTAGAGGCTGTGGTAGAATGGCCAGACAAGTAGAGGAGCTACCCCCACTGGGGCTATGCCTGAAGTGGTTGCAGAGATTCGCGGAGTTGACCAGGCTATTGAAACTCCGGTGGGAATGATGGTTAACCAGAGGTAGGTTGGAGGATAACCCCAAGAGGCAACTGCAACACCGGTAGCCCCGGACCGAGTGCAAGTATTACCTCCGATGGGAAGAGATGTCACGATTCAAGACCTCCTTAAGTTGGACCCCCTAACTTTTACAGGGAATCTTATGTGAGAGAACCCTCAACTATTTATGGACAAAACTCTTAAGGCTCTTTGCATCCTTGAATGTTCAACCACAAAGGCGATGGAGTTAGTAACCTATCATTTAGACAGAATAGCTGAGCAATAGTTTGAAACTCTCCGAAGGGGGAGTTCAGTTCTTTTATCTCCTCTTACGTGGGAAGAATTCTCGGAGATTTTCATGGTCTGATTTCTCCGTACTAGCAAAAGGGCAAATCTTGCAGCTGACTTTAAGAAGCTCAAGCAGAAACTAGGAATGTCAGTTATGGAATATGACATGGAGTTTACACGGCTTTCTCGCTATGTATTTCATTTGGTGGCCACTAAAGGAATGAGAGTCGAGGGATTTATTCGTGAGTTAGCAGGCCCTTTATTCACTGCCCTTTATTCACCACCCTAGATCCTCATATTAGCCAGATTACATATTCTAAAGCAGTGAATGCAACATTATTGATTGAGTTCGATAAAATAGAAAGAAGGGCCTCTAAGGAAACAACTAAGGGTTTTTTTTTCTGGTGGCTTGAGTTCTATAGGAGTTCATGTTCCTCAAGGCTAGTAGCAGGTTCACTTAGGAGGGGCTGCATCATCAAGGCCCAACCCAGCGAATTTTCCAGCGACCGTGTCTCAACCCGGCGATGCATTACAGTAAAGTACGCTAGGACTCGGACATTCTAGCCAAGCATGGCCACATTGCCAGAGTTGTAGCAAACCGCATTCAGGCGCATGCCATAAAGGATCAACAACTTGTTTTAGCTACAGTGAAGAGGGCCATTTTAAGAAAGATTGCCCCCAGCTGATAGGAGGATCTAGTCGAGGTTTTGTGCCACTAGTTGCTCTATCTATTTCTTTCTCCCCACCATCTCAGGGTGCCACCTCTGGGGTAGCTGGTAGAGGGATTGGTAGCAAGAATGTAGGTGGTAGAGGAGTCGGGAGGGCAGGAAGAGGATAACCACCCCTGTATGCTTTGACACGTCAAGATGCTCAAGCTTCTAGTGCAGTAGTGGCAGGTATACTTCAAGTGCATTCATATGATGCTCATGTATTTTTTGATTCGGGGTCTACATATTCATATGTGTCCCCATATTTTGCTTCCTGTAACACCCTCCCAAGTACAGTACCATGCTTAAGTCGTAGTACCATACCCTGGAGTTGTTACTATTACCTGAGCGCACCTTATCTGACAGCAACTTCAGCCGTCTTCGGAACTTCTTAAACTATCTGGAGATAAAACGGAAATAGGAGTAAGAATTACAAATTCTCAGTAGGATTCTCTAATTATTATACATAATGTCATCGTTGTGATCTCCAGTCTGTTTTGGTTTATTATAAAAAAGGTGAACATGCTATACAAACTGTTTAATTTTACATTTCGAAAAATATATTATCCAAAGCAGAAAAATTCATTTTCACTCATACACTTGGCATTTGGAAGAGCCCATACAAATCAAATTATGAATAATGGCTGAAACATAATGAAATATAATAGCATCAATACACTGGAGACATAACATCTACACATAACTTTACTTGTGATTGAATGTATGCATATACATAAAATTTACTTCTCTTTCTTTATCTTCTGCTTATCATGCCATATTCTAGAGTATGATCGCCATGTCATACCCCATCAAGATGTGATTGCCATGTCACATTCCTTAGGAATATGTTCTTCCTGTCACGTCCCAGAGTATGATCGTCATGTCATACCCCATCAGAGCGTGATCACCATGTCACATTCTTCCTTAGGAATATGGGATCTTCCTTCGGTACTTACACTAACTGGATCATGCCATGCCTCATGTAAGTCCTAGCCCCTATTACTCACACTAGCTGCCATGCCTCATGTGAGTAGGGTGCTTGCATATACTTTAATCTTTAGTCTTTAGTCTTTAGCCTTTACTACCCTTGGGTAGCCTGGCCTTGGAGTAAGCTCGTCAGCTCCACCCGTGACCGTCGTCACACTGACTCACCCACAAGGGGATTCACGTGCCTCTAGTCTTGGAGGGATCTCATTCTGGCCACGTGCCTCTAATTGAAAGGATCTCTTCTAGTCACGTGTCTCAAAATTGAGGGATCTTATCTAACCACGTGCCTTCAATATAGAGGGATCTCATCTGACCACGTGCCTCCAAGGTAGAGGGTAGCTGCCTTCATAGGGAGGGATTCAAAGTGCAACTACCTCCAAGTAAAGGGATTCACATTTTATCTTACTTAACTGCCTTCACCGAGAAGGATTTAATGTGCAACTGCCTCCAAGTGAAAGGATTCACGTTTTATCATTTAGCTGCCTTCACAGGGAGGGATCTCAATTAACTACCTCCGAGTGAAGAGATTCACATTTAATATGCTCATGTCTGTTCATTCTCATATATGGTTATGCATAGGCATGTTGAATGTGCTCATGCATATGCTTCATCACTTATTTTTATATACGTCATAACTCATATCATACTTAAATTCATCGTTGCTGTTAAGCATTCATAGTTTCATAGACTTCTGCCGTAAATCTGACAGCATAACAGATCAGATCCATTTCCCCATGGATAGTGCCAGCTTTCACGGACAATTCAATCATAGCAGTGTAATCAATCTAACATATCTCTCAATGTAAAACTTGTAATCCTCAACTCAAACCTCATATGTTCACTAACACTTGTAAAACTATCAATTTGGTCATTTCTATCAATTCTATTTAGTTCTGCCTGAATTTTGTATAATCCACCTTTACTTCTATTCCACTCATTTAAACCTAAATTTTGGATATGTCATGGCTCTATATGTCTACTTTCTAACCTCTTTGGTCCCATATCATTTTGATTTATATAACTCAAGATATTCAAATTTTTCCTCAGCCTATTCAGTCACTAGCCTGAATTACACTCCTGGAAGTATAAATTCACTAAAAATCGAAACTAAACTCAAATCATACAAAATTGGTCTCATATTGAAGCTAACAGGATAACCTTTCATTTTCAATAAGTTTCATTCCATTTGCTTAAGTATAGCTCGCGTTATAAGTCCTGAAATTCCACCTTTTTGAACTACTCTATTTTGGCTCGATTTGGACATAGGGTAACTTCCTTGAACCACTGGGATCAATTAGGGTCATAAAAAACTCAAAATTTCATATTGCGATGTTCCTTTATGTGTAAGATTTCTAACAAAGTTGGTTTCACTCAATTTGGAGTTGTGTGGGGTGAGTTATACCCTCCTCAAGTCACCCTGCCAGGATGAAAGCCCTGGTTCTTAGGTCAAACTTCAAAAATTCATATCTCTCTTAATACTAATCCAATGACCTTATATGATATATGTATGGAAATCCCTGAATGTCTAATTTCATCTAAAAATAGTTTCATCAGATTTGACTAGTTGTAGGCGGAGCCGTACACTCCGCCATTCGGACTGCCATGGACTCTTCACCAAGATAGCATCCTAATCCTTCATTCCTTCTAGTTTTTCTCCTCTTAACCTCAATTCCCAGTCAAAACTTCATATTAATTCAATCATAATCTATCATATACATCCAATATATCATCAAATACATGAAGAAAAGTAGAATTTAATATAGCCTTAGTGCAAGGATTCAAGAACATAATGGAATCTTACCTCTTTGGAGTATGATCTTGCTGAATTTGAGTTTGGATTGAATGGAGCCTTGACAAAGCTTGGAGATTTGATAGAGTAGATTGAGAGAGGAAAGGAAGAAGAAGGCTGGAGCAAAAGGGAGAGAGGGTGGCATAAATCAGCTAGGAATAAAGAGGGGAGTCTGACTTAAATACTTGGGATTGTGAGTGTTGATTGGTTGAGATTTTGTGATTGAAGTTCGGCCATGTCTCTCACTTTTGTGGCCAAACTGCTCTCCACGTCGTCCCACAAATGGAACATGCTTCTGTTCTACCTGAAATCGGAACTCGTCCCATACCTAACACTAAAGTCGTAACTCGTGCAATTTTACTTGAGCTTGGAGCTGGATGTCGGAACTCGTCCCATCCTATTGGTGACTTGAGGAAATCTTGTCTGGTTTATTCGAGACTTGGAAGCAAGGTCGGATGTCAGAATTCATGCAGCTTACAATCACCTAATCTCGGAACTCCCCATTCAAACTCGGAAATGCCAATAGAAATGGAAAGCTACTAGGGATAAACTTGGATATCGGAACTCGTGTATGACTTGGAAATCAACTCAAAGATCCGAACTCATGTTCATTCTAGTTGAGTTCGACTCTAAGGCCGGAACTCGTTCATTCAACTTGAAGTTCGGTACTTGTAACCATTGTGTCAAACTATCAATTCGGAAGTCGGAAACCATGTACTCTATTTTGAACATGGGGTCTTAGGTCGGAGCTCGGGTACATCTTGCTTGAAACTTGGAGATAAATTATGAGATCAGAAATCGGTTCCGTTTACTTTGAGACATGAAGTTGGATATCGGGAATCACGTCCATGTTGTTTAACTTGAAGTTTAAGTCGGAAGTCGGGAAGCAGGAAGTTGAAGTCGGAAATTATGCCCAATATACTTTAACTCTAAGTCGGATATTAGAACTCGAAAGCCACTCCATTTAACTCGAAGTTAGAACATTAAGTCAGAAATCAGGAATAATCAGAAATTGGAAATCAAAAATGACATGAAGTTGGAAATTATGCTAAAATTCGAAGACGAACTCGGAACTCAGAAATAAGGGATGTTACACTTCCCGATTTGGTAAGCCTCTCATAAAATTAGATGATCAGTTCTAGGTTGGTACCCCTATGGGGTAGTCACTCTTGGTTTAACTGGTATATAAATCTTATATGATCTGTGTGTGCGGTATGGAAACATTTGTTAACTTAATGCTTTTAGACATGGTTGATTTTGACGTTAACCTAGGAATGGATTGGTTAGCTTCAAGTCATGCCACCGTGGATTGTCATTTGAAGGGAGCGAGATTTGAGATTCCCGGGCAGTTACAATGTGTATATAGAGGGAGCAATTGTATTACTCCTGCCAACCTAGTTTCTTCTTTTAATGCCTTACAGTTGTTGAGCAAAGGAGGTCAAGGATATATCACAATAGTTAGAAATGTTAAAGCCGAGGTATCTAACTTGGAACAAGTTCCTGTGGTTTGGAAGTTTCTGGATGTATTTTTAGAAGAATTACCTAGAGTGCCTCCAGATAGGGAGATTGAGTTTGGAGTTGATGTATTTCTAAACACTCAACCTATTTCCATACCTCTTTACTGTATGGCATCGGCAGAATTAAACGAATTGAAAAAGCAGTTATAGGACATTTTGAATAAGGGTTTTATACATCCAAGTACTTCTCCTTGGGGTGCTCTCATTTTATTTGTAACAAAGAAGGATAGGTCTCTAAGGTTGTGCGTGGACTACCATCAGCTTAACAAAGTGACGGTGGACAACAAGTACCCCTTGCCTCACATTGATGACTTGTTTGACCAACTTCAAGGAGCTTGTTATTTCTCCAAGATTGACCTTCGATTTGGATATCACCAGTTGAAGGTTAAAGAAGCCAACATCCCAAAGACTGCTTTTCATACCTGCTATGGATATTATGAGTTCTTGGTAATGTCTTTTGGGTTAGCTAATGCCCCAGCTGCCTTTATGGACTTAATGAATGGTGTCTTTAAGCCTTTCTTGGATTGCTTTGTAATAGTCTTCATTGATGATATTCTAGTGTATTCTAAGAGACGAGAAGAACATGAGCAGCAATTATGAACTGTCCTTCAGACTCTAAGAGATCATCATCTTTATGCCAAATTTTCAAAATATGAATTTTAGTTGGATAAAGTAGTATTTTTGGTCATATAGTATCTAAGGAAGGAATTATGGTGGATCCGAAGAAAGTTGAAGCCATACAGTCGTGGCCAAGGCCTACCACTGTCACCGAAATCTGTAGTTTCTTGGGATTGGCTAGTTACTACCACCATTTTGTTAAAGATTTCTCTAAGATCGCAACACCATTGATGTAGCTAACACAAAAGAATGTCAAGTTTCAGTGGTCGGATGTTTCTGAAGAGAGTTTCCAAAAAGTCAAGACTTGCCTAGCCACAGTTCTTATTCTTGTCTTGCCTTCAAGTTCAAGCAGATTCTCAGTGTATTGTGATGCCTCATGTAACATCCTCAATTTCGTGTCATGCTAAATTACCTCAGTAACCCTGAGCAGTTAGGCACTTAATGAGAAATTATAAGATTAAGGCTTAATTAAGGGATTAACGAAGTGTTTTTGAGTCAACTCTGATAAAAAAGTCAAGAGAATCTTTAATCGAGATTAGATAATCTCTAATTAAGCAAGTCAGAGCCTTAATAGCTTAATTAAGTACTAATCACTCTTAATTAGCTTAATTGAGTTTAATTAAGGTTAATTAAGCTTAAGCTTAATTTTTGTTAATCATGTTCATGTGTGTTAATCACTAATCCTTGCTTAATCATGTTAATTAAGTTGCAAGAGCACTTAATCACATGATTAAATTCAAATTTAATCAACTGGACAATAAAGTAAAAGGTGATGTCATAAAAGCATAAAGCATTAGACAAGAGTGCTTTATGTAAGATTTTGATCATGTTTTGTCTCCCCATCATCCGCTTTTTCTCCTTAATCACCAATTAGCACAAAATGAAGCAAAAATATCTCCCCCCCACCCTTAGAAAGTTACGGCCACAACTGGAACAACACACACTCATCATTTTCATTTTGTGTCATACCATTCTCTCTCTTGTTGTCAAAATTTCTCTAACTTCTCTCTAAACTTTCTTCTTCTTCTTTATCCTCCACCTCCATAATCAAACTTTCTTCACCTAGCCCTTCAAGGACCACATCTTTTGGTCTTTGAAGAAGAGATCTAAACACCATAAGCTTCATTAAGAACTCAAGAGCTTCTCTTTCCTCCTTGCAAAACCGCCACCATCTTCAAGGAATCAACCACCATCATCTTCTTCTTTTCCTTCTTCTCTTGTTGTAGCGCCATTTTGAGTAGACGTAGTGATCTTCACTCTTTTATTTTGTTTACTCAAGAAAGCTTGAAGCTTGGTTCTTCTCATGACCAAGATTTTTAAGTGAAAACTTGAGAAAATCTTTCATACTCTTCATGAGCAAAAGTTTCTACTTTTAGAAAAATATGTTCTTATTTTTCTTCAAGTGTTCTTGATATTTCTACTTTTAGAAAAATACGTTCTTGTCTTCTTCATTTTTCCTTGCTCTTCTTCAAGTGTTCTTGATGTTTCTACTTTTGGAAAAATATGTTCTTGTTCTTCTTCAAGTGTTCTTGATGTTTCTACTTTTGGAAAAATATGTTCATGTTCTTATTCTTGAATGTTCTTGATTTTCTTGGTGGAATTTTGCTTAAAGTTGTTCTTTTTCTTATGATGAGTTTATGATTAAAAAAGTTTTATCTTTACATGTTTTTCATGATTTGATAAGATTATGAACATCCTAAAAGCTTAAAGCTTTAAAAAGTTTGCCTCTTGATGCATAAAAAGTGGCACAAGTTTGGTGCTTCATAAAAGTCTTATTTTGTTTTGTTTTGAGGACAAAACTACATGTAAAAGTTTAAGCTTTTTAGAATATTAAGTCTCTTTGAGTTATAAAAATGGTATTTTATCACTTTTTGTGTGTAAAGATTGATTCTTGGATGTAAATTCTTTCATAAAGTTTTAAACTTTAATCATGAAGGTGATCTTAAGTCATAAAGTTATGAGCTTGCACACTAAGTCTTGTTAAAGTGGAACCTTGAGATGAATATATTAGTAAAGTTCCAAGCTTTAAGCAAAAATAGCACTTTTGAGTCATAAAAGTGTTAACTTTTATAAAGATCAAGACTTTATAACTCTAAAGCTAATATTTTATGTCACTAGTTCATAAAGTAAGAATCTTTTAGACTTTAAGACAACCTTAAATCATAAATTTGAGGCCTTGATGGTCTTAGAATAAATAAAAGTGCCAACTTTCATTAGGAATAAAACTTTATGACTACTTTATAAAGGATGATGACTCTTATAATACTTAAGGTAAGATCTTGTTATGTTAGTGATAAAAGCTTGAAACTTTGCAACTTGGTTAAGTTAAAAATCACCCTTGTTGTTTAGTGAACATGGTGTTGTTGGGTTCATGATATGGTTATGCGTTGTCATGACCCAAGGATTAGAAGGATCTCGAACTCCTTGGGAACAGAAGTATGATTAGGGCCTCTAAGCATACCATGAACCTAGGAATCGCTAAGTGCACTACCTGAAGGAAAGGAAACAATCATTTAACTTAATTAATTTGAACAAGTGTTCCATAAGACATGAACTCAAGTAATGAATAATTTCATATGAGAACTAAGTAAGTAAAAGACTACATACATATATTTTAACTAAATGATTTTCTCATGGGTAACCATGGGAAATCAAATGATGATTCATAAGATTCTTCACAAAGAATAACACGACTATAAACCCCTTTAGGGTATGAATGTGTGATGCCATTTGGCATGATAAATGAGGAGTTTGATTGAGTTTTGTCTCATGATTGATTGATTATTGTGATATGATAAACTGTTGATTGAAAGTTTATGATTAGCATTTTGGGGGAAGCTCCGGTCTAGCCATTATGCTGCCAGATTTCCGTCAAAATTATGGACTTAGTCATATCATTGTATGTGTCTAGTCAAAGAAGTATTATGCATGTAAAGTATAATGATAAGAAAAGAAATAATGGGATATGATCCTTCAATCACTTCGGTAAGGGAAGTGAGAGACGGTGACCCACAAAGACTCAAGGAACCTCTATGAGGGATGCAAGGGTGACATGGAGGACCCTCCAACTTAGGGATAACCAATATTGGCCTAGTCTGATTTGGTTTAGTACTACATGACAATGGTCACGGAATGAGCTCATGTCCAAAAGCAGTCTATTACAAAGGAAAAGTAAAGAATGTTAAGTAGTGCTAAAAATGAAAGTAAAGTCAAGTATAACCATGGTTAAATCTATGAGGTTGCATATCTTTGCATGTATTTATATTGTGCATTTGCATTATGAATGTTTATTCTATGCTTTCGTATGTTTGTTTAGTTATGATGATATAGTAATGATGTTAAGTTTAAAAGCAACCCGCTTCGGGGTTTAAGTTTTCAAAATCATTAAAATTGAATCTATACCTGCCCACTGTTTTTATAATTAAACCCGAAGTGGCTGGGATAATGACGATTACACAATGTTTGTCTAGTCACGATCCTACTGAAAAATCTTGTATTTCTCACTCCTACGTTTCTGTGTCGTCTTCAGATGGAGCTGATGGCGTCCATGGTAGCACTTCTGATGGTACTTGACTGGATAAGACAAGGAGCTGCCATGTTTATTCACTTAGCTAAGGAGGATCAAGATAGTAGTATAGAATTTTCATTTTCTTGAGAGCCCTAGTTAGGCAGTTTATGTGTAATTAAGAGCATGTAGGAAGTCATGCTACTTAATTTGACCTATTACATATGTGATACTTATTAAGTGTAATGATGACTCTTGATTATCTATGATTACATCCTTGGCTTAAGGTATTGTGTTATGTTGTTTCAATTTTGTCACATGCCTTATTAGTAACTTAGCAATATGAGGAACAATGTCCATATGTATGCGAGTAAGCGCTTAAAGGCTCATATTTCAAGCATAAAGGTTTTACAAAAAAAAAAAAAAAAATCTACAAGCTATTTTTATATATTATGCTAATTTCAATTATAAGAACTTTTGCTTGTTAAGAGTAACAACTAGTAATGCCATAAAATGACTTAAGCATAATGTGGTATTATTAGGGTGTTACACCTCAAGGGTAGGCCTTGGGTGTGTTTTAATGCAGCATGTCAGGTAATTGCTTATGCTTCAAGACAACTCAAGAAGCATGAGCAAAATTATCCCACCCATGACTTGGAGATGACAGCAGTTGTTTTCGCCTTAAAGATATAGCAACATTACTTATATGGCGAGGCCTATGAGATCTACACTTATCACAAAAGTCTTAAGCATATTTTCCAGCAGAAAGATTTGAACTTGAGATAGCGGAGGTGGGTGGAATTGTTGAAGGACTATGATTGCACTATAATGTACCACCCGAGTAAAGCAAATGTTGTGGCAGATGCTTTCAGTAGGAAATCAATGGGTAATTTAGCCCACATAACTCCTGTTAGTAGACCTTTAATTGAAGAAATTCCTAAGTTAGAGTCCGAAGGTGTGCAGTTTGAGCTTAATGGGTTGGGGGTATTTGTGGCTTATTTCAGAGCCCGGTCTTCTTTGGCTGATCAGATTAAGAAGGCCCATGGTGAGCATCCAAAGTTAAAAATGTTAATGGAAGATGTACGAAGCGGCAAGAATTTTGAGTTCACCTTACATCAAGAAGGTGCTTTGAGGCTTGACAACTGCTTGTGTATGCCTCGTGTGGGCGATATAAGGAGAGTTTTTCTTGAGGAAGCCCATAATTCCAAATATACTGTTCACCCTGGTTCAACTAAGAAGTAAGACTTGAAGCAGCTATATTGGTGGGAAGGCATGAAGAAAGATGTTGGTGACTTCGTGTCTCAGTGTTTAGTTTGCTAGCAAGTCAAGGCAGAACATCAAAGGCAAGCTGGTCTTCAAATAGAAATACCATAATGGAAGTGGGAACGCATTACAATGGATTTCATCACTGGATTACCAAAGACCTCTAAGGGATTTGATTCCATCTAGGTGATAGTTGACTAATTGATAAAGTTTGCTCATTTTCTCCTGGTGAAAACCACTTTTATTGTGGTTCAGTATGCACAAATGTATACTGATGAGAGTTAAATTGCATAGGGTACCCGTATCCATTATCTCAGATCAGGGACCTCAATTCACCTCTCATTTCTGGAAAGTCTTTCAAGAGGCCTTAGGTACACCTCTGGATCTCAACACTGCTTTTCATCCTCAAACGGATAGACAATCCGAAAGGACTATTCAAATTTTAGAGGATATGCTAAGGGCCTGTGTTTTGGATTTTGGTGGGAATTTGAGCCATTTCTTGACTTTGATTGAATTCTCCTATAACAATAGCTACCAGTCAAGCATTCAAATGGCACCTTTTGAAGCTTTATATGGAAGGCATTGTCAATCTATGATTGGTTAGTTTGAAATTGGTGAGGCCAAGCTTCTAGGGCCAGATTTAGTTCAAGACTCCCTAGAAAAGGTTCGCATCATAAAGGAAAGGCTTTTAGCTACCCAGAGTAGGCAGAAAGCGTATGTGGACAGTCGAAGATCAAAATTGGAGTTTTCAATTGGAGACTGTGTTTTTCTTCGAGTTTTTCCTATGAAAGATGTTATGAGGTTTGGCAAGAAAGGAAAACTTAGCCCATGTTATATTAATCCCTTTGAAATTCTAGAGCGGATTGGTGCACCGACCTATAGATTAGCCTTGCCACCCAACTTATTGTTGATTTATCCGGTCTTCCATATTTCTATGCATCGAAAATATATGCAAGATCCTTCTCATGTCCTTGAACCTCAAATGGTTCAATTGGACGAGAATCTATGCTATGAAGAGGAACCGATAGCTATAGTGGATCGACAAGTAGAGAAACTGGACTCAAAGGAAGTTACTTTAGTGAAGATGATCTGGAGGAATCACACTACTGAGGAAGCCACCTGGGAATTTGAAGATGCAATGCGTTTCAAGTATCTGTACTTATTTAAGCCTCAAGGTAAATACAACAAAATTTGAAGGACCAAATTTCTTTAAGGGGTAGAATGTCATGCCTTAGGATTTTGTATAATCTTTTAGATTAGTATTTTTGTGTATTTAGAAGTTATTGGATTAGATATATGCTTAGAAATGTGTGTGAAACTTTAATATGAAAAAAAAAAAGTGTACTAGGCGCCTAAGTGCCAGCAGTGTTATCAGCATGTTGGGTTCTAAGGGTTTGGGCGCCCAGGCGCCAAAAACCGCCTCCCAAGCGCCCGCTGTCAGCATAATTAAGGGCACCCAACAGCCCATTGTTCGATTTTTTGAGTGAGTTTCGACTCTCTCTTCCTCATTTTCACTCAAACACTCTCTTTCTTGGTTTTCTCTCTCTAAAAACCCTCCACCCTCACATACCTCATCAATCCATCATCTTTCCATTTGGATTGCCTCACAAATCCTTCCTCTCACATCTTCTTCTTCATCATCACCATAATCTTTTTCCTTGAGCTCTCTCTTTCTACCTTCTTGAAATGAGAGAAAGTGAGGAGTGTAGAAGAGCTACCACTCTTCTCTTGCTCCACTCATCCTTCTAAGACTTTAAGGTAAATTATTAACACTCTCTATCTCCTTTTAGCCATAGATTGGTTATTTATTTCATGGAATTGAGTTTGGGTTTTGGGTTAAGAAAGTTAGGGCTCAAAATTAGGGATTTTGAGTTTGAGTGTTGATTAGGGTTGATTTTGATTCCTAAAAGCTTATTTATGTTAGTTGTATATGTTTTGTAGATTTGGACTTTTCCGGGGAGACTTCGATTGGCTCAGAGGCACCACCCACTTAAGTTCTTGAGATCTTGGTTGTAAGTGAATAGTGTACTCGGAGTTAAATTACTTATATGAAGTTATATATATCTATACACATGTATAATGTGAGTTCATAGTGCTTTTAGTTTATAATTCAATTCTTTATGAAATTATGTTAAACTCTAATTCACTAAATTGGAATTTATATTTAGTGGATGTTAAATGTTATGAGCATAAGATAAGACTTAAGAATTACATGTGTTAGAATACAGAAGTTTTCTAAATTTTTGTTACGCATTAATATTATAGTAAGAATGTATATGTTAGATTGAAAGAAGAGCTTTGTTGACAAGGATTTTATAATGAGTAAAGTTTTTCAAAAGGGAGGAAACTGCAACTAAACTGTTTGCTAATGATAGTAGCATTAGCCTTGCTGCACCTCTAATAACCTAGCTAGCAGGATGATTGCTAGCCCAGCATGTCGGCCAACATGTCAGGAAGATATAGACATGCACAGGCGTGAAGTTATCATTTATTGCTGGAGTTAAGTCACAGGGCCACCCCGTCAGGCTGCTATTTCTAAAATAGGATCCTCCCTTGAAGTTTTATTATGATACGAAATCAATATTTCAATAATTCTTTGTTAAGAGAAATTATTTGTATTCCGTTTTCATAATTTAAAGTATAGCTTGGATATTTTTGCTTGTCTCATGCTGCCTATGAGTACATTATTTTCTCACTGAGTTTTATAACTCACCCCATGGTTCCCTTATTTATTTTAGATTCAGCCGTGGAGGCGGGTTCTACTCCACCTGCTCAGTACGATTTCTGCTAAATCTATTTGGTAAACCCACTTGTAAGGCCTTGACTTCTCTTTTTGAATATCTTTTGTATAGCCAAGTATGGCTTATGATGATGTAGTACTCCTTGAAACATAGGGACGGTCTTATTGTTGTGTTATCAGCTGTCTAGTATTAAGCTGTTGCTTTTCATTTTGAATTTGTAAAGCAAATGTGTATAGTGTGTTGAATTTCATGTGGACTAATTAGCTCCTTGATAGCCTTGTATATGTGAACTTTCCAAACTATCTATATATATATATATATATATATATATATATATATATATATATATATATATTTGCAGGTTTTGTATAATTGGGAATGTCCTAGTTTTAGGGGAAACTCCGTTAGTTTTTACGTAGGTTTTTGGTTAGGCTTGCTAGGGAATGAAAATTCCCTATGTGTTGGTCACGGCCCATGGAGGGTCGTGACACTTTCAATAAACAAGAACAACTCACTCATGAACAAGATCAAGAATATATTTTGCTAAAAATGGAAACTTTTAGGGCATTTATGAAGAAAACTCAAGACATCCGCATGAACACTCATGAATAAGGTTCAAGAACAAACTTTTTTCCAAAAAGAAAACTTTCTCAAGTTCTCACTTGAAGATCTTGGCCATGCTGAGAGCCAAGCTTCAAGCTTTCTTGAGTAAATAAAAGAGAAGATGAAATATCACTACCAAGGTGAAAAATGGCGTGTTCTTGAAGGTGGAAAATGAAGAAGATGGTGGCTCCTCAAGTGGTGGCGGTGGTGGTTTTGAGAGATAAAGATGGAAGCTCTCAAGTTCTTGTGAAAATAAGTCTTGTAGTGTTTGAATATTTTCTTCAAAGACCAAAAGATGTCGTCTTTGAAAGGATTAATGAAGAAGGTTTGGTTATAGAGGTGGAGAATAATGAAGAAGATGAAGAAAAAGAAAGAAAATGTAGAGAGAAGTTGGAGCATTTGAGAGGTTTAGAGAGAGAATAGAAGTTTGAAAATAAAGTAAATGTGTGTGTGTGTGTGTGTGTTGTTGTGGCGCAAGTACCATAGGGGATTTAGGGAGGATATTTTCTTAATTTTGTGTTAATTAAAGTTTAGGGGAACAAATTGGATGATGAAGGAGACAAAGCATGGTCAACTCTTACGAAAAGTAACTTTTGTCTCATACTTTATGTTTTAGTGACATCACTTTTACTTTGTTGTCTAGTTGACTAAATTTGAATTTTAATGATATGATTAAGTGCTCTTGCAACTTAATTAACATAATTAAGCAAGGATTAATAACTAACTAATGTGATCATGATTAACAAAAATTAATATTGTAATTAAACTTAATTATCCTTAATTAAACTCAATTAAGCTAGTTATGTGTGATTAGTGCTTAATTAAGTTATTAAGGGTTTAACTTGCTTAATTAGAGATTCTCTAATCTTAATTAAGCGTTCTCTTAACTTTTCCCTTCATAATTAACTCATAATCACTTTGCTAATCCCTTAATTAAGCTTTAATCTCATAATTTCTTATTACGTGCCTAATTACTTAGGGTTACTGAGGTAATTTAGCACGACAGGAAATTGAAGATGTTATAGAGATGAAGGTGTGGAATTTGGAAACCAATGTTATACTTATATGTGTGTTTGCATGTTATGTTTTTACATGTTTTGTTTTAGTTCTTCTGAATCTTTTATACATTTTTGTTTGTCTTAATGTTTAGGAATTTATAAACATAGTTATATTATGGAGTCTGTGAATGTGAATGTGGATGATGAAGTTGTCTGTGAAACGCCTACCGGAGTATCTGGAAGTGTTGACTCTGCTAAGAAAGAAATATCTAATATTTGGACATTGTTTACGAAAACTTGGAAGGATAAGGAAGGTATTGAAAAAGCTGTGTGTAATTATTGTGGTTGTGGCTATGCAATCGGGAGAAATCTAAAGACCGAGAATAATTATAGGACTTCTCATTTAAATCATCATGTAGCTACATGTAAATCCATTGCAAACTTAGAAGCCAATAAGGTTGAAATGCTAGAAGGGAAATCTAGCATGACCAGGATTAATTAAAAAACCCATCATGGTTTGCTTGCCCAGGCTATAATCCAACATGATCTTCCATTTAACTTCGTTGAATATGAGAAGATTAGAGAGTGGATTAGTTATTTGAACCCAGTGTTATGATGCACTCTAGGAACACTATGGTATCAGATGTTCAAAAAATTTACATGAAAGAGAAGGGCAAACTCAAGCAAGTGATATCTAAGATCCCTAATTTGTCTAACTTCTGATATGTGGACAGCATATACCATAGAAGGCTACATTTGTTTAACTGCTCACTTTGTTGATGAAAGTTGGAGACTAGTGAGTAAAATTCTTAACTTTTATTGAATGAAGCCTCTACACACCAGGGTTGAATTAGAAGCCGCATTGTTTGATTGTTTGAAGCAATATGAGATTGATAAGAAGGTGTTTTCCATTACTTTGGATAATGCTTCTGCAAATGATACCATGCAAACTATTTTGAGAAATCATCTACTACATTTGTAGAATAATTTGGCATGTGATGGAGAATTTTTTCATGTGTGATGTTCTGCTCACATACTCAACCTAATTGTTCAAGAGGGTTTGAAAGTTGCCAGTTGAGCACTATTTAAGATTAGAGAAAGTGTGAAGTATGTGAGGGCATCAGATGCAAGGATGATAAAATTCAAAGAGTGTGTGCAAGAAGCCAAAGTTGATGATAGTATTGGTTTAAAATTAGATGTTTCAACTCGATGGAATTCAACATACATGATGCTGGAAAGTGCAATCAAATTTGAGAAAGCTTTTGATCTTCTTAATGTGATAGATGTAACGTCCTCCTTCATACAATACTATGCTTAAGTCATAGTACCATACTCAGGAGTTATTACGGTTACCTGAGCGGACCTTAACTGACAGCAACTTCAGCCGTCTTTGCAACTTCTTGAACTATTTGGAGATAACACGGAAATAGGAGTGAGAATTTTAATATTCTCAGTAGGATTCCTTAGATATCATATGTACTGTCATCGTTGTCATCTCCAGTTTGCTTTGGTTTTATTATGAAAAAGGTGAACATGTTATGTAAATTGTTTAACTTTATAGTTTGAAAACATACTATCCGAAGCAGAGTTCATTTTACTCATACACTTGGTATTTGGGAGAGTTTATACAAATTCAATTCATGAATTATTCTATGAATAATAATAACTTCAACATATTAAAAATACGATAGCATTATTATACTGGAAATAGAACCTCCACACATGCCTTTGAATTATGCAATCATATAAAGTTTACTTTTCTTTTATTCAACACACCTAGGTGTTACATATCGCCGTCCCTAGGGTGTCTTCATCTGCCCACACTTGAGCATTACGCATCGCCGTCCTCAAGTGCAGCATTATCTATTCCAGAGTATGATCGCCATGTCATACTCCATCGGGGTGTGATCACCATGCCACACTCCTTGGAAATATGTCCTTTCTGCTACGTCCTAAAGTATGATCGCCGTGTCATGCTCTATCAGGTGTGATCGCCATGTCACATCCCTTAGGGTGTGGGATCATTATACCATATTCCAGAGTATGATCGCCATGTCATACCCTATCAAAGCGTGATCGCCATGTCACGTATCTTAGGAATATGGGACCTTCCTTATATCTTTTATTTGCCTTCATAATGAGGGATCTCATAACTGCCCCCAGGTGAAGGGATTCACATTCTATATATTCATATCATGAGTATTCATAACAGAAACTATCAAAATATCATTATTATACTTTATATCATAGTTAAATCATTCTTAACACATCAATACTAATACCCTCTTTACATTTCTACCAAATATTTCGGTAGCATATCGGATCATGTCCGCTTCCCTATCAATAGTGTCCGACAACTAGGAAACTTTAAATCAAACAGCAAACTCGAGATGTTATAGTACTCCTAAGAATATAATAATGTTCATAAGTGCAAGGTTTAAGATCCTTAGTCTTAATCTATCTCGCAAACTCTTATCTTCTACTGATGTTCCCGAGTTTGATCTCACCTACGACTTCTGAGTTCCGATGTCATATCTGCTTCAACTTCTGGAGTTCCATGTTTTGGCTCCCGAGTTCCAGGTTCATGCATTCAATGTCTAAATTCCCGACTTCCGACTTTAATCCATTTGGTCCTCAAGACTCTTATGGATGTTTTCCAAATTTTCGAATTTCTACATTTACATAACTTCCGAGTTACGACTTTAACTATGTCAGACTAGTTTCCTATTTGCTCATTCCCGAGTTCCGGCATTAACTATACTTGATCGGTTTTGCTATATACTAAGTCCCGAGCTCAACGTTTAGTCATCCTTCAAAGTTCATCCTTAAATATTCCCGACTTAGTCCCCTATCTGCTAAGTTTTGAGGTCATCCTAAAGTATATCGAACCTAGCTCTCTATCTGCTAGATTTTCGAGTTTAACATCTCCAAGTTCAACTTAAGTTCACCATTTCCCGATTTTCGATACGGATTAAACTTAGTCTAGTTTTTCACATATGTCTCTAGCCCGAATTACACTCTTATAAGAGAAAATTCACCAAAAATAAAAATCTGGGTGGAATCATATGAAATTTATATCTCTATAAAGCTAACAGAACAAGCTTTCAATTGAAGGAATTTGGATGAGTATATTCTGAGATATAAGCCCTAAAACTTAACCTTCCTAAACTACCCTATTTTGGCCTGGTTTGGACATAGGGGCAACTTCCTCAAACCACTGGGAACAATTGGGATCGTAACAAACTCGAAATTTCTTTATAGATGTTCTTCTATGTGTAAGCTTTCTAACAAAGTTGGTTTCACTCAATTTGGTGTTGTATAGGGTGAGTTACACCCTTCTAAATTCACATTGCCCGGATGAAAGTCTAGATTCCTAGGTCGAACTTCAAAAATTCATATCTCTCTCAATACTAATCCAATGGCCTTATATATATATATATATATATATATATGGAAAGCCCTGGATGTCTACTTTCATATAAAAATAGATTCATGAAGTTTAAATTAAGCTAGACACTGGCTCGTATGGATCACGAGAAAACACCCTACCAGCATCATGAGTTTTGTAACATCCCCACTTTCGTAAACAAAACGTAATGGGAATTTTGAATTATTTCTCTTATGGTGTAATTTCTCGCTACGCCATGCCGCATGACGATTCTCACACTTGGAATTATAGGGTAGTGTAAAATCTATCTTGAGAATAGACCGCCATATGTTTAAAATTAAGAAATGACAAAAGTGCCCCTGCAAACTTTTGTTAATCGCAGTGGTACCCTGAAATTTTTAGAAATTGTGTTTTGACCCCAAAGAATTATTTCCACAACAACCCTTGAACTTTTTATAAAATGACCTTTGTGTCCACCCCATAACTTTTCATAAAATTACTCTTATGTCCCCACATCTATGTGATTAGCGGAATCAGGGTTTTAAACTGAGCGTAATCGCAGAAAGCGTAAGTTTTAAATCTCTGCCCGATCGGGCCATGGAGACAAAGTGTGAAATGATGTGGGGTGCCCCGACTTGCTCAAAATTACGAAAATGCCATTAGTTACAAAAAAAAATTGAAAATAGAAAGGTCTAAGCCATTTACGAAAATGTCTAATTTACTCCAAGTAATTCACTTATTCTGGTTTCAATAGTTATGTAAGGACAATTAGAAGTTAATTAGATATCAATCAAGAGCTAATTAGATATTAGTTAGAGAGATTAGGCTTAAGATAAATTAAAATGAATATTTAGATATCTTACAAACTATTAAGTAACGATTTACTTTGGAGGAAACTGTAACTATTCGTGTTCAAACTGAAGTGTCAATCATAGAATTTTACATCGATAACCTTAGGTTGAATGGCTGAAATTCAACACCTCCACCCATGCGCCGTATAGCGCTAACATACCACACGATGAGGGAAATTTGGCCAAACCATGACCATTGAACCTAAATATCTCAAGTCATCCTTATCTAGTCATAAAGCCTAGAAAATCTCACCCACCTCCCTCATTTTTGTGCCTCCACCAATGCTTCAGCCTTCTCTTCATTTCTTCTCCTTCTTCTTCCTCTTCCTTACACTACGACTCAGAACTTCGCCTCAAGATTTAAGCCATTGACCTCAAATCCTCTCTTGCTCCTTTTATGAAAATTGATCCTCACCTCCTTCTCTACAAAACCCCTCTAACAATTTCATGATTAAGCACCAAATAGAACCTCCACATTCATATGAGCTGCTGCCATGATGAAGAAAGAAGGCTAGGAGTTGGTTCTTGGCCTCCTTGCTTCCATAGCTTCAAGGATTTCAAGGTAGGTAGCTCAAATCCTTAGTTGTTTGATGTATTATATGACTATGTGGCTGCTATGTTCCTCTCATGCCATATTTGTATGAGGGTGCCTTGATGTTCTTCTAATGTTTTGAGGTGAGGAAACTTGGGTTAAGTTGAAGAATTTATCAAAAAACTCAAAGGGGAGCTGGACAGAATCTGTCTTGTGAGAAAACCCTACGGCGTCCGTACTGGCGGAGTGTACGGCTCCGCCTACAGCCGTAGGAAGTGGATGAATATATTTTTATATGAAACTATACATTCAGGGCTTTCCATACATATAAAATATAAGGCCATTGGATTAGTATAGAATTAGTTATGAATTTTTGAAGTTAGACCTAGAAATCTGGGTTCTCACCCGGGCAGCATGGGTTGAGAAGGGTGTAACTCACCCTATACAACTTCAAATTGAGTGCAACTAAAGGTGTTTGAAAGCTAACACATGACATAACATCCCATAAAAATTTCAGAATTTAATTCGTTGTCATTTGTTCCCAGCACATCAATGAAGTTGGCTTAAGTTTAAACTGGCCTAGAACAGGACAGCCCAATAGGGAAATGTTTCGAGACTTATAACTCAAAATCTACTTAGGCAAATGACATGAAACTTAACTCATTTTAAAGCTTGTTGTGTTAGCTTTAGTTTGATATAAAATTCGCATGATTTCACCTAGTTTTCAATTTTTAGTAAATTTTCTTCTATAGGAACCCAATTCTGGCTAAGAACAGGACATGCTAAGATAAAATGTTTATATCTTGAGTTATACAACTCAAAATGAGATGGGACCAAAAAGGTTAGAAACTAGACACATAATGCTATGATATATCCAAAAATTAGACTCAAATAAGTTGAATTGCATTAAAGGTGGAGTATACCAAAATCGGGCAGAATAGGAAGGAGTAAACTGAAAACCTTATAGATGCTTGAATTGAACTTGATAAATGATTCTATGAATATCTATATGATGGCTGATCCATATTGAATTGCAAGTTTGAAAGATTGTACTGGTGGCCTGGCACTATTCATGGGGAAGCGGACTGATCCGTTATGTTGTCAAAATTTTGGCAGGAATTTATGAGAACTTATGCTATGAATGATTATGCTTTGAGTGTATTTATGTTTACATGTCATATTCATGAACATCATGCATGCAAGTATATGCTTAGAACATGATATGATGTATAAAGTATGAGACATCCTCATGAAAGCACCAAGCGTCTGCATGCATGACAAGATATGAAAAGGAAGAGATAATTAGAACTTGCAAGAAAGACGCACTGCCTACCACGTGAGGTATGGCATAGACCCGCCAGCGTAATGAGCCAGGCAGTCTTGTCTAAGACTTGGGCCACCAGATTTTGGGAATAGACCTGTGAGGGTTTGGGAAAGTAAACCCGTCACTCATGTATAGGTACGAGCTCGGACCTGAAAAGCAGGCTATCACCTAGGGGTGAGAGAGGCCATTCACCTTTGGGGGACCAAGTACAGAAGAGCAAGGTTAAATTGCAAGTTAAAGAGAGAAATGAATTAAGTCAAGTGCACTTGCATACAATCAAATACAAGCATCTATATGTGCATTTTCTAATCATCTCATTATGTCATGATGCTATTATGACTCTTACCAAGCATATTGTACTATCTTCAGATCTCTATGTCAGTCATATGAAATGGCAAATGGTTGTTAAAATATGACTCCGCCGAGAAACGGTGTTTTCAACTTAAAATTGAACCACTTGTGTGTTTATATGTGCTCATATTTTCATAAGAAACCAAGGTTTACTGGAATGTTTATGATGGCATTATAAGACTGCTTTGAGTTACCTATCTTGAGAGCCTTAGGTTCTCACCGCCGCTTGTATGTTTTTCTTTTCCGTAAACATTCCAAAGACCTCAAGTTGGAAACCAAGTACAAAGCAGAGTACAAGGCCATTCATGGAGCAAGTATCGGGCGTAAGCCAGATCAAGAGATCATTAAAGCTAGTAACGACTAGTCAGAAGTAGACGCTGTGTATTATCCCAATCACAGTTTCTTTTAAAGTGTAATTATTTTATATTTTTCCATGTATCAGAGACTATTAGTCAGAATAGCAAGGCTAAAGGGCCATGTATTATATTTTCCATATTTTAAAGTTTTCTTAGCACAGTGACAACCTCTTAATATAACTCCATAACTCGAGCATGGCTTATATAATAGAGGGTGTTACAAGTTTTCTCCTTCCTTCAAGTTTTTTATAACAAACTCTAATTCTAATCATAACATATATGCATAACCAACCATAATTCATCATCATCACTTTACAAAACATCAGTAGTACAAAGAAATCAAGACCCACACACACAATTCCAAACCAAGGAAAATAAGAAGAGAAGTAGGATTCCTACCTTATCTAGTTGAAATTAAGTTGATTTAGTGGCTTTGATGGAAGCAACTTGTGATGAGACTTGAAGAAGGGATGAAGATGGAGTGAAATGAGAGTAAGGAGAAGAAAAAGGGGATGAGCTTTAGTAGCTTTGGGTAACCGAGAACGACAAGAAGGGAAAGAGAAAAGGTGAAGATTTTTGTAGCAAGCTTCATGTTGATTGGTGGATCCCATCTTGCCTTCCAATTTGGTTTGGCTTCCCACTCTACATGGCTGAAAGTGGTGCCAGATGTGGGGTATCTTGGCTAAATCTTAGCCATCCATTCTAGGGTTCACACAATATAACTTCTATTGATCCGGTTCCGACAGTCTTAAATACCGAAATCTTACCGATTTCTCTAAAATCGGTAAACCGGTTTTGGAAGAATCCTATGAAGTTTCCTATGGTGCTAATCTAATTTCATTATAACTAATCATCTTAAATCACACTTAAGTAGTTTTAAGTGAATACTAAATCGAATCCTATTTAATCACAATTATTTACTAAAAACTGAACACTTTGATTAAAAACGATTAAAACGTTTTTCGGGCATTACAATAGACACAAACTACAATTATTGTCCATCATATGAAGAATGGAGAACGGTAAAGAAGATGTGCGAATTCTTGGAACCCTTCAATGAGACTACAAACCTCATTTCAGGTTCAATATATCCAACTTCAAACTTGTATTTTATGCAAGTTTGGAAGATTCAATGCATGTTGGAAGAAAACCAATTTAATGAAGAAGATGTGATCAAGGAAATGTCTGTGAGAATGAAAGGAAAATTCAACCAGTACTGGAAGGATTATAGCATAGTCTTGGCTTTTGGAACCATTCTGGATCCCCAATTAAAGTTGGATTTTTTGAACTTCTGCTATAGAAAACTAGATCCCGTAACCTCTGAAGATAAAGTAAAAATTGTGAGGAAAAAATTCGAAAAGCTTTATAGGGAATATACAAAGAATTTTAGTGCTCTAATTGCTTCTTAATCATCTAGTGAATCCAATATCTTGAATAGCCAATTGGAGAAGGAAGCAAGCCAAAGAGATCTAAAATATTCAGTGTATGTTATTCTATGCCAATTTGGTTATTAGTTTTTTTTTCTTAGTTTTATTTTTGTTTTGTTCAAATGATTAATATATTACATCTTTCAGGAGTTTAAAATGTTTCAAAATGAAATCAAATCTACCATTGGAAAGAACCAATTAGATCTTTATTTGGATGAACAGCCAATTGATTATGATGATGGTGAAGATTTTGATGTCCTAAACTACTAAAAAAGTAATGAAAGAAGGCTTCCTGCACTATCGATTATGGCTAGAGATGTATTAAGTATTTTGATCACTATTGTGGCATCGGAATCAGCATTTAGCATTAGTGGATGTGTTTTAATAAAGTATAAAAGCTCGACTCTTCCTGAGCATGTCCAAATGCTTATTTGCACTAGGAATTGGTTATATGGCTTTGTTTTGAATACCGATGGTAATGTCTTAATTTGTTGTGTATCTTTTTTTTTTAATAAATAATTTTACATAATCTTAGTTGATTTTTAAGTTGTTTCTCGATTGGTTGAGTTTAAGATGAAGATGACTGCAAAACTCTTGGCAACGAAACATTACTAGCAGAGTCCAATATGCGTTATGAAGATGAAGATGAAGAATGAAGAAATTGTCATATTTTTAGTTATTAAGATTAGTTTTTAGGCCTTTTGAGTTTAATGAAAATTTTGTGATAACTGTATAGTTATGGTTTTGGAGATTTAATCATTAAAATATATTTTAAAAATTTATGTATTCTACTCTATTTTTAGGCCTGTGGGCTTTTTTAAAGCGTAGGTTTTTGGGCCCCTAGGCTTTTTTCCAATGTGGGCTTTTTGGCCCCTATGATTTTTCAAATGTGGGCTTTTTGGCCGATGTGTTAAAATTCATTAAAAAGTTAGAAATTGACAAAAAAAATTAAAAAAAAAAGATAAAATTTGAAAATTTTGACAGTGGGCCAATCTAGTGAACTAAGAATGGCTCATAGGTGGGCTAGAGTTGGCCCATATGTGGATTAGGGCTAAGATTAGCCCATTAAAAAAGTAGAAAAACTTTGGTTTTCTTGTAAGTGGGCCTGCCCATGGGCTGGCCCTGGCCCATATGGGCTTTTGGCCCTATGGGCTTTTAATGAGCATGGGCTTTTTGGCCCTGACACACATGGGCCAAGGCTAAATGGGTGTGGGCTAACCCATTTGACATTCCTAGATTTGAAGCTTGAACAAGCTAGAGAGGGATTAGGGTTCAAAGGTTCCGAATTTTGGGTTTTTGCAATTAAGAGTTAGTTTGAGTTAGATTTAGTTTTTAAAAGCGTATTAATGTTAGATTGGTGTCTTTTGTGGCTTTGGATACTTCTAAGGATCTTCCTGCTGGTTCGGAGGCACCACCTAGTTGAATCCCCACCTTTAGGCCTTGGTTGTGAGTGAATGATATGCTTATGGTTAATTCATTAAATGAACTTATGTATATATATACTTATGTTGTCATTTGCTTTTGAAGAATTGTTTAAATTGGTCTTCCAAGGTTTTAGTAGATTGCCTCAAGCATTTTTGTTTTTAGAACTCATGTTTACTAGCCTAAAGACTATATCATAATGTTGTTAAGCTTTATGGGCTGAGACAAGGCATAATAGCTATATTTTATCTTATCTGATGAATTTATGGAATTTCTTGTAAGATTTAGGTTTATTCTTGAAGCTATTAATGAGAATTCATATGATTTAGATATAAAGATAGTTATATATGTCAAAGCTTGAAAAAGTATGATGGAAGGTGATTTTATGAATAAAATAAAGGTTTTTAGGAGGAAAGGAGACTTTGACAGAAACTACTCACTAACGGCATTAAGCGTTAGGCTTGGTGAACCTCAGCCTTGCTAGCCCAACATATTTAGCTGATATGTCTAGAAGATTTAAGCACGATGAGGTTAGGTTGTCGAGGCCGCCCAATCAAGAAGCTAATTCTGAATTAGAGACCTCCCTCGAGATCCAATTATGATTTTAATTTTAGTTAAGCTAATATTGAGGCCTATTGCCATATTTAAAAGTTTTGGATTTATTTGCTTCTGTTATAAAACATCTTAATCCTTATATACATGCAATTCTAGACATACTTTGAGTTAAACTTGTCTCATGCTAACCATGAGCATATTATTCTTCACTGAGTTATATATTTCAAATTTAGTTGTAGAGGTAAGGCCTCCACCTCTTGCCACATAAGGCTTTTGTTGATCCTCTTTTGGTAAGCTGACTCAAAAGGGCCTATATGATCTTTTTGAGATGATTTTGTACAGCCATGTGTGGCCTATATTCTGTATAGAGCTCCATGATATAGAGGCAGGTTCCAGACGTGTATTATGGATCATGATTTGTTCTTTACTTCCTTGATAGTTTATATGCAGTGGACTAGACTTGTATACTTTATCTGAACTTAGTTATTTGATGTATAACTCTATATGAAAAGATTTTGTGCATGTATAGCCACTAAACTTAATCAAAATATATTCTAAACTATTGTGAAATATGTGATTAAGAATTGGCAGGTTATGATTATTTGGAAAATGTCTTAGTTTTCTTTTCTCTATCCATAGAGAATGGAAGTTCCCTACGTGCTAGTCACGACCAAGTTAAGGTTGTGACAGTTTCTCATCTTAGCTGATTTGGCCAAAGGAAAGTACTTCTCCAAGAGTTTCCAAGATACTTTGTCCCAAGTAGTGAGGGATCGTTGTGGCAATGACTTTATCCAGGCCTTGGCTTTATCATTCAATGAGAATGGGAAAGCCTTAGTCGAACGGTATCTTCAATAGCTTCATTTATCTTGATGGTGTGGCAGACCTCCCAAAAGTGTTGACGTGACCATTCGGATCATCATTAGGTAGTCCGTCAAATAGGCAGTTCTGTTGCAAGAATGTATTGAGGGAGGTCTTCAGCTCAAAGTTGTTGGCTTAGACTAGTGGCCTCACAATGCTAGATGAGCATCCCTCAATAGTAGGTGCCAGACAGTCCTTCATGGCCATATTGTTCTTCTCGTTATCATTAGCCATGTTGTTATCTTCTTGAGTTCTCCTTTCTCTCCTTATCTAACACAAGGTTCTTTCAATCTCTAGATCAAAGAGAAAATCACCAAGAGATCTACTCCTTCATATGACTGCAAAAATTAGGAAAACAAATGAAGATACAAAATATAAAAAAAAAAAAGAAAAATAAATAAATAATAAAATAAAGGAAATAACATAAATAAATAAGATAAAATGAATAAAATTAAGAACTCACAAAATAAAATAAAATTAAAATTAAAAGAATAAACAAATAAGAAGTAGGGATAAGAAAATAATAATAATAATAGAAACAAATGAACAAATAGAAAATAAAATAAAATAAAAAATCAAATCAAATTAATCAAAATAAAATAAAGTAAACTCAAACCAAACAAAATTCCAATCTAGTATACTATTAGCTAGAGTGATTTTGATACTATCCCCAGCAATAGTGCTAAAAATTTGATGCAGACTAGCAAGTAAACTAGTTTGTGTAAGTAATAAAGTGATGAGAAAATATCGTCCCATGAGAATAGATCAAGTATTGAGTAACTTACAAGAATGACAATTTGGACCAAAAGAATTGAATGAGTAAAGAAAACTAAAAATAAAGTAATGACAATAAAATAGAATAGCACTTTAAAGATGACACAAGTTCACTAGGATAGACACTAAGGGTAATTAACTTCACCTAACTGTAGACTCAAGTACCATGGATCTCATTTATCTAGTTTTTACCTTAATTGATTAATGGTCAGATTCCCTAAATTAATTCCAAACATTTTTCAAGATCAAGTAATTCTCGTTATCCTAAATTGATTACCTAATTTCTTAGCTACAAACTAATTTGGAAAAAGGTTGAAGCTCTATGGATTCCTAACATCACCACACGAGTTATATTTACCTATCTCTAGTTTTCACTCAACTTGCGGTATTTATGATGAAAAGCTTTGTTTACAAACCCTATCACTATTATTACAAAGCAACAAATTAGTTGAATGGCATTCAATCACTTAAAAGTATTAAGAACAATCATAAATTCTTTATCAATAAGATAAAAACATAAATAAAATTAATACATGTGTAACATCATCACATAGTAGGATCCATCAATGCCCTAGAAATGAGGTTAGTTCATGATGGAATCAAAAACAATAGAAAAGTTAGAAAAAGAAGCATAAACAAAGACAGCCATGATAAAACCAATGAAGAAGAAAATAAGGATTCCAATGCCTTGAGGTTGAAAAAGGTCTCCAACTCTTGGTAAAGCTCCTTGAATCTTCAAACCTCTCTTCTAAGGGTACCTCCAATGTTAAGAATGTCAAAATATTCTGAATAGCACTTTTGAATAGGCTTTTACACACCTAAAAGTCTTTAGCTTCGAATGAAAGTCGTGCGAAAATTTTCCTGATTTATGTCAAATCGCACTATAGCGCAATTGGCTTCTCAAAAAATTCCTCCATTTTGTTTCAACTGACGTTGTAGCATGAGGGTTAAGTTGTAGCATGACCTTAAATTTGTACACAAATTCTTTTTCAAGCTTCTGTTCACTCCTTGGGTTCCTAGACCTACACACAAAACATAACTTAAGACATAAACAACTATCTAAAAACATAGAATTAACTATTAAAACTGAGAAGGAACCTAGTTATGTAAATTAACTAATATAGTAAAAAAAACCATGCAATTACCCCTAAAACTATATGCAAAACTAAGCAAATAATAAGTCTTATTTGGACAGTTATAAAATCCTACATATGTTAAAAGAATCATATGATTTAAATGCAAAAAATAGCAATAATCAAGTAAAAAGATTTTCTTATGCTCCAAATTTTCAGGGTCAAGTTCATAGCTCACATGTCATTTTGTCTTAAAATTTACTTAAAAGAGAAAACTAATTAACTAATTGGTTCATAGCTTGATAAGTTAAAGCCCAGAACCTTAACTGAGTCATTTTATTATTTAGATATTTCTTAAAGAAACAACTTTTAGAAGGAGATAATGATCATTGCAAGATACAACATATTAAGATGCAAAAAATTGCTAGCAAGTTGAAACAATAGCATAATATTAAGATGATCAAATACACAAACATAATAAAAAGCAAAATTGAAAATGCAAAAATCCAACTAAATCCCTTGAACCACATCAACATCCACCAAATAAGGAGCTTTGTAGAATGAAATGCTTAGACCATATGAGATACAAAAATGTTGAAATGAAATAGAGAAATAAGAAGAAAAAAAAATGTAAGAGCGCAATGAGATTGAAAGGTATCAGGCCATATGCTAGGGAAAAAGAAGATTAAAAGAATGAGAAAGGAACGAAGTGATGATAATTTTGGTCATTGTATTCAATTTTGAGAATAGTACAAGTATATATAGCTACACATGACTTATGTTACAAGTTTCACTCATTCAACTAACATAACTACCTACAGCTGGCACATAACTAATTTCAACTGATATTACTAACTTCAACAGACTTTATCCTTTTTCCCTTTCATCCCCTCTCAAACTCAATTGGGAAGTGTTTTAAATGCTAAGTTTGGCATGAAACAGATGAAACTTAGAGGAGGAAATAACTTTTGTCAATATATCTTCAAGTTGCACTTCTACTAGAATGTGACTAATTCGAACATGACCTTTGGCTACTTGATCACGAATGAAGTGGAGATCAAGCTCAAAGTGCTTGGAACAAGAATGCAACACAAGATTGGTAGCTAACAGAGCAGCCCCCACATTGTCGCAATATAGCATAGGAACAGAATGGGGAACCTGAGTTTAGCTAGAAATGATCGGATCCAAAGAACCTCAGCAACCAGCGAAGCTATGCCTCTGTACTCAGCTTCAGTGCTGCTTCGAGAAATGGAATGCTACTTCTTTGGGGACCAAGATATTAGATTCTTGCCCAGGTAAACACCATAGCTAACAATGGACTTGCAATCATCAGACCCCAGTCAGAGTTTGAGTAACCAACGAGAGTAAGAGAAGAACACCTTTGCAAATGTAAACCAAAAAAAGAGGTGCCATTGAGATACTTGAGGATGCACTTTACTGCTTTCCAATGAGCATCTAAGAGGTTTTGCATGAATTGACACACTTTGTTGACACAAAATACCAGCTCAGGTCTTGTAATTGTAACATACTGTAAGATGCCCACAACTAATCTATAGAGACTAGGATCATTGAAGGGAACACCATCTGAAGGTAATAGTTTCAAGTTTGAAGTCATTAGTGTGGTATACAGCTTACAATCAAACATTTTTGCCAACATCTTAGTAATTGTAATCGATTACTATTGCTATTGTAAGCGATTAACAGAAATGCTATGCATTGAAAAGGCTAGGAAGACTAATATGTAATCGATTACAATTTATAATAATCAATTACAAAGTTCTGGGTTGACATTTGTAATCGATTACAAATGCAAAATAAAGGCATATTTAGTTGTTTTCTCACATGGTCAGAAACATCCTCACTCTCTCTTTCATCATCCTCTTCCGCGTGACCCATTCTCCCTCTAGCATCTCTCCAATCTCTCAACCAAATTCACCTATTCAACACCCAAAATATTCAAATTCCCCTCCTCTACAAATCCCACCGAAGAAATCTTACAAAAAATAACTAAAATGGCCAAATATGATCTCCTCCAAAGGAAGCGATCCAAGCCCGCGGCCGAGGGTTCCTCCACCGCTTCCATTGCCACTCGCTCTGCCACTGCACGTCCATCCAATGCTCCTTCTCCTTCTCCACTAATCATGCTTCCTGATTACTTCTCAACCATTGCCCAAGAACAGAGGTATTTCACAAGTTACAAAACTAGAGATATTATTGAGCCTAAATATTTGGATTTATGTTTCTTTGAAGATGAGAATTTTGATTGCTATGCTACATTCCAGTCCTTGGGATTGGTCAAGTTTATGAGTTTGAAAGAAAAAGTTTATCCTAATTTGGCTAGGATGTTTTACTCAAATTTGGAAATTAGGAATAATTGTATAATCTTTGAAGACAAGAAAATTCCTATTTCTATTGATGCTGGATTGTTTTTTTATTTGACTGAGTTAACATTTAAGGCAAGTCCCTATTTTGGAGTTGTGCTTGATAAATGGAAAATAGATTATAATTCTAAGGATGCCAAGAGGATAATATATATTGAAAGTGCCAACCTTTTTGGTAGAATACTTGCTAGGTCTATGGGATTAGATAATCGCCTAATGCACTACATTTATGTGCAAATTCTTAGTCCTAGGCTTCATAATCTTGCTCAATTAACCATAAGTGATGTTGTAGTGATGTGGGCATTTCTGACTAGTCGAAATATTGAACAGGCTAGCTCATTAGATTTAATATGTTATTAGCTAAGAAAGATGGTGAACCTCTTCCATATGCCTTATTGATAACTTCCATTCTTGAGCACTTCAATGTGCCCCTAGATGATGAAACAGGGGAGTCACCCAAGCGAACTCAGTCCACTGGGGCAACTACTGTGGCTAGAATGGGCTTTCAAAAGAAACAGAATCAATGGGTTCTTACCAAGGTTCAACGATAGTAGGAGCAACAAGAAAGGACTCCATCACCCCCACCAGCTATTAACTCTGCTTCTCCTCCTACCTATATTACTGAACTTGTCATAGGGACGAGAGATCTTAAATTTTTTGTTAGGGAACGACTACACAACTTTGGCCAACAGTTTTCTCAGCAATTTGACACTCTTGGGTAGTAGATTGATCATCTTGGATACCGTGTGAGCCACCTAGAAGGTGACATGGGGTCCCTTAGGAGTCACTTTGGTATCATAGGATATGAATATCCTGTTCCACCACCATTCACTACTGCACCATCCATCCATCACCATATGCCTTGTTTAAACCCAAATGATTATGATGATCCAACTGATGACGATGGAAAGGATGTTGCAGATGATGATCAAGCTTAGCATAAGTTTGGATTTTATTTTGTTAACTTTATTGTATATATTTCTGCTTTGACAATGACCCTTGTTAGTCAAAGTTTTTTGTAGTTTATTTGTAGTATTTCAGATTTTGTTAGCTTATTTTTCTAACATCTATTGGACATAAGTTGCATATCACTTGAATCCTTCTTTTCTTTTTTCATTTTATAACATGTTGCTTCCTGTTGAAATTATATTATCCATAGATTGTTCAATTGTTGATTTCGATGGATTGTTAGCAAAAGCAATGTAGGACTGTCTTTAATGCGCTGCAGCTTTATAGCTTGAACAAGAATGACGTTTGGTATGTGAAGATTGTCTTGGCAATTATTTTTTTAAGTCACCATACACATACAATTCATTGGTTGCTAAACAGTTTATATTAGAAAATACCATTGAAAGCACCTAATGGAGAACTACTCCATCAAAGACAGAAGGATACAAGGGAGTAGAGCAATTTCTCAACAATCTAATTTTCATGATTACTGTAGTTTTCATGATTACTTTTGATCATAATTATGTTAGTCTTGTTGGTATTTTACGGTTCTATTTGGATGAGTGTGATTGTACATGGAAGAGGGGAAATCAGTTATGCCTTAATTGAAGCTATTATAACCTGGAAGCAAAAGTAAAATATCAATGGAAAAAGCATTTTATTATTTACTATTTTCACTTGTTTCTTAGGATATTTTCTTTATGCTTGTCTTTAGTAGATAGTATAATCAATTTGTTCGCTAGTTTGTAATAAAATTGGCATTGTAGTTTTGATTTTCTTTTGTGCTATGTTAGGAGTTTAAATAAAAATTGTATAATATTTTTGCTATTATTTAGTTGGTAAAATATATTTTTAAGTAATATTTTGAAATATTAGATTAATTAAATATGTTAGTTTTATTTTAAATAATTTTGAATAATATATTTTTATTAATATCAATTTGAGTGAATACGATAATATTATTTTAAATTGTTAAAGGAAAAATAGTGAAATTTTTTTATTTTATATTACTTAATATAGTTTAAATACTTTCCTAATAACATAAAGGTAAAATTGTCATTTGACAGCATTACCTATTTATTTTCTTTCACTTTGTCACACAAATAAACAAGGGAAAATCATTTTCCTTTTCTCTCATTTTCCTTTCAACCAAATATACTTATGGAAAATATAAATTTATTCAATTTCTTTTCTCTCAACTTTCTTCTTTCCACTTTCTTTCCTCCTTCCAAACACACCCTTATAGAAAAGATAGGCATATCAAATGCACTTGTGCAAACAAGACAAAATTGTCAAAAAGAATGGAACAAATACCCAAAATTCACATTCACATTCAAGAATTCACTAAAATCCAAATAGTTAATACAAATAAACTTATTTTGACATCAAAATCTGCACGAACTCTAAAGTGACATTATTTATTCTTGAATAGTTTTGACAACAAATAATTCAAAGTGATCTTTTATTTTGAGAAGAAAATAATTCTTAATTGAGATGTGTTATGCAATGTTAATAAACAATAAACAAAAGTTAAGAATAATTATTGAACTATATGAGTTAAGAAAAATATAGTTAAATATTTTGCTCTAATTCTCTTAGCTTCTTTTCAAGTACTTTGTCATAAATAATTATATGTTCTATTGTTAAGAGTGGTCTTACCAAAAGAGTTAAGAATTCTTATAATTGAGAAAGATGAGAAATACATAAACAATTATAAAAATATTATCTATAGCAAAATAATCAATGAATGCCCTCTATATAATTATTTTTAATCCATTTTATTTTTAAGAATAATTAAAAAATAAATTCAATATTGTTTCGGACTGGAGTATGCGAGCCCAACTCAGCCCAATAGCTAAGCCCAAATAGAGTTCGGATCGATCATTGTCCTATGCATAGTTCGGACCCATGTGCGAACTAAGGTCCAAATCCGAATTAAGTGTAACAGAGTCCCCTAGTCCCCTAATACAGTAGAACGGTACTCACCTCGCGTGTTGCCAATAAACTCAGACCCATCCATTAACCTTTAACTGATGGATGCCCCGAGTTATCCCCTACTATGGCGGAACCAGACCTCTATTTTCTTAACTACCTACTCATATATATACGAGTTTGGTTATGGACCTTAGGTACCTTTTTTACCCTCTCATACACTTTCCTGCACTCACTAACTAAAGCGGCGGAGTCCTTGCAAATACCCCCACCAACGTGGAGCTCCAGCTTCATCAACCCATCAATCATATCACAAGCAGTTTGAGGTCCCAATTATTGTTCAGATTTCCTTCAGGTAACCCACTTTCGAACATTGGCGCCGTCTGTGAGGAACTCAAACGCTCCTTACCATCATACCACGGCAAAAATCATACCAATGTCTTTACACCAAAGACAGGAAAATGCAGCGAGTAACCACCAACCATTGGTGGATGGTCAGACAGCTTCCGATTTAGCTTCGGACACCGAAGACCGTTGCACGAGTAGAACTCAAAGGCTCACAGCACTCTCATCCAGGCCGCAAAAAAACGTGGTTGCCTCTAAGGTGGAACTTTACCCTCAAGCCAACACTGACTCGCTAGCCAAGATGCTAATCCTGATGCGGGAGCAAGCCACCTGCATTCAAAAGCTGGAATAAAACTTGGATCGCATAAAAGAAGCCGATTGAAACCAACGTCAGGAATGGCATCGTTAGCATGATAGGAGCCCATAGCACTATGGAGGCTAAAACCCGAGAGATTGCAGCCACAGCACCAAACGCCAACATCGTGGAAACTCACAATGTCGGAGTATTGCCAACAATTGAAAAGAACCTCGGGTAGAAAATGTTTGACACCACCTCAAACACCCCGAATCTCGACCTCTATTTAGGTATGCTGATAGACGTTCAAGGTGTGGCTCGGATTGTTACGAGGACCTCGAGGATGGCAATGGCACGCTATTCTCCGACTACATTATAGGAACTCAGCCACTGAAAGGTTTCAAGCCCCTATCCGACATGGAGCGTTATGACAGGAGCATGATCCCCAAGAGCACATGGATGCTTTCAAGTCAGGGATGGTGTTGGCCAGAGTCTCGGACCTCGTCAGGTGCCGAGTGTTCCCAATTACTCTGAAAAAAGCAGCACTTAAATGGTTCAATTATCTCCGCCCAAGTCCATCAACCGATTTTCCAACCTCGCTTCACTTTCTTAGCCCACTTCACTACCAAGAAGTTCAAACCCAAGCTAGTCTCCAATGTCCTCGGCTTACATTAGTGGCAAAGCAAGTCGCTTCGAGATTTCCTGAAGTGATATAATGCCGAAACTTTGCTCGTTGATGAATTGCAGACTCAAGCGGCAATTCTCATGTTAAACAGACTATGACCTGGGCCATTCAAAACTTCGTTATCAAAAAGGCCACTGCAATCCTCGGTGAAAATACAGATAAGAGCTAAGAAATATATCTTCCTCCAGGAAATGGAGAAAGCCATAGCCAACTAGGGAAGGCACCAATCCGACAAGAAGGCTGGCGGCCAATATAAACACCTAAGGAAAGACATACGTTCAAGGGCCGATAAATACAATGAGTATACCCCCTTAATGTATCCTTCTCCGAGCTATTCCGAGAAGTTGGTTAGGCCAAAAGGTTTCCCAAGCCGAAAAATCTCAAAATAAGGGCAATACAAATAAGTCCTTATTTTGCGAATACCACAACGGCTTCAGGCATAGAATCGAGGATTGTTATGACTTTCAAGACGTTGTAGAACAACTGATAAAGGAAAGCAGATTGGCCAAGTACGTGGCTCCCTAGAGAAGTCCATGAAGAAGGCGAGCGTTCGATCAGGGGGACGAAGAAAACCGAAATTCGAGGAGCTAAAGAACCTCAAAACTAGAAGGGAATCAAGGCAATGATGAGGAACAACCAATTACTAGGACTATCAACGTCATCGCCAGAGGCTTTGCAGGTGGCGGAATGACAAAGTCATCCCAAAAAAAGCACCTATAAGAAGTCCTCAACATGTCCTCAAGGAAGATAAAAAAGCTAGCTCCGACATTACCGACAACACCAGAGATAATCTTCTCCAACTTAGACTTGGAAGGCATGATTCTTGTAACATCCCGATTTCCGAGTTCCGACTTCACCCTCAGGATTGATTAATTCCAATTTCCGACTTCATGTCCTGTCCGATTTCCAATTTCATCTTATTTTGATTATTCCTGATTTCTAACTTCATGTTCTAGTTTCGAGTTAAATGGGTGGCTTCTGAGTTCCAATATTTGACTTCATGTTTCAAAGAAAAGGTACCCGATTTTCGGTCTCATAATGTAGCTTTGAGTTTCAACCGAGGTACCCGAGTTCCAACCTCAGAAGTTATAGTTTAGCACAATGGTTACAAGTATCGAACTCTGAGTTGAATGTAACGAGTTTCGGCCTCAGAGTTGAACTCAATGGACATCAGTTCAAATCTTTGAGTTTATTTCCAAGTCATACACGAGTTCCTATCTACGAGTTTATCCCCAACATTGATATTCCCGAGTTCAAATGGGGAGTTCCGAGATTATATGATTGTGAGCTGTATGACTTCCGACGTCCGACCTTACTCCTCCTCAAGTCACCAACAAGATGGGACGATTTTCGACATCCGGCTTCAGCTCCAAGCTCAAGTAAAAATGGCACGAGTTCCAACTTTACACATAAAAGAGACGAGTTCCAATTTCAGAATACAGTGGAAACGAGTTCCACTTTTAGGCGACGTGGAGAGCAATTTTGTCACAAAAAGAGGGCGACGTGGAGAGCAATTTGGCCACAAAAAGAAGATGATGTGGAGAGCAATTGTAGGAGAAGGTTGGCTGAAATTCAGCCTTGTGTTTTTAGGCCAATCAAAGCCCTCCAAGTTAACCACCACCTCAAGCTTATAAACTCATTTCTTTCTCTCCTTCAGCCTCATCTTTACGTTGCCTTCTCCTTGGTTCAGCTCTCTTTTCTCTTCTCCACTCACCCAACTCCATCACTCGTTCAAGCTGAGCAAGGTTCTAACACTTCAAGTTTCAGTACTTAGCTAAAATCATACTCCAAAAAGGTAGGATTCCATTCTATTCTTGAATTACTTGCACTATGATTGCATGAAATTGTATTCTTCTTCATGTATTTGATGAATTATTGGATGTATTATGATGGATTATGATAGGATTTACATGAAATCTTGAGTTGAAATTAGAGTTAGAAGAAGAAAATTAGAAGGAATAGAGAATTAGGATGCTGTCTTGGTGAGGAATTCCACGGAAGTCCGTACGGCGGAGTGTACGGCTCCGCCTACAACCGATTAAATCTGATGAAACCATTTTTAGATGAAAGTAGACATCCAGGGCTTTCCATACATATATCATATAAGGTCATTGGATTAATATTGAGAGAGATATGAATTTTTTAAGTTCGACCTAAGAATCAGGACTTTCATCCGGGCAGGGTGACTTGAGGAGGGTATAACTTGCCCTACACAACTCCAAATTGAGTGAAACTAACATTATTAGAAATCTTACACATAGGGGAACATCCAATATGAAATCTCGAGTTTGTAATGACCCCAATTGATCCCAGTGGTTCGAGGAAGTTACCCTATGTCCAAACTGAGCCAAAACAGAGTAGTCCAGAAAGGTGGAATTTCAGGACTTATAACTCGAGCTATACTAAAGCAAATGGAATGAAACTTCTTAAAAATGAAAGGTTGTCCTGTTAGCTTCAACATGACACTAATTTCGTATGATTTGAGCTTAGTTTCGATTTTTAGTGAATTTATACTTCCAGGGGTGTAATTTGGGCTAGTGACTGAATAGGCTGAGGTAAAATTTGAATATCTTGAGTTATATAAATCAAAATGAGATAGGACCAATGAGGTTAGAAAATAGACACATAGGGCTATGACATATCCAAAATTCAGGTTTAAATGAGTTGAATAGAGGTAAAGGTGGATTATACAACAATTCGGGCAAAACTGAATAGAATTGGCAGAATGGCCAAATTGATGGTTTCACAAGTGTTAGTGGACATATAAGATTTGAGTTGAGGATTGTAAGTTTTACCTTGATAGATATGTTAGATTGATTATACTGCTATGATTGATTAGTCCGTGAGAGCTAGCACTATTCATGGGGAAACGGACCTGATCCGTTATACTGCCGAATTTACGGCAGAAGTCTATGAAACTAGGAATATTTATATGCAAGGAGGAATTTAAGAATGATATGAGTTATGACAATAAATGCTGAAGCATATGTATGAGTACATTCAGCATGCCTATGCATGACCATGTATGAGAACGAAAAGATATGAGCATATTAAATGTGAATCCCTTCACTCGGAGGCAGTTAATTGAGATCCCTCCCGATGAAGGCAGTTAAAAGATAAAGATATGAATCCCTTCACTTGGAGGCAGTTGCACTTTAAATCCCTCCCTGTGAAGGCAACTACCCTCTCCTTTGGAGGCACGTGGTCAAATGAGATCCCTCTATATTGAAGGCACGTGGTTAGATGAGATCCCTCACTTTTGAGGCACGTGACCAGAAGAGATCCCTTTAATTAGAGGCATGTGACCAGAATGAGATCTCTCCAAGACTAGAGGCACGTGAATCCCCTTGTGGGTGAGTCGGTGTGGCGACGGTCATGGGTGAAGCTGACGAGCTCACTCCAAGGCTAGGCTACCCAAGGGTAGTAAAAGCACCCTAGGGACGGTGATACGTAACGCATAGGTGTGCCAAGTAAAGGCTAAAGACTAAAGACTAAAGATTAAAGATTTAAAATATATGCAAGCACCCCACTTACATGAGGCATGGCATCGACCCAGATAGTGTGAGTATCGGGGACAGAACTTACATGAGGCACGGCATGACCCAGCTAGTGTAAGTATCAAAGGAAGATCCCATATTCCTAAGGAACGTGATATGGCGATCACGCTCTAATGGGGTATGACATGGCAATCATACTCTAGAATATGGCATGTAAAGATTTTATGATGAAACAGAAAGATGAAGAAAGAGAAGTAAATTTTATGTATATGCATAAATTTAAGTACGAGTAAAGTTATGTGCAAATGTTATGTTCCCAGCATACTGATACTATGTGTGTTTTTAATACGCTGCAACTATTATTCATGATATCATATTTGAATTGATTTTTATGGGTTCTCCCAAATGCCAAGTGTATGATTAAAATGAGCTTTGCTTCGGACATTATATTGTCGAACTATAAAATTAAACAGTTTGTACAGCATGTTCACCTTTTTCAAAATACACCGAAGCAAACTGGAGATGACAATGATGACATTATGTATGATAATTAGAGAATCTTACTAAGAATTTATAATTCTCACTCCTATTTCCGTGTTGTCTCCAAATAGTTCCAGAAGTTTCTGAAGACGGCTGAAGTTGCTATCAGACAAGGTCCGCTCAGGTAACAGTAACAACTCCAGGGTACGGTACTATGACTTAAGCATAGTACTGTACTTGGGAGGGTGTTACAATTCCCAGACACGACGAACCTATGGTGATTTTTGCAGCAATGGTCAATGCCGAAGTAAAAGGTTTCATCGACCAAGGGAGCCAGCAGATATTTTATTCCAAGACGCTTTTGGTAATCTCTTGCTAAAGAACGCTGACTTCCAAACACACAAAGAAGAGTTGATCGGCTTTTCCGGGGAGAAAGTGCACCCCCAAAGGTTCATCACCCTCCACCTAAACCTGGGGTCCAGACCTAAAACTCAAACAATGAAAGTCAATTTCTTAGTTGTCAACTACCACTCGGCCTACAACGTTATACTCAAGAAACCGACGTTGAACAAGATAGGCGCCGTTATCACGATGGCATCCCTAACAATGAAGTTTTTCATCGACAAAGGAGAAATTGCTACAATAAAGGTAGATCAGCTCACAGCTCGGCAATGCTACAATGCCAGTCTTGAGATCCAAAGGCAACAGCGAGAGGTATCTCAAGAAAATTCTCGACCCCCCAATTGGTCATGATGGTAGACTTGGATACAAGGAAGGTCGAAGGAGGAAGACTTGAGCCGGATAGGGAACTGGAAGAAGTTCAAATCGATAACGAATTTGGGCAAACAACTCGAATCAACAAAGATCTCCTGACCATGTTGAAACAAGACCTAGTCGCCTTTCTGAGGTCCAACATAGATTTATTCGCTTGCACTGCGACAAATATGCCCGGAATTAACCCAGAGTTTATGTCCTAGCAGTTTATGTCCTAACAGCTCTCACGGTCCAGGAGCAAGTCCAAAGTCTCCTAGACACTGGGTTCATATGCGAAATAGTATATCCGATGTGGTTATCTAATGTCATCATGGTCAAAAAGTCCAATGGAAAATGGCATATGTGTGTCGATTACATCGATCTGAACAAAGCTTGCCCAAAGGATCCATATCCCTTACCAAGCATTGACGGGTTAGTAAATGCGACTTTCGACTTCCGATTTCTCTCCTTCATGGACACCTACTTGTGGTATAACCAAATCCCAATGCATCACCTCTATGAAAAGAAAACGGCGTTCATAACTCCAATGGCTAATTATTGTTACAAGGTTATGCTATTTAGTTTGAAGAACATGGGAGCCATATACCAAAGGCTCATGAACAAAGTATTCGCAGAACTCATCATGAGATTACATCGATGACATGCTAATCAAGACCAGAGAGGAAGAAATTCTCCTATCTGACCTTGAAGTTGTATTTGATCGTCTCTGACAACACAACATGAGATTAAACCCGCATAAATGTGCATTAGCTGTGGAAGCCGCGAAATTCCTGGGATTCATGCCCATTCATCGGGGAATCAAAGCAAACCCCGACAATTGTCAAGCCATTCTTGAAATGAAAAGTCCAACAACAGTGAAAGAAGTACAACGTCTCATAGGAAGAATTGCCTCCCTCTCAAGGTTTATGGCTATGTCGGCTAGGAAAGCCATTCCCTTATTCTCTCTCTTAAAAAAGGGAAATACTTTGAATAGACGCCAGATGGTGAAGTCGTGTTTTTCAAGTTCAAAGATTTCCTTTCCCGCCCTCTGATACTAAGTAAGCCAGAAGTCAGGAAGCCCTTGTTCTTATACCTGTCTATTAGCAACGCGGCCATAGCTGAGGCACTAGTCTGGGAGGATTCCGGACAACAGCACCTTGTATACTTCTTCAGCAAAGTACTATAAGACCCTGAGATTAGATATTGGAAGATTGAGAAAGTCGCCCTAGCCTTGGTCGTAGCAGCACGTAGGCTCCACCAATACTTTCAAGCTCATACAATCATCGTCGAACCGATCAGCCAATCCGGCAAATCCTCCAAAAGCTGGACTTAGTGGCCAGGATGGTATCATGGTTGATAGAACTTTCAGAATTCGACATCCAGTATGAACCAAGGACGACCATTAAAGCTTAAGCATTAGCAGATTTCTTAACAGAAATGGTGGACGATGTGAATTCCCCAGAACCAGGATGGATACATGTGGATGGAGCCTCCAACTTTAAGGGAAGCAGAGCCGGAGCGATACTTGAAAAGAAGGCGAAATAATCATCGAGCTCTCCATAAAGTTTGACTTCCTAGTTTCAAATAGCTAGGCCAAATACGAAGCCCTCATAGCTGGCTTGAAGTTAGCTAAAGGCGTCGTAGTATCCTAACTTTTGATATGCAATGACTCTTAAATTGTGACCTCCCAAGTAATCGAGACGTATCAAGCTAAGGATGCTTTGCTGCAAAAATATCTTCTGAAAGTAAGAGAGCTAGTAAAGGAGTTCTCAGGCGTCGACTTTCGACACGTTCCTAGAAAGGTGAATGTTAGGGCTAACATCCTTTCCAAGCTGGCAAGCACTAAGTCTGGAAGAAACAACCAAAGCTTGATCCAAGAGACATCGAAGCTCCCCTCGATAACGGAACCTCTTCCGACCTTATCCATGGACGGAGTTTCAAACTGGATGACTCTGATTGTCCAATACCTACATAACGGGACCCGACCAGAAGATCCCATGGATGCAAAGAGGCTAGCCAGAAAGGCCTCTTATTACACTATCATCAATGAACAATTATTCAGAAGAGGACTATCCCAACTATTACTATATAAAATGTGTGGGACTAGATTGATTTTTCACCATTCTTGAAGAAATCCATGAAGGTTCTTGTGGCCACTACCTCGAAGAAAAATCACTCGGATTAAAAGTATTGCGAGCTGGCTTCTATTGGCTGACAATGATCAAAGACTCGGTTGAGTATACAAGGAAATGCTGTAACTGCCAAAAACATGTCACTTTTCACCTCACCCCTTCCGACGAACTAACCTCAATCATGTCCCCCTAGCCTTTCAGCAAATAGAGACTCGACCTCCTAGGTCCCTTCCCACTTGCCTTGGGACAAGTGAAGTATTTAATTGTGGCCATCGACTACTTTACCAAGTGGATAGAGGCAAAGCCGCTCTCCACCATTACTGTTGCGCAAGCTCAGAAGTTCGTATGGAAGAACATCTTCACCTGCTTCGGAGTACCCGACTCCGTAGTTACTGATAACGGAACCCAATTTATAGCTCAAAAGTTTCGAGGATTCCTCATGAGCTACAAGGTCAAACATCACTTCACTTCCATTGAGCACCCATAAGCCAACAGTCAAGCAAAAACTGCTAACAAAGTCATATTACAAGAGTTAAAGAAGAGACTCAACGAGGTAAAGGAGGCATGGGCTAATGAGCTCAGGTATGTCCTATGGTCCTACTGAACCACCCCGCATTCAATGATAGGAGAAACTCCTTTTAAGTTGACTTACGGCGTGGATGCAATGATACCAATCGATGTCAACAAATTCAGCCCATATGCTATGTTCCAACGTACATGCCAGCAAGCACTTCGGGAAGAATCCGACCTATCTAACAAGGCAAGAGAAATGACTCATTTATAGGAGAAGGCGCTAAAACATCAAATCTCACGAAGATACATCACCAAAGTGACACCTCAAACGTTCGACAAAGGTGAATTGGTCCTCCGACATGCTAACATCAAAAAGCTTCCTATGAGCCATGGGAAATTGGCTATGAATTGGAAAGGCCCATACAGACTTATTGACGTTTTAGGAAAAGGGGCATACAAGCTCTCCACACTATTAGGCTCAGAAATTCCGAGGTCATAGAATTCCTCCAACCTCCAAAAATTTTTCATCTAAGTGTAAACCACGCAAAGTAGCCATACTCTTTTTCCTATCTCAGGTTTTGTCCCACTGGGTTTTCCCGAGGAGGTTTTAACAAAGCAAAACTCCATGGGCCAAGCAGTATTTACTAAATTCTTCTCAGTTTCCTACTTTTATATATTATCTTTGCTACAATTTTATACCATTTTACATTCATTATTATCTTGTTTATTCGTTATCACTTTCACTTTTTTTATTCCTCATTACACTTACACTTACTATGCTTATTATTCGTATTAAACGTTCCCAACCTGCTTTAGTACTCCTAAGGAATTGATCACCCCTTAGTCGAGAAAAACGAGTCTCAGTCTCACAACTTGGATACATGCGCGCAAAGTCCCGGAGTAAACAAACTCTGACACATGTGTAAAATTCGATGTTATACCTTGGGTCAGTCATGTATTTGGCACTAACTTAAGCGAACGAAAGAAACCCTTAAATTCTAGCCTACAAGGGAAATCCCACTCGGACAATTTCCGGTTCGGTGAGACAATAAGATGCCACCAATATTCCCTTCAAGTTATGACTTAGGCGAAAAATAGGCGCATCAATTAGTTCAATTGGCAAAAAATATCTAATAAAACCGCAAAGTACTGGAAATTTCATTACAGGAACCCGAAACTAGGGAAAACATTCAATATAAAGAGAGCCCATGATAGGGCAAACAAAAATAAAAATCACAATACATCAAGGGTCCGACGCTAGATTCGGCGAATCAGTTTTTGGATCCTCGTTGCCTTCATCATCTTCATCCGAAGCTACCTCAATACGACTATCAATCACAATTTTATCCAACCCGACCTCACTGAAATCAGCATCAGGGCAAATAACTTGGCATTGCTCTAGGGGACTCTCATTTTTCTCTTCAACCGACTTTGCCCACAACTGCTCCACTCATGCCACTTCATCCTTTGCTCTAGCCTAGCCTCAGAAGAATCGACATAACCCTTCTCGAGTTCTAATATCCAAGCACGAGAATCCTCCAGCTGCTTGTCCTTCGATTACAGCCTCTCCTTCAGCTCATCAATTTTAACCTGCTTAGCCTTCTCCAAAGCCGACTTCTCGTCTTGAAAAAGGGAAAGTTTCTCCTTCAAAACTTTGACCTCCTCCATAGCTCGAACGCCGGAAGTAATAACCGGCTCCAAGTAGCAGAGTAAAGCCGCCGACTTCAGTATAGCACGCCCGACCCATTGGAACTTGCTGGCCAAGTTCTCGTCGTCCCCTTGGAGGCGCTCGAGGAGGGCAGGGACCATCAATTCTTTATCCATAAATTTAGGATAAGGAAAATCCTTCTCCATGACATGGAATTCCGACCTATCTCTCGATGCAGGAGGATCGACAGGATCAACGATGATGGTTTTCTCTTTGGCCACCTTTTTTTATTTGTGTTTCTTCAAAGGCTGGATCATGGGAGCTGCCTCGAGAGCCAAAGTGAACACCGATTCTCTAGATTCCACCAACCTGGGACTGTTGCTCCTGTCCCCCTCGTGGGGCCTCTTCAAAATTCTACAACGGAACTCGGAAAGGGCACACTTCAGAGCCATTTCATCTACAAAATAGAAATCAGTAATAAGTATACATATATAAAGGAGGAAGAAAAAGTACAACAGCAAGGGAAAAAGATGATAACCTAAATACGTCTAGCTTCCCCGGGCTCTATCCCAACTATATTCTTCAAGTTCTAATGGTTTTTCCCAAAGCTCTTGAGAATGAAGTGGACAGCAGCCTTCTCTTCGGGTTTAAAGGAACTCTTCTCTATCCAAGGAGCACCAAAGTGTTTGTATCAGAAAACATTAAACTGAAGCTCTCCTTCCAAGGTCTCCCAAAAAGGAATTGAATTCAGAAGCCCGAATACTTTAGAGTAAATGGGCTTGAAATTGAGAAAGGATTCCTCGAAAAGAAGGAACACTTTTTGATTGACATGAGATCGGAAGGATAACCATCCCGAGGTTAAGCCGCCGCCAGTGGGCCGAGTCAGAGTAAAAAGGAAAAAGAACGCTTCTAGAGATGGCGCCACTCCGAGATATTCATGGATGATCTCGAACCTGCAAATCATTGCCCAGTAATTTGAGTGTAGTTGGGAAAGAGCGGCCTCAATTTGGTTCAAAATCTCCACCTGAAAATGGGTAAACGAAATCCGGACTCCTAGTTTAGAGATAAGAACATCATAAAATTACATCCACCTATGCCCCCCTCAGGGTTGAGATCACTCACTCTCTCGCTTGGGTCAGGAGCCTCTAGATAATACTCCTCCTCGTACTCAACCTCCGACGAGATTAAGTTCTTCTTTCCAAAATGGATCAGGAACTCCGGGGTTACGATTGAAGGGGTCCCAAGGACTTCGGGATCGACCCACCGGTAGATGAAGTTGATCTCGGGAGGAAACGTTAGAGCCCTTTATTTTTTTACCATCTTAAGATCCCGAATAACCTACAAAGAAAACCACCCCTACATCACAAACTTGAGAAAAACCTAAGTCGGAAACTTTCAAAAATAGGATGGAAACTGAAAAGACAAGCCCCCTACGGTGGTTTCCCTCTAAACATAAAGCCATCGGTGGGCGGCAAAAGTAAGGAAATGTAGCAAAATAGGGGTTAAAACCACCCGCAAGTAGTGGAAGAAATGCGACTAAGCCTGTGTTTGGATAGGTGTTGGAATCAATGTTGGGATGCCAAAATCAATTCTAACAATTTTTTGTGTTGTTTGGTTTTAGATTTCCAGAATCAATTCTTATCTCTAAAATTGATTTTGGGAGAAGTGAAAATTTTTTACTTTATGTTAGAATCACTTTTAGATGAACTACTAAATATAAATCACTTTATCTCAAAATCAATTCTACAAAAGTAGAACCAAACACGCTATGAATGGTGGAAAGAACCCAAACCACCACCAATATCACATTTCATCCCACAAAATAAGCACTATAAATACTAGAAATAGGAAATGGAAATAAAGGACAAACTTGTTAGGGGGATGAACGCTCAAATATGATGGATTGACTTGTTGCAAGACAAAGTAGCTTCTTCTCCTTCACTACAAAGGTTTAGGCAAGCAAAGAAACGAAGGATAGAACAAGCAAGCGGACATTTATAAGGGTATAGATGCCCCCTTACTGCGCATACCAAACGTCACCACAGGCACGGTATGGCTTTTCTCATTGAAGAGTTGGGGGCAAAAGTGGAAAAAGAACCCTAATTCAAATGATGAAGGCACGCAAATCTAGGTGCCAAAACAACATATGCTCGCTCAGGGCAATAGGACACAGCTTACGAGACAAAAAGATGTCATTACTTCCTAAAGATACAGGACGTTGTCATAAGCAAACGTTTTTGAAATATGGCTTACTATTCTCGGAAAATGAATCATGACTTCGAAGAATCATGAAGAACTTGGCACCCGATAAAGTCACCTCGATCACCGAGTTGGGGGCATTATTCCGGATTGGAGTATGCGAGCCCAACTCGGCCCAATAGCTAAGGCCAATTAAAGGTCGGATCGATCACTGTCCAATGCACAATTCGGACCCAAGTGCGAACTAAGGCTCAAATCCGAATTAAGCGTAACAAAGTCCCCTAATACGACGGAACGGTACTCACCTCGCGTGTTGCTGATAAACTCGGACCCATCCATTAACCTCTAATTGATAGATGTCCCAAGTTATCCCCTACTATGGCGGAACCATACCCCTATCTTCTCAACTATTTACCCGTATATATACGAGTCCGGTTATGGACCTCAGGTACCTTTTTTACCCTCTCATACACTCTCTTGCACTCATTGACTTGAGCGTCGGAATTCTTGTAGGTACCTCCACCATCGTAGAGCTCCAGCTTCATCAGCCCGTCAATCATATCACGAGCAATTTTAGGTCCCAATTGTTGTTCGAATTTTCTTTAGGTAACCAACTTTCGAACAAATATATTCTTTAATATTAATTTTTAATCACTCCACACTTTTTTAAAGCATTTTTAATAAAAATAATTATAAAAAAATCAATAAGTTCGTACAACGCAAAAGACATTATCTCTAATTATTTAAAAAAAAAGGTTAAAATAAAATCTTAAAACCCTATGGATAATAGGTACGGCTCTTCCTAACGGCGTCGTTTTTGTTCAAGACATATTCACCTCTCTGTCATTTCCACCCTTTCAGCGCTCGCATACTCCCCCTCGAGCCGCACACTGCACGCCCATTCTCGACCCACCACCATCACTCTCCAGCGAGCAGCGGCTACAGCTCACCGCTGGTGACGGCAGCGACGGTCCCATCGCCGGCGATGCAAACAACGGACCACCGCATTCTCTGGCCCTTTAACGGTGAGGCAGCGACACCGCGACCATACTTCAGTCTCTGTATTTTCCTTTCAATTTCTATTTCATTATTGCTTGTCCAGAGCACTGCTTTGTTTTTCCATTTTTTAGCCATAATATGTCCTTTTTTCTGTTTAGATTTTTCAGATTGATATTTTGTTTCCCTGAACCTGTTGTCTCCTCTAATTTTTTAGATTGTGGCTTTGGATTGATGTTTGAATTCTTTGTTTTGGTTCTATTTTATTTTTAATCGGAACGAGTAATTGGATTTTTGAGTAATATAAAAATTATATAATTGTATAAGGGAGGTGTTCATAAGGTTAAAGAGCTGGGTCTGCCAGTGGGGGCATTTTTATATATACATCTGACTTACTCGTAACATAGCTTTTGTAAAATTTTCGTACCCCGTATTTCTGCAACATAGGTTTACAACAATCAATATTTTCATTTCAAGTTATTGTTTCAAGAACAAAGCTGTGTTTAGGAAAATGTTATCACTCGCTTTTCTTATGTGGCTTTTCATTACTGAAGTACCGACTGGGATTCTTTGCTTCATGATCAAGAGAAAAACAAAAACCCAGATAGATTTAGTTGTTTGTATGTTTGTTTCCACCTTCAGCTTTTAGTTATTTATTTTACCCCTCAACTTTACTGTATTTTTCCTGTTTTGGCTGAAATCCATGGTCAGGTTCAGATAATTCTGTTTTCAGAGGACTGTAAACATCTTTACTTGTTGCCTGCATGCTTCTATTTTATTTATTTATTTATTTTTGGTCATTTGATGTTTTGAAATTGTTAATTTATGATTATGCACTGTTGACTTGTGTAATTAGATAATAAATATCGTTATTTAAGTGGAATATATGCTGTGGAAGGGCTGTTGCTATTCCGTACTTGTTTTTCTGTTATAAGATGCTGACATCACTTTCAAGATTTTAGTGGCTGAGTTCTTTTTTCAGATAAAAGTTATTAGATTACTGGCATAAGTTTCTTGGAAATTCTTTTAGGGTAGGGTCCTAATGTTTGTAGATTCCTGTACTTATATGTTTGTTATTATTGCCAGACTAAAACCTAGTAAATCACCAAGCCCAAATTATCTAGAGGTGGAAAAGGAAGAAGACATATGTCTGCCTACATTAAACGTGCATTGTCCTGTCGGAACTTCTTTCTGCTTCGGAGCTCTGCCCTTCGTGGTTATGACATCTCTCACATTACCAGACCACCGGTTAACATTTCTATGTTCGATAGCAATAGAATTTTCTCTGTTCCAGCTGCTAATTTTATCATAGAAAGTCGCAGAGCATTTGCCAAAGGAAGGAAGTCAAGTACGTCTTTGCATCTCTGCTCCAACATAGACACCTTTACAAACCACTTTTATGCTTTTCAGTTCAATTTTAGATTATGTAGATCCAAGAGAAGGAAATAACTATACTCATCCCTTTGATTTTTTTTGTTTCGTGTTTGGGCAAATGAGATAATATGGTAATAAATCATATATGAGGAAAAAGGAGATTGGATGTTTGAATTTTAGCTGTAGGAGTAATTTGACTGGGGGCTGTTAATGGACTTTGGTTGTGTTACTATTTTGTTTTATAGGCTTTTAAATAAAACTTCAAGCTCAGAGCTGAATACTTAGGGTGCATCCAGTTAAGAAAATTTTTAAGCAAAACTAAGGGGAAAAAAAAAGGAAAAATAAAAGAAATCTGACAAATTTTCATGAAATTTGTGGAAGCTTTTCTGAACTGGACTTATCTCAGTTTTTCTAGGCTGGTTGTTATATGGAATGAGCTTATTGATTTGTGAGTCTACAACCTGTGAAAATGGAAATTTAAAGAACAAAGATTTGTAGGTCTTAGATGTAAGTGGGTGGGACAGGTAAATTTGTCTTTTTCCAATTGCAATCAGCTAGCTGTTACTTTTTAAAGTTGGTATGAGATAATTTTGATTTAAAAGTATTGGTCCTCTGCTGAATATTTCTCTGCAAAACATATTATGCCAAGCATAATTTAATGCTCACCATTAATTTTCGTGAATGTTCATGGTCATTGGTTCATACATTTTAGAGGACGAAGGGGGTGTCAGTACCATTGAAGTTCCACCAAATGTTGGGCCTAATATCAAGGCAAATGCCGTCTCACAGATGGAGGCTGCAATGGCTGCATTATCAGCTGAACTAAATAAACTACGAACTGGAAGGGCCTCTCCAGGTATATTATTGGTTGTAATAGTTGTGTATAAAACATCTCCATGTCTGTGATAGTTAACAGTCAACACGCTAATCATGGAAATGTCTCTACAGGAATGCTTGACCATATTATTGTAGAAACTGGCGGTGTTAAGATGCCTTTGAATCGGGTTGCTGTTGTTTCAGTCATAGATCCAAAAACGCTATCTGTTAATCCTTATGATCCACAGGTACTTTGTCCTTGGAGATGAAGTTTGTTTTATTCGGTAGGATGCTAAATTCTAAACTAGTGTTACTTTTGCATATGACTAACTTCTGCAGACGCTTAAACAATTAGAGAATGCCATTGTTTCATCTCCATTGGGGTTAAATCCTAAAGCAGACGGCGAGAGATTGATTGCTGTTATTCCACCGTAAGCACTTAGTCCATTTACATTCAATTTCTCATGCCTGTCAGAGGGAGTTTGTTTGGATATAGTGACTATTAAAGAACTTGACTTCTATGCGCATGTTAAATTGACTAATTTACTTCTGTTAAATTGACTAATTTACTTCTCCACTATTGTATGCCCAGATTGACCAAAGAGCATATGCAGGTAAGCTCATAACACCTCATTTCTTTATGTTTTACACTCCTCACATAACATGTTGCTATATCCTATTGTTGGACATTCATTTCAGGCCATGAGTAAGTTGGTTGCTAAATCTTGTGAAGATGCTCGGCAAAGTATTAGAAGAGCACGGCAAAAGGTGTGGTAAAAAGCTTTGCTATTTCTTGACTGGTATATATACATATATAGTGGTATGACTTTGAATAACATAAGTAAGTATTAAGGAAAGGATTGTTGCTGAAAGTATTGAGAGTTCTCCTTTGTACTGAATCATTTAGGGCATTTTTAACTTGAATTCATTTTTTGTTAGGCATTGATCGTCACCATTATTTTAAGGCTTAGAAGTTTCATTTGCAGCTTTCAAATGAGTTTTCAAATATGCACTTAATCTGTCCATTACTGTTGAAAACTTGAAATCCCACCTGTTTATGCACTGATTTATATAATGCATGAACTTTCTTATTATCAGAGCAGATAAGATATTTCAAAATTGTAGAAACGAAAAAATGGCAGTAACAGAATAGGGCTTCGGCTTAGTTTTGAGTCATCTATTTATTTCCATGTTAAGAGGGTGATCCTTTCTCCATTATTGTTATTATTTTTTTGTAATACTGTAGCTGTGCCATAATTTGCTGCAAACTGTGGTTATGGATATTGTTAATTTCGCAGGCAATGGATGCAATTAAGAAATTGTATTCAAGTCTCCCAAAAGATGACATAAAAAGACTGGAGAAAGAAGTAAGTTATATATGCTTGTTGCAATTGAGAAGATAACCAGATTCCATAGCTTCAGTAGTTTGGTTTCTGATATTCCCTGCCTACAGGTTGATGATTTGACCAAAAAATTTATCAAGACCGCAGAAGATATATGCAAGGCAAAGGAGAAGGAAATTAGTCAAGGTTGATATCCAGCGTTATTGCTATATTTTGCAGAGGATTCACTTCATCATCTATCCTTATAATTAGCTGGGGGCCTAACATTTGTCTGGTCTGAGCTGAGTGTCCTTTTATCTGTCATTATATGTAGGACTACTATTCTGGTATTCTGGCAATTTTGAATACATAAAATGAGTATCGCAGTTTCAACCTCTTAGGGCTATATTTGGATTAGTGGAGAGTAACGGAATGGAGTACCATTATATTTGGTTCTGTTGTTTGAATATTTTAAATAGGATGGAATGGAATGGTATTTGATAGAACTCATTCCATTACATCCAATACTCTTTTCAATTCCCTCCAATTGGAAATGGGATGGGTTGAGAGTAAGTAACGTAATAGTCTTACCATTTTATCCCTTTCTATTATTTTTCAAAGTTACGGGATGGAAACTTTGTATTCCATTCTTTGATATCTAAATAATAGAACAGATCATTTTATCTAATCTTTCTTTTTCTCTTTTTTTAAATAATTGATAGGCGCTCAAAACTCTCAAAAAGAGAGGAGCAAAGTCAAGTATAACAAAAGTCACCTCAAGATTACAAATATTACGTTAATATCATTCTATAAAATACATAGAGAACATTGATCACGCTAACACTCTAGGATAATGTTGAGAGCACGCCAACACTATGAAAACTTGTTGATTAAAACTCTTCCCTTTGAAAGAACTCATATAGACCCACTTCGGGTCAAAAAGATAGTAGGAACAAAAAGCACCTTGAGAACAGCAATGAGTCTCGGGGGTGCAAACCCTAACACTCCTAGAATAGACACCACAAAATGCTTCCACCATAAGGTGATATGCACCAACTTCAGGCGGCCCCATCATAGCTCGTCCTATAGCACCACCAAATCTTGCTTTCCACCACCATAAAACCCACCAACCACGCCACCTTAACTAAAATCGCTTAGCTCCATAGCCCAGGCAATAGTTGGAGGTGGATTTGTCCAAATCTGCCATGATTTGTCACACCTCCCCTGCCAACTTTTGGTGAACTCTTCGATGCCATACACCTGCCAAACGACAAGATTACACATAGAGCAGCAGATGTGGAGACAAAACCAATGCTCACCTCGAAGATCGTTCATATACCATCCCAAACTTGTTGCCAAAATGCCAAATGTGCTGACTAAAACCTCCATGGTGGTCTTCATGGCGCCTTCAGAACACCAAAGGGAAAGGGGGTGGAAAGGGAAAGGCAGGGGAAATGGGAAAGCGGGTAGGGTAGGGGAACCGAGAAAAGGGTACGGATGGGGGTTTGGTAAGAAAAGGGTAGAAGGATGGGTTAGGGGGCTTATTACAAGCCTAAGGAGGCTGGCAATTGTAATTCCCAGGTTGAGAGTCACACAAATCGTGACACTTTATCCTCTCGGACTCTACAAAAGCTCTAAGTCTAGACCTTAGGCCTCCTTGGAGGGTTATATGTTTGGTACATTTTCATGGGATCAAAAATTCTGGTAATTGTTTCTTAGATATCCAAGAATTAAAAAGCGATTTTTAATGAATTTTTAGAAGTTATTAACCCTTTCATTTTCAACCTTTCAACCTTGAAGTTTAAGAAAACGCAAGTTTTTGGAATTTTGTACTAAAATCCAAAAGTTGGATTTTGATTCTTAAAGAGTTTGATTTTTATAATATTTTTATTGAATTCAAATGGGGGGTATTCTTTTATTTACATTTATGTTTTAAAGTTAAGTATATGATGATATTTGAGAGGTGTAGATGAAAAAAAAAATATTTGGGCCAGCGCCTAGCGCCAAGGCCGCCAGCACTAGATGTCTTTGTGAGATCTTGGTCAAGCTTGTGAGCGGGCGCCCCGCTGGACAAGATTAAAAAGAGAAACTCGTCCCCTTCTTCCCCATTCTTCACCAATCTCTCTCTCTCTTCTTTTTCTCTTATTCTTCTCTCCCTCCATGTTGATCCTATTATATCTTCATCAATGTTTACTCAAACCCACCACCAAATCCATCCTTTCCTCATCATCATCATAGCTTTAGGCTTGGCTTCTCTCTTGAAGCTCTCTTTCTCCTCTTTTTAGAGAGAGAAAACCATGGTGGGAGGAGTTCCTCCACTCTCCTCGTGTTCCACTGCCTTCCTCCACTCTCTAAGGTAATTCTTGGGCTCAATCCTCCTTGTTTTATCATTGATTAGTTACTTTTTCCATGAATTCTAAATCTATGCATATGAGGGGGGTTAGGGCTCTAGAAATTGGGGATTTTTTCCCTACAAGGCTAATCGTAGTAAATTCTTAGAATAGTTATGTTGTGGAAGTCTAATAATTATATTTGTCATGTTAGACGCTCTCCAAAATCCCTTTGTGGCTCTAAGGCATTGTAGAACTTGAGTTTCTTCCTTTCCAAGTTTAGACTATGAGTTGATAACATATCTATAATTAGTTTGTTTGAAGAATATATATGTATAATGTATAGTTTGTTTTATGTATATCCATGATTTCGTAAATATTATGTTTATGGTTTGGGTTATTAAAGGTTAAAGAAATTGAAATAGCATTTTAATGTATGATCTTACTAAATTCTTGAAAGACAAAAGATATTATCCTTTTCTCTCTCTCTCTCTCTCTCTCTCTCTCTCTCTCTCTCTCTCTCTCTCTATATATATATATATATATATATATATATATATATATATATATATATATATGATTATGTGTATGTGGGACAAGCAACTTAAAAGTGATTTACAATACTTGAATAGTTTGATAGAGAAAGATATGGTTTCAAGTTATTAGATTCTAACTATATAAAGGCCTGAAGTTAATATGATGTTTAGAAGTTATAGATTTCTATGAAGTAAGCTTAATATTGATTTCTATGAATTATTTCCAAATTGATGTTTGGATTTTTAAAGCTTGATATGTTAAGAACTATAGAATGTTAATGCTTTAAGAGTTTAAGCAATGTATTTAGAATTCAGACTTGATGTCTAGAGTAAAGTTATTTAAGGAATCTAAATGATAACAAATTAATAATAAGCAAAGGTTTCCAAGAGAGAGAAAACTGTGACGGAACTGTTTGCTAATGACAGCAGCATTAGCCTTGGTGCACCTTGAATAACCTAGCTAGCAGAGTGATTGCTAGCCTGGCATGTCGGCCAACATGTCTAGAATATTTAGGCATGGATAGACGTAAAGTTATCAGTTATTCCTGGACAAGCCTAGTCAGGCAATTATTTTCTAAAATAGGATCCTCTCTTAAGCTTTATGATGAGTTTGAAACGAGTATTTATTTTTTATGATATGAGAAAGTATTTCTATCTTTCAGAACAATTCTTACATCCTTATTATATATATGATTTATTACATTTAGTTGTAAAAGCATTATGTTTATATATATTTATAAAGAAGTTTTATCCAATGGAAAGAAAAAGGTGATTAAGGACCTATGGATATTTTAAGGACAGATTATACTTCAAGTATATTTTACCAGAAATTTTATAGTATGTTAGCATATAGACAAAGGCTTTTTCTTAAAAGATGATATATAAGTTCTTGGAGAAACATATAAGTTATACTTTTGCCAAAAGTTAATGTTAAAGCTTGTTTCACTACTGTTATAAATATATTATCTCTCATTGAGTCTGTATGACTCACTCTTTTCTCTCTCTCTCTCTCTCTCTCTATATTTTTAGATAGTTGCGGGATCGTGCTCAAGCTTCAATAGTTAACTAAAAGATTCAACATTTATGCTTAATTGTATAATCTCTAGAAGTGTTTAATTAGTCCACAAGCAGGGTCCTCCCTGTGTCAGTCTATAATTTTGTAGTAAAAGTATATTGTTTTAATTATGTTAAGTTTGAATTTTTAATGATGATTGATTAGCGTTTTGGATTGGTATATGTATATGTTTTCATTAGTATGAACATATTTTAAATTCTCAAACTGTGTGTTGTGGGATGCATTTGGAGAATGCCTGGATTCCCGATGATTTTGTGTGCTTGTATTATTTTTGCAAGGCCAAGATCCTTATTTGGGAATAGTCTTAAATACAAAGGAGACTCTGCCCAATTTTCTATTAGAATAAAGTCTAGATAGGCATGCTAGGCACATGTCCCTACGCATCCGTTACGACCTAGGTTGGGTTGTGACAACAGTAGCCCTAGCTTGGCATCTGTACGTAGAGAAAAGGGTTGGGAAAGGGGAAGGCAAGTAAGAGAAAAAGACAATAGTTACAATGTTGGATATTCTTACCAAACACCCGTCCACAGCTTTTTCTCAATTCCCCTACCGAGAAATTAATAATCAATTAATTTAAAAAATAAAATTAAAATGGGATTTAAATTTATTTCATTCAACCATTATTATCTCAAATCTACAATTTGCTATTAATATATGAATTACTTGCAACTTTGTCTATGCTTGTTAAGTTAATACTACCTCTATTTTAAAATAATTATCCGCTTTGAAATTTTATTTGTCTTTAAATAATTGTCCATTTAGAAAGTTTAGACAATATTAATTATTTTTTTTAATTATACCCCTATTAAATAGAGGAGAAAAAGTAAATAGAAAGAAATAATCAAGGGAAAGAATTAAGTAAGGATAATTTTATAAAATATACCTAAATTTTTCTAATATTGAGACTTTTTCAATCATTTCTTAATTCATGTGTACATTTAAAATTGGACAATTATTTTAAGACGAAGATAGTACTATTTTTAAAAACTAATGTAATGCAGTCACTTTCTTGTGTACAAAAGTAATTGTTAGTCTAAAAGGAATATTGTTCTTAATGTACTATATTAACTATAACCATTAAGTTTTGTGATAGAAATTATTTCTTATCATCTTTTGAATTTAGCAAAAAATTATTAACTTAATAGTGCGTTATTGCTTTCAGAATCACAAAAGTTGATTTGTTAATATTCTGTTAATGAAAAATTAAACTTTTTGGTTCAATAACAAAATAAAAGAATTTCTTTTTTTTAGCCCTTGTAAATATTAATTTCTAAAGACAAGATATATAAGCATAATAATTTCTATGATTTTTTAGAAGAAGGTTGAAAAATAATAATAATTCAAATGAAATAATTGAAGAAAAAAGAAAATTATAGTATTAGATATTTTTAAATATTTTAAAATCTTCTTCAAATTAAATTTATAAACAAAAAGTAATATATAAATACACCTTCAAAGAACTAAATAAAGGGTTAATTTTCTTAAATGGACATTGACCTTTTCATTATAAACTAGAGATAATTACCGTGCGCTCCACATGTTTATTTATATTTTTTATAAATTCTTTTAATAAGAATACTTTTTTACCAAAAAGTTATAACAGCATTTGAAAGTTAGACATGGAAAGAAAATATGAATTTTTTAATTATCTTAAATAATGAAATAAATGAAACTTTAAAAATAATTATATTTTGAGAGTTCATATTGAATAATTTATTATAAATAATATTTATTTTGTAATCATTGTACTTTTCATTTTCTTTAACTATAAAAACTCCCAATCTTTTATTTAGATTATTTTTGACAATACAAAATATAATTATTTATGACAATATTTATTTTATCAAATAATCAACCTTGACATTTGCGTATTGTCATTGTATATAAACACTTTTATCGAGAATTGTATTCTTCTTAAAAACAAAAGATTACTTCTAAGTCCTTTCTTGGCAAAACCATTATGCAGAATAAACTTTTACACCAACATTGCTTTCTTTACTCTCCTTAGTACATAAATTCATAATGTCAAATTTAGTTATGAGCATAATCGACATTGTTTTTCCTTGTTGCAAGCAATGAGCTTAAGGAGCTTAAATTCTTGTCAAGTTATGTTATTAATTGCTTTGTCAGTCTCACATGAGCTTATATACTATTTTGTTGGATCTTAAATCACGTTAAATGTATAAGAATTGATTTCGTCAACATTGTCACTTAAGGAGTGGGTATTGCTATTTTTTCAAGATATTCTTTATCTTACATGCATTTGATGTAAATTTGGATGTGTTATTAACAATTTATTTCACTGGATCACTAATTGACTTAAGTAAATATTATCTTTATTTTTTAATCCACATAAGAATGTCATCTCTTACTCTAGTATATTGTTTGATTATCAATATCTATATTACTAATAAAATAGAAGATATAATATAGAAAAATTTTTATGTATCGCAACCAGATTTATTCCATATGAAATACATTTATTTGAGAAATAAAAAAAATGTAAAATAAGTTAAAAAAAAGAAACAAAGAAAAAAAAATTAAATGCATTCATTTAAAAAAAGAAATTTTAAAAAGAATTCAAATATAAAAAAAATGCATTATTTAAAAAGGAAATTAAAAAAGTATTCAAATATAGAAAAAAATAAATATATTTATTTAAAAAAGGAAATTTAAAATAGTGAACTATTCATGTATAAGTTAAAACCACATAAAAGTAAAATAAGATTAAAAAATATTGTAATATTGAAAACAAAAAAGTTAGACTGTATTAACTTTTATTTTTGAATTTTAAGTAATTATTTCATGTGCTATATGTGATTTAATAAAAAAAAACACACACAAATTTTCAAATTGTCAACTAATGAATAAATTTAATCAATAACTTATTTAAATAAATAGTAATTAACTTCAGAAATTAACACTATGATGTTTAATAGTTGAAATTGAAATTTTCAATAAGGATTTGATTAATAGACATTTATTTTATCACACTAATAGATGTACCAAATGGAAAAGATAAAAATAGATTTAACAATTTCAATTGAATACATTTGAAATATACCACTATAGTTTGGGGTTTGCTTTCGGTAAAATAACAACTGTTTCTATTTAAAATAAACTTTTGATATAGAGGCCTAGATATTGGGGAACAAGAATTGAATTAAAATACTTAAATGAACCTATTATAAATACATTTTCATATGTGTATTTGTTGTGCGCTTTTTATGTTTTTTACTTTACTATTTTTTGTTTGGATAGGTTACTAATTTAATTTCATGTCTTATTAAGTGAAAACTTTTAAAATGAATTCTCTTAAATTTTACTTTGTGTTTAATTAAAAAGAATTAATAAAATGTTATTTTTGTGCTGAAAATTGTCATCAACTAAAATAGTTAAGTCATTTTAATTTTAATCTTCTATTTTCTAATTCAAGATATATTATATTTGTTTAACTTTGTTTAACTAAAATTATCATTTTATCATTGTTAATATTAATTTGTATTTCAATGCATTATTTTATATGAAGACCAAATTTTCAGTACAATGTCAAAGATAAAAAAAATATTATTATTATTATTATTATTATTATTATTATTATTATCTTTCGTCTTATTCTTTATTATTTATTTGATTAAACAGTTAATCAATTGATATTCTTCCATTTTATATTTATTAATCATTTTGCCATTTGTGCCTAAAATACACTGATTTTTTTAATATATTAATACTAATTTCATAAAATCAATTTTTATAATTACTATAATTAAAAAGGTATTTATTTTATCCCGTGCATTCCACGGACACAAAATACTAGTTAGTATATATATATATATATATATATATAATTTTATTTCATAAGATAGTCAATAGAAAGAAGAATATATACTAAAATAAAATCCCAATAGAAAATTTATAAATAATATCAAAATTAAAAAATAGATTAATAAAAGTACTGTAAGAATAAAATTATATTAATAAAATTTATTATTTAATTAAGTATAAAGTAATATAATAACACAATAAACTTTCTATTATTATTATGTTCATTAAATCAGTATATTTATTCATATAAAAAAATATTGTTTAGTGTAATATATATTATGTTTACAAAATTTATTCTAATGTAGGTCATCAAATAATTTACTTTAAATTTTAGGGAAAAATACACTTTAATCTCCAGAGTTATAGGTCATATATATTTTAATCCTTATATTTTAAAAAATGCTAATCAACAACTAAACTTGCAATCTGATACCTTAAATTTTTTTGAATGTATGTTATTTTTGTTAACAATTATTGAAAAAGTTAACAAAAGTATCAATTTACACATTCAAAAATGTTTATGGAATCGATTTACACATTTTTAAAATATAAATATTAAAATACATATGACCTATAATTTTAAGAAATAAAATACTATTTCTCCCCTAAATTTTATAATTAAATATTATTATTATTATTATTATTATTTTAAAACCTGAACAGTCAAACACTTATTATAATTTTTAACTATTACAAATGCATATGACGACTAATTATCCTTATTATACTTATTATCATGTAATATAAATTTTTAATTGCACATTGTAATAAATGTAACCTTTAACTAATTTTACTATATACACATAGAGAATATAAATAGATATATAAATAGATTGAAAATAACCTTGTCAACACTCAATGGAGGCTGGTTTACCTCTTCTGATGACTACTGCATAAGCCGAGTTTGGCTACAATGTTTCAAAAATCATGTTAATCTGAGGCGATTGAACTGATTATTTGTAATGAGATTACTCTGTCAGGTAATAGAATTGCCAAAAAAAAAAAAAAGAAAGAAAAAGACAAATTATGATAAATATTTACCCATTATAATAACTATCCACCATAATTTATTACATTATTGCAATTCTTGTAACTGACAATGTAAAATTATTTACCATTGTCAGTAGGTGAAACTTAATCTCATTTGTAATCACATTTCAAACTATAACTCCTTTGTCCTAAGCAACCTGCATTGTAGTCAAATATAATGATTTGATATCCAAATTAATATTCCAATTGGAATCCAAACAAATGCAGTTATGACCATGTTTCGATTAGCTTAAAATCAACAGTACGACCTCAGTCGTGTAGCCACCAATTGGCCAGTACAAAGAAAACCTCTATTTAAAAGGTAAAATTTACAGCAATCAGAATTCTGTAATGCAAAGTTAAAAATTATGAATATTTTATAAAATCCTTAAAAAAAAAATGTTAGCCCAATATCGTACAATAGCTAATTCGTGAAATTAACCAATAAATAAACTTAATTGATATGCATTGGATATTGGCCATCTATGGTGCCAATACAAAAGCATAGCAACAAAACGTTTTCCAGGATATTCAGTAGAACTGCCGATCAGCTTGTGTACTCCCAAACTTAGATATATCATTGCCACTCTGACTGGATACTCAGACCAATGCGTTCATAATTTGATTAGAACTGTGCAGAAAGTACATCCTGCATAAAGGCAAACAAATACAAACATTGAAACATACTCATTACATCCATAACAACATAAAATAGTCTGAAAACATCATTGGCTATACTCATATCTACGAATTTATTCTTAATAATCATCCAATGGACACAGAGTTTTAAAATCCACAATTAGCATTGTTGACATAAAAGTAAAAGAGAGGAATATGCTGAACCGCCTGTTTTAACAACACACAAGCCATTCCAAATTACCATATTTACATGATATAATGAAGCCAGACAATTACACGTTTCTAATAAGCATCTTGAGATGCATTAACTTACATGTCTACAATCAATCACATTAAACAGCTATTTGAAAATTTACAAAATAGAATGCATTACAGTATAATTAGAATCAATCAATTGGAAATGGTTAAAATAATTAGAGGTTAGTTAAGCTAGTTAAAAGACTCACCAATTAGTTAGTAGTTGCGTTAGCCTATGCTTAGACTTGTATCAATCACTTTTCACCATTAGTTGAACTCACATTTCACATATTTTCTCCATTCTCTGAATTCACTGGGCTCCTACCATGTTTTCCAACAAAATGATTCTATAAAATAATAGAAAAAAATTAATATGCTGATAGATTTAACAAGACATTACTTGAAATACGTGAAGAATGTCTTGCATTGTCAATAAGTTGGAATAGTATGTATCAAAATTGACAAGAGAATAAGCAGCACCAGTTGTCGACTGCCTTGCAAAAGTATGCCATAGGTGTTCTGCTATTGATAATCCATTTCTCCACCAGAAATATTTTTCCTTGTCATAGTTATCAATTATCAAAGCTAAGGAGCATAACCGATTTGTCTGTTTGAATATATATATATATATATATATTTGTTTGTTTGTTTAAAACTCTATGTAGGAGTCCAGTTATATAATCAGATAAAGTGTTGTTGATATGTACGTTCTTCCAACTAATCAGAGTAGATATTAGTGATCATATGCTACCATGTCTCATTACTTTATCATTTTTTGGGGACAACAGAAAATAATGCAACAATTTGAAACTAAAGATGATTAAAATGCACATGTCCAGGCAGTGAACTCCAAATGGCAAATATACGGTTGGACAGAGTCTAAATGGGAAGTGTTTTGCCTCTCAAATCTAAAGAGAAACAGTTATGTTGCACAAGAATTGTAACTTACATGATAGAACACACTTCAGATCAGCGTTTCCAGAAAGGTCCAAAATCTTTAAGCGGCCATACCTACAGACCAAACAATAAAAGATCAGTGGAAAATGACAGAAAAGAAAAAAGAGGGAAAAAGGGGTAAAGGATTGTGTGTTTCATTAAAGCATACACAAAATTACCCTCCAGAATATCCTGCTCTCAATAAGTCCATAAGGAACAGGACCAAAATTCCTTGAATCAGTGGTATTATATGCGTTATCTCCCTGTACCCAAATGTGACCCTTCGGAACCTGAAGAACAAAGGCAGACATAGACAACATAATCTATATAATCCATTCAGTAAGGGGAGGAATAAATAAATCAACACAAGCTCAATCTCTCTCTAGTGAAAAAAGGAGGAAGCTACCATTTTTATCCTTATAGGATCAATTCATTGACAAACTAGTCCTGAAAGGATGTTTTATTAGCCCATAGTGCTGCAATAATTAGCGCCCTGACAAATTAATCGCTAGAAGAACAATGCGTTGGCAAACTAGCCCCTAAAAGATCATTGCGTTGGCATATTAGCCCTTAAAAGATCAATATATTGACAAATTAGTCCCTAAAACATCTTTTATTAACACTATCGGAGTCCATTAACAATAACAGAATTCCTGTCAAAAAATAAAATAAAAGAATTGGTCATTGAGATTCCATGGACTAATAAAACACCTTTTATGGACTAATTTGACAGTGCATTTATCTTTTAAGGATCAAAATGGTAGTCCACTCGTGAAAAAAAAGGACTATAGACAACCAAATACCAAGCCCGTTCTTAAAATGATGAAGCAAAACAATGCGAGTCCTCGAACCAGTTATCCAACAAAAAAGCAAATTCAAAATACTAGAAATCAAAACCCATAATCAAAATCATTTAAAAAATGCTAGAAACGGGAATTTGTAATAAGAAATTAACCATACCACAACAGTTTCACGCTTATCACTGTCATCGGGGCTAGAAATGTATGTAACAGTATCACCGTCCATTCCAACCAAGCGTTTGGTGATACACTTCCTAGGGTTTTGAGGGGAGCGCAGAACCACGATATCTCCACGAGAAACTTTGCCAAACCGAGTTGAGATCCTTTCAGCCAAAAACACGTTTGGGATAATATCTATTGCAGGAAGCATGCTGGGACCAAAGGTCTGAAGCATTGGAATTAGTTAGTTACTGATTTTTAGAGAAGTTGCGAGAAACCCCCAAATTAGTCCCCAATAAATTCAACATCGATCACATTGGTTTGGGAAACAAAAAGTAGGTACAAGGTTCCTAACTATTACAATGTAACTAATTTTTGGGGGGGAAAAAAAAAGAAAAAGAAATCAGAGACCAATGTGATGGAGGTTGAATTTGTCAAGACCAATTTGTGAGTTTACTGAAAAAGGAAAAAAATTTTTTATTTGGGGTACAAAAGGAATAGAATTTTAAGCCAAAAGCGAGTAGAAACCATGCTTTTTACCTGAACAGGGGTGACCAAGTAGGTGTCGGTGACGTGCAGAAAACAGAAGAACTTTGCAACAAAGAATGCATTTTCCCACCCTTCTCTGACAAACGACGCAAATGGCCCCAAGTTTCTAAACCCCATCGCTTTGTTCAACAATAACAAGGGAAGCGCATGTCAAATTTGAGTGTTGGGGGGAAAGCGTGGTTGTAGTGTTGAAAGACACCGTCCTCGATAGCGATAATAGGGGTGTGGAGGTGGAAGATTGATCTCAATCACTGTGATATGTAGCAACGTAGTAAGGTATGTCACTTTGTTATGTAGAGGCAGTCGTTGAAGCAGCTCTTCGAATGGATGCGGACAAGCAATAATGGAATAGAAATTGAAAGGGAAATACAGAGACTGAAGTATGGTCGCGGTGTCGCTGCCTCACTGTTAAAGGGGAATAGAATGCGGTGGTCCGTTATTTGCGTCGCCGTCGCCGCTGCTCGCCGGAGAGTGACGGTGGTGGGTCGAGAATGGGTGTGCGGCTGGAGGGGGAGTGTGCGAGCGCTGAAAGGGTCGAAATGACAGAAAGAGGTGAATGTGGCTTGAACAAACGCAACGCCGTTAGGAAGAGCCGTACCTATGCTCGTCTGCCACTGTCGGCTTTTCTGCTTCGGGAGTTTTTATTTCCTTCCTCCCTTGTAGGGTTTTAAGATTTTATTTTAACCTTAATTTTTTTTTAAAAAAAATTAGAGATAATGTCTTCAGCCTTGCACGAATTTATTAATTTTTTATAATTATTTTTACTAAAAATATATTAAAAAAATGTGGTAGTGATTAAAATTTAATATTAAAGAATATATTGAATTTATTTTTTTGATTATTCTTTAAAATAAAATGGATTAAAAATAATTATATTGAGGGCAGTTATTAAATATTTTACTATAGATAATATTTTTATTAATATATAGACAAAATCACAGCAAGTAATTCTTTTCTAGTGAGAGATAGAGAGAGAAACTAGGGAGAGATAGAGAGAATCTTCATTGCTAGAGTTTTGCTATCATCACCATGTCTGTCTTCTTTGTTGTTCCCTCCGAATAGAAGGGGCAAAAAGGTTGAGACAAGCTCCTTCAAAGAGAAACTGGTGGGGGATTCCACTGTTTCCACAAAGAAAAGCAGAGGTGACCTTTTCAAGTTGAACCTTGCAAAAGCAAAATGGGTGGATGGTAACCGGTTGTTACCAAAGATATCATTTGATTCATCCATTAGAGAAGAGTTATAAGCTTCCTGGAGGGAGGCCTTGGTGGTGAAATTGTTGGGCAAAAATATTGGTTTCCTTACGATGAAGGGTAGGCTTAAGACTTTGTGGAAACCAATGGGTGGCTTTGACTTGTTAGAAATGGGATTTGGCTTCTTTTTAGTCAAGTTTGTGTAACCTCCAATGCTCTTCAGAAAGCATCTCGTGGTTAAAACCGTATCGAGCTTTAAAGTTTTGATGAGCAATAAATCAAGCTTTAAGTAAAATATTTTGCAAATTAATGTTTTGTTATAATATGCATTCTTTTGTGAGCAAGACCACTCATTTCAAACTGAAAGCTATTTTTAACAAAACAATGATGTTTATTCCTTCATATTCCTCGTGAATATACATTTTTTGGAATAAATACTTTGTGGAGTATGTGATCTCTCACTTAAGAAACAGATTGGAAAGTTTAAAAGGATGGATTTACATCATCAGAAAGGAAAACAAGCCTTAGAAAGGTGCATAGATTATTCAGAAGATTAACACATCCAGAAGACTGTCCAGATGGGTGATCATCAAAAAGATGCTTCTCATAAAGTACCTCACCTTCAAAGCTTCTTCAATATGATTCAAGGATTAGATTCAAAATGTCAAAAATGATGTGACAAGATCCAAAGAAGTGCTAACAAGTCTGAAAAGTTGGTGTACCATCAAACGACTACTTTTCTTCTTCTGTGATATTTCCAAAGGTTGATAAAGAAATCAACTTCTTCTTTGTTCAGTCTTAGACCAGTGGATTAAAGAAGCTCAAGATCTACACACTTCAATGGATAGCTTTTTTAAGTCTATAAAAGCTAGAAGATCGATGAAGATGGGGTTAGAATGTTAGATGGTTAGACGATTGAGCATTCTGCATATTCTGTAAAGCCTTCATCCTTCTCAACTCTCTGAACAACCAGAAAGTTATTCATTATAACTTTTGATTAGGAAATCTTCTCTCCTGCTTTGTTTTAGCTAATATTCTCATTTTGAGAAAGTGAGAGAAGTTACACACACTGTATTTCATTGATTATACTTTGTTAAGAGATTTAGTGTGAGTGTTCAAACACAAACTTAAATTACTGAATATTGTAACCTGACCCATTAGAGGTCCTTGTGACCTTGGAGAGGCTAGGATCAAATACTACTCGATTTAGCTTGGAGAGGCTTGGACAAAGAACACTCCTTATACAAAAATCTCAATGAAGAGTTGGGGACTAGACGTAGGCAAGTTGTTGGCCAAACTAGTATAAAACTTTGCTGTGTGATCTTTCTATCCCTTCTACTTTTCATTGATTTACTTCACCATGTGATAAATTTTGTGTGCTAAATATACTACTACAAAAACAAACCTTCTTAAAGGAAAATAGTTTTAATTCTAACTAACTCGCTTCTGCATTCCAAATCTCAAACTTGAGAAAGTTGTCTTACAAAAGTTTTTCAAGTTTTAAATTTCTTTTGAAGCACGATTCAACTCCCTCTTCTCATGCTACTTCGACCTATAGTTTGATATGAGGGAAGATAGAATCTGTAACACCCGCCCAAATTCATTATTATGCTTAAGTCATAACATCATATTAGGAGTTGCTACAATTAATTAAATGGACCTTGATTCATTATTCTCTTTATTTTCCGCACATATAACACAATACTCTTTTACATTGCACACATATTGGTATACAAGATAGCTTAGCAATTTACATGAGTAACTCTACTAAGAGTTTCGACTAGGACAATAGCCATCAAAGGCTAACATATATATATATATATATATACTTGGCAATTAAATTTATCAACCAGTTTAGTCTTGGCCACTTCCCTCTAGGTTGGTCTTCTTTAATATCTTCTGATCTATCTAGAGACAACACGGAAGCACACACATAGGAATGAGAATTTTATATTCTCAGTAGACTTCTTAGACTATCTAACAATCCATGTCATTGTTGTCGTTCTAGCTGCTTCGGTTTATTAGAAAAAGGTGATCTCATACATTGTAGCAAGGTTCATTTATTAAGTTCAAGAACTGTATTATTCCAAAGCAGATTGATTTTAATTCATATACTTGGGTATAATATGGAAATAATTACACAATTGCTAAGTATGCATTTTCCCTTGACAAGTCAACTAACAAACATAAGTAAGTATGGTACATGTTTATGATTGTATGATTAGGTACTTTCCTATCTTTCTTTCTTACTTTGCATATGCCTTTAATTTTTATTGCCCTTGGGTAGTATGATCAGGGAGTGAGCTCAACTCGTGACCATCGTCACCCAATACTAGCCTAGAAAGGGACCTACATGCCTCTAATTCGGAGAGATCTCATTTTGGCCAACTGCCTCCAAATAAGAGGGATTTCATAACTTTTATATGACTAGCTTCATGTGAAGGAGCCTCATACTGCCCCCCACGTGAAGGATCCTATCTTATTTATTCACATGTACCTATCATATGCTTGAAGAATCCATAATCAAGATGCATGATTCATATATTTCTATTGGAAATCCGGTGGCATAACAACTTAAAATCCGCTTCCCCAAAAATGAAACAGATATGTTTTTAGCCAACCAGTCAAGATTTCAGATTTAACATAATAGTATAATAACATTTCAGCAATAAAATAGAGAATTGTATCAACAATTTCAACCCTTGGCCTTTTATAGTTTAAGAGTGCTCAAATCGTTAAAATCTGCAATTATACTTCAATATGCTAAATCTACCCTGTTTTAGAAATTATGCCATAAGTTCAATTTAACTCATTTAAATATAAAATTTTAATGTGTTATAGCATTGTTTGTTTATTTTTAGTTCTCTTTAGTCCCACTAACTTTTGATAAGTATAAATTGAATTGTTGAGGTTTCATTCAAGGCTGCCCAATTGTTAGATAGATTTGAGTACTTGAATGTAAAAATTCACCAAAATACAATTTTTATTAATTGTATCCTAAATTTACATCAAAATGAAGCTTACTAAACCATATTTCAATCCCCACGAGTTTCACTTCGAATGGATGAGTAGAGCTCAAGTTATAGGCTCCTAAATAGACTATTTTATAATACCCTATCTCAACTTGAGCAGGACATAGGGTAAATTTGAAGAATCTGGGAATAATATACGTAAGATATGAATCTAAAATTTTTATAACATGAACATCTATGTGTCAGCTTCCTAAAAAAATTGATTTAACTAAATTTGAAGTTGTATAGGGCGAGTTATGCCTTTCAAAACACATATTGGTTAGAATAGGGGACAAGATTTAAGAGTTTACTTAAAAAATTCATAACTATTTCATTTTAAGTCCAATAGACTGATAATTTATGTAGTTGGAAAGATCTAAATGTCTAATTTCATTTAAAAATGATTTCATCAGATTTTTATGCCTACAGATAAAGTCATACCATTCTCTATACTGACAAATCCTAGGATTTCAATTCCTAGCAATTCTATTTGAGTTTCCTTTTGAGTTTTTGATCAATTTTCCAACCCAAACCAAGAATTCTCATGTTCAGTCAATTGAAACAAGTCATATAATCATCGCATGATATCAGATTGAAGAGGAATCAAGAAAATCTAACCAGCTACATAAACCTTAATAGCCAATAAAGTTTAGGAATCCTACCTCAAATCCAAACTTGAGCTAGTAAGGAAGTTGGTTTTGGGTAAGGGAGTGGGAGTAGAATGAAGAGTCAAGGATGAAGGGATGAAATGATAAAAGAAATGAAAGAGGGAGGTTTGATTGGGGGGAGGGCGAAATTGGAAGGATAAAATGGGGAAAATTTGGGCATTGGGTCATAAATGTGAGGATGACTCATAACACCCTCGTTGGTGGATTTCATTTTTGCTAGATTTTGCTTAATTTCCCCTTTTATGGCTGAGGTTGTGCCAGCCCAAGTGGTCTATGTGGTTAAATTTTAGCCACTTAAGTTAGGGTTTTAACTGGTATTCATATGATCCTATAGTATGAGTTTCTATTGACCCAAATCTTGTGCTACAAAATACCGAAATCAAATTGATTTTTCCTAAATTAGCACGACATTACTATTAGTTTTTCATAAAATTTTCTACATAGCAAATCTAAATATTCTTAACCCTAACATCCATATTTTAACCCTAATTACTCATATCCCTCTAATGCGATGAAATAAATCAATTAACAGCGCTAATCAATGCACTGTTCTTCGAGATATTGCAGAATCAACGTGTTAGAAGGAGGTCCTTGGATGCTTTTTGATCACTATCTTTCCATTAGAACATGGTCTTTGGACTTTGTTTCTTCTTCGGCTACTGTTGATTCCACTCTTGTTTGGATTCGTTTTCCATCTTTGAATGTGGGATACTATGATGAAGATTTGTTAATGTCTATGGCTAGCATGGTGGGGAAGCCAATGAAGATTGATCTTAATACGTTAAATGCGTCTCGAGGTAATTTTGCAATATGTGTTGAAATTTGTTTGAATAAGCTAATTGTTGGCAAGATTTGTGTGGATAATAACTAGTTTAATATTGAATATGAAGGCCTTCATATTATATGTACATCGGGTGGGTGTTATGGTCACTATTCTTGAAATTGTTCAAGTGTGTTATCTTCTTCTATTACCCATCCAATGTCCGATAATGGTGTTGTGACTGAAATGATGGCTTTCATGGTTGTGCAACCGAAAGAAGGTAAGGATACTAGGGTGAGTAGTTGCCCTAATTTGTAGTTAGCAAGTAGTGATATTCCAATCCAGAATACTCATGGTGACTGGCTCATAGTTGCGCACAAAAAGCGCACAAAATCTTGATAGGATTCTGTTTCTAAAAATAAAAACAATAATGAGATCAATTGGAATCGTTTTCAATCTTTATTGTTGGAGGAATTCTAGGTTTGTGGTGAAGACATGTTGAAGTTTGATGTGCATGGGAATAATGGCAATATGGTTATTTTAGGGAATAAAAGGGCTAGTTTTAAAGTTAAGAATAAGAAGGCAGTCCCCCTTAAAGTAGATTACTTTAGATGCTTTGACTAAAAGCCAAGATAGAAAGTCCAAGAAAAGCCAAGTCATAGTGGGTACACCAAAGACAACTCCTTCAAATGAAGGAAAGGATCCTGCTCGTGCAGCAAGGAAGCAATTTGTGAGAAAATTCTCATGGCGTGAAGTGGGTTCATCCTCTAAGGATAAGAGGAAAGTGGTGTTAGCAAATAGTAAGGAGGAGATGTGTCTACAAAGAAAGAGAAGTTGAAGCCTTCTCTACATGAGGTGTCCTTACATGAGGCTTCCCTTTTAGAAGCTTCAGGAGGTGTGAAAAAGGTGGTTGGAATTTCAAAAGCCTAGAAGAAAAAGCCTAAGGAAGTTATTTCCAAGAAGCTAGCTCCAGATAGTTTGACTCATATTTAGATAGTTGGAAATAAATCAGATGATAGGAGTAAAGAGGGAAGCAGGGGTGTTGAGGATTTTAAGTGCACCCACCTGACTCTCTTCCTAAATGTGATGGTACCTCAGAGAAAAAATATGTGTTGATGGAGGTTTCACCAACGGTGACAGATGGAGTTATGGGTTGTCTGGATAAGCAACATTAAGTTGGTTTCTCTTTGTTGGTTTTCTTTCTTATTTTCCCATGATGATTAATCCAAATATTTTTATTTGGAATTGTAGAGGTGCTGGGAAGAAACTCTTTGTTCCCATGATTAGAGATTTTCGGTTAAAGTATGGTTTCTCTATTTTGGTTCTTTTGGAAACTAGAATTAGTGGTGAAAAGATGGATAAGGTGATTAGAAGAATGGGTTTTGATGCTGTTATAGAGTTGAAGCTAATGGATTTGCAGGAGGTATTTGGGCTTTTTGGGACTATTCTATTTGGGATGTTAATGTTTTAGGCAGTACATCTCAATACATTCATTTGTCAGTATTTTCTCATGGTGGAGCTCCTTAGTATCTTACCTCCTGTTATGGTCATCCGCAAGCTTCTCTTCATTATGCTCTTTGGGATGGTTTGCATGACATTACTTCTTCAATGATGGGTCCCTAGTGTATTGTGGGTGATTTTAATGTGGTGATGTTTGACCAAGAAGTTAGAGGGTTTTCCTCTACACATCATAGTTGCCGTCTTTTTCAAGAGTTTGTTTTGGATTGTAATCTCTTTGACGTAAGTTTTCACGGTCCTAGTTTTACTTGGTGTAGAAATTCTCTTTGGGAGTGTTTAGATTGTGCTCTGATTTATCAAGATTAGACCTTATCTTTTCATGATGTAGGAGTTGTTCATCTGCCTGATTTTAATTCTGACCATTGCCCAATTTGGATTAGAGCTGGTGATGTTTTTGTTCCTAGATCAAGTCCTAAGCCTTTCAAGTTTTGGCGACTTGGTTGTCTTATTCTGATTTTGACCAGTTGGTTGTTGATAATTGGAATAATTCTATGCCTTGGAAAGATAGTATTTCTAATTTTACTCAAGTGGCTCAGTTTGGAACCGTGAAATCTTTGGCAATATTCAGTGGCATAAGCAAAGACTAATTAAAAGCACTGAAAATCAGACCGGATTGGCCGGTTGGACCGGTTGAACCGAGAACTAGCCAAGCATCTAGTTCAGTCATAACTTTAAAACCCCTTTTTTTAAAAATCGAAAGCAAACCGTTGTGAACTGCCCAAAAATCGTTAGATCAAACGAACCAGACCAGTTCCAGCGATTGGGCGATTTTTTTTTTTATTAAAACAAAAACCAACTCAAAATGGTGTCGGTTTGGTTAGTTTTCCAGAGAAAAAAAAAGAAAGAAAAACCTTAAATGAAAGAGTAAAGGAAGCTACAAAGGGTAGGGAGCCTTAAAAGCCATCAACACTCACAGTCTCACACACTTCTTCTCCATAGTCCACACATTGCATCGTCCATAGTTGAAGAAAAAAAAAAATAAAAACTTTTCTTCTTGAAAGTGCGCTCACGGAAGCCGTTATGAAGCCACTGCCTCACCACCGATGGGATTAGAAGAAGAGCAACCAACAAAGCCAGAGAACGAAGACGCTCATATCACTAAAGCATAGTCCTTGTCAATTCGATGTCATATATGCAGCACCAGTTTGATAAAGAAAACAAGAGAGAGAGAGAGAGAGAGAGCAGGGGGAAAGCTGAGAGTGGGCGGCATAGGGATTTAGGAATAAGCTTCAGACTTAGGTTTTCTTCTTAGATGGGTTATGGGCCACTAAGCCCATTTTCTCATATATAGTAGTCTAGAGTCTACTATATTTGCCTTAATTAAGTTAATTGTGATAACAAAAATTAATAATTAGTAAAAATATATTACTCTTCATTTAAATTATTTAGTAATTTCTTATTTATTTTATTGTATATATACTAGTAATTTCTTATATATATTATTATTATTTTTTGGTTGAACCAGTTGAATCAATGAACTTTTGAACCAATACCTTGTCTTGTTCGATATCTGATTTGGTTTTTAGAATCTTGATTGAAAGGCTCCATGGTATCCAAAGAAGCTTATTGGATGAGATTAATCCATATCTTGAAAATTTGCAACAAGAGTTATGAGTCAATTATGAGAAGGTGCTTTTTGAGGAAGAAACTCTTTGGTCCTAGAAATCCAGATGTAATAGGATTTTATTAGGTGATTGTAATACAAGATATTTTCGTCTTTCCACTATGGCTAGATATAGAAGAAATCACATTCTTGCTTTTAAGAATGATGCTAATAATTGGGTTCATGATGCTGAGACTCTTAAGGGAATGGTGAGGAATTTTTTTATGGGCCTTTATTATGTGGAACATCATTATTCTCCTTTTCTTGTTTTGGGTGGCTTCCCAATGGTGGACAGGAATGATTGGAATTATGTTTATAGACCCCTTTCTTTAGATAAGATTAAAGATACTCTTTTTGCTATGGGAAGTCTTAAAGCTCCAGGTCTAGATGAGTTTCATGCATTATTTTTTTAGAGCCAATAGAGTGCTGTTGGAGATTCTATTTGTGATATAGTGTTTACGATTTTCAATAATGTAGAAGAGGCGCGTGGGATTAATCAAACTTTTATCTCTCTCATTCATAAGGTTGATCATCCTGAACTTGTCAAACACTTCAGACCTATTGGTTTATGTAATGTTTTTTATAAGTTGGTGACAAAGGTGTTGGCTAATAGGTTAAAAAGGATAATGCCTTTGGTTATAACTCCAACCCAATGTGGCTTCATTTTTGGCAGGCATGGTTTTAATAATATTGTTATGACCCAAGAAATAATTAATAAGCTGGGAAGGTGCATTGGGAACAATGGTCATATAGCTATCAAGATTGATCTAAAGAAAGCTTATGATAAGCTCTCTTGGAACTTTATTATTGATTCTTTGAAGGAGTTGGGATTGAGTAATCATTTCATAAACATTATTCGGCATTGTATTTCCTCATTTAATATGAATATTTTATGGAATGGTGAGTGTTCTGGTGATTTCTCTCCTGCTAGAGGTATTTGTCAAGAGGATCCTATTTTTCCTTATCTTTTCGTTATTTGTATGGAGCGGCTTTCCCACTTAATTCAGATGGCAGTTTCTTAGAATCATTGGAGGCCTATTTCTCTTTCTAAAGGTGGTCCTAGATTAACTCATCTTTGTTCTGGAGATGATTTATTCATTTTTGCAGAAGCTACAATGGATCAAGTGGAAGTGATTAGTGAGTGTCTTGATATTTTCTGTACTAGTTCTGGTCAGAAAATTATCAAGGATAAAACTAGAATTTATTTTTTCTAAGAATGTACACCATTTCCGGGCCAATGAGATTGCTTCTGCGTTTGGGTTCACTCTTTTGGGTGCTCCACTTCATCATTCTAGAGCTAAGGCTAATTCTTTTAGCTTTATCATTGAGAAACTTATGCCCAAGCTTAGTTCTTTGAAAGCTTCTTCTTTATCCTTTGTTGGACGTCTGACTCTTTGCAAAAATGTTGTTTCAGCTATACCTACCTATATTCCATGCAAACTTCTCTTCTTCCGAAGAAATTTTGTGATAATATGGATAGTCTTTGCAGGTGCTTTTTCTTGGGGGATTGGATGGTAAGTATAAGGTGCATTTGGTTTCTTGGGACAAGATGTGTCGCCCAAAGGCTTCTAGTGGTTTAGGATTGTGTCATGCTAGATATGTTAAATTGGCTTTTCTAAGCAAGTTAGGTTAGGGCTTAATTCATAATTGTGAGGAGTTATGGGTGCAAGTCCTTAGAAGTTACTATAAGTATGGTCATGTGATAAGTAACATTTTGATACATTGATTAACTCTCATATTTAGTTTATTGGACCTCTTTTGTGCTTAATTGAACACTATTGGACACATTTTATAAGTTTGGACTCTAATTGGGCTTAATTGTATTTTTTAGTATTATTACAAATTTATACTGTTTTGGTATCATGGTCGTATCTTGAGTTGTAGACATCTAAAAATTACAAATTTTATATTGTAGAAAATATGAGAGAAAGATCTACAACTTTGATGAGAAGTCAACAATTAATTCGGATGTCTAGTGGGTCGAATTGGGCAACGAATTCAGAACAAGGTTGTTACATTGGAACCTGAGCAATGTGCACTAATTGGGCCATAACTTGAGTTGTAGACATTGGATTGAGGTGAAAATAGTGCCATTTTAAAGATAAGATATAAAGCTTCAATTCATATGAAGATCACTTTCCAAAATAATGACGTCTTCATAGACTTATTGGCTGTTAAAATTGACTGATGCAAATAAATATACAACCTAGACATACTATAAAGGTTGGGCTATAACTCTCTCATTTCAAGTCCAAATTAAGCAAATTGGGTGTCCACTTAAAGCTAAGAGGCAGAGAATTAATTTGGGCTCAAGGGTATTTTTGGATTTAAGATTTGAGGTCTGATAAGAAGAGAGAAAATCGAAACGCGAAGGAGACTCCTTTCCAACATTTTTCATTTTGCTCTCTTCTTTTCTCCTCTCCTCTTCTTTTCTTTTTCTTTTCTTTTCATTTTGTAAGATACTTGTTTTGGATTCTATTTTGTAACCTTCATTGATATGGTGGAGGAGTAGGACTTCAAGCTAGTTTAAGGAGACTCCAAGGGTATTATGGTCGTAATCTTGAAACCGTATGCTTGAATTTCAATCATGTTTGTTTTCTTGATTCTTTGCCCTCTTTTATTTGTAAACTTGCATTGAATGGTATTGATATGTGGGTTTATGAATGAGGAATTAGTTGGGTGATTGCTAATTGATCAATTGGCATGAACTTGATTAGTTAAAGAATTAGGAATTCGATTTGGGTTCAAACCTAGGCTAATACAATTGGGGTTAGAAATCAACATAGGTTAATTATAGTTAAGGTCTCAATTATCTAATTAATTATGTGTTGGTTGAATTCCTAGAGTTCTCTAGGTAGAATTGTGGGGTTGTTAGTAGAGGTCCCTCTAATAGCTTAAACTAGCCGCACTCCATGTGTTTAATATATTGTGCATTAATGATTAATTCACCTTATACCTAAGGAATTCTTTGAATTAGTGTTTTTACTTTTATCTAATTTTCTTTTATAGCTTATTTATTGCATGTTTGCACATACCCTTTTATTACTTAACTAGATAGCAACAATATCCTTGTGAGACAACCTCGGTTGCACTATATATACTTCAAATTTAGCGTAATTAAGTATTTTAAAATTGTAATTTGGAGCAGGCTGCGACACTTGCTACCATGATGATCTTATTCCATGCATTCATTATGGTCAAAACAATTCTAATATATGGTAAGTAGTTTGCTCAGCTTGGCCTATTGTGGAGGGTAATTTAACTTGGAGGATCTGGAAAGGCAACTTTATCTCCTTTTGGGATGATAGATGGCTTCCTCATTATAACAGGCTGTAGGAGTATGCTCTTCATCCTATTCCTAACATTTGTGAGAATTTGAAAGTGGGGGATGCTATAGATGCTTCTGGTGGTTGGAACTAGGATCTTTTTTTCATCTTTTTTGCCTCCTGCTATTATGGCTAAGATTCTAGGTTTGCTGGCTCCTTCTCATTCTGAGGAATTGAACTCGCTAGTGTGGCAGGCTAGTAAGGATGGTGACTTCAGTGTTAATTTTGCCTATGTTGATATTGTGCAGCGTTCTTTCTTAGGGAAGGATCCATTGTTTGAGCTGGTTTAGCATTGGCATGGTTTGGAAAGAATAAAAGCTTTCTTTTGGTTTGTTTCCAATGATTCTTTAATTACTAATGCTTTCCGATTTTATAGACATATGTCTTCTTTGGATTGCTGCTCTCGCTATAACGAAAATCTTTTTGAAACCATTTTGCATGCTTTGAGGGATTGTTCGGTTATGGGTGATTTTTGGTTAAAGATAGTTCCTTTAGAGGATTGGCCTGAGTTCTCTACTGCAACTTTTCATCATTGGTTGTATTCTAATTTGCAAAGTCAACGATTACTTTATGGTTACAACTGGGTGTAGGTTTTTGGTTCTGGTCTTTATTTCGTTTGCCCTGTGCATAATGAGGAAATATTTCAGCGCTCTACCCCTTCCTCTAAGATTTTGTCTCAGCGCTTTTGGCTCTTTTTTAGTCGAAACCAAGTCTTGGCTTCAATGTTGGACAGCTTTTCCATTAGACCGAGCAAGCATTTGGCTTATATTTGCTGGTCTTCTCCCTTTGATCCTTGGATGAAAAGCAACTGTGATGGTTCAGTTCCACAATGCTAAACTACAGCTTCTGGTGGGATTATTTGTGATTTTTCTAATCGTTTAGTGAGAGCTTTTGCTGCCAACATTGGTTCTTACCCAGTGGTTATTGCAGAATTGTGGGGTGCCTTATATTCTTTTGAGTTAGCTTGGTCACTTGAGTTTCATCATGTTTTACTAGAGATGGATTCTTCTAGTGCAGTTTCTTTGCTTCAGAAGTTTACAGGTCATCATCCTTATTCCATTCTTATCAAGAAGATTCAACAGCTTTTAGCTAGGAATTGGGAGGTGAAAGTGAATCATGTGTATCGAGTAGCTAATAGAGCTGTTGATTATTTAGCTTCTTTGGGTCATTCTTTGCCTTTGGTTTTCATGTCTATTTTCAGGCTCTTGTTGGTCTTTTGCCAATTCTTTTGGAGGATATTAAGGATGTTGCTTTGCCCCATGTTATTTGTTAGTTTGTTTTTGTTTGGGCTTTAGCCCTGTTTAACCACCAACCAAAAAATATTTTTATTATTGTCTATGTATTTCTCATTTTTCTCAACTGTAAGAATTCTTAACTCTTTTAGCAAGGCCACTCTTAATAATAGAACATATAATTGTTTATAGCAAAATATTTGAAAAGAAACTCAGAGAATTGGAGCAAAATATTTAACTGTATTTTTCTTAACTCATATAATCCAATAATTATCCTTAACTTTTATTTATTGTTTATTACCATTGCATAATACATCTTAATTAAGAATTATTTTATTCTCAAAATAAAAGATCACTTTGAGTTATTTGTTGTCAAAACTATTCAGGAATAAATAATATCACTTTAGAATTAGTGCAAATTTTTGGTGTCAAAATAAGTATGTTGTATTAACTACTTGGATTTTTTTGAATTCTCGAATGCCAATGTGAATTTTGAGTATTTGTTTCATTCTTTTCGACAATTTTGTTTTCTTTGCATAAGTGCATTGATATGTCTATCTTTTCTATAAAAGATTAAATCAAATGAGTACTTAATGTGATTTGAAATGACATCTTGGATGTTTAAAATATTCTCAATTTTTGGGATGATGATATAAGTTATTCAATACATAGAAATATGCCAGTGGTCTATTTTGAGTACTTTATAATAAGATAACCTGTATTTTGGTTCATTAGTGCAAAATGGTGTGTTTGGAAAAAGATTGTATTTTCCCACCTGGTAAAATTGTTTTAAGCAATTGTGTCACACATTTTTGTTTATGTTTTAAACTATATTTTACATGTTAATAAGTCATGGGATTAGAAGAATTATATGATAATAATAAACAAACTAACAAGTGGAGTTCATCAATTGTGATAATTAATGTGAAAAGGAAAAAAATTAAATTAAATAAATAAATTGTGGAACACTTTTTTTTTTTTTTTGAAAAATGTTATACAATCCGAACTATCGCTCAAATTCCAGTGCCCAAAGTATGTGGCATTGTAACTAGGGATGCTTTGTGGTGCACCAGACTAACTATGGTGTCAGGTGCACCATTTAACATTTTAGGGTGCATCATGGACAAGCACCTGAGATTGGAAGTCTATTGCCTTGTAGCTGGTATTATGCATTATTTTAATCGAATATAATGTTTTTCGTTTAATTTATCCGCAACTATATATGCTCCTCATTCAATTGCAGCCCCACGTTCACCACAAAATCTCAAATACTTCATGACTTTCTCCAGTTGCTCAATAAATTTGCTACTCTTCACGATACATGGACTACTTAGTGTAGCCAACAATTAAACAGATTAATGGATTCACTCAAGTCAATATTAAATTTGCACCAATGCATCCATCTTTGCATGCATTTTCATAGTACTAAGACTCTTGCAGGCAAGAAAAATCATTACTACCAAACCCCCTCGATTTACTACATTCACAGCATAATGCAACAGAACATTCACAAAATCAAAGTAGCACCGGAAACAAGCCACAAATAGAGTAATAATCACCACAGCCATGTAAAAGATTCTATAAAATTACCTAGCCAGCTTCCGGTATTCCCCCTTCAATGCCTCATAGTCAAGAGTTTCAACGCACAACCCATTGCTTTCCCACTAAAATCGTCGCATACAGGTTCCTATCAACATTCAGTAGGCACCGCCTATCAACCTCATCCTTGAATGTCACAAACATCACCAACCAGCAAATTTCCATCAACTCATAACAAATACTTCTTTTGCAATAACAACCTACACCACCAACCGCCATAATAATACCACCATACCTTCGTTGCAACAATACAAGTTCTCCAACTTCGGGACCAACGAAATCTTCCTTAGCTAGTCAAGCTCCAAATGCCTTCCACCCAAAATACAACCAAAAATAAGAAAAACCAATGTCATGAACTCACATCGATTGTTTACTGTAATCCACAGCCATGGATGGCGACTTTTAGTGGCCATTTGAGACAGGGTTTGAGGTCTTTTTTTTTATCCCCCTTTTTGGATACTACAGTTTCAATTTTAAATGAATAGAAAAACAATAAAAAAAAAACACAAAAATGGATCTCATAATCTAAATCAATCACCGGTTTCAAATCCAAGCCATTCATCTTAATGTACCTTGACATGCGGCTTCAATTGGGTCAATCTCCACCCTGCACCCTAGCATGTTAAATGGTGCACCAGACACCATAGTTAGAGCCTATTTGGATTGGCTTTTTTCAAGAAAAAAACACTTATTTTTTTAAAAAAAATATTTTTATAATTTTTTATATATATTTGGATATAACTTTTAAAAAACATGTTTCAATTAAAAAAAGTCAATTTATCACTTTTTTTAAAAGCTAGGAATACCTAGCTTCTAAAAAATGTAGAAGCATAAGTGATTTTTAATAAAATTATCTTCCAAAAATATTCGTTATCTTTATTCAAAATTATAATACATATATTTCTTTTTTTATTCTTTATTAAATTTTAGTTCTCTTTCCTCTTTTTGAATGTCTTTTTTTGTAATTTAGCTATAAAAGAAGTACTTTTATTCTTTTGTGTCCAAACAAACTTATAAGTACTTTTTACAATTAAAAGTATTTTTTAGATAATCTATCCAAATATAAAATAACTTTTCTAAAAATTAAAGTTCTACTAAAAAAAATTGAGAGAAAAAATTCATTTTTTCAAAAACTTATCTAAACGGACTCTTAGTCTAGTACACCACAAGACAAGCCTTGTAACTAACCTTAGTAACATGTCATCAATTTTTTTCTCTTTTTTCAAACTTCCGAAATCACAATCCTGCCAGTATCTTAGGTGGTCGTCTTAACTACTTGACCCCTCCCATGTTAAAACACCGAGATCATTGTCACCTTTGGCTTTGGTTATTCTAGTGGAAGCAACACCGGCAAGCTCTTCACTTTCACTCAAAGATGGGTCCATTTAGATCTTGACCCTCAATAAACTAAACTTGACCCAATGACTTGCAAGCCTAGGCCAAACCCGTGAGACTCAACAACACCACCACTCGAAATATAGGTCCTATCCGTCAAGCTCTTCCATCTCAGCGAGTTTTAAAAACCATTTTGAAATATTTTGTTGTCGGCAATATTGGGTTTTTGTGAATTGCTTCAACCATTTGGGTGTTCTGGTTATGGGTACTGACTATATTTTAATGTTTTCCACATGTTCAATAAAGAAGAAAAGAAAAAATAAAATTTACTGAGAAACTCATCTTTTGATCTAGGCAGAGAAAAGAGAAGAAGAATCTGCTAAGTAGTAAACACACTGGAATGAAGGACTTGCAGTATTTTTCGCTCACCATTATAGTTTGTTTAAAAAATAATTAAATTAAAAACCGACATATAATTAAGATTTTAAGTGACATGCCACCTCATGTAAGCTACCTCATTCTGATAGGCTAGTGTCGGACAACAATTTTGGCCAAATAGCAATTCTCTTTCGTTTAAATTTTTAAATTTTATAAATGAAAGCTGAGGCAATAAGTATTATAATAAGCCAAGCACTCATATAGATAACACACGTAACGACTTCGCAAATATAAATTATATGCATTAATTTGAATTTATTATTATATTATTGTGTAGAGTCTAATTTTCTAATTTATTTTTAACATTTTATGTGATATAAATTATATAAATATAGGTATTAGTTTGAATTTATTATTGTACATTAATGTGAGTTTACTCATCCATCTTTTTTCATCCCGACATGTTTAGCTTCCCTCTCTCTTTCTCTCCGTGTCTTTATTGTGCTTGCAATACAATACATGATGTCATCACTACTGCAATTTTTTTCGATTTTCCTTTGCATTTTTCCCAAATTTAGTATACTTTAAAATTCAGGATAGTTAGAACTCACTTTTTTCTTTATAATCTTAAGGTTATAACTTCCAACTTTTCCTACTGTGAATTAACTAAGTAAATGAAATGTTATTCAAACACAACATATTCTCCTTTTTTTTCATAATTTAAATTAAAATCTGTATATCTGTTGAATTGTAATATACCTTTTACAGATAATTATCAAATAAATTAGCTAACTAATCATTAGAAATTTAAATATAGAATATATGTCGAATATGCATTAAATAAACAAAAAATGCTAGTTTTCTTATGTTTTAGTAATCTAATTCATTTTGAATAAAATATTCTACAAGTATGTAATTTGTAAACAAATCCACCTTAAGACTTTATAAAAAATATACCTTAAAACTTTGCCAACAAAGTATAGTTTGGCATAAGTGACGAATCCATCTTATGACTACATTAATTACGATATAAAAATTACAAGTAGAAAATTAATCATCGATTATGATAGGGTGCTTAATTTTTATTTTATTGATTAACTTTATTTCATCATTATAGAATGAGAATAAAATAAGAATATTTAATTAAGTATTCAATATAGAATAAGATTCAAATAAGAATATTTAAGTAGGTAAAAATAGAATATATAAAATATAAAATTAAAAATAATAAAGAAGAATATATGCTAAAATAAAAATTGAATAAAAAGATATGTTAAAAATATTAAAAATATAAAATTGAATAATAAAATTATCATTTTACAACATTTGCTATCTGCATTTGTGTCACGACCCAACTAGGGTTGTGATCGGTCTATAAGGGACAACTTCCTTGACAAGCCCTCCATCACACATTTTTTACGAAAATTGGATGGAATCCCTTTTATATTTAGGATATTTTCTAAATACGGATCCTCTTCCTGCATAATAAAGCAATCACATTTATCCATTGGGGATCTAGGCATTTTTAGAATGCATCTCATAGCATGCAGATTGCAATTATAACAATATAACTACAATCATTTATTAGATTTTCAAGATAACATCAACTTAATCAACTGGGAAGCCAATTAACATTTCATAACACATCAGAAGCAAGACCCTGCCTGTGGATTATTAGAGTATTGCTAAAGATCATATACAATTATACTCAAACAAATGTAAATATCAAATATGAACAACCTTTGGAAACCACAAGAATAAGAGTGTAGATTTATTGGAAATCTAACAACTTTAGCTAGCGGTAGAGACCCAGGCATGAATCTGAACCTGTCTAAAATATATGGAGAGAGAAAAGGAGTGAGTCATATAGACTTAGTGAGAGATAATATACTTATAATAAGAGTGAGACAAGTTTAAACATATGCCTTTAGCAAAATATAAATCTATTAATAAAATATACTATTAAAAAATCATAATTGTAAACTCGATACATAAATCCAACCAATAATTTCACTACATTTTGTAATTCCCTGTATCATTTCTCAAGCCAAAAACACTAACATATATATATATATATATATATATATATATATATATATATATATATATATATATATATATATATATATATATATATATATATACCATAGAGATTTTCCATAAAAACACACTTTGTATATGATATATCTCTATAATGTCCATAGCTCATTAATCATGTTCGAAGTCGAAGAGCCATAACCATTTTATACATATACATAGCACATTTGAAAATAATTGTAACACATATAAACACGTAATGAAAGTATAGTAAATATAAATTTTTGTTAAGGGAGGTTTCTATCCCAGAATCTACTCATTGACTGGGCAGCCCCGACAACTTGACCCCAGCAATACTAAATCTAATCCACAACTAGGCAGCCCCAACAACCTGTCCCTAATGTGAATTCCCACATCTAGGCAGGCTCGACAACCTAAACCTAGTGTGTCCATGAATCATTTTGGACGTGTTGGCCAAACACGCCAGGCTAGTAACCCCCTGCTAGCTGGAGTTCTACCAAGGTACATCAAGGGCTAACATCCATTGCCGTTACCGTACAGTTCTATTAAAGAAATCCTCCTATCAAGCTATTTGTCAAACTTTCCAATAGAATTCTTAGACATCTATATTCCAGAAATAAAAGTCACCAAATCCATACACATATATCAACGTCAGGGTATTAGAATCAAACATAGACATATATCAACAGGGTATTAGAATCAAACATAGTTTTCGAATGCATTAGACTCTTTTTTTTTTTTTTTCCAAAAGTCGATAAGATATAGTCCCCAACTTTCCAATTCTTTAAAGTTACTATATTACCAAAACATAACATTTAAGTATAATAATTTCAAACTCGTTCAATTTAAAGTGCCTAACATTGGATTTAAAATGTCACAAATTCTAATAACATGAAACTATATCTTTTTTTATCAAGTTAATCAAAGTGTTCAAAATCAACTTCCAAAATAGCTTGTCCCACATACATACATAAATGTATATAGAGAAGTAATACCTTTTGTCTTTTAAAAATTCAATGAGGTAATTCAATAAAATGCTATTTCAACTTTTGACCTTTAACAACTTAAACCATAAACATACCATTTATAAAATTATACATATACTTAAAATAAACTATAAATATATTATCAACTTACATATTAAGTCAAAAAAGGAAGGAGCTCAAGTCCTATGATGGTTCGGAGCCACCAAGGGATCCTTGAGATAATCTACCATGACAAATGTATACATTAGACTATCACAACTTAATTATTGTAAGAATTTACTCGAATTAGCCTCATAGAGCAAACCCCCCTAATTCTTGAACCCTAAGCCCCCTCATATGCTTAAACCTTAAATTTATAGAAAAACTAGCTAATTTATGATATTATAAGAAAGATTAAGCTTAAGAATTACCTTAGAGAGTAGAGGAAAGCAGTGGAGCATAAGTGTCATGCCCTATCCTGGGCCGTGACCGTGACCAGCGCATAAGGGGCAAGTCCCCTAGTGAACCTTTCATCATGCAATTTTTCACAAAAATCGGACAGAGTCTCCTTTGTATTTGGGATAATTCCTAAATACGAGTCCTCATCCTGCACATTCAAACAATCACACTTATCCAGACATTCTCAGAATGCACCCCTTAACATGCAACATAATAAATTTTCAAGATATATACAAACTTATATAAACACAAGCATATATCATTTCAAGCCATTTAATCCCAATACAAATTTTCTTTCCATTAGAAATTCAGTCAGTCTAATACACATGACCACTACATAAATGTATACATAATCCAGCAAGGGTCGGACCCTACCTGTAGTATCATGGAGCTATACTTTGCTAGGGAATACAACAAACCAAACTTAGAATTTTCAAAATACCCTTGATCATGAGGGCTCACCGAAGAAGCACGACCAATTACAAGCAACAGCGGAATTGGATGCCAAATTGGTACTTGTATCTAGAATAGAGAGGAAGAACAACGGGTGAGTTTTAAAACTCAGTGAGAGATAGGACACCCTTCACTCACATGAGTCAATATGCAAAAATATTAAATAATTCTCTACAGAAAATAAATATTAATTTCTTAAAAATTTGTAGGAACTATCTAATACAGGATAATTTGTCAGGATTCATGCTTAGGTGGCCTTTCCTTTGTGTGAATCCCATAATCCGTTACGCACCACAGTATGTGTGTGGCTGTGTAAAATGATAATCCAAGGTGCACCAGGGCTAACATATACTACTATTAGTAGGCAGATCCTATCATAAACATTCCTAAATCTTGTCCTTAACTATCATGTATCTCAATTTCAAAATATAAAATACCAATTCCAATCTTTTCAGTCATGACAATATTGTCAACTTCAAAACAATTTTACAGAAATCAACTCCAAAACTTACTGTATCAATATCTGTAATCTCTGGTTGTCGGAGTTCATAATATCAATTCGAAACATCATAACAGTTTCAAACATTTACATAAATTCTCTTCATACAAGTAAGATTTTTAAAAAACAATACTATTAATGAAAATGTTTAAACATCCAATATTTACTAAAATTCAGTATATCAAAATAATTGAAAAAGAAAACAAGTTAAGGATGTTCTGTCTACTCATAGTACACCCGCTAAGTAGAATATTTTAATTTTCCTGGAGTCACAGAGCTAAGAATGCAATCCTCGAGACAATCTAAAATCACAATACGATAATTCAATCAATTATTAGTTATTAACTCCAAGGAATTAATGCTAATTACCCTTAAACCACAAGAATCCCAAATTTTACTAACCTAGGGTATATAAGAATTTCTTAGAAAAGGAAAAAAAACATTAAAGATTACTGTTAGAAAGGAATGAGGAGGAAGATGATAAAGAGGCCTCCTTGATTCTTCTCCTCCTCTAAGCTCAAACTCAACAAGGGTGTAGTTTGAAAAAGAAAAAAGAGGAGAATGAATTGATGAAGATTTAGTGTTAAAGATAGTGTATGTTTTGTTGTTAGAGTGATTTTAATATGAAAAAGGTGAAATGGAAGGAATGGTTGATGAAGGAGAGTGTTTAGAGAGAGGGGAGAGAGTTTGAAAGGGTAGAGAGAGAAGAAAAATGGTGAAAATGAGAAAGAGAGATGACTCCTGGGGTATATATAATGCCGTGGCAATCGATTATCACTCTTGGTAATCGATTACCATGAGCCCAAATCCCGTAATCGATTACCATAAGTGGTAATTGATTACTACAATGAAAAATTTTAGTCCATGGCATACAGAGAGAACTATAATCGATTACCAACCCACAAGTAATCGATTACATTGTCCAAAACTTAGTTCCCTAGTATAAGTGTCGCCTAAACTGGGTGTATCACACACACTTATTTACATTAAGTTAATGTCCTCTTTAACTTTACTCACTATTAACTTTAAATAAATATAAATAATGGAATATCCCCCATTTGGATTCAATAAAAATATCAAATAAGTCAAAATTATTAAGAATCAAAATTTAACTTTTAGATTTAGTACAATTTTTGGAAAAACTTGCATTTTTACAAACTCTTGGGTTAAAAACGAAGGGGTTATCCATCCTTTAAAATTCATTAAAAATTATTTTTCAACTCATTAATACCCAATGAACTATTATCAGGACTTTTGATCTTAAGGAAATGCCTCAATCCTATAGCCCACCAAGGAGGCATATGGTTCAAACTTAGAATTTTCAGCATCCGATGTTGACAGACAATAGGAATCTCACACTGGGGTATTACAATGAGAAGCGTAGTGGGTCTCCTCCCACCTCCATTTTCTCTTACTAAAATAGAGGAGAGAGAGAGAGAGAGAGGGATTGACAATCAAGGAATGCCAAGAATGGATTTTGTGGAAGATTTGAGTAAGAAATGATGAGTTTTTGATGGGATTTGTGTAGAGGAAAGAAGAATGAGAAAGAAAGAAAAGAAAGAGAGGTTTGTTGGAGAATGAAGGAGAGGGGTTGAGAACCCTCTCTTAACTCCATCTAGCGGGTGCTTGGGTGCTATGACTTGGGTGCCCAACCACTTGAAAACGCATTCCAACGCGCTTAGGTGCCAGCTTTGGGCGCCAAGCCTCCCCCTTTTTTTTTTACACTTTCCATGTGATCCTCCAAGATTCAAGATGCAAATTTCAAACATAGGTTGATTTTCAATAACATTCAAATATGCTTGAATATGATTCTAAAAGGTTGCTCAAAATCCATGACCTGGGGAAGTTTAAAACTTGCATTATACTAAACCTTGGGGTGTTATAGTTTGAAGTTTTTAGAAAGGAAAATTGTATGCTAATATGAAAGTGTATTTTTTGCATGGAAAAAATTGTGTTTTTGGGGTATATTGTTAGTGTCAGGAGCAAAATCCTCAATCAAACAAATAAACAAGCAAAAAAGGAGCACAAGAAATTAACGTGGTTCGACTTTTACTGCCTACATACATGTTCACGAAATCAATCTTCTAATATTTGTCAAAAGTACAATCACCAATCTGAAAAACTCTCTTAAACCCCAAATCCCAATACACATAATCTTACAAAATAATCTTTCTCACACAAACAGAATACTCACTTTACTCGTAAACTTTCTTCACCAAACAACAAATCTCTCAACAATTTCTTTCTCATAAAACATACACTCAAAATCATTTTTGTTAATCTCACTCCCTTGGGCATATGCATAGTGCATGCACTACATAATCCTTTTCTAACAAAACGGCACACACACCCCTGCCACAAGAAGAAACAAATCTGCCCCTTATATAGTAACAGCAAAAAACCCTCATCCCTTCACTTGTAGCCATATGCACTAAAAAATATAAGCCCAAATCCTCCTCTTTCTTCTTCTTCTTCTTCTTTTCTTTTTCTTTTTTAAATTTTAAAATGGGCCCAATCCAAGGTAAAAAGTATCAACAAATCTCCACCTTACCTTGCAACTGGGACAAACCGCAAGTGTCAATGACAAGTGCCAGAAAGCTGTCTCAAAGTACTTGTAAATGTTACTCTTTTCTTTGGCATATAAGCACGCTCCACATTATTCACATTACTATATACTCCATCACTATCTTTACCTATAATAGTATCTCTCATCAACTTATAGAAGCTACCACTTGTCTACTAACCTTTCATCATTTTCAAAGAACCATTGCAAGCTTGCATTACTCTATCTCTTGGAAAATATCCATAGCCCAATGCATCAAGTGTACCCAAAGAAGTTAAATTTCTTCCAAGAGCAGGTACATACCTCACATAACCAAATGTCCGCACACAACCATTATGCATCTTAATTTTCATAGCGCCCTTTCCAGCAATATCCAAACAATCACCATTAGCCAATCTCATAACCTTATTAGCACAAGTATCATAAGTATCAAATTGTTCCTTTTCCAACAAACTTGATTAGAAGGAGTGCAACAAACATGATTAGAAAGAGTAGAGTCCAAAATCTAACAATCACTATAAGCATTCTTCTCTTCTTCAACCATCAACAACTTGGTTTCATAACTTGAAAATTCTTGTACAACTATTGTAGCATCTTCAAACTTCTCTTTTCATTTTCCTTTTCCTTTACTCCTTTCAAATTCTTCCATATCCACTTTCAATTTCCTACAATAAAATTAAATGTGACCTATCTCGTGATAATAATAACACTATTTTAGCTTGATCTTGTTACAGAACTTAGTCTTGAATTATCCTTGCCAAAATTATTGCCACAAGCCATGCTTTTACCATGATTAGATCTAGCAACAAAAATATTCCCTTCAAATTGATTATTTGACATTTTCAATTTCTCATTCTCCAATAACACAACAATCACATCATCTATTTCAATGTTTCTTTCCTAACCATGTACTGATTAAACTCTCATATTAATTTGGAAGAGATGGCAACGACAATGTAAGACCTTCCTAGGCACAGTACTATGCTCAAGTCATAGTACCACACCCAAGAGTTGTTATTGTTATATAGCGAACCTTGTTTGACAACAACTTTCGGCCGTTTTCCAATCTTAAACAATTTTGTTTGTATGACCATCTCTCATGAGCCATCTGGAGATAACACAAAAATTTATATAGGGGTGAGAATTATAAATTCTCAGTAGGATTTTCTAGACTACCATATATAATAGCATTGTTATTATCTCCAACTGTTTCGGTTTATTTCAGAAAAATGTGGACAATATAAAGGATAGAGTATACATTCCATTTTTATAGTTTGAAACAATATTATTCGAACTATAATTCATTTTATTCATACACTTGTTAAATAAAGAAAGAATCTAAACATAAGTATAGTAAATTAAAGAACAAATAAATAATATGTATATATGAATGCAACTAGACTCTCGATGCAAGTGCTCCTGTCTCTCTTTAACCTTCTTTACTTTTTTTTCTTGGCACATCTAGGTATTACGTATTGCCATCCCTAGGGTGCCTACATGCGCTTGCACTTGAGTGTTACGTATCGCCGTCCTCAAGTGCATCCTTTGCTTATCTTTCCTTTATTACATCTTGCTTTTCTATACTTAGTCCCCCGAAGGTGAATGGCCTCTCTCACCTTTAGGTAATAGCCTACTTCTCAAGTCCAAGCTCGTACCTATATATAAGTGATGAACTTACTTTTTCTAACATTCACACCGATCTGTTCCCCTTAAAATCTGGTCAGGGGCTGGCCTAAGCCTTAGATAGTACTACCCTAGCCTACTGTAAGGTGGAGGCTCGATACATCCCTTTGCAAGTTTTTATCATCTGTGCCTTTCCATACCATATCATGCATGTGGATGCTTTGTGCATTTATGCACATGTCTTATACTATGTGTCTCATACCATATCTTAATCATACTTGCATGCCTGAAGCTCATGGACACAATATATAAATGTATATATATTCATGAAGGGCAATGCTTGAAAAGTATGAAATCATGGGACATGAATGCACAGCTTACATATATTCTACTGGAAATTTGGCAGCATGACAATTGAAATATAGAGCTTCCCCAGAATACAAACAATACAAATTCCAAGTAGCCAATAATAAATAATAGAATCATTATATCTGTATATCAATATCACAACAATATAGTAGAGGATTGTATTTACTTCAACCATTGGTTGTTTGTAGCTTATGGGGCTTATAACTATTGAAACTGCTAAAACATCCTAATTGCCTCAATTTTGCCTTGTATTATTAATTACACTAAAATTTTATTTTAGCTCATTTAAATTTGAAAATTTAATATGTTATATCTTTCTTGGTCTACTTTTAAAACTCTTTGGTCACATTAAGTTTTGAGATGTGTAAGTTAAGTTATTAAGATTTTACCCAAGGCTGTCCTGGAGTTGGACAAAGTTCAACACTTAAATGTAAAAATTCATTAAAAATATAATTTTTATTAATTTTATCCAAAATCTATATCAAAGTGAAGATAATTAAACCATCTTTCATTCCTCAAAGTTTCATTTCAATTTGACAAGCAGAGCCTAAGTTATGAGCTCTCAAATTTGGTTAAAAGGATCTGTCTTGTTTAAATCCAGGCAGGACATAGGGAAATTTTGAAGAATTTATGGGAACAATGAATTTAAGATATAAATTTGAAATTTTTATGGAATGAATATCTATGTGTTAGATTTCTAAAAAAATTAGTTGCACTCAATTTGATATTGTATGGGGCGGGTTATGCCCTTCACAACCTATACCAGTTAGAAAAGTGGACAAGATTCAAGCGTTTATTTCGAAAATTTATAACTTTCTCATTTTAGATCCAATAGGCTTATAATATATATGGTTAGAAAGCTTTGAATGTCGAGTTTCATTAAAAATAGTCTCATCCAATGTTGACCACTATAGGTCAAAATATACCATATGTAATATGAATACATCCTAGGGTTTTGAGTTTCAACAAGTCTGTTTGAGTTTTCTTTTAAGATTTTGATAAATATTCCAACCCAAACCAAGAATTTGCATGTCCAATCAATTGAAACAAATCATATATTCATCATACATCATCATATTAGAGAGGAACGTACAAACCGTAATCAGCCCCGAAATCCCTAGAGGTAAAGATTCCAAGAAATCCTATGTCAAATACAACTTAGGAGCTTCTAAACTTAAGTTTCTTGCTAGCTTCTCTCGACTAAGGTTCCAAGATGATGATGATTCCTTTCTTCTATCTTTGTGACTGAGGTTAGATGATTCAAATAAAAGGAGTTTATGATTTAGTTCTAAGGTTTCTTGGGGACTCATAAAGGAAGAGTGAAAGATTTGAGTAAGGGTGACAAGGTGCAAGAATTTTGGAATGAGTATGAGTGTGTTGGTAAAGAAAATGAAGGTGGAAAGAGAGGGGGAGAGGGCTGCACGAATTTATCATGGAGCAAGGAGGAAAAATTTGTTAAAGATGGTTGGTGAATTTCTATGGCCATTTGATTTACAAGATATCGTAAGTAAATCGATTTCCTAGGAAATTTTCTACAAGGAAACTTGAATTTTATCTAACCCTAATATTTACATTTCAATATTGACTACTCATATATGTAACACCATACCAGACAAAATACTATGCTTAAGTCATAATATATTACCTGATAACTTATTATGTGTGGCGAACTAACCATTTTCTATATCATTATTAATTACCCATATAGAGTTAACTGGTCACTTCAATATATATTTCTGTTTGATGGTGGAATAAATACTAGATAATCATTGTACCGGAAATAAAGGAATATAAATAAAAATACGAAATAGTTAGAACTATCAGAATTTGATCTCATATATATATATATATATATATATATATATATATATATATATATATATATATATATATATATATATACACATATCTGTTTTCAAAATTGACAAATAATATAGGGTAATAAAATGAGGCCACATTCACAAAATAAATCGACCTGTCGACATGAATAGTACCCTAACTAGTCCCCACGAGATATTTCATATGCTATGCAGCATATACTCATCTACTATCTATGACCCAATACTGTAAAAAAGATGGCTATTCTATACATAACCCATAACTGCGCTACACAGGTACTCTAGGTGGACTCCGAGGAAAGGAATCCGTTCACCATGCCGGCATCCCCGGGAGTGTAGTCCATGCTCGGAGTAAAGGACAAAGAGGATGAACTCACCGCATTAGACGGATCCTCCTCAGACATCGAGACGGAGGGGATCTGCTGTTGTGGTAAGGTTGGAGGATCCATGGTTGATACTGCTGCTAGTGCTGCTGCTGCGAGTGGTGGTGGAAAGGGATGGGCCATGTGTAATAGGATAGCAATGTAAGGTGCGACGGGGTCGAAGAATGGATGAGTAAGGGGAACAGCAAAATCTCTATGAAAGAAGAAATAAAAACGGAGCTGACATCTACCAGATACATATATACAGTCTAGAAACGGGTCCAGGTGGATGTGGAACTCAGGAAACTCAATAAATAGGATGTCGGTGGCTGCGTTCTCCATGATCTGAGAATGACGCGGAAACATATAGTAGGGTGAGAAATAAAGATTTCTCAGTAGGGATCCTAAGTTTATATATATATCATCATCATTGCTCATTCTTAGTTGTTTAGGTTTGGTTAATTACAAGAAAATGTTACCTCAACAGATGTTCTACTAGATTAGTTATAGAAATCATAACCCAAACATGTACTTAGTTTTACTTAAGGAAATAAAGGAAATTAAACAGAGAAATAAGCAACCAAACCTGTATTTTTGATATAGTTAAGTGACAGTCATAAAGTGAACAATGATATACATATATAATACCCAATGGTGCAACTAACTCAATGTATGATAACAGAAATTGTGGATATGCTTAAGAAATAATGCACTTGAACTTAACTCATATTTTTCCATACTTGGTCCCTTAGAAGTATATTGGCCATAAAACTCCTGGGTAATAGTCCATTTTTCAGGATTGAGCTCGTTCTTATATAGGGTCGCCGGGTTTACTTTCCCCGACTTCCCCACTGATCTATTCCCCTTAACTTTGTTCAGGGGCTAACCCAAGTCATATGGAAATCTTTCCTCATTCTTATAAGGGTAGCATTGCTCATCTTATACTTTGATCAATGCATGCATAACTTGTAAATTTATGTTAATTGCAATCTTTGCCTAAATTTCAGTAGCATCACGGATCATGTCCGCTTCCCCATGAATAGTGCCAGACAACCAGGAAATTTTAATTAAATAGCAAACCCAATATAGAACATCATAATCATATCAAGAATATAACAATATCAATAGGTTCAAGTCTTAAAATACTTAATCTATCTTGCAAGCTTTTAACTTCTATTGATGTTCCCGAGTTCGACTTGCAAGACTGAATTGGGTGCGAGTTCTGAGATTATATAAGTTTCGACTTTCGGGGTTATGTTTGATCTCCGACCTTAACCCACCATTGGTCTTCCAAGACTTTTATGAGGGTGTTTCCTAAATTCCAAGTTTTTGACATTAACTATATCCGATCTAGTTTCCTATTCACTAAGTTCCGAATTCAATATTAAGTATACCCGACCTAGCTCTCTGTTTGCTAAGTTCCGAGTTCAATCTTAAGTGTACCCGACCTAGCTCTCTATCTACTAAGTTCTGAGTTCAACCTTAAGTGTACCTGACCTAGCTCTCTGTCTGCTAAGTTCCGAGTTCAATCTTAAGTGTACCCGACCTAGCTCTCTATCTGCTAAGTTCCAAGTTCAACCTTGAGTTATTTGTGTTTCATCTCAGACTACCCTACTTCTAGCCAAAATTGCACTCTTATAAGAGAAAATTCACCAAAAATAGAAATCTCGGTGAAATCATGCAAAATTTATATCAATGTAAAGCTAACAGAGCAAGCTTTGAAATGAAAGAAGTTTCATATCATTTGAGTGAATATAATTCGAGATATAAGCCCTGAAACTTGACCCTACTGGACTACCATGTTCTAACCCGGGTTGAACTTAAGGTAAATTCATTGATGTACTAGGGATAGTTGGCAATGAATCTGATTCTGAAATTTGTATGGGATGTTCCTTCATATGTTAGCTTTCAAAAAACTTAGATTCACTCAATTTGGAGTTGTGTAGGGTGAGTTACACCCTTCTCAACTCACATTGCCCAGATGAAGGTCCTAATTTCTAGGTCATACTTCAAAAATTCATAACTACCTCTATACTGATCCAATGGCCTTATATTATATATGTATGAAAATTCTTAAATGTCTAGTTTCATATAAAAATAGATTCATGAAATTTAAACTGTTATAGGCGGAGCCGTACAGTCCGCTGTACAAATCGCCGAGGAAAACTCTAACAGCTTCTTGAGTTTTCTCTTTTCTTCAAGCTCTTTCATACCAATTCTAATTCCAATCACAACACACATGCAAAATTAGCCATAAACCATCATCATCACCCCACATAACCTTAGTATCACAATATATACAAGACCTACACATAGCTCCAAGCCAAAGAAAGTAAGAAGAGAAGTAGGATTCCTACCTTGCTTAGTTGAAATCTTGTTGGATTTGTGGTTTGAGTTGAAGAAATCTTGTTGTGGCTTGAAGGTTTGTGGAAGATGAAGATGATATGAGTTGAGATGAGATGAAATAAAGGAGAAAAGAATGGAGAGGGGCCAGCATATAGGGGCCGAATTTGCAAGGGTAGAAAAGGAAAAAATTTAAAAACTTCTAAAGCAAGTTACATATGATTGGTGGATTTGAGTAGGTTATTCAACTTGGTTTGGCAACCCATATGGAGGGTTGAGATGGCGCCGCTTGCATGGGTAAGTTCGCTAAATCTTGGCCATCAATCCTAGGGTTCTCATAGTATAATTTCTATTGATCTAGTTCAGACAGTTTAAATTACCGAAATCTTACCGATTTCTCTTAAATCGGCAAATTGGTTTTAGAAAATTTCTGTGAGATTTCCTATATTCCTAATCTAATTCCATCAAGCCTAATCACTTCTAAATCACACTTAATTGGCTTTAAGTAAACACTTAATTGAATTCCGATTAAACCCACTTATTCGATAAAAATCGAACAACTCGGTTACTAACGATAAAATTTTTCGGACGTTACAATATATCTTTTATTTCTTAATCTTTCTTACCTTCTTGACTTTAATACTTACTGTGAACTTATCGTGCCTTAACTTAAGTCAGATATCTTTCTCTGACTTAAGCAATGGGATTTAGTAAATGTTTTAAGTAGTTAGGTTTATTCTCCCTAACGATAACACACCTAGGCATTACGTCTTGCCATCCCTAGGGTGTCTGCATGTATATGCTCTTGAGCATTTTGTACCACCGTCCTCAAAGCGTAGCCTTATAGATACCTGAGTATTACATGTCACTGTCATCAGGTGCAACCCTTCTAACATGAGTAGGTGTTACATTATGTTGTCCCCAGCGTATTAACTTACGCCTACATGAATGTTACGTATTGCTGTCCTTAGTAGGCAAATTCCATTATACATGATCGTGTCGTCCTAGCCCATTGCTTGGTGGAGGCCCAACATGTCACTTGTGATCGTATCGTCCTAACTTACTACTTGGTGGAGGCCAAACATGTCACTTAATTAACTTATGAAATCCTTATATCCATACTATATACATTTCATGTAACTATATTCTCATATAACCTAATATAATTACATCTAGCACTTCTAATAAACCTCATGAGAATTGTTTATCAGAAGTAAACCTGGTGGAGTTCCAACAACACAGTGACTATATCGGGAGGTTCCCCAAGATATGAAACAATTAATTATTCAATCAATAGTTTAGTTAAACTCATATAATTATCACAATACTAATTAATAAGGATTCCCATGCTCAAAAGAACTACATAAACTCAGCTAATAATTTAGAGATATCATGAGTCATTCCAATAGAAAAACTTAACCAAAATCACATAAACACCAAAATTTGCCTATAAATTTGGAAATTCACCAAATTTCAAAGTAAGTCATCTTAACCTCAAATTTTACAAGGATTATGTTGTACTAGTCTATCTTTAAACCTCTTTGACCCCTCAAAATTTTGAGTTGTATAGTTTAAGTTATTTAAGTTTTCCCTACTACTATCTAGTTATGGGATAGACTTGAGCAACTAAAAGTAGAAAATTACTAAAAATTCATCCTTTATTATTTTGTTTCGAAATTTCACATGATCATGCTTATGTGAGCTCTCTTTCAAACAAGCTAACTCCCACTCAATTTGATCAAACACAGCTTAATTTGTAAGCTCCACATTGTGGATACCATGTTTTGACACTTACAAAGTATGGGGTAACTTCATGGAATTACAGGAAACTACTCACTAGCAGTTTGGGTTTGAAAATTTACAAACTTATTCTTCTATGTATTAGCTTTTTAACAAAATTGGTTGCACTTAAAGGTTTATAAGGCAAGTGATGCCCATTAGGTTACATATTGCTCAAGTTTATCCCTCTCAACTTATAGCCTATTTGAAAAATTTATAACTTATTCATCTTAAGTCCAATGGCCCTCAAATTTTGTGCGTATGCTCTCTATGAGCTAAATTTTCCACTAAAATTAGCTCCACCTCATTTTGATTTCCTAGTTTGGATTAGCAATCACGGATTACTAATTATTTAGTTTTACTCTCCAAGATAGAATTTCTGTTTTGTGTTCCTTCTCTTTTTTATCTCAATTTTGCACACTAATCCAACTTCATAAGCTCTAAATCACTAAAAAAAGGCCACAAAACATCTTATTTTAGCCACCAATCAAGCATAAAAAATAGAAAGGAAACCCTAGCTTCATATAACAAACTCAACATAAAACAAGCTCTTGGACACCTACCTTACTTCTAAGCTTATAAACTCTTCAAGACTTGCTCTTTTGGGCTCCAAGTTCTCTTAAAACCCACAAACCAACAATCAACCTTCTTCTTTCTTAGTTATGATGAAGCTTTATAGATCAAAGGTAAAGGACTTTTAGCTTTTATCTAGGCTAGATTATGGAAATAAGATGTAGTTGAGAAGTGGTGCTTGAAGTGAACAAGAGAAGATCAAGATTTTGGGAGCTTGAAAGAATCAAAATAGAGGAGGGTTTAGGGGAAGAAAAGTGGTGAGTTTTTGGGAGGGAGGAGAGAGAAAATAATGAGCCAAAACGTGTTCGTCTTTTCCAATTTCTTGAATTTTATAAAACCAAATTTTCAAAAAGCAAATTTTGACTTTTCCTAATTTGTGTGTTTTACTTTGCTTCTCCAAAGACCAAAGAAGATGGTCCTTGAAGGGCTTGTGAGGGTAATGAAAGGAAAGAGGGTTGAATGTGGTAAGAAAGTGAGAAGAACAACAAGAAAGGTTAGAAGAGCAAAAGAGCTAGAATGAAGTTTAGAGAGAGATGAGAGCTTGGGTTTATAGTGAGAAGATGAAAACTTGCAAATGGAGGAGAGAGAAGAGGCTGGTGGCATCCTCATCAAGGCATGGGCATGATGTGATTTGCTTCATTCAATAAGTAAGAGGGTTAAGAACCTTGGGATAAAAGGGGTGATTGTGTTTCCTTTGAGTCTTGGTACATAGCAAGGATTATTTTGTCTTTTCTTAAGGGGTTAAAGGAAAGTACTACTCTTGGGATTTGCTTGATTGAATATGACTTGGCATAATCAAAGTGGTGGATAGCCTTTCTCTTGGTCTTACCTAAGGTGATGCTACTAACACAAGCTTAGATCTAAGGGTGCAAGATTTAAGAGACAAATGAAGGGTTGGATTTGGCTCTTCCTTGGCCGAAATTTCAAGCCATATACAAGGGGAAATTTTTAAATTTTCAATGCTATTAGGATTATCTAAGTGTTAATTAATTTAGTTAATTTAATTAGTCTTTGTAACGTCCTCCTTCATATAGTACTATGCTTAAGTTATCGTACCACACTCAGGAGTTGTTATGGTTGCCTGAGCGGACCTTAACTGATAGCAACTACAGCCGTCTTTGCAACTTCTCGAACTATCTGGAGATAACACAGAAATAGGAGTGAGAATTATAAATTCTCAGTAGAATTCCTTAACCATCATACATACTTTCATCATTGTTATCTCTAGTTTGCTTCGGTTTGTTATGAAAAATGTGAACATGTTATGTAGATTGCTCAGTTTTATAGTTCAAAAATATATTATCCGAAGCAAAGTTCATTTTACTCATACACTCGGCATTTGGAAGAGCCTATACCATACAAATTCAACTTATGAATTATACTATGAATAACAACTGCAACATATTAAAATATGATAGCATCAATAGACTGGAGATATAACATCTACACATAACTTTACTTGTACTTGAAGTTATGCAGATACATAAAATTTACTTTTCTTTCTTTGTCTTCCCATAATATTTATCTTTATTTCTTTATTCGACACACCTAGGTGTTACGTATCGCCATCCCTAGGGTGTCTGCATCTGCCTACACTTGAGCGTTACGTATCGCCGTCCTCAAGTGCAGCATTACTCATCTTGAATTCATGCAAATGCACTGGTTATTTCTTCATTCAACACATCTAGGCGTTATGTATCACCGTCCCTAGGGTGCTTGCATATGTTTATTTTTTAATATTTACTGCCTTTGGGTAGTCTGGTCTGGGAGTGAGCTCGTCAGCTTAACTCGTGACCGTCGTCACACCGACTAACCCACAAGGGGACCCACGTGCCTCTAGTCTTGGAGGGATCTCATTTTGGTCACGTGCCTCTAAATTGAAGGGATCTCTTCTGGTCACGTGCCTCAAGAATTGAGAGATCTCATCTGACCACGTGCCTCCAACGTAGAGGGATCTTATCTGACCACATGCCTCCAAGGTAGAGGGATCTCATAGTTTTAATTGCCTTCACAAGGAGGGATCTTATAACTGCCTCCAAGTGAAGGAATTTACATTTAATATGTTCATATTGTAACACCCTACCAATTTAATGTTATACTTAAGTCATAGTATGAAATTAAGTAGATTGTGTTATCGTGTTAATAATCTGCTTATATTTCGTTTTATCATGTCACCTTTTTTTTGTAACAGGAGAAACGGAGCGTTGTTAATAATTTAGAACATAACAGAATTTAACAAAAGTACCACAGAATAGAACAATAACGTGTAATATAGCATCAATTGTATATTTACATATATAAGTCGGAAGCCAACGCTTTAGTTTATATACATGCTTCAAAAAGTAGAGTGAACTAAAGGCACAGCTAAATTTCTACTGTTAAAAGTAGGGCCGGAAATGGCGAAAACTAGCTAAGCACAACGATTGCAACTCGGGCTCCTGGTGAAGCTGTAGTTCAGGGAGCTCAATAAACAAAGTCGCTGTTGAGTCTATCGTCAATGTCTGAGAATGATGTGGAAATGCAAAACGAGGTGAGAATTTGAAGAAATTCTCAATAGGGCTCGCGTACAGTGTTTAGCTGACGTCACATTCATTCTTAGTTGCCTCGGGTTTTATTTAATTATAAAAACATGAGATCAACCCTAACTATTCATATTTAATCAATTTAGGAAAAAGTCTGGTCCGAGGCAAGGTCCAGTTTTACTTGAGACAATATAAAAAATAGAATAAATTACTAATAATGATACACAGAATAATAAATAGAATAAATGCATATTCGGTAGTAAATAAACATAACAGACGAACTATAAATGACATGTAATAACTGCTCAAGGTAATCATGCATTTAATATAATCATGCAAAACTTATTCTTGAACCTTTCTTCATAAACTTTTCCCATAACTTTCCATCATTTTCCATCACTTGGTCCCCTGGGAGTTCTTGGCCATTTTAGACTCTCGGGTAATAGTCTGCTTTTCAGGATCGAGATCGTTCCTATATAGGAATGCCGGGTTTACTTTCCCCGACCTCCCCATCGATCTATTCCCCTTAACTTTAATCTGCGGCTGGCCCAAGTATCATGGAACTTTCATCATAACATACTCTTTATATTCCTCATAACATGACTTTCATAACCTTCTTGAAAAATGCACATGTATCAACATGCATATCGTAGCTCATGCATAGGTCTTACCGAAATTTTGGCGGCATAACGGAATGTGTCCGCTTCCCCATAAATAGTGCTAGTACTCAGCATATCAACTTATCAAAGAAATCATATCATTTCATTCATAATGTAACATATTTCATTCATGTTTCTATCATCAAATTTAAGGCACAAGTATTTCAATTAAAACAGGTTTTCTGTCTCACTACTTGCATTCAACCCAATTTTTGTAAATCAGGCCATAATCTCTATTTAACTCCTCTGGACCTCAATTTTGGATATGTTAAAGTGTTATGTGTCTATTTTCTAACCTCTTTAGTCCCATCTAATTTTGATAAGTATAATTCAAATTATTTAGGTTTTATCCCGGCCTACCCAGTAGCTAGCCAGAATTGCACACTTAGAAGTAAAAATCTACTAAAAATCGAAAACTAATTCAAATCATACAAACTTGGTCTCATATTAAAGCTAACAGAAAAACCTTTCAGTTTACAAAAGTTCCATTCCATTTGAGCTAGTAGGGCTCGAGTTATAAGCCCCGAAATCTGACCTTCTTGAACTGCCCTGTTTTGACCCGGTTTGGACATAGGGCAACTTTCTTCAATAACTGGGAACAAACGGGACCTTATCTTATTCTGAAATTTTTATGGGAAATTCTCCTATGTGTAAGCTTTCTAAAAAAGTTAGTTTCATTCAATTCCAAGTAGTATAGGGCGAGTTCTACCCTGAGCAATCTAGTCTGCCCAGAATCAAAATCAAAAACCTAGGTCGAACTTCAAAAATTCATATCTCACTCAATACTAATCCAATGGCCTTATATGACATATTTATGGAAAGCCCTGGATGTCTAGTTTCTTTTAAAATTGGTTTCATCAAATTTAATGAGCTATAGACGGAGCTGTACACTCCGCCGTACGGACTACCGAGGGTTTTTGGTTTTCTAGCCCCTCAGCTCTTCCTAATTTCATCCTTTCTTGTTTCCAATTCGATTTCAATCTCACAAACAGCCGATAAACCAGCCATATATCATCATAATCATTCAATTAATACATCAAATATTGATAAAATAAGTCACCATCAGCCACCCAAGATTATAGAATTAACACAAGAATTAAACCTCTACCTCTTGCTATGAGTGATTTGGCTTGCTTTTGGGGTTTGGGCTATCAAGACCTTGTTAAGCTTGGAGCTTTGATGGAGTTGAGTGAATGAAGAAGAGAAGAAGAGAGCTGACCAAGGGAGAGAAGAAAGTGGCACAGAATTGGCCAAAGGAGAGAAAGGAGTTGTGTTATAATGTCATGTAGGAGGTAGGTAGAATGAAGGCTTTTGATTGGTCTAACCTTCCAAGGCTGAAATTCAGCCAGCCCTCTTCCTTCTTTGTGGCCTCCTTGGCGCCACTTTGAGGGATTAAGTGGCTAAGTTCTTAGCCACTTAAAGCAAGGTCAAGGAGTTGAAATTCAATTGGTTCGGTTTCGACAGTTTAAAATACCGTAATCTTACCGATTTCCTTTAAATTGGTAAATCGATTTTTGTGAAATTCTTATGAAATCTTCTATACTTCTAACTTAATTAACTTGTACCTAATCTCAATTAATTGCTAATCAATTAATCCTAAATAAATATTTAGTCGAATTTTAATTAATCTCAATTATTCGATAAAAACCAATTAAACGAAAAACGATAAAAGAATTTTGGTGGATGTTACACATATTATTTCATTCTTATACATAATCATGCATGGACATGCGGAATGTACTCATACATATGCTGCATCATCTATTTTCATATGCCTCATATCATACGTAAATCAGATAGCAAACCCAGGATAGGACATTGTAATTATGCTAAGAAGATAATAATATCAATAGGTGCAAGTTCTATAGTCTTAAAACTTAGGCTGTCTCGCAAGCTTTTTAACTCTTACTGATATTCCCAAGTTTGAGCTCATAACCGATTTCTGAGTTCCGATGTCATACTGCTTCAACTTTCGGAGTTATAAGTCCATGTCTTGGTTCCCAACTTCCGGGATCATGCATTCAATGTCTTAATTCCCTACTTCCAACTTTAATCCATTTGGTCCTCCAAGACTCTTACGAATGTTTTCCTAATTCCCGAATTTCGACATCTACCATACCCCATCTTCCCTAATTTCCGAGTTACGACTTTAACTATGTCCGACTAGTTTCCTATTTGCTCATTCTCGAGTTTCGGAATTAACTATACCTGATCGGGTTTGCTATTTACTAAGTCCCGAGTTCAATGTTAAGTCACCCTTCCGAGTTCATCCTTAAGAGTTCAACCTTAAATATTCCCGACTTAGTCCTCTGTCTGCTAAGTTTCAAGGTCAACCTAAAGTATATCGGACCTAGCTCTTTATCTGCTAGATTTCTGAGTTCAACATCTCCGAGTTCAACTTAAGTTCACTATTTCCCGAGTTCTGACACGGATTAAACTTGATCTAGTTTTCACACATGTCTCTAGCCCAAATTACACTCTTATAAGAGAAAATCCACCAAAAATAGAAATCTAGGTAAAATCATACGAAATTTATATCTCTATAAAGCTAACAGGGCAAGCTTTCAAATGAAATAATTGCATATTATTTGAATGAGTATATTTTGAGTTATAAGCCCTGAAACTCGACCTTCCTGAACTACCCTATTTTGGCCTGATTTGGATATAGGGCAACTTTCTTGACTCATTGGGAACAAATGGGACCTTAACTAACTCAAAATTTCTTTATAGGATATTCTCCTATGTGTAAGCTTTCTAACAAAGTTAGTTTCACTCAATTCCAAATCGTATAGGGCGAGTTCTTCTTTGAACAACCTAGTCTGCCCCGAATCAAACTCAACAACCTAGGTCAAACTTCCAAAATTCATATCTCCCTCAATATTAATCCAATGGTCTCATATGATATATGTATGAAAAGTCCTGGATGTCTAGTTTCACATAAAATTAGATTAATGGAGTTTGAACTACTATAGACGGAGCCGTACCCTCCGCCATACGGATTGCCAAGGAAAAACCCTACCAGCTTCATGAGTTTTCTCCTTCCTTCAAGTTCTTTCATACCAATTCTAAGTCTAATCATAATATACATGCATAATCAACTATAATTCATCATCATCATTTCACATAATATTAGTATCACAAGGTATACAAGACACACACACAACTCCAAACCAAGGAAAATAAGAAGAGGAGTAGGATTCCTACCTTGTCTAGTTGAATTTGAGTTGATTTAGTGGCTTTGATGGAAGCAACTTGTGATGAGACTTGAAGAAGGGATGAAGATGAAGTGAAACGAGAGTGAAGGGAAGAGAAAAGAGATGAGCTTCAGCAGCTTTGGGTAGTTGAGAATGACAAGAAGGGAAAGAAAGAAAAGGTGAAGATTTTTTGGAAGCAAGGCTCATGTGATTGGTGGACTTCACTTCATCATCCAATTTTGCTTAGCTTCCCTCCCTCAATGGCTGATCAAGGCGCCACATGAGGGGGTAGTTTGGCTAAATCCTAGCCATTGATCCTAGGGCACTCATAGAAAATTTCTATTGGTCCAGTTCTGACAGTCTTATATACCGAAAGCTTACCCATTTCTCTTAAATCGGTAAACCGGTTTGAAAATTTTCTGTAAGGTTTCCTATATTCCTAATCTAATTCCATCATAACTAATCATCTTAAATCACACTTAATTAGATTAAAATTTTTCGGGCATTACATTACTACCCTCCTAAAAGACAATTTTGACCTCAAAATTTGATCATAATACTAGTTATAATCATAACAATTTAAATAAAGTTCATACATAAACACAAGGTAAATATAAAACCACTTAGTATAATAGGATCGACTAAAACTAAATTAGCCAATCCCTTATTCTAGTTTGTCCCTAATTTTTGCTCTAGTTCCTCTGGGGTGTAGTCTCCTCTGCATTTATAGTAAAAACTCTTCTTGAACGTTGTAGTTTAAGAGTTGGTGATTGATTCTTAAGGCAATCTCTGATCATGTAACTCAGCTTTCCACACCTGAAACATACATTTTGTCCAGCTAAACAAGGCCTTCCTCCATGATACCTTCCGCACTTTGAGCATACTTGCCCCGCGCTTGGCTTCTATAGTTTTTTATCTTCACGTCCATTAAATTGGCGCAACTTCTTTGGTGGTAAGGCATATTCGAGTTCCTGGTTTCCAGGTGCCGGCCTCTTTCCATGAGCATCAAACTGGGTAATTTCCAATTTCTTATTATAGTCTTCCATAAGTTTGCACTTGTTTACTAAGGTAGGGAAATCCCTGATCTCCATAGGGCCTATTGTTGCAAGGATATCCTCCCTTAATCCGCCTTCAAATTTGACACACTTCCACGCCTCCTCTGGATAGATTGTGGAAAACTTGCATAACTTCTCAAACTTAGCGATGTACTCTGACATGCTACTACTTCCCTGGCAAAGTTGCATAAATTCCAACTCCTTGGCATTCTGAATTGATGGAGGAAAGTATTTCTGGTAAAAAGCATCCTTGAACACAATCCAGGTGATCTCTATCTACGACTCTTCTAATAGCCGTTTCACACCATTCCCCCATAATTCTGCGTCTACTTCCAGAACATAGGTGGCAAAGGCTACTTTTTGGCGATCTGTACAATCCAAAACAGAGAAAACCTTTTCGATCGCCTTAATCCATTCGTCAGCCTTGTCAGGGTTGAAAGCTCCTCTAAAGCTGGGTGGGTTTGCTTTTCTGAATTCTACGAACTTGAGATATTCCAAATCCAATCCTGAGCTATTCGGGTTTCCACCATGACCGGCTCCAGGTTGTCTCCCCAGCTGGTCCATCATTTGGTGTGCTGCAGCAGCTTGTTTGCGCATGGCGTATACCATCTCTCATAGAGTATCCATGAAATTAGCAGGGTCTTCTGAAGTGGGTGCAGTTTATGGCCTACCACGCCCCTTGGAAGCCATTAGTTCCTAATCACATATAACGAAAGATTGAGTTGATCAGGCTCAATAATATATTAAATGTGACAGCAACTAATAATAATCATAGTTAGGCAGCCATGCATATCTAATTTCCTATATCTTATCTGAGCAGATAAGATTTATTACATGACATTTTCTAAGGATTCCAAAGTGCACTAGAAACATAGTCAGTCCAAATCCTCAGGTCCGGGGAGGATCAACCTGGCTCTCATACCATTAGTGTAATGTCCTCCTTCATACAGTACTATGTTTAAGTCATAGCACCATACTCAGGATTTGTTACAGTTACCTGAGCGGACCTTAACTGACAACAACTACAGTCGTCTTTGCAACTTCTCGAACTATCTGGAGATAACACAAAAATAGAAGTGAGAATTATAAATTCTTAGTAGGATTCCTTAACCATCATACATGCTGTCATTGTTGTCATCTCCAGTTTGCTTCGGTTTGTTATGAAAAATGTGAACATGTTATGTAGACTGCTCAATTTTATAGTTTGAAAATATATTATCCGAAGTAAAGTTCATTTTACTCATACACTTGGCATTTGGGAGAGCCTATACCATACAAATTCAATTCATGAATTATACTATGAATAACAACTATAACATATTAAAATATGATAGCATCAATATACTGGAGATATAACATCTACACATAACTTTACTTGTACTTGAAGTTATGTAGATACATAAAATTTACTTTTCTTTCTTTGTCTTCCCATAATATTTGTCTTTATTTCTTTATTTGACACACCTAGGCATTACGTATCGCAATCCCTAGGGTGTCTGCATCTGCCTACACTTGAGCGTTACATATCACCGTCCTTAAGTGCAACATTACTTATCTTGAATTCATGCAAATGCACTAGTTATTTCTTCATTTGACACACCTATGCATTACGTATCGCCGTCCTTAGGGTGGTTGCATATGTTTATTCTTTAATATTTACTGCCCTTGAGTAATTTGATCTGGAAGTGAGCTCATCAGCTCAACTCGTGACCATCGTCACAACGACTAACCCACAAGGGGACCCACGTGCCTCTAGTCTTGGAGGGATCTCATTTTGGTCACATGTCTCTAAATTGAAGGGATCTCTTCTAGTCACGTACCTCAAGACTTGAGGGATCTCATCTGACCACGTGCCTTCAACATAGAGGGATCTCATCTGACCACGTGCCTCCAAGGTAGAGGGATCTCATAGTTTTAACTGCCTTTATGAGGAGGGATCTCATAACTGCCTCTAGGTGAAGTGATTTACATTTAATATGTTCATATTATTTCATTTTCATACATAATCATGCATGGACATGCGGAATGTACTCATGCATATGCTGCATCATCTATTTTCATATGCCTCATATCATATGTAAATCAGATAGCAAACCCAAGATAGGCCATTGTAATTATGCTAAGAAGATAATAATATCAATAGGTGCAAGTTCTATAGTCTTAAAATTTAGGCTGTCTCGCAAGCTTTTTAACTCTTACTGATGTTCCCGAGTTTGAGCTCATAACCGATTTCTAAGTTCCGATGTCATACTGCTTCAACTTCCAGAGTTATAAGTCCATATCTTGGTTCCCGACTTACGGGATCATGCATTCAATGTCTTAATTCCCTGCTTCCGACTTTAATCCATTTGGTCCTCCAAGACTCTTACGGATGTTTTCCTAATTCCCGAATTCTGACATTTACTATACCCTATCTTCCCTAATTTCCGAGTTACGACTTTAACTATGTTCAATTAGTTTCCTATTTGCTCATTCCCGAGTTCCGAAATTGACTATACCTGATCGGCTTTGCTATTTACTAAGTCCTGAGTTCAACGTTAAGTCACCATTCCGAGTTCATCCTTAAGAGTTCAACCTTAAATATTCTCGACTTGGCCCTCTATCTGCTAAGTTCTGAGGTCAACCTAAAGTATACTAGACCTAGATCTCTATCTGCTAGATTTCTGAGTTCAACATCTTCGATTTCAACTTAAGTTCACTATTTCCCGAGTTCCGACACTGATTAAACTTGATCTAGTTTTCACACGTCTCTAGCCCGAATTCCACTCTTATAAGAGAAAATTCACCAAAAATAGAAATCTGGGTGAAATCATACGAAATTTTTATCTCTATAAAGCTAACAGGGCAAGCTTTCAAATGAAATAAATTGCATATTATTTGAACGAGTATATTTTGAGTTATAAGCCCTGAAACTCGACCTTCCTGAACTACCCTATTTTGGCCTGGTTTGGACATAGGGCAACTTTCTTGACTCACTGGGAACAAATGGGACCTTAACTAACTCGAAATTTCTTTATAGGATGTTCTCCTATGTGTAAGCTTTTTAAAAAAGTTCTTTCACTCAATTCCAAGTTGTACAGGGCGAGTTCTTCCCTGAACAACCTAGTTTGCCCCGAATCAAACTCAACAACCTAGGTCAAATTTCAAAAATTCATATCTCCCTCAATACTAATCCAATGGTCTTATATGATATATATATGGAAAGCCCTGGATGTCTAGTTTCACATAAAATTAGATTCATAGAGTTTGAACAGCTGTAAGCAGCGCCGTACCCTCCGCCGTACGAACTGCCGAGGAAAAACCCTTCCAGCTTCATGAGTTTTCTCCTTCCTTCAAGTTCTTTCATACCAATTCTAAGTCTAATCATAATATACATGCATAATCAACTATAATTCATCATCATCATTTCACATAACATTAGTATCACAAGGTATACAAGACACACACACAACTCCGAACCAAGGAAAATAAGAAGAGGAGTAGGATTTCTACCTTGTCTAGTTGAATTTGAGTTGATTTAGTGGCTTTGATGGAAGCAACTTGTGATGAGACTTGAAGAAGGGATGAAGATGGAGTGAAACGAGAGTGAGGATAAGAGAAAAGAGATGAGCTTCAGCAGCTTTGGGTGGCTAAGAATGACAAGAAGGGAAAGAAAGAAAAGGTGAAGATTTTTTGGAAGCAAGGCTCATGTGATTGGTGGACTTCACTTCATCATCCAATTTTGCTTAACTTCCCTCCCTCAATGGCTGATCAAGGCACCACATGAGCGGGTAGTTTGGCTAAATCCTAGCCGTTGATCCTAGGGCACTCATAGAAAAATTTCTATTGGTCCGATTCCGACAGTTTAAATACTGAAATCTTACTGATTTCTCTTAAATCGGTAAACCGGTTTGAAAATTTTCTGTGAGGTTTCCTATGTTCTTAATCTAATCCATCATAACTAATCATCTTAAATCACACTTAATTAGATTAAAATTTTTCGGGCATTACACTCTTTCGTCAATTTCGGTTAATTACACTTTTGAGACATTTTCTTCCAAAAAGGATTGCTATTATTAATCACGTATTGAATGTGTGAGGATTTAATTTTTCTAAAATTGTTTAAGGTGAAATGTTTGTCATGCACTTAATTAATAAGATTATATTAGCTTAATTATCTTTCTAAATCATGGATTAATGAGGTTTGAATGATTAAGCTTTAATTAAAACATTTAGCACATTATAATTCAATTGTTTAATTTTCTTATTGGCCATTGACTTTTTGTTGACTTGTCTCTAATTTACTAAGCTTTTACTTATCGAGATTAGCCGATTAGTCCTCAATTAATCGTTAACCCCTCTAATTAGCTAGGGATACTAAGCTAATTAGTTTATATAAAATTGGGGATGTTACAATATGCTAGTGACTAATCAAGTCAGAGTAAAGTGAAAGAAAGACTAAAGTCAATGTCAAAGTAAGTTAAAGTTAAAGAAAGGTCAAAGTCAACAGAATTACATAAAGTGTCATGCATTTATGTTTCTTCTATATCTATTGCTATAAACGTCTTATGTATGCTTATCCCTGCCTTATAGTTCCATTGTTTTTTATGGTATGCTTATAAAAGAGTAAATCAAAACCAATTTGCTTCGGGCACGAATAATTTTAAACTTGTTTACAAAATTGATACATGCTCACCCTTCTATAAGAAAACCTAAGGTGGCTCGGATGATAATGTTAACGCTTAACTGTCAAGTTAGAGTCCTATTGAGAAATTCTATTTCTCACACCTATTTCCGTGTCAAGTTTAAAGGAGGTCAACGGGCAGTGTGGTCATTTACATTAAGTTTCCCACTTGGCATTGGCATTTTGACCTGGTGCTCAATGTAACCGTGTTGACAGCATGGGCTGTGATGAGGGTTTACATTTTCCATGACCATCAGTTTAGTTCATCAGTTATGAGTCTTTTCTTTCACCTCCATGATCCATTTGATGATATCACTTTGTATATTGTACATCCCCCTTTTCATCCTCCCATGTACCCGTTGGATGTGGAAATGGATTCTGACACGCACCTGATGCTGACTTACACCATGAGCCTTCTTATCCATCAGTGATCTAGTTCACTTCTAAGTCATCTTCTTCTACGGCAAGTTGGGTGCCCAATCTGAAGTGTGGACGAGGTTTTATATGTACTCGGGCAGTACCGTGTGGTCATAGACATGCTCAAGGACGAGGATGTGGTAACATCTCTAGTGAAGTAAGGAACGGTTTCATTCCCTACTAGTTGCTAATGAGGAAGGTGTACAGTTGCACATGTAGAGCTTTAGATTACTAGTGGCATCTTTCTTTTGCTATCTAGTTTTTAGGCTGCACATATCTTGGCATTTATGTTATCTTGAAATCATGGAGGCCAGATAGTTGTATTTTCTTTACTTTTGCCATGGTTGGAAGCCATGATTTGTACTTATATTACTTTGGTGACTATGGTTACTTGTATGGCCAGATATGGTTTATCGGTTTTGTTGCTACTACTGTTATTATATATATATATATATATATATATATATATATATATATATGATGATGATGATTATGGTGATGGTCATGTATGCTTATCGAGATATGAATGTTTATTTATGTTTATATTTATCTACCACAACGCGAATATTCATGTATGAGATGCATTGATTATGAGACAATTATTATGCGCTTATGGCTCACATTTTTGAAAAGATAATTTCAGTAATAGATAAAAAAAAATCTATCCCTATTTTCATCATAAAGTATTTTAATAAAAATGAGTTATATAAATGTAAGCAAAAGTAACAACTAATAATTTCCGTAATACAACATAAGTATAGTATGGAGTTATTAGGGTATTACACGGTGTGTGGATCAATTTTGGACTAAAATGTCATCCAATTCAAACACTTTTTTTTTTTTTTGGTTTGGTTTGGATTAAATTATTTTCACATTGCCAACCAATCTAATCCAAATCAATTTACAGTGATTTGTATTGGATTGGATAATCAATTTTTGAAGAACAAGAAAAAATTCATTAACAAAAAACAAATAATACCATTCACTAACAAGCAACAATCTAATCAATACATCAACATGAACATAAATCTCACATTCACATTCCATTTCATAAATGTCACAATCTATAAAACACTAATGCAACTCACTAACATAATAACAATCTTATTAGTACGTCAACAAAGTGTACTAGAAACATGCTAAAAGTTGATGGAATTACCGAGAGAAAAGTTAGTGATATCCATCGGTAACAATTTTATCAACGGAAAAAATCCGTCGGTAATGTTCGCATTAGAACAAAGAAAATTGAATATTACCGACGGATCAATAATTATATCGATGGAATTTGTGGTCGAAAATAAAAAAAAATGCGTCAATAAATGAACATTGAAAAGCATCAAGGAGGCACTTATACTAATGAATTATTGATAATTACCGATGGAGTATTCATCGATAATTTAAAATTGTTTTATAAATTACTGAAAATAATTTTGTTGATAAGATAAAATTTTTATTTTTACTTTTTGCAGTTTTGAATTATTAAAAATTGAAATTAGTATTTAAATATTTCAAATTATTATTTTAAAATCCATAAATTCATATAATTAGAAATATAATAAAACATAAAATATATAAACTATCAAATAAAATAAAAATTGTTAATAACAAAAGAAATAAAATAAAACTGTCAATGTACAAATCTAAATATATAAAAAAAAACCTATACACTAGGAATATTGATCAATGTGAGTATCCGAAATGCCCTCAAAGCCATTGGGTGTGCGCTCATGTGGAGAATGCGAAGGCAGTAGAGGTAGAGATGGAAGTAGTAGAGGCTGTGCAGCAGACGACGAACTGCTACTCCGCATATGCTTGAAGTAAGTGTACATTGTCATTATCCTCTACTACATGACTGCAGTTGTCGGTTCCATTGCTGCTTTTATTTTGCTTGCAGCTTCTACAGCTCCATATATCTCCCGTCGGCCTCCTCGATCTGCCTTTGCACAGATTCATTCAGTGCATGCACCCAATCGCGAATGTCCTCGGCATCAGCACTTGTAGGCCTAGCTCCAGGCACAAAGGTTAGAGAATAAGGCCTGCTATATGCATTGCCATACTATAAATCCGCCGTTTGTAGCGGTCACCAACTGTCTGGGCCCATATCTCATCATCACTGATAGGTGGCCCGGTAAGAGTGCTCCCATCCCTTTGCTTCGATTGGGCTTCGATCAGTCACTAAGTGAACTCATGCTATAATTAGAACAAACAAAACAAACTAAATTAGATTTAAATAATAGAAATTATAATAAATTAAAAATATTGGAAACTAAAATTATAAGTGCTTACGTATGTGGTCTCTGACCAAGTATCAACTCATTGGAACTTATCCTACTTATATCACTAGTATTCTTTTTCCAAGCTCTTACACATGAGTATTCTTTCTCAAGCCTCTCCAAGCTTATACAATAGAGTAGTTTTCTCAAGCCCCTCCAAGCTATGCATGAGTAGTATTTATCCTAGACTCTCCAAGCTCTCAGTGACTACTAACGGGTTTGCTTACAATATGAGAAGATTAGTGGTTTGTGTTTGCAACACTCACACTTAAGCTCTAAAAGCTAGTATAATCAACAAAGTACAAGGTGTTTGTGACTTCTCTAAAATCTCGAAATGAGAATATTAGCTAATACAAATCAATAGAGAAGATTTTACAAATAGAAGTTACAATGAGTAACTTTCTAATGATTTAGAAGGTTAAGAAGGTTGATGAAGAAATTCTCTTAAGCGTAGAAAATTATTCAATTAGTCTAACTATTTCTTCTTCATTTTATAGCTTTATACAGACTTCAAGATATGACCGTTGAAATTTGCAGATCTTAAGCCTTGTGCCTCTTTGATCCACTGGTCTATGGCTGGAAAGAGAGAAATGTAGTTTTCTTGTTCAACAAGTAGACTTGACACAAAAGAGGAAAAATAGCTGTTGAAATATTTACTAACTTTTCAGACTTGTCAGTGCTTCTTTTGCATATTCTCAAATCATATTTGACTCTTGAATTTATCAATGAAGTGTGTAGAAGAAGCTTTGAAGGTAAGGTAATTCATGAGAAGCATGTTTCTAATTATTACTCTTTTGGACGAAGTCATCCTTTTGAATGAATAGTTTTCCTTCTTGTGACACATTTTCCTTTCTGATGCTATAATCTCATCCTTATGAACTTTTTATCTGTTACTTAAGTGAGAAATCATATAAACCACAAAGCGTTTGTTCCAATATAAGTATATTCAAGAGAAGTACTATGGATTAAGACACTTTGTTTGGATCAAAAGCTGTTTAAGCATGAGATAAATGACTTTGCTCACGAAAAAATACATTTCAATAAAACAAATTGTTCACAGACAAAAGTTTAACTTAAAACTTGATTTGGTATTCATTAAAACCTTAAAGCTTGAAACATCTTAAGTTGTGAGATAGTTCAGAAGGGCATTGGTGCTTATAATCTCCCCTTTTTTGATGATGAGAAATCAATATTTGAGAAAAGTTTTTGTTAACAAATTCATTTTAGAAGAATACGATTTGTTGTATGAATTTAAATTACTTACTGAAGCGAATGAGAAATAGACATGACATTCAAAAACTTCAATACTTTTAAACAAAAATTGCATAGAATTACGGAGACTAATAAAACCACAATTTTTGCTATAAAACTCTCTTGAAAATATGTGAACAAAAAGTATCAGAGCGAAGATAGAGAAATATAAGTTCGAGCTTAAAAAAAATGAATTGTATTAAGTATCAGAGCTAAGGATTCTTAAACAGTCATGCATACAATTTATAATAAACTGAACAAATTTCATAATCTATCAAAGACAAGTAATAATTAACAAAATATATGATTCAAGAATTAAGATTATTAGCACAAAATCATCATAAACTGTTAGAGTAAATGATATAAGCCAGAGCAATAGAAGCACTTAGCAGAATAAAAAAGTTTACAATGATAACTATGATATCAGAGCAATAATATATTAATAGAGATAATGGATAAGAGCATAATTTATATCAGAGCATTAATGTGATATTGTAGCATAGCTGAAATGATATAGATAGATATGAATTGTTTAGAATAATAACTTGAAAATTTAAACATAGCAAAATATGTTCCTAAAATGCAAAGAATGAAATCCTAATACTAGTATGAGTGATATGTAACAACCGTTTAAAAAAAAAAAAACTTTAACATTAGTCCTAAACAAAACATCAACTTTAATCCTAACACCCCCTAAAAATGTGCTCCCCCTCAGCATAAGTTTTTTGTCAATCTTCTCCCTTTTTGACATCTTCAAAACAAGGTGAGGATGTGGGATCATAGAAGAGCCATTACTAATTGCCTTTTCCTTTCTAAAGAGCCTTCAGAATTTGCAGCATGAGTTATTCCATTCTAACCATTCTTCTTTCCAAATTACTTTGATTGGCTAGAAAAGTGATATGATATTCTTGAATCAATTCAATCTGAGTTTGAATAAGGTCTGGAACATCTTTTGCTATGGATGGGGCCCCAAAAAGTTTGTGACTAGAATGGTGGACTTGATTGGCTGATGGATTAGCAGGTATTTCTTAGGTAGGAAGAGTTGGTGCTAGATTAGGTGTTGAAATTGGAAGAGGAGCAGCCTTAGATACAGCTTCTGTAGATTTAAATTCTAACACCAGAGTAACTGTTCTTTCTAGCTCTAATCTTTCTAGTATAGTCTTTCTTTCCAACCTTTTTGGAATTTACTCATGATGTTCTATGTAACACCCTAATAAATCCATACTACGCTTAAGTTGTATTACAGCATTTTATTAGTTGTTACTTATACTCGTGAAAAACTAAACTTCATTTATAAGTTAAGTTACGTAGAAAATACGGTAAATTTTTTTTTTTTTTTGAAATACATCGTCGCTTTACAACATTTTAGAAAGTAAAGCTTTGAGCAAGAAGATAGATAGAGAAAGAGCATGTCGTATAAGATACATACCCCAATATCATAAAACAAGAGAAAGGTAAATAGATAGTAATTCACAAATACATTGCATTACACAGCTAATCATTACATCCATATGGGTTCATAATATATATATACATACATATATTAGCATTACATCGAAGAAGGCTAATGGTCGTGCCATGATCCAAATACCAGATATTAAATACAAACTTAAATGACAAAGCCCATCACAAAAAGGAATATGAGAAGGTGCAAAGCGACGGTCGCTATAAGTCCCAAAATAGCTTCGTTTGGCGTCCCCCATCATACGTCCACTCATAGTGCGGTGGCTCCAAGCTCCATTCCATTGGATATGCCATCAAAATCTAGTGAGGATGCGGAAAATAACTAGAGTAAGAAATTGGATTTCTCAGTAGGACTCAAACCCGACACGAAATTGTCATCGTCATCATTCCAGCCACTTCGGTTTTAGTAATGAAAATAGTGAGCATTCATAAGGTTTAATTCTTAGGTTTTCTAAAACATGAATATCCGAAGCGGATTCAATTTTAACATACCCTCTAATGATTTATATCATAACATACATGGGCACAAGTATAATTACATAAAATACGCATAGTTGTGCTATAAACTTCTCTTAACTTCTTCCCTTTAAGGGTTTGAATCGAAGTCCCTTTTCTTTTCTTAACTTGACTTTATCTTAGGTCTTTTTCTTTTCACCCACTAAACATAAGTGGTAATGAGATCATACCGTGGCCATCGCCACCATAAATTTTCGGTACTTATACTAGCTTGGTCATGCCATGCCTCATGTAAGCCCTATCCCCTATACTCACACTAGCTAGGTCGATGCCATGCCTCATGTGAGTCGTGATGAAGGGAGCTTACTTTGGATCACCTTCCGTTTTGAATAATCACACCCTTAGTTCATTTTCTTCTTATTAAGGCTTATGATGCAAAGTTATTCTAATGCTTTTCCACATCTAGGCATTACTGATACATGCTCAGGAGGGTAATTTGGTCATTTCAGCACTGGAAAAGATTTTGTTTCCAGCAAGTTGGTTCTGCCTTAGAGATCAAGCAATCCACTAGTTCATCTCAATTTACTTGGAGATCAAGTAATCAAGTTTAATTAAAGTAACTTAGAGAGCAAGCAATTTGATCATGTTGGAAATATATTTAGATTGTGTCTAGATTTGTTTTTTTATTTGTTTTGACTTAGTATAGATTTGTTTAGATTAAAATTGAATCAGTTTATCTTTTAAGATTTAAATCAAATCTGATTTATTCTGTAAAAATCAAATTTGATTTAATTTTGTTAGGAATAAATCTTTTAGGATAGAATCATATCTTTAATTTTAAATTTTAGTTTCAAATCAGATTTTTTAGATAGGAGATAATTTCCATTTTTAGAATTTATGTATAAATAGGCAACTTAGCCTATAGACAAAAGAGAATTTTATCATATAGTTTATCATGGTTTGATTACCAATACAATTGTGAGGTTTTCCTCATTTTGTTTCTGTGTTATGCAGAATCTTCTATCTCTTCCCTGTTATCTACGTTTCCAATGACAGGTTTCTTGGAGGTTTAGTAGGGAGGGTCTTTATCCAAAATTTTGTTTTCTATCAAAGTGTGTGCCTGGGGTTTCTGGATCTTTATATCCACGGGACTCCATCATCAGTTACGTATCGTCATCCCCAAATGTGATTCCTTTATTGCATATCATTAAGCATCATTTCATCAAGATGTCATATTCATATCATCATCATTCATTATCATATGGTCATCATGTCGTCATCCTTATCATCATCATATCATTATCATCATCATCATGATCATCATCATATCATTGTCATCATTTTGATACGTAGAGGCATACATATCACATAAAGTCTTATGAGCTTAGCTTAGTAAATTTGGTGCAATCTTTTAATTAAGGTTGCCTCTCGTATAAATTCTTTTATTAGGCATAGGGCCAATTTCATCTATTATGCTTTTTGAAATTTTTAAGTTGAATTATGAAGTTTTCCCATATCTTAAATTGAGGATCTTAATGTCTTTAAGCTTATTTCTCATTAACCTTTAAATTGAACCATAACCAGTTTTTACTTTTACAATGGGGTAGTAACTTCAAAAATTCGCCATAATTTTATATTTTATAATATTGACTTGAATTTTGGTATAATTATACTTCTATGAGTCTATTTTTTAAAAAAAGAAACCTAATTAAAAATTCATTTTGTAACTTGAGATATGCACGTTTTATTCTGACTGCTTAACTTTTAAGTTTATTCTCGTTATAGTGATTTTTAAACTTTACTGGGAGTTCGTCACAAGGAATCTAACAAAACCGTTTTATGAGAATGTTCCTCTATGTCTTATATTTCTAACAAACTTGATCCCACTAAAAAATGTTCTGTATAAGTTGAGTTATTAAGATTTTATTACATACTACCGAAATAGAAACACATCTGGGGATAGCACATTTTGAAAATTCATGTCTCTCTCGTTTTAAAGCCAAAATTTACATATTTTATATGTATAAAAAGCTCTATGAGTCTATTTTCTTTTAAAATTAGTTTTGTTGCATTTGGAGTTATATTGAAAGAGTTATTAGTCGGGCCATACAGACTATCAGAATTTTTCAGCTTCAACAGTTTTGGTTTTAATGAGTTTTCTTGTAAAAATATTAAGTATTTTCCTCAAGTGACCACTTTTCTCTTCCAAACCACTTTTATACTTTGAGATCTTGATGAAAAATCAATATTTTGAGTTCTAAAAAGTTTGGTTCAAAATAAGAATAAATGCACAAAAAGTCATTTTCCAAGAAAAGAACAAAAATTACAAACAATTTCTTATAATGAAAGCATAGCCATGAGGTCTTTAGAGCAAGTCCGAAAACTACCTAGCTATGGAGAGCTTAGGAGTTCTGGTGCTTGAAAAACATAGAAGAAAGAGGGGATAGAGTCACTATCAAATGGGTTTCTTGAAAGTTTGAAGAGTGAAAATAGTTGGAGATGGCCTCCTTCTTTAGAGCTTGAGAGAATGTGGCTAATGTGTGTTTACTTTGCTTCTCCAAAGACCAAAAAAGGTGGTCCTTGAAGGGTTTGTGAGGGTGGTGAAAAGAAAGAGAGTTGGATGGGGTGTGAAAGTAAGAAGAAGAACAAAGAAAATTTGGAAGAGTAAAAGCGTTAGAATGAGGGTTAGAATAAGGCTTAGAGAGAAGTGAGAGCTTAGGCTTATAGTGAGAGGATGAAAATCACAAATGAGGGAGTGGGGGAGGGGCTAGCTGGCACAAAAATGGGGTGAGGGGGCTGATGTGTTTTACTTCTCCAACAAGCAAGAGAATAGGTGAGTTTAACTTCTTTTTCAAGCAAGAAAGCTAGGAACCTTGGGGTAAAAGGGTGGATTGTGTTTTCCTTGAGTCTTGGTGCATGCTATGAACTATTTTGTGTTTTCTCAAGTGGACAAAAGTAAAGACCCTTCTTGGGATTGGCTTGATTGAATAAGATCACTCCAAGTGGCATAATCCTAAGGGAGGAAGGTACTTCTCTTGTCTTGACTAAAGATATACTACTAATATAGACCCTTGATCTAAGAGTGCATGATGACAAGGCAAAGGAGAAATTTTTAAATTTTTAAAGCTATGAAAATTACCTAAGTTGTTAATCAATTTGATTAGTTAAATTGCTCTTTAACCAATTTCGGTTAATTATCTAACACCTTACCAACTTAATGTTATGCTTAAGTCATAGCATGAAATTGGATAGGTTGCATTACCGTATTAGTTCTTTATCTGAAGCTGTATTTATTATAATATATTTTCTTTTTCTTTGATATATATATATATATACACTTGATGAATATAATGAACGTGATCAACATTATAGAACGTAACAAAATTTAATAAAAAGCACAACAGAAAAGAATAAAGATAGGTAACATATTATCCGCTGTATACATACGTATATAAGTTGGAAGCCAATGCTTTAGTTTATATACAGGTTCCAAAAGAGAGTACATAAGTGGGGCCGGGGTACCAAAAAGACATAAGGTCAATCAAAAACGATCCCATGGGGTCCTCAGAGGACATTTCAAACTAGCTGATATACATACGAGTAAGTCTATGACCCAATGTTGCACACTGCCAAAAGAGGGCCATATTGCACAATGCAACCTGCGATTGGGACCTACTCGGTCAGATAACCATTGGCCATACCAGGCCCGGCTGGAGAGTAGTCAGCACTTGGTCCCAAAGAGGAGGATGATGAGCCGATAGCCTCAGAAGGATCGCTCTCAGAACTGAGCGAAACATTTGGAATCACCTGTGGAGGTGACTATGGTGGAGGACTAGCAGGAGCTATAGGTGTTGGAGGTGCTGGAGGGGAGTGTGCTACACGTAATAGGACTGCAAAGTGTGGATTAGCAGGGTCAAAAGCAGGGTGAAATAAAGGAACAGCAAAATTCCTATTGCTAAAAAGGTAGAGGTGAAAATGGCAGGAGCCGACTATGTACAATGAATCCAACTCGGGGTCATGGTGGAGTTGCAGGTCAGAGATCTCGATAAACAGGGTAGCTGTCCAGTCCATCACTAGGGTCTGAGAATGATGCGGGAATACAAAGTGAGGTGAGAATTTAAAGAAATTCCTAGTAGGATTCGAATACGGTATTCAACCGACATCATATTCATTCTCAATTGCCTCGGTTTTTTTTTTAATTATAAAAACATGGAATCAAATTGAACTACCCGCATTCAATAAGTTTAAGAAAACATCTGGTCCGAGGCAAGGTCCAATTTTACTTAAGACAGCATAAGAATTAGAATAACTACTAAATAGTGATATACAGAATAATGAGCAAGATAAACAAACATACAGTAACAAATAAACATAACAGTCAAACTGTAAACAACATATAATGACTATTCAATGCGACCATGCAAAATCTAATTCTTGAACTTATCTTCATAAACTTTTCCATTACTTGGTCCCCTGGGAGTTCTTGGCCATTCAGACTCCTGGGTAATAGTTTGCTTTTCAGGATTGAGCTCATTCCTATACAGGAATGCCGGGTTTACTTTCCCTGATCTTCCCACCGATCTATTTCCTTTAACTTTATTCGGGGGCTGGCCCAAGTATTATGGAACTTTCATCATAATATAACCTTTATGTTCATCATAACATAACCTTTATGAACTCCTTGCAAATGTACATGGATTTGAATATAGATTATAACTCATGCATAGGCTTTACCGAAATTTCGGTAGCATAACGGAACGTGTTCGCTTCCCTATGAATAGTGCCAGTACTCAGAAAACCAATTTTTTAGAGATATCATAACATTTCATTCACAATTCAATCATCAATTTCATAGGAACAATGGTTGCATTTAGAACATGGTTGCTGTCTTAACACATTCATTTAACCCGATTTTTGTAAATCAGGTCATAATTTCTACTTAACTCATATGGATCTAAATTTTGAATATGTTAGAGCGTTATGTGTCTATTTTCTAATGTCTTTGGTCCCATCTAATTTTGATAAGTATAGCTCAAGTTATTTAAGTTTTATCCCTGTCTACCCTTAAGCTAGCCAGAATTACACACTTAAAAGTAAAAATCCATTAAAAATCGAAAACTAGTTCAAATCATAGAAAATTGATCTTATATTAAATCTAACAGGACAAGGTTTCATTTTCAATAAGTTCCATTTCATTTGCTTTAGTATAGCTTGAGTTATAAGCCTCGAAATTTGACCTTTTTGAACTGTCCTATTTTGGCCTGGTTTGGATATAGGGCAACTTTCTCGAGCCACTGGGAGTGTACGGGACCTTATCTAACTCTGAAATTTTTATGGGATATTCTGATATGTGTAAGCTTTCTAAAAAAGTTAGTTTCATTCAATTCCAAGTCGTATAAAGCAATTTTTGCCCTGAACAACCCGGTCTGCCTAGAATCAAACTCAAAACCCTAGGTTGAAATTCCAAAATTCATATCTCTCTCAATACTAATCCAATGGCCTTATGTTATATATGTATGGAAAGCCCTGAATGTCTAGTTTCATTAAAAATAGTTTCATGAAATTTAAATGGCAATAGGCAGAGCCGTACACTCCACCGTACGGACTACTGAGGGATTTTGGTCTTCCAGCTCCTCCCTGCACTCTACTTTCTTTCTACTTCTAGATCGATTTTTATATCAAAAATAGCCAGCAAATCAACCAAAGATCATCATATTCATTCAATCATCATATCAAAAAGTGAGAAAATAAAGTCCCAAATCAGCCACCCATAACGAAAATAACAAGAACATCCTTATATGTGATTTTGCTAGATTTTGGAGTTTGGATTGATGGAACCTTATCAAGCTTGAAGGTTTGATGGAGTTGGTTGAGAGAAGAAGAGAACTAGAAGGCTGAAATCAGAGGAGAGGGAGGTGCAAGTTAGCATGGGATGAAAGAAAATTTGATTTAAATATAAAGAGGGTAGTTAGAAATTTGCAATTTGATTGGTTGGGAACTTGAAGCCAAATTTCGACCAACTCTCTTCATTTTTGTGGCCTTTGTGGTGCCACCCTTAGAGGCTTAAATGGCTGAGTATTCAGCCTTTGATTCATAGGGTTTTGTGCATATAATTTTATTGGTTCAGTTCCGACAGTTTAAAATGCCGTAATATTTCCGATTTCCTTTAAATCAATAAATTGGTTTAAGAAAATTTCTATGAAATCTTCCATACTTCTAACCTAATTCCCTCATATCTAAACTCAATTAATTGCTAATCAATTGATCCTAAATAAATATTTAGTCAAATTTTAATTAATTTCAATTATTTAATAAAAACCCGAACAATTAGGCGAAAAACGATAAAAATTTCGGTGGATGTTACAAATTACACTTAAGACGTTTTTCCTCTAAAAGAATTGATCTTATGAATTATATAATTAGGGTGTAAGAATTAATCTATCTCAATTGATTAAGGTAGAATAATTGTCATATACTTAATTAACAAGATTAGATTAGCTTAATTATATTTCTAAGTTACGAATTAATGAGGTTCAAATAATTAGGTTTTAATTGAAACATTTAGTGCCTTATAATTCAATTATTGACTTGACTCAATTTACTAAGCTCTTGCACATTGAGATTAGCTGATTAGTTCTCAGTTAATCGTTAACCTCTCTAATTAGCCAGGATCACTGAGCTAATTAGCTTAGACAAAATTGAGGATGTTACATTCTGAAGGTATAATAACCCTTCTTATTTCAAGAGGTGGATTTGTGGTTTCAACGACCACAAGTTGTTGGTCCACTTCCAGAGAGTCAAAGAAGCATCTAGCGCCTCTAGCGGAAGCACCAATTCCTGCAACTATATGTCTTTGCTTTTGTAGCCATGCCTCTTCTCTAAATCTATGCTCAGCAATTTCCATTATTGCTTTTCTCAAAAGTGAAGGAGTTGAGTCTTTAGTAGATTCTTTAGAGGCCTTGTCCAGCTTTTTTTTCCCTTTTTTCCTGTATTTAGGTTCCTCATTGTCATCAGAGGCTTATGCTTCAATATGTTTTCTATAATGATCTTGGGGGAAGGATTCCCTTATTATAATACCTCTTTCTCGAAGTCTTGAGATTCTGGTTACAGGCCTGATGGGAGCAATATCTATGGAGTTTGTAGTGTAACATCCTCAAATTCTTATCGTGCTAAATTACCTCAGTAACTCTAAGTAATTAGGCACTTAATAAGAAATTATGAGATTAAGGCTTAATTAAGAGATTAACAAAGTGTTTATGAGTCAACTTTGATGAGAAAAGTCAAGATAATGCTTAATCAAGATTAGATAACCTCTAATTAAGCAAGTCAAAGCCTTAATAGCTTAATTAAGCACAAATCACCCTTAATCAGTTTAATCGAGTTTAATTAAGGATAATTAAGCTTAATCGCAAGATTAATTTTTCTTAGACATGTTCTTGTATGTTAATTACTAATCCTTGCTTAATCATGTTAATTAAGTTACAAGAGTACTTAATCACATGATTAAATTCAAATTTAGTCAACTAAACAATAAAGTAAATAGTGATGTCACTAAAGTATAAAGCATTAGACAAGAGTGCTTTTTGTAAGAGTAAGTACTTGATTTGTTCTCCCATTATCCAATTTGTCTCCCTAAACCTTAATTAACACAAAATAACACAAAAATATCTCCCCCCACCCTCATGTATGTTACGGCTAACAACACACAAACACACACATTCACTTTTTATTTTTCAACTTCTATTCTCTCTCTAAATTTCCTACTCTTCCAAATTCTCTCTACATTCTCTTTTCTTTTTCATCTTCTTCTTCCTTTCTCCACAACCACCATAACCAAAACTCTTACTAAGCCCTTCAAAGACCACATCTTTTGGTCTTTGGAGACAAGATCTAAACACTACAAGCTTCATTTTCAAGAGAACTCAAGAGCTTCTCCTTCCTCCTTCCAAAACCGCCACCTTCACCACCTTGAGGAGCCGTCATCTTCTTTATTTTTCACCTCCAAGATCACGCCATCTTCACCATAAGTAGTGATCTTCACTCTTTTATTTTGTTTACTCAAGAAAGTTTTAAACTTGGTTTCTCTCATGATCAAGATCTTCAAGTGAAAGCTTGAGAAAATCTTTCATGATCTTTGTGAGCAAAAGTTTCTATTTTTAGTAAAATATGTTCATGCTCTTGTTCATGAGTGTTCTTGAGTTTTTTTGAAAAGTTCCTTTCTTTAAGTGCTTTAAAGTTTTTGTTTTCCTTTCTTGTGCATGAGATCTTGATGTTTTTGGTGGTATTTGGGTTGAAAGTTGTCTATCTTCTTATGATGATGCTTATGATTGGAAAAGTTGTCACCTTTATCATTTTCTCTTGATTTGACAAGGCTAAACACATTCTTGATGCATGAAATTTCAAAAAGTTTGTTACTTGCAACCTTAAAAGTGGTGCAAGTTTTGTGCTTTCTTAAAGTTTTATTTTGTCATGACTTGAAGACAAGAATATATGTAAAAGTCTACGCCTTTTGGAATATGAAGTCTTTTTAAGTTATAAATATGATATCTTGTCACTTTTTAATTTAAAGATTGATCCTTGGATACAAATCCTTTTATAGAGTTTTAAATTTTAATCAAGAAGATAACTTTAAGTCATAAAGTTGTAAGCTTGCACTTTAGCCTTGTAAAGATTGAACCTTGAGATGAATATGTTGAGTAAAGTTTTAAGCTTTAAGCAAGAATGTCACTTTTGAGTCATAAAAGTGTTAACTTTTATAAAGATCAAAACTTTCTAACTTTAAAGGTAATGTTTTATATCATTAGTTCCTAAAGTAGAAATCTTTTAGACTTTAAGACAACTTTAAATCATAAAGTTGAAACCTTGATGGTCTTAAAATAATTAAAAGTATTAACTTTCATAAAGAACAAGACTTTTTAGTTCAAAAGCTAGTATCTTGTATTATTATTTCATAAAGATTTAATCTTTAAGACAAGAGCTTAATTTGAAAGGTACTTACTTTCTTAAAGAATAAAACTTTATAACCTCTTTATAAAGAATGATAACTTTTATAATATTTAAGGTAAGATCTTGTTATGTTAAAATAAAAGCTTGAAACTTTGCAATATGAATAAGTTAAAAATCACCCTTGGTGATTAGTGAACATGGTGTTGTTGGATTCATGAATATGGTTATGTGTTGTCATGACCCAAGAATTAGAGGGATCTCGAACTTCTTAGGAGCAGAAGTATGATTAGGGCCTCTAAGCATACCATGAACCTAGGAATCACTAAGTGCACTATATCAAGGAAAAGAAATAATCACCTAACTTAGTTAATTTGAACATGTGTTCCATAAGACATGTACCCAAGTAAAAAGTAAATTCCTATAAAGACTAAGTAACTAAAAGATTTCACACATATTCATTTTAACTATGTGATTCTCTCTTGGGTAACCACGGGAAATCATATGATGACTCATAAAATGTCTCACAAAGAATATCGCAACTATAAACCCCTTTAGGGTATGAATGTATGATGTCATTCGGCATAATGAATGACCAGTTTGATTGAGCTCTATCTCATGATTAAATGATTAGTGTGGTGATATGATATGGACTGTTGGTTAAAAGTTTTATGATTGGCATTTTGGGGAAGCTCCGGTTTAGCCGTTATGCTATCGAATTTCTATCAAAATTATGGACTTAGGCATTTCATTGCATGTGTCTTGTCAAAGAAGTACTATACATGTAAAGTATAAGAATAAGAAAAGAAAGAATGGGATATAACCCCTTGATCACTTCAGGGAAGTGAGAGACGATGATCCACAAAGACTTAAAGAACTTCTATGGAGGAGGCAAAGGTAACATGGAGGACCCTCCAAGTTAGAGGCAACTAATATTAGCTTAGTCTGATTTGATTAGTATTGTGTAATGACGATCATGGAATGAGCGCATATCCAAAAGTAGTCTATTTCAAAGGAAAAGTAAAGAATATTAAGCATGTGCTAAAAATCAAAGTAAAGTCAAAGTAGAACCATGGTTAAGTCTATGAGGTTGCATGTCAGTGCATGTATTTATATTGGCCATACGCATTATGAATGTTTATTCTATGCTTTTGCATGTATGTTTACTTATGATGTTCTGGTTATGATGATAAGTTTAAAAGCAACCCGCTTCGGGACTTAAGTTTTCAAGATCATTAAAATTGAACCTATACATGTCCACCGTTTTTATAATTAAACAAGAAGTGGCTAGGATAATGACGATGACAAAATGTTTGTCTAGCCGCGATCATACTGAGAAATCTAGTATTTCTTACTCCTATGTTTCCATGTCTTCTACAAAGGATGCCAATGTCGAGCATGGTGGTGATCTTCGTTGAGTTCCCCATAATGCATTGGCACTTTGACCCGGTGCTGAATGCATCTATGCTGACTGCTCAGGCAATGATGCGAGTCTATTTTTTCTGCCCTTATGAGCCGTTCAAGGACATTACCATGGATGACGTCTGTCTGCCTTTTCATCCTTTAAGGTAGCCGGGTGGGCCAGGGATTACGACTCACGAGACTTTCGGTTGGCGCCCGATTGCTTCGATAGAGATGGATCTTTCAGAATCATCATACCCGACTTATTCCATGCGATACTACTATTCAAAGCTGTCTCAACCTTCGGTGATTCGCCTATCTTCTGATTCTTTTGCTTCGTCTGCTAGCCCAACTCCACCCCTGGTTTGTAACACCCTCCCAAGTACAGTACTATGCTTAAGTTATAGTACCACACCTTGGAGTTGTTACTATTACTGCGGCACCTTGTCGACGACAACTTCAGCCGTCTTCGGGACTTCTTGAACTATCTGGAGACAACACGGAAATAGGAGTGAGAATTATAAAATCCTCAGTAGGATTCTCTAATTATCATACATACTATCATCATTGTCATCTCCAGTTTGCTTCGGTCTATTATGAAAAATGTGGACATGCTATACAAACTGTTTAATTTTATAGTTCGAAAATATTTTATCTGAAGCAAAGTTTATTTTAATTATACACTTGGCATTTGGGAAAGCCTACACAAAATTAATTCATGAATAGTATCATGGATAATAACTGCAACATATTATAACACACATAGCCTTAATATACTACGAACATAACATCTGCGCATAACTTGTACTTGAATTCATGCATATACATAAAACTTGCTTTTCTTTCTTCATCTTTCTTTTTCATCATAAAATCTTTACGTGCATTCCGTTCAGTATGATCGCCATGTCATACCCCATCAGAGCGTGATCGCCATGTCACGTTCTTTTGGAATATGGGATCTTCCTTCGGTACTTACACTAGCTGGGTCATTCCATACCTCATGTAAGTTTTGTACCCTATGCCCACACTAGCTGGGTCGATGCCATGCCTCATGTGAGTGGGGTACTTGCATATACTTTAATCTTTAGTCTTCAGTCTTTAGTCTTTAGCCTTTATTGCCCTTGGGTAGCCTGGCCTTGGAGTGAGCTCATCAGCTTCACCCGTAACCATCGTCACACCGACTCACCCGCAAGGGGACCCACTACCTCTAGGTTGGAGGGACTCAATGTGCAACTGCCTCCAACATAGAGGGACCCAAGTTTTAGCTGCTTTCACAAGGAGGGACCCAATATGCAACTGCCTCCAGGTAAAGGGACCCATATCTTTATCATTTAACTGCCTTCACAGGAAAGGACCTCAAATAATTGCCTCCAAGTGAAGGGACCCACATTTAATATATTCACATTCAATATACTCATGTCTTTTCATTCTTGTATATGATCATGCATAAACATGTTGAACGTACTCATATATACGCTTCATCATTTGTTTTCACATACGTCATAACTCATATCATATTCAAATTCATCCTTGCATGTAAACATTCCTAGTTTCATAGACTTCTGCCGTAAATCCGGCAGCATAACGGATTAGTTCTGTCTCCCCATGAATAGTGCTAGTTCTCACAAATAATTCAGTCATAGCAATACAATCAATCTAACATATATATCAATGCAAAACTGGCAATCCTCAACTCAAACCTTATATATCCACTAACACTTGTGAAACCATCAATTTGGCCATTCTGTCAATTCTACTCAGTTCTGCCTGAATGTTGTATAATCCACCTTTACTTCTATTTAACTCATTTAAACGTAAATTTTGGATGTGTCATAGCTCTATATGTCTACTTTCTAACCTATCATTTTGATTTATAAAACTCAAGATATTTAACTTTTGCCTCAGCTTATTCGGTCACTGGCCCGAATTACACTCTCAGAAGTATAAATACACTAAAAATCGAAACTAACCTCAAATTATATGAAATTGGTGCCATATCAAAGTTAACAGGACAACCTTTCATTTGCAACAAGTTTCACTTGATTTGCTTAAGTATACCTCGAGTTATAAATCCTGAAAGTCGACCTTCTTGAACTACCCTATTTTGGCCTAGATTGGACATAGGGCAACTTCCTCGAATCACTGGGAACAATTGGGACCATAAAAAACTCAGAATTTCATATTGGGATGTTGCCCTATGTGTAAGCTTTCTAAACAGTTGGTTTCACTCAGTTTGGAGTTATATAGGGTGAGATATACCCTCCTCAAGTCACCCTGCCCGAATGAAAGTCCTGATCTCTAGGTCAAACTTCAAAAATTCATATCTCTCTCGATACTAATCCAATGACCTTATATATATATGTATGGAAAGCTTTGAATGTCTACTTTCATCTAAAAATAGTTTCATCGGATTTAACTGATTGTAGGCGGTGCCGTACACTTCGCCATCCAGACTGCCATGGGCTCTTTACCAAGACAGCATCTTAATCCTCCATTCCTTCTAATTTTTCTCCTCCTAACTTTAATTCCAACCCAAGATTTCATATTAATCCTATCATAATCCATCATAATACATCCAATAATCCATCAAACATATGAATAAGAGTACAATTTCATGCAATCTAGTGCAAGTAATTCAAGAACAGAATGGAATCCTACCTCATTGGAGTGTGATTTGAGCTAAGTGTTGAAGCTTGAGTTGATAGAACCTTGCTAAACTTGAAGGAGTGATGGAGTTGATTGAGAGAAGGGAAGAAGGAGGCTGGAACAAGGGGAAAGGGAGACGTAAATCAGATCAAAATGGAGAAGAGAGTCTGATTTAAATATATGAGGGTAGTTTGGAATTGTGGTATTGATTGGTTGGAATTTTGTGGTTGAAGTTCGACCATGTCTCCCATTCTTATGGCTAAATTGCTCTCCACGTCGTCCCACAAACTGCTCTCCACATCATCCCAAAAGTGGAATACGCTTCCGTTCTACCTGAAATCAGAACTCGTCTCTATTATGCTTGAAGTAGGAACTCGTGCCATTTTACTTTAGCTGGGAGCTGAAGCCGGATGTCGGAACTCGTCCCATCTTGTTTGTGACTTCAGGAAATCTTGTCTGGTTTATTCGAGACTTGGAAGCAAGGTCGGATGTCGGAAGTCAACAGCTTACAATCACATAATCTCGGAACTCCCCATTCAAACTCAGGAATATCAATGCTGGGAATAAAATCGAAGATCGAAAATCATGTCCCAGTATACTTTAACTCGAACTCGGATATTGGAATTCGGAAGCCACCAATTTAACTCGAAACTAGAACATGAAGTTGGAAATCAGGAATAGTCAGGATTAGATGAAATCAGAAATCGGACAAAACATGAAGTCAGAAATTGTGCAAGATGAACTCGGAACTTGGAAATAATCCCATCTATCTGATATTCGAAGATGGAGTCGGGAATGGGATTTGATCAAACTTGAAGGTGAAGTCGAAACTCATAAATCAGGGATGTTACGTGGTTCACGGTCATGGATTCATTCGTACTCGTGCCGTACCCCGTGAGTTTGGATGTGCATGAGGAGGAGGACGTGGATATGATTCTGCCAGTGGTTTTGGGAATGGATACCTTCCGATCGATGGATGATTCGGATAGTACACTCAGAGCCAATCATGAGGATAGCCCTTTTTGGGTGGTGATTTTAGGTTGTCATTTGCTTGGTCATGAATGGATAAATGAGATTTTAGATGTATTTTCCTTTCCTTGTATTCAATTAAGTTTATTTTGTAGGGCCGATAGTAGATATTGGACCCATGACTATTTATGTATGACTCTTGGTATTATTATCTTAACTATGATGGCTATGGAATAAATGTTATATTTATCTAAGTTATTGTTATTCTTGTCACATCTATTTATTTTATTCGCACCATATGTATGAGATAGCGATGTTTATATTATATATTTACAATGCGCTCATGGCTCTTGGTTTTCGAAATAGTTTATTCATTGTTGTTCAAAAAAAAATTACCCCTATTTTCACTATAAAGTATTTTTCAAATGGTAACCTTGGTAACAACTAGTAATCTCATAATATGACTTCAGCATAGTATGGGACTATTAAGGTGTTACATGTAGCAATAGTAGACGTTTGATCTTCAACTCTAGAAGAGGTGGTTTGTCTTTTCTTGCCAATTTTTCTTTCAGAGATAGGAGAGAGACTTCTCTCTAGTCTCTTCTTCTATTTCTTCTTATTTTTAGTCTTCTTTTCAAGATCTTTTGGCTTCAACCCCAAGTTTATGAAAATGTCAACTGTTGTTGTGGGTCTACTATCGTCTAACCTGTGTCCGCCGATTGGAAGCTGAGCTTGTTCAAAATTCCTTGTAAGAAGCATGCCATAAAGAAGAGTAAAATGTCTTCTTCTTTCAGTATGAATGGAAAAAAGAATGAAGTCTAGGATTAACCTTACAAGGTTGATCATTCTTTTTGACAAGAGGCAAAATAGGACCATTTGGCCTACATCAATCATCACTTCTGTGTCACCGCCTCTTGACAACACTATGTACTGGACCACCAAATAAACAATTCTGACAGGGGTAAGAAGATGAGAGGTCCGAATGTCTCTTGTATGCATACTCCTCTGACTAGCGAGGACATCAGCAACCTCTTCTTCAAAAACTTCTAATTCCTTCTACCATCATTCACCTAGTTTGCATAGAATGCCATAATTTTGTAAGTTGATGATTTGAGCAATATCGCAACACTTGAATCTCGAAGTTTCCAATAATGCTTCTAAGAGATTTGTTGTCTTCATTTGTGGGAACTAGTGGGCTATAGAATGCCGGTACCAACCTGGGTAGGTGTCTTCAGAAATTCCCATAAACTCATTCCATCCTTGAAATTCAAAAATCTCAATTATCTCAGGAAAGGAAGAGAAACTTTCTAGATGGAAGCTCCTCCTTCTGGCTATTGGTCTGATAAAGAAGTTTTCTGTGGAAGTTGACTTGTATGTTTTCATCTTCAAAAATGTAAGGAACACTTGAGTTGCTTTTTATTGTCATATTAAAATTGCAAATGTTGAGGCTTGAGTAATATAATGTGTGGTGTAAGGTTTGAGATGAAGTAAGGAACAAGATACAACGAGAGTTTGAAATTGTAGAATGAAGATGAATAGTTTCAAAGTAAAGGGTGATTAGGTAGATGAGGATTAATGATAGTAACTAGAGGCTAAATGATGTAAATGGTTAAGGATTAAGGCAATTGAAAGGTCATGACGTAAAAACGGTCATATTGAAGTGTAAGAAAGGCTTTTGCTTTTCCTGCTTCGTTCGACCATGAGAACATGGCAGAGTGGGAGGTTACCAATTAGGCACACATTTCAAAGTCATTACAAATTTTGTACAGCTCTGTTTTGATCTGAGATACAAGTCATCTTTCTTATAATATGAAGCTTTCTGATTCTATGAATGTTATCCATTTTCTGAACAAAACATTCTGATTTCTTCTTTCTGAACTAATCCTGATCCCATCTTTCTCAAACAAAATTGCATACCCTTCATTCTCAAACAAGTCAGCAACCTATTCTGAATCTTTTTTTGAACCAATTTTCAATTCTTCTTGATATGATCTTTCTAAAGCACACTTGTCTATTCTTTTTGAACAACCTTTGATATATATAGCCTTGAGAATCTTTCTCATAAAAGAATTCTAGTAAGGAGCAGCAATCTCAGCTTTAAACTTAGCTCATGAGTGAAAGTACCAATGCAATATGAATGCATGTTTAGAAGCTAGTCATGTTTAGAAGGTTCTTTATGTGATAAAAGTGATCTTCAGCTAAGGGTTTTGTAAAAATGTTAGCAATCTGACCTTCTATATTTATGAACTTTAGCTCAATATCTCCTTTCTGAACATGATCTCTTATAAAATGATGTTTGATATCTATATGCTTAGATCTAGAATGCTGAATAAGATTCTTCGTGAGGTTAATTGCACTAGTGTTATTACACAAGATAGGGATTATGGTATACCTCATATTGAAATCTTCCAATTAATGTTTAATCCACAGAATCTGAGTACTGCGGTTTGCTGCAGATAGATATTCAACCTCAGCAGTAGAAAGAGCAATCGTGTTCTACTTCTTGCTAGACCAAGTTATTAGAGATTTTCCAAGAAAGTAACGGCAGTCACTTGTGCTTTTTCTTTCAAGTTTGTCTCCAACAAAATCAGCATCACAGTAACCTGTAACATTACAAGCAATACTTTTCTCGTACCAAAGACCAAGATTAGTAGAACCTGCTAAACACTTAAGATTCTTTTGACAGCATTTAAGTGTGATTATTTTGGATTGGATTGGAATCTAGTACAAATCCCTATACTTAATTGTAGATCAAGTCTAATAGATGTAAGGTAGAGTAGAGAGTCAATCATACAGCTGTAAAGTTTCTCAGAAACTTTCTTACCCTCTTCATCAGCTTCTAGAACTTGAGAATAATACATGGGAATACTGAAGAGGCTTTATCCATATTAAATCTTTTGAACATATCCTCAGCATATTTCTCTTGATGAATGTGGATTCCATTCTTCTATTGCTTGATTTGCAGCCGTAGAAAGAATTTTATTCACCCATCATGCTCATCTCAAATTCTCCTTGCATAAGCTCAGAGAAATTCTTGCACAAATTCTGATTAGTTGCACCAAATACTATACCATTAACATAGATTTGAACAATTAAAAAATCATTTTTCTCATGCAGAGTAAATAAGGTAGTATCAACCTTTCCTTTTTCAAAGCCATTTTTGAGAAGAAAATAGCTAAGTCTTTCATATCAAGCTCTAAGTGCTTGTTTGAATTCATATAAAGCACAGTTTAAAAACATGATGAGGAAGGTTTTTATTTTCAAAACCAGGAGGTTGTTTGACAAAAATTTCCTCAGATATGAAACCATTTAAGAAAGTATATTTTACAGCCATTTGAAATAAAACAAACCCTTTATAAGCAACATAAGCAAGTAACATTCTGATTGCTTCCAGTCTTGCTACAAGAGCAAATGTCTCGTCATAATCAATACCTTCTTGCTAGTTGTAACCTTGAGCCACCAATCTTGCTTTATTTCTTATTACTTTCCCACTTTCATCAAGTTTTTTCTGAATAACCATTTTGTCCCTATAACAGATTGACCTTTTGGTAATGGGACTAGAGTCTAGACTTTACTCTTCTCAAACTGATTTAATTCCTCTTTCATTGCTTCAACCCAACTTCAATCTTGTAAAGCTTCATCTACACTTTCTAGTTGAATTTTAGAAATCGAAGCCAAGTTTGATTCAATTCTAAGAGAATATCTAGTTCTGATCCCTTGAGAAGGTTCACCAAGAATCTGATTTTGAGAAACAGCTCTCAAATCTTTTGTGCCAGTGTATCTTCTCTTGATGGGTGTATTTTCTAGATCTTCAAGGATGTCATCAGAAACATGTTGATCTATAGGCAGAGAAGAATCATCATCATTATCATTTCTTGTGGTGGTCTAAAGGTTTGACTGGTTCTATGCATTGTCATTTAAAGACATATTCTCCATTTCATCTTCCACATCTGCAACTTTTTTATTTGCGTCATTTTTTCTTTCCATGAAGCTTATATGTATGGTTTCTTCCACAGTCTGAGTCTTCTTGTTGCATACCTTGTAAGCTTTTGACACAAAAGAGTATCCCAGAAAGACTCCAGGATCAAACTTTGAAAGCTTGTCCTTTGTGTTAAGTATAAAGCATTCAGATCCAAATATACGAAAGTATGAGATGTTGGGTTTTCTACCTTTTCATAATTCATAGGGGGTTTTCTTGAGAATTTGCCTTAAGAAAACATAGTTTGAATGTACTAGGTAGTATTAACTGCTTCTACCCAACATCCTTTTAACAAACCAATATCAAGAGGCATAGTTCTAGCCATTTCTTGCAAAGATCTATTCTTCCTTTTCACTACCCTATTTTGTTGAGGAGTTCTAGGAGAAGAGAAGTTATGTGAAATGCCATTTTTGTTACAGAAAATTTCAAAAGAATGATTTTCAAATTCTCCACCATGATCTAATCTGATGGAAGTAATACAAAAACCTTTTTCATTTGAATTCTTTTTGAAAAAGTCTTGAAGGCCTCACAAGCGTCATCCTTATGGATAAAAAATATAACCTATAACGTTTGAAATTTTTCAAAACGTTTAATTTACATCGTTAATATATTTTATTTTATTTTATTGAATAAGTAAGAATAATAAGAAGTTAATTGAAGGTTAATTAGTAGTTAATTGGATATTAATTACAGAGATTAGGATTAGGGGCAATTAGAATAGAGACATAGAAAACCTCATAAAATTCATAAGAATAGTTTTGCTGACTTGAAGGAAACCAGTAAAGATTCGATATTTTAAACTGTCAGAATCAAATTAATAGAATTACGTGTCCAAAAATCATAAATCTATTGGCTACTAATTCAGCCACCTTGCCACTAAAAATGGCGCCTAAGCAGCCACATATAAGTGGTAACTTGGCTGAATTTTCAGCCACTCAAAAACCATCAATGAGAACTCTTCCAACAACCCAATGTCATAATAACTTCAAATTTTCCTTTTGCTCCCAAAAGAAATTCCCTTCAGCGGCTAAGAAGCTCTCTTTCATCTCTTCATCTATTCCACCTCTTTCTTTCATCCCCAACCTCCAACAAGCACCTTACACCCCAAATCATCAAATCTAGCTAGTTTTGTATCACCTAGAGGTAGGATTCCACCTTTTTAATTGATTTCTTGTGACTGGTAGCTGTTGATTTATTCAATTGTATGCATGTATTTGAGGTTTTATTTAGATTTTGTGAGTGCTCTTGACCGGGCTGTGATGTATGTATTGAGTTTTGTTGGATTGATTAATGAAAGAACCAAATAGAAGGTAACCAAAGTGAAGTTAAGTAAGAAATCCCTACGATGTCTGTACTTGTATAGTATACGGACTCATATGAAGACATCAAAATGAGACGAAACTAATTTTAAATAAAAATGGATATTTAGAGCTTTCTAACCATATAAACTATAAGGCCATTGGATTAGTATTGAAGGAGATATGATTTTTTTAAATTTACCCTAGGTTTTTGTCTCTTGATTCGACCATAGTGGCTTGTGCAAGGCATAACTCGCTCTATACAACTTCAAATTGAGTGAGACTAATTTTTTAGAAAGCTTGCACATAGGACAACTTCTCATAATTTCAGAGCCAAATTTGGTCCCTGTTGCTCCAAATAATTTATTGAAATTGCCCCATGTCCCGATCGGGCTAGAATAGGGCAACTTGAATTAGCCAAATTCAAGGGCCCATAACTTGAGTTATCCTTATTCAAATGAAATGAAACTTCTTGGAAATAAAATCTGCTTTAGTTAGCTTTAATATGATATAGGTTTCATATAATTCTAACCAGTCCTTTATTTTTAGTGAATTTTTACTTTTCAGTGTGCAAATTTGCCTAATAATAAGATAAACCTAGGTAAAATGTTAATAACCTGAGTTATATTTATCAAAACTTAATAGGACTAAAGAGGTTGAAAACTAGACACATAACTCTTCAACATATCCAAAATTCAGGTCTAAATGAGTTAAGCAAAAATTATGGCTTAATTTATAAAATAAGGTAGAACTGAAGGAAATTGGCAGAAATTTCAATTTAAGTTCAAAGGTTGCAAAGTTTGGGTAAGTATTGAAAGATGGATACATTATATTGATTTTATGTATGAATGACTGTCTAGTTGATCGGCACTATTCATGAGGAAGCGGGCTTGATCTGTTATGCTGCCAAAATTTTAGCAAAAATAATGCTCAAGTCTTATTCTTATCAATGCATATGACATTCAAGCCAATTAAATTTTGATTATGAAATTCATAAGAGTTATAAAGAATTCCATATTACTTAGGTCAACCCCAGAATAAAGTTAAGGGGAATAAATCGATGGAAGAGTCGAGGAAAACAAATCCGACAATCCTGTATAAGAACGAGCTCGGTCTTGAGAAGCAGACTATTAGCCAAGAGTTAAATGGCCAAAAAAATCTCAAGGGACCAAGTATGGAAAGGTTTATGGCCTACAAGAATTAATGAGGCAAAGTGCATTGCATTCTCATGCATCAATGCATTATTACAAACATGTTAATTGATCGTGGTTTGAATACACTGATATATATATATATATATATATATATATATATCAGTTTACACCTCATCTTATTATATATGATATTATGTCTTATGTCTATTCTGTATCTTACTACATTAAGTAAAATTAAACCTTACTTCGGGTTATATTTTCTTAAATCCAAATGAATAGACATTTGCTATTCACCTTTTTATAATTAATTAAAAATCGAAGCAATTGGTAATGAACGCGATGCCAGTATATTATGGCTATAGAAATCCTACTAAGAATTTTTCAAATTCTCACCCTACTTTGTGCACCCGCATCACTCTCGGATCACGAAGATGGATGCAACAACCATCCTCTTTATTGAGTTTCCAGACCTCCAGCTTCACTATGACCCCATGTTCGACTCCCTGTACATTATTGGCGCTTTCCACTTTCGTTATATTTCTTTGCCCGAAGAGACTTTGTTGTCCCTTTCTTTCACCCACTATTTGACCCAGCTGCACCATATATAACCATTACCCTTCAGATGGCCTATCCATCACCCCCAGCAGCACCATTAGCACCTAGTTCACCACCTCAAGTGGTTCCCTCTCTCCCTAGAGGACGAGGACCCTTCAGAGGCAATGAAGTCATCTTCCGGCTCATCTTCTAGACCTAGCGTTGACTACACACCAACGGAACCCGTCATGGCCAATGGATTCCTTTCTTCAGCTTCTGATTAGATATGGCAGCTGCGTAGCAGACTGTAGTATATCGTGTGGCCCTATTTTGGTGCGTTGATGACTTTGGGCCATAGGTTTAGTTTCTTTTTTGCATATCTCAGAGAGTTAATGTATGAAATGTCCTATGAGAACCACATAGGGACGCTCTTCACAGATAGGGGCCGGTTTATTTTGTTTGATGGCCTTGACTTATGTACCCACTTACCTATATACAAAAGTTTGAAACTCTATACTAACATGTTTGAATATATATATATATATATATATATATATATATATATATATATATATAGGTATTAGAGGTTGTGTTATTTCATTTCTTTTGCTAGCTATACAATTGCTGCTGCTGTGCTACACATGATTAAACCATTATGAATAGAACATTCACTATTTCTGTCTAGTTAATAACTGCGTTCCAATGTAATATCTAGTCAATTAAGTTAAGAATGGAATAAAATAAAAACAAAAAGGATATTCATACGTAGCACAATTACCAAACATAATATTATGACTTAAGCATAATATTAGACTTGGTAGGGTGTTACATAACCCATATAAATTTTGAAAAGTCATCTAGACTGCCTAAACTGGCAATTCTAATAGGTTCAAATAGATTAAGATGTAAAAGTTCAAGCAGTCTTGTAGTTAAGACTACATTTTTACTATCGAAAGAACTCTTAGTCTGTTTACCTCTAAGACAGAACTCACAAGATGAATCATTTTCAAAAATGATCTTAGGCAAATCTTTAACCAACTCATTCTGAGAGATCTCAAAAATCAATTTCATATGAGCATGACTGAGATTCTTATGCCACAACCACTTTTCATTCAGAAAGGATGCTAAGCATTTTACATTCTAATTTAAAAGGTCATCCATATACAATATTTAAGTATTATCTTGCCTTTTAGCAATAAGCATGATTTTATCAGAAGTGGAATCTTTAATTATGCATTGAGAAGGTTCAAACTCAACTTTGTAGCCTTGATCACAAAACTGACTAATGCTCAAAAGGTTGTGAGTCTTTCTATTAACACAACATCAGTAAGTAAATAAGAATCATTCTTACTAACATTACTTATGCCAACGATTTTGGATTTGATTCCATTAGCAAATTTCACAACTCCACCATCTTTGCATCTAAGGTTTCTAAACCAAGATTTATTTCTAGTCATGTGTAACACCCTACCAATTTTATGTTATGCTTAAGTCATAGCATGAAATTAAGTAGATTGTGTTATCATGTTAGTCTTCTATATATATATATATATATATATGACTGATGTATATACCTACGAAGTAGGGTGTTCTATATAATAAACGTAATTTAGCATAGAAGTATCATTAGTTGCATATATACATATGTAAGTGGAAAGCCAAAGCTTTAGTTTATAAATATATATATATATATATATATATATCAAAAGCAGAGTGAAGTAAAGGGACAACAAAATTCCTATTGTTAAAAAATAGAGATAGAAATGGCGGAAGACAGCTAGGTATAGCGATGTCCCACTGGTCTGAGTGAAGGCTTGTAGTGTCCAGGATCTCAATGATGAGGGTAGCCATCGAGTTCATCACCAACGTCTGAGAATGAGGCGAAAATGCAAAACGAAGTGAGAATTTGAAGAAATTCTCAGTAGGGTCGGGTATGATGTTTAACCGACGTCACGTTCATTCTTAGCTGCCTCGGGTTTTTACTTAATTATAAAAATATGAGATTAAACTTAACTATTCTTATTTAACAAGGTTGGGAAAAATGTCTGGTCCGAGGCAAAGTCCAGTTTTACTTAAGACAACATAAGGGACAGCATAATTTATTAATAATGATACACAGAATAATAAACAGAATAAATGCATATTTGGCAGTAAGTAAACATAACAGATGAACTGTAAATGACATGTAATAACTGCTCAATGTAGTCATGCATTTAATGTAATCATGCAAAACTTATTCTTGAACCTTTCTTCATAAACTTTTCTCATAACTTTCCATCATTTTCCATCACTTAGTCCCCTGGGAGTTCTTGGCCATTTTAGACTCCTGGTAATAGTCTGCTTTTTAGGATCGAGCTCGTTTCTATACAAGAATTGCCGAGTTTACTTTCCCCGGCGTTCCCACCGATCTATTCCCGTTAACTTTCTATCCGGGGCTGGCCCAAGTATCATGAAACTTTTATCATAACATATTCTTTGAGTTCATCATAACATAACTTTCATAGCTTTCTTGAAAATGCACATGCATCTACATGTATTTCATAACTTATGCATATATTTTATCGCAATTTTGGCTGCATAACAAAATGTGTCCACTTCCCCATGAATAGTGCCAGTGCATCAGAATACCAATTTCTCATAGAAATTACAATATTGCATGCACAATTCATTACAGAACTCATAGAAGCATTAGTCTCCTTAAGGCAGAGTTACAGCCTCAACATAAATCATTCAACCCAATTTTTGTAAATCATGCCATAATTTCTACTTAACTCAATTGGACCTCAATTTTGGATATGTTAAAGTGGTATGTTTCTATTTTCTAACCTCTTTGGTCCCATCTAATTTTGATAACCATAACTCAAGTTATTCAGGTTTTATCCTGGCCTGCCCTGTGGCTAGCCAGAATTGCCCACTCAAAAGTAAAAATCTAATAAAAATAGAAAACTCACTCAAATTGCACAAAATTGGTCTCTTGTCAAAGCTAACAGGACAAAATTTCATATGCAAAAAGTTCCATTTCAATTGCCTTAGTAGGGCTCGAGTTATAAGCCCCGAAACTTAACCTTCCTAAACTGCCCTATTTTGGCCTAGTTTAGACATAGAGTAAATTTTTCAAATCACTGGGAACAACTGAGATGATAACGAACTCAGAATTTTCTTTGGATGATGTTCTCCTATGTGTAAGCTTTCCAACAAAATTAGTTTCACTTAATTTGGAGTTGTATAGGGTGAGTTACACCCTTTTCAACCCATACTACCCGGGTGAGTGTCCTGATTTCTAGGTCAAACTTCAAAAATTCATATCTCTCTCAATATTCATCCAATGGCCTTATATGATATATGTATAGAAAGCCCTAAATGTCTAGTTTCACATAAAAATGGTTTCATCAATTTTAAACATCATGAGGTGGAGCTATACACTCTGTCGTACGGACTGCCGAGGGTTTTGGGTTTTCCAGCCTCTCAACTCTTCCTATCTCCATCCTTTCTTGTTTCCAATTCAATTTTAATCTCACAAATAGCCAATAAACCAGCCATAATTCATCATAATCATTCAGTCAATTTATCAGAATTAAGGAGTTAAATCACCAATAATCATCCAAGAATCAGAAAATCAAGACAAGAGTTAAAACCTCTACCTATGGTTATGTTGTGATCTGGCTTGATTTTGGAACTTGGATGAACAAAACTTGATTAGGCTTAGTGGGTTGATGGAGTTGAGAGAGTAAAGAAGAGAAGAAAAGAGCTGAGCAAGGGAGAGGAAAAGTGGCATAGAAAAATGGGTCTGAATGAGAGGAGGAGAGTGTGTTATATAGGCATAAGTAGTAGTTAACTTGGAAGGTTTTGATTGGCCTCAAAACACAAGGCTGAATTTCAGCCAACCTTCCCCTCTTTTTGCAGCCAAAATGCTCTCCACGTCACCTAAAAGTGGGACTTGTTTCCAGTAGATTCTAAAGATGACATCGGAACTCGTATTCTTCTTAAAGTCAGAAATTGTGCACATAAATTTAGAACTCGGAAATATTGTCTGGTTTATTCGAAATTTGAAAGCAAAGCCGGATGTGAAACCAAGCACTTAAATCCGGAAATTGTGGACATTGGTAAACTTGACTCGATTCTAAGCATAACACTGGAGATCGGGAATCAAGTCATTAACCTTATGTTCCATGAAATAGGAACTTATAGAATCTCGAAACTTCAAATTTAATCTCGGAACTCGAAACTATGGAAAATAAGAGAAATGAAAAGCTCTTAGAATAAACTCGATATTGGAACTCGTGCAAATTTTGCTCGAACTTGGAGACCAATTCAAGGATCTGATCTCGCGTCCGTTTTTGGTTGAGGTCAAATCGAATGTTAGATTTCGTTTAAGTCAGAAATCGTGTATTACGTGCATATGGTCGGAAATCAGAAATCGGGAATTTATTACTGATGAGGTTGGAAGTCGGAATTGGGGGCGTTACATCATGTGTCTAGAACATCTACTGTCCAGATACCACTTCTTGTGATTTACGACACACCTTTACCAGAAGCAATCTTTACTTTAGGCACCCGTATTTTCCTAGGTCCTTTTGTGTCAGTTGACTTGTTAGGATTTTTCACTTTCTATTTAGCTTTTCTTCTATAGAAGCATTTTTCAAAAGAGTGTCCCCCTTTTGAATCAATATATACATGCAGGATTTTTTTTTTTTTTTTTTTTGAGAATCTTTGGATGATTCTTCATTTACTTCTTCCACATATCCTAGTCCAATTTTGTTAAGATATGGTTTTTGGCCTCCAAGCATAATATCAACATTTTTTGAGCCATTGACCATTTTCTCAAGATCCGATTTGAGAAACTTAACTAAATTCTGAAGTTTAGAAACATCAAAAGAAGTATTTTGACTAGTTTCAGAAATTTTAATCTTTAAGGTATTGACATCCTTTTGGAGAATGCTATTATCCTTTGAAAGCTTAATACTTTTATATCCTAGCTTCTCATTTTCATTCTCGAGTTTTTCAAAATCTAAGGATAGTTTTTGAAATTTTTTCTTTAGAGAAGCATAATGGGAAACAAATAACTAAGGGTCCTCCAAGAGATCATCATAAGCTTTCTGAATATTTTCTGAAGTAAGTTCAAGTTTAGAATTAGATACCTCAATTTCTTCTTCTAAAATTAAATCAGCCATGAAGCAGAGATTTGCTATAATCTCTTCTTCTCCTTGTGATTTAGCATTCTCTTATTCTACATCCAAATCTTTCCATGTGGCCATCATAACCTTCTTTTTCGTCGTCTTCTTTTTAAAAGCTTTATTTAGTCTAGGACATTCTGATATGACATGTCCAGGCTCCTTTTTGAGAACAAAGCTCTTTTTCTTTCTTTTGATCCATGCTTTCGATATCCTCCTCCCCAAGTGTGCAATCTCATAATCATCAATATCTTCAGAGGAGTCTTCTTCATCTTCTTCTAACTCTTTTGAAGCTTTCATGGCCTTGGAGGATTAAGTCCTTTTCTGAGTAGACTTCAGTGTGATGGACTTTCCTTTTCTGGTAGTCTTTTTAGAGACTTCAGTAAGTTCAATCCCAAGAGTCTTCAACGACCCAATGAGAGCATCCAGACTAAGTATATTCAAGTCCTTAGCTTCTTGAATAGCAGTTATTTTTGGACATCAGGCCTTTGAAAGACTTGTCAAAATCTTTCTCACCATTTTAGCATTTGTGTGCCTTTTGCCCAAGGCCTTCAACTAATTTATGATATACATAAATCTAGTTGTCATTTCATCAATGTTCTCATACTCTAGCATTTTGAACATCTCATATTGATGAACTAGCATGCTGATCTTGGTCTCCTTGACCTGATCAGTTCCTTCATGAAGTACTTGAAGTCTATCCTAGATTTCCTTTGCAGAGTCACAAGATATGATTTTATCATATTCGCTTTTGCTCAAGGCACATGTGAGAAAATATTTTGCCTTAGTATTCATTTGAACTTTGGCCTTGTGCTAATCTGTCCATTCATTCCTCAGAATAGTTTTGACTATTATAGGTGGAGATTGTTCTAGATTGGCAGCCTCGAGGCACTGGTTGCTTAGTCATGGGTATATAATCACCATTTTCTATGATCTTCCACATATCCAGGCTTGTAGACTCAACGAAGAGTCTCATTCTATCCTTCTAGTATGGATAGTCTTCACCATTAAAATATAGAGGGCCGTTGATAGAGTGACCCTCAACAATATGATTTATCTGCTGTGCCATTTGTTGGATCCTTATCCTCTATAACCATTAGGAAGCTCAACCCTAGAGTTAGGCTCTGATGCCAACTATTGGAAATAGTAACATGAGAAGAGGGGGTTGAATTGTGTTTTGGATAAAAAATCTATACCTGAAAACTTTTAGTAAAACAACTTTCTCAAGTCCAAGACTTGGAACGCGAAAGCAATTTAGTTAGAAATAAAAGTAGTCTAGCTTACCAAAATATGTTTAAGTAGGATTCTAATAAACACATAGAGTTATATTCTAAGTGAAGACAACAAATAAAGTCGAGGAGATAGAAAAATCACATAGCAGAATTTATCCTGGTTCGACCAAAGAAATGCCTACGTCTAGTCCCTAATTATTTGTTAAGATTTTTATATCACGAGTATTCTTTTTCCAAGCTTTTACATGCAAGTATTCTTTCTCAAACCTGTCCAAGCTATGCACAAGTAATATTTATCCCAGCCTCTCCAAGCTCTCAGTGACCACTAACAGCTCTAGTTACAATATGAGAAGATTTGTCGTTTGTGTTTGGAACACTCACACTCAAGCTCTAAAAGCTAGTATAATCAACAAAGTACAAGGTGTTTGTGACTTCTCTAAAATCTCAAAATGAGAATATTAGCTAATACAAATTAGTAGAGAAGATTTTATAAATAGAAGTTACAATAACTAACTTTCTGATGATTCAGAAGGTTGAGAAGGTTGATGAAGAAGGTCTCTTAAGCACAGAAAATTATTCAACCAGTCTAACTATTTCTTCTTTGTTTTCCAGCTTTATATAGACTTCAAGATATGATTGTTGAAGTTTATAGATCTTGAGCCTTATGCCTCTTTGATCTACTGGTCTATGACTAGAAAGAGAGAAATGCAGTTTTCTTCTTCAACAAGTGGACTTGACACAGAAGAGAAAAAATAGTCGTTGAAGTGTCTGCCAACTTTTTAGACTTGTCAATGCTTCTTTTGCATCTTGTCAAATCATATTTGACTTTTTGAATTTATCAATGAAGCATGTAGAAGAAGCTTTGAAAGTGAGGTACTTCATAAGAAGCATATTTCTGATTATTACCCTTCTAGACAAAGTTATCCTTCTGAATAAACAGTTTTCCTTCTCGTGACACATTTTCCTTTTTAATGCTATAATCTCATCCTTATAAACTTTTTATCTACTACTTAAGTGAGAAATCATATAAACCACAAAGCATTTGATCCAATATAAATATATTCAAGAGAAGTACTACGAATTAAGACACTTTATTTGAATCAAAAGCTGTTTAAGTATGAAATAAATGATTATGCTCACAAAAGAATACGTTTCAATAAAACAAATCGTTCATAGACAAAAGTCTAACTTAAAACTTGATTTGGTATTTGTTAAAACCTTAAAGCTTGAAATGTCTTAAGTGGTGAGATGATTTCAGAAGGGCATTGAAGCTTACACTCTTAGAACACCTCGATAATCCTGTGCAGGCCCAGAGTAGATGGAATCCAACTATCTTAGAAATAACGGACTAAATCAAGTATCTATTAATTAAATTTTCTATCATAATTAAAAATTCATAATAAATGTATGTTTGAAAATACTTATCAGGATTTATCATCATATCTGCACTCCACATGCTAGTTCGTGGAGGCCTGCGAGAGGTGGACGATGAGGCCTCGGCACCCTGTGAACCAGGCTAGCTGGGGGTAGGGGAAAGGGTGGAACCAGGTCGGGTGAGGTGCGTTCCTCACCTCTTTGAGGTGGGGTGGAGATGGAGTGAGCTAAGCGATGGGCTAAGCGGGGAGTGAAAGCTGAGATCTTGACTCCATATACCTAGAGTTCGGTATTATAACAAACTCCTAACCATGTGGAGGATGACCAGGAGGGGTGGATGTAGTGGGAGTGGTGGGAGTGGTAGACGCCGGCGTAGTAGATGTGGTGGGTGGAGCCTAAGTACGAGGGATATACCATGTTTCCTCAGTCTACCTCTACTTTGTCCAGAATCAGATTCTCGTCCTGCCATAAATGACCTATACAATATGTGTGTAGATCAATACACAGCCTATATAAACATAATATGTATATAAATATAAATGCAAACAATTAAACTATAACAATTATTTAATGCATACCAATAATTACTTAATTCAGAGATTATTTTAAAGGATAAAAAAATAATTAGGTAGAGTCTTCCTTTAAATTAGTAGCCTCTGCAAAAATTAATCCAGTATTTCAACACAAATAACAAATACATGAGGTCATGCAAATTAATCAATTAGTCCTAAAAACCATTCTAGAGCCCAATCCCTTACTTTATATCATGCAAGCACACAACACCATAGTACACAATTCAAACAATGGGAATGAACTCTAAACTTTCCCCTAATCATGCAATCTCATCCTTCTTCTTCTATCCTACAACTCTATCATAGACAATTTAAGTCTCTAATATTTCAAAAAATATAGAGTTAAAAATAAAGTACAATGTACATACCTAATACGCCGCAATACTCAAATCAACGAATGCACCACAATAGAAGTGCTCCAAGTGAGATCTTTAACAATCAACATAACACAATAAGTTAATAAAATAACTAAGAAACTAAAAACTTTGAGTAAAGGAATGAAATTAAAAAAAAAAAGGCTAGATAAAAAAAAATAAACCATTAAAATGCTCAAAAATATACCACAAACACAATGGCAGTCTCCAACGGTGAAATGGAAGATTCGGTAGTGGTGAAATGGCCAATGGCCATGTAGAGGGGCAAGAGAAAAAAAAATAGAGAGAGAGAGAGAGAAAGAGAAAGAGAGAGAGAGAGAGAGAGAGAGAGAGAGAGAATAAGAAGAAGATGAAGATGAAGGGGGCTCATGTTTTAATGATCGGTGTTAAAATTATTGACGGATTATCTGTCAATAATGAATTAATGAAACGATTCGTTTCATTAATTATATATTACTGACGGATATTCCGTCGATAAAAAGCTAATGAAACAAGTCGTTTCATTAATTAACTTGGTAATGTGGAAACTAAAAAGGTGGTGGCGGGGAATCCAATTTTCAAATATCAACGAAAAAATCCATCGGTAATATTAAAGAAAAATAAAAATAATAAAATAATAAAATAATTACCAACGAATTATTCGTTGGTGAAGTCAGCATATTAAATTATTTATCGACAAGAAATCTATCGGTAACATATTTTTTAAAATTTATATAAATTATATGTTGAATAAATAATTCTATACGGACAAAATTTCTGTTGATAATTTTTTAATTTACAGATGGATACTCCATCAGTATATGTGCAAATTTAAAAATATATTTATATAAAATAAAAATTCCAAAAAATACTGACGAAGTATCGATCGGTAAAACTATAGCGCGATTACACGCAAACATTTATTGACATTTTTACCAACGGATTCTTTGTCCATGGATAAAATACCACGTTAATTCTTATTTTACATATTTCCAGCAGTGTATGACGGATTTTTTCTGTCAGTAATTTCCATCAATTTTTTGCTATTTTCTAGTAGTGATAATAGGTTGAATTAATGACCTCATAGATTTAGCATTGCAACCGACATTGCTCACTACTTTCAATATTTTGTACCTAACAAAAAGATATTCACAATAACATAATAACATAAATAACCCAAAAATATAATCAAATAAGATGAAATAAAATAATGAATTTAAATAGTATATAGAGATTGCCTCAAACACTAGGAATTGCTTGCTATTTGTTACTTCTAGAGAATTAAGCAGTGACATGAACGGGTGAATTAGGTCCTAGGATTGCATAACACATAGTGGGCAATAAGTTGGGTTGAGCAAAACTACAAAATTTTTGTTTTAAATTTACATAAATGGGTTAGGTTGTGTTATATATATTAAGTAACGTATCATGCAGTTTGGTTTAGATTGGATCAGTTCCTAAAATTGAAACCAAAAATCGAACCAAACTAGACGGTTAACCAAATTAAAAACTGAATTAATCCAAAAAATTGAAATTTTGGTCGATTTTTAGGTTAGATCAGATTGGTTGAGCTGTTTTCTTTGGATTGGATTGAATTTACATTCCTAGCACCTGGCTTGTCATCCACCAGCCATGCCTACCATCCATGCCCCAAGTTCGTAGCAAAACACATCATAAGTTGCCTTTGACTTTTTTTTTTCTAGAATTTTTTTTTGGTTTATTGGAATTATCTCATAACACTTTTCTTTTTTTTTTCTTTTGTTTTTTAGGGTCTTTGGTCTAGAAGCAGACATTGACCTACCCTACTTCCAACTAAGAATCACCTTTTGCACATATTCTACGGGCTTCTACTTTGTGGGCTAACTTTAAGCTTGAGGACTTGGTACTTGGCTTGATGGTTGCTTACCTGGAACTAAAGCATCAAGGATTGTTCATCAGAAACTCCCTTCTGATTTTCTAATATGACCCTAACTCCGTTTCCTTTTTCATTAAAGACCCCATCTACATACAAAGTCTACTCATTTTCATCAGTGGGATCAGGCTCTTCTGGTGTTAGCTTTGCAATGAAATCTACTAAGGCTTGGACCTTAATAGGCCCTCTTAGCTAATACTCAATGCTAAATTCAAAGAGTTCCATGGACCAAGCTATTATCCTTTCACATAGCTCAGGCTTGATTAAGACTTGTCAAATAGGCTGCTTAATCCAAACTATGATGTAGTGGCTCCAGAAATATATCCTTTGCTTCCTTGTAGAGATCACCAAAGCATACACCAATTTCTACAGCCTCTGGTATCTTAATTTTGGGCCTTATAGTGCTTTATTAACATTGTAAATTGATCTCTACTCTTTATCACGTCCTCTCACGAGTACCAAGCTTAAGGCATTCTCAGTTGCTGACAAATATAGGTACAACTATTCTCCTTACTGGGGCTTTGTAAGAATAGGTATGCTTCCAAGAAACTTCTTGAATTCTTGAAAAGCTTCTTCATATTCCTTATTCCACTAAAAGTCTTCTTTTTTTTTTTCTTGATTGTTTGGCATAATGGCAAGACTTTTCCTGTTGATCTGGATAAAAATCTGGATAGCGCTGCAATCTGGCCTATCAATTACTGCAATTCCTTGATGTTCTTCGGGCTTCATATTTCCTTTATAACTCATCATTTCTCTAGATTAGATTTAATACCTCGATTTATTAGTATGAAACCATGAAATTTTCCACCATAGACCCCAAAGGCCCACTTTTCTAGGTTAAGCCTCATGCTGTACTTCCTTAGCTGTTAGAAAACCTCTAACAAATCTTCATAATGATCTAATCTTCATGTCATCAACATAAACATCAAGGTTTCTTCTAATCCAATGTTCAAACATCTTATTCAAGAGATGCTAATAAGTTGTGTCTGCATTATTTAAGTTGAATGGCATCACTTTATAATAGAAATCAATATGTTATGTTATAAAGGTTGTGTTTTCCTCGTCTTAAGGATGCATCATGATTTGATTAACTAGAGTAGGCATCCATGAAGCTAACATACTAATATCATGAGGCATTGTTGATGAGCTTGCCGATGCTGCGAAGAAGGTAGAAGTCCTTGGGGCATGCCTGATTCAAGTTTATAAATCTACACACACTCTCCATTTATTTGAGCTTTTCTTCACCATCACCACACTTCCCAACCAGATAGTGAATCTGATTTCTCTAATGAACCCCGCCTTTAGGAGCTTCCTTGTCTCCTCCAACAAGGCTTGTTGCCATTTTGTGTAACACCCTACCAACTTAATGTTATGCTTAAGTCATAGCATGAAATTGGATAGGTTGCGTTACCGTGTTAGTTCTCCGTCTAAAGCTGTATTCATTATAATATAATCTCTTTTTCTATGATATATATATATACTTGATGAATATACCTACAAAATGGCGCGCTATTTATAATAAACGTGATTAGCATTATAGAATGTAACAAAATTTAATAAAAAGCACAGCAGAAAAGAATAAAGACACGTAACATATTATCAGCTATATACATACGTATATAAGTTGGAAGCCAACACTTTAGTTTATATACAGGTTCCAAAAGAGAATACACAAGTGGGGCCGGGGTACCAAAAAGACATAAGGCCCGTGTCAGTCAAAAATGATCCCATGGGGTCCTCAAAGGACATTTCAAACTAGCTGATATACATACGGCTACGTCTATGACCCAATGTTGCACACTGTCAAAAGAGGGCCATACTACACAATGCAACCTGCAGTTGGGACCTACTCGATCAGATAACCGTTAGCCATACCAGGCCCGGCTGGAGAGTAGTCAATACTGGTCCCAAAGAGGAGGATGATGAGCCGATACCCTCAGAAGGATCGCTCTCAAAACTTAGCGGAATGTTTGGAATCACCTGTGAAGGTGACTTTGGTGGAGGACTAGCAAGAGCTGCAGGTGCTACAAGTACTGGAGGTGCTGGAGGAGGTGTGCTACATGTAACGGGACTGCAAAGTATGGAGCAGCAGGGTCAAAAGCAGGGTGAAATAAAGGAACAGCAAAATTCCTATTGCTAAAAAGGTAAAGGCGAAAATGGCAGGAGCCGGCTACGTATAATGAATCCAACTCGGGGTCATGGTGGAACTGCAGGTCAGGGATCTCGACAAATAAGGTAGCTATTGAGTCCATCACTAGGGTTTGAGAATGATGCGAAAATACAAAGCGAGGTGAGAATTTAAAGAAATTCTCAGTAGAATTCGAATACAGTATTCAACTAATGTCACATTTATTCATAGTTGCCTCAGTTTTTATTTAATTATAAAAACATGGAATCAAATTGAACTACCCACATTCAATAGGTTTAAGAAAACATCTGGTCCAAGGCAAGGTCCAATTTTACTTAAGACAGCATAGGAAATAGAATAACTACTAAATAGTGATATACAGAATAATGAGTAAGATAAACAAACATACAGCAATAAATAAACATAACAGTCAAACTGTAAAGAACATGTAATGACTATTCAATGCGACCATGCAAAATCTCATTCTTGAACTTATCTTCATAAACTTTTCTATTACTTGGTCTCCTAAGAGTTCTTGGCCATTCAAACTCCTGGGTAATAGTCTACTTTTCAGAATCGAGCTCATTCCTATACAGGAATGCCGGGTTTACTTTTCTCAACCTTCCCACCGATCTATTCCCCTTAACTTTATTCCGGGGCTGGCCCAAATTTCATGGAACTTTCATTATAACATTTCCTTTATGAATTTCTTGAAAATGCACATGTATCTGAATGTATATTATAACTCATTCATAGACTTTGCCGAAATTTCGACAGCATAACGGAAGGTAACCGCTTCCCCATGAATAGTACTAGTACTCAGAAAACCAATTTTTTCAAAAAAATCATAACATTTCATTCACAATTCAATCATCAATTTCATAGGAACAATGGTTGCATTTAGAACATGGTTGCTATCTCAGCACATTTATTCAACCCGATTTTTGTAAATCAGGTCATAATTTCTATTTAACTCATCTAGACCTAAATTTTGAATATGTTAGAGTGTTATGTGTCTATTTTCTAACCTCTTTAGTCCCATCTAATTTTGATAAGTATATCTCAAGTTATTTAAGTTTTAATCGAAAACTAGTTCAAATCATACGAAATTAGTCTCATATTAAATTTAACAAGACAAGCTTTCATCTGAAAGAAGTTCCATTTCATTTTCTTTAGTATAGCTCGAGTTATAAGCCCTGAAATTTGACCTTCCTGAACTGTCTAGTTTTAACCCAATTTGGACATAGGGCAACTTCTTCAAACAACTGGGAGCAAACGGGACCTTATCTAACTCTAAAATTTTTATGGGATATTCTCCTATGTGTAAAATTTCTAACAAAGTTTGTTTCATTCAATTCCAAGCTGTATAGGGCAAGTTTTGCCCTAAACAACCTAGTCTGCCCAGAATCAAATTCAAAAATCTAGGTCAAACTTATAAAATTCATATCTCTCTCAATACTAATCCAATGGCCTTATATTATATATGTATGTAAAGCCCTCAATGTCTAGTTTTATATAAAAATAATTTCATCAAATTTAAATGGCAGTAGGTGGAGCCGTACACTCTACCGTATGGACTACTGAGAGATTGTGATGTTCCAGCCCCTCACTTCTTCCTACTTTCACCCTTTCTTACTTCTTAATCGATTTTAACATCAAAAATAGCCAACCAACCAACCAAAGATCATCATATTCATTCAATCATCACATTAAGAAGTGAGGAAATAAAACCCCAATTAGCCACCCATACCCAAGAAGACAAGAACAAGTTGAATCTCCACCTTTATCTTAAAGCAACAACTAGCTAGTCTTGAGTTCTAGTGAAGGATATGGATGCAAGAGGCTTGATAGAGGCTGAAAGTGGAAGAAGGAGATGAAGAAGATGAAGAAAAGAAGAGAGGAAGGCTGCTGGAAGGGGTCGAATTCTGCTTGTACAAAAAAGAGAAATAAGGCAGCAAGATGTTTGCAGGTAGTTAGGAAGGAAGCACCCCATTGGTTGGAGGATTTTGTGGCTCAATTTTAGCCAACTTTCCCCCATGCTTTGTGGTTGTCTTGTGCCACTTTTAATGGGTTAAGTGGCTGAATTTTTAGCCACTTGATGTAGGGTTATTGAGTGAAAAATCCTATTGATTCGGTTCCGACAGTTTAACATACTGAACCTTTACCGATTTCCTTTAAATCGTAAATTGGTTTAAGAAAATTTCTATGAAATCTTCTATACTTCTAACCTAATTCCCTCATATCTAAACTCAATTAATTACTAGTCAATTGATCCTAAATAAATATTTAGTCGAATTTTAATTAACTTCAATTATTTAATAAAAACCCGAACAATTAGGCAAAAAACGATAAAAATTTCGGTGGATGTTACATTTTGCACCAAAGCATTCTTTTATTCTAGGCTACCAACTTGAACTTAGGTTGACGGCTAGTCGATGGCATATCACCTATAGGCCTATTCTAGGCATGTTAGCAGGAGTCCATGTAAATAGGTTGACATTACCTCCTAACAAATCATTGATGTAACATCCGAAAAATCTTAACGATTTTAATTGATTTGTTCAATTTTATCGAATAAGTGAGATTAATTGGATCATTAGAAACTGATTAAGTATTTGTTTAAAGCCAATTAAGTATTTATTAGAGAGATTAGAATAAGAAACAATTAGAATAGCAACATAGAAAGCCTAATAAAATTCTTCAAAATCATTTTGCCAATTTGAAAGAAATCGGTACAAATTCGGTATTTTAAATGGCCAAAACCGAAGCAATAGAATTACACAACCAAAAACCCTAAATCCTATGGCTCTTAACTTAGCCATCTCGCCCCAAAAAGTGGTGCAAACTAGCCACAAAAGAGAAGAGAGCTAGCTGAATTTTCAGCCACAAATCCTCCACCAATTAGAATGACTTCTTCCAACCACCACCTTTATATCAAATCATATAATTCCTTCTTCCTCCCATCAAAATTTCGGCCTCCTTCTCTCCCTCACTAACCTCTCATCACTTGCTTGATGTTATGGAGTTTATATAGGTGTCTATGGCTAGATTAGTATGTGTATATGTGGCTTTAGATTGAATGATTAGTGAAAAGCTAGAAAGGAGGTTAACTAGAATTTGAAAACCTAGAAACCTTCACGGTGTCCACATTTTCAGAGTGTACGAATTCGCTTAAAATCATCGAAACTTGATGAGCCTATTGTTATATAAAACTAGATATCCAGGGCTTTCAAACCATATAAAATATAAGGACATTGGATTAGTATTGAGTGAGATATGAATTTTTGAAGTTAACCCTAGAATTCTATCCCTGATTCTGAGCAGACTAAATTTTGAGGGCATAACTCGCCCTATACTCCTTCAATTTGAGTGAAACTAATTTTTTTAGAAAGTTAAGACATAGAGTAACATGCCATAAAACTTTCAGAACCAAATTCAATCCCTATTGTTCCCAGTAATTCTTGAAATTTGCCCTAAGTCCTAATCGGGCTAGAATAGGGTAGTGTAGGTTAGTCAACTTTAAGAGCTCATAACTCAAGCTCTAGTTACTCAAATGAAGTTAAACTTATTGGAAATAAAAGCTACTCAGTTAGATTTAAGATGATATAAGTTTCGTATAATTACAACTAGGTTTCTATTTTTAGTGAATTTTTACTTTTTGGTGTGCAAATCTACCTAGTAATAGAATAGATCTAAGTAAAATGTTAATAACTTGAGTTATATATATCAAAACTTAATGGGACTAAAGAGGTTAAAAACTAGACAAATAACACTTTAATATATCCAAAATTCAAACATAAACTAATTAATTAGAAATTATGGCATAAATTATAAATTCAGGCAGAATTGAATAGAACTGGTAAAAATGACCAAATTGATGGTTTCACAAGTATTAGTATATATATAAGGCTTGGGATGAATGTTGCAAAAATTTACATTGATACTAAAGGATTGATATGTTATATTGATTATAATGTTGTGATTGATTTGTCCGTAAGAGCTGGCATTATTCACGAAGAAGCGGACTAGATCTGTTATACTGCCGAAAATCCGGCAAAAGCTATACATAATATATAATATACATATACATGCATACAATATTCAAATTAAGTATCCATTATTATGAGATTTACAAGAATGTTTTAAGATAAGCATACTAAAATGCATATGAGCATTATATGATGATATGATCATGATTCTCTTTATGAAAGTTTGCATATTTGCATACAATGAAGAAAATATATAATTATGTAAGATTAGATCCCTTACCTGGAGGCAATTATTTGGGTCCCTCCTTGTGAAGGCAGTTAAAGCTATGAGATCCCTCTACCTTAGAGGCATGTGGCCAAAATGAGATCCTTCCAAAACTAGAGGCACGTGGATCCCCTTGTAGGTTAGTTATGTGTGACGACGATAACGAGTTTAGCTCACTCCTAGATCAGACTATCCAAGGGCAGTAACGATTAAAGACAAAGACATATGCATATAGACACCCTAGGCACAGTGATACGTAACGCTTAGGCATATCAAGTAAAGGAAGAAAAGAAAGTATAAATGCATTCACATGAATTCATGATGAGCCATTGCACACGTACAAGTTATGTTCTTATTACTATTATTATTATTATTATTATTATTATTATTATTATGAAATCACTCACAATCTACTATGCTTATGCTTTAATTCCTACTATGTTTATCAAGTGTATGACTAAAATGAACTCTGCTTCGGATATTATGGTTTTCAAACTATAAAACTGAAAATATTTATACAACATGCTCACTTTTTCATAATAAACCGAAGCAGCTAGAGATAATGATGATGACACGGTTTATGATGAATTAATGAATCATACTGAGAATTTATAATTCTCACTTCTATGTATATTCCCGTGTTATCTCTAGATAGTTCAGGGAATACCGAAGGCGATCACCGTAGGCAGAGTTGACCAGAGATATTGGCAACAATCAGAGAGTGCTGTTATACAAGATCTGTTGAAGCAACAGTAACAACTCCCAAGTGTGGTACTATGACTTAAGCATAGTACTATACCTGGGAGGGTGTTACAATTGACCCTTTTTTGAGGTGAAGGGTATATTAGACTTTATAAATATAACTTGCTCAATGGGTTCTCCAATCTGCACAGGCTCCAATGCGTTTGCTGGTTAAGGTCATTCTTGTAGATCTCCTTTAGGATCCAACTCAAATATCTAAGGCTGTTACTCCAAGTAAAAGATGAAGTTCACATACTGGGGCTATATATGTAGTAATTGTTTTTCTTGATTTGTCGACTTCTACTTTAGACACTCGTTATAACACAAACAAGCTTCCTTCTAATGTGCATGCACCACTCCGACTTCAATTTTAAAGATTGGGAACTTAAGAGCAAGGTGCAACACTCAGACCTCAGCTCCTAGGTTGTTTAAATAGCTAAAGCATTTGAAGACTGAGTACTAAACATTTATAGTTTTCATCATCGGCTCAGTTTTGAAGGTTGCTTTGAACCATATGTACCCTCGCACCTTGATACATTCCCTAGAGAAGCCAACAAGATCCTCATAGTACGGGTTTAGGGTAGACTCATCGAGCTACATCTTCTTAAAAGTGTGGTAGAATAGGATGCCCACTGAGTTTCCCTAATGTACCAATACTTTTCTAATACTGAAGTTCCCAACGACAATAGAAATGACAAGAGGATCATGTAAATTGTTGGTGCGACACCGTCAAGTATACCAAGTCATACAAGTAATAAAGTGATGACAAAAGTATCATTCCTACTAGGATAGATCAAATACTGGAAAATCTAAGAGATGACTATTTGGACAGAATAAATTCACGGATGCAGAAATTAGAATTTAAATAAAATAAAATAAATAAGAAAAATAATAAAGTAGACAAATGTTAATTGTGTGGACAAATGCAATGGAATGGATGCTAGGGCTAATTAATTTCATCTATTGTAGATGTATTTACTATGAATTTCTATTAATCTGTTCCTATCTTAATTGACTCACGATCAATTCGCCTTAATTTATTTCTAGCCTCTCTTGAGGTTAAGCAATACTCTTTATGCTAAATTGATTGCCTAATCTCTTAGCACAAACTAATCTAGGCAAAGGTTGAAGCTCTATGGATTCCTATGTTGACCACATGAATCGCATTTGTCTATCTCTAGTTTTTGTTCAGCTCACAGTATTTCTGTTAAGAAGCTTTATTCACAAATCCTCTCTCGAGTTATTGTAAATCTCCAAATTAATTAATTGGTAATCAAGCAATTAAAGGCATTCAGCACAAACAAAAAAACTAAGCAATTGAGATAGAAACAAGATTAACATTAATTCATAAATAAAATTGTTATACAAAAAGGGTCCATTAACGCCCTAGCAAAAGAAACTTAGTTCATAACTAAGAAAAAGAAAACAACAAAAGAGTATGAGGATAAGAAGACAAAAGATCAAAAAGCCATAAAGAAATCAAGTTAGAGACAAGAAATTCGAAAGGATGTAGATCTCTCCGTGTTGACGTTGAGCTCTAGAATCCTTGAATCTTCGCCTTCAATCTCTCTAGTAGAAGTCTTCTTCCTTAGGAACGGTGTAGGAGTGTCTAAGGATTTGTTTTCTTGTCTTAAGTAATGCCTTTTATAGTCTGCGGATCCTTTTTATTGAAATTCAGCCTGAGCCCACTATTTCTGCGGTCGGGGTCACGCTATAGCGCAACTAAAATTGCATGGGTGAAAATGGCATTGCGCTATAGTGTAATGGCTTGCGCTATAGTGCGCTTACCTGAGAGCGCTACCCTCTTTTATAGACTTTCAAGCCTTGTAGTGGTCAAAATAGTTGGGATTTTCCCTCGAAGATAGAAATAGAAATTGTAGATCTTTGAGTTAGCTTTCCAACACAATAAGAAGCATCTCAATCTGATTTCTGTAACCCAAGATATGAGTGAAATAGTGACGAAAGGTCAAACTTGACATCATCAAAGACAAGATGAAGCTTCAATCTTTTTTCAACTTTTTCTCCTAGAAGACTCGAGAACTGGAAAAAGTGTCCAATATCAAAGTTGGAGATCTTCTTTTCTTCTTTCCAAAGAATCTTGAATCATCATAATCTGACTTCTGGAGAACTAGATATCAAATTTCCAATGCTGAAAGGTCCTGACTTCATGCAAGATAAGTTCGCTCATGGCTCCAAATACCAACTTGAGTGATTGTACCTAATGACAATCAGACAAAAACATAAATAAGTATCTAAAATATAAGAAAATAATAGAAAATAAAAGTTCCACCTAATCTAAACTGCCTAATGAAAATAAAACAAAATATTAACTAAACTAAACAACTACATTCTAAATTAAATAAAAACTAACTAAAAATATAACTCACTAAAAGTTGTTATCAATTGTGGTCTAAACCATGAAAATCAAAAGTAGAGAATGATATTACCAAGTGGGTATAGTGGGTATTGGGAGACTAACCATGCCTTCTATTGTCATTATAGCTTCGAGATGTCATTTTCTAGCAAAGCTGGATTTGCCACCTCTTGCAAAGCCTCCAACAATGTGGTCTTGGACTTTCAAATTTCATTGTTTAGATGGTTCATCCTGTCTTGGTCAAGACAAGCTTTGTCTTCACTAGGGATGCTTCTGTTCTAACTTCTACTTCTTTGTTGGTGTGCACTGCTCTCTATTGTAGTTTCTCTTCCTCTTACTAACTTATTTATCGAGGTACCCCTATCAAATTAGATGCTTGATCTGGTCCTTCAGAATGATGTACTCCTTGGTAATATGGCCATAGGTCTTGTAGAATTCGCATCATTTTCCTTTGTCTGCATTTGTTGAGACTTGTTGTTTCCCTATATTTGGTAGGAACTTTAGACGGTGAGAGCTATATACCTCCCGCGGAATAGTCCCTTTGTTGGTGTTTAGAGGGATATACTCCTCGTATCTAAACTGAGAATGAGAGGATCTCCTTTCTCGGGCTTCTTTCTTACCACACCGACCTCAGCTTTCACCTCCATTTTTTTTCTGACTTTGTCCCTTGCTTACCATCATTGGCCTTCTAACTGGCTTGCTATCTCTCTACCTTTTGTGTTTCCCTTAATTCCTCCATTTCTATATAGTCCACTAATCTTGCTTTGAACTCGACACTAATTTTGGGCTTGTTGATGGCCATGTTATCCACGAATAGCCCGGGCTTGAGCCCAAATTTAATGACATAAAGCTCTACTCTAGTTCAAGGTTTGAGATTTTGACAGCAATGGCATTGAACTGTATCAGGTATTTCCAAAAAGACTTGTGTTGACCCTGTTTAATGTAGTAGTTAAGGGCATCCGGAGTCTTGGTGTACACCCTAGACGAGGAGAATTGATTAATAAAGGCATGAGACAACTCTTGAAAGTCATGTATGAAACCTATAGGGAGGGAAAAGAACCAAAGAAGACTAGATTTAGGAAAAGCTCAGCAAAAAAAGGGTCTGAAGAATTATTCAAAAGTATCATGGATTTAAACATAGTTACATGGGTGTTTAGATCATCTATGCCATCATAAGGACGTGATGTAAGGCGGAGTTTAAAGTTATCTGGGAGAGTTACTAACATTATAAACTCTAAGAAAGGCTTAGAGTCGATAGGCAATGGTTAAGGTCCAAACATTATCCTAGTCACTATATTCTTCGGTTGCCTTGTCTAGGAGGCTTCATCTTCTCTACAATGGCTAGTTTCTTTAGCCTTAATCCTTCCATCAATATGTTCATGGCCATGCTCACTTATCTCAGTCTCCCAGCGATCTCAAGCTTAGGTTAGGTCCTTCAGTTGAGCTGTGATTCTTTGATTTTATTCTTGAAATTCCTTGACAAGATGCTGGAACTCCTTCATTGATAGGCCATTAACGATTCTGGCCCTAGCATTGTTGGTCGTGGCAAGGTTGCTTTGGTTGACATTGGTAGTTGTGTTATTGTTGCAGTTGACGTTGTTGGTTGCATTTGTCACGACCCACCTTGAGTCATGACCGGCGCTTGGAAGTGACGAACCTCCAGCAAGCCTTAAACATTAAATTTTCCGTGACAAGCAGACGGAAATCTCCCTATTTTTCCAGCTTCCCGTAAAGCCAGACCTGTTCCAATAATCAACCAGCACATATATCCAATTGAGGCTCTCAGAGCACTTTCAGTAATTTGCACTTATCCGAGTATTAGGCATTCATTTCTCACAATAGCAAAATAATTCCGTCTACCTATCCATACATGTGAACATATAAATATATGCCTCTTTAGCTACTATAATTACCCATAAACATGATTTACAAAGTAAACAAGTTCCTATACATATATCCCTTCCAAAAAGAATTTCAAGCAGCAGGATCTGCATGCATGGATCATGGAGCAACTCTAAGACGGTAATTATATTCAAAACATCATAATAAAGGAAAAAAAAACCCTCACATGTAGAGGGGTTGTCAAAAGGTGTCTGCACCCTATACCACTGGAAGACCAGAAGCATGTACCACACTAGGATCTGAAATAGGAAGGGAAAATAAGTGAGTCTAACTAACTCAGTGAGGGGCAATGGTACTATAGCATATGAGGACAAGCTCTAAAATAAAACAAATTACATATAAATAAAAAGTTAATATCAAAACTAAGTATAACTAAGAAATTAATATAGAACCATGCAATATGTGGAGAATTAACATTATTCACAATTTGAATGACAATTTTCAAAATAAATAGAATTAATATTATCTTGCAATTTTGAAAATATATCTCTTAAATGTAAATATCAAAGCAGGGAGGGTTTTAATTCTGAAAATATCCAACAAGGGTTAATCCCTTCAGATTTGACTGAGTCGGCAGTGTATGTTGGCCTCACACACTCACCGAGCTAGCAACACCCCTGCTAGCTAGGTTCGAACCAAGGCGCACCAAGGCTAGCGTCAACGACCGCTAGCTACCGATAAACTGAGATTCCTCCCACTATGTGTATATAACCAAGGTAATATGTATCAAATAAAAGCTAGAGCAATAAAATCAATCAAATTTCTAATGAATGAAAATACTCAATAGAGTTCAAAAATCCAAAACAAAATTTTCACAAGCAAATACCAAGAAAGGTTTTCAAACTCAAACAAAATTCCCCAACAAGTCAGTTTAGGAATTTAAATAACTATTCAAGAGCTTGTCCCAACCTTCAGAAAATCCATATTCTTTTTCAACAAGCTTTCCGAATATTTAACCGTTGCATACTAGCAAAAATTCCTCAAACCAAATAGATATCCATGAATAAATGGATATATCAATTTATAAGGCAGTTGTATCACTAAACAGAATATTCATAATTAACTAAATATATAAAAATGGACTGTTAATATATATATATATATATATTAAAATCAAACTAATACTAATTGTATAAAATAAAATCATATGCTATAAAAACATTGTCCACTCACTAAATATCAGGGAACGTACGATTTAGGTCCTGAAATTTCTTTGAACTGGTAGGTTGGTCTCCTGGGGGATCTGAAATCATACATAAGTGGTTATTTATAATTTAATTATAAGTTTGGTTCCACTTAGAGTAATCTCTCATCTACCAATTTCTATCCTCATTCCCACATAATCACCCTATTAGTTTAACTAACAACTAACAAGTCAATCTAATTTACTTCTAAAGTCAAGTAACACATAATTTATTAACTTACAACTCTTTTAATTTTCTTAATTTAAAACTAAAGTTTCCGAGTCCTATTCACTCTTTACCATAAACTCACCTCAGAACCCCTCTATTCACCATCAAAATTACAAAGTTATAGACTGGTAACTTACCAGGAAGGCTGTGAGTTTGGAAAGAGCAAAACCACCATAGCTACTTAAAGCCAGAACAGCTAAAAATTGAAAGAGAGAGAGGCTGGTGAAGGAGAGATGCAAACAGAAGGAAAACGCGGAAGAAGGGGTTCTGTGGTGGTGAAGGTGGCGCAAATAGATGATATGGTGGTGGGATGAGTGGAAGGAATGAGATGGAGAGAGTAAGAGGGAGGAAAGGTTGAGAGAGTGAGAGAAAGAGACGTAACAAGGGGAGAGAGGCGTAACAGGGGAAAAAGGAAAACGAAAAGAAGAAAGAAAAAGTGAGGTTACGAAGCTGAGGCGGTGAAATGAGATAAAAAGGGGGGCCTATGGTGTGCCATAGGAGTTATGGTGCACTATGGTCTCCCCATCCTCTTTTTTTTTTTTTCCTTTTAAAGCTAATACTTTTAAAATTTTATCTAACAATTTTAATTCTTGTATCACTACATTAGAAAATGCCCAAAAACGTAAACTATGAATTTTTTTTTTTATTACTGACGTGTTATTCTAGTTAAACATTTATTCTAAACCGGGTGTTACATTTTCTCCCCCCTTAGAAAATTCGGTCCCCAAATTTGGAAGGAGCATTACCTTGAGTTAGGAATAGATGGGGATAAGAAGCATGCATAGAATCCTCCGTCTCCCAAGTTGCTTCCTCTATGGAGTGATTCCTCCAAATTACTTTAACTAGAGGTATCTTTTTTGAGCGAAGTTTCTTCACTTGTTTATCAACAATGGCCACCGGCTCTTCTTCATACGTCAAGTTTTCGTCTAACTTAATGGCGGGTGAGGATAGAACATGTGAAGGATCCGGCAAATACTTGCGAAGCATAGACACATGAAACACTGGATGTATCATTGAGAGTTCAGGTGATAACGCCAAACGATATGCAACAGGACCCACTCTTTCCAATATTTCAAAAGGTCCGATATAACAAGGACTAAGTTTTCCCCGTTTGCCAAACCTCATAACCCCTTTCATAGGAGAAACTCGCAGAAACACATGCTCGCCCACCATAAATTCCAAATCCTTTCTCCTACGGTCCACATACGCCTTCTGTCTGCTCTGAGCTGCTAACAATCTTTCCCTAATCAACCGAACCTTGTCCATGGCATCTTGGACCAAATCTGGCCCAACAAGTTTTGCCTCTCCAAGTTCAAACCACCCAATGGGTGACCTGCAACGTCTCCCATATAAAGCTTCAAACGGAGCCATTTGAATGCTGGTTTGATAGCTATTATTGTAAGAAAACTCAATCAAAGGTAAATAATTACTCCAACTCCCACCGAACTCCAAGATACATGCCCTTAGCATATCTTCTAAAATTTGAATGGTTCGCTCTGATTGTCCATTTGTTTGTGGGTGAAAAGCTGTACTAAGATTCAAACGGGTCCCCAAGGCTTGTTGAAAGGCTTTCCAAAAATGTGAAGTGAATTGAGGGCTGCGATCAGATATGATAGATATTGGAACGCCATGAAGTCTGAGGATCTCATCAATGTATAACTGAGCATATTGAGCAGCATTGAACGTTGTTCTCACTAGAAGGAAGTGAGCTGACTTAGTCATCCGATCAACAATTACCCAAATAGCATCATATCCTTTAGGGGTACGCGGTAACCCTGTCACAAAGTCCATAGTAATCCTTTCCCATTTCCACTCTGGAATTTTAATTTGCTGGTGTAAACCACCAGGCCTTTGATGCTCCGCTTTCACTTGTTGGCAGACAAGGCAGCGAGAAACAAACTCAATTATATCCCTTTTCATGCCTTCCCACCAATATAGTTGTTTAAGATATTGATACATTTTAGTGGCACCTGGGTGCACAGAATATTTGGAATTGTGGGCTTCTTCTAAGATTATTTTCTTCAAGTCCCCAATATTGGGTACACAAAGTCGATCACCAAATCGCAATACACCTTCATTATCAATTTTGAATCCAACACCCTTTCCACTCTTAACCTCAGTTATTACTTTGGTCATCTTGGGATCCTTTTTCTGAGCTTCTTGAATTTGTGCATTAAGCGAAGATTGAGCCTTCACATGAGCCAAAAAGACCTTTGACTCTCCAAGGTCAAAATGCACCATTCCTAACTCCAGTTTGTGAATATCTTCCATCAATGGTCTCTTGACAGGAGCTATATGAGCCAGACTGCCCATTGATTTCCTGCTTAAAGCGTCTGCCACCACATTCACCTTTCCAGGATGATACAATATGGTGCAATCATAATCCTTAAGCAATTCTAACCACCGCCGCTGCCTAAGATTCAAGTCTTTTTGCTGAAAGATATATTTCAAACTCTTATGGTCTGTATAAATTTCACAGGTTTCTCCATAAAGATAATGCCTCCAGATCTTTAGAGCAAAAACCACCACAGCCATTTCTAAATCATGGGTGGGGTAGTTTTGCTCATGCGTCTTCAATTGTCTCGAGGCATAAGCAATCACCCGGCCATGCTGCATCAGAACACACCCAAGCCCCACTCTTGAGGCATCACAAAATACTGAAAACCCTCCTGAACCTGAGGGTAATACAAGAACTGGAGCTGAGGTCAAACAATCCTTAAGTTTCTAGAGACTAGCCTCACAATCGTCTGACCATTCATATCGCACATTTTTTTGAGTGAGTCTAGTCAATGGAGCAGCAATCTTGGAAAAATCCTTAACAAATCGACGATAGTACCCAGCAAGTCCTAAGAAACTGCGAATCTCAGTCACAGAAGTAGGTCTTGGCCATTGTTGAATGGCTTCAACCTTCTTGGGATCTACCATGATTCCTTCACTAGACACAACATGCCCGAGAAATGCCACCTTCTCTAACCAAAATTCACATTTTGAGAATTTAGCATATAATTGGTGATCTTTGAAAGTCTACAAAGCGATTCTCAAATGATGCTCATGCTCTTCTCGACTTTTAGAATACACCAATATATCATCAATAAAAACAATAACAAAGCGATCTAGAAAAGGCTTGAACACCCGATTCATCAGATCCATGAAAGCGGCCGGAGCATTCGTTAACCCAAAGGGCATTACTAGAAATTCATAATGCCCATAGCGGGTTCGAAAAGCAGTCTTAAGAATGTCTGATTCTTTAATCTTCAACTGATGATAACCTGAGCGAAGATCAATCTTAGAAAAACATGCTGCTCCTTGCAATTGATCAAAAAGATCGTCAATTCTAGGGAGAGGATACTTGTTACGTACCATCAATCGGTTAAGTTGTCGGTAGTCAATACATAACCTCAGAGATCCATCCTTTTTCTTCACAAATAGCACTGGTGCACCCCAAGGCGAAGTAATAGGACGGATAAAACCTTTGTCTAACAATTCTTGTAGTTGTTCCTTTAGTTCCTTTAGTTCTGCTGGAGCCATACGATAAGGAGGTACACTTACAGGTTGAGCATCGGGCACAAGATCAATACAGAATTCAATCTCCCTATCTGGGGGCATCCCTGGCAATTCATTAGGAAATACATTCAAAAATTCTTTGACTACCGGAATCTGTGTGATGCAGGGGACTTCAAGTGAAACATCTCGCACCGTAGCTAAATATCCCAAGCACCCCCTTTTTAAGAAGTGCATAGCTCTTAGAGAAGAGATAAGTTTAGATGGGGAGGTACTAACTTTGCCTCTAAACTCAAAAGGTGTTTCGCTTGGCATGGCAAATCGCACTATTTTCTGATGGCAATCGATAGTGGCATGACAAGAGGCCAACCAGTCCATTCCGAAGATAACATCAAAGTCAACCAAATCTAGAACAATCAAATCTACCCTGGAGTCTTTGCCATTTATGGTCACTAAACATGATTTATACACAGAATTGACTAAGAGAGATTCTCCCATCGGAGTGCCAACCCAAAATGGTTGGTCCAGAGGTTCAGGCAATCCTCCAAATCGAGAAGCAAAGTATATCGACACATAGGAATGTGTAGATCCAGGATCGATCAAAGCATGTGCATCAAAGGAACAGACAGATAGAATACCTGTTACCACCGCATTAGATGCCTGAGCATCCTGGCGAGTCAATGCATAAACCCACGGCTGTCCTCTACCAACTGAACCAGATCCTCAGCCCCAGGCACTTCTACCTCTACTTCCTCTACCTGCTGATCCGACGGCATCACCTCGAGATTGATTGGCAAGAGATGATGATGAAGGAGCAATAGGCTGAACTAATCCTCGGCCTTGACCTCTAGGTACTTGAGGACAATCCTTCCTCAAATGTCCAGTCTGACCACACTAAAAACAAGCTCCTGTTATTCGATGGCACAATCCAGAATGCATCTTTCCACATGTCTGACATAATGGAACAGAAGGAGCTGAATGCCCAGAACTCCGAAGATTGGATTGATATGTACTCCTAACTTGAGAACCTAATGTAGGAGCATTCATAAGAGATGATTCAGAGGATGTCACCCTTCGCAGAGGAGTGTGCTGTGTACCCTGCTGGTTAGGTGCTCCATTAAAACTAGCACGGCCAGAATAAGAACCCCGAGTCTTCATTTTCTTGGTCACCTCCCTAGCAGCTTTCCTGTCTGCCTTGCCAGATTCAATTTCTAAGGCAGCATTCACGGCTTCTACATAAGTAAGCTTCCTAATTTGAGGTGATAATGCTGTAAAATACGGATCTGCCAACCCTCTAATGAATCTAGCAGTTCTCATATGCTCATTATCTACTACATGCAATGCATGACGTGACAGCTGAGTAAATTTCGTGTCATACTTTGTGATAGTCATCCCTTGAGTCTGCGTCAGTCTCTCAAACTCTGTAGCGAGTCTTGCTCTTGTGCTCGCAAGAAGAAATCTTGTCATGAAAGCTTCAGTGAATTCTTCCCAAGTCATAAATTTGTGATCCAATTTGATCTCTCTCCGTGATACGTTTAAATGCACCATTGTTCAGCTACACCTTCCAACTGATAAGCTGCAAGTTCAACAGCTCTTGTAGTGGAACATCTCGATGCTCTAATGGTTTTGCCCACCTTGTCTATAAACAGTTGTGGATCCTCAGTCACTAGATTACCCGAAAATGTTGGTGGTTTCAGGTTAAGAAACTCTTGCACGGACACCTCTACGCCAGGAAAGGGCGGAGCTTGTCTCTGAGCATAGGGATTGGCCCTGGCCGAGGCTGCGGCCCCATAACCCCCACTAAAGTTTCAACTGCTTGCTGCAATCCACGCATTCCAGCAATTACTTCAGCCATACCCCCTTCAGGGGCTAGTTCTGCAACTCGCCTAGCCGTTTTCCCACGACCTCTACCTCTACCTCTACCTCTACCTCTGGTTCTACCTCTACCTCTATCCCCAGGCATAGGGGATGAGGCTCTATCTGATCCAGCATCTGAGGGCTCATTTTTCTCAGTTCGCTACCTCTGGGATTGCACCCTAGGTAGCATCTCTACCTATTCAAGAGAGAAACACTTTAGATTCTTAAAGAGACCATAAGAATTCAAATTCTCAAAGAAAATCAAAGACATTTAGAAAAGAATTTCCTAAAGCCTCTGGTAGCATTGCATTTTGTGAAAATGGGCCGGCAACCATTTACACAATTGCAATACTACTAAAGGGCATTTGCTCCACCAACCACAGATAGACCTAACCAGGCTCTGATACCACCTTTGTCACGACCCACCTTGAGTCATGACCGGCGCTTGGAAGTGACGAACCTCCAGCAAGCCTTAAACATTAAATTTTTCGTGACAAACGGACAGAGTCTCCCCTATTTTTCCAGCTTCCCCGTAAAAGCCAGACCTGTTCCAATAATCAACCAGCACATATATCCAATTGAGGCTCTTAGAGCACTTTCAGTAATTTGCACTTATCCGAGTATTAGGCATTCATTTCTCACAATAGCAAAATAATTCCGTCTACCTATCCATACATGTGAACATATAAATATATGCCTCTTTAGCTACTATAATTATCCATAAACATGATTTACAAAGTAAACAAGTTCCTATACATATATCCCTTCCAAAAAGAATTTCAAGCAGCAGGATCCTGTCTGTGGATCATGGAGCAACTCTAAGGCGGTAATTATATTCAAAACATCATAATAAAGGAAAAAAAAAACCCTCACATGTAGAGGGGTTGTCAAAAAGTGTCTGCACCCTATACCACTAGAAGACCAGAAGCATGTACCACACTAGGATCTGAAATAGGAAGGGAAAATAAGTGAGTCTAACTAACTCAGTGAGGGGCAATGGTACTATAGCATATGAGGACAAGCTCTAAAATAAAACAAATTACATATAAATAAAAAGTTAATATCAAAACTAAGTATAACTAAGAAATTAATATAGAACCATGCAATATGTGGAGAATTAACATTATTCACAATTTGAATGACAATTTTCAAAATAAATAGAATTAATATTATCTTGCAATTTTGAAAATATATCTCTTAAATGTAAATATCAAAGCAGGGAGGGTTTTAATTCTGAAAATATCCAACAAGGGTTAATCCCTTGATTTGGACTGAAGTCGGCAAAGTGTATGTTGGCCTCACACACTCACCGAGCTAGCAACACCCACGCTTTAGCTAGGTTCGAACCAAGGCGCACCAAGGCTAGCGTCAACGACCGCTAGCTACCGATAAACTGAGATTCCTCCCACTATGTGTATATAACCAAGGTAATATGTATCAAATAAAAGCTAGAGCAATAAAATCAATCAAATTTCTAATGAATGAAAATACTCAATAGAGTTCAAAAATCCAAAACAAAATTTTCACAAGCAAATACCAAGAAAGGTTTTCAAACTCAAACAAAATTCCCCAACAAGTCAGTTTAGGAATTTAAACAACTATTCAAGAGCTTGTCCCAACCTTCAGAAAATCCATATTCTTTTTCAACAAGCTTTCCGAATATTTAACCGTTGCATACTAGCAAAAATTCCTCAAACCAAATAGATATCCATGAATAAATGGATATATCAGACTGTAAGGTAGTTGTATCACTAAACAGAATATTCATAATTAACTAAATATATAAAAATGGACTGTTAATATATATATATTAAAATCAAACTAATACTAATTGTATAAAATAAAATCATATGCTATAAAAATATTGTCCACTCACTAAATATAAGGGAACGTCCGATTTAGGTCTGGGAAATTTCTTGAGCTGGTAGGTTGGTCTCCTGGGGGATCTGAAATCATACATAAGTGGTTATTTATAATTTAAATATAAGTTTGGTTCCACTTAGAGTAATCTCTCATCTACCAATTTCTATCCTCATTCCCACATAATCACTCTATTAGTTTAACTAACAACTAACAAGTCAATCTAATTTACTTCTAAAGTCAAGTACACATAATTTATTAACTTACAACTCTTTTAATTTTCTTAATTTAAAACTAAAGTTTCTGAGTCCTATTCACTCTTTACCATAAACTCACCTCAGAACCCCTCTATTCACCATCAAAATTACAAAGTTATAGACTGGTAACTTACCAGGAAGGCTGTGAGTTTGGAAAGAGCAAAACCACCATAGCTACTTAAAGCCAGAACAGCTAAAAATTGAAAGAGAGAGAGGCTGGTGAAGGAGAGATGCAAACAGAAGGAAAACGCGGAAGAAGGGGTTCTGTGGTGGTGAAGGTGGCGCAAATAGATGATATGGTGGTGGGATGAGTGGAAGGAATGAGATGGAGAGAGTAAGCGGGAGGAAAGGTTGAGAGAGTGAGAGAAAGAGACGTAACAGGGGGAGAGAGGCGTAATAGGGGAAAAGGAAAACGAAAAGAAGAAAGAAAAAGTGAGGTTACGAAGCTGAGGCGGTGAAATGAAATAAAAGGGGGGCCTATGGTGTGCCATAGGAGTTATGGTGCACCGTGGTCTCCCCTTCCTTTTTTTTTTTTTCTTTTAAAGCTAATACTTTTAAAATTTTATCTAACAATTTTAATTTTTGTATCACTATATTAGAAAATGCCCAAAAACGTAAACTATGAATTTTTTTTTTTGATTACTGACGTGTTATTCTAGTTAAACATTTATTCTAAACCGGGTGTTACAGCATTGGTGCTCATACAGCATTAATTTGGCTGCGTGCGTCTACCATAGTAGGGCATTTCTCGATTCCACAATGGGCGCCAAATGTTCTTACTTGAAGAAGTGGATGGTGCAAGTTGTGCTCTCCAAGCTGGGAATGGCTCTGGTGGGGACATACAAAGAACCTCTGATACTTAAGTTGGAGAGAGTTCCAGGTGTATTAGGTTAAAAATTATCTAGATACATATTATCTCAAAGTACATGAATCCTTATAATGTTGATTCATATTTTGTAATATAATGGAGTAGGATCTTTCCATATTATTAGAGATATGCAAATCCTTTTAATTCTTTCCTTAATTAGATTAAAGATAGACTGAAGGAGGATCAATTCCTTGTTGATGACTTGATTCCTTGCGGTAGTTACTTTAATTATGGGATTTGATATTCACCCTATGTAATCTATGGGTTAATGGGTCCATTGGGCTACATTCGAGTTACCTCCGCAAAAGATCAAGCTTGGCACTCTTAGACTGAGCTATAGGCCCATGGATCTAGTTTAGTCCAAGTTATTTTAATCTTTCCTAACTAATAGTATAAGTAGAAAATTAAAATAAAATATGACATGTTTATTAGTTATAGTCATATTTTGAAATATTTCAATTGATAATATCATGCTTGTAGAAAAGCCATCAATTTTTTAATTAATAAAGTTACATAAATTTTTATTTCATGTATCTTTAAGAGAAAAATAAAAGGTCTTGGGGGTTAATTAATTCCTTAATTAAGGAACCTACATAAAATTTTATTGGATAAATGTTGAGAGAAAATTAAAATTAAAAAAATAATTATCTATAAAAGTATAAAAGAGTTAATTATAAAATCAAATTAATTAAAAATTTATACAAATATTTAAGATAGTTAATTCTTCCAAATTGTTTCAAATGTTTCATTGAATAATGCAAATTTGGAGATTCAAATAAAAATCAAATATGTACATGATAATAATACAAAAGAATCAATTATGTTGTATCTTACATTATTAAGGACTAATTACTACTTTATAATTGATATATTGAATAAAAGGAGATAAATGTCATAAAATCTTGTCATGTGGCTCTTGTACTATAAATTGGAAATATTTTGAGTAATTAAAATTATGTCACATGAAAATTATATATTCGACATATAAGATATGTGGCAATTGTTTAAACTTTATGTATCATCCATGCTTAAAGGTCCTTTATTATTTATTTTTTCCTAATTTTATTTATTTATTTTTTGAGTTTAATTTTAATGTCCTGATAGTGCAAAAGATTTTTATATAGTCAACTAATTATATTTTTTTATTTATATGATCATTCAAGTAGAAGAAATTCTTGAGTACTCTTGGAGCACTATATGAATTGTGTTTATAGCCAATAATAAAATAATATTTCAGTATAAATATACTAAATATCAATATACCAATACGTATACAGTTTTTGGTACATTCAAAATAATAAAGTTTGAACATAGGATATTATGCAAACTACGCAAATCCCTTATCACTAAACCAATCATAGTGGCTTTACCAATATGTGTATATGAAATAGTATAAAATTATTTTAATGCTAAAATTTATTTTGAAGTTCATTTAAAATTATTATAAAAACATTTTTTTAAAACAAAAAAATTATGTGTTTTTAATGTTTTAATTTTTTTTTTATAAACAAAAAATATAGAATCAAAATAAACATAATTCTTAAAATTTGAAAACGAAATCTGTTTTTAGAAAACATGAAAATAGGAAACATCTTCTGAACCAAAATGCAGAAATGACATACTGTAGAAGTAAGTTCATTTAAGTTTGTCGCTTCTATATATCTAGACAATGACATCCAAGTTGTTGTTGTTATCATGCAAACGACCTCGGAAGATTAGAAAATTTCTCTTGATTTTTCTCTGAGGTGACGTATAAATTTCACACAACATAAATGTGGTTTTGCTCAGAAATGAGTTTCATTATCATAAAAGATTTAATTTTGAAGTAGTGTTACTATAAATAAATTTTATATAGATATTTAATTGTATATTATTATATTAATAAATATATTTAACTGCCTCAAAAATTAAATATATAATAATATATAAGTAAATAATAATATAAAATTTTTTTATATTAATAATATATTAAAATTAATCTCTTGATAAAAAATCCAAACATTTTCTGCAAAAGTCAAAAGCTTGAAAATTATGGCAATGCCTGATGGCTCATGCCATCTCGAATTCTAGAAGACCAATTCAATTATAAATTGAATATGAATACATAATTGAAGATCTCTTCTAATGAAACAAAAAAAGAGAAACCATAGTTCTATGGACTGACGCAGAGTTAAAAACAACTTTCTAAGGGAGAGGCGGTGGAAGAGAACGGGAAAAAAGGGTGAAGGGTTCAGTATATTACGTTTCTGCAGATACGGACTCAGAAGGCAAATGAATATGCTACAGACCTCCAATCGTCCTCCAGATTGATCATTTCACAGTGATGAACTTCAACAAAGACAAGGACAAAATGAAAGTTGAAAGTCCAGGGTCCACACTTGATATCAATCACAAAACTTGAATATGAATACAGATTTGGCGATTGCTACGGTGCATTTGAAAAAGGTTGGATTTGGTGAATTGTTCAAGTGAACGATCAGGGTTGTGACACATATATCCGGTACTATGGTGGGCCACCAACAGTTAACCGTTGTTAATCCGAAATTTTGGGTTAATGATGTTGTTGGTTTTCTTTTGTTTATTACTTCATAATCATCGATTTTAAAATGCAAAAGGAATGAGAGAGATAAGCTTGTCTGAATTGAAGACACTATAATCTATTCATGGGAATGTTTGTTACTTATCCTGCAGGTTTAGGTGCCTATTGTTACAAAAATATATAAACAAATAGCTCTTAGTTACTTATCCTGCAAATTTTAAATGTTTATTTATTCATTTAAATGCCTTTAGTCAATAAATATTTTAAAATATTGAAAAAGAAAAATATATATATATAAACAAATAATTAAATAGAAAAATTTACCAGCATATTGCATATACTTACTACTGTTTTATTACAAAGTAACCAGCATTTGAAAAGAATTTATCAACGCCTTATAAACTCCTTAAAATCTGATTTTTTGAAAAATAAGATTTAAATATATATTAAATTTATTTATTTAAGTATCCTTAGTTAATAATTGTTACAAAAAATTGAAAAAGAAAAAAATATAAACAATTAGCCAACTAGAGAAAATTACCAATGTATTGAATATAATTACAAGTATTTTTTAATAATTTACCAATGTCTTATAAACTCCTTAAAATATGATATTTTGAAGAATAAGATTTAATAATATATTAAATTTATTTATTTAGGTACCCTTAATCAATAATTTTTACAAAAAATTGTATATATATATATATATATATATATATATAAACAAATAGCTAAATAGAGAAAGTTACCAATATATTGCATATACTTACTAATATTTTGCTACAAAGTTACCAGCGTTTAATAATAATTTACTAGCACCTTATGAACTCTTTAAAATCCAATTTTTTTAAGAATAAGATGTAGTAATATATTAAATTTATTTATTTAAGTGTCATTAATCAATAATTATTACAAATTATTGAAAACGGAAATATATATATATATAGCCAAAATAAAGAAAGTTATCAATATATTGCATATACTTACTAATGTTTTGATATAAAGTTATAAGTGTTTGAAATTGAATTTACCAGCATTATATGAACTCTTTAACATATGATTTTTTGGATAATAAATTTAGTAATATGTTAAATTTATTTATTTAGGTGCCCTTAGCCAATAATTATTACAAAAAATTGAACAAGAAAAAAAAATAATATATATATATATATATATATATATATGAGAAAGTTTTCAGCGTATGACATATATTTAGCAGCATGTTGCTACAAATTTACTAGTGTTTTATGAACTCTTTAAAATCTAATTTTTTGAAAAATAAAATTTAGTGATATATTAAATTTATTCATTTAGGTGTCCGTAGTCAATAATTATTACAAAAAATGGAATAAGAAAAAAAATGAATATATACAAATAGCCACCTAAATAAATAAATTTAACATATTACTAAATCTTATTCTTTAAAAAATTAGATTTAAAGGAGTTCATAAGACATTGGTAAATTCTAAACTAAAGTTGGTAAATTTGTGGCAAAACGTTGGTAAGTATATGCAATACATTAGTAACTTTCTCTATTTAGCTATATTCTTTTCCTTTTCAATTTTTTGTAACAATTATTGATTAAGGGCATCTAAATATATAAATTTAACATATCACTAAATCTTATTCTTTAAAAAAATCGAATTTTAAAGTGTTTATAAGATGCAATTAAATTATTTTCAAACGCTAGTAACTTTCTCTATTTGGCTATTTATTTATATATTTTTTTTCTTTTTCAATTTTTTGTAGCAAATATTTACTAAAAGTATCTAAATGAATAAATTTAATATATTACTCAATCTTGTTATTAAAAAAAAAATCAGATTTTAAGGAGTTCATAAAATATTGATAAATTCTTTTCAAATACTAGTAACTTTACAGTAAAATATTGATAAATATATGTAATACACTAATAACTTTCTCTATTTGACTATTTATGTATATATAATTTTTTTTCTTCAATTTTTTGGTAATAGCTAACAAATCAAATATGAATACCTTTTTTTAGTGCTCAAGATTGAAAAGGAAGTGAACGAAAAAGACAAACTGATATTCCTTTGTATTATTTATTTTTAATCAATTGCCCCTCGTAAATGATCATCTTCTTCAATAAGTAACACCCATTCCCATGGCCTGGGATCTTCATTTTTGTTGCTTTCACTTGCAGAATAAGACATGTTGAGAAGAAATAGCCATTCCATTTTTTACTAATTTTCCATTCAATGATTACCACTTAAATCACGGATCATTAACACTTCCTTCCTTCAAACCACCTCATGAGACGTCCCTACGATGAACCCACTTCAACACACGTGCCCACATTCCATTCCATAAAAGCGAAAAATTTCCAAAATTCATACTTTGGGCGATCCACTAGAGAATTGGCCTACATATTTTAGTCATGCATGATACATATTCTTCGCTTAATCAATCAATTATTTGCCCTTAGTTATTTTTTAACAACCAAACAAACTATACGTGTTTTCAATACTTTCATTTTTTTTATAAACAAAAAACATAGAATCAAAATAGACACAATTCTTAAAATTTGAAAATGAAATCTGTTTTCAGAAAATATGAAAATAGGAAACATCTAAACCAAACACGAAGAAATGACATAGTGTAGAAGTAAGTTCATATAAGTTTGTCGCTTCTATATAACCAGACAATGCCTTCCAAGTTGGCGTTGATATCACGCAAACGACCTTGAAGATTAGAAAATTTATCTTGATTTTACTTTGAGGTGACGTATAAATTTCACACAACATAAATATGGTTTTGCCCAGAAACGAGTTTCATTATCATAAAAAATTTAATTTTGAAGTAGTGTTAGTATAAATAAATTTTACATTAATATCTAATTATATATTATTATGTTAATAAAAATATTTAACTCACATCTACTATCTTAAAAACCTCATTTATAATAATATGTAAGTAAATAACAATTTAAAATTTTTTTATACTGAAAATATATTAAAATTAATCTCTTGATAAAAAATCCGAACATTTTCTGCAAAAGTCAAAAGCTTGGAAATTATGGCAATGCCCGACGGCTCATGCCATCTCAAATTCTAGAAGACCAATTCAATTGTCATAAACTGAATATGAATACAGATTTTAGTCATGCATGATACATTTTCTTCGCTTAATCAGTCAATTATTTGCCTTTAACCCATTTCCCTCCTTTTTTCTTTATGGTTCCAGTTATTGATCATCTATCACCCAACTAGAACTTGATTTTATGAATCATTCATAATTCGCGACGTACTAAAGTAATATCAGGTCCAATACTTATTCATACTATAGCCAATTGGGCTCCCTGATAACTTAAGCGAGAGGGGAGTACTTGAAGATATCCATGATATGTCGATGATATGCGATCTTTTTATAACTCCAAAATGTTCATGATACGTATAGTTTTATTATGTACAAATAACATATATTAAAGCAACATCAGTATTAGGAAAAGAGAAGGAAAGTGGTATATGTTTTCAATTTTTTGGTAATTGCTAACAAATCAAATATGAATACTTTTTTTATTGCTCAAGATTGAAAAGGAAGTGAACGAAAAGGACAAACTGATATTTCTTTGTACTGTTTATTTTTAATCAATTGCCCCTCGTAAATGATCATCTTCTTCAATAAGTAACACCCATTCCCATGGCTTGGGATCTTCATTTTTGTTGCTTTCACTTGCAGAATAAGACATGTTGAGAAGAAATAGCCATTCCATTTTTTACTAATTTTCCATTCAGTGATTACCATTTAAATCACGGATCTTTAACACTTCCTTCCTTCAAACCACCTCATGAGACGTCTCTACGATGAACTCACTTCAACACACGTACCCACGTTCCATTCCCTAAAAGCGAAAAATTTCCAAAATTCATACTTTGGGCGATCCACTAGAGAATTGGCCTACAGATTTTAGTCATGCATGGCACATTTGCTTCGCTTAATCAGTCAATTATTTGCCTTTAGTTATTTTTTTTAAAACAAACAAACTATAAGTGTTTTCAATGTTTTCATTTTTTTTTTTTATAAACAAAAAACATAGAACCAAAATAAACACAATTCTTAAAATTTGAAAATGAAATATGCTTTCAGAAAATATGAAAATAGGAAACATCTTCTAAACCAAACACGAAGAAATGACATATTGTAGAAGTAAGTTCATATAAGTTTCTCACTTCTATATATCCAGACAATGACTTCCAAGTTGGTGTTGTTATCACGCAAACGACCTCGCAGATTAGAAAATTTATCTTGATTTTACTTTGAGGCGACGTATAAATTTCACACAACATAAATATGGTTTTTGCCCAGAAACGAGTTTCATTATCATAAAAGATTTAATTTTGAAGTAGTGTTAGTATAAATAAATTTTACAGAAATATTTAATTATATATTATTATACTAGTAGATGTATTTAACTCAAAAGTCTCATTTATAATAACATGTGAGTAAATAATAATATAAAATTCTTTTATGTTAATAGTATATTAAAATTAATCTCTTGATGAAAAATCCAAACATTTTCTGCAAAAGTCAATAGCTTGGAAATTATGGCAATGCCCGACGGCTCATGCCATCTCAAATTCTAGAAGACCAATTCAATTGTTATAAATTGAATATGAATACAGATTTTAGTCCTGCATGATAGATTTTCTTCGCTTAATCAATCAATTATTTGCCTTTAATTAATCTATTTCCCTCTTTTTTCTTTATGGTTCCAGTTATTGACCATCTATCACCCAACCAGAACTTGATTTTATGAATCATTCATAATTCGCAAAGTACCGAAGTAATATCAAGTTTAATAGTGCTCATTCATACTATAGCTGATTGGGTTCCCTGATGACTTATGTGAAAGGGGAGGACTTGAAGATATCCATGATATGTCTATGATATACGATCCTTTTATAACTCTAAAATGTTCATGATATGTATAGTTTTATTATGTGCAAATAACATATATTAAAGCAAAATCAATATTAGGAAAAGAGAAGGAAAATGGTATATGTTTAAAAGGAAAGACGAATAAGTATTTGGACATGTTATTTTAGTGACTAAATATTGCCCATCATTTCAGTTTGTACTTGGCATTATCAGATTGTTTCTTAGTTTTCGAGCACTTATTTTTAAGTCGTAAACGAATAAAACTTGCCTTCTAACACGGCGTTGCTTGCAACCTTGGAGTATGGTACTAAAAGAACATTTTTCTGTGAGTACTAATAATGAGGATTTATGGGGAAATTTATGAGGATTGTAATATAGATACTAGATTCTCTTTTCTGATTTTTTTTAATTCGATATAATTGTAAAATTTTGAAAATTTTAGTATATCAAATGCATATATGAAACTCACTCTTTTTTCCCTTCGCCTCTTTCGAACAGAGATAAAACTTTATGTCTCAGTGGTTACATTAAAATTCCAAAAATTTTACATGTAATTTCTCATTTATCATTTAATGCAAGAACAAAATAAACTAAAGCGAGAAAGTTTCTTGATCTTAGTAAATATACTAAAATCTTAGAAAATTAACACTTGCATCTCCATAAATCTTAGAGCAAAGCTTTTTTTGTTAGTTGCGAGTGTCCAACACTCCCATACATAGTTAGTAAGAACACTAGACTTCTCTTTCCAACCCATTGAAGATAATTTTGTTAAACATAAGAATAATAATTTTTCATTTTTAAAAATGTTATCAATGATGCAGATGGGCAGCTTTTATCTTTTCAACTATTAATTTTTTATTTTTTTCATATATAGTCAACTTAAAATCAATTCAACACTCGAAATAAAAAATATTCAGAAACATTTAATTAAAGGAACTCTATTGTTGGGGACGTGAGGTCACCCACCTTGAAAGTTGAAAGTTTAAAATTTAATTTGACCAAGAAAACTCTACGACTCTGCTATTTCAAATTGTCTATAATTATTTGGCCGGATAGTATAGTCCATACACACTTTTATTTCTTCTCAAGCGATTTGCATCCAATTCGTAGTGACAATTCAAAAAGAAATCTGAACTTCTCTAGAATTAGCTATGGGGTGCTTGTCGCTATTTCGAGACCTGTGTTTACATTTGTTGCTCTTTCAATTTCTGCCATTTTCTTTCTCCTTAGCATCCCTCTGCCATCCTGAGCAGAGTTCAGCTTTGCTTCAATTCAAGAGCTCCTTCACTATTGACACTATTGGTTATGCTTCTTTCCTCTGCCATGAGACTTATGCAAAGACATCATCATGGGAGAATGGAACAGATTGCTGCTCATGGCTTGGTGTCACGTGCGACATGTCCGGTCATGTGATTGGCCTTGACCTCAGTTGTAGCATGCTTCAGGGTAAAATCCATCCTAATAGTAGCCTTTTCCATCTCACTCATCTTCAAGCACTCAACCTTGCTTTCAATAATTTCTCCCAATCTCAATTGTCATCTCAGTTTGGTGGGTTTGTGAGTCTCACACATCTCAACTTATCCGACTCTAATCTTGAAGGTGAAATCCCCGAAGAAGTCTCGCGCCTTTCCAAATTAGTGTCACTTGATCTCTCTGGAAATTCTTTGGAGTTCAAACATATTGCCATTTGGAAGAGGCTCATGCAAAATGCAACAGTTTTGAGAGAGCTTACTCTAGATGGAACAAATATGTCTTTAATCAGGCCGAGCTCGTTGTTTTCGCACCTCAATTTATGTTCCTCTTTGGTTACTCTTAGTCTTGAATATGCTCAAATGAGGGGAAATTTGGAAAACAACATAATTTGTCCACCAAATCTTAAGGAGCTACACATGTCACATAATGACTTTCAAGGCCAGCTTCCAAATTTGAACTGTGGCACTTCTCTCAATGTATTGGACCTTTCATATTGTCAATTCCAAGGATCAATTCCTCTGTCCTTCTCTAATCTTACTGGTCTAACTTACTTAAGCCTTTCTGTAAATAGCCTTAATGGTTCAATTCCATCATCACTTTTAACCCTTCCACAACTCGGCTTCTTAGATCTTTCATCTAACGGACTGAGTGGTTCAATCCCATCATCACTTTCAAACCTTCATGATCTCATTGAATTGGATCTTTCATCCAATGAACTTACTGGTGAAATCCCTGATGCATTTGGTGGGCTAACCAAATTGGAAACTCTAAATCTTGGGAATAACACTCTTAGAGGGCAGTTGCCATCTTCATTGTTTGAATTAACTCAACTTTTTTACTTGGATTGTCGTTCTAATCAAATACAGGGCCCTCTGCCTAACAAAATAACGGGATTTTCAAATCTCAGTTATTTGTATTTGGATAGCAACTTCCTAAATGGAATAATACCTTCTTGGTGTTTTTCTTTACCATCTTTAAAAGATTTATATCTATCACATAATCATTTTACAGGATATATAGGTGGAATCTCATCATATTCCTTGGTCTCTCTTTATTTGTGCGGCAACAAGTTAGAAGGCAATATTCCAAATTCAATTTTCAACCTTGCAATCCTTACTAACTTATGCCTATCATCAAACAACATGAGTGGCCCTTTCAGTTTTCAACTATTCTCCAGGTTACAAAATCTGCAATTTCTTTCGCTTTCAGGCTTATCAATAAGCTTTGAAACCAATGCCACTTTTAACTTCTCCCGTTTGCAAACATTGCAGCTATCTTCTTGTAATTTAACTGAATTTCCAAGATTTTCGAGAGAAGCTCCGAATTTGAGTTACCTCGATCTTTCCAATAACAAGCTTCGTGGGAAAGTTCCCCAATGGTTACATGAAATATATTCAATGACTTATTTAAACCTCTCTAGAAATATGTTGACATCAATGGAGGAGTTCTCATGGCATGAACTGCGTTACCTTGATTTGAGTTCCAACTTGATGAGTGGAGAAATTTCTTCCTCAATTTGCAATGCACAATCCCTCTGGGTCATCAACTTGTCAAACAACAATTTTACCGGCATCATTCCACCATGTCTTGCTAAAATACCAGTTCTTCAAATTTTGGATCTACACCAAAACAAGCTTTATGGTAATTTGCCAAACACTTTCCCAGAGTCCACTCTCATTACTCTGAGTCTCAGTGACAACAAGCTAGCAGGTCCTTTGCCTGAATCTTTATCCAACTGCACACAATTGGAGGTTTTAAATCTCGGCAACAATCAAATAGAGGATACATTTCCCCATTGGCTTCGGTATCTGTCAAATTTGAGAGTACTGGTTTTACGAAACAATAAGTTCCATGGTCAAATTCTGAAGTTGGGGAGCAAGCATCTTTTTCCCAAGCTAATTATTTTTGATATCTCATGCAATGACTTCAGTGGCCCATTACCAGCAGACTACATAAAGAATTTTGAAGCCATGATGAATGTTGTTGGAGCAGAAGGTAGTTTGCAGTATTTGGAATTTACATATACGAGTCCATATATCTATCCATCTTTATATGATGATTCTGTAGTCGTAACAATTAAAGATATCAACATCATGTTCATGAAGATCCCAACAATTTTTGTAACTATTGATTTATCACAAAACAATTTTGAAGGAGAGATTCCGAATGTGATTGGAGAACTTCATGCACTCAAAGGGCTCAATCTTTCTCACAACAGACTCACTGGTCCAATTCCTCAATCCCTCGGAAATTTGGCGAACCTTGAATCATTGGATCTCTCTTCAAATATGCTTGCTAGTGAGATTCCTACAGAACTAACCAATCTGAACTACCTTGCTGTCTTGAACCTCTCCAGAAACCATCTTGTGGGAGCAATACCTCGAGGGAAACAATTTGATACATTTCCGAGTGATTCCTATGAGGGAAACTTGGGATTATGTGGATTTCCATTGTCAATGGAGTGCAACAAGGACTCTGAAGAGCATTCTTCATCTTCACTGACCTTCCATCATGGACATCAATTCATATTTGGTTGGAAACCTGTGGCTATAGGACATGGATGTGGAATAATAGTTGGAGTGGGCCTGGGATATCACGTGCTGTTACTAGGAAAGCCGCAAGGACTTGCAAGGTGGTTGGAGGTGCGCCTAAAAACAGGGTGAAATGGCGGGAAAGGTTGATGACTCATGTATAAATGAAAATTTAATAGGCATGTTTTATCGCAAAGCGAACTTTGAGTGTGACTAGTCCACTTCATTGCATGGGAGATATTCTTCAACTTTAAGTTGTTAATTGTGTAGTATGACTATCTTATACTTTATTCGTGTTGAGCTTTGTATCATATCATGCACTATTTAACAATTCACATTGAATACATTGTCAATATAGTTTTTTTTTTCTTTTTTCGACTAATTATTTATCCCATGTGCTGCGCGGATTATGTATTACAATTTTTATTGGATAAACAAATATTTAATAATATATTTCAATTTATTTATTCTGGGGGTGCACAAGGACTAGGTTCGATCATTTCATTAAATCCAAACCCAATTTGACAATGACTCGGCTAATGACTAGAGTTAACATGATATTTAAAGAACATATAAAAATTTGGATATTATGTATAGAGTATAATCATTAAATTTTGGAAGTAAAAAACAAATTCAAGAGATGTTTTATAATACATGTTTCAAAACAAATTATATCAATACAAAAATAACATCATGATAATGTAAAATATATTAATTAAAGTATAAAAATCTCATCACTAATGTTTTCTAAAATATGTAACTTTTAAAAAAATATTTGACTTCGAGTCAGATAGAGCCAACATAAAACATGACCCAAACCCGAGTCAAAAAATACATCAAGTCAAATTTCACAACTCAGATCAGACCAAGAAGCTTTAAGTTGTAGGGTTAGTGTGTAAAAATATTGACATAAGATTTTTATTTAAAACAAAGTAAATTAAAGTAAATATATTCATAATATTTTAAAGCAAAACATAAAGATGTATATCTAAAATTTAGTAGTTACTTGTCTGAATTATTGTGGTTCATTTTGAATAATATTTATATTTATTTTTTAACTTTATATAAACAAATTAAATAAAAACTATTACATTTATTTTAACAATTTAAGTGAATTCTTTTATGATGTGAAAAGTTTTTACAATCGTTATTCTTTATATTTTATTTTATAAAACTTGATCTTAATACTATTTTGATAACGTTTTTTAAATACATCTAAATAAAACTCCAAATTATCATTTATTGATTTAGTCAAGAAAAATTATAGAAGATTTATTGATTATAGAAAATGAAAAATCAAGAAAGATTTATTGAAAGAAAAGAAAAGTTAAAATAAATTAAAATAAATTGAGATAAATCAAATTAAGAGTAATTATAATATACTTAAGATAAACATTGCATAATTGCATAATAATTGTAATAGAAAAATATTAATAAAAAATGAGAAATTAAAGGATAATTATAAAATATTCAAATAGAAATATTTAGTCAAAAAAAATTATTTAACAAAAAATACATTAATTTTAATATAATTATAATATTTTGAGGTATAATAAAAAGTATTATATCTGAACTTCCATAATTATTTGAATGAATTTATTTTGGAATAATATTATATGTATTTTCCAACTTTATATATATATATATATATATATATATATATATATATATATATATATATATATATATATATATATATATATATATATGTTTAATAGGTTTTTTGTGATATGTAAAACCTTTATAATTGTCTCCTTATTATTTTATTTTACAAAACTCAATTTCAGTTGTATATTGATTTTTTTTTTTTAAGACTTAGCTACTATGCAAAATATCAGCTTATTATTTTATTGCATATATGCTTAAAACGTTTTGGACATTTTATAGTAAAGAGAAATGTTTTGTGAACGTAAAAACAGTGTGACGTATACTGAAAAATTGATAAAAATGACAAAAATACTTGAATGATAGGTCTCATATGATTATTGTTATTTTTATTCAATTTTTTTATCTAAAAACTTACCAACATAAACAATGTAAGCGCTATATACAAAACTTACCAGCGTAAACAGTGCAACATTGGTGAGTTTTTAGACAAACAAAAAATTGAATATAAGTAACAATAATTATGTAGGATCCATCATTCAAGCATTTTTATCATTTTCCTCACTTTTCAATATGCGTCGTATTATTTGTGCGTCCCCATCACTACTCTATAGTAAATGATTATAGAAGTAAGAATGTTACGAAAAATTTAATGGAAGAAATGGGACATCAAAATAAATTGAAATAAATAGATGTAAGTAATAGTAATTAAAATAAATTTGAGAACTATATTGTAATAGAAAAATAATAATAAAAGAAATCAGAAATTAAAAAAATGAGAAATTAGAGAAAAATTACAATTTAAAGGAATTTAAAAATTTAAGATCACGAAAAAATGCCATATGGCATTGAGGAAGAACTTTAATATCATATTATAGATAGATTATAGATGATCATTTAATAATGACTTAGCATATTATTGAAAAAGTTAAAGTTCTAAAACAGTATTTGTAATCGTCAAGCTTTTTCAATACTTTAATAACATATAATTAAATAATAATGATTTTTTTTAACTAATATAGATACATATAATTAAATAATAATGATTTTTTTTAACTAACATTATATCTATATTAAACCTATTATTTAACTGTAATAATACACGTAGATTGCTTTTCGTCACACCATCTAAACACTTCTGTCACATAACAGTAGCCTTGGAGAAAAGTACATGAGTAAATGAGCTCACCAAAGTAGAAAGACTTGCACATGGTAAGACTGTGTAATGTTGGTATTAAACTAAGCCTTGAAAGAGTAAAAAATTTCGGCTGCTAGATATTACGTGAAGAAGGTTCGCCGCTTTACTTGTTGAATTGCAAGCTGTTCAAAATTAAGAGCTTGTTCGATTTTAAAAAATATTTTTTGTTTTTATTTTTAATTTTATATTTTCTGAAAATAATTTTTGTTCTCAAATTTTTAAGTTTTAAGAAATATGTTTGTTTTGATTATATATTTCTGTTTCTGAAAAATGAAAATTATTGAAAATATGTTTGATTTGTTTATTTTTAATAAATTAAAAAAACTTTAAAGTTAAATTTTATATGAGCTTCAAAATAAATTTTAACATTAAAATAGTTTTTATATTAATTCATATAAATGTATATATTGACATTTAGTATATTTATACTAATCTCTATTTTTTAGAATAAAAAATAAAAAATAAAAAAATTTAAGAAATTTCCTTTATTATATATTGTTGCTCCATAATTATTTTAAATTAATTGTATTATTAATGCATGTGATATTCACAAAAAATAACAAGTGCTATTTGATCAATATAACCGTCATAACATAAACAAATCCAAATCCAAGTGTTATATGTTAAATAGAACTAAACATAGGACAATTCTCTAGTGCAGATACAAAAAGATCTACACCATGAAGATATTAGTTGCTTCAAATGAATAAATAATATGTGGAGTAGTGTATCATGAAGCAAATTATATATGGTGTATTAGAGAAGGCCAATCACCGTGAAAATTTTTCTCTCCCTCAATAGCTCCCAATCTCCTTTTACCTTCGCGACCATTTTGAACTTCCACCATCAACCACCATGACCCCTAATCGCCACCGAGCCCATGCCATAGCCATTGCCGCTGCATCGTCTTCAACCACTGCATCGCTGCCCTCTTTCAGGCACCGTTGCTTGAACAACAACCACCCTCCACCATAGCCACCCTTCATCAACCTCAACTACAAACCAGAACCGCCGCTGTGCCCCACCCATAACCACGTCTTCACCCATAGCTGCGACCTCCGTGCACCATCGCAATCAGCCACCATTTTTGTCAACCCCCATGATTATCCCAACTATAATCGCAGCTAGTGGGGTTACCGTAGTGAACCCACTTCGTTGCCGTCGCACTGCCGAGGTCAACGACGCTTACCCATGTCTAGCCAAGTTGCCTTTACCTTTTTGCGTTGTGAAACCTACCCCCCCTCCAAAAAAAATCTTAGAGAGTAGTTTGTGTTCAATTTGATTAGCTTTTAGTTTTTTTTTTTCCACACTTTATTGCTATCATTTTCATTTTTTTGTTGTCTTTTGCTAGGTAGTTTTTCTATGTTGTGATTTGGTACTGAACATCCAATTGGTGAGTACCTCAGATACCCAACCCTTTTTTCTAGGGGTTGAGCACCTCCGTGCACCGCCACCTAAACGGGCTGGACTATTGGGGGTGGGAATTGGTTGTTGTCGGAGATAAAGACATAGCGTGGTGGGAGTGTAGATGGCAGTGACAGTGGCTTCTTGCTTTTGGGGGGGGGGTTCAGGCATTCATGGGGAGTGAAGTGAGATTTGAGGGGAGGGGGGAGAGAGAGTTTATGGTGCACCACATAGAATTAGTTGCATAATAGACTATGTCATTCATACAACTAATATCTTCATGATGCAAATTTTTTTATATCTGCACTAGAGAAAGCACCCTAAATATAAACAAATCCAAATACAAGAGTTAAATAGATCTATAATTGCATCTCAACTCATTTGTCATAATGGAAAAAAATACGACCATTAACTATATAATGCCTCTCAAATGCCTACGATAACTTTCCCAATACAAACAAAGACTCGAGGCAGTGCTAGAATAAAAAAAATAAAAACAAAGTGCTTACTTACACAATCACCTAAAAATCAACAAAAGAAAGTTGATATACTAAACCATTTTGATCATGACCAAAAATTGAGCTACGTATTTTTTGTCTTTATGCTCTTTCAACTTGCAACAAGTCAACACCAAAACTTAGTATTGGAAGCATTTGTTTAGCACCTAATGGCCACTAATTTTGGAGTGGAGGAAGCACATCTTAAGCTCTTTTATAATTGCAGCAATGAGAACCATCCAACACATTAACAATCATATTACATATGGATACATGGAGACTTTGGACTCTAAAAAGTAGCAGCCAATGCTAAAAACCAAATTCACACATTAGATCTCCATACCAGCTTATAGCTTCAGGGGCATAAAAAATTGATACACAAATTGAACTAAAAATTTGCTAGTATTATTAATCCACCTCTTGTCTCATGAACAGAGTTCAAACCACATCCAACTATTCCAATGAAATGATTTGACAAAAACAGCATCTAAAAGCTCAAGGCACAATCTTCTTTTCATTGTAGCTGTCAAAGATCATACAACATCTTGCATAAAGAATTCCTAGCACATTCCTTTGCACAAAATCCATATCATTCAGCCACAATGGTCTTCAGACAACGCACATTTCCAATGATCACCCATGTATTGGTCTATTACTTGCACACTAAAATTGCTCCATTAACAGAAGAGGAAATATGGTATTTCCTGAATTATGGGTTCAATGAGAAAATAATTTCTATTAGTTAAAGTTTAGATAATAAGTCACAATAACCGTTGGGCTGGAGCTAAAATTTTGGTGGACTGAACATTAAATAAATCCTATCTACAACATGTGAAGTAGGAAATAAAGCAGCGAATGAGAGATAGGGCACATCAGTTTGTATAGTATCACACTAGCGATGAGTGTATGCCCATTGGATTTTGAACCTAAGCTCTTTACCATGCATTCTCATTCATAAAAGGGATGACTAGAACCAAAGGCTATGGCCATGTACATGCAATGCAAACAGATGCTAATAATATGGCCACAAGGAAGCACTAATTGTTCATGCATAGTAATAGCCACTTGTTTGAAAGTGTGTTGCATTCCCAGACCCATCAACACTTTCTTTTCTTCTTTAGTTATTTGGGAATTTAGACAAATAATTGACATGTAAGAATAAAAGGAGAGAAGAAATCATCATATTCTCACCCTACAAATTCTTTTACTCTAATTTAGATAACTCAAAACTCACCTCACATTCGACCTTGTAACACTCTAGTAAGCCCATACTACGCTTAAGTTATATTATGACACGTAATTAGTTTGTTACCTTTTGCTTTGCGGAAACATAACTCATTTTAGAAAATATGTTACGTGACAATAAGGATAATTATTTTTTTGGATAAACATATTGCATTTTATATCGAAAAATCGTGAGCCAGTAATGTATAGATATACGTGTACTTAACATATGTGGATATATGATCACATGATAGAATAAGGCAAAAGGGGAAAGTAAACATACATGAAGGATATATAACCACATCTCATACAAAAGATGTCATCACACACATAATTGCCGGTTCATAGAACACCCAACCACAAAACAAATCATAACATAACATCCAAAAATATTAAAAGAATACCAGTATTACAACCAAGGCAAATAAGTTCCAAACATATGATAACAAAAAGAATGCCACATTCTCAAGAAGCTTGGGCATGCAAAAAGGTCATTCACCCATCCTCACTATGATAACTAATGACTCCCTGATCATAAGAGAAAATAAAACCATTTCCCAACCTTCTGGAGGGATCCCCACGACCACGTCCATGGCCATATCCTTGTCCATGCAAAACTGCATGGGTGCAGATGAAGCCATGTCTACGTCCTCTCCCACTGACACGGCTCCCCATGGTGGAAGAAACTACCGCAAAGTTTAAAGGAATCGCAAACTGTAACGTCCGAAAAATTTTATCGTTAACAACTAAGTTATTCGGTTTTTATCGAATAAGTGAGTTTAATCAGAATTTAATTAAGCATCGACTTAAAACCAATTAAGTGTGATTTAAAAAGGATTAGGCTTGATGAAATTAGATTAGGAACATAGAAAACCTCACAGAAAATTTCAAACCAATTTATCGATTTAAGAGAAATCAGTAAGGTTTCGGTATTTTAAATTGTCGGAACCGGACTAATAGAAATATTTCTATGAGTGCCCTAGGATCAATGGCTAAGATTTAGCCAAACTACCTCCTCATGTGGCGCCTTAATCAGCCATTGAGGGAGGGAAGCTAAGCAAAATTGGATGATGAAGTGAAATCCACCAATCATCATGCATCTTGCTTCTAAAAAATCTCCACCTCTTTCTTTCCTTCTCTTTTAAAAAGTTCGGTCACCCCACTTGCTGAAACTCCTCTCATTTCTCTTCTCCTCATTCTCATCTTCACTCCATTTCCATCTTTTCTTCAAGCCTCAACACAAGTTGTTTCCATCAAAGCTACTCAATCAACTCAAATTCAACTAAACAAGGTAGGAATCCTACTTCTCTTCTTATTTTCCTTTAGTTGAATTTGTGAGTGGGTCTTGTATGCTTTGTGCTATTGATAATATGTGGAGTGATGATGATGTTCTATGGCTGATTTTACATGTGTGTTATGATTGGAAATATAATTGGTGTGAAATAATTTGAAGAAAGGAGAAAACTCAAGAAGCTGTAGGGTTTTTCCTCGGTGGTCTGTACGGCTCCACTTACAACCATTTAAGCTCCATGAATGTATTTTTATATGAAACTAGACATTCAGGGCTTTCCATACATATATAATATAAGGCCATTGGATTAGTAAAGAGGAAGTTATGAATATTTGAAGTTTAATCTATAAATCAGGACTTCCATCCGAACAGTATGAGTTAAGAAGGATGTAACTCACTCTGTACAACTCCAAATTGAGTGAAACCAATTTTGTTAGAAAGCTTATACATAGGAGAATATCCCATAAAAATTTTCGAATTTGATAAGATCCTGTTTGTTCCCAGTGAGTCAAGAAAGTTGCCCTATATCCAATCCAAGTTAGAATAGGATAGTCCATGAGGGTCAAGTTTCAGAGCTTATATATCAAATTATACTCATCCAAATGATATGACACTTCATTCATTTGAAAGCTTGATCTGTTAGCTTTACATGGATATAAATTTCGCATGATTTCACCCATATTTCTATTTTTAGTGAATTTTCCCCCATAAGAGTGCAATTCTGGCTAGAAGTAGGACAAGTCTAGGATAAGACACAAATAATTTGAGTTAATGTCGGAAGTCGGGATTTAGTGAATAGGGAGCTAGGTCAGTACACTTAAAATCGAACTCTAAACTTAAGGGACTAGGTTAGGAATACTTGAAGTTGAAGTCGGGAATCAGTAAAACAAAAAGCTAGGTCGGGAATACTTGAAGTTGAACTTGGAAGGGGTTTACTTAATGATTGAACTCAGAGTTAGTGAATAGGAATCCATATCGGGCATGTTTAAGGCTGAATTCGGAGCTTGGTAGGAAGAGCTAGATCATGCATATTTGATGTTGAACTCGGGACTTAGTAAATAGGAAGCTCGAGATTTAGGAAACACACTTATCAAAGTCTTAGAAGACCAATGGTGGGGTAATGTCGGAAATCGAACACAACCCCGAAAGTCAGTAATTATATAATCTCGGGAGACCAAACACAATGTAGGGAAGTCAGAACTATATCAGATCGGAACTTGGAACCCATCAAATCTTGAAAGTCGAACTCGGGAACCGTAATAGAAATTAAAAGCTTGCAAGATAAATTGATACTTGAGATTCTAAATCTTGCACTTATCAATATTGTATATTCTTGATATGAATATAATGTTTTGTATTGAGTTTACTATTTGATTAAAATGTCCTGGTTATCTGGCACTATATACGGGGAGTAGACATGATCCGTTATGCTGCTGAGATTTCAGCAGAAAATGCAATTAAAGTGAATTTACAAATTATGCACGCATTGGTCAAAGTGTTAGACAAACCATGCTACTCTATAAGTATGAGAAAGGATTTCCATGTAACTTGGGCCAGTCCCTGAACAAAGTTAAGGGGAATAGATTAGTGGGGAAATCGGGGAAAGCAAACCCGATGACCCTGTATAGAAACGAGCTCGATCCTTAAAAGCGAACTATTACCCAGGAGTCTTATGGCCAAATATACTCCCAAGAGACCAAGTATGGAAAATATGAGTTAAGATCAAGTGCATCATTCTTCATGCATATCCATAGTTTCAGTTTTTTAAGCATTGAGTTAAATTGCACCATTGGATGTTATATACATATTATTGCTCACTTTATAGCTATCACTTATTGATGTCAATACACAGATCGTGTTGTTTAATTTCTACTTAATTTCCTTTATTTCCTTAAGTAAAACAAAGTTGTGTTTTGGGCTATAATTTACATGACTAATTGACTAGAGAGTAGGACATCCTGGTGATATAACATTTTCTCCTAATTAACCAAAAATTCGAAACACCTGAGAATGATAGTGATGTCAAATATACATAGATTTAGGAATTCCTACTGAGAAATCTTTATTTCTCATCCTATTATATACTCCCGCATCATTCTCAGATCATGGAGAATGCGGCAACCTGCATCCTGTTCATTGAGTTTCCAGAGCTCCACATCCATCTTGATCTGTTCATAGATTTTGTGTACATATCTGGTAGATGCCAGTTTCATCTTTACTTCTTTTTTCGGAGAGACTTTGCTGTGCCTCCTATGCACCCACTGTTTGACCCTGTCGTCCCTTACATCGCCATCCCTATCCACATGACTCATCTCTTTCCACCTCCACCCGCAGTAGCAGCACCAGCCATGGCTCAACCAATCGTACCACCGCAACCGATCCCCTCTGCCTCTATGTCTAAGGAGGATTCGTCAGAGGTAGCGAGCTCGTCATCCTCATCTTTTGCCCCGAGTGTAGACTATACCCTTGCTGACGCTGGTATGGCGAATGGATTCCTCTCTTCGAAGTCCATCTAGAGTACCCGTCATAACATCAGTAGATGTACAGGATGACCCTCTTTTGGCAATTGGGTCATAAGCATACGGGTAGGAGCTAGCAGTTATACATAAAATGTCCCATGCGGACCAGTAGAGAGGGGGATGTTCATATAGTCAGGTCGGTTTATTTTGTATTAGCGGCCTCATTTTTTTTTACCCTGTACTGTATTGTATTTCTTTTGACAACTTCGAAAGCAAAGGTATAAACATGTACATATATATATGATGCAGTTGTTTATTTCAAAATTCCGTTTATGTTACTTTATTTTCCGATACAACGACTGTTTAGTGTATATCTCGCTGTCAAACCGAAATTAATTAAAGTGAATAGTTAATTCTTAGTTCACCACACATAATAACTTATCAGGTAATATATTATGACTTAAACATAATATTTTGTCTGATAAGGTGTTACACAAACAGGGATGTAGGCTCAGAAGGGTCCATTTCAAGAGAATACATAGGCATTGCCATAGAAGGATCTAACTCCGACTCCTCGGAGGAAGTGCCAACTTAGGGCTCGAAGATAGGTGGGTGAACATCTGATGTAATGATATCCTGGTACGGGTCTGAAGGGCTGAGATATCGACTCATCACTGACACACCGAAATGATGTTGAAAGAAAACATATGCCCAGGCTGCCCACCTCACAGTAAGAAAAAGCTCATCAAGATCGCGATCATAACGTGTGTCCTATGTAGGAAGATCAACAAACACCACCATCGTTGTCAACAACCTCGTCTAAAGGTGACATGAAAAATAGGGGTAAGAAATATGAAATTTCTCAGTAGGGCTATAACAAGGCAACTAAGTGTCATGGTTATCGTCCTCAGCCACCTCAAGTTTCTTAATAATAGGGGAACATGCATATGGTTCAATTTTTAATTGGTTCAAAAACGTAATTTAGTCAAAGTGGGTTTCTTTTAATCATTCATTCCTAGCATGCTATAATTGTGCAATAGAGACATAAACAAAGAAGAATAGGCATATAACCATAACATGTAAACGTTCATAACCAAGTATATAATAAATCACACAAGGCTTAAGAGTCTTGGGACAATTTTTATTTTCTTTAACTTTACTTTGACTTTGACTTTAACTATTAACATATGCTTTAAACTTTCATATACCACCCTCGAAATTTTACTTCTTTCTAGGACATGAGCTCATATCTATAATAACCATCATCATTCGTTACATCTGACTTAAATTGGCAAGCATAGGGGTTTCCTTTGTGGGTCACCTTCTCTTACCAAAAAATCACACCCAAGTGTCTTATTTATCATGGGGGTTAACATTAAGTCTTATGACATTGGTGCCTTTAGATAAAAGACTTAAGTCTTTCTTCTTTAATGTAAGTTATCATCATTAACCATGACAAAATTATTCCAAACCTAAGAATTTGGTGAAAATTTAGCAACCTAATAGTTAGACTGGGAGATTTCCCCAAAATTGCAAACAATCAAACAACAACCATACTACCATATATATCATAATTTTGCAGTCATAGATCATCAATCACATCCAAGGTCATGATCCTTGAAAATTTCTCCTCAAGAATCCTAACACTCAAATTTCAGTCATGGTTTTATCAATCATATCAAAGATCATTTCATTTATCAATCATATCAAAGATCATTTCATATATCATAAAAGAAAGGTACATAAGCACACTCAATAGTCTTATGAGCATCATTAAGTTATTAAGTACAAGCTTTTAACGTAAAATATACCCTTAAGTCTTATTTAGTCTCTAAGAAGATTTTACTTATATCTTTCACTTAATTCAATTTTTAAATTAAGGTGTTGACTTTAGTGGCTTGTGATTATTCATAATTATCCCTTAATTTCATTTAAGTGATTAAAACATATTTTCTTATATGCTTACATGCTTATGCTGAAAATGTTCATTAGGGTCAAATAAAATATATAAACATGATTGTATTGATCCGATCAAAATAAAAGATTACATGCTAAGAAAAATAGAATTTCAAACTTCAAAGTCCACTACCTATACCCATCTTAGAAATCGAAACGGTTGAATGGCTTAAGAAATAAATAAACAAAAAAAAATATGAATTAGTATAATTATATTTGGTATTTTTTTATTTAATTATATTATATTAATCTTTTTTATCTTTAATAAGAGATCATTATATAGAAATAATTATATCAAAATTTAAAACTTGAAAACGAATTATTACATTAAAAAATAAATTTAACTCAACTTAATACTCTATCTCTCATTACAAATAAGGAAGATTAGTATAATATAATTAAATAAAAAAATATTGGTATAACCACTCTGAAACTCAACCTGAGAAAGAGTAATTCACCTAAAAAAAATTCTCTCTCTCTCTCTCTCTCTACACAAACTTTCACAACACAACACGAAGACAACTTCTCGTCTCTTATTCTTCTCCTTCTGTTACTCAGTCTCTCTAAAACTCTTTCTACCCTTTCTCTCTCTAAGATTCTGTGACCATTACCTCAACTGAGCACTTTGTTCTCACCCTAATCTCCCTCCAATCTCTCTTCAATTCACTCGAGGACCTTCCACTTGCATCTCTCACCACCACCAATACCAAAAACATCATCATCGTTCTCCTCGTCCACCATCAAATTCCGAATTTGTTTTAAAAACCATTGTTTGGCGACGCTTCTCGGAACATGAGAACCAAAATACCCCGTTGTTCCGTCTGCCAAACGCGGTACAACGAGGACGACCGGGTTCCTTTGCTTCTCCAATGCGGCCACGGTTTCTGCAAGGACTGCCTCTCTAGAATGTTCTCATCATCGCCCGACACCACGCTGACGTGTCCGCGGTGCCGCCACGTGTCACACGTCGGGAACTCCGTCCAAGCCCTGAGCAAGAACTATGCCGTGCTCGCCCTCCTCGATACGACGCCGTCCAATGCCGCTGCCGATTTCAACTATTCCTCCTCCTCCGACGAGGACGGAGAGGAAGACGGCGAAATCGAAGAAGAGGAGTCGGCGCTGTGGCGGCGGCGGCGGCGGAGCAACGGGGCGCAGACGTCGGGGTACGAAGGGTGCGGGCCGGTGATAGAGGTCGGGGCGCACCCGGAGCTGAAGCTGGTGAGGAGGATTGGGGAGGGGGGGAAGGGTGGGGTGAAGACGTGGACGGCGGTGATTGGCGGCGGGGGAGGGCGGTGCCGGCATAGCGTGGCGGTGAAGAAGGTGGGGGAGGGGGCGGAGATGGAGTGGGTGATGGGGAGGCTGGAGAGGCTGCGTCGGGGGTCGATGTGGTGCAGGAATGTGTGCAAGTTTCATGGGGCGAAGAGGTGGGAAGGGAGTTTGTGGCTTGTGATGGACAGGTGTTATGGGTCGCTTCAGTCCGAGATGCACCGCAACGAGAGAAGGCTTACTTTGGAGCAAGTCCTAAGGTTTGTTTTGCGTTATTTTGTTTCTTTTATGCTCTTTGTTTATTTTTGGAAGGATAATGTAATTTGTACTAACTTTTAGGATTCATTCTAGACATATTATAAGAAAGAAAGATACACGATGACGGTCTATCCCATTTACCTTTTTTACTTTTTTAATGCCTATATCTTCTGTTTTTCTCTTTCGTAATATGCTTACAATGTGTCTCCAAAATTACGTACAAATAACGTCATACATACCATTTCTTTCTTTTTGGAACTTACATGTGTAGACGTATTAATGTATTATTATTAACCGGCATTATGTGTTGGTCATTTTTTATTTTGGCTTAAGAAAATAATAATTAATGATAAAATCTTTTAGAATCTTCTTTTATGTTTTATCTATAAGTAATCAAATAGGTAATAAGATGGATTTATGATTTTATGATTTTTATATTTATTTTTAAATATTTAGATATGTAATAAGATATATTTGCAATTTTATCCTTTTCAATAAACATTTTTAAATTTTTAAATAAGCAATTATGATGATAGTTTTGGAAAAAAAAGGAAAATTTAGACACTAAATTAGAACATCCCTTTTACATGGGAGAAATTTTAATTTACCCATTCTAATTTACGTTCATGTATAATTTGATCATCAAATTTTAGAAATGTGCAATATAATCTCTAAATTTTATAATGAATGCATTTTAGTCTCTGTATTAAATTTTCTATCAAATCTTAACACAGAATGTCATATTTTGTAAGTTTCAGGACCGAAGTGCACTAGAATTTAAGTTGGAGAAGGTGAATTAAACATTTGCAATAAACAAATTTGATACGAAAAATGGTCACAACATTTGATCGTGATAATTTTCGTTAGTGTATGATAAAAAATTAGATAAAAGAACTAAATTGCAAATTTTAGAAAGTTTAGAGACCATATTATAAATTTTGAGGATTAAAATGTACATGATCTTAAGTTGGAGGGAGTCAATTGAAGTTTTCCCTTTATATAAATACAATATTATAGGTATGTTATCAGATATAGGATTCACGTTATATGAGCCGACATACCATGGACTATGAATATGATTAAAGTTACAACTTATAAATTCATAAATATATTATGCAATTCAGTCTATAGATGTGTTGTAACTTACAGGATTCGAACTGAACCCTATATTTGCCAAGACTCTGAATATGATTAAAGATCGTTAGCAAACAGATATTATGAAATTCAGTCTATGGATATATTCTCATGTGTAGGGTTCACGGTCAACTTGAGTGTGTACTAGAAAACTCGTTTTTTTTTTTTTTTTCCTTTTTTTTTTAACCTCTCCAATTCTCGTTGTAGAGTTTGTTTCCTGTGTACTTCTTGTGATAAGCTTGTATCAAGAAATTCATTGCTGAAACTTTGTACTTAGTAATAAGAAAGAAGCATAGTAATTTTTATGCATGATTGATTAGTTCAATTTCTTTAGTATTGTTTTGTTTGATGAGTACTATAACCACAGCCACAGTGCATGAAGTAGGTTGGCCTGCATTCTGGTGAAAATCTAAAGAAAATGCAATATTAATGAGTCTCTGCTGGTCACTAGCTAATGTGTGTTTCGAATATCCAAACCGGAGCTAACTGGATATTCAAAGTAATATCTGAAACAGAAATATTATTTGAACATAACAAAATTGACATAATGTAGATATATAAGGCAAAGGTGGTGGGATCCATCATACTTTCTCTCTCAACGATAGCTACTTGCCAGTTTACTGATGTGCTGTCTCTGTACTTTCCTGTTGTCTAGGCAAGTGAATCATAAAGAAAGAAACAGTTTGAATTATTTAGATGAAATTGTATTGAAAACATTTCACCAGAACAAATTCATCTATGACTAGAGAAGTGCATGCTTTCTTATCTCCTATTCATGTAAAATGAGCAGGTTAAAAATTATTTCCTTGGAATTTGAGTTCTTACACATTGTATACCAATTGCTCATGATAGCTGTGAATACTGACATTAAAATTTGCCCATTGTAGATATGGGGCAGACATTGCGCGAGGGGTTGCCGAGCTTCATGCTGCGGGCATTGTTTGCATGAATTTAAAACCTTCCAATCTTCTCCTTGATTCAAATGGTAATGCAGTGGTTTCCGATTATGGACTTGCTGCAATTCTGAAGAAGCCTTCCTGTTGGAAGGCCCAACCAGAGTGCGACTCCTCAAAGATCCACTCCTGTATGGAATGTACAATGCTCAGCCCACATTATGCAGCTCCAGAGGCTTGGGGTGAACCTGTGAAGAAGTCACTAAATTTGTTCTGGGATGGTGCAATTGGTATATCTACAGAATCAGATGTCTGGAGTTTTGGTTGTACATTGGTGGAGATGTGCACGGGTTCTGTTCCGTAAGTGGAGTAACTCATTCTTTATTCAAACTTTCTTCCTTATCTTTGTCTCAATTTCTCTCTCTCTCTTTTTGAATTTTTTAGTAATTTCAGAGTGCAAAATCTGTGCTTTTGTGCAGTTGGGCTGGTTTAAGCGCAGAGGAAATTTATCAAGCAGTTGTCAAGGCAAAGAAACTGCCTCCACAGTATACTAGTGTGGTTGGTGGTGGAATACCTAGGGATTTGTGGAAGATGATTGGAGAATGCTTGCAGTTCAAGCCATCTAAAAGGCCTAGTTTTAATGCAATGTTAGCAATATTTCTCCGCCATTTGCAGGAAATACCACGAAGCCCTCCTGCAAGCCCTGATAAGTAAGCCTACTAAGTTATTATATCCATGACTTGTGTCTTGTATGCTGGTTTTTGGGGCATCTGATTGGTCAGTTATAGTGTAGGCTATTTATGGTTTTTAAAATGTTTATGCGAGGTTGCTTGTGAATGAGCCAAATCCAAAATTGTCATTGATGCTTAGCAGCCATCTAAATTTACACAATGTTCAATATTTCTGTGAATACAGTCACTTCGTTGAAAGCTTTGCATCAAATGGGTTGGAGCTCTCCCCTGTGCCTGAATTAGAAGTTCCTCAGCAAAACCCAAACCATCTTCACTGGCTTGTGTCCGAAGGCGATGTGAGAGGTGTTAGGTTGGTTGGTGCGACAACCAATCTTGCTTGAGCTACCTTTCGTCTGAAAATATCCAATTCATTCATCCTTTTTTTTTTTTTTGGTACTTCTGTACAGAGATCTTCTTGCAAAGGCTGCATCAAAACATGGCAGCAACTACATATCTTCTCTGTTGGAAGCTCAAAATGGTGATGGCCAAGCTGCTCTGCACCTGGCTTGTAGACGTGGCAGTGCAGAACTTGTCGAGGCAATTTTGGAGTATGAAGAGGCCAATGTTGATGTCTTGGACAAAGATGGAGATCCTCCTATAGTTTTTGCATTGGCTGCTGGATCCCCAGAATGTGTTCGTAGCCTTATCAAAAGAAATGCTGATGTGAGGTCTCGACTGAGAGATGGCTTTGGCCCATCTGTTGCCCATGTTTGTGCGTCTCATGGCCAACCAAATTGCATGCAAGTATGTTTTACTTGACATTATTCTCAGATGCTTCTTCCTTTTTATTGGAGCTATATTAATAATATAAATTTATGGTCAAATTACAGGAATTATTATTAGCTGGAGCTGATCCTAATGCAGTGGATGATGAAGGTGAATCTGTCCTACATAGAGCGGTTGCCAAGAAGTACACAGATTGTGCTCGTGTCATATTGGAGAATGGGGGCTGCAGATCAATGGCCATCTTGAATTCAAAGAATCTGACGTAAGTATAGACATCCCTTCAACTCCTAAGCTTAGAGGGTGCCTACTAATTGTGTTAATCAGTCCACTCTAGGTACAAGAACTGATTTTAATCAATTGCTGGGAAATACATTAGCTTGTATATAGGTGGAGGAGAAGACCTATAGAAGTCCCGGCAGGAAGAGTATATTAGATGGAGGGTAGCCCAATAAGTAGAGGTAGACAGAGACCGAGAATAACTACTATAGGCGAAACTGTTAAAAAGACTTAGATTTAAATGGCATGTCTATAGGCATGATTTACAATAAGATGCAATGATATCGTTTGATCTATGTAGGTGACTCTACCTAGTGAAAAGGGCTTGGTTGTTGTCATTGTTATATATGTTATACAGCAAAAGAACACATGCTGAAGTTGGTTTTTCACCATGAACATTAAATTTCAAAATTTATATTTGTGGAGACTTAGCTTTGCAACCTATCGTCAATGCATCCCTGTTCGCTGCATGATTTTTTTTTACCTATCATGGGGCAGCATCCTCATGTTGAAACTCACACCTTAGCTGGATAAGAGTTGTTATATGCTTCTATAATTTCTTAGCCCTTGCTTAATTGACAACAATTAAGGATGGAACCAGGTTGACAAAATATTTCTCTAATGCCTTGTTTTACACCTGGAACTGATCATGGAATTAGAGCTTTAAATTGGAGTTGAACTCTTAATTCTAATTTTAATCTTGGAAGGCCTTGTAGAATTGGAATTGAAAGTTGATAGGAACACCACAATTACAAAAAAAAAATACTCGTATATTAGTATTTTCTCAGAACAATCCAGTGGGGACTGATCTGGAATCAAGGAAATAACAGAGAACAAGCATTGAGTAGTGTAGGGACTCAGTAAACCCTCCTAGCCCAAACCAAGCAAAACCCTGCCTACCTCACTCTCACCCTCCCCCATAGCATATAATCCCTCCTCACTAATAGAAACACACATTCCAATCACTTATTCTCTCTCTTCTAGCTCATCACATGTTAGTTACATTTCATTCCCTCCCCCTGAGACCTCTCATTCATGATTTCCTCACTTCCTAGTCCCTCATGATTGGGCTTCGGCCCTATTCCCTTCCTTTTCCTCACATATACATTAGTTATCTGGGGTCTAGCCTTGGCAATATGGGCCTTATCAACACTCCCTCCTTGAAGATTCAACTTGTCCCCAAATTGGAAGTCAGGATACTACTAGACAAAGTCTGACATGAGTTCCCAAGAGTTCTCAAACAATGGCATTCCCTTCCATTGCACTAAGAGCTCAGGCTGTCCCTGCAGGTTGGTTCGGACTACTATGACTTCCTCAGGTTCCATTTGTAGCTCCTATTCCTCTATCAAACAACGAGGCAATGGTTGGCTGGTGGCACCAGGAGTTACACATTTCATGAGGAAGGAAATATGAAACACCGGGTGCACTCTTGATGTGTCAAGTAATTTCAGTCTATAAGCAGCTGATCCCACCATTTCTATCACCTCACAGGGACCATAAACACGGGGACTGAGTTTTTGGTTGCTTCTTTTGGCCAGATTCTTGAATCGGTAGGGCTGAATCTTCAAAAACACCATATCACCTATCTGGTACTCCACCTCTCTCCTGTGTTTGTCCACCTGCATCTTCATTCTATTTTGTGCCAAATAGAGCTACTCCTTTAAGACATCCAGCATTTTATTCCTATCTTGTAGCATTTGATTCACTTCCGGGTTAGATGTGGGTTGACTATCTCCCCTCAGTAGCATTGGGGGGTCCCTTCCATACAAAATCTTGAAAAGGGTGGACTTGGAAGACGCGTTGTAAAAGGTATTGAACCAGAACTCAACCCAATTCAACCACTTAGACCACTGCCTAAGTTTATTGCTGGTGAAACATCGAAGGTAAGTTTCCAAGCATCTATTAACAACTTCGGTTTGGCCATCCGTTTGAGGGTGGTAGGCCGAGCTAAATTTCAATTTGGTACCTGACATCTTGAATAGCTCTGTCCAAAAGGAGCTGATAAACACGCGGTCTCTATTCGAGACTATAGAAGTAGGGAACCCATGTAGCCGAACAACCTCCTTCAAGAAAATTTCTGCCTTGGCAGTATATGGATGAGTGAGGGGAATGAAATGAGCATATTTGCTCAAACTATTCACCACCACCATGATAGTGTCATAGCCTTTAGATTTTGGAAGGCCCCTAACAAAATCCATCAAAAGACCAAACCGCCGTGGGAATGGGGAGGGGCTACAGTAACGCTGCAGGGCTTAGTGGCTCATATTTGCTTCTTTGACAAGTCTCACACTCTCTCACATAATGTTGGATTGTATTCTTCATCCCCTCCTAATAGAATAGTTCTGAAATCCTCTTGTAGGTTCTGAAATTTCTAGAATGTCCCCCCCAAGCTGAGTCATGGAACTCCTTCAAGATCATCTGAATCCATGGGGAAAACTTCGATACAACTAGCCTATTCCTGAAGTATAACACCCCTTTTTTCAAGCTGAATTCGGGGTGCAGATCAGGATCCCTTACCAAATCTTGCACAATTTCCTTCAGCTTTGGGTCAACAGCTACCTCTGCTTCTAGCCCTTCCCAAACCTTAGTGTGCACCAAGGAAATAGCTGAAAACTGAATCTTTCTTGAGAGAGCATCAGCCACCCTATTTTCCTTGCTTGGTTTGTATTTTATTTCAAAATCAAACCCCAGTAGTTTGGCAACCCATTTCTGCTGTTCTTCGCTCATAACCTTCTAATCTATGAGGAAACGGAGGCTTTTCTGATCCATATGGACCACAAACTTCCTGCCTAAGAGATAATGTCTCCATTTTTGTACTGCCATGACAATTGCCATCAATTCTTTCTCATAAACAGATTTGTTTCGAGCTCCCTCAGATAAAGTGTGGCTCATATATGCCACTGGTCTACCCTCTTGCATCAGTATTGCCCCAACTCCCTTGCCCGAAGCATCAGTCTCCACCACAAAAGTCTTGTCAAATGAGGGTACAGCCAGAACAGGCAGAGTAGTCATCATCAACTTCAATTTGTCAAAGGCAGTTTGGGCTTCTTCATTCCACTTGAAGCCATCTTTCTTTAGAAGCTGGGTTAGAGGCCAGGTTATTCTTCCATAATTCTGGACAAAACGCCTATAATACCCTGTGAGACCTAGGAAACCTCTCAATCCTTTTAAATTTGTGGGAGTAGGCCACTAAAGAACTACATTCACCTTCTTTGGATCTGCTGCCACCCCTGTTCCGGAAATCACGTCCCAAATACCCAAGAGAATCTTGCTCAAAACTACACTTCTTGCAATTTATGAGCAATTGGTTACCCCGTAACAGCAAAAGAACCACCTGCAGCTGTTGCCTATGCTCCTCCTTGTTTTTGCTGTAAATCAATATGTCATCAAAAAACACCAACACACACTTCCTTAAGAGCGGTTTCAACACCCTATTTATGAGGGCTTGGAAAGTTGAAGATGCATTGGAGAGCCCGAAGGGCATAATGAGGAACTCATAATGACCTTCATGAGTTCTAAATGCTGTCTTAGGGACATCCTCCTCCCTCATTCTGATCTGATGATATCCGGACTTAAGATCCAATTTAGAAAACACCTTAGCACCTCCCAACTCATCTAGCAACTCATCAATAATTGGGATAGGGAATTTATCCGGACTTGTCACCTTGTTCAAGGCCCTATAATCCACACAAAACCTCCAACCCCCATCTTTTTTCCTTACCAAAATTACCGGACTAGAGAAAGGGCTAGTACTAGGCCTAATCATGCCTGATTGCAGGATTTCAGAAATTATCTTCTCAATCTCATTTTTCTGATAGTATGGGTACCTATAGGGTTGGATATTGGGAATTGAAACGCCTTCCTTCAACACTATTGCATGGTCTTGATCTCTTTTCGGAGGGAGGCCTGATGGTGCTTGAAATAAATCCTCAAACTGCAGCAAAAGCTCCTCCATCTTGGGGGAAACTAGGGTGTCCAACTTGGGTTCCATGTCTAACAATAAGGGAGTGATACAATAGCCCTCATCACTCTCCTTCAAGGCCTTCAATGTGGTTTTCCATGAACTCTGAACCTTGCACAATGTTGGATCTCCCCACACCTGCTTCTTATCTTCACCCCTTCCCCACGAAAAACTCATTTCCTGAAAATCAGCTTCGATTTTCCCCAGACTTTGCAACCAGTCAACTCCCAATGCCACCTCCATCCCTCCCAACTCCAAAATGAAAAAATTCTGGGTAATGTTCCCTCCCTACACCTCAAGAGTGACCCTTTTGCAAACACCTCGACCCCTCTCAAACTGCCCTGTACCCATCTCCACACAGTATTTCAGACCCTCATCCACTTCCAACTAAAGCTCTTCTACTAATTCTTTTGAGATAAAATTAGCAGAAACTCCAGAATCTATCAATATCACCACCTTTCTTGTGCCAATGGCTCCCCATAACTTCAGAGACTTGTTAGAAGTGGGTCCAAGCAGTGATTTCTTGGATAGTTGCAAGTATTTCATGCCTAGAACCTCTTCCTCGTCAAAATTTGGCCTTTCTTCCTTGTCATCCTCAGCGTCTTCTACTTCCATGAGCACCAGTTGGTAGTGCTTGAACTTTCAAATGTGATCTAAGCCCCACCTTTCCCCACACTTGAAGCAAAGTCCCTTCCTGCTTCTCTCCTGCAACTCAGCCTGCGAAAGTTTTCTCCCTCCTACCTTATCTCTAATCTTTTTCTCGCCTGAACCTCCTTCCCCAAGGATTCTGTTCACCTCAGCTAGCTTGGGCCCTTGCCCTACTTTGGGCCCATAAGAACCTCCTTTAAGTCCACTTCCTCCAATCTTATCTCACGGGCCCACTCCCCCTTCTTTCCAAGCCCAATTTCTGGCTTCTAGCACTTGGGCCCGCTTCATCAATTGGGCCAAGCTTTCATGTTCGTACAATTGCAACTCAGCCTGCAACTCATTCCTCAAACCATTGAGGAAAATTCCCTTAACTATCTCTGGATCCACGTTGCGCATGGTCCCCGACGTAACGAGCTCGAATTCATCCCTGTACTCCATCACGGAACCTGTCTGTTTCAAACGGAGGATCGGCCGATACTGGTTCTGTGTCATCCCAGGGTGGAACCGTTGGACTAGTGCCTCCTTAAACTTCCTCCAAGTCGGCAAACATGTTTGATCCTCCCACCATTGAAACCAGACCAGAGCGCGCCCCTCCAAAGCCACCAAGATGGAGTCCAGCTTTTCATCATCCTCCACTCCATTGACCTGGAAATAACGATCAATGCGAATCAGCCATCCGCATGGGTCATCACCTAAAAAAACTGGAAGCTCGAGTCTCCTTTCACCGTCATGATGCAAAGGAGTTCGACTCCCTCGGTCGTCATCTTCGCTGCTCCCGCGCGAGTCAGGGCTTTGGTGGTGACGTCGTTCGAACCACTGTGAGTCGTGACTGGGTCACTATCGCACCCTTGATTGATGGCCTCCTCCACAATCCTCTCGGTTTCGTTCATCCTCCTCGCTGCTCAGAGCATGTCGATGTCGTCCACGACAAACATGAGCTCGGTCCTGATTCTGGCATAGCTCTTGCAACATGATGGTCATGTTCTCCAAGCGTTGCTCCAATGCGGTCATTCCCCCGAGCTTTTCTTCAATTCTATCAATCCTTGCTTCCATAATTGATTGAGTAGTAACCATACACAGCCTCCAGGAACGTTGGCTCTGAATACCACTTGATAGGAACACCACAATTACAGAAAAAAATGCTCGTATATTAGTATTTTCTCAGAACAATCCAGTGGGGACTGATCTGGAATCAAGGAAATAACAGAGAACAAGCACTGAGTAGTGTAGGGAGTCAGTAAACCCTCCTAATCCAAACCAAGCAAAACCCTGCCTACCTTACTCTCACCCTCCCCCACAGCATATACTCCCTCCTCAGTAATAGAAACACACATTCCAATCACTTATTCTCTCTCTTCCAGCTCATCACATGTTTTACATTTCATTCCCTCCCCCTGAGACCTCTCATTCATGATTTCCTCACTTCTTAGTCCCTCATGATTGGGCTTCGGCCCTATTCCCTTCCTTTTCCTAGCATATACATTAGTTATCTGGGGTCTAGCCTTGGCAATATGGGCCCTATCAACAATCTATAAACCAATTCCGTGATTTTTTTTTTTAATAAAAGAAGAATTTTATTAAGATGAAGACAAGAAGAATACAAATAGATAGGAGGACAAGAGATCCTTTTTACGAGAACAAGAACGAACAAGAGAAAACTATCAATAAAGAAGAGTTACAAGAACAAGAAAGAACAAGAGAAAACTATCAATAAAGCATAGTTATCCAATCTCTCAACATTTTTAGGAGGAAAATCCCTCCAAAAAGATCATACACTTTACACCAAATAGAGACCAAACGCCTAATTTTATTGCACAAAACTTGTTTGTCTAAAAAATTGCCATTAAAGGTGAGAGTTAAACTTAAACCAAATACATCAAACAATATAGTATAGACAACATACTGCCACAAAGATTTGGCTTCCTTCTTTCTCCCAAAACCAGCAAAACCTGTCAAAAGAAATCAATCTAAGGTTGCAAAGCACACCCAACATTTACCAAAGATACCAAACAAAGTATTTCAAAAAAGTCAGCATAGAACATTGCAGAAACAGATATGAAATTGATTCAGAATTTGCACCAATAACACACACATAAGGGGAAATAGCTTTATTTGGCTTTCAAACCTGCAACATGTCATTAGCATTAACATTGTTAAGTACTACAGTCCAAATATACAATTTAACTTTAGAGGGAGCTTTCTAAATAGGTTTATCAAGGCAGAAAGACATTCTATCAAAAAGGACTTATAATATCATTCAAAGACTTTTACTTTGGTGTCATATAACAATTAGTTATCCAAAATTCTCTTGCGATGCCAATTTTAGGTTGTTGTCTCCGTGGTTCTCTTATCTTTAAGCTTAGAGGTCATGATTCTTGACTTTTTTAATGAATAATTCTTTATTGATGTTTGTAGTTTGAACAAATAGACATACTCCTCTTTCCTATCATTGCTTCTCCTGTACTCTTAAACGATATCTTACCTCCACAGTTGCCATCGTCTGAGTCTTCTCTCTCAACGTTGGAGCCCATAGTTGTGGTTTTCCCTATAACTCATCTTCCTGTCTTAGTCAAGTCTGAAATTGCACAGTGTCTTCTTGTCTAGGACCTTGCCACCACTTTGCATCATCTTCAGGTTTATCATTTTGCTCCTCTCCACCACCAGAGTTGTCGAGGTTCCTACAGACGCACCTCTAAAACCAACTCCTTTACCACCTTTGCCATTACCTCCTGAGCCCAACCTTCCCATTGCTTTTAGAAAAAGGTATATGGACTACTTTTAACCCCTTTCCTCTTTATGTTGCTTTTAGTTATCATCATTCATATTCCTTGCATTGTGCTTGCCTATCTTCTTTGTCCATTTCTAAATCTCAAGGTGAAGCTCTCAGCCTTTTTGGGTGGAGACAAGCTATATTTGATGAAATGTGAGCACTAGTGAGTAGTGGTACTTGGGACTATGTGCCTCTACCTCAAGGGAAGTTTGCAGTAGGCTATCAGTGGATTTACATTGTTAAGGTTGGCCTAGATGGTTGTGTTGAGTGCCTTAAGGCTCGTTTGGTCACCAAAGGGTACACCCAAGTGTTCAAATTGGACTACGGGGACAAATTTTCTTTGGCTACCCAAAATGACCTTTGTTTGGCTCCTAATCTCCATGCCAACTATTCATCATTGACCTCTATATCATCTAAACATTAAAAATGCCTTCCTCCATGGTGATCTACAGGAGAGGAGGTTTACATGGAACAACTACTAGGTTTAGTTGCTGAGGAAGAGTCTTTTGGCTTGATAAATTGTCTACATAAATCACTATATGGATTGAAATAGTTCCCTTGAGCTTGGTTTGGGTGATTCAATACTGTTCAACAATATAATACTACTTGATGTGAGCTGAACACTTTGTGTTCTATTGTCACATGGCCCATGGTTGCATCTATTTGATTGTGTATGTGGTAGATGACATTGTTATCATTGGTAGAAATCATCATGGCATAAATCAAGTAAAACAACATATTTGCCATTACTTTCAAACCAAAGATCTTGCAAAACTCTTTGATATCTTGGGAATTAAAGTGGCACAATCCAACAATGGTATAGTTATCCCACAAAGAAAATATGCTATGGTTATCCTTGAGGAGATAGGATTATTGAATGTAAATCTTGTTAACACACCCATGGATCCTAATGTTAAGCCTCCACCGGATCAAGGGGAGCCATTAATAGATCCAAAAAGATATAAAAGATTGGTTGGAAAATTGAACTACCTCAGATACACTTGACCTATTTCTTTTGCTATGAGTATTAGTCAATTTTGAATTCCCTATGTGAAGGCCATCTGGATACCGTGATTAGCATCCTAAAGTATATGAAAGGCGCTTCAAGAAAAGGTCTCTTGTATGAAGATAAAGGACATACTCGAATAGTTGGATCTTTGGATGCTGATGGGTAGGCTCTCCTATCGACAAACAATCCGTTTTTGGGTATTATGTATTGTTGGAGATAAGCTCGTATCTTGGTAAAGTAAGAAACAAAATGTGATTGCTATGTTAAGTGCTAAGCTAGAGTAGCAAGCCATGGCATCGGCTGCTTGCAAACTTATTTGGCTAAAGCAACTCCTTAAAGAACTTCAATTTAGGGAGATTATGCAAATGGCACTTGTTTGTGACAATCAAGCAACATTTCACATTGCCTTCAATCCAATTTTCTATGAGAGGACCAAACTTATTGAGATAGATTGTCACTTCATTAGAGAAAAGCTCTTATCTGGAGACATTAGCTTCGTAATTTCAAATAATCAACTAGCAAATGTTCTTTGTAACAAGCTTGGCACATATGACCGCTCTAGTTTGACGTAGAGTATTGTAATAGGGTCTAGACATTGTATAGGCTAGTCATATCTTGTAATAATAGCCATATTGTATAACTAGGATAATCATGTCATTTAATTAGGGTAAATTTAATTATTTAATTATTGCTATAAGCTCTGTTGTTCAAACACATGATTTTCTCATTTGTTCTTCTCCTTTCTCTCTTAACACTAGTTGTTGCATAGATGCTGAATTGCGATATATTTTCTCTTACATTCATATGCAATCATGTGGTTTTACTCTTTTGATGTTGCAGACCATTGCACTTGTGTGTGGCAACATGGAATGTTGCTGTTGTGAAAAGATGGGTGGAAATTGCAACTTCTGATGAGATTGCTACATCAATTGATATACCAAGTTCTGTTGGCACGGCTTTGTGCATGGCTGCTGCCTCTAAGAAAGATCATGAAACTGGTATCTATCTAGATCTGGGATCATTGCTTGATAATGATTTTAACATTTGGCTTTTCAATTGATTGTGCTGTTGTGGTTTTCTATTAATGTCTGTTATTTGTTTTTCTGTTTTACTTATTGCCAAATTTGGTGTAATCTTCCTTCTAATAGATTTTCTTAATTTATGTTAATAAAGTTTCTTATAAAATGGCAAAGTATTTATAGGTTACTATTACATCTCTTTCAGATGCTGGCAAATGCTTTTCCAGCAAACTCCATGATTTTCCCAAAGTCAGATTATTTTTGTTGAGAGAGAGTATCAGTGAGATAGTGTATCTATTTACACGCAACACAAGCTAATCATATTTAACTATGCATGCTTTAAGTGCTGGAGCTAATCAAGGACTTATTCTAAAGCTAATTAACAACTATTAATTGTAGTTATAATTAATTAACGATGATTGTCTAGCATTCTAACATGTGCTAATGAGCCTCGTCTATTTTCTATTGTTATAACATTTTCAAGTCCTCAACAGTTCAATCCACTTTTTTTTCTATTTGTGTCCTTAGGCAGTAAGGTTGGAATGTCAGCGTCTGTAGAAACCAGGTGTGCAAATACTAAACAGAGAATAGGGAGAAGAAAAATAGACGCAGAATTCAATGTGGTTTGAGCTACAGCTAACTATAGGCCTACTACCATGGGCAAAATCTGTAGTTCTTCGAATTCCTTAACATCTCAACCACTTTTCTGCAATTCTTGACTCTGGAGCAACAAGGTTGGAATGTTGGAGTTTGTTGTTACTAGCCTTGCAAATACTGAACAGAGAATAGCGGAAGAAAATTAGATACAGAATTTAATATGGTTTGGTCTACAACCATAAGCCTACATCCAGGGGTCGTGGGTGAAATAGAAAAAAGATTCATATGACAAAAGGATATTACAAGAAGTGGCATCTCAACACCCAAACCTGATTCCTCACTGCTGTTGAGATTGGCAGCACTCTATGCCCGAACTGCAGATTTTGGAGTATATATGTCATAAACCATCTTTACTGAAAGCTTATGTTGTTAAGTGAAGGCAATAAATGACTTTATAACTAACATGCCTCTTCATGCAATATCCCATAAGCTTGAAGCATGGACAATGCAAAGGCCCAAACTTTCATTTAGAATAATTGGGAGAACAAGAATCAAACTCTAGACCATTTGGTTCGTAGCGGCTATGATACTATGCCAGTATGCCATAAATCATCTCTCCCGAGAGTTTAAACCATAAGATAAAAGCTCATGAGTGACTTTATATAAGTAGGTCCTTACTCCCTCTGCTTCCTCTACAAATCTCTTTGAAAATTCCTAGTCAGGTTGCACCAGGGGCTTTTCAGGTCAGGTAACTTGTCAAGCAAAGCCCATGATTAATGCAGGCCTCTTTATAAGAGTCCTTACTCAATTAGTAGCAATCTTACGAAGATATTTAAATCTGGCCTACACCACACTCATTTTTGGTGAAGAGTAATTGCATATGAGCTAGATGTTGAAGATTAATTTGGTAGGGTTACAGTATAATTTATAGTGCTCACTAGCATCTAGTGAGATGACTGACGTTTTAGATGACATCACATAAGTTTAGCTGCTGTTGCCTAAATATTTATTCATTGTCTCCTTTTAATCCCCTGTCTCCTTGCAGCGACCTTCTCTCTTTGTAGTCACTCAGATAGCTATATGAGGAGTGAGGATAGGATCTCCTGCCTGTCTGCAGGCCCGGATACAAGATCCAACATTACATACACTCTTTGTTGACTAGAAAGGGGAAGCGCTATCGAATCAGAGAAATGAAATAAAGTATCATAGCCAGCACTTTCTCTTCTTACTGATAAAATCACATGTAATGATTCATAATGGCTTCATCCCTTTCCTTAGGTGCTTCCAAGAAGTTCAGACTAAAGGGCACTCTCTCTTTGTTTGTGTGTTTGCTTATGTCTGTGTCATTCTGGTTGCTATTCTCCTTTATTCCTTTTTGCGTTCACGGGCTGAAAGTTTTGTTTCAGGCACTTGGAAGAGTTTTTTTGGGACTGATTATAATATATCTCAACTTATTATATTTCTGTTTGAGTTTGTATGTTATGTCTTCTCTTGTAATTCTGATTGTGTACAACTCCAAATTCAGTCATATTTGTAATAAGGCAAAATTTTAAAGTTCAAATGATTTCTAATTTAAAAGCTATAGTGCTGTACCTAGAAGCTAGAACTTATTTTTCGTTATAACATGATAAAGCTGTTTGTTTGCACGAGAATGGAAGCGTTGTTGTATAGCTACTAATACCATTGGGCCATAATTGAAGTGCCCCTGAGTTTGATGACACAGTGCTGTACTGCTGAATTCCCATTTCTCATTCATCTGTTTAGAGAAAACTTCATTGAGACTTAATGCATGGATATTTTTAAAATTATTCGTTCTCTTCAATAGTTGAAGTATCTGATCTTGTTTATTCATGCCAAATATAGAGGGTCGAGAACTGGTACAAATATTGCTTGCTGCAGGAACGGATCCATCTGCTCAAGATTCACGTAATGGGCGGACAGCTTTGCATACAGCTGCTATGAGTGACAATGTTGAACTGGTTAAGGTAAGTAAACCGGCTTCTTGTGTCGAATGATTAAATATCCATTAATATCATGTTCGTAACTGGAGTATGTGCATTTTGCGTCCTATGGTTAAGTAACTTTTTGTTTCTGGGTATTTTGATTAGGTTATTCTTGCTGCTGGTGTTGATGTGAACATTCACAATGTGCACAACACTATACCTCTTCATCTAGCCTTAGCTAGTGGAGCTCAGTCATGTGTTGGACTGCTTCTCTCTGCTGGGGCAGATTGTAATTTTCAGGTTTTCATTCAATTTCCGATTTCCACTGTTTCATCACACAAGTGCAATTCCCCCCCCCCCCCCAACAGCAAAAAAAAAAATATCACATAAGTGCAATAATAAATATAATGACATAAGTTTCTTATAACTCTTAATTGTATTGTTTGCTAAATGAAAATATGGTGCTTTGGTCCGTGTTTCTTTTTCCTCTCTCTCTCTTTTTTTTTTTTTTTTTTTTTCCACACATACTGAATGAAATACTGTTAATTTGTGTATGTTAGATCTGAAATTGATCTGTATTATATGACTCATTGATTTCTGTTTTCAGTCTCTACTCTCTAATGTAGCCCCTCTTCACTGAGGAAATTATGCTTGATGATAAATAATGTTAAAAGTGGTTTGAGGGCTAACAAATTTAAGGAACATGAGTTTTGTTAAAATTCAAAAATTTGCATATGCTTGAGAAGGCACAGAATGGAATATTGAAACTATTTATCTAAGTTTATCCAATTCTCTTTTATTCCAGAATGGGTTTATTCTATTGATACAGTTGGAGTTTATTGCTTGCTGCCATAGCTGGCATTTAAACTGGAGGTTAAATTAGAGTTATAACATCTTATTTGTAATAATTCACCTCCCTGAATTTTGGTGCCCTCTAAAATTGACAACTAGGGAACAGTTAGGTAGCACACATGAGCGGGACTTGAAAATCTTCTCAATTGACAGTTTTTATAGTGCACTGAAGTTCAAGAGGGTAAAGTTTTCAAAATGAAGCCTCACCATTTATATTAACTTCTCAAATGGCTGTTCTAGAGTGTGCCAAAGCTCAGGGGTAAAGTGTTGCAAATGGAAGTTAAAGTACTAACATTGAAAAGCAGATTAACTTCTAGGTGGTATACTTTACCCTACTTTATGTACGCATTTGTTTTGGTTTACTGTGCTCTTTATCTTATATATGTATTTTTATGATTGGGCTTAATTGTCACCATGAACCAAGATAAGAGGTGGAACTTATTTTTTTCCCTAAAATTTGTCACTTCCTAAAAATATTTGGAAGTTGACATCCCACAATCTTTTGGCAGTAACTTTTGCTATTATGTCTGTGATTTAAGGTTCTAAAGCTGTTAATATTCTCAGGATGATGAAGGTGACAATTCTTTCCATATAGCAGCAGAGACAGCAAAAATGATACGTGAAAATCTTGAGTGGCTTATTGTTATGCTAGGGAATCCTACTGCTGATGTCGAAGTCAGAAACCACAGGCAAGTTGTAGCATAATGCACCCATCCATTAGATTTCGATTGCATTTTTTCTTTTTCCTTTTTTTTTTTTTCATTTTATAAACATTGAAAAACTTCTGTCAAATTTTTGAAACTGATATCTACTTGTTGAGGTTCCCGTTGATGTTTTAAATACATGGAGCTTTAATGCATTACTGTAACTGATGGGTGATTTTTTATTACAGTGGCAAGACGCTACGTGACATCTTGGAGGCCCTTCCCCGAGAATGGATATCTGAAGATCTGATGGAGGCACTCGTGAATAGAGGGGTTCATCTCTCTCCTACAATGTGAGGAGAAGCATCATTTTCCGATATTTTTTTATTGGGTGTCGTTCAAATATCACTGAATATATTCACTCTATCTCAGAATACAACAGGAAAAGCTTTGTCACTAAGTGTAATTGGCTAAATAGATCAAACAATGCCATTGAGTTCCGTCATGGGCCAATTCTTCAGAAAAGCCATTTCGATCTAAGTCGTCATTAATATTTTCACATTCGTCCAGAATTTTTCTTGGTCTCCCTCTACCTGTAACTATTGGGTTATTAGAATGTAGAAGAAAATCCTTACAATATATTTTGAAATCAATTACTCCTCTAATTTAGGAAGAAATCTTAGTTGTTCCCTAATCTTGTTGTGATTGCTAATTTGTTTCATAAATTTATCAGAGTTCGGAGTCTATTATCTTAGTAGGTTTGGCTTGTACTAGTAGCACTACTCTTGTGGTACTCGACCTAATTCCTAGTATGAATTAGTGTTAGTGCTTTGTATTTTTAACATATCTAATCAATCAAATGAAGAGTCTGCTTTCTTTCTTTTCCTCTTTCCTACCTAAACCCTATAGTTTCAACAGATGTGATATTTATTTTCTATCCATGCTGACTAGTATTTATTATAACTTGTTCATTTCTTATTGGTTTTAGATTTGAAGTGGGAGACTGGGTGAAGTTTAGAAGAACTGCAGTAACTCCAATGAATGGGTGGGAATGTGATAGGTTGAAGAGTGTTGGCTTTGTGCAAAGTGTTTCAGACAAAGATAATCTTGTCATTTCATTTTGCTTTGGAGAGGTTTGTGTTTTGGCAAATGAAGTTGTAAAAGTCATCCCACTAGACAGGGGACAACATGTACAGCTTAAAGAAGATGTAAAAGAGCCCAGGTTTGTTTGTTTTTTCATTCCCTTTTGCACAAATGCTACATTGTAATTTTTTTTCATATGTAATGTAATGCCTTCTTTATGTGCATGCCTATGTTGGAGGGGTTTCTTTGATCTTTGTTAAATACCTAAACAGATTGGAGAGGCCTTGTGCCTAGTTTGAGATTTATTTCTGAGTTTCTGTGTTGCCATTGCATCATTTCCTTCTTTTCCTCTCGAATAACTATGCTTAACTATACAGATTCTGTTATTTAGTGCCTTGTGCATGGCATATGCTATCAACCATTGTGCTATGTTTCAGTGATATTGATTATTAATTATATATGTTAAGGTTTGGTTGGCCTGGGCAGTCACGTAACATCATTGGGACATTATTATGTGTTGATGATGATGGGATCATCCGAGTTGGGTTTCCTGGAGCATCCAGAGGATGGAAAGCTGACCCAGCAGAAATGGAACGGGTTGAGGAATTCAAGGTTGGAGACTGGGTTCGTATTCGTCCCAGTCTTACATCCACAAAGCATGGATTGGGATCTGTGACACCAGGAAGCATTGGCATTGTTTATTGTATCAGACCAGACAGTAGTCTGTTAATAGCACTGAGCTATCTTCCAATTCCATGGCATTGTGAACCAGAAGAGGTTGAGCATGTTGTTCCTTTTAGGGTAAGTAAAAAGTAGATTAATTTTTTTTTGAGTGTTCACTTTTCTACCCTTTTTTTTTTTTTTGTACAGGTATTTTCCCACTTTCTCAATTACATTACCTGCATCAACAAATTTTTTATATTACAGATTGGTGATCGGGTATGTGTGAAGCGATCTGTTGCAGAACCTAGATATGCTTGGGGTGGTGAAACACATCATAGTGTAGGAATAATAAGCGAGATTGAGAATGATGGCCTCTTAATAATAGATATACCAAACCGACCCATTCCATGGCAAGCAGATCCATCTGATATGGAGAAGGTGGAAGATTTTAAGGTGGTAATTCTAGCTGTTTACCATTTTGTCCCATTTGTAGTTTGTTATTGTAACATATTTAGTGCGAAATGATGCTTTATTAATGACTTATTAATTTGTTCAAGAGCAGGTTGGAGATTGGGTCAGAATTAAAGCTTCAGTGTCTTCTCCAAGATATGGATGGGAGGATATTACAAGGAACAGTATTGGAGTAATTCATAGCTTGGATGAAGGTGGCGATATGAGTATTGCTTTTTGCTTCAGGAATAAGCCTTTTGTTTGCTCAGTCACAGATCTGGAGAAAGTTCCTCGTTTTGAGGTGGGGCAAGAAATTCATGTGACGCCATCTGTTACTCAACCAAGGCTTGGATGGTCAAATGAATCACCTGCTACTGTTGGAAAAATAGCAAGAATTGATTTGGATGGTGCTCTCAACGTAAGCTTACTTATTATTATTTTTATTTTCTAAGTTTTGCACAGATAATACATTTCTAATGAGTTTTAACAAAAATACACCTGTGAAGCGTCATCCAAAACTATAGCTAAAGTGGACCTAATTTAAGTTTTTGTGACGCTGTTTGAATAGAGATAAGATACGGGCAAGATACTTTCATTTAGCTTTGCTTGCATTCCTCTTCCTCTCTCCATTATTATGTGAACATTAGAAAAGCTAAATTTCATATAAAACATTTTGGTAACAAGGTTATTTGTGTTCATCCTTAGATTGATATAGACAAAAAGTGATTTTGCTGGTTTCTACTTACTTTGCAGGTGAGGGTCACTGGTAGGCGGAGCCTGTGGAGAGTTTCTCCAGGAGATGTGGAACAACTTCCAGGATTTGAAGTTGGTGACTGGGTACGCACAAAACCAAGCCTAGGAACCAGATCAAGTTATGACTTGAATGGTGTTGGAAGAGAAAGTATAGCTGTTGTACATAGTGTACAGGATTCTGGCTACTTGGACATAGCATACTGTTACCGGAAATTGAAGTCGGTTCATTACACGGAAGTGGAAAAGGTTCCATGCTTTAAAGTTGGGCAGTGTGTCAGATTCCGAACAGGTTTGGCAGAACCACGGTGGGGTTGGAGAGGAGCTCAGCCTGAATCTCGAGGTGTTATAACCAGCATTCATGCTGATGGAGAAGTGAGGGTGTCATTCTATGGATTGCTGCAATTGTGGCGAGGAGATCCCACAGACCTGGAGATTGAGCAGATGTTTGAAGTGGGAGAGTGGGTGAGGTTAAATGATGATGCCAATGATTGGAAATCAATTGGACCAGGTAGTATTGGTGTTGTACAAGGAATAGGGTATGAAGGAGATGAATGGAACAGAAGCACTTATGTTGCCTTTTGTGGCGACCAAGAAAGGTGGGTAGGACCAAGTTCCCATCTTGAAAGAGTCAACAAACTCTTGGTTGGACAGAAGGTTAGAGTTAAACAATATGTAAAGC